>OY365750.1:12048812-13540727 GCA_959347395.1 Mechanitis mazaeus
TTAAGAACTGATATGATTATCATTTCAACAACTCAACTAGCTTCACAGAGGCTTCGCCCGCGTAGTACTGTGTAATTACGTACTCTACGCAAAGACCTCTTCTTACCATATTTTATTAAACTTTTAAGCCGATTTAAGTTGTAGGAAATTACAATAATAGTAAATGTAACCGAGTCATAAAACGAATATTTACAAGAGAAAAAATATTTAATTTAAAGAGACTATCTAGACATAGCTATACAGTATTTGTAACAAAGCCCCGTCACTGGTACTTATTTGGTATCAATTTTATATAATTAAATTCGAATAGTATAAAAAAGAAAAGTATAACCTGCGATCTCCATTGAAATGGAGGAGCTAGATACAACCGGCAAGGTATTATTGCCTCGTTATTTCATACAGTCGTTGAATATCGTAACGAGAACTATACTTTTTTGTATTGACGTTTTATTTTCTCGTATTCTGTATTGTTTATTTTCTTTGGTCGATACGTAATTTTCAGAACAAAATTATACTAAAATAAAAAATACATATGCAACATTTTTAATAAGAATAGCAAGCAACTAGCGATGTAAGGACTAGTATATAAAATCTAGTTCAAAATGATGATGCTTCTATCAATGAAATACGGTACGAAATTGAAATTTTCTATCTTTTGCAATTACACTGCCAAAGCTTCTAATCAAATGGACAGGTACGGTCAGACGTGTGGACAACTTCCTTGTACGAGTATTCAATTGACCCCGAATAAAGCTTAAACGAGTTTCACTCGAATACACTATAGGAAATCCACTGATTTTCATATAAATTTAAATTATCACAATTATTAAATATTTTTCAATTAAATGTTTTTTATAGTTCGTAATATTTTAATAAAATATTATCCTCCCATAAAGATTATTAAAAAGATATATTTAACTATATTTTTGTCAAGGTTTAAGAACAGTGCCTTACAGTACACCACAGCTTAGTTTCAACAGCGAGGGGGACGGATTCGCAGGAGGTTCCTCTTGTAAAATTTTTAATTCTTTATTTAATTAATGATATATATTATTATTTTTTATGAAGTTAGTTATAAAAAATACGCTTGATATTGGAAGTAAAGGTCCATTGAAACATAATTCAATTAATTAAATTTAATTTAATTTTTAACCTTTCAAATTCCTATAATAACAGTTAATTTGTACAATATGCAACGAAAAAATACAAACTACTGAAACAGGGATGGCAATAATCCCAGACGTCGCAGGCACGAGTCCTATCCGTATTGATAAATATAGTAATTTTTGTAAACTTTAATAAATATATTTTATAACCAATTTATTATATGATTTTGTACGATACTTTTATAAAAAAAATATACAAAAAGATAAAGAAAAAACCATAAAAACATACTTAAGGAAAAACAAGAAATATATGAAGTGACACAGTCATACAAACTATCACGTGGGTCACCTGATGGTAAGTGATCACCGCCCACGGTCTATTTCCCTGTCGGGGAATGCCCATGATACGATAGAAAGAAATAGTGACTACTTCCGTAATTTAATTAAAGTTATATACAAAGTAGATCATTTTACTTAATTTTAAGTCCTTCAGTTGTCACTCTAATAACTTTTGCTACTAAGGCAATCGCGCCGTGGAACAATCTTAATAAAATACATAAACAAACAAGTTGATAATAGTTTCCTCACATTAACACATATTTTTAATATTTTTAATAGACATACGACTTCCTTCGATAGAGGATGAGCCAGGGCAATATTCAAAACAAAGTAGACTATTAATCAACTTTTCTTCACAAAACAATTTTCGCTTATAATACATATATTATTGTAACTGCTACACGCAATTCCACCCACGGACGGACCATAGCATTATGCTACATCGCCTATAGCCTTGAACCTGAACATAATCAGAAAGAATTTTTAAGTCCATCCGATTGTTTCGGACATTAGCGTTTACCTAACCCAACAAACTTTGCCCCTTTATAATATTAGCATGATTAAATAGTTATCGGATCTATATATATATATTTCTCAACACAGTATGTTGTTGTTTTGAATTAACAAAAATGAAACATTCAATCTAACAGACCAGTAAAGATTCTTGTAAATGACTGATTCTAATATCCACTTGATATTACGGTGGTCACGTGCGGAAGTAACGTAACACCACAAAGACGTGTGTAACAAGATAAAATAACACCCTCTCCCTGGAACAAAAGTCCTCAGTTTCCGACGTCTCGAACAATACCTTCGAACCCCAACCCCGTTCCATTCACGCCCACGCTATACATTATAAAAGTTTAATATCGAAATGTGGTCCAACCGTAAAACTTTACCGTACCGAATTTGATCAGTTGTACCTTTGCCAGTTCTAGGTCTGCGGTTTAATTGGTTTCATCAAAATATTTGATGTTTTGCTTTGATAAAAAAATTTGTATATTAAAATGTTTATTCCTTCAATGAAATTTTCTTTTGTCTTTTTATGTATATCGATTAAAAATTAAATAAAATTTAACGAATATTTGAATTTATTTACATGTTATATTTAATCAAATCTATACTTTAGGTTTTTTTATAAATGACGGCGAGCTAAATGGGATGAAAATTAAATTTCGACACTCAGTAAGGTGAAACAAAAAAAAAATGATAAAAATATATATATTGTAACTTATTTTACGATAAACTTTAGAAACTCAATAAGTATATAAAATAATAAAATGTATATTTTATCTTAGATAATAAATATATTATATATATTAAATAAATAAATAATAAAATATGCACTTTTCCCGCTCATTGTATATTAGTTTCCAAATACGAACCTTAATGATGACATCTTTCAAATTATTTTTTAAGTAAAATCGCATACCTGAAAAAGAAAAAAAGGTTTATTATTCCGCAACGATTTATGAACCTAAATAAGTAATGTTTACGAGTCAGCGAATAAAGGAATACGACACGAGGGGCATATATTACCTTCTCACTTTATCTTGAACGTAAAACGCCTCTACAATATCCAGCCTATCTTACTACTAATGGCCTACATGTGAAAGGTGAATAGCTCTCACTATATCAGAAATGGGGAAAATCTCCGACATACCAGGATCGATAGCACAATATCAGCTATCCACACGAAAACTGTAATGCAGCTTATATTTATTAACATGCTTTTGTATGAATATAGCTAATAAAAGCAGCTTATTTAACGTTTCAACTTTCTTTATCCTAGTTTA
This sequence comes from Mechanitis mazaeus, assembly GCA_959347395.1. NCBI lineage: Eukaryota > Metazoa > Arthropoda > Insecta > Lepidoptera > Nymphalidae > Mechanitis > Mechanitis mazaeus. The sequence goes on from OY365750.1 coordinate 12,052,054, forward strand.
AACATACATTTTAATAGTACCGTAAATTCCAAGAATCTGTGGGTGACACACAATTAGGACACGAATTAAGGGTATAGGTGTTTAATTTATTGCTAGAGTACCCACTTGACAAAATACAACATAGTTGATAAACAAAAATAACAGTAAACAAACAGGGTGTCGAATTATAAAGGTGGGCGGTTAAATGTGCCTGTGAGTGTATAATAATATTTTAAAAAATATTGTTTCATTATTTACGCTTTTAACATAAATTATATTTTAAAGTTATATTCAACAGTTTATTTACAAAATCACTACAAGCTTATTATTGTTGGATTTGAAAAATGTACTAAGTACATTCCATTAGCAAGGCACCAGGCCACGCCACCACAACTACGGTTCCCGTTCATTAACATGAATTATGTTGGTGTTATTAATGGATGTACTAATGTGCGGATACCACGTGTCTTCAATGTGACTGTTGATTCTTTTTGTATGCGAACACTAGAAAATGAGTGTTTTGAGAATTCTCTAATGGATACCCAAAATCCATTTATTTCTTTACTCGAAATCTTTCCAAAATCCACTATTTTTTGTGGTCTACATCAAACAAAATAGGAAGAAAGAGAAAAGATTGTGGAGGGGTCAAGTATTTTTTTTAAACAATCGTAGAATTACAGGTTGGCCAATGCAAGCTTCGGTCGGATCGCATCGTATGTTCATTTCATTAAATTGTAAGGACCTTTGGAGATATGCAAGCGAGGTACAGACCCTCGGCACCTGAGCCCCAACGAGGCGCCGCCTAATGGCCTGTCGCTCGTCCATCCACGCGAGTGATTGATCGACACGAGCGACATGTGTACATAGCCTTATACCTCGAACGCGTAATAAATCACACATTTGAATTTGATAAAAGCAATATGTGATATCTGCTTATACTTCATTACACAAGAACAGTGAGATATTCAATAAAAAATGTAAAAGCATAAAGCAAATCGTGATTTACGTTTAAAATATTAGGTAAGAGTTTTTATAAAGCTACTATTTATAAATTCATTATTTACAAATATATAATAATTAGGTCAAAACAAGAAGTATATGTATATTTCTAGAAAGTATTTTAAGTACACATTGCTAATGCGCAGACAATTACATAAATTAATGAAAAAAAACCTTAGACCAAAGAAATATAACAAAGCTTTATCAAATAACAGATCTAGCTTATTCGAGTGGAAGTGATTAATTTTCTTAACAATTTCCCCGTCATCTCGAATCTTTTCAGAGGCACAAAACATTTAGCCAATTCAGCGCACAGCAGCTCGACCATGAAAATAGTCTATAGGCTGGGAGGGACAATCATGGCAAACATAAGCCATTACCGTATTGTTCGAGATCTTTTAAAGACACGCTTATTCGGTTTTTTAGATCTCGTAATATCAACAGCTGCCTACAGGTCTACAAAAAGATGATTTAAAAATCAATGATTTTCTATGCAATTTCAATTTATGTTTTTAACATATATATTTTGAAATAAATTACATACAACCTAATATATAAAAAAAACTACCTCACAATGTAACTTACATCCCAACTAGATATGAATTAAAACTCTTCTGATCTAATCAAGGGAACACCTCGGATAGATGAAAATAAAGCCGGCACTCTTGCCAACATGGTCGATTTAAATTACGAACAATATTACACAGCGCGGATACAAACGAGTCTATTGTAGGCCGTATGCGCTCGACAGCTGTTTTAGATAAAGTGTGACCTCACCAGAATAAAAGACCTCGTGAACAATTAAAACAATAACGTGCATGCGTTACAATTATCAAGTTTAGAAAACAATATAAAAATACGATAATTATAAGTGCTACTTAAATATTTTCAGTACAAGAGTACTTCAAAATTCGCTTGGGACTAAGGACGGGACATTGCGTTTTATGATATTATTGTTGTCGTGAAAGGACACAAGATTATATACTAAATAGACATTGTAAGAAAAGAAATTGTTTTACGATATTTAGCAAAACGCGTTATCAAACGCGCTATCAAACGCGTTATCAACCAGGAGGTTGAAGGAAGAACTTACACTAAAAGGGAGATACCGACAGAAAAAGAAAGTAGCTCTTTTACGCAATGAATAGGCATATCTTATTTACTCAGTTAAATAGGTTTTATGTCCGACCTTTATGAAAAATACCACTCAATTCATAGAATACATAAATAGTTTGGTATCCTCCTATGGAACTTACATTTCAACAATACTGATATGATTTAAAATATGGCTTAAAATCTTTTTATTTATTAAATGAAATAACCATCATTACATATTAAAAATCTGAATCATTTGAATAAAATTTTGAGAATTTTTGTTTTTATTTACATAACTAATCCTGATCACCAATAACCAATAAACTTCTCCGATTACACGCGTTTAAGTGGAGATTAGTGATGCACTCAATAAGTTTGTCAAACTCGTACTCAAGTGAAAAAAAAATATTCGAGTCGCTATGAACTCGATTTACCAAATCAACTCGGCACTCACGAGTTTAGTTTGTCACTTAGATATTTGATTGTATTGAACTATAAGTATAAAAGTAATTGCAATATGCAACTCGAGTGATATTTTCTATTCGAGTGACTGGAAAACTCGAATATGATTTGAGTGAGGTAAAAAATTGCTCGAGTCACAATATCTTATTGGAGTCGCATCCCTACCGGAGATTACGTTTAGCAGAAGCCTTAAGGTATGATGGACTATGAATGCACTATTCAGACTGCCAAAGGTCGGGTTGGATGACGGTCTTTAGTCGAGACCTACACCATGCAATGGACAGCCATTGAATGACTGTACAGTGACGTAATGTGAGCGAAAAGCACGATAAGAGACATGTGGGTGAAAACGCTAAATGACTTATGACTTGCTAATGTACTATGTCTATTCGCATTTTTAGAAATAAATGTAAACATATGCAGTCAAAACATTTATATGTCCATGTTTATAAAACATAACACAATAATAATTTAATGACATAGGAAGTGATACCCCATCATAATAAGCTGTAGTTACATGATAGCTAAATCACATTGTTGCACTAAACAAGAAAAACAGTGGATTGAACGTCACAAATAAACATACAGTATAAAATACTTGACGAAACAAAAACATATAATCAGAAGTGATAAACACATAATTTATATTGGTAATAAATTATAAATTCAGCAATAAATTGAAGTTTTCATGACTTTGTTCATGCTGTACATATTTCATAGATTATAAAACTTGGTATAACCAAATAATATATATTTAGAATTGGATAATATGCAGTTTGCTTACAGATCTATGATAATATTATAAAGCGAAGGCTCTTTGCTCAAAACTTTCAATATTCAAAACTATCAGATGGATTTGACATTGATATTTTTTTTTATACGTTCCTCTTGAACCTTCATGAGGAAGGCTGTCTAGCCTAGCCTAGAAGGAGACTGTCTAGCCAATAAAATTGTTTGTTAATAAAAAACATTGCATCAAAAAATATTTTCAAAATGAACATCATATTTAAATTAACTATAAGAAAAAAACAAAGAAAATGAAGATAACATGTCTTAATTACATTCATAGATTATGACATTCTAGTAGTCAGTTTCACAGACACAAAAATTATCCAGACTACACACCCAAATTTACCGAATATTAAAAAAAAATTAAACTATGTTCTAACTAGTAACTACATATAAATGTATATAAATAATAGTATTGATAGATAGATAGATTGATTATTATATATATGATTAGGGTTGCAGTATTGTACAAATTTATGAAAATGTGTCATCTCTTAAGATATTTACTAAGTATATATATTTTTTTTATAACTTTTTATTTGGGTGTTTTTAATAATTTTTAATATTATGTTAAAATATTACAGGAATAGCTTTTCAATATATTTTTTAATATCCAAATGTAATAATTACTTAATGACAACAATTATTCCAGTTAAGAAAACTTTAGTGTGATATTAATTTATTCCGATACTAGAGAATTGTATACCAACTACAAATATTTAACAGTATTTACACTTTTTTTTTATTATTTGATTATTTATATGATACCAATCCCATAGATTACATTTATCACTACTTCAACAATATTCTTATCTAATTAAATTAGTTTTTTAATAAAATCTGAAATTATAAAAGTTTAAGGCATTGCATAAATATTAAAAAAAAAAAATACTTTATCAAAGTTTGTAAGCAGGTTCAAAACTGCAAATAACTAAAAACTAAAATACAGTGGACATTTAAAGGAGGTTATAATAGAATCTACTTTTAAAATTGAAGGTAGGCTTGGCAATTAAAATAAAAATATTTTCTTATAAAGTTATCAATCAAATACTTATTTAAGATGCTTTTATGTTATAAAGGTTTCAGAATAAATTTAACTCTATTCATATAAACAACTTAATTAGTAACTAATATAACCATACCATTATTACTAAATTGAATTAACGAAAAGCTAGAACTTATTTAATTACAAACAATAATAAAAAAAGTTTTCTCAACTTCCAACACTATCTATCGCATGACAAGCAAATTGTAATATTTGTGATTATTTAAAACAAAATATAATATTAAAAAAAAAATGTGTAGTTAACATTACCTTTTCGAAAATTCCTTACGCTGACATCCAAAGCTTTCCTAGTTTATAAACTGACAACAACAGAAAACAATACTTGGATCCACATAATTCTATCCAGTCGGTAATCTTACTCTTCTATATTGACAATTCATTATTTAAATTCATCTAAATCGTTTAAGAACAGAAAAAAGCACAATAATATAAAAACATTTGCTGTGCATCTATAAACTACTGTATCTTCATCTCGTTTACTTGACGATTTTGTCACTTCACTCAATAGACACTAGTCAGTAGTTCGTAGTCACGACCTTACGGTACGCTATTAAGCCGAGAGGTGTAGGAGACATTTGTAAAATCGTTCGGAAAACTGAAATATATGCTAAACTATGTATGAACAATTCACATTAATCAATGAAAATCTTATAATAGGTATTTTATTGAGATATAAACATAGCGTGACGGCACTTGAGAAGGTTAATACAATATTATTTTTGTTTTTTTTTTTTTATTATTTTCGTTATTGTATTAATAACTGCTATCTATTTAAATAATCAAAAGCTTTATTTTATATCTTAGTAGATTAATTCTTTTTCGATTCTTCCACATAAAATGAATAATTTTTCTTTTTAAGGATTACACCTTTTAGAATCATGCTATCAGATATGATAGCATCATTCATTATCATGAATGCTTTAGCCAACCATCCATACTGTACACTATAACATTTGTAAAAAATCGGAAGATTTTAATAAAATATTCTTTAAGTATCAGCTGTCAAGTTTCAATTGTCATAAGTCAATAACGATAAATTTGTCAAAGTCAAAATATTAACCAAACTTTTTTTACAAGTGAATAGATTTAGATTAAATAATTTTCTTTCGTTGTAAAAGTTAACAATGAGTTTATTTCATACTTTTTTGCGACAACCGTTAGCCATATGCCTTCGGTCAAATCAATGTTTTAAAAGATATGGAGCTATTTGTACGAAACAATTTCATACTTCACCAAGAAATCAGGATTTAATGGAATTTTTTGATGAAAAAAAGAACTGGAATGAAAGTAATATACGTGTAGGGAGATCATGGAAATTGGATGAATTGAGAATTAAATCTAATACAGACTTGCATAAATTATGGTATGTGTTGCTAAAGGAACGTAACATGTTGTTTACAATGGAGTATGAATGTAATCAAAAAGTGAAGTTGTTTCCGAATCCAGAACGAATTGATAAAGTTGAAGAATCTATGAAAAATATTGAGACAGTAGTCAGAGAACGAAATGTTGCCTATCACCAATTGGAAACGGGGGAAAGAGGAGATCGTCCTGTGGAAGATGTTGTAAACCTATTTGGCTTGCGGGAACAATATATTAAAAAAGAATATTTCTTGCCCAAATTTATGAACTCCCGTTGGGTTAGACTTTACTTAGAGCATGGTCATATTAACAGTTTTGCAGTTAAAAAGTTCTATAGATTGTATAAAGAAAAGCAGTATAATGTAGAGCGCAAGGCACGCAACAGAGACTTTAACCATGTTCAACAGCTTTTAAAACGTTTCCCTGATATTAATATGGAAACATTAAAAGAAGAATACCCCGATGTAGACATAGAAAAGGCAAAACGTTCAAAAAAAGCAAGAGGACATTATATGCCTAAATATTAATTAAATTCACAAGTCATTATAAAATTAGTTTTGATTTATATAAATTGAAATATCTGAACAAAATGAATTTCATTTTAACTGTTTTTTGTTTTGAGACAGTAGCCAGTTTATGTGAACTAAATGCACCATTGCAAAGTTATAATCTATAAAGCATATACATGTAACAAAATATTTATATATTTACCAGACAATTAGAGTTATAAGTTAAAGAAATAGTTTTAAAAAATATAAACTTTATTTCTTTATTCACATAGCATTTAACCATTATCATACACATTCACTATTTCATACAAATATAATGGAATTATTATGATTTATATAATTATAAAAAAATATTAAATATTTTGTATCACTAATTTCCCAAAGCAACACTTTCAACACTTAAGAGTGATCCAATTTATAAAACAATTACAATTCTATCAATGGTTTAAAAAAATAATAATAATTTTGATCTTAAAAGAAAAACAATAAATAAAATATATATATTTTAATTGTAAAAACCCTTTGGTATATATTATGGATTATTTCCTTTGGTTTTGAGTGAATCTATAATATACATACCAATATTTTATATTAGTCTTTTTAAGTGTAAAACCAAACAAACAAGTCATAAAAACAGTGAGTCTATTGAACTCTCTCCAGGATTTTAAAATCATATCACATTAATTTAGTAGATGTTACTGTTAAGATTAATTATTGGTTTAATTAAAGAAAGACTAAGAAGAATATTATAGTTATCATTTTAAGACAATATAAGAATATAACATTAAAATTAATTGAGATCAATAATTTTCTCAAAAATATCAAAATCTTTAGGCAATTCATTTTTAGTTTTAAGACTTTTTATTAAGTTAAAGTATTCCTTTAAATCAGTGTATATATCCTTATACATAGTTATGAATTGCATTAGGGATTTGTAGTGATGTTTGTTATTAGATTGTTCTTGATTGTCTTGAAGTTTGTTCTCATTTGATTCATTGTTAAGTTGCAATAGGGTCTTTTGAAATCTGTTAACTTTATAAGTATATAAATATGCTCTGAAGGTGATATATAGAATCCTCATTAAATAATTCCGATCTATCACAAAATTGCTGTCACTAGCAGCTTCAAACTTTAAATATACTTTATTATCACTACAAGATTTGTTATGATATTTACATATCATTGCCAGTTGATTTAGAATATTATCAGAAGTAATGCTTTTTGACATCTCTTTTCCATTTGATTTCAATTCAGTTGTGGTTTCAGGAAAATCATTCCATTGACATTTCATCATAAAATTTATCAATATCTTAATGATATTTTCCTTATTGTTATCTAATAGGTTTCTAGCATGCAATATTGCTATGCTATATTTTAAATGAGTTGGAGTTATTCTTTCTAATATTCTGTAAATAGATTCTGGGGGTAAGTCTGAAAAATAAAATTATAAGTTAAATATCACATTAAAGGAATAACTTATTAACAGAATAAAACACTAATAAATATAAAATATAAATAAACCTGCAATGATTTCATAAAACTCTTTTGCAAATATCACACTGTTTTTCCCTGGTTTATAGAAATCTGAAATGTCATTATATAGTGGGTTCCCAATTATATGTAAGCATTCTACAAGTATATTGATCCATATCTGAAAAACAAACAGTTAAAATTATGTTCTAGAACTGTTATACTAACATTTTTGGTTAGTAGGTCTTGTTATGGTAATAATAAGACATACACTCATAGTTTTTATGTATTTTTCAGGATAATTAAGATGCACAAAGTAGACAAAAATTTTCATTATTTGAATGCATGTATCATTTATGGCTTTTGCAGATTTTGTAGTTGGAGCCAATACTTGTGTCATTAATAATTTTTGATGTCTTTTTGACCCTCTAAATTCATCAACCTGTCTGAAAATAACAAAAATTGCTTGTGTTAATAAAAAACAAAAACCACTTAAATACCTAAATTTCTACAAGTGTGAATAAAAAGAATAAACCTTGACTGCCAGATTGCCAGATCAAATCCTAATAACTCAGCCATACTATCCATCACGGCCATTAGCCTATCAATCCTGTCTGTTCTATTCAACATTTCAAAAATTTCTAGTCTTGATTTTACCCAATGCATTTCTTGTACTTCTTGTTGTATATGTTCGGGAATAACCTCCTCTTTATTAAAAAAAGGGCCATCTTTGCTATCAGTGCTAAATTCATTTATTAACCTGTTGACACAATACTTCAAAATTCCGCTCTCACTTCCATATTCTGTTCTATTTGTCAGTGTTTCTTTTCGCAAGTCCATGGGTGACGTCAAAAAATAATTATAGCACTCTGAAAGATATAATAAACATGGTGGATGCATTCTAAAATTCAGAGACAATACTTGCTGACACTTGTCAATGAGATATGTCATGTGGTATTCAGATGAAGGATCCTCATGAGCATTCTGAAAACATAATATATATTAGATAACACAGCATTTATATATTGATGTTATACACAGGACTATCTTTTGAAGGTCTAAACCTCAAAGTTAAATACTATAGGCACAGTAGTTTTAATAATAAAGTTAATAAGTGAATAGATTTGACTGTAGAAATACAGTATATTTAAATTGTGATATAAGTTTGAAATGCTTTCTATATCTATCATATACAATAAACAATGAAATAATTAGTAAGGTTATTTAAAACTGCTTTATTTACCATCATGATTTCTACAATATTTTTCAGAACACTTCCTGACAGATACTGGGTTGATGTAATGCTCAAGAAGCTCACTTCTAATGCCTCATACCACTTGTTCGATCTCATTTCTATATGAAATGTTTCTGCAGCATGAGGTTGAATTTCATTTCTTTGTTTCTATAATACATACATTGTTTAATATTTCATAATGCAAAAATGTCTTTAGCAGTTTACTAAATTCAAACTGATAAAGTTGACAAAATAACAGTAAGAAATGAACTACCAATATCAGTTTACTCAAATTAATTTCGTTGTTTAAAGTGCTGCTGGGAAAATAAAACGTTTTTTTACTGGTAATCTTACCAAATTTATAGAATTCCTTTTCTTGAAGTTTTGTAGGCAATTTGGCAAAAGGAAACGGTTTAATTTGTCTTCGTCAATTTTTTTTGAAACTAGCGCACATGCTCTTATGAAGTTACTGTCACTTAAAAGATTTAAATTATCAGATTTTGCACGCTTTTTGAGTAACTCTTCATCTTCACGTTCCCTTTTAGTTGCTTGAGAACGAGGAGAAAGACTCAGTTTTTTAGGATTAGAAGTTATCATTTTGTTAGTTTCATCAAATTATTAACTTTTCAATAAAATTCCTCTTGCTTATTCTAAGCCACACCTATTTTAATGTAATAAAAGAATTAATAATTATTAAATTTCTTGTACACTAACCACTGACATAATTTTTGTTTCCATATACACATATACACATATATCCATATACACACATATAGTACTCTGTGCATATACATAAATTATTTTTCCTTGTTATTACCGATGTTTTTCATTCCTTATTTTTGATCATTCCATAGACATTTGATAGGTGAGAAAAAGACTGGAATCGTAGTATTACAGAGTACTATAAATATAGTCTGTATTCTGTGATAAATATAAAAGACATTATGATTCTCATTTCTCACAGATGCCTTTGTAATCATATTGTTCTGTAGAGACAAGCAACTGTCAACTGTGGCTAATTATTTTTTATTTATTTTTGAAGTGAAACTTTAGAATAGTTGTGATTCGAAACTCGATGACTCACAATCAATCAAAAAAACTAGAGTACTATTATTAATAGCAAAATAAGTCATAAACGTTTAGTTTAAATTTTAACACCATTATTATACCGTATAGTACTCTGTGGCCTAAATTTAGGCCAAACTTGTTTAAGTACATATGGAAATAATATATATAGGTTCATGATGGTTCACGGTGGTTTGCGTATAATTCTTTTTTCTATGCTATTTTAATTGATATACCTAAGAATGTCATCTCACTTACTTAAACATAAAACATGGAAATGGAATAATGTTTTTTTTATATATTGTCAATTATATATGTAATCTATGTGACTGTGAACTTCAAAATACAACATAATTTAACTTGAACGATGTCTAGTAGCTAAACTACTAACATATGTGATTAACTACTAAATTATGTGAGTCCAATTCACCGGAGGGAACTCTTCCTTTGCTAATATAAATAAGCCCACCTAGTGGTGAAGTATTTTTTATTTTAAATTTTTATGTTAAATATTTACATATAAACGCTGATATCATTGATTTTTTCTCTTTTTATTAATATTGATCGGGAGCCATTTCCCGCTAGGGGCCCATTTTATCGTCTAGGCAATCTATTGTTAAATTACTGATGAAGTCAACGCTTTGATCAAAATGTTTCAAATGTTGAAATGGTTTCGATTAACAAGTAAGTAAATAGGTTTGTTAAATGTTTAAAATGATCATTAACTGTTATTATAATTCTGTCAAATATAGCTCTGTTAAATATTTTTGTAAATGGTTGACATTTTGACAACACAGCGGAATGGTTGCTGGTTTGAAATTTCAGAGCAGCCTCCAATTTGCGTTCCGAAGTTATATTTATAAATTTAATTGCCAAATAAACGTTTGTATTTAAAACCATGGTTTAAATATTTTGTGTTCGAAAGTTGTTTTTGCTTCAATTAACGTGGCGCCATCTAAGTATTGTTTTACATATAACTATTTATTTTAAAATAATTTTAAATTTGTTAGTTTATTTTTGAAGGGTTATCCTTTTAATGATTGTTTAAAAGCGATTATTAGGCAAATGTTTGTATCTAGTCATGGCTAATCCTTATAATCGGTAAAGTCGAGCAGTTCAAACATGTTCAACGCCTCTGGTGTGATATCGAGGTACCATTAAACTCCAACCAATCATTGCTAAGAGGGGCGCGGACACGTGTGTACGAAACGCACTTGGAGAAACGGGTACTCACTTTTGTTCGAGTGCTTAACTGGTAAGGTTGCTTAAAAATCTCTGTAACTGTTATTACTTCAAATTTTAATTGTTTTTAGTTTAATTCATTTTGTCATTTTGTTAAAAATTAGAATTATATGTATTTCCTGTGTGTTTGTTTATTATTGAATTGGTGAAATTTATTAAAGACTAAATTTATGGAGTAAATTATGAACAGAACAACAAAAAACGCATAGAACATTAGAAAGCTGCTTAAAAATAATATAAGAAAAGTATGAACTTTCAATTAATCGTTAGCTAAACATCTAATAATGTTAAGAATACGTGCGTATTTAGTAACAATATTATTAACTTAAAGCCAACTTAAAAACAATGACACTTAAAAATGATAGTTTTTATTTTATAGGCACATAGTATTGAAGCAATACTAATAAAATCTGGAACAACTAGCTCTGCTACAAGGTAAATAAAGGCACTTTTCTCGCCGGGGCGTCACGGTGTGTGCTAACGCGATCCCGTGACGTCCCATTACGGCGCAGAGGGCAACCGTTGGTTTTTTAGTGGGTAGCCTTAAAAATGGCAGCATCCTCTATGCTGCCGGGTAGTCCCACATCACCCCCCGGCCGTCACCCCCATGGGCCGACGGGGTACCCGTAACGGGTTTTTCCAACGGAAAAAAAAAAAAAAAAAAAGGTAAATAAAGGCACTTTTGACACATTATTAAAAACCATTTCCATCAAGCCGAATTTGCCATATTTTAAAACATTGACAGAATTATTTAGAGGTGATTCTTAATCGTATGTCTAAACATTATATAATTACGCTCCTAACACCAATCCTAGTGCCATGCCCCTTTAATATTTAACGCTCCATTTTGATCACAAAGATGAATATATCTTTTATATAATGCTAGGTTATACGATGTTTTAATCTCAGTGAAGCAAAATAAAAATACTTTTAAAATTCTGAAATTTATTAAATAATTGAAATAATAAAAAAAATGTTGCAAAGCATTATTACGTTTTTTTGAAATATAGGTACTTAAATATGCTATACTTTTTTAATAAGTCTCAGAATTTAAAATGTTTCACTGTGTGATGAGGTAAGGCAAGTAATTTTATATAGGTGTTAAAAAACGAATATATCTGCATAACAAAATATTATTTTATCTATATACCATTTAATCAGGATCTAAAATGTTATAACTTAGTCGAAAATCCATTAAATATAAATATTAAAACCAAATTACCTGCTTTTTAATTGTTTATTTATTTATTTATTTACTTTATTGGGTAATCCAACAGTGCATATAAAGTTAAAAATACAAATATAATAAAAATGTACATAAAATAGGACCAAAATAGGACTACACTATTTAATAATATTTAATATATGAACAAAACAAAAAAAAACAGTGTTTATTAGATATTAGCAAATGATAATTTAAAAAATATATATATATATATTAGAGGGGTAAATATGACAAAAAAAAAATCAAAACTAAAAGCTATACTACTTATTGAAACGGGTGTAAATGGGTATGTGTGGGTGAGTGTAGATGTGTGTGTATCTGAGGTTATACTATTTAATTTTTAGTCAGTTTCATGTGTTTTTTTAAGGCAGATATAGATGTATTGAATAAGTCAATATGTGAATAAAATTTATTATATGTGGAGAGCATACGATAGACAACCGAGTTTTGGGCATAAGTTGTATTTACGCATGGTACATCAAATAATTTGGTGTGCCGTGTACAGTGGCTAGGTACTCGAAAGTTTATTGCAGATAACAACTCCATACAATCGGTTTGACCGGACAATGTAGCATGCAACAACAATACATCGCTATGACGGCGACGAACATAAAGAGGGTCAATTTTGTAATAATTGCATGCATCAGTATATGATGTAAAAGGTTTGAAATCTACGAAGCTTAAGAATTTACTAAATTTTTTCTGAATAGTCTCTAATTTTTCCATGTATATAACTTGATGCGGTGACCAAAAACTTGAAGCATACTCTAAAATGCTTCGCACGTAAGCAAAATAGACGACTTTAATGCAATTGACGTCATGAAAAGTCCTACATGTACGTTTTACAAAACCAAGTTGTTTGTAGGCTTTGTTTATAATTATCTGTATGTGATCACTCATTGTAAATTTGGAATCTAACTGGATTCCGAGATCTTTAATAGAATCAACTGATTTTAAAGAGTTGCCATCAATTTGGTATATATATTCTATTTTATTTAATTTTCGACTGAAGGTTATTTTGTGGCACTTTTTGATATTAATACTTATCCTGTTGCGTTTGTAGTATTCATACAGGTTGTTTAAATCTTTTTGAATATTTTCACAGTCACTAAGAGATGTTACAGCAAGAAAAATTTTTTTATCATCAGGCAAACCTTAAACATCGCGAGTGTTTAATACAGGTTACAATGTCATATACATATGAGTTATAAAGTAAGGGACCTAAGATAGAACCTTGCGGTACACCAGAAGCTGCTTCAAAAGTACTACGTGCACTTCCTACAATAACTGCTTGCCTCCTCCTTCTAATGTATGACGTAAACCATCGAAATAGGTCACCATGAATGCCAAGAGCTTGAAGTTTAGATAGTAAAATTATGTGATCGACTCGATCGAATCTTTCTCAAAATCCGTATAGATCACGTCAAATTGTAATCGCTGGTCCATAGACTTTACGACATAATTAGAAAAAACCGATAAATTTGTAACTGTGCAACGTTTCTTGATAAATCCGTGCTGTTCAGGCGGTAAGTTTTTATATATTATAGGTGAAATGAACTGATAAATTGCTGATTCAAAAATTTTACTTATTGAGTTTAGTATTGATATAGGTCTGTAGTTATCTATTTTATTTCTGGCTCCTCCTTTATGTACTGGTATGCCTCTTGTATGCATCTTGTATGCCTCTTTCCATTTAGTTGGATAACTTGCGAAGGTATTTATGGACTTATTGAAAAGTATGCATAACGGTGCAGCGAGATCGACAGCACATCGATTGTAAAATATTGATGGTATACGGTCGCTTCCGGCACTCTTCGTAATTTTGATTGTTTTAATTATTTTAAAAACAATGTCTGTTGTTAGATGTATATTACTAATAAAATCATCACTTTTCTTGTGTGGCAGCTGCAAATCAGAGTAACTAGATGGTGGTTTAGAGAAAACTTGCTCGAAGAACTGACTAAATCCTGAGCAAATTTCTTCGACGTCATTATACGGTTTGTCTTTCCATGTCATTAATTGTGGATATTTATAATTTCTTTTTCTTAATGTTTGTTGATACCATCAAAAGTTTTAGGATCTTTTTTTATATTATTTTGTACATCCGTTTTAAAATTTTTATAACATTTATTTTGAATTTTTTTTTGTCTAGATCTTAATAATGAAAACTCGTCATAATCTCTTGGGTTTCGAAACATCTTCCATTTTTCATGGGCGATGAGTTTATCTTTTATAATATGTTTCAATGATTTACTATACCATATCGGGTAAGTTGAAGAATATCTAACGTTAATCAATGGAACGTGTTTGTCAATAATTTCATAAATTTTTCTATAAAATGATTGTGGTATGTCATCAATAGAGCTGCCTTTTAAAACTTCTCTCCAATTAATCAACGAAAGTTCTTTATTTATGATATTGTAATCAGCACGGTAGAAATTATTTTTCCTAGCAGGTTGAATTTTGAGATCTTTTAACATAAATTCTAAGGCATATATCTATACTAAGACTAGGATGATATTTATCCTCAGAAACCAAATTTTGAACAGATCTCCGGACCGAAATAAAAAAATTACTAAAAATTAAATCCAATGTTTTATTGCAACAGTTTTTTACCCTATTGTGTTGTGTTAGATTAAAGAGACTACAGGTATTTATTAATCCAGTTGTTGACTTCTGTAATAATGACAATCCTCGGTTTGATTGTAGTGGTCCAACATCACTCCAATCTACGTTTGTCAGGTTAAAGTCTCCCGAGATGATAAAGGAATCATTTGGTCTCATAGACATTATTTTTGATAGACAACTTTGAACGTGAAGAATACGGGATGCTTGTAAAGTATCAGGGGGAATATAGAATACTCCAATATGAAGTTCTTTATCATTATGACAGTTCTTAGCAGGTATGGTTATCCAGACATTTTCAACCTCATCACTACACCATTCAGGTACTTCTTGAGCTTGCAAGGAATTTTTAGAACATATCATGACTCCACCCCCGATTAATTTATTTGAGGTATTTGAGTTTCTGTCACAGCGAAAAACTGTATACCTACATAACTCATTATCATAAAAACCTTCCGATAGCCATGTTTCGGTAATAAGAATGATATCAAAGTCATTTCTTAGTATGCTTAAGCGTAATTGCTCAGTTTTGGTACGCAAACCTCTAACGTTTTGATAAAATAAGTGTAATGAGCTAGTCATTTTGTACAGCCTTAAACATAGTATAATATTTAAATTGGTTAATTTTAATAGATAAATAAGTAAATATACATTTATAGCCTTTGTTATAATTGTTTATATTAGATGCTTCGAAATGACGGTGCTTAACCTTAATAATAGATATATTGTCATCATATAATAACAGTACGCTATAATATAAATAAATAATGCTATCAGGTAATGTGTGTGTGTAGTTAATGATGTTGAGTATGATTAAGAGTATGTAGCTTTCGAATAAAAACAATGAACCCCTTTCAAACAAATGGAAAAAATAAATAAAATGTTTAATAAAATAACTATATGACGGCGACAAAAGCAAAGTATATATAATTCCAACGTGAATTAAATATTTTTTTTTAAGTCTTTTTCGGAGTTTACAAATAAGGCAGGAGATTCTTCGTTTTTTCTTAAAAAAATTCTGCAATTTCTAACCCAGACGAATTTGTAGGCCTTCTCAGATGCTTCAAGCTTAACCTTCTTTAACAATTGTCTATTTTGCGGTGTTAAATGCTCGTTGACAAAAAATTTACGTTGAGGGCCACTAAACCCTATATCTAGTGTACTGATGCCCCTTGAATTTCTTAAACCTGATAGTATACGGTCCTTAAGATCACGGCTTCTTAGTTTGGCTACGAGCGTTTTTGGACGGCCCGGTTGACTGTTCATTGGTTGTACACGAGACGCAAATTCTATTTGCTCAGACTTTATATCAATGCCACCATGTTTGGCTATTTTAATTATAGTATCAATGGGTGACTCTCTGGAGACATCTGGAAGGCCTACTATTTCTATGTTGGACATTCTAGACCACTGCTGTTGACTATTTATTTGATTTTGCAAATCTATCAACTGGCGTTTGCTCGATGATAGTTTTGTTTCAAAGGTTCTGCATTTATCTTCTAAGTTTTCACAAGCAATATGTAATTTAATATAGGATTCTTCTAGGTTTTTAAACTCTATGGTAATCTCTCTCTTTATTTCAACTAAAAAGGTAGCTTTTAAATCCTTTAAAATAGTTTCGACCATTGGTTTGAGTTTTTCTTCGAGTATGGATTCAAAATGAAGTAAAAACTCAGAGGTTTTCAGAGTATGGTCAGAGGCTATATTTGTGTAATTCTTGATTCCTTGATCTACAGGTGTTGAAGATTCAGTTGCAGAAGATGTTGAAGGTGTTTTATTGTTGTGGTGGTTTGGTTTCATCGTTTCTTTATTTTGGGTACAGTATGGGCATTTCCAATTCGCTCTAAGCGACGGCAAATCCTTAGCCAATTTAACGCATTCTGAGTGGTACAATTGTGAGCATAGAACACATTTAATTCTTTTGTGGGGGACTGCAATATTAATATTGCATATTTTACAAGTAAATCCCATATTAATTATATTGTCTTAATGTTATAAAATAATATTAATAATAGGAACAAATTACTATTAACAAAACACAAAAAAAAATAAAAATAAAAATAAAAACAAGAAAAAAAGACACTCAGCAATCAATTAATTTGTTTTTAACGAATTCGTCCCGGTGAGTTACGAACCCGAGATCAATAGATTTTTAAATATGCACTTTGCAGGGTTGACCACTACACCAAATATACGAGACGTCAACTTGTTCAAATTAGTGGGTAATGTTTTAATACTAATTGAATCAGTGAATAATGACGAGTACTGCGAGGGTAGTTTACTTTACACGATATGTCCACCGTCCGTTACCGTCAATCACTAGTTATATATAAAAACACTGATTACTTAGTTCTTTTATCAGCACTCCACTCTTAGAAAAGTTGAATACAATTAACAAAAGTTACGGGTGATAGTTAAAACAAATTATTACTGCACTAATATTGAGGTTTGCAAAACTTTTAACACTGTTATCTATTTTTTTGTTATGAGACCAACGATATACGTCTAGCTCCAATGAACTCGATGATTGAGTTTGGATAACATTCAGGATTTAAAAAGGAAAAAGGTTCAGTGATGTGACCTTGTATCGATATCGCAATTTTATAATCAAGTTCGTAACATTACATATTAGGTAAGTATCGTTAGTTAATACAGTAAACGACAAAGTAATTAGTTTTTTGTCATTACTATAATAAATATGTTTTTTTATTAATAAAACGAAATTTAATTGTAACTGAGAGAAATAAATTATACTTACTCCTCCGAGACATTTATTAGTAGTAACGCTGGGATTGTACCAGCGCTGTCACAATTTTTCACAGTTAAAAAACAAAAATATTAGTTCTCTCTCACATGGCAACGCCGTTATGTCATTAAGTATTTTTGTGTGGGGGCTGTCACACGTTTTCTCGACAAATTAATGATAAGTTTGTTTTTATTTCTGTTTATAATTTATACAATTGTAGTCAAACTGTTAAAAATAATTATATATACCAAATATGATTTTAAATGTAATATTCCATTATATAGTGATAAAATTATAAAGCGAGAAGAATTATCAAGACCGGCGTGAGAGTTATCTGTAATTGAGGTTTGTTTACTAGAAGAAAAGGTATGTAACAAATGAAATATCAAACAAATGATACATCTAAAGGTAAATTCAAATTACATATCTATTTTAATTATATCTATTAACGGTTTATTACCTCTAAATTTATACTTAAGGTCCAAATAATTAAAAGCCACTCGAAGCCGTCATAACAAAAAACCGCTTTAAAGGAAACAGATATCATACTTAATCGGTATAATATAACGCAACTCAAGTAATTTGAAAGTACTCAATCAAAAATTTCTCATTGATTTGTTCTAAACTATTATTTATCTGTATTAATAATTCTTTTTCATCGTAAACAAAACTGTTTCGATTACGGTTTTTTTTATTAGGACTTTATTCGTTCTGCAAAAACTTGCATCAGAGAAGAATAAAGAAGAACTGTAAAGAATAGTTGAAATGGATTGTAATTTTCAAGGTTAAGATATACATAACTATTGTCACAGTTACCTAGACTCTGCCCTCAACAAGTTAGACTATAAACTTCCTGCCTACACCAAATCTTAAACATTTATGTACGAGATTAGAACCAAATTATGGGTCTTTAAAAAACTCAAACTAAACTCTATACATAACACCTAAATAATAAGTACTAATATAATAAGCCAGAACTTTGAATGCATGTTGAAATGCATTATTATATATTACATAAAATTGTGTGATATAATGATATTTACAAAAAACAACTCTCTTGGCGTGAGTGTTTTGTTCCATTGGGATTTGATCACCAAAGGAAAAGATATGTAATTAATCAAATTTGTAATGTTATTAATGACATCTAAAGGTAAATATAAATAACATTTTTTATATTATCTATAAACAATTTAGCAACTTTCAAATCAATACATAAAGCTGAATGCTTAAAAACTACTCAAATCTCTAAACAACAAACTACTTGAAATAATACTTATCATAATAAATTGGTATACTCTAACCAACTCAAGTAATTTTCCCAGTCTTGAATTCTCAGCTATTAGGTATTGGTACTTGAAGTAATAACTTTCTGCCTTACAAAAAAATTAAATTTTGACTTAACATTTCTTTCGGCCGGGAGTAATCTGTTTTGTGATCGCCTACCATTACTGTTGTGTCGTGTTTAATAGTTTGAGTGCATCTAAAAATTGTTAAAATGGGTAAAAAAAAACCAAGAAAACGAAACGTAACAAGAAAATTAGAAAATTGGAGAAAAACTGAAGAATAACGGAAGTAGAGATTGAATCGCCAAGATGTAGTTCTACATCTCTGCAGTCCCAGTTGCCTACACCTATAGCTACACTGTCTACAGTAAGCGAGAGTACACACTCGCTCACTGCATCAAATGTTACTGTAACGTGGTGTCTTGGCATCAACACGTTACATATCAAAATATATATATATATATTAAAAAAAAGTGAAATAATAACATTTTACATTTCCTTGTTTATATTTATTAGACATTAATTGACACTTAGAAATATAAATAGAACAGATCGCATCTAACACTAACACAGGTTAAATAAAGAATTCAAACGTTTTTAAATTAATATTTTTTAAAACTCATAGTATGGCAAATGGTTGTTAGTGTAGCAATATTTAGTAAAAAATTCAATAATATGTTCTTGTTTGTAATGTCTTTATTATTTAAATATTCTGATTAGAAAATTGTTAACTGAGATCACATCATATTATTTTTTAGTATTTTTCTTAAATTCGCTTTTTTGCAATTATTTGATCTATTGGATAGTCTGTTAGCTATGACAGGATGTCTGATCGTTCTCCTGCAGTTTGTTCAATCAACGTCGTTTTTAAATCTCTCCAATTTTTTCAATTAGTATATTCAATCCATAATGTTTTCTAAGATTTACACGAGTACTACACTTTTCAATAAAATTATTTTTCGGATATAACTCGCGTTTATTATTACATTTTTATATTTAACCCGACGTTTCGGATGCTTTGCAGCAAACGTGTTCACGGTAAGACGAGATGATGGAGTCTATCAGTCAGTCAGTTTATTTGTCACCTACCTCCAACGGTTTCTGAGTTTACAAGCATAGAGTTCAGGATGCACACAAAACGCACTAACTGTGTATATGGGCTTGGCAGTCTGTTCACGGACATGGGATTTCATATTTTTCATGATAGGATCCCAGGTGTTCGATAGATTCCAACCATCTTCTCTATTAAAATTAGGATGTTTTTTTATTTCAATAGCCTCGCGAATCATTCTTGGTATATATCTGTGTTCACGAGCCAGGATCTTTGATCTATCAAACCGGAGAAAGTGTTTGGGCTTATCTATTGCGTGTTCACACACTGCCGACTTCGACGTACGCCTATTTTTTAAATCTGAGATGTGTTCCTTGATTCTAGTACCGATGCTCGTCTTTGTTTGACCAATGTTTGATAAGCCACAATCAGACACCATCATTTCGTCTTACCGCGAACACGTTTGCTACAAAGCATCCCAAACGTCGGGTTAAATATAAAAATGTAATAATAAACGCGAGTTATATCCGAAAAATAGTTTTATTGAAATATTCAATACAGTTTGAAATTAGGTCCATCGTTTAAATATAAAAGTATATAAGCGTGATAAACTTGGATTTATTTATTCCTGCTATTTTGGTGAGTTTTATAATTTCTCTTGCGTGTATGCGCGACGCCATTTGCCGGCGTGTTTTTTTAAAAGTATTAAGATTGATAAGTTATCTCTTTTGTCCACAGGATTTGCTTGTGCATTTCTTATTATAATTTTTTTTAATTGCACATTTAAAATTAGAAGAGCGCGTGATTACGCGGTAAGTGTCACGTCATAACCTTTTTTTAGTATTTTTTCTTTTAAAGTAGTAGTTGATTTTATATCGATCTTATTTTGTTGCAGCTCTTCTCTTCGCCCCTCTTCGCTCCTCTCTTCTTCTTTATTATTTTCTGCACTTTTTTTTTTGGGATATTCACTTATTGAACTGGGCTTTCTAAACTTGCTCGTGTTGCATCACCCAATTCAAATACCTGAAGCTTAGCGCTGCCACAACACCTGCTTATCGACTATTGCCAACTAAAAGTTTATGCTGATGGATTGCTGCGGCTGAACTCTTCCGTTCAGGCCGGTTTTGCTTTTTTTTACTTATGAAGTGATCTGATCTCAGAAACTGGACTACGGTGACTTAGTTTTTTAAGTAGAACATAAACTGTAAGTATTGAACTTTAAATTCATTGTAAGCCCCAAATTAGTTAGAAGTATATTTTTCCAAATTGTTCTTTTAAAGTTAATAAATTGTAAGTGTAACCTATCAATTTCTATTTATTTTATTTTACTTCTTTGTCACACAATATGCCCGCCTTGAGATTAATAGTTCAGTGGTCTATCCGGCAGACTATCCTGAGTGATCTAAAGCACTGGTTCTCTGGAACCCGATACTTTTGTTAGTTAGTTAGTTTGTTTGTTTTAATTTATATTATATTTTGTTTTTTTTTTTTTTTGTTTTTTTGAGAACCATAGCCCATAACACCTCGGCAAGCTCATACACTCATTTGTTTGTATTGTTTTGTTTAATATTGATCTGGCAGACTAGTCTTACCCCTTAATTTCACTCAATTTAACTCAATAACTTAACTTAATATATAATAATATAATTATTTTTTTTTATACATTACATTACCAGTCCTAATGATCAAATCAGGATCAAAATACAGGTCTGTAAAAACATATATGCGAAGAGACAAGTGTATTTGGAGAAGCCATTCGACCAGAACTTGCTGACAGGTGCACAAGGCTAATAGAAGCCGGTCTTGGTTAGAATTGCTTTAATGAAGAAGTATCCTTCTCCAAAGAACTTTCCTAGGGTAGTGATGATGATGATATCAGACACATTTGCATCATCTCATCTTAATAGAGGCAAGAGAATCTGCTTTAGATAGAATCTTAATGGGGAGCTCATGACCTGTTTGGGCATATCATTAACTGAAATACTAACAGGCAATATTAATAACAAAATCTTTGTGGAAGAAAAATAATGCAACCAAATTTTTTACAGAAAAATATTACCAAGACTCTGTTTCATGAAAACATTGTGCATTGATCGCTGCAAACAAATCTGTAAAAGATGCTGTTTGATTGCGAAATCCTACTTATTTCAAAATAATTGGGGCAACACTGGGTAGCTAGTAGCTATAAGACAAACAATTTAATCCAAGAGACAGTGAAGAATATACATACCCCGAGTGTCACACCAAAGAAACAGGGAAACTGGGGGAAACCGCTGCAGGATCAGAATACTCCCAGCAGGCAGCATCCAAAACTAGAAGAAACAGTCTCGACTTAAACCTCGGTGAAAAATCAAACACTCACCAGAATGCCGATACCACCAATAGACTCTGAAGCAGGCAGACTTAAATGTTTGAAACATACTGGCTTCATTTAACCAATGATCTGACGATACATAAATGTTTAGAAGGTTATGAGATTGCAATTAGAGAAATTCCACCCTATTACACTTATAACCCTTAAGTGAATATGTGCAGAAAATGAAAAAAGAATTAATCTATTAAGAAATTAGACAGTTAATAACGATAGGTACAGTCTCAGAATACATTTATTGTAGGGATAACTTTACATCTCTTATATTTTTAGTACCTAAACCTAATGGATCATATGGATTTATATTTAATTTTAAAAACTTAATAACTATTGCCACCAGCATGAAAGCAGAGGAAGCTAAGCGGAACTCTCTTCAATGAGAGAACCAACAAAAACTATATCACGAAAACTTTAGCTTGATACGTCTTTCCTATTGTCTATAATTAAGAAAAAAAATTACAGGTGTCGGTCATAATAAGAATTTACAATCTGCGCGTATCAACGTTTCAATTAAAAATAAAGCTAATTGAAAATTGCTCTCAATATGCAATAAGGATTTTTTTCAAAATCTATCTATAGAAGGATGGGCATGTCTTAATCTACTGGTCAATAAATGTGGTTGAGTTGAGTTGACCGGTAAAGATATAGATAGCGAACAGTTTAAGTTGAGGACATTAGAACAGCTGTGAAACTTATTTCAAAAGATTTTTTTATAGCTTCTATTAAAAGAAGCCTATGTTTTTATAGCAAATGATTAAAAAAAATAATTAAGATTTAATTTTAATTTATAATTATTTAATTTTAATGTCCTACCCTAAGTTTTATTTACTTTAGAAACTTATTGTTTCTAAAGTAAATAAAACACAGTAATGATATCTCATTTAGATGACTGTTTATTATTTAACAAATCAAAAAAAGAATGTAAGGAGAATGTCAAGTTTGCTATTAAACTTTTAAAAAGTCTGGACTTTATTATCAATTTCAAAAAAAGCAACCTTGAACCAAGTAAAATTTGTCAGTTTTTGGGCTTTATCCTACATTAAGAAAAAAAACTTTCCATATCTGCTCCTACACATAAACAGTGTTCAATTCTAGATAAAATTAATTGTTACGACGGTAAAAGTTAATGTGAAATACGAGAAATATTTGAAAAATTGTGACGGCGCTGGTACAATCCCAGCGTTACTACTAATAAATGTCTCGGAGAAGGAGTAAGTATAATTATGATAGAACTTCACTTAAAGTAAGTTCGTTTAATCATTTAATAAAATTCGTTCCACCGCGGCACCGTTACAAGGACAAATGGGATGTTGACTTTTTTACAATGCTTGACTTAGAAATATTATAAATTATTA
Organism: Mechanitis mazaeus; assembly: GCA_959347395.1. Classification (NCBI taxonomy): domain Eukaryota; kingdom Metazoa; phylum Arthropoda; class Insecta; order Lepidoptera; family Nymphalidae; genus Mechanitis; species Mechanitis mazaeus. The sequence continues at coordinate 12,075,982 of OY365750.1, forward strand.
ATCGTATTACAAGATTAGATACTTATATTTTATATTGAAACAGCTGTTCTAATATAACAATATATTAAAAAGTAACATTTTTATTATTATCAATTTTATTTAAATACATATAAAATGCTTGGGTAGAGTACTTATCTTGCATAATGGAACATGCACATGAACAGCGGTCCTTATAATTTTAGAAATTAAAGATTTTTACTTACGGTTAGTTTATACAAGCTACGCGAGAATCAAAGTCAGAATCTCTATTATTACTCTTCATACTAATGTTAAGATCTATAGTGTTATGAGTATTAAGTAATATTTTGTTTTCTTACTGATTTAATAAGTAATACAGCGGTACAGCATTATTATCTATAGGACAAAGAACCTTTAAACTTTTGAGGCTTTCTAGGCGGTACTGACGACTTTGATATCGTGTTGAAGGTAAGCCATGTTCTTTCGTCTATCTTCCTTAATATAACATTAACCTTCACCATAAGAATACCACATCCTTTCATAAATATAAATTAAAACTGTGTAAAAATATAAATATTTACAATATTTTTTAAAGTGTTACCAAGAAGCATTTTAATTTGTTTTTTAATTTCATAGTAAACATTCTTAAGAGTATTCTATTCTCTACGCAATATTTCGTTATTATTAAGTAAAGGAATATTGAGATTTCTTGTATCGTAGTTTTGCTGCAATTCAATAAGTCTACGATTACCCATACTTTCTGTAATACGCGTAGGCCGGTATAAAACCTCAATTACTGTTGTTCAGACGTCAGTCCTGCAGGGCCTGTGAAGGAGCTCTTTAACGTTTTCAATAATCAAAATGGCTTCCATATTTAAGGTACATTTATTTTATAAAATAACAAGTAATTTGTAATAAATTTATTAAATATTCTAAAAAAAAATATATCAATTCCTTCATATATTTATTATTATTTTGATTTGTTATTATGTACATATTGTGTTTTTTAAATAAATAAAATAAGAAAAATATTAAAATCGATATATATTTCAAAATTTTCATTGTCACTTCTATTTGGTCATCACGGTTGTTGACCGTGAAGGTCGTTCTTTCGCTAAGAGATTTTAGCTTTTTATACAAAACGGTAAAATATATATTTAATATAGTATTTCAACGATTAATAATTTGGCTGTAAAAGTGCAATATGATACATATTTGGTCGTATATGGTTGTAAATGTAAATAAAATAATTAAATGAATAAATTAATTTCAGGCATTAGTGTTTGTGGCAGCCACATCAGGTGCTTTTACAATTCAAGCTCCCGGTGGTTATTCCTATAACCGTTTCAGTGGTCCAGTGAGTGGGAAAATTGTGGAAGTCCAAGTTTCTCCCGCACAGGGTATCCCCGCACAGCAACATGCACAATATGGATACGATCACAATACAGGGAGAATCGACCCAGAGACAGCAAAATACGATCGATTAAAGACCGTGGATTATAAAGTAAGTAAAAATTATAATTAAAAAATAAATTAATTTTTATTATTCCAGAAATTAAATGTAACCTATTTTAGTATTTACACAGGTGAAAAAAGAAATAGTTATAGTTTTTTCCAACATAAAAATTTAATTAAATACACTGATATTGATTGATATTAACATAAAATCAAAATATATTCTAGGAGGTATACATTTATAATAATTAAATTTAGAAACAATTCCGGCGATTGCTACAGAAATTTGGCGAAAGTATTCAAACTAGAAACTTATATTATTCATGTGGTCTTTCATGCTTCTCTAGAAATTAAATTACAAATTAAATTCACGATTTAAAGACTCCCAAACTTGACTTCTCTGAAACTACTGGCCCCAATAGAGCTCCGAAGTTTTGCCTTTAATTTAAAATTAAAAGGTTCAGTAGGTTGAAATAGAAAGGCGGTAAGAAATAAGTTACACAGTTAATATTACGTGAATTGCAGGCTAAACCTGACTACCACTATGCGTATGGAGTTCAGGATCCTCACAATGGTAACCAGCAAGATCATGTAGAATTTCGTGACGGTGATGTGGTCCGCGGCGAATATTCCTTAGTGGAACCAGACGGTTCCATCAGAGTGGTTAAATACACCGCCGATCCGAAAAATGGTTTTCAGGTAGACAATTTTCATATTGTATTATATTTAGTGTTCGTAGACTAGTGCCTCATCTCAGGGCAGCAATGATAGGGTGCCAGAAGTCTTGGATCAGACCTATATCGGTCTATTCTACACGGTCATGCATAAGTATAAGGATATTAATTCTACTTATTATGATTCACAGGCCATAGTAGAAAAGAAACCGGGTGGTCAACCAAACGCGCCAGTGCACTATGCCAAGAAAGAACATAACGAAGAACCTGATTACTAGTCTTAGTGCTTTTGAATGTTTTACTAATATTGTCGTTGTGTCATTATTTATTAAATTTGTTTAAAAAAAAAATAAAAAAATATGAGTTATATGGAGTTTTCTTTTAATTCAAAAAATATCATAATAAGTATGTAAAATTAATATATTAAATTTTACTTTGTAATCTTTTTCAAAAGGTCAGCTGTAAACGGAAATACTATTGTATGCGTGTTTTCGCCAGCAATCACTTGCAGCGACTGCAAATATCTAAGCTGAAAAAATGTACTCATTCAATTAAACATTATCTATATATAATTATTTTTTTAGTCATTAAAGATCAAATTTCTTTCTCAATTTATTACTACCGGAAGGAAGGCATATATCTATTAAAGTTAACCTTTCTGATAATAATTATAATCGTTTACGTAATATCTAATAGAAACCGCTGACCTGCATACACATTGGGTTATCCATTAGAATTTCAGTGGCCAATTGAAGGCTTTTCGTAGATTCGATTTCTGCTTTTGCAACAATTATTTTTGCGTTTGCCAACCTCGTCGATTCAGCTTCAGCAGCCATTGCTTTTTGTAATTGCAATGGCAGACTTATGTCTTTTCTAAATAAATATAAATAACTAATTTGAAAGGAATGTCTTTTAATTTGTATAGAATGAAAATGACATGAGCGGAACTTCAAAAGGAAAGACTTGACCTCGGGAAAGGCGAAATTAGTATTTTTGAGTATTATTAAAAAAATTAAGGTTAAATATAAATAGTACATTATAGCTTTATAATATATAATATTACATTACTACTGTAACGATTTCGATGCCCCAGGCTCTGGTTATATCCTTCATCAGATTAAAAACTTGGAGACTGACGTCAGGACGGCTAGCCAGCAGTTCAGAGAGTTTCCTTGTGCCTAAAGCATTACGAAGCGTCGTAGAAGCTAGGAACTGTGTCGATACTCTAAAAAATTTAAAATATTAAGAAAATAAAGTTAAGTAAAAATACAATCTCGGAGCATATAATTATATATCCGGCTATACTCACGTTAATACAAGCGAAATTTCCAGCAAGAAATCGCATAGCATACTAGTAATTATAAAAAATGAGTCTTAATACAAAAAAAATATAGCATATTATGAAATTTGTATGTCAATTAATTTATTTGCTTCTCTCCTGTAGTAAATTGTTCTATGATTAAGCCATGATATTAAATGCAGACTTACTTGTAGTTTGTTACACCGACCACAGCGAGTACTGGATCAAATATTTTATAAAAAACAACCGCATCAACGGAGACAGTCAATGAATCTTTCGTGAGTGCCTGCAAGCATTGAACGTTATACATTATTGCTTCTAATAATCTGCACAAAATACCAAAATCATCATCGAAATTAAAATATACATCTTGATGTGGAACTTCATAGCAAAAAGTTCTTAAATCAATAAACTTCACAGAATCTACACATGGAAGGTAAAATATGAGTCCAGGTCCAATCGGATGATTTTTGTATACTTTTCCGTTACGCAGAATAACTGCCCGCTCAAATTGACGGACAACCTACAAGTAATTTTAAATTAATTAAAAAAAAATGAATATATAAGAAATAAACAAAGTGTTACAAAATTCTAACCACAAAGATCACGAAGAGAGAAAAAGGAAACAATAATATGGCAAAAATTATTGATATTATTACTACCAATTTTTCTATGAAGTTGTCTTTATCTAGGAAATAATAAAAAATTAGTGAACTTATAAATTACGAGTGTAGTAAAACATCTTTTGAATCTCCGGTTTCTTAACATTTTTTCGGAACACATCGACCACCAACGGAATACACAAAAATAAAATACAAAATATGTAAAAATCTAGAAACAAAATAACCAGCATCTTTTTTATAGAAATATTCACTTTAATATTGTCGAGATTCTGAAGCAGCTTGGTAATGGTTTTAGAACCAATTATATATTTGTTTAAATACTGCCTGTATATGTATAGATAGTTTGTATCATATATCAAATAAGATTTTATTGTTATTGTTAATAAAAAGCACGCTTCAAGTAATCTTCAATGGTTGTCTGTGATGCCAGTTATTACTCAATATCATTAAATTGAGTTACTTTAGTTCAAGTTTAGAGCAAGTTCAAGTAAAATCCACTATCACTATAGATATAATACCGTAATAATAAGTCCGGTTCTGCAAAAAATATTTTAAAAATAAACTTTGTAGCTTGTATGATTTGGTAAATGTTTTATAAAATACATTTGACACTTTTCAGGTTTTTCGCACACAACAGCAATATAATTCATTTAGTAATAAGTGCAAAGTTTTTACCCTTAGCAGTACTGTGCTGAACACTTCTGAGATCATTTGTATCTTGTTCAGGTTCCATTAAACCCTTTTCTATATCTAACTCAGGTTTAGAAGGAACTTGGGGTACTTGCTTTTTTATATTTTGGAAGCTGGCTTTTTTCTTCATTTTATTTTTATTTTCCATGAAGTTATAAAAAAAATATTTTTATATAAATTTATATAAAATATTCGATATTAAATGTCAATAGACGATATCATATTGTCATACTCATCCATAAACACGTGTCTTTACATTTCAATTATTAGTAAAACCTTATACATTTTTTGTCAGAGGTTAAAGATGCAAGTCAAATTTATAGTTTATAGTTTTGATTTCCTATATTTATAATCAACTTGTTTTTAAACTTTGGTGATCCATGATTACCCTTATATATAATAACCCAGCTGTACTCACGTTAATTTTATGGAAATTTGCCAGACTATTTTAAAACTCATCTTGAGCCCTTATTCATGAGCTTGGAGCATGCCGGCATCGCAACAGTTCACGTTTAGTGAACGAGTTCGTACTTGTCGTTAAAATTTCGATAATATTAACGTAAGTACAGCCTGGATTGATAAAAAAAAAATAAAAAAGTTTTCATTATATAATCTTAATTTAAATAAAAGCCCAACCTATTGAAACAACTATTTGGAAAAGCCGTGCTGGCTGGGAATATCAATGGGAAAAGGAAAAAGTATAGATGTCGTCTGTTGAGAAGCAATCGCATTCAGTGTTTGCAGGTATCGTAACTGAAATAATAATAAGTTATATTAATAACGTTATAACCTTGTAAGATATTCCACAATCTAATTAGATTTGTGGAATATCTAAAAATTAATTGATGAAGAAATCCATTGGTTACAAGTAAAGTTTGAGGTTTCTCCATCATAATTTTTGACGCATCCCTGAGATTTTCTGCTGCTTTGATTTCACCTTCAGCTTCTATAATTTTAGCCTTTGCTGTGCGAGTGCCTTCAGCTTCTGCTGCCATTGCTTTTTGTAGTTCATACGGCAAAACAACATCCTTTCTGCAAATCAAGTGTACTTCTTACTTTGATTGAGAACTATCACGTATCTTAAAAATATCTTAAAAACTATGAGTTTTAAGTCGGCCAACAGTAAACTCTAAACTCAAACAATAAAAATACAGTAAGGTCATTAGACTGTATTTGTATTGTTTTAAACGTAAACTCACTGATAATTAGAATATGAAATCAAGGTTAAGTAAAATCTCAGTTCAATTACATTTCCACTCGTTCCACTTCGACGCCCCACTCAGCTGTTCCTTTATCAATCTCGTCACGAACCGCTTGACTGATCGCTATACGATTTGTAAGCAAATCTGTTAATGTATACTGACCCAAAATATTTCTCAAAGTTGCTATAGCTAGTAATTCGGTTGCACGCCTGCAATAATAACTTTAAATGTAAACAATTAATTCAATGTATAGATCAGTTGAAATTCGTTTACCTATGTGACTGAACATTGAGCAAGCATTTCAATGGATCTATGACATGAAAGTATACCACAGCATCGACGGTGACAGTAACAGAGTCTTTTGTTAGTATCTAGAAATAAATATGTGACTAAATTTAAAAATTTATTGTGGTTAAATTAATACCCGTCTTGAATATCCTAACTTGAATACAGCAACGATATTTAGTAATAAAATATACAATTAAATACCTCTTGAGGTAGTAAATTGAAAGATTGAGTTCTAATATCAATAAACGATGCGATATCTGTACAAGGAATCATCCAGATGATGCCTGGTCCAGCAGGGGAATCGGGTCGTATTCGTCCAAAACGTAAGACGACAGCTCTTTTATACTGTTTTACAACCTGAGTGAAGTTTTGAAAAAAGTCTATCTATAACATTGTGTTACTAATAAAAGATTTGTATTAGAATTTACATATAATATTTTTTTGTTCCTTTTTTTATTTACTTGACACAATAAAAATCATTCTCTTTAGGATATTTTAATAGTTTATTTTTTTTTGGATCGAACTAAAAACAGAAATTTATAATGTTCAATAAACTTACCCTAAAACAGCACAATAATGAAAGTGGAAATAATATAACCAGTAAAATTGTAATAACTATGAATATTTTTTCCATTCGTGTTGCCTTTTGAACTTCTACAATTAAAAATAGATTTCATCTTTGATAACTTACAATTAAACAATATTATACAAAAGTAGGCATTATATATTTTTAAATACTTTAAAATGTTATATGAATCATACCAACTAAGTCTATTTTGGACCTTTTCTCCATTTTTATATTGTAGAAATAAAATTCACAAAAATAAATAATTGGATACAATATTAATCAATAAAAACTGAGTGTTTGTCACAGTGACATTATATATTTATATTTTTAATACAGATCTGTACATCGAATTCCAGAACAATAAGATTTAAGAATTAATTAAAAAAGTAAAAAAATTGTGATCTTTATCATCATCAAACTTTTTTTATTTTTTTTCTATGGAAAAGGAGGAGTTAGGATTGATTTCGTTCTGATGAAGAAAACATCAAACTCATAAGAGATACGGTAACTCAAGTGGGCATGCAAGGGCACTGTATTTCATAAGTCGATTGGTATGTTCGTAAATTAATTTTTATTATATATTTAAAAACTGAAAAAGCTTAACATGTTTTAAAAAAAAAAAGACAATTGAAGTCTTTAATCGAGGAGCGAGCCTCATTTCTTTAACTTTCTGGTTAAGAAAATGTTATAATATTATTACTTTTTTTTATTTCATCATATATACACTTAAGTCATTAAAACAATTATTGCGTTTTTAACAAATTTTCATATCCTTGAAAATTATCTGACAACTGTCCCGATCACGCAATTATTATTTTTTATTTTACATATACATATATACACACGAAAACATATTTTTAAAGTTAAAAAAAAAGAACATAAAAATATTACAAAAAGGCCGATTTCAAAAATCGTGGTGATTACAATAATTTCCTAAATCATAAATGTAATCATGAATGTTTCGATAAAATAAAATGACTAGATTTACTCGTTATGAACAGAAAACAATTAAAATATTTCTTGAAAGTAAGAAAATACTAAGGACAGTAAAATAATTTGAGTGATTTGACTAGAAATATCATAAGTATTTTACATTATTTTATATTAGGTATTAAATAATTAATATTAGGTGAATAAAACTATACAATCTAAAAATTATAATTGCTTCATTTAAATACGTTTTTTTATCTACAAAATAACATGTAATCTTATAAAAATAATACTAAATAGGTAAAGATGGCTGTACACTAGGTCCAGCCCCGGTCATGAAGGTTCGGAGGAAGTCCATCGGGAAAGGAAAGATTATTGTTGAATTCTTCTCTGCTGATATCGTATTCAATGACTGCAGGTAGCGTAACTAATATTAAAAGAATATGTTAAAAAATATATATATTAAAAAATTTATGTTATTTTATATTCTTATTAATCAACTCGACTCAATCTAGATAACTTTGCTAACAAAAGTTTTTTTTATTTATTTACAACTCTTTAACTTATGCAAAATTATTTTAACAGTGTTTATGTATTAGTTATATCTTTTGTATTTAAGTTCGTTTGTATATTTTTTTTATACGTCGTTTTTTATTAGTTTAATACATAGCTGGTCTCACTTGTAACGCCATAGGATTGTCGATCATCACTAAGGAGGCTTCTTTTAATGCTTTCGACGCTTTGATCTCTCCCTCAGCTGCAATGATTTTAGCTCTAGCTTCTCGATCAGCTTCAGCTTCTGCCGCCATTGCACGTTGCAACTGTACAGGAAGCCGGACGTCTTTACTGAAACATAATCAATATTTAGCTAGAAACAAAATATACTTTAGAGGATATATATCACTGAGTTATGTTATAAACTTGTATGTCATTATATGTTATTCTTTTCTGTACTATGCTATTCTATGATATGCTATACTATTCTGTGGTACGCCCTCCCATGATATGCTATGGTATGCTTTGCTATTCTTTGTTAAAAAGTCAAAACAACATTACATCTCCACTCTTTCCACCTCTACTCCCCAAGGATCAGTAGCTTCATCCAAATTGGCTTGCATCATGTGACTGATAGCTTCTCGATCAGACAGTAGCTGTGCAAGGTCACGCATACCTAAGACGTTCCTCAGAGTTGTGGCGGCAAGGAGACGAGTGGATGCACTAGAATTTTAAAACATTGCAAATGTTTAATTTTAGACAAGGATTCATTAACACTAATATTTTTTTAAAGATCAGAAGTTTCAATCGAACAAGCAGGATTTTATTAAGATGCAGTTTTTAAATACCATTTAAATAAGATGTAGTTTTATAAACTCTATATATTTTTCTCATTAACTTATTTATTTAGCTTTAGAATTTTTGTGCAAATCAAAAATAATTAAATTAAGAAATATCTTTTAAAAATATATAACCTCACGGACATATTTAGAGTAACGCAATAAAAATTTAAGGTTTTAAGTACTTAGTACGTTAATTTTAAGAAGTTGGGATGAAACATTATAAAATTTAAAGATGGTTTTAATTGTTTTTGCTTTTTCTCGTTAAAGATAATACAATTAGTATTCAGTGTTGCTTCCTCTTGCTCTCAAAACTGCCATCCACTTGGGAAAACTTTTTATTAAATTATCAATGAAACTTTGTCGAATCTTCAATCAATGTTATATGGTGCTAAGTTTCTTTGCTAAGTTTAAGCTGGGGTAATGTTACAGCTTTAGACAACTAAGCAAAGCTGAGAACCGACAATGTACTCAAACCTATGAAATGAAGTTCCCTTTAAACAGTAATAAAAAAAAATGCCAAAAAATACAAAAAAAAAATAAAAAATTGTTAAAATGGATTAAACAAATGGACAAATAGAAAAAAACAAATGAAAGTCCTAAGTAGAATTCTATTCAAAATATATTTTTTTCATTTTAATGCTAGTGGTATATATGACAATTATGAAATAAGACAATATTTTATGTTATACCACCTTTTTTTGCGGGCCTAAATATGTATATTTTTTAAACTATTCAAGTTCTTAAAATGTTAATAAATTTTGAAATAAAAAAAAAAATTACGGATTAAAACTCGCGTATAATTTGGTTCCATTTTAATTTTACCCCTACGTTTCGAATGCTTTGCAGCAATCGTGTTCACGGGTAGACAAGATGTAAGTGACACTTACAAACGTCGAGTTAAAAATAAAATGTAATCAAATTATACGCGAGTTCTATTCCGTAAAAAATAGTTTTATTTCAAATGTGTATTCGTGAAAATCTAAGAAAATACTATGTTAATAAAGGTTACCTATAATCGGCGACACGAACCACTGCATTCAGTGGTTCCTTTATCCGGTAGTAAACCACTGCATCTACAGCTACCGTCACTGAATCTTTTGTCAAAACCTGTGTACGAAACATTTTTCACTCTTTTTATCGCTTAAATTGTTGATTATTTAAGGAAAATATTGATGAATATGAAAAAACGATTAGGATTACACTTCTGAAAGGTACACGTTTTATCTTTCACTACAGAAGGAACATTTTAAGACTGACGATGAAGATGTGAAGTGAATTTTCTTTAATATAATGTTTGTAATAGCAGTATTAGATATTAAACGTCTAAAATCATCTGACTTGTGGAATTTGATAACAGATTATCCATAGGCGCTCAACGTTTTACTAGTATTCCACTAACAAAACATAATATTGTTATTAAGATATCTAACAAATGAAGAAAGAAACAGATGTTACCCAGAAATATTAACAAACACTACTTAATATTTCATCTCAAACAAGGAAGCTCATCTCTTAAAATCTGTAATTGACTTGTACTGAAATTAATAAATCGAGATGAAGAGAATTTATTACGGGAACATAATGAGGTCGGCTGTGGCATGTCCGTTCACAAGTTAGATATTCGAGATGTTTGAATAAACAGAACAGTATTATGATAATGAGCAAGTTTAAGAAGTTATATATTTTGAGTTAACATACAAAAATATTTAGATTACTCTTTAAAACATCTAATTATCTAATATTTACGTGTTCCAGTGACTATTTGTTTGAAGTATAACATTTTATTAGAGATTAATATGATTATATAATTAAGAAAGTAATTATCGAGTTCTACTTCAATGATGATACAATTGAAATTGGGCAGAATTAATGAGATAATATCAAATCAAATAATGAGGTAGAATAGTTTAGACAACTGGTTTACAAGAAGCAATTGTTTGAACATCGTAAAACTTTGATTGATAGTTTATAGGCGCATCAATTAGCTGTGAAACAGCTGAAACCAGCATTTAGGTTAACAGTTTCAATACCAATGCCGACCGAACTTTTGTAAGCCATGTGTTTTTTAGTTAAAATTTATTTTCTTGAAATGAAATTTAAATAGCGTAAAGTGTTGACAGGTACAATTATAGACAAAAATAATAAGAGTAGTTTAAAATAAATATATATTTCAAATTTAACAGTCGATATTTTACCGCTGCATATTTTTTTTGTGAATTTTTGTAGCTTACACCACAGTGCCTGAATTCTGATTACTATATTTTAATGATTAAACATCGTTTATCCAAGCCAAGCTAAAACCGACAATAAACAAGCTTAAAAGCTTCGCTTAAGGTAAAGACCGGCGAACTCAGACAGACTTATAGATAGATATCTAAACATTTTTACAAATGATACATCTTTTAGGTCGCAGTCTACACTGTGTCAGGAGTGTAATGAAGGAATATCACGGAATAAAAGAAATCGTGATTGTAAAAAGAATTAATAGCCGAATTAAAAAATTTAAATTAAAGTTATAATTTCTAGTTTCCTCTATAACGTTCTAATTTACGCGGTTTCTAATCGAAGAGCGATGGATAAAAGTTGTCTGCCATTATTTGTCTGTTTAATTTCGTAATTACATATAAAAGGAGTGACGTTTTATGTTCTGAATAAAATTTACTTCCATACAGGTCCCTCAGCCCACACCCTCGCTTGCATACTGACAGGATATATATCAAAATCGATAACTGATTACAGTTGTCTTAAAGTATATTTAACCTATTTAACTTTCCTCACTATAGTTGCATTTAAACATAACATAGTCTGGTCAAATTAACTATTAAAATTTATCGATAATGTCAGTGTAGTGAGTATACTATCTTTCTCTAACCCTCATTTTAATATATGTAGATTCAAAAACATATTTCCCGTTATAGAAAATAGGCATCGCCTTAGATTCTTTCACATTAATCTTAATAAAGTGTTGACAGTCTTATATCATATAATAAGGAACTGATGTTCGTTGATACTTATAAGACAGAAACACATATAGGATATATTTATGGTTACTTCATACCTCTTGCGGTGGTACATCAAATGATACAGTTCGTAAATCAACTTTTCTATAGGTATCAATACAAGGCAAGACGAAGAACAGACCAGGACCTCTTGCACCGCCCTTCCGGACCCGACCGAGGCGAAATATCACGGCGCGCTCAAACTCTTGTACTACCTGAGGGGAGGAAAATATATTTTAAGTATACATTATCTCTGTTATAGTAATACATTTTTAGAAGTAAGTATATATCATAATGATTTCTAAGATTTACACAAGTACTACACATTTCAATAAAACTGTTTTACGGATATAACTCGCGTTTATTTTTAATTTTTTTTTCAATTTAACCCGACGATGACACCAGACACCATCATCTCGTCTTACCGCGAAGCAGTTTTGCTCCAAGGCATTCGAAACACCGGGTTAAATAAAAAAAAATGTAAAAATAAACGCGAGTTATATACTTAAAATAGTTTTATTGAAAGTATATAGTAGTTAAAACTTTAACAGTTATACAAAACCATATCAAATGATGAGAGATACCAAATGAAAATATATATACAATTTTAAAGGTACTGTCAAGCTGTAGGATAGGAATATCCTCTTACCAAAGTCGAATGGAAATCAAATTTGTATATGTTCTGTTTATAATCCAACTCACTAAAACAACAGTAAATAGCTATGATTTCTAAAAATTCAAATGAAGAAAATACTATACTAGTTGATTACAAAAACTTGGGTTATCGATTTAGAACTGGTTTGTTTTCTAAAAAAATATAAGGTAATTAATGCTTGTAAAGTCAAATTTCATTTATTTTACAAGGAGAGTAATCGTATCTACACAAATAGAACAGAACTCAAGCTATTATGTGTAAATAGAACTCCTACAAGTTGCTGACTCAACTTTTGCTGTATTAGTTGTTAGGCCACGTGTAAACAAAGTTAAAATAATTGCATATTATAATTCACCTTAAAACATTCGAATAACGAAAATGGGAAGGTGATAATGACTAGAAGAAACGAAAGAAATGTTGCGAATCTTTCGACGCATCCAACGGCTTCCGGATTTGCTGAAAAAATATATTAACTTTGTAAACATCATATTATATATTATTATTCTAAATGCAATAAAGATTTTGTTTAGTGTCTAAAATAAATAATAACGATTTAAAAATAGTACACAATATAAAAGTTAAGTTTAAAAACAGTTTAAAAAAAAATAACGCAAACAACACGCTACAAAAAATAGCCGCCGATTTTGTTACTTACGCATTTGTATAGTAATAGCACAAGTCATATCTGTATCACAATCTAAAATAATTAATTTATGATATTATTTATTAACATTTAAATATCTTGCACTCATCTAATAATGACTTACGACTCGGTACGTTATCGCGCCTAGTGCTCACTGTTCTTGATTCCGTTCTCATTGTACACTAAGCTTAAATTACAAATTAGATATACAGTAATCCACCATCGCGAAGCTAACATTCACTGACTGCTCAATGCATTGACATACAGACTAACTTACTGTCAGGGGCGAACGCATGTTTATATGACCCAAAAACATCACGATACAAACTAAAAATATCAATTACAATGCGTTCTGAAATAATACGTGTTTACTATAAATTTATTTACGTATTTCGAGGTAGCACTCCACTTCCCCTGAATCCTTGTCGAGACAACCAAAATCCATGTGGCAAGGGTGGCGCAGTGTGAGGCGGATTGACCGATTTAACCAATTAACTCTTAAGTGTCCTCTGTTTTCTAGCCGGTGTCTATATGGGTACTACGGTCAATGGTGAATGATGGTCAGGTGGATAAAAATAAACAAATAACGCACTTTCCATGTCGACGACGGACAACCGCACACTGGACGCTGATGCTCCAAATTGTCGGCTTTACCCACTTGGGAACGGTTTTCATCGATATGTGAGGATGTTTAGATAATAACTACTAATATTAGAGCGTCTGTTTAGAATGTTATTCATTATAACACAAGGTGGAAAGGTGAAAAATTAACCCGTTTTATTTAAGACAATTGAGGTTAAGGCCTCATCTTTATTAATGTCAAAATTACTGAACAATTTAATATCTAATATATTTTAACTTAAATATTATTTTTGCTTCAAATAAATTTCATAATATTATATTTATTTATTGAACAACATATTTTCAAACAAATCGAACAATACTTGTTTTTATAAAACGTGTTATTGTAGTTTTATTGGTAAATCTTCCGCTGTGTATGAACAGATGCTTATAACGATTTCGCACTAAAGATCGCGGAATCTTGTATTATAAGACGATCGTAAATGCTACAATATGTGCCATAAATCTGTATTCCTAACTGATTCATGATGGTGCATTTGTGATAAGGTAAAATGGTTGAAGTGGAACGAAACTCAAGCGCATTCAGCAGTATGTTAACCATACTGCAGCCGTCTTTGATTTTAATTTACAAATTTTATTAATATAATAAAATATATAATAATATATAAATAGATCTCAAAATTATTTAATTTTTTTTTCTTGTTATATATTTACGTAAAACGTAATTACGTAATAAGTAAAAATAAAATAAAAATAAAATAAAATACTTTCACTGAATTCTTTTCTGAAAAAATTTGCCCTGGTCAAATTATAAGTCTCTTTTTCCGTGTCATGAAAATTTCTTAATCCAGTCAATTTAAAAGCTTTGTTCAAGTAGGCATATATCGTACTTATGACTCTAGTAAGTAGTTGCATAGTTCCAAAGAGTAGGTTAATGGAGAAAAAATCAGCAAGAAACTCGAAACAAAAAATACAAAAACGAATTTATGATATAATTACATTGTAAAAATATCTATTTGTATAAATAGAAGGTAATAAAAAGGTCTCATAATTTGAATAAATATAAACGAAATATATATTTATTAACTTACTGATTAAGGAAGTTATTATAATCACAATGATTTTCGAAATCGGTTTAATATAATAATAATAATTATTTATTTGAGACCAGGCATTTTTACAAAGTACATTTTAAGGTCTAATATGTAAACGTTTTTCTCGGCTCCATTTTCTTGCGAACTAATTATTCAATTAACTTCGTTTTGTACCAATGGATGCATATTCACGTAACTTAGAGCTGATTAGTTTTCTAGCTAAATTAAACCAAGCGGTTTTTAGATTTTTGAAAAAACAGAAATCTGCGTATTTGGGATTTAATAAAAATTATTTGCACGATCGAGGTGTTTGTGATAGTTATCAATGCATTCATATTCAGCGAATCGATCTCACAGTTTTTTTGAAAACGAACCGTGAATACTCCGATTTCTGAAACTTTTTCGCGATTACTGAAAGCAATTCGGGTGTTTGTGGTAGGATTTGACACGTATTAATGACAGAATTCTTGCTGTCACAATTGGAAAATAAAATTATTGGAAAATATTTTTTTTTCTTTAAAAAAATAAATAAAATTAAATAGTTTCAAATTCATTGTTAAATTTATAAGTTATGAAATATGCTATGGAATACGTCATATGGAACTTGAGTGAAAATAGTGGAGTTGATTTTATGAAAAAACTTAATAAAAATATAATATAAAATTTTTCTTAATCTGAAGTTAATTTGTTTGGACTCAGACCCATTACCGCTTGTTTATTTATTGACATAACATTGATTCAATATTTTCAAGCATATTAAAACAGGACCGGTTATTCGTTTAGCATTTATAATATAATTTAAGTTATAATGAATACAAGATATTTGCTACTGACCTCTTCCAACGTATCTTCAACTATTAACACCATTTTATTGGTAAGATTTATTACATATATAGTTAATGTTTACAAATTGTACACATAAATATAATCATTGAAGCATATACAATAGATATAACATAATTAATTGTATATTATTATATTGATAAAAAATATAATAACTCTATAAATAACCAAAGGGATCACGCTAAATGCCTAATTAAATTAGTTTTATTTTTTTAGATTCTTAAAATGTTAAAGTGTTGCTTAAAATAACGTCATTTTAATAATTTATAAATTTAATTTAATTTTCGAGACGTTTTTGAATTTGTATTAGCATTTGTATATTTACAGGTGCATTTGTATATCTAAAATTTAAATTTAAATTTCATTGTGCAGTCTGAAAAAAAGGTTAATCACATTTTAAAGAAGAACATATATAAACGGTAAAGAGTCAGTGAATGTGAAATAAATAACAATATGTATTATTTCTAGTAATATTTTTTGTTTAGTGTTATTATTGTAACGTTGTTAATTAAAAATGGTTTCGATGTTTAAAATTTTATAGCATAACTATAGAGGACTGGTAAAGTTTTTGTCTACATGGTATTAAAGAAACAATAATTTCAAGGGTTGGATATGGTTTTATATAATATCACAAAGAATTATAAGTAACACAACTGATTCATCGAATGAAAGAAAGGATGAGACTGGAGTTGAAGAAGATTAGAGTTAAATATTATGCATAATATTAATATTATTCACTTTTTTAATATTATTTAATTTATGTACCTGACTATAAAAATTACAAAAAAATATAAAAATAGTATTTTATTTCTTTATGTGCTGCCCGTACTCAACTGCAAATGCAAAAACGTCTCGGAAGGTTTCTTGAGATATTTAATTATGATAAATAAACAATATAATGTACGATATACTCTTATAGCATTTCAATTATGGCTAAAAATACGTTCATAACATACACTACTATTACAAGAAAAGAAAATGTCTTATGGTCGTAAGTTATGACACTTTTCCGTTTAAAATTGCAACTGGTATGTCCACGCCCTTATTTTTTGTCATAAGCTTGAAGTTTATTGTAATTATGTGTAAACCACTATTTGGTAAGTTCGTAACTGGAGCAAAATGAGACGTCTAAATAGAGAAAGTTGCACTTACTAGAACTAGACTTGAATTTGTAGGTTTAAATTATAAACGGGATATAAAAATAATAGAAGTCATGTTGTAAGCATAGCAAAGTTTAGCTTACAATATAATCAAGCTTATGAGTTCAATTCAGTTCAATTGCCCTTTATTATATTTAATTCTTGTAAAAATTCGTAAAATAAAAAAACAATTAAATTGTAAAATATTATTAAATAGTTTAATGAATTTACATATATTACTTGAATTGTGAAATCTCTACTGGCAATAAATAAATATATTTTTATTACAAAAATATCTTATATTGGTACAGGGCAGTAAAAATAATTTAAAATTAATATGTATTATTATTATAATATTATAAACCAGAAAAGTTTCAGTTAATTATGTTCAAGCGCGCTAATCTTTGAAATTACCGGACGTTTTTTTTTTCCGATAAAGACAGACAGGTTCGTCAGGAAGGTTAAGCTATTTAACATTGCGCTAATACTCTTAGTTATCTTAAAAGTATATAACAGTAAAACTATTAACGGATATAACTCGCATTTTTTTTTTAATGTATACGACGACGACGTGTTCGCGGTAAGACGAGACAATGGTGTCGCGGTAAGACGAGATGATGTTATATCCGTAAAATAGTTTTATTGAAATGTGTAGTGCTCCTGTAAATCCCAGAAAGCATATAAAAGCGGTATAACATATAACAGTGGTATCGTGAGTAATAAGTAAAAAGAATAAATAAAAACATTCAGTAGGTGAGTTCCTTGTAATGAACGTGTTATATAACTATTTCAAAATAAACTATAATAACAATAATGTTACATAACAATATGATCTATCAAGAAACATGTAATTATATTGGAAGCCAGTTGAATCTGTATTGAGTTGATTGTTTCGATGTTAGTAATAATGGAGATGAATAGGATTTAAGTGAGTTATTGAAGATATGGGTAATGCTTTATGTAAATAATATGTTATAGTAATTGTAATTTGTAACAAGAAATAGATGTGTAATAAAATTTTAATTCTTTTCAGTCTAGTTATTTCTAGGGGCACTTTGTAGGTATTATCAATTAAAGAAGCATTTTAAAAAAATAATATTATTTCTTTTTTAAATAAAAATATATGTTATATAAAATAATGTAAGAACTTGCTTGAGTTTGAGATTATAAAGACAAATCTTAGATATGTAACTTAGATATATTCTATCATTGGGTATACTAATATGCAAAGAAAACAACACAAAATTTATTAATATATTTATATATTTTATTAGATTGGAAGTAATAATTATTATATTGTCTAAAAATCATATCTGAAGGAAGCCTAAACATTGTTCTAGATAGGTTACAACACTCATGCTAACGTTAAACCGATTTCAACATACAGGATTGCTGCGTAAATAATTTATATTTATATTTGTGTTATATGTTAAAAATATTTAATATTCATTTTTTATATTTTATTATTTTTTAAATTTCTTTAATTTATTTTTAATCATTGCCTTATTTATTATCAAAAATATATGGACAAATAATTCGTTATTTTAAAAATTATATCTGTTATCCACAATAGTATTAGTTTAAACTATATTTTTTCTCTGTTGTATTGGATCTATCGATATCGTAGCCAAATAAATTTATTATACAATAAATATAGTCTAATTTAATGTTGATTTGAAAAACAAAAAATAATATACATTTATATAATAATAAATAAAAAGATAATAGATTAAATGCTAGTTTTATACTAATAGTTATCTAAACACAAATATACTTGCTCTTCATCTTGATCAGTTAATAATGTTTCCTAACATTTTAAATTCCATAACTTAGTAATTACAAAAATTCTTTATCTAGTGCTTGGGAAGCAGGTGCAGTGATAAATGAGGAGTGGAGGGGTCCTGTATTTATAAGCGTGGGACCTCCATGGCAGGACAAACGAGTGTAGCTCATATAACCTACAATATGCTGGTGAGTACATCAAATTATAGAACATTATTATCTTTATATAATAATAAATATATTAATTGATATTTTTAAGAGATATAAAAGAAGAGATTTTTTTAAAAAATATAATTTTAAATCAAAACTTATTATTCTTAGATTCTATCACTTTTATCTTGTGTGAGCTTGGCGCTGGCGGTACCAATAGAACTTGGAGGTTATGGCGGCTATGGAGCCGTGTATGCGCACGCGCCGGTCGTTCACGCTGAGCCTGTTGTATGTACAGAAAATTATAGCGATATTAAATATAATCTGGCTGTAGTCACGTAATTACTATTGACATTTTTTGACTAGTTTCGAACTCATTGGGAGTCCTTATTGATTGATGAGTACTGATCAAAGCGCAAACGCGGCCTGAACTGAGCACGGGCAAATTCCGATAGTATTTACGTGGGTGCGGCCCGAAAATGATATATAATAGTTAACACGGATCAAGAATCTTTAAAATTATATTGATGCTATTGTCAGAGTTTAAGAAACATTTAACCAATAGATTTTGTTTTTTTGATTTATAATTTTATTTTTTAGTATGTAATTAATTGTTAATGTAAATTGCAACCCATTAGAAAAAAGTGTTTGAATTAAGATTTTTTTTTTCATATTTTAGATAAGATTTGATGTTATAAACATGTATTATTGTCTAAATTTAATATGTAATGTGGCAATCAAATATTTTGTTTTGAGGTCTGGTTGAGGCATACGCAAATAAATACTTAAAACTACAAAATAACAGAAATTAATCATTTTTCGAAAAGTAAATAACAAATAACAATAATTAAAGTTCATCATTATTTATCTTTTGTAGTCATATCCCAAATACGCTTTCAACTATGGGGTGAAGGATCCCCATACTGGCGACGTGAAGTCCCAAGAGGAGCAAAGAGATGGGGATGTGGTCAAAGGTAAAATAAATCAGCCTCCTATCCTTATATCCTTTAGCTCTAACTCAATTTCTCATGTCGTTAACAATCTTTTTATCCATATTGTTATCCCCCTTTGCCATCATATATAAAATAGGGTGTAGTAAATTTTATAATAAAATATATTAATCATATAATTATATACAATTCCATCTAGATCGAGTAATTCGAATTTCACTTCTCTTTGGTAATCAATTTATTTATAGTGTGAGATCAGAAATACTGATCTAAAGTAAATATTAGATAGGTTTACGCAGCTTTGTAATAAATCTAAATACTACAATGTAAACAGGCAGTTACTCGCTGGTAGAGGCCGACGGTACCACCCGCACTGTGCACTATTCAGCGGACGACCACTCGGGCTTCAATGCTGTGGTGCAAAGATCAGGACACGCTGTACATCCAGTAAGTCACATTTTTTTAAACATTATATTGTTTTAAGAGTTATTAATTAAAATTAGGTCAGTTTATATTATATATAAATTTTTTGTAAGACAAATGTTTATTATTTACTATGTTATGGTTTTTGAGAACTCAAAAACAGTATTAAGTTACTACTATATATAATATTATTTAAAATTATAAAATTATTACAATTGAAAAAATAGATATATTAAAATTGTTACAAAAAATGTGGACTAAGCTTAGATATAAATAATAATTGGAGCAGTTTGAAACAGTTATAATAATAATTATAAAAAATGTCATAGAAATGTCATTTTGATAAGCTTGTTAGTAACGTTGCACAAACAAGACATAGTGGTTGCGCCCGCGCCGGTCATTGCGCAAGTCTAACGGTGCGGAGGCTTATAAGGAAACCAGATAACCCGTTAAACTTGACTAACGATATTGGTCCTAATTAATAGTTATTTTTTTGGGTTCTACAATAAAAGAAATTAGCTTTTTTTATATGTATAGATTCTATACAAAAAACATTTTTTTTTATTTTTATCTAAGCCATTCATTATATAGTTATATATACTCCTACAACGCATACAACGTATTGATATATATATTAAAAAGTTGAGTACTTTAAGAGAACAGTTGAATCCTTGTTGTTTAATTTAAAATTTCTATATATGTATTATAAACACATTTACATTACATAAGTTTCACTTTAAAATTAAATTTTGTTAATTTGAATTTATAGTTATACAATATTATCCGGCTGTACTCACTTAAATACTATAGGAATTCGTCCGACTAGTTTTGAACCCATTTATATTTTGGAATTGTGGCGTTCGATGTGGAACTTAGATTTGATTTTACTGAGCTCTTGAATAGTGTCCTAAAATGTTTTGCATTAGATTCCAAAATAAAAAAGTGTAATTTACTAAAAATAAAAATAAATAAAATAAATTACCAAGTTATCAAAGTTAAGGTAACATATTTATTTTTTTTCTTTTCAGGTACATGCTCCGGTTGCACATTATGCGCCCGCGCCGATTCTTATCTCCGGCTACGGACATCACTAACTATACGAGAATTGTAGATATACTCGCAACAATGTTACCGTATATTAAGGATAGAAAATTATAAGGCTTGAGATATATTAACGTTTATTGTTAAGGCGTATTCGGTTTTGACATCTGCCAAAAGATATAGTATATATATAATTTTCGAGTGAAGTCTCGATGAAGTTTTTCGAGTGAATTCTCGCAGAAGTTTTTTGTGTTACTTGTAATTTATTAAACAATTAACATCATTTTAAGTCGTTTATAATTGTGGCATCTGAAGTACAAGATTTTATATTGTTTATGTAATGTATAAAATTGTATATAAAGTATTAAATAAATATATTTTATTTGCTAAATTGCAAAAAAAATGTGTGTGAAAATTATATCGCATTACAATAATTCTTGGTATTAATTAAAATATATAATAAATTTAAATAAATATTTTTAAATATTATATATTAACTATCCGACAGTTTCATGTAAATGTTATTGTAATTCGAAACTGATGAAATGGTTTCGAAACAAATACAGTCGAATAATTAATTATAATAGTCACAGATGACGAAAGTTTAAAAGAATAATCTTATATATTAATGCAGGAAGCGATTTCGTTGGCACACTGTAGCTCGAGAACCACTAAAGGGAAAAATATCGTTGATGGCTCAAATCAAAGGTCTCATTATGCTACACTGCTGAAAAATAGTGACAACTCTCAAATCTCATTAGCCTAATTGCAGTAATTAGTCAAAAAAATAATTTTTCCCATAGACTTTGCATGGGGAAATTTTGCGCGCGCTTTCAAATTTTTTGTATTATCTATTGTGACTAGCTGGTCTTAGCATACTAGTAATAATTGACTTGTTAAAACATTTAAATTTAATTATATATGAATATATTTAAAGCCGTTAAATAATTACAATTTCTTAGGATAAAGATAAAAAACTTTTAATATTCAATCTATTAACTATGTATGTTCTTTTTAATTTACAGTCAAAGTCAGATTTTTAAAAAAGATATTTGAGTATATATGCCTGTATGAGATACTTAAGACACTAGTTGCAGGGTTCTAAAGAATATGGAGAACAACCAGCAAGAAAATCCATCTATATATTTTTAACTTCTTATTGAGTCAGCCATCAATACTAATAATAATATTATAAAGTAGAAAAGTTTATTTGTTTGTTAAAATTCGCTAACCTTCGTAACTAACGGAGGGATTTGTAAAATTATTTCTTATTATAATGGACAGATTCACGGGGAAGGCTATTGGCACGACGCTACTACTCCTACCTATCCTAATAGTAAATAAAATAGTTTGTCCGCGGGTGGAACCGCGTGTAATAGCTAGCAATTTAAATGTGAGTACAAATGAGAATTTGTGTAAAGTGTCAAAAGAAGACTACAATAAATTAGTGTACCAAATGATATGAGTAATAAATTCAAATTCAAATTCAAAATTCAAAATATTTTTATTCAGATAGGCATTTACACGCACTTTTGAATCGTCAATTATTACATTATAAAAATGTCAGTATAGTCAGTCCGTCCTTAAGCTACCACCAGCTCGGAATGCTGTTCTGTTGAGAAGAGCTGGCCAGAAACTCAACAGTTGCTCTTTTTAAAATATGTGAACAATGTTTGATGTACAGATTAGAATATCCTGCAAATGAGTCAACCACCAAAGCTCCACAACCTAACCTTTTACTTGATCGAAATACGATCAACGATCAATGATCAACTAAGAACTCTATAATTAAAAAGTACTACCTCCATTGCAAATAATTATCGAACTTGAAAATAACACTTCTGTCCGGGTTTTACTATACATATAAATAAAACATTCATATTCAGAACAAGCCACTGTGGGTTCTCAATTTTGATAACGAATTTATAAATGGAAATCGAACCTACGTCTTTTGGATAAAAAGTTAAGTTCACTAACCATATTTGTGTGGTTTGCGAAGCATAAGTATTACTATATAGTTATATACAATTTGTTGTTTTAAACTTTTGGTAGTATTAGAGGATATATATTTATGGATATATTTTATGTCTTATATAAAATAAATATGGATTAGGTACAATGTTTTACGGTCTGATACGAGTAGTAGGCGACTGGTCGTAAAGTGTCGTTTTTTTATTGGTTAATCATATAAAGAATATATTTTTTATTGTCATATGGATAAGAAAATAAAAAATAATAATCGTTGATTGATTATTATTTATTTTTTATTTTTTAAATCTTTATTGTACCATACATATAAAAGTACAAAAAACAATTAGGCGGAGAAAGCTTGAACATAAGCTAAATTTAAATTAAAACTAAATTATTATTTATTTCTAAATACTAATAATATACGTATAAAAAAACATATAAATATTTGTTAATATAGATACATAAATGTGAATAAATACTTACATAAATACAATATATATTGATGTAGGTATCGCTTTTTGAACGTCCTGACTCAGTACATTTCACAACAGCCCTTGACATTTTTTGTTATCTTGTATTTACCCATTCAGTGTTACTCTCTCATATATTAATGAGACCAAGCTTAAACCTCGGTTAATATATATTTATCTTAAGACTTAGTTTAATCAAGTTATCCATTGACCCAAACGAAAATATTATTGCCGTCGATATTGAAATTAATTGCAGATTATTGTTCACTCAACTCAATCCCATTATTGGTTATGGGTATATACTACTATGGGTGTGATACTACAATTTTTTTTATATTCAATCCTTAGTATAAAAAATCGGAACAAAATCAATAATTAATTTTGAGCTTACATATTATAATAAAATTTGATTTATAGCATTATTTACGAAGTAATTCTGTTTTGAATGAGATAACAAAGAAATCAATTGATTTTTGAAATTTAATAACGATACAAACATTTGAGCTATACTTATAAATTATACCAATAAAATAAGAATTGTATCTCAATTAGCTTTTGTGTTTTCATATTAAAATTATTCCAACTGATAAATAATTATAATTAATTAACCTTTTTCAATAAACTAGCATTTATAAAGTAAACACCGAGTAGGCGTTTTGTCGTCTGTTCAAAGCTGAAGTAGTCACAGTCAGTTTACAACATAAACCGTTCTTTTAAATGGATTTTTAGTGTCTAACTCTTGTAAGGAGTATAATAAAATTACTTATTGCTATTTTTAGCAAAATTTACGAGCTGTAAAAATATGAAAATGGTCATGAGAAAGGTTATAAAACTATGTTTTGTATACAAAAATATACGTGACATTAGATTTTGGTATTATTCTTATTTGTACCATTTTTTTGTTAAGAACAACTATTTTTAGTAGATAAAAAAATATTTAGCTCCAAAATAATATTTTGCGTTATATTATGAATTTAAAGATGTACAATTTAAAATGTTAGATGATGAATGAATACTAGAATTTACAGTTCCAAATTGAATAGTTTTGTTCTAAGCCGCTAATGGCCTTAAAGAGTTCATCACCTCATAATATTCCTTATCCTATACTAACATGACATCAGTGCGGGCGGATATGGACGAAATCGCCTTAACCCAGAAAATCGGCTCTTGTTTTTGCCGACAACACCTAAAAGGAGTCGTTCGTTAAAAGTGTACGCATGTTTAACTCGTCTGTCTGAACGAATACACTTCCTCTATTAGTGCTATGTGTTTTTTGAAAATGGATTTTTTTATAAAGGTAATTTTTTTTTTGCAATTATTTTAAAATAATATTTGAACTTGTTATAATTTGTGATGTAAAATTAATATATATAACATTTGAGCTCTTTACATGGAATGGTTTTTATAACAAAGTAATATTTTTTTGTTTTAATTAACATCACATTTTTTTTTATAAATTTTAATTTAATATATATTCTATATAGATATATAGCAGTAACGTCAATATTAATATATATTACAGTCAATATTAAAATATTCAACTGCTACAGAGCATTTTTAGTCTTCAAATAAATAAAATTAACTTTGTTAAATATTATTTCTTAAATTGTTGTTATTTTTTAAGTGTTGGTTAAATGTATATTTTTTTTATTTCTAAAGATTTACTGAAGATAATCAAATTATTACTACGAATTCCATCTAATATAACATTTGCTTATAAATTTCTGTAAGGCGCTTTATTAATTTTATTCTTTAACATATATTGTTTTCTAAGTATATTACTTAAAACAACTAAACTAAAAAATAAAAAATATTATTAATAAAATATTTGACCATTGTATTATAAGTATTTTTTTTTTCTTTATTAGGAACTACATAAATATAAATATCTTTGAAACTATCGGACGGTTTTAAAAAATTCTTTCTAATTATGATAGGCAGATAGAAAATTCTTTCAAATCATGAGAAAGGTTTCATGAGAATGGTTTCATGGATCGGTCTCTCTTGAGGTCGAAGGGGGAGGCCTATGTTCAACAGTGGACATCCTTGGGCTGAAATAATGGTGAAATAAAATCATTCATCCACTAGTAGAACTTTTAGTAACATCTAGTTAAAATATGTAAACGTTTAAAAAGATCAAGCGTGACCAGAAAGTGTCGTAAGATAACTATAATCTAAAACCAAAATTTTAAATATATTTTATTTTAAATTATAGCAGTTGTACTTTTCCAGTAGAGGTAAATTTATGAAGGCTTTACAATTAAATTAAAATAAAAAGAAACGATTTCAATTTTATGGCCTCATGAATAAGATCCAATACACTTTGAAATGTTATAAAACTTAATTTATTACTTGTCATAAATATTTAGTACGTCTATGACAGATTGTCTAAATATATTAAATGTTCCACATTACTCAAACTGACAGAGGAGCAATGTTTTGTTGAAACGTCCGGTATAATGCGTTCAGTAATTAGTAGCAACGATGATAAAAAAATATTTTTATAATTAGCAAATATACTTCCTCGAGTTATTACTTGACTGGAATTAGATTGGTGACTACTTTTAATGCCCTTTCCGGATAAATTGCTTTAGTAACACATATATAAATTGTTTGTTATAGGGGATTTTGTTTGTGAGTTTGTGGTCCCACGCAGATTCAGCTCCTCGACAAAAAAGACTCAGTCTAGCAGCACAGTCACCAAGTTATTACTATACAGACGTTGCAGGTACGTGTCGGACCAAATAAATAATGCAAGATTTATTCTTGTCAAATTTTATTGTATTATTTTTGTAAATAGGTCAACCGGGAACATATTCTTTTGGTTATGATGTGTTCGATCCAGAAACGGGAAATACTCAGTTCCGTTCAGAGGAGAGATACCCAAATGGAACAGTTGTTGGCAGCTATGGGTTCATAGACCCGAGAGGGAGATCACGTCGCTATGATTACATAGCTGATAAATATGGATACAGGTATCAAATACAAATATATTAATAATTTTCATTGATTTTTAGTTTTAATTTTTTATTGTATATATTTATTCATGTTAATATGTTTATAGAATAAAGAACGATGCGTCTTCAAAGCATAATTATCAAGCCCCATATAAAAATGAGAACCCATCAACCGAAGCAGTAATTACTTGGAGCAGACCTAAGAAGTCCAAAAAAAAACAACAACAAATAAGAAATGAAAACCTTCCAATTTATTACAACCCTCAAGTTTCCATATATTAAAATAAATATTAAATGTAGTTTAAATTATGAACTTCTTTAAACAAATCTTAAATGAAATTAATAACACTTTTTGGTAATTAACTTGATCGTTGGGAAACAATGTAATCCTAAAATATTTAATTTTATGTATAAAAAAAAATCTGATGTATAAAATCCTCTTTAAGAAGGTTATCTTTTTATATATTTAATTATTGAGCAAAGAAACCTCAAAACGTAAATATAAGTCATGTGTCACAGAAGCCTTACGTTTTTGTTAATTTTAAAGCTATTAATGTGTTTGTATTGAATTTAAATAAAATAATGTTTACTCAATGTACATCAATCCTTTTTTACTTGTTAATGTTCACGAATATTGTGCTTGGTATAAAATTTATTTCATTTTGACATTATATTTTTATAATATCTAGAAACTGAGTAATATGTCAAAAATAAATATAGTTATTCAGTATCTACAAATTTTCACGTTTTTTTAATCTTATCTTTACGTTTCTTAATTTTATGTTAAATGTTAAATATTTATCAAGTAATCAATCATTCATCTACATAAATATATTTCATATCAATCAATGTTTATATTAGAATAAAAATATGACTATTACGAAATAACCCAGTAGGGAGGCACAGTTCCAGACGTCACAGATGTATTATATATTAAAAAAATAAAATTTTACTAATAATGTATATAACTAATATGTTTATATACAGGTATAAAATCTTTAATGAAACTATGGAATGTATTAACAAAATGGTCTTTGTAGGTCATCCCATTAAAGAACATGAAGGAAACAAAGTAGGATCGAAGATTGAAAAGAAATATCCTAACGGTACTGTAGTAGGAAAATATAGTTATAAAGATAAAGATGGAAATCCAATACACGTTAAATACTTTGCTGATGATTCAAGTTACGGGTGAGACAAAAATTTAATTATTTCATATATTTACGTTGTTATTAATTATTACATTTATATAATTAATAAAAAAACATTTATTATATATTATTATTAAAATGAAAATATTTTACGATATTATAACTATGAATAAAATAAGAATAAAAATATAATG
Source organism: Mechanitis mazaeus (assembly GCA_959347395.1). Taxonomy (NCBI): domain Eukaryota; kingdom Metazoa; phylum Arthropoda; class Insecta; order Lepidoptera; family Nymphalidae; genus Mechanitis; species Mechanitis mazaeus. The sequence goes on from OY365750.1 coordinate 12,104,051, forward strand.
GATTGTTAGAAAATAATTATAAAATTAGATTATTAACATTATTTGCTTTTTAGTGTCGAATTAAAAAGTGTAAGAGTTTTTGGATCTCACCCTGAATATATGAAAGATAAACTTCGCTTTGACATGATGACTCCGGATGCCTTAGCACCATTTGATGCTATAAATACAGCAAATTCAGTGCTTAACAAGGAATTTCATAAAAATAAGTCCTATAATCCATATGAAGTTCTCAATGTCTTTCCCAAAGAAAGTCGTTATAAAGGAATAAAAAAAGAAAATAACGATTATGAAATATTTTTAGAAAATGATCTTAAACCGTCCGAAAAATGTGGCAAAGAAAAGGTTCGTGTTTATTATGATAAGATTAAAAGGAAAACTCGAGAGTCTAATAATAAAAATACATTCTTCTGCGAAAGATATTAATCATTTGTTGTAATATTTTCAATTTTATTCACAATATTTTAGATATGATTTAAATGAAATAAAAGATGTGAGTAAAATAAATAATAGACGTGTTTTATACTTCTTCTTAAATTATTTATTTAAATTGTTTCGTTATTAATGGAAATTAAAAAATATATATATAACAATTTTAATTTCAGTAATAGAAATTTACTTAACTGTTACTATTAAGTAAATGTTTTTGTTTTGACCTTTCTGGTTATGTCTATGAATTCCTAATTTCAAAGCTAATTTAGAATTGCATAATAAAATATTTTTTATTGTGAAATAATATTATTCTGTATCTGTTACTATATACATAACAGTATTTTATAGTGCATTATGTAAGTGTTAGATAAATTAAATAACAAAGAATCAGTAGAATCCTAATTGAGAACTTACTCATGAGTGACGATAACTGGCACAGCGCGTGCTTTGTATCGGAAGCAAGCGATAAATTGTTGAGACGGTGTAAAGAAAGTATTGCAGCAATATCCTTATATTCTAAATACGAAAGTTTGTGAGATGGTATGTATGTTTTTTATTTTTCATTCAAAAAGTACTGAACGGATTTTGATGAAAATTTACAGTAATATAGCTTATATATTAGAATAACAGATAGTCTACAATTTATAAAGATTTTGTGTAGTGTGTTTCTAATTTAATGATAAATATAAATTAAGTTAAGTATATCCCCCTCTGAGATCTATTTTAGCGTGTGCTGCCTAAATCTTTAAAGTTACACAAATATAATGTACCATGGTATTGTTTTTTACATAAAACTTCACAAAGGCATATAACAAAGTAGCTGTTATATCCAAAATGGTAAGCGATAAATATAATTAAATTTGAAACTTTTATTTATTTTATTTTTTTATGAAAATGCGGCGTTTATAATTTTTATGTAATAAACTTGGTCTTTTCCTATGTAATTTGGATGAATTATTTCAATAATTTATCTGAACTCAACGAAAATATATCTTTTTTTTGTTCATAGTACTATCCTTTACGAATACCCCGTCGTTCAAGAAGGTGATGACCGGGGGTTATGTGGGATTACCCAGCAGTATAGAGGACGCTGCTATTTTTAAAGCTACCCACTAAAAACAACGGTTGCCTTCATTGCCCACGACATGGGATCGCGTAACACTCACCGTAGCAAAACTACATTTTCGAAAAACTCAGTTTTTCCTTCCGATCTGTCTGTCTGTATGTGTGTTGTGTGTCTGTGTGTCTGTGTGTGTGTCGAATTTTATTTTTCGAATTTTGAAAAACTAAAGATATATTTGGAATCAGCATCTAAATGTAAGATTCACTTTTCAAAATTATGTTGATTGTCCAACGGGAAGGTGGTCAGATCGGCCGCCGAAGTTACCGAAAAATGGAAAAAAAAATTCGAATTTTTAATTTTTTTAAATTCCTATCATAAACTACATAAAAAAAATAAAAAATTATTCTTAAAATAAATTGTTTATTTTAAAAATGTGATTTTGTTTGTTAATTAATTTGCGAGTTATAATTTGCCGATTAGGGGTTTTTCATAGCGGCAAGCTCGATTGCCGCGTGTCAGATGTTTTGTATTTAAACACGTTCACGCCGCGATTTCAAGAGGCTCAAAGCTCTTAGATATTATTAACTTGAATACAGCTGAATTATATATACTTTTAATATTAAAAACAATATAGTTGTTTTACAGTTAAATGATTACAATATATATGAGTTCATTATTTATTTGCGAGAAAGTAAGACCGGCTACTTTATCTTTACTCGTCGTTTCGGTGATCTGTTTCATTCTCTATGTGTATTTATTGAGAGAGAAAGTGCATTTTATTACATCTTAAGTTGAGATTATTATTTAAAACCACCACGTATATTTTGATGTTACCTGGATTTTTTGTATTATTTGATTGTTGACGTTTTATTTTGTAAGTTAGTCCAAATATTTTGTAATATCGAAAATCTTTTGTAATATCTTTAGTAAATTGCGGATACTAATCTTTTGAATATTTTATTAATATATTTTATAAGTAATTTGAGTGAATAGTGTTTTACAATAATAATTTAAATTAGATTCACAGTATTCTTCCAGCAGTTATTCAAAAAACTAATACAATTACTGTATTGAAATGTATGAACACTTTCCGCTCATAAACCATGAAACTGTAGAAAAGATATAATGTAAATAAGACATAAATATTCTTGAATAAATTTAATATCTCTAATATTTATATAAAATAATTTATAATATTTAACATACTATTTAAATTTAGAAAGCAGTTATTTATTCCCATGATATTCGTACTTTTATTATATACTCGTATTAATTTAATTATTTTGTCAAAATAAGGAAATGGATTAATTCATGTGACTAATTATTATACAATAGTTCCATAACAGATTGAAAGATACGTTCATTCGATTCATACGCTTCTTGTCCTCAAAACTAAACCGCGCTCGGAAGGAAGCAATGCTTATGTTTTTTTTCGAATTTGTATTGCGTTATTCAATCACATGTTGCAGTAAACGTCCTCATATAACATTGTTTGTAGCTTTCTCTCTTTCATACTCTACTACGAAAACAAGGACAATAATATGATTGTTGATTTTTACTCTCTTATGTACTGTAATCGTTTGATAACAAGAATAGATTACGTTTTACTTTTTTTTAAGTTTCCATGAAAATGTATCCTATATGTATTAGTATTTTATAATTTGCGATGTTTTTTTATATGTTTAAACGCGATAAGCTTTGAAAGTACGAGATGGATTTGAAAATTTCTTTCTGATTTTGATACGCAGCTTCATGAGGATATACTCATCCTATCAGACTATCTAGCATTAATCTATTGCTCATCGTTATCTAAATAGTAAATAAAATCGTTTGTCCGCGGGTGGAAATGCAAATAACAGCTCGTCCATATATAAATATGTATTTACTGTTCGATGAGTAATTGACATTTATAATTTAAAGAAACAGGTTACCGGAAAGGAAGGAATTAATTACTTTATTGAACCTAATTAAAAAGAAATTGTTAAAGAAATTATAGTAAAAAATTTCAACTAACATAACCAGACCTGAACGAATAGTAAAGAAACTTTATTTCTTTAAAATTCGTTCAATAATACTATCAGCGACATTGTGTTATTTCTCATTGTTCCTCATCCTTCTTGCCACGCAGCTATACTAGAACAAGGAAGGAAAGAAAGGAATGACAGTTTGTTCCCAGCAACTAATCATTTTGCAGGATAAATAAGGAAACATTTCAAAACACATTCTCATAAAGATACTAATTTTTTAAACAATGATACAGTAGTACGATTTCACATTTAGTAAATGATACGACATTTTGTAAATAAACAATAGTTCTGAGATATATTTTTTGCACCCACCACCGACACCACTTTCATATATATTGGTGCTTAGGTTTCTCTAACACATACGTTATCAGGTCTTCTACTTGATTTGAAGGTTTTTATTTTGTGAATTTGATTTTTTGTTTGTGAGAAAATGGCATTGAAGGTAAGGATATAGATTTTTTTAAATCCAAATATAAACAGTTATCGGAATATAATAGTGATTTTAATAATATTTTACTATTTAGTTTCATGTCTTAAAATATAATTAAAAAAAAATGTATATATTTTTTTTCTATTTTATCTTTATTAATTTTATTTTTTATTATATTTTTTTTGAGAAATGAAAATAATAATGTTGTTCGCTTATAAATTGTAAGAAATTAATAGATAAATGGTTCGGTGTAGTCGTACTTATTGTTTTTTTTTGAATATTTTTTATTAAAAAATTATTTTAAATCTAAAAATCTAAAATATTTTTAATAAACTTCTTTAAAAAAGTATGTATATAAAACGATCAGTAGGTTGTAAGCTATTTTAATAATCGTTGTAATTAGAATTATTTTCAATTTCGTATATGGATTTAATTAGATACATATACAGAATAAAAAAATTGTGATCTATATATAATATATAAAATTTTTGTGTCATAACATGTGTATTCAAACTGTTTGACCGATTCTTATGAAAATTTGTGTGTTAATTTATTTGTAAACCCAAGTAATGAGAATGGTCTGGTCCAAAATTTTTTTCTTGCATTAAATATTTAAATTTTTTTTTCGACATGAAAAAAAACATATAACCCTAAATTTTCACCATTCTACCACCAAACTCTTATTCAATTTTTTACCCTTTTATAAGGCCCGACGTTTGCTCGGTCAGCTAGTATATATATTTTATTTGTATGTGTTTTTTTTTATATATTGTGTAATAAATATATCAAATTAATCATTTAATTAATTTTTGATACATAATACAAACATTATCAGTGTAACGTAAGACAAATACCTCACAAAAAATATAAACATCACATAATACGTAACTATTACAAACACGATTGAAAGTTCGTGAGAAAATTGTACAAAAGGGCTATTGTTTTATAGAAATCATTTACTCATCATTGTTTGTTCGGTAACATGTTTAGATACCATTAAAAAACCTTAATTCTTTAACATTGGATGACAAATATTTGATTTGACAATAACAAGTATATAGATATCTATCAATCTATATATAGTGAGCTTTAGTCAAGTTTTGAAACAGATACAACGTTACCTAATATATGGGAACGAAACTGACGTGGTCTTGTAATAAATAATAAAAATATCCAGTATCTGTTCTCAACACCACAACACAACACAACACAACAGTAAAATTTAAATGAGCGACTTTTTTTTTGTACATGATCTTTCGTAGTCCATGATTGATTTTTTCATATAATTATCCAGCTGTTCTAACTCACTCAAAATAATAAAGTTTCAGAATATGCCCAACTAGTCTGAAGTTCACGCCACGATTCTACCATGCTCATAGCTCATGAATAAGGACTCCGACTGGGTTCAAAACTAGTATTATTTTATAAGAGTTTTTTTTCCATTTCAGTGCATACTTATAGCGGCAGTTCTAATTGCTTGCACAGAGGGACGAGTTTTCACATATTTAAGGCCTTCAGAACTACACCACTCTGGGAGCTACTTCAGACCACAACCAAGAGTGTCTTACGAACTGCAACACGTACCAGAGGAGGAACATGTTGACTATTATGTAAGTACATTACGGATTACATTTGTGAGTTATATAATCTTATAGATAAGAGTTATATCTACAATGAATCTTTTTAAAATTTTACACTAAATTCGTATACATTTCCAATATCAATTCTTCAATCCTGTTGCTGTTAATTATTGTAAATGATTATGTTTTTCAAATGATTTACAATAAAAAAAAATGCTATTTCTTCAAATGGAAATGAAATTTATAAACAAAAGTGTTAGTAAGGTTACTGCATGGTACGTCAATAATTAATTGAGGAACCGGCTGATAGGATCGTATTTCCGTGTAATGGTTCCTATTAGCTGCGCATGCGCCACGCTGGTGACTGTTTGTTGCTATTAAGTAAAAAGCGGAGAGCGATTTTAGATATTTTTATAATAAAAACTATAAATATCTAATGTATTTTTATAAGCAAAAATATAGATTTTGCTCATTGAAAAGAACTAAAATTTTTTTTTCTAATAAAATGCTTAGTATCAGAATACTCTATAATCTTTATTGATAAAATTTCAAATAAAAGCAGTTCCACTTTTGAATTACAAGAGAACACTTATAATAAAAATAGTGCGACTATATTATAAAATGTTTTTCCGTTTTCCGGAAATATTTATCCGTCTTATTCGATGCCGGAATTGATATTAGCCTTATTTGAATAAATTTCGTCAGTAAAAGTAGTCTGTATTATTGGCTGGTGGATGACATCCAATAATAGAGCCACCTGGTATGTGGAGACTGTAAGTTCAATTTGATTCTTCTGCTTTCAGGCATATCCAAAATATGTGTTTAAATACGGTGTGAACGACTTCCACACTGGTGACATCAAAACTCATCATGAAAGCAGAGACGGTGATGTCGTAAAAGGTTAGTTTCACATATTTTTAAATTAATATCGTAATAAGTATTTTAATTTTCAACAAACTTTTATTTTCAATATTAAGCTGTGAAAAAATTTCATTTCTTTTTTTTTCTGTTAAATTTAAAATTGTTTTAGAAATAGATACGTCAATGGATTCTTATGTTCACTTACAAGTATTATACGTGTTACCGTTATAATGATTGTTATTCTATATTATCAGGATGTAATTTCTTACCTACTTTTTATGCTATAAGAATTACTGAATTATTTCACTGTATATTTATTTAGTTTAAATTATGATCATTTTAAGATACGTCGAAATATTGATATTATATAATTTAAAAGTAATTGAACATAAATTAGAAATTTTATAAAAATTAATATAAATAAATAAATGTTAAATACCTTAACCATAAATATATTCATATATATTTATTATAAATTTCAGGACAGTACACACTTGTGGAGCCGGACGGTTCGATCCGGACCGTGGACTACACCGCAGACAAGCATAACGGTTTTAATGCTGTCGTTCACAAGACTGCACCCATTTCAGCCCATGAGGCTCATTTTTAATTATTAATGAATTACCAATCCATACTTCTTTATAGAGAATAAAATGTAGAGTAGCAATCTTTGAGTTACGGTATTCTTTTAATTAAAAAATTGCATTAAATTAATATGTTATATATTTAAGGAAGCATTTCGTATATTTTTGTAATATTACATAGTTTAAGAATATTATATTATAAGGGTATATGTTAATGAGATCAAATAATTTCAAGCGATCTCTATTCATATTATTTATTACACGCGATGTACCTGATAATAAAATGGTTGATTTTTATTGTTGTTGTGATTATTGTCTTAGGAAGTAAAAATAAAATAACTATAAAATATATGACTATAAAAATCCTGTATTTTATTATATTCCTAGTTTATACGTCAGTGCCATCTTTTCAAATTTACACCTAACTTCAGAAAGAGTAAGGATCTCTGTTAGTTCTATTTTGCTTTACTAGATGGAGCTTATTTACAAAAACAACAATGTCAAAATACTTAAATTACATACAATGATTATTGGTACGAAAACTAATCATATCTATACATATACAGGCTATCATTTTGTCTTTCACTTATTCTTTTGATTTTTTGAATAATTTGATAAACTGCATAATCTACATTATATTAATCAAAGTTTAGTCAGTCATTGAAACACAAAATATTGTATCTCAATATATCTACTATCGTACATAAATATTCAAACTATCTTAGATTGAAGAGGGCATTATTCGATATTTACATAAGCTTATTGAACGTTAAAAGTAAAGCTAATTGCTTATTTAAGGTTTTCACTCAACATTGTATCAATTAAAAAAGCTTATAATAAAAAAGAAATGACCTATAACTGGAATTCTTTAGCAGTTTTCATCAACAAGTATAGCTTGAAGCACAGTGCAGATGAAGAAACATAGTGTTTTAATTGACTTATCATTATCGTGTTGAAACTCTTCTTATTTAACATATTTGAGGTATTAAAATAAAGCCACAAAAGATACAGAGAAATTATTACTTAAAATATCTATCTAAACAAATACTAGCTAGAGGTTTGCGAGTAATGTTAAAATTATATGTTAGGCATAACTTTCATTATGCTCATCTGACCTTATTTTTTTTTTTTGTTCGTTGGATAAATCCGTTACGGATACCCCGTCGACCAAGAAGGTGATGGCCGGGGGGTTATGTGGGACTACCCGGCAGCATAGAGGACGCTGCCATTTTTAAGGCTACCCACTAAAAAACCAACGGTTGCCCTCATCGCCATAGTGGGACGTCACGGGATCGCGTTAACACTCACCGTGACGATGCTCATCTGACCTTAAAAACTCCTTCACTTTTAAAAATATATATTATCTCTAAGTGCCATACACTTTTTAATTTGGTGAATTTTTTTTTAAAATAAATACTGTAATTTAAATCTGCCAAAATAAATAATATGTTGTACACTGTCTAAACGGTTTGAAATTAAGCAATAAAGTCTATACTTAACCAAAAAAAAACATATTTGTTTACTTTTGGCTGTAAATAAATTCACAACACTATATATTATAGTTTAGTATCTCAATAAAAAAAATTGGTTTTAATGTTAAACGTAAATTATAAATAAAATTTTGATACAGGTTTCAAGTATATTTTACGATTTTTTATAAAAGAAATATATCTGAATCAAGATAAAATTTTAAGTAAATTGATACAGTTGTTTAGAAGATAATGCGAAATGAAACAATAAGCCTGTAAAATTATTGTATTATCGATATCAATATCGTGTAGGAGTAACTATATATATATTAAAAGAGGTCTATTCCCCGGGAGCAGACTAAATGGCAGACTAAATGACTACACAACAGCTAGTATATTATTTTAAATTATTATTTATTTTTATATTATTTTATATTATTATATTCAGGCCCTTATTTGGTATTTAAGACCAAATAACACCCTGAAAAAGTAAATTGTAAAGATTTCAACTAAGTTACCAATAATGGCGTAATTTTCTCTAATGATCTTGTACACCATACCGTACATTTACATAGTAATCACGAGATAGTTTCACACGTAAATTAGAGCACTGGATAGCATTTACGCTGATGAAACTTAGTCTTCAATTCCGACAATGGTATATTAAAACGGTATAATAAATATGTATGTATTTATATATATAGATATGATTTAGTTTATACCTTAATATATATTGATTATATTTTTATTTATGTACTATAATTATGTATAGTGGTAGTTATTTCTAAGTAGGTTTATTTATTTACCTACATTTGCGCCACCTATAAAACTCATCTATAAAACTTTTTAATGTATATCCACCATAACATTGGTTGTCTGGTAGAAATCGCCGTATCAGACCGCCGATAAAACCGCCTTTTGTATCTTTATTATTTTCTGTTTATTGTTATTTTCTTTTGTTGTTATGTATTTTTACTTGTTTTTATGTTGTTTTTTTTATATTTTTTTTATATGTATGGTGTGCAATAAATGAATGGTATACCTAAAGCTGGAATTTAATCTTAAATTAGTAATTACATTTAGGTAAAGTAAAATGTATAATACAATGTGAAATATATTTGAATATTTCCAATCCCAAAACAAAATTTCGAATGTGTTTTTTAAATATCCATTTTAATTATATTATAACTATATCTTGCCTACGTCATTGTTCGCGATTACAAACGGAGGGTGTTAAACAATAATTCAAAAATATTCAATCAACCCGAAAGATAAAAAAACATTAACTGAATACACATTTTTTTAAAGGTTGTTTTAATTCTTATTCTGCTCGTTGTTGTTATATAGTTTATAACCTTTCTGATCTAACTTTTACTGTACTATCCCTTTCACACTAAAGACAATACAGCTTTATTTTAGTACTTCAGATATTGTTATAAAAAGGTATATAGATAGAGTTATTAAAAGATATTTGAAGAATTTTGAACCAGAAGACCTTAAAACTTTTCGAAAAATTAATCCATCTTCTACTTTAATTAATGCTTATTTATGAAAAATAACTAGTTAATATTTAAAAAATCAACACACACAAGGCTCCCATATAACTACTGTTGTGTTGTAATCTTATTTACATAGCGTCATTGTACCGTGCGAAAATTTTCTCAATTAGCCGCAGTGCACCCTCGGAAACATTGGTTTGGACGCGGCCCCGCATCAGCCTTGGCTGGCTAACACTGAGGCTGTTATAAAAGCCTGTGAACCCTTCTTTGTGCTATTCTGGGAAGAAACGCACAGTGGAACAGACGTATCCTATTATAATGAATATAAAAAGTGTTTTAATGTGTCGGTATATTTGTGTAATTTTAGTGCTGGGATACGTTGAAGCGAGACCTAAATTAAATCCTGCGTTTAGTCCAATCTTTGAACCAGGTTACGAATATTACAATGTAAATATTCCACTTTTGTACATTTGACTAAATCGTTAAGAAGAACAGAGGGAGCTATTTCTATTTTTCTTTTAGATTTTTTTATAACTCTATAGAATATTTTGTTTATTGTAATAAGTACACTGTTATATATATTTTACTGTATAGAGTTATAATTAATACAGGACCGGCCCAAATACTCATTCAATTATGGTGTGGCAGATCACACAACTGGGGACATCAAATCACAACACGAGTCAAGAGATGGAGAAATTGTTAAAGGTAATTATTTTCTTTATTTATTAACATTTATTATTTATTAAGGTGTTGAAAACAGACGTTTTTTTTTTATTTAGTTATTTCAGGCCATAAATAAAAAAAAGATAGATTTCTCTTTTTTAAGATTTTCATATTTTTATTTCAAATGAAAATATTCTTAAAAGGTTTAACTGTCATATAATTTTGGTTACATTTTAATTTTATCCGCCTTTTTGAATGCTTTGTAATCGTGTTCACGGGTAGACATAAGTGTCTGTCCTATCTGTTTTTTATATCTATATGTTTTTCGTAACTCTGCCATAGCACCATCATTGCTTTAACTACATATAAATAAATTGCTTTTAAATATCCACGGTAGCCCGTGAAATAATTTAGGCAACACTCCATGAGCCTGGAGTTTTTAACTGTCAAAAAAAAATATGATGATGATGATGATAAAAGTGATGCTGGTGGGCCTCCCAATGATTAGTCGCGTCAGTTTAGTGAACCAAAAAATTCATGTGAATATTATATGTTTTTATTCCGTTTTAAAAAATCAAAGTAAAGATAATTTTTTATTTTGCCCAAAAGAACTGGATATTTTGAAAATATTATTTTCTAGAGAAATATAACCATATCTGACCTCTGAAGATTGACCTGTAATACGTGAAAAATCGTACCAAAATTCAAACCCACTACTTGTTTAAGATGTGTTCTATGGTTTTATGAAGTGAATGAAAGACTGAAATATATATTTATTTTACAGTTGTTATAGAAAATGTTTTTCCATATAGTCACATCATTTTGTTCAAGTTGATATAGCCTGAGAGAAATCCGAGTCTCACTCGGTTTATAACTGTTGTAACTTTAATTGTATCAAGTCCAAATATGTGTATTTTTATAAGGTAATGCATTACTTAAAGTATTTATTGAACACTGATATTTTCTGAATAGAAATGTTTTTAGTTTTTATATATGCCAAAATGTATGATTTTTTGTATAATTAATACAATATAGACGCTTCGCTTTTTAATTTGAAATATATTTGTTAGGTTTTTTTCGTTTTAAACTAAAAAATCATAAAAGAGGAGTTTATTAGTTATTTATAAAAGGATGTTAGTGAGTCCATTTTGCAAAGTGTGACTACAGTTCATGTAGACTCACTCACACAGTTCATTTATGGCTAAACGTATTATTATGTATGATTGATTTTACTGTTAAAAATCATTCTCACGAGAAAACTGCTTTTATCTATAATAACAATAAAAGTAACAAAGAAAATGTAATGTAATAACTTATTAATGTAGGTTAATGTACAGAAAAAAAATTGTAGTTAAATAGGAATATATAAGTTTGTATGAAACTCAGTTATTTTTCGGTTACATTCATGACAGTTGTTTCATGTTTTAAGTTTTAGAAAAAATTAAAAAATAATTTTTAAAATATATTTCACATTCTAAGTATTATATTTAGTTATCCACTTAACTCATGTAATTTATTAAGTAGCGAAAGCTATTTTATAATATTGTCTTGGATGTCTGTCCGTCAGTACGTTCGTCCGTCCGGGTACATCATATTTCCGAGACGGTACATGACATATTTGATATTCTAATGTAGCGGATGATGTGTTAGACATTCTAGCTTCTCAGCTGATGTTGGGTGGAAGTTGAGAAATGAGGTAAAAGGTCACAACCTGCATGTACTGCAAATGTGCAAATGTGGAACATTATTGCAGTTAGTTCTTGAACGAATTATTATTATTTCTTTTTGTTTGATCCCATTTTTGCCATCTTACTGATGCTTGACTATCATCCATTCGGGGTATTATTAGCAACGGATACATGCTGATAATATTTGCCTGAGAATAGCCTGATTATATATAATAGTAATCATTTATCAAGATAATACAAAAGAAAATCAATTTCATGTAATTTAATGAGAAGCGAAATTATTTGTTTTATTCTCTTCATTGTTTAATTTTTACAGAAATTTCAGATATTTCTGAAAACAAAGGGTAAGATAAGATTTACAATACAATTTATATCATTATTAATTAACCAAAAGACAGATTTTATTATATATTAATCGCTATATTATAGAAAATAAAAAGTAATTAAAGATATTAATATGAAAAGTATTTTTGTTTTAACTACAACTTGTACTTATAAAAATGTATTATTAATATTTTCTGAGATTTACACGAATGCTACTACTGCAATGTATTATTGTTTTCAATTTATTCAAAGAATTGTTAAGTAAGTGAAATTTATTATTAAGTTCCATTTATTGAACCTAACTTAATGGATCATTACTAATTCTAAGATAACGAAGATAGCGAACTAAGTATTTCATTGCGTACAAATACAAATATTAAGTTAATATCATTACGAAATAATTAGAATATATCCTTTAGTAGAAGTAGAGTAGACACAAGTAGAGTTTAGAAAAGTAGAGTAGAGTAGAATACATTTTAAACTAAATTATTTACATTAGGAATAATCTGTCTCTGTGTAGAATTCGTTTTATAATTTCTATGTTATTAGTTTTCCTATTCTTATGAAACAAAGGAATTAGAATTTTCTCTGAAAATATTTATAAAACAACGCAGCATTGTTTGTAAAACTATGCGTTTGTTAGTGCCATTAGCGCTTTATTATCAGAAACATTCAACTAATCACTGAGAAATACGAGAAAATTTTTGTTTCATTGTCATTTCTATAAGAATATAACATAATGTTTTGGGTTTTTGTATATATATAATTATATGAGCTTTGATCCGTTTGTTCGCTTATATGTTTCTTTTAAATAAATATTTACTTTATCTTACCTCTACTAATTAAATGATAAAAATATTTACGTTACAACTGTTATAGTATATAATATCTATTAAATAATCTGCTACAGTAATAATATACAAAAAAGATTTTATATACAATTATTATAGAATTGCAAAAACTTTTGCATAATGGTAGAACTTCGTCCACTTTGGACCTATTATAATATTTGATAGTTAATACTATATTTAACATTAATTATCAAAAAATGCAGGTTTTTCTTTAAATGGATATATTTCATTTAAATTTATTATGTTATGTAATTTCAGGACAATATTCCCTAGTGGAGCCTGATGGTTCTATTCGGACAGTCGATTACACAGCAGACCCCGTAAATGGATTCAATGCCGTTGTATCAAAAATCGGACCTAGTGTACAACAGCCTCAACCCCCCGTGCAACCACCCCTCATACAGTACGTGCAGCAACCTATAGCTGTACCTCTACAGATACCAAAACAATATCTCAGTCAGCAAATATATGCGTCACCTCAACCCTTCTGTAAGTTATTTTATATAGTAATTTCCCTACGTGTAGGAAAAACTAAGATTATTGATATCAATGTAAAATATACATCGCGTGAGTGTTGCAAAGTATTATCACGCTGAGTTTACTACAAAAGATAAAAATAATTAACAAGACAAGAATATCACGTGTAATTAGTATCAGATAACGAGGCATATCCTATTGTTGTTTTTACTACGGTCTAAAGTCTGTACTATTGTGTTTCAGTGTACGCGAAGGCCGCTGCGCCACAGTTTCCAGAGTACGACGGATTTGATATCGATGGGCCCTCTAACAACTTTTATTAACGACAAATATTAAGAAGAAGAAGAAGAAGTAAAAGTTTGAAATAATTTAAATATTTTATAAATATCTACAAAACTTTTCATAAATATAATTCTAACTTCGAATATATTGTTTTGATGCTTAGAAGTTTTTCTGATTCTATTAGTATGTATCATATAATAAAATATATGAGATATAAGTTAGTCTCTGTATTATCCTTAACATAAGTTAGTTAAATGTTAGTGTATCTAAACACTATGTAAATTTAAATAGTTATATTTTTTATAAGAGTGTGCAAAGTTCGAAAAGAAATGCCAGTGCCAGTAAATAAATAAATAAATAAAAGTATAAAATATTTTATTAATTATACACATGGAATTTCCTGTAATAACATTATAATTAACTCCGTTTACTATTATTGTTTAAGTCTTCGGGATTTAAAGCGCCTACATATTTTTTTACAAAATGTATCGTAAAAAGGTAGTAACTCATAAAATAGGAAAGGCTCAAAATTTAAATTAATAATTTAAATTAGTTTAGTGGTACATTCTAAATAGTATTTAGTGATGTACTTAATTTTTTCTGGAATATCAAATGTATAAAAAATTTAATATATATTTGTTTTATTTTGTTAATTTTAATTACGATTTTGAGTTATTAGTAGAATTAAGAAATTAATTTCAGAATAAATAATAATTTAGGACAGATTTGTTTCAATTTTATTCGAGTCTTAATTACTAAAACGATTCAATTGACTGGAATTTTAAAGGTCATTGGATATAGGTATTATTGAAATACATAATGTTGTATTGGAGGTGTATTATTAATATTTAAGCATCAAAGCTATTAGCATCTTAGCATCTCTTAAAATAATATTACAACAATCTTGTTTTCCTTTTTTTTTTCATATAAAAAATTTTCCTTTTTCATATGTTGACATTTATAAAACAAGCAATATTTTTTTTTAGTTGTGATTTGTTGACCGTTTTTCGTCTAAATAGTTCCAACTAACAAAGTATAAATTAAAGTAATGTTGAAACCAAACTCTATTTACTCTATATACTATGCTAGTTTTAATAGTTTATAGCCTTTCGTGTGTTTTTTGAATAATTTCGAAACTTTTATAATTATAAAAATTCCTGCATTATTAGTAGTTCGTTATCAATGCGTTTTTTCTAAAGAATTTGTACAAACTTTATCAGATGATTCTAAGTGAATGGTGTAGTTGAAGTTATTTACTTTTAACTGAATTAAATCGTGACTTGAGATACGAACAGGAAGTTATTATTAGCTCATTTTTTTACACATAACATCTCTGATCAATTCAAATTATATTTTAGTTTAAAGTTACTCTAATATTTTAGGAAGAATAGTTATTCTATAGCGTATCTATACTGAGTGCAAACAATTAAGAGATATCATGATTGTTTTTCTTTATAAAGTTTAAAATAATTATTTATAAATGTGTGTATATGTACCTCTATATATATATAGGTTTATCTTTAACGCCGTCTAGTGTTTGGAAGTCTTATAGTGTATAGAGTAAGATGTAGTATTTTATTTGCCATAACTCTCTAATGAGACACATTTCATGTACATACATTTATTTTTTATTTTGATAAGCTTCTTCAAGATACAATGGAGTTGCTGTACTGTAAAGGTGTTTAGTGCTCAGTTGTCGAGGTTTAATGAAAAAAAAAAAACAAATAAACACTTTGGCGCCTGAAAAGTTACGGTCGTTCGTTGTTCTTCAATGATTTTGTAGATTGATTACGAAAAATAAATGAAAACCGATGAAATTCTAAATTAATAATAACAAGGCTTCGCAAAAATAATCAATAATAACTTTTGTGCTTGGTCCGTATTTAAAAAATAATAAAAAATATGTTTATCTTAATACTTCTATTACTGACTATTCCTTTTTTCGTAGACTACTTTTCTGAAATCTCACTTCTATCTTCTGTCTGAATATTTATATATTGTTCTTATTTTCTCTAACTACGTATGTTAATATTATTATAATTAAGCAATATAGTTAGGTATTATATGATAAATAAAGTAATAATATATAACCGAGGGATTGCGAGTAAGAACTGCCTTAAGGTAAATTATAATTGTTGCCAAATCTGCGGGCTATAATTACTGATTACTGCCAATGCTTGTCAGTTATCAATATGTTAACAGTAACTGGTAGATATAATTGCCTTTGTAATTTGCCCGAGTAATCTTTGGCAATAGTAAAATAAAGTGCAAGCAATTAAGTGTCGTAAGAGTATTTTGATTCTATTGCCTACTAATTACATCATTGTTAGGCGGGAACTTGAGCTAAGCTTCTTATTTTGACTGTGACATTAAAACTATGAGAACTGGTAGACCTTTTCATATTGACATCAAAGATCCGTCTTACTCATTTCTAATGAAATAATTGTGGATTGTTTCGTCATATGTTTGTTTTAAATATATAAGTGTAAAAAAATTTGCATAGTACAGTAATATTATTAAAGGATCAACAAGAGAGGAACAACAAGTCATATTAAATAAAAGTCTATAATTTAGTAAACCAAATATCTTATTGGTCTACTGGACAAAAGCAAAGATCGCAGAAATTATCCAAGCACTTTAGCCCGAAATATTGATTTATATCTAAAAATATTTGGTTTCTTGGTTTTTTTTAATGTGCTGGAATGTTCATTTGTTTTTTTAACTTGCAAAGGCATTTATGTCGCTTATACTTATTACCTTCTTAAATTTGAACTAATACTTGATCTTAAAAAATCTTTAAAAAAAAATTGTTATCATAATTTTACTTCTTGTTTTTAATAAATGGACTACCTATCGATTGTCTAACTTCCTTCGAGCATTCCTTTCTAATTTCCAATCTGTACAGTGATTACTGAGAATGGTCAGACTTTGAAGATGTTGATACCAATCAGTAATTAGGATGTAGGAATTATTAATTAGTTAAAAATGCTTTCATAAGATAAATATTTATTGAACATTATAAGGGCTTTGAATTTTGTTATAATTTAATGATTGTAATAATAAAATAATAATTAAGTTATTACCTAACAAGTTCGATATTTTTTATTAAAATATATTTTCACATGTAAGTATTGAAGCAAGAAGTAACCAAACTAATTCATTTAACGATGTTTCAATGTCCTTCTGAGAAAAAATGCGCTTTTTGAAAGGCGTCTCAACATCGTCGCTGTGTCTGTCATGATATTTAAATAACACAAGTTAACATTGGTCCAGTACAAAAACGCCCTTGACTTTTAACGTAACGCTTCCGACGCGACAAAGAGAGCAGATATTACGTTACGCTGATACAAGATTAATTGATAATTGTTTATCGCATTAACAAAAAATATATATTGGCTTCATGATGAATAAGTTGTATTATAAAGTGGTTTAAATTAATGATCTTAATAATAAAGTTTTTATTTTTTTTAGTAATGGCTTTTAGGTCTTAAGGACGAGGAAAAATAAATAAATGGTAAAAGATATTTTTTTTGTGTAATGCTGTATAAATTTAGTTAGTAAGCCTTTAAATAGATAAATAAATAAATAAATAGTCTGTGAGTTAACAAACAATGGTAAAGTAAGCTGTATTACTTTCATTTCAGCTCTTATATGGGTTGGCTTGACCGGGGTAGAAGCACCCGTCCACAAAAATATTAATATAGATATTTACCTACAAGAATTATGGAGAGTTAGTTAACCTAATTCTTAGTGAATAATTCTTCCTATTTTTTATACGTGGGAAGGCAAATCACCATTATGGTAGATATTCATGGATCTATATTCTAACAACTAGCAAGTGAACCATTACAACTTTTGCTGTCTATTTTATTAAGAGTTTTTACTTAGTTTTAAAATAAATACTCAAAAAGTGTATTACGAATAAATAATAAATAAGACCGTAAATTAAAAGGTAGATGGGACTTAGTTAATTGAGAGATAGATACTATGTCGTTTAAGTTTCTTGAAGGGTAGTCACGGGACAAATGCATGATCGTATGTAATTATAATTATCATATTTATATTTACTTTGTTAAAATTCCTTCTGCCTTTTTTTTTTGTTTTGTTCGTTGGAAAAATCCGTTACGGATACCCCAACGGCTAAGATTATGTGGGATACACCGGTAACTTCTCACGGTGTCACTGTCCAACATCTTGTGTATGACACTAGACAAGGCGAATCTTAACCAGCCCGTCTCAGTGGTACAGCCTGGCGTCGCATCCCTCCTCGCCATCTTGTGTAGATACTTGCCAAAGCAGCTGTGCCCCGAGATCATCTGCACAAGGCCGAACGTCAATGTCCCGTGGTCACGTTCCGTCGATCTCTCCACTGCTCAAGATGAGGCCGAATGGCCCTTATAGTGTACAAAGTGGCGGCCGGAGACTGCAACATGTATTTCCACCGATGGCTTGGGGTTTTATGTGCTTCGATTCTGATTCCAGCCGCAACAGGCACGCCGCCCATGGCCCGGGCGTCAACCAGGAGCCAGAATGTTGCAGATTTTCGTCTGGAGGTCCCCGGGAGATTGCTCGCCAACAGAGTCGCCGCAGTAAGGGATACCGTAAGAAATTACTGTCTATCGTTCCTGCTGACGAAACTTGTAAACTTGTCATATTTTCTTACTAGTATTCGTAATTATTCCTTAAAAAAATTTACTTTTTGATGTTTGAGGTAATCTCTACTACTAGGTACTATACACATGTAATAAATGTCTATCAATTAAGAATCAAACAAAATCGCGGAAAGCACCTAGAAATTTAAAGAGATTCAACATTACAGAATATACTATAATACTATAAACAAAGTCAATTTAAATATAAGTATATAAGTAATTCCAGTGTTTCTCTGTTCGGAAGATTTCATCTCTGTTTATGTTTTTTAAATAGTTATTCTGGATTGTTTTTTTTTAATAAACTCCATGTGATGCTGTTGTAAAGATGCAGATATTTAATAAAATCTCTCAATTTGTGTTTAAAAAAACGTATATTTGAAGATTTCTAGTAATTTCTCGGTAGTAGACCATAACATCGGGTCGCCGGCAAGGTTATCACCCATTGGGCAAAGTCACTAGCAATGCGTTTCCAGCACATCTTCCTCACTGCGGTATTTCGATGCCTGAAATTCGCATCACAAACAGAGAGGTATGGAGAACATTGTGTCGTTTGGATGTGAATAAAGCCAGTGATCCTGATGGTATACCAGCCATTCTGCTTAAAACATGCGCAGCTGAGTTGTCTCCTATATTAACACGTCTGTATCGCCTCTCTTTCGAGACTGGAATAGTACCGAAACCCTGGAAGCTTGCCAACGTGCAACCAGTGCCCAAAAAAGGCAGACGTGCCGATCCTGCCAATTACAGACCGATTGCAATCACCTCCATACTCTGCAAGATTATGGAGCGTGTATTGAACTCGCGCCTTTTAGCATACCTACAAGGTAACGATCTCCTCAGTGACCGACAGTATGGGTTTCGCCGGAATAGGTCCACTGGGGACCTTTTAATGTACGCTACTCACATTTTAGGCGAGGCTATCGAGAAGAACGGAGAAGCGGTCGCCGTCTCTCTGGACGTCTCGAAGGCTTTTGACAGGGTCTGGCATGCGAGCCTTATAAGCAAGCTTTCAGCGTACGGTATCTCTCCTGGTCTGATCGGCTGGGTTACGGACTTCCTAAACCTTAGAACTATCCGAGTTATTGTTGAACCCTTCAACAACAAGCTCGTCGGAGCCCTTAACAATAAATGCCGGGGTTCCACAGGGGTCCGTTCTTTCTGCAACTCTTTTCCTGCTGCATATAAACGATCTGCTGAAGCCCGGAATCTATGGGTATGCAGACGACAGTACAGTTGTAGAAAGATATCTGCCGAGCACTCGCGCTAGTAGAGAACAAGTACAGTCAGAAAGAGAAGCCATGGTGCAACGTTTGAGTGACAAACTTCAGGCAGTATCTTAAACAAAGTATTCATAATATTATATGCAGTCGGATGCGGATCTTCTTTTAAAATAAATAAAGTGACTCATTGCCCTTTAATCTTGGACACTAATATATACAATAATAAATAGTAAATAGTAAATCCGGGTCATAGAATTAATATCAGGGATCGTGAGGATATTGAAGAATCATTCTATATAATATAATAATATAAAGCTGAAGAGTTTGTTTATTTATTTGGTCGCTAATCTTCGAAATTGCTGGATGGAAATGCAAAATTATTTCTGATTAGGCTGTCTAGAATTACATTACTGTTTCTAATTATGTCTCGGCTAGTTATTAGTAATGAATAAAAACTGTCTTTTCTGCACAAAAATACTTAATTATATTTCATTAGTAATGTAAATTTTTAGGCAGAACTAGTTTATTATTCTTTTTGTGTATTTATACTTCACTTGATGAACCACTTGTTCATCTGTGGATGAACAAGTGATTCATTATATGTGTATAATTAAGAAAAATTTCATGCTGATAAGAATGCCTTACTTTATAACTAATATAATATATACTATAAAGTCACAGTTCCTACTCTTAACTCTAGAAATATAACGGAACTAAAAAAGACAAATGAGATATAACTCCTTAAAAAGAAACCAAAGTTTAATATTTATTTAATCGGGATTATAAGTGAATTCGCATCAAACAATTTTTATGAAATACGTATATGGAATACATTGATTTTATTATTAAAAATTGAGAACTTATTTCCTAAAATATATATATGAAAATCTAAAAATTATATATGTATTGCGAGGGAAATCTATTATACCATTATCATATTTATTTTTTGGCATTGTGTATATGCTAATTTATTATGTCATCTTGATCATAATAACTTTCACATAGTTACAGTTTCAAAAATATATACCTAAACCAAATAAATACCTTATTTAAATAATCTATTAATTTTCGGAGTTCGTTATCAAAGGTGCAGGTTTAATTCGATTATCGATCAATTTTAGGTTTTAAGCGTATATTAAATTAGAGATAGGCATTACAATGTAGTATAAATATAAATAAATATACATATATCATATTTTATTATTATATTTGTGGCTGTATATTTTATCTATATTTTTGAACAAACATACTCTAGCTTCAAATTTTTTTTACACTACTCTTTAAAAGTTGTTAAAATATCTTTGAAACTTAGTAGAAATATTGGAGTAGAAATATTGGAGTTTTTAGGATTGACAGAACATGTGTTCCAATTAAGTTATTATTTGGAAAGCAAAGTAAAGTTAGAAAATTAATATTAAATAGGGCCAAATATTATTATTATATTTCACGTCACGATGATTTCTGCGTCTCGTAGTTCTGTCTAAGTCAGGTTCATGACGGACAAAATATCTATAATCCTCTTAATATTTCAGTAAGCCTTTAGTGGTTCTCGGTAGATGGTCTTTCTTTACCCATTAATTAAAAAAATATAATAAATAATCGACAATTTTTTTTATTACTTTTCCACAAAACATTCCGAACGTTTGAAGTATTCTTGTTCAATGACAGATGAAATGTATAAGATAGATAATTCATTTATCATCTACTCCGAAAATGAGACATACACAGAGAATTCTAAGTCTTTAAGTCATAACATTAAATTTAAAATTTATATATTTTTATAATGCAAATAATTCTAGGAATACATCTTTGTTCAGGAGTAAGGTTATTTGGTTTGTCAATTCTGGTGCAATGATTGGTCTTATCTGTATATTCACACACTGTCTACTTCAGTGTAACTATCTTTTCACATCAAACTTACTTGAGTGCTGATTATTAATGTAATTGCTTAACTTAAGAATAATTAATTTAACTGTTGCTTAGTTAAGTTAATTAATTGTTATTTTTCTCAAGAAATTTAATTACATTATTACATATGATGTTTAAATGCATTGAGTAATTACTCGTTTTGATACATTGATAGGGAAAGTGTTAAACTGGACTGAGCAAAGAAAGAGCAAAAAAAAAACATATATATCATCTAGTATTTGACAAATAATTATTTTCATTTTAAACTAAATCAGTTGGTTTCGTGCCGTACTTGCTATATCTGATACGAGAGTATCATCAAATGTTTTTCAAATACCAAAATAGCAATAAAAGTCGTGATAAGAAATCATGAAGTGGAGCATTCTTGACAGGTCGTGTGTCGTCCGGCCCTGAGGCGTAATAGAGGACGCTACATTGTTTCGAAGCCAATGGTTGAATATATATTTTGGTTTAATTAAGAATCGACTTGATGATTTATGTTTTTTTGTGTCTAAAGGGAAAACCTGTTAAAAATGGATAATAATAGGAGGATATAATTATAAGTTTTAAAAATTTTAATATAGAATAATATAAAAATAATTGTATGAATTAATTTAAAAACCAACTTTTTTACCATTTGATATTTTACGGTATAAATCGTTTATCAATATTGTATATAGATAGAATTATGTAAGTATATTGCATTATAAGATAATATATGAATTAGTTACATAATTTAAGCTTGTTGTATAGTTAAAAACTATTACAATATTATTATTTTTTATTATTGTATAAGAATTAAAATTTATTTCACATTAGCAACAAAGGTTGTTTAAAAAGTTTATATATATCAGATTATTTAACATAATACAATTACTGTTATAAGATCAACTCCAAGCTGTCAATCATATGCAATTGTAGCAATACATTTATTATATTTTTTATTAAACTTTTTTTACTCTGGTCTCTAATGAAATTCGTGTTGTTTCTGACCATGAAAGCATCATCAATTGAGATTAATCTGTGCTCTAACATCTTACACCTATTCATTTAATTACACAAATCTTATCATTTTTGTAATTGTTGTTTTTTCAATTATTAGAGTATATTTTGAATTGTATTTTTTTTTTGTGTTTTTAGTGATATCTTGCTCTGTTTAAGATATATTTTTTTAATAAATCACTTTAGAATATTGTTCCTTAGCCCGAACGTCTTATACTCAAGACAGTTAAAGCGCGTGTACTTGTCGAACCTATTCTTCTCTTGAAAAAAAACTCTAATACATTGAAGATAAATGTATTACAAACTGACAAACAAACTGCCAAGAAATAGATGTAAAAAAGTAAATTTTGTACGCTTAGTAGTATGAGTGAGAAATTAAAAAAAACGAAATCATCTTCAAGATCTTGGCAGATTTCTTTAGAACTATCATCAATCCATTACTGGATGTTACTTTAAAGGAATTAGTCGATTCATTTTAAATTTGGTTAGGTTAGCATATACAGCAGAGTATATGGTAAAGATGAGCCTGTAAACGCATTCTAAAAAAAGTATTTTAAACCTAAACCTGGGTCGTGCTAGGAAATATAAATATGGAATTTTTTTACCAATAAATTTATTTTACCTATTGCTATAATCTTCATCGGCTCGATGTTTTTAAATAAAACCACTTTTAGTAAAGGTTTATAACAATATTTATTATTGTTATATAAATGTTGTAAATTATTTAAGATAAAAAAATAAAAATTATTCATTGCAGACCAGATTTTAAAACATGAACAAGTAGGCCACATGCTTTTATTGATTCACTTATTTTAACTAATAATGT
Organism: Mechanitis mazaeus; assembly: GCA_959347395.1. Lineage (NCBI taxonomy): Eukaryota > Metazoa > Arthropoda > Insecta > Lepidoptera > Nymphalidae > Mechanitis > Mechanitis mazaeus. The sequence goes on from OY365750.1 coordinate 12,127,889, forward strand.
GATTTATGCTCCACAAAAACAATGACGTCTTAATAAGACCTACTTAATTCTCTTGTACATAGATTGTTTTTAGCTGTATGTTATATGACCAGGAAGGATTGTAACAAAAAATAACTATAAGGACAAAAAGTGACCTCTAAAATACATTATCCTCTTGATACACGATCAACTTGTAGTTACAAAAAAGTGGATTCGATGACATTTCGAAATAAACGAGTTGTGGGTGACTGAACTTTGTTTAATTGACTTTTATTAAGTATTATGGCATGTGTTCGATTTCAGGTATGAAGGGCGGTCTTGCTGGTAATAACAATGATAACAACAAATTCTTATTGCTATTTACTTTCAATCCAAATTTGATTTAATGTACTTATTCTGTGTAGTTTATTATAAAGATTGACATTTTTATCTTTTAATTTGTTTTCAGTTTAGAATATTTTCTGAATGTTTGAGCTGAGAGAAGCGTAGCTCTTTAGTACTAAAATTTTAAATTTTTTGATACCCTACTCCTCCTCCAATTTACGAGCTACACGCACGAAATTTGGCACACATGCTTATAATGAGCAAATCTCAGTCTGGATTGAAAATCAGCCGAATCATAATTGTAGTTTTCGAGATAATTGATAAAATGTGTCCCATATAGTTAACATATAGAACGTTTTTGTCTTGCGCGCGCTCACTTATACTTCTTTACGAAACTTATGCAATCATAATTTTTATTCATAAATAAATATGAATATTTAACTGTAGACATTGATGCGCTCGACTGCGTCGCGTGGCGAACATTAGTAAATATTATTTTCTAGGTTTATTAAATAAAATTAAGAAATGTTTTTAATGTTTAATAAATAATAAAAAAAATAAAAATTTGATTGATGTGTCAATCAGAATTTTCTTAAATTTTCATTATAAATTCACAACTATATAGTTTTATTTAATCTAATAATAATGTTAAAAATACTAATGAAAATAATAATACTGTTTATAAAATATCATTTCATAAATGTACAAAACAGTTTTCTATGATCTTTGAGTTATTTAGTTATAAAAATACTGTTAAAAAGAAATAAAAATCTTAATAATATGTTTGAATATTGAATCTGTGTTAGATGTTTTTGTGATATCGAGACAAATGCAATTGAAATTCAATTTTTTCATTCGTTTGGTATTCGTCTAATGTTACAATGAAACGAAAAAGATCTAGCCATTCATGTTGTGTTTGAACAAAAAATGCGCTGGACATTATTTAATTGATAATTTAAAAATCAAAAGGGACACAAAATAATTTATTAAGTGGTACGGAAATTGAGGTAATTAAAATTTTTTTAAAAAAGTTCTTATGTTGAGAATATTTATACTATGGAGCAATGTTTTAACAAACAGAATGAACGAGTTTATATTTATATCTCTGTAGAAGCTTCCCAATTATGGAACAGGTACAAATTGGATATTATGCGTATCCGTATCGGTATTCGGATATTATTTGGAGCCGTATTTTTATGCAAAAGGTTTCAAAAGATCGGCACAAGAGTATCAAGGTGAGAAGGTGTTTAAACTCTTTAATAATTCCATGTTCCAAAGCTTGTCGTTTCAGCAGGACTGAACACCCAAGAAAACTCGATCCACCCAAAAATGGTTGTAAAAGAAAGTTTCAAACTTCATCAAAGCTGGAGACTAGTCGTCGTCGAGTCCTGATCGCAATCCCTTGGATCATAATTTATAGTCAGTTAGTGTAGAAAGGATGGTATGCTCTAAACGTCAGAATAATTTGGAAAATTGTTATAAGACTAGTAGTAAACAATTTTCCCATGGAGAGTGCGTGTTACTACTGATCTGCGTCAATATAAAAAATTGCATGAAAGTCAATTGAAATTATTTTGAAAGAGCCTTATATATACATATATTTTAATATATTAATGTATAAGCTTGGTAGTTTACAACATGTAAACACATTTTTTTAACAATGTTTATTTTAGTTTAAGATACGCTAAAAAGTCTCCTAAATTTAGAGTCCAAAATTGTTTCTCCCTAAAAGTATTCCAAATTTAACAAATAAATAATATTCTTGTTAAAAAAATAATATAACACATTTTATAAGCACTAGCAGAGATGAGAAATTCAGATAATAAAAAAAATTAAATAATTTTACATAAAATATGGTGATAAAAAAGTTTCTTACAATTTGAAAAACATGTTTTAAACTTATCAAATAAACAAAATTTTTTTACTACATATAAAATTTTCGTGTCACCGCGTTTTGTAACCAAGTTCCTCTTAAACGGTTTGACCGATTCTTACGAGATGTAGTGTGGATTTTGTAGGTCTGGGAATAAGATGTAAACATTGCACCCTAAATGATAAGGATTGACTAACTCATTTTTTTTTAAATTTTTTGGACATAGTTTTATGTCGAATCAACATTATAAAATACATATAAGCCAAAACTTTCTACCACAAATTCATACTTTTTATAACGATATACTTATTTTAATATTTTATTATTCTTTAAATACAAAAAAAAGCAACGTTTGCTAGACCAGCAAGTAATAAACAAATATAAAAACAATTTTTTTTTTATAAAATGGTTAATAAGGGAAAAATAAATTTTTCACTTTTAATAAAATCTGCAATTACTAGTTAAATATCATCGTTGAACAAAAATAACTTCCTAGTGACTTAGTTCAATATTGTGAGCTTTCTCATACTTATACTTTTTAAAAACTCTAATTTCGTAAACATATTTAATAGTAATAATTAGTGGGAAGACCTTGATTTACAAACATACATAAACGAATTCTATTCTATTTTTATGTCAAACGCTTTAAATACGAAACAAAAAATATATGTTTAATATATATACAAAAAAATATACTTAAAAAAATAATAAATTAATGCAACTATATCAAACAAGATACTTAAATTTACATAAGAACACCATTTATTGTGGTCGACCTTCAAAATAACTCACTGGTCATCAACCGTACTTGTTAAACATCAAGATTGCCTTTAATTATTATGATAAGCAAATATAGAAACTGGTTACAAAAATAATATGCTTTATTGCATGTTTGAAACATATTGACATTGTTAGCCTAACATTTGAACAAGCTTCATTACAGTTTCGTATATGGCGCGACTTTTTATTTTGATATAGACTTATTCTGAGGCCTTACTTACTACCTCTTAAAGTAATATTACAACAATTTTAGTTTTCCTTTTAGTACCAAAGCATCTATACAACGAAATATTTGAGTGTTACATAGAACGAAACTTAAATTATTCCCTATTCTATTGAGACCACTCCTTATTTTAAATGCAATTTCTTTTTCTTGTCAGATTTACGACAGATTCCTTCAATCCTCAAGGAAATAAAATGTTCCATGGTGCCCTTCACGATACTGGTTTCTTGTCCAACTTATTTGCTCTGACTGCTGTCAAACTGTGAAACGAGTTACCCGAAAGTATCAGAAGAACTCCAACTTGTGTGTCTTTCAATTGTCAAGTAAAGGTTATTAAATTTGTATTTACAAATGTCATTTAATATTAAATATATGTTCCGTCACATTTCTATAAATAGTCATTATTATAGTAATGTATTATTTTATATAATGTTTGTATATTATTAGAATTATATACATTTTTTCTAACACACACACACACATATCACAGACGCATCGACCGCGATCTTTGTCATCTTAGATATGGTTGTTACATTTAAGTTTCTTATTTGAGATAGAAAACATGACTAAGAGGAGTTTGTTAGTAGGAATCTTAAAAATTATGTTAGTGAGTCCTTGCACAGTTCGAGTCACATGTGTTAATTTTTTTAAAACTTTTTTTTATTAATTTATATATACCGAAATATGAATTTCAAACTTTTATTAATTGTGTAATGATTGTTATTTTAATAAAAATTATTTCTACAAAAACACTGCTGTAAAGGCATGATTCTTTTTAATTTACAGACCCATCACGAGCAAGACTTGCACGAGGATCCAGTTCCTGTCTCTTATGGCCATCATGATGTTATACTTTAAAATGTTTTGGTTTATTAGGTTCTTGCAAACCTAAAAACCTACACTTTTGTATATCTTAGGGTTGCCTTGTAGATAATGATTTTGTAACATTAAGGTTGCCTGTTATGCATTGCATTGTATTTTGTGCAATAAAGAAAAAAAATAAATAAAGGTCTCTAAAAAAAGTGTTTTCATATTCACACAAAACTATTATATAATAGTTTTATGAGATCAAGGTAATCCTAAAATTAGGCAGGTTGTCCAAAATATATATGTTTATATTGTTCATGTAAGTAATATTTGAAGGTTAAAAGGTGAATATTCATTCATTATATGTTAACGTAATTACCAGTATCAATTTTTTGTTTACATTATAGTAAAAAACTCACAATTTCTATTATATAACACGTACGAAAAGAAAGAATTTAAAAAAAAAAACATTTTAAAAATAAATACGAATTGTTGTTGCCCGATCTTACTCTCAAATTTAAAATATTTTGATAAATTGAATTACTTAGTATTTATTTTATTTTATTTTATAGCTTGAATGATATGTTACAAATACTCATATTAATTTATTTACTAGTACATCGGGTAGTTTTCAACTTGTTACTCCAACGTTGTGACTTTTTGTTATACGGACCTTGATTTTTAAATATCACAGCTCGTTGCGTTATTAAAATGCTAAAAACTTTTTGATATTTGTTAATATTACGATTCTTTTGAACAAAAATCAGATACTTCTGAAGAATATCAATAGTGGACTGATTCTATTATAAATTCGTTGTATACTTAATTGGAAATTTATTCTAATATTAATAAGTAAGAATAAAACAATAATGTACATTTTATTATAGAGTACAATCAGGTATATTTGATGACACAATTTTCTGCAAAGGTCTGCACTCAGGGTTGTCATGTTAAAATACCAGCTGTCATTTGGACACCATGACAGCAGCTATTTTAATATGTCAGGGGTGTTGTTTAATAACGTTTACAATAAATGGTTACTTTTATACAAAATTTGAGGATAAACAAACATTTATAACCTTGGTATAACTTTAATAGCAGGTCTAATAAGTTAAGTTATTAACTTTTTAATAATTAGTCTTATATTTGATTTCGCTATAAGATCTTTTGGAAATGAAAATGTATTTTTTTGTAGTCTTATCAAAAAATGGTTATAACGAAGGGAACTAAAGAAAATAGTAATGGGCTGAAAGAAAAATATTTTCACACATCCAATACCTGTCTTCTTGGATCCAATCCAATCCAATCGTATTATTCTATAATCGTATTATGGCATGGAAATTAAATTTGACACGTGAATTTCGTTGTTAAAGAATCTATCGATGTACAAACTGTTTCTATGGAAAATTTACGACATTGCTTGCTTCAGAGATTTCTTAAGAGATTCAATGCCATCCTGTTATTTAGATTTTTCCGAGGTATAATTTTCTATAATTTCTTATTCAAGGAATTCAGATATGATTAAGATTAGAATATTCTGCTTTAGTTAAATCTTGTTGTGTTTTATGCAAAGTTTTATAATCTAATACATAAAATATAAAAACTGATAAGTTTCACAACACTATTTGGGATAACATAAATCTCCATGTTCACAAAAATAAAGCATACCATTGATATACAGCTTTTGAAAGGCATTGAACAAGACTTACGATACCTACTTTTCCAACAATCACTGAAATTTTGTTTCTTTAACACCATACTCCATGTTGTAGTTTAATATAAACCATTAATGAATATGGTCGTTTCCATCATTTTCACTATTAAAATGAATTTAAAATTATAAAATCAAATAATTTAAAATCATAACGACAATTATGGCATACAAGTCACAAATCTAGATATTTCTAAATTACCTTAGTCTTGCTATAAATATTGTTTCAAGCAATTATATTTTTTTATTGCATAAAACAATTATTCTTGTAACGTGTGCTGATATATTAATATAATAAAACTAAAAATACATAATTTTAATTTTATTAATATAATAAAATTAAAAATAAGGCTAGTTATCAATTGAAACACGCACTCTCTCAATGGGAAAATTCTTATATAACATATTGTTTTAGACAGTATCAGTACCTTTAGAGCATGCTATCCTCTAGAACTGGAGACTACCGGGTAATCAGTGTGTGTTGGTTTTATATGTAAATAAATATAATATATGTACGCTGCATGTCCTTCTTTGATGTGGTTATTACACCTAATTGATAATGATTTATCAGCGGTAGGACCCGTAAGCAAAAGATTGTTATTAATATTTATAAGTATCTTTAACTCGTTAACAATAATAATAAAATTATACACTAGAGGTAAGTGGCAATTGTCTTTTATATAATTAATTGCTCATTAAGTTTGATTATATTCATTCTTACAATCTTAGTTTATATTTAACAATCTCAGTTTATTTTTTAATAATAAATCAAATAGAAATAGGGTATTTATAGTCTTTAATATCCATTACATTTTAATAACAGAGGTTTGAATCTTTGTTTGTAATTCAATCCAGTTTATCTTTAATTGATGGGACTTTTAAATATATCAATTGTATATGCACACGTGAACTTTTTGGAATTAATGACAGAAACTTCCGAAAGAGAAATACAAATATAAAATGTTATTGTAGAAGTAAACATTCACGTACTTTTTAATTACGGTCATGTTTCATCATGTCGTGATGAGACAACGTGCATCCTGGAATTACTTCCTCACGAATTTATGAGATATATATTATGTGTTCAGTTAATTCCATTTAATTTGCTTACATTTTATTTATGATTTATTTATCTGTTTAATATTACTGGTTTTTTTTCTTCACATTTTTTAGTTTTATTATTAGTGACTCTACAGAAGGGCTTATTTCGATGTGTAAGGCATAAAAATATGCCCTCCTGGCACTTCCATTTGACGTACACAAGTGATCATTGGTATTGATTGAAAGTGGAAAATATAAATAAATAAATAAATAAATATTATCTATAGCTGTGATTTGCGGTTCCGCACGTGGACAGATTTTATTACTAATTAGTTAACTAAGTGGCTGTATTTTATTTTTAAAGTAATAATATTTATAATAATTATATATTTTATTTAAAAAATTAAAGCAAAATATTGTTACTTAGTTTCTAAAATAAAATCTAAATTTATTTATAGCTCGCTGTTTCGCCTACAAATAACCTCTTTGAAAGCAATAAAATCTATTTTATTCAAATTGTTGTGTTGGCTTTCTTTAAGGGATACTATGCTTATTTTACTACTCTACTTATTAGTTACAAAATTATATATATATATATATATATATATATATATATATATATGTAGAGAATATTAGTTGATAACGTTTGTAATAAAAGTTTAATGTTTCATAATTAGCATTTGTGTCAAGTAAATTTTGTAAGTGATGTAGGCGTATTGCCATTGAAACTGCAAAAGTTATATTTTTATAAGTTTAAATAAAACAATTTAAAAGAAGATTCTGAAGTTCTGAATAAATACTAAAGCTTATTATATTAAATAATAGAAATAATATCCTTTAAAACTTCTTATTTATATTTTACCTTTCTAGAAAAAAAACTATTTACTTTGACTTATTTTAAGCAAAATATTGATTTGTCTTTAAATTTACAACACTTATTTTAAATAATAAAATTATATTAATCTGACACAATAATAGCTTATTTACTACCTTTGTTTCATTGGTTTCATCTTTACAAGAAAAATATAGATATAGACTTATTTTAAAGAAATTTAGCTTGCTCATAAAAATAGAAATACTAAAAGTTAGATACGTATGTTACATTTCAAGGTTTAAAATCTTAATTAAAATGTAAGTGTCTTAAATTAAATCCTAGAAATGATCAAATATAGTCAAGAGCACTATTTCCCTGTGATTGGAGTAACTCATAATAAGTCACGATTTTACAACACGGATGATACGCTTCCATTAGAGTCGTGGTAAGACTCAGAAGCATCAATTTCGCAAGTAAATATATAGATTCCTTAAACTGATTGAAAATCTACAATTGACCTTTAGACTTGTAAATATAGAGTACATTTTTATAAAGAACTGTGAAATAATAAGAGTGATTATATTAAATAAAACCTTTCTGAAGTTCAATGTGGGCGACTGCACTACTTAGGTATTATCCTACGTACCAATTAGAATAGTCAGCTTGCTTACCACTTCCATAACAAAAATAATGTTATATCTTTTCATACAACAGTGAATAATATTAATCATCTATTCTAACATAAAATAAAACTTAGTTTTGTTAATCTTCAAAAGTACCAGAGATTTGTAAAATTGTATCTAATTATGTTAGGCAGTTTTAAGGGGAAGGCTATATAGCATTAAGCTACTGCTCTTAGTTAGTTGTCTTTATAGTAAATAAAATTGGCGAGAGGATCCGCGAGTAATAGCTAGCTCTAAATAATTGAATTTCTTAATGAATAAAAGACTCATTGACGAATTTCGTTTTGCACTTTGTATTTTGTATTGGTTTCCGCATTTAAGAGTCTATAACTGTTTTTACGATTACTGGTACATACATTTACATCAGAAATATCGAAATTAATGACTGGTGATTCCAAACGTTACTTTAATAATAGACCGCGAGAATTGCGGGATTGCTTGGAATATCTTAATATCATGTTTATTGCTATCTGTAGACAAACATCACATATATCCCTTTATAATACGAAAACTTTCTGTATAGAATGTTATGTAATACAAAGTATAAATAATAATTTATATTTTAAATCATTAATTTATAAGACGTAGCTTATATTCCCGATATTAGTATAAAAGTAACGTAAAATTAATAAAAGCTGTAAAATCATAAAATCGAGTTGCGAACACTTGGAATTTACCAAATAGAATAATGATAGACAAACCGAATTTGTAACGAAAATACAAACCACTTTATTATCTTTCTGTAACAAGTACATGTTTTCGTAATTATACAGTTCTCTTTAACTAGTTATTTATTGGTATTTACTTTAATAATCACGTTTAAACAATAATTCCTTGGTTTGGCACTAACCTTCAATTCTAAAATCTTATAACATTTTCACGGGTTATAATTTGTCATTTATTTGCCTTTTTAAACTATAAAATTTATAATTTATTACAAGGAATCTAAGTAAAATGTTTAAAGATAATAATTTATATATTCAAGATATATAAAAACTTAGCCCATGTTCAAAAACTATGTTTATTGCGAATGGAGACACGTACATCTCGTCTACCCGTGAACACGATTCGATAACGATATTCGAAACGTCGGGTTAATATCAAAAATGTAACCAAATTATACGCGAGTTTTAATAGGTAAAATAGTTTTATTTCAAATGTGTACTCGTGAAAATCTAAGAAAATACTATCTAGTATGTTATCGAATAAGTTAAATATAACTGAACCGATTGAGATATGTCTTCAACGTACAAATGACGTATCAAAATTCAAACAATGAATTGAGCAGTTATTCAAAACTATTGATATTATTTATTTAATTGAATGAAATCTGAATGCGTTTGAATCAATAACAAAAACAAACGATTTCAATGAATTGAATGAATTCTGTTATTGTCAGTGGTTTTTTAATGACAAAATGGATTGCATTATTATTATCGTAAACAAGTATAAATCTTAGTTTTATTAAATGTTGCTATACATCAGATTATAAAACTTACTCTGAATGAATATACTATCCTATATTACTAATTTCAAGAAATCCATATATATTTAATGATACGAAATTGTTCATTTATTTGATTACAGTTATGTGCTACTAAATATCGAAAAGGCGTATGGAAAAGCCGTATATTTATTGGATATAAATGTTTTAAATATACTTTTCAATGATATTGATTGATTAATTTGGTATAAAATTTAATCGTATTTTGTATGATAACTTGCTTGGTAAGGATGTATACCTATTGTATTCCAAGATTACAAGCAAGTAGTCAATCCACCTTATTGTAAATGGAATCCTTGAACCATGGATTCATGTGCTGCACGAGTTCATTGTCAAAGGATTCCAAAAAGACCTGGAGATACGTTATAACTCTTAAGCTATATTTTTTTTTCCTGTTTTTAATGAACGTATTACTTCGGTTTAAAAAATTCTAATGCTGCAATGCAGCTGTGTTCTACCCAAAATAATTATTAATAGGTCAATCTTCTATATTGGTGTCAGATGGTATCTAAAAATCACTTAACATTACAGCTGTAACTTCTAGCGCGTGTGCAGATTTTAATACGGTAATTTGTAGTCATATTGTCTTTAAAAAACTAACATTTTGTCCTTATGGTTATTGAGTAAGAATGCAATGCTTTTTAGCCTCAATAAGACTAATGCTTTTTAACTCACTATAGAAATGAAAGGTAAATTTAAATTCAAAAACATTTTGATGACTTTATGTTTTATTAAGTTACAATTATTGTAATCAATCTGATTTTTGAAATCCTTTTTTTTGTATTATCTTAACGTTTTGAGGTAATTCTAGACACGTTTACAAGAAAACGTTTAAAAGGATTCAATAAAATGGTTTAAAAAGTATAATTCAAATTCAAGTACTATACATACTATAATCATAATATACATACTATAATCGAAATGGCAGTTTGACGAGGCGCTACGAATCGAACTCGACGTCGAAATCGGTGTTGTCATGTCACTGGGAGGCTAATCTGAAGACTGCGCCCAAACCACCCCCAGAGATCAATCACCACCGCCATCAAGCTTCCTCATCTGGTCGCCAACCAGCACAATGGAGCCACCCTGCCATTTTTCGAAACTGGTGGGGCAGCCTTTCGTAGGTGGCTAACCCACTACTTAGGTCCCGTACTATCTGCAGGTGACCAGCGGAAAGCCGTCCCTTCGGATCTCGCTACCCTCCTTGACTAGACACCCGACACATCAAACACCAACTCGTGAAAAATTTATAATTGCTCTTCTAATAAAAAATGATTTGACATTATTTTGGGGTTTTAGTATCATATCTTATTGGCATGTTGGCTTACTTTTTATTGGTAAATATTGGCACAGATACCACACAATATGTTAGCGCAATGTCATTTATATCTGAATAATTAGACAATGAATATAATTACTTATTTAAAAGGTATTGTCAATATATAGTAGGTGGCGAGTAACTAGTAGAGCAGCATGACGTGAACTATCACAAATCACAATACAAATTTTTGCAGCATTGAATGGGTGGAGTCAGCGTATTAGTATCAGCTTCTGTAAAGGCACTTGCAGACATATTGTGTTGTTTAAAGAAATATTTATAGATCATTATTATTATTTAGAGTACTCGTAATATTATAAAAAGGAAAAGTTTATTTGTTTGTTACAAAAGCAGAGGACCTATTTAAAATTTCTTTGACCATTAAAAAGCTTAATATGCTTGAGTGATTAGGCTATAGGTATCTATACATCAATAACAATACTGAACAGTAAATAACAAAATATAACATTTTAATTATAAATAATAAATGATATTCCCGCCCTTAAATCAAATTATCATACAATGAGCCTCCGAATCGTTACATCGAAGGTTGTGTCTTAATGTTTACATTTATTAAGATGATAAATCATGTATCTATCATGTAGCTATCTTGATGCCATTTGGCCATGACTGTTACGACATTTATTATTTATTTAATTAAACTAACAAATTTATTCTTACTATTTATTTATAATTAGATTTAATTGAATAAGAATCTAATAAAACTTAGTATTTATAGTCCCTACTAATAATCCAAATTAATTCATTAAAATCTGCTGAGACGTTTTAGCACAATCGAAAATGTTTAAACGTTTGATTTAAATCTTTTATTACTTTAAGTTTCAGTAATAAACTTAATAAATCATAAAATAAAAAGTAATTTTAAAATTAATACAATTAAAATTGTTCTATCATTAATAATAACTATACAAGTTTAAAAGCCTCTTCCTCGTTGCGTAGTTTAATTATGCAATTTAAAATAGTTTTTTATTGGGTATATTAATAAGTACTCATAAAAACTTTAAAAAGATCAACCTACAAGCTACCTAATGTGAACTTAGATTGCGTCATTTCAATCTACACTAAAATTATAAAGCGGAAAAGTTTGTTTAAACGCACTATTCTTTGATTATGAGGTTGTAGGCTGTAGTAATGGCACGCGGGTGAAACCACTGGGTATAGCTAGTTGATTTATAACAATATTTTTTATTCTTTTTATAAAAATAGTCCTCGAATAAAGTGAAGACTCTCCTCGCGGTGACAACTGTTGATTGACGTTTAGTATGTTATATAATAAAATAATGTTGTAACTCTTTCTGTCTGAGTATCATTAAAAGATACCGCACCTTAAAAAGTCATGCTTGGTTGGTAGTACAAGTGGCATAGAGAAGATTTACACTCTCTATATATTATCAAATCACTGTCATTTTAAAACTCACTATTATTATTATTTCGAGTTATAGGTACTTGATGAATATTTTATCTTGTGACGTCTTTGATTTAAAATTACTGTACATTGCTTGTTAGTTTTTATGTACATGTAAATTTATTTGTATTTTTTATCTATGCAGGTAAAAATGTAGACCGCAAGCAATGTAAATATAACAACGAATATTTAATTTAAATAATTATTTTTTTGTGATGTTTAGACTATTGTTTATTACCACCATCTCTTAAAGTAATATTACAACAAACTTATCTTCCCTCTAATACCACAAAATCTATAAAAATTTTTTTTTTGCAATTTACTCTTTTAATTTGTCATTAGTAGATTATTCTTTTTCAAAAATCACTTAAAAACCTTTTTGATTATGATAGTTTTAACAGTTCATGGTAGACCGTCAGTAGTAAATAAGTAAAAGATATTAGCATTTAAGATAACCAACATTAAACGCCCATTCTTTTCAGAATTTGTTAGGTATTAAGGTTGTTCTAATTACATTTAATTGCATTTTAAATCCTATTTTGGTTGGTCGGCACATCACTAGAAATTCTATTTAAATATCTGATAAGGTATAGTATGAAAACAACATCGTTCGTCTTCCAAATATGTCCTGATGCGTCTGACCCCAGCCTTGGCTCTATTCGCATTAGCGCTTAGTAAGGTATTTAATCATGAAGATGTTTAAACGTATGTACTGTATCCATTATATTTTAACAAAAATAATAATAAGACTTCTTAGTTTTGCTATATGTTAAAGGTTTAGAACAAATAATAAAGGAAAACCGTTAATAGCTGGCTTTTAGTATTAATTTGCTTTATTGAGCGAAGCTCGTTATGACAATTTTTTCTGCATTATTTGTGCAACCATTTATCAAAAACAGTATATCCGAAAATTTACAAATTTTGCACACATCAATGAATCAATGATAACATCAGTCTGGTATAAAAAAATTAATAATGTGTCTCATCGTGAAAAATAGTTGAAGACAGAAAGCGTCGCCGTTTTGTAAATGTAACATCCGTGCTGATTGCACCTCGCTTCGCTCAATTTGCTAACATATACCAAGATTTTATGAGTGCAAGGAGTCAAAATTGAGGTCTGGATCACGCTCCTAGTTTTAAATACAATGTTTTAGTTAAATCAAAATATTAAAACTTATTTAAATTTATCGACTTTTTCTTATTTTCGATTATATTTTTATTGTTTCCATTACGTTGATTGGGAGAGAATGTTTTTAAAAATTAAACCGTTGTACCCTTATCTTAGACAACTTAAACAGACAAGATTAAAAAATCACAAGATAATATTATTATCTAATTATTTAATATTATTAAAATAACATAATTGTAAGTTCTAAGTGCAAATAAAATTCCAACTTAAATAAAATAGTATGAAGAAAACATTATTCAAAAGTTGACATTTACATTTTAATTAAAATCTATCTATATTTAATTAAAACATTTTATTTTTATTATTTTTGATATATTTATAATACAACTTATTTTTATATTATTCTTTTATTAAACGCAGTTACGTAAGCGGTAAGGCAACTTAGCCAGGCAGTTCATCAGTTAGGATACTATAAAAGCAATAAAAAGCATAAAATATGGTAAACGCGAACCGTTCGTTTAGTTATGCTATTTTGCATGAAGAAATTAACGATCCAAAATTGCTTAAGATTAACGTATTTCGTAAGCTTGCAAAAAAACATTAGATGAAAAAGCTTGTATGCGTTCGTATATATCTTATAGATTTGTAGAGACAAACAAAGAAACGCTAACTAAAATAGATATTAATTAACATTTTGTATGTACAAATGTCTTCAATAATCATATTAAACATAAATAATATATTTATTTTTATATATTTGTATATTTTACTTTTAATCAATATTAGTGATTATTTGGTAAAAATGAAAAATCATGAGGAACTATTTTGATATAATCCTTATTGAAATAAGCCTTCTTACACACTCTCGAAGTTAAAGCTTCGAGAATTCTAAATCCGACTGTCTATAAAATGAAACAAGAAACTCAGCCTCGTAAAAATTATCTAGTTTAATTGAATTGTACTCACAATACCATATATACTTAACTTTTGTGTATATCATATTTAATTGAAGATCAAATAAATTATTTGTATTATGGTCTAGTATTGGCTAAGAAAACACCGCTCAATATAGATACAGATTAGTGTAGCCCTCACGAGCTGTAATGTTTTCCCATATTTCAAGTTAAGAAATATACGATAAAGAAAGTAATTTATTGTAAATTGCAATGCTTAAAGCCTTCACAAATCCTTGTACAGTTTTGTGATATATTTAATAATAATTATTAGAAAATTTATTATGATTTAATATTTTTGTAGTGTTTAATAATGTGACTTCCTGAATGCATTTGAGTCCTATATGACAGATGTTTGCATTTATCAATCCCTGACATTTTACTATTGATATGATATATTCGTAGTAAAGCTTATGTTTTTTTTTATATTTAATGTCTCTGGCATACAATTATAAAGATATGTTAAAAGTTATATTTATTATTTCACAGAAATAATGTTTGTTATATAAATAATATTTTTAATTGTTTTTTGATTATTCAAAACAATAAAAGTTTTAAATTGTTATGCTTAAAATGTTAAAATTAATTAATTTATGTTAAAATTAATAAATTTTGTAATAACATATAAAATTATATGTATTGTTGGGTATTCGTTGAGTCTAATCATAAGACTCATATGTAAAAAATGTTACCACGAGGGTGTGTCATTACTTAGAAAGAATTTTGAATATTGTAATATTGTTCTAAGGCTTAAAACTAGAATATTTTAAAAGTAATGTCTAATTCACTTATGGCTTAAAATGACTTGTTAGTTATTATAATTCTACTCCAATATATTATGAGTCAGTATTTCGGCGAACGTAAGCCTAATGAGTTGGAATTCCGATTTCATTAATTTTAAGAGTAACATAAACATTTTCATTTTAATTTCTTATTAACTCTAATACGATTCGAGGCGAAAATTGAGGAATTTCCGAATACATTTATTTAAGAAAGATTCAGTTTTGGTGAATATACAAACAATATTGTTAATTATTACACTTCAAATAAGTATTTATACGAACATTTGCATGCGTATATAAATAATTATACTATTATTTGTCTTTTAGTATTAATTCAACAATTTATTATGTATTAATCTGTCACATTGTGATATACGATTGATATTTTAAAAGTATAATTTCTTACTTGTATACTGAAGGTAATAATTAAAGTGGAAACAAAAGAATTAAATGATAAATACTAAGTGTACAAGGCTAAGAATATTTACACATCTCTGAATGCCATGTTCAGTGGCCCATGATTGACCTCGGATGTATGGTCACTTTAAACGTTTAATGCTTTGATTCCTATTTAAACTTATGTCTTTTAAGATATATAATAAAAGATAAATTATACATTTAATTTAAATTATAATGTACACTTAAATTAAAAAAACTTTAAAAATGTTTTCCTTTTAAATTAATTTCATAAGCTTTATTTCGAGTTGAAATAATTTAAGAATTGCTCATAAATGTTAACATATTCTTTTTCTAATGGTTTGAAAACTTTTATTTCTGAAAAATTAAGTAGTAAAGACTTAGTTTCTACTATTTATATTTAATTGTTATTGCCTAGATATTATTGTAATACGCCCCTGGAAATACAAGTACATATTATATTGGAGAGGTTTTTTAAGGTTTTTGTATTTAACTGCGGAATCTTATTATCCAACAAGATATGTGCTATTGTATCCTTGTAAACCAGAATTAATTAATCTGGTATATCAGAATAACAAAGTACTTGTGGTTTTTATAATGTAAACAAAGAACGTAATAGTATTATTTTTAATAACATTAATAAATTTGCATTTCATGAATAATGCGGTTCCTAAATAAAACGATAAGTAAAGTATCGATAAGTTATAACATAAGATAGTCACTGAACAACCCTATGCTATGGTGCATTTTATCTTTACTCAATTTCGGTTAATGACAACAATGGTAATTTGGTTTTGGAATAAAAAGATATAATTAAAATAAATAATATAAGTAATTTCAAATATATCTGTAATTGCATATATTATAAATATAATAAAAAAATATATAGAAAAACTTCAAGGTTTAATAATATTATCTTGAATTTGAATTAGCTTCCTTGAATGTAACCAAGTTATTCGTTCCGAGAAGTACGTACCGAATTAACAAAATTTCTTGTTAATCACAAAGGCTCAGTTTGCACAAATTCCTGAACATAACTCTAGACGTCGCTAGTTCGAATCCTGTCAAATTTAAAATCATATTATCTGTCTAATAAATAAGCTGTATTTACATTGTTACAATATTAAAGCAAGAATAGATATATATATATAGATTGAATTAACACTTGTCATAACACATTTACTTTGTTTTGTATTACATGTTACATATAAGTCCATATGTTTATTAGTTTAATCAGAAGATGGCGTTAGTAAATTCTTAAATCACGGTAGCGAGTTCACATAAAAATATTACATGTATTAAAATATTATTATCAATAAAGTTTGGTTTTATTCTCGTACATTAATTGAATATTTAAATATTCATACTAATGTAGTATAGTATATTTGGGAGTGTTTTTTATGAATGTATTATTCCAAATAGTTAATATATTAAAATGTTTAGCCTTAATAAAATTCTATCAAAGAAAATACTTAAATAAAATTTTATGTTAAGAAAGTTTCAATTAAGACCCTCACAGATTTGAAAATGTATATAACAATATATTTCTGTCACAAAAATTGTATTCGTTTTCGTTTATGCCATTCTATTTTAATTTTATATGCGAAAATCACGTTAATAAAAACATTTTTCAACATGATGTATTTTTGTGTGCAAATAAAGGATACTTATAAATAAATAAATAAATAAATGATGAATATTATTTGTAGGTATAAAGAATCAAAGAATTCACAACAATGTAGGAATAAAATTTCTCGATTTTCAAATTTGAGAATCCCTACAGAATTTTTTATTAAATGCGGAGATCTTGATTTAGTCTATTCAATTTTTTTTTTATAATTTTATTGTAGTGTAGTGATACTAAATATTATTATTATAATTATTTTAACTTTTCTATAAAAGATACTTTTTTTTTTGTAAATCATAGTTCAGATATTCTTTCTGGTCTACAAAAAGTAATGAAATTATATTTGTCGGCAATGTCCCTTAGTTTTTTAGTATATTTTATACGCTTTTCGATCACACGTTTTGTTATTCAGATTATATTATATTAGCTTAGTGATCTTATAATAAATATACTAAACTCTGAAAGCTGTTAATTATTGTTAATAGTAAAAAACAATACATTTTAATGAAACTATTTAATGAAATAAACTAATAAATTGTATCGCTTTAACTACTCAAGATCTATCAGGAAGTTAGTTTATATTTTAATGACTTTCACCTGCTATTGCGCGTAGGTGTCCACGGAATATTACTATAATTTAAGTAATTAAGGATATGTCTGTAATAGAAATAAATCTTGTATTGTCATTTCTTGAAAAGTAATTATCTGGGCCAAAGTAAATATAAACATAAGAATTCATATAACGCTAAAGGATATATATAATTGAATATAAACGATAATCACATCTAGAATCACATTCTAAAATTCACAATGTCTTCATATAAATAATAAATAGAATTTAGTTCACTGTTACTTAAATTATTGTTGTTGTCATTAAATTATACTGTGTAATATAAATATTATCGACATGATTTCATCAGTAAATTTTCATCTTCTCTATCATAAATTAATCAAATAAAAAGATTTAAAAAATAAAAAAGAAAGAAAAGAAGAGCTTTATTAATTATCTGTCCCAAAATATTGTTTAAACTCATTCATTTAATTTAAATTTAAATTTAAAATGAATGAATGTTACACACAAATTTATTTGATGTCTCTCGTTGAATAGACTTTGTTTTTATCTCATTACTCATCTAAGTACAATGATATTGTTTAATGTAATCATAAATGTCTTTATGTTGCTGTTACATAATATCACTCAAAAAAGGTGATCTGTCCTGGTTACATCAGCGATTCTAAATTATTAATTCTTATGCAACAGTGTTCCAGGTCCTGTTAGAAAAAGTTTATACAAATAGGTACTTCAGTATTTGTACTTCAGCAAATGTTCCAGGTCTTAGACAAATAATTAGAATAGAATCGAAAAGATTTTGTTACTTCTATATTAATTTTATTGATATAATAACTATTAACTGAGTTGTCGATTTTACTTTGAGTTTCTGGAAGAATTCTTAAACTAAAGATAATATTGTATTTTGAATAAGAGTAACACGAGTTTTATTCTAATGATTTAATAATGTAAGTAAATAGAACAATTCTAAATCTAACCCAAATTACAAAAAGACGAGAACCAGGTTTATTTTTTTAATTTAAAAATAACATATATTATTAACAAAAAAATTAAAAACCCTCTGACACAAATATCCTTAAAGTAATTTAAGAGAATATTAAAAAGGAGTTGTACAGCTAAAGTCGCAACCACCTATCGTCGTCTGTTGTAATATAATACGAAATTAAATATATTCAATCAAAAGCCTATATTACAAACTACCATTTTAACTGAGATCTTGTGACGAATTACAGTGGAAGCTGGGAGATGAATATCTTGGAGATGACTTGTTTAATTTAAACTTATAATAATCATCTGGATACATGTATTGAGTTCAGGAACTTTTTGTCTACCACAGTCGGACAACAAATACACAGGGGGACTATAGGGAGTTCACAAAAGAGAATTTGAACAATCACGTCTTTATTTTATCTTTTTGTTATCTTATCTTTAAAGGAAATTAGGAGATTTAATCTCCAGAGGGTATCGTAGGTACAAAGAAAACTTAATAAGGTCGTACTGCTACAAATGCCTAATTCTCACAAAGTTCAAAGAGTCACCGAACCATGAAGACTTCATTCATAATAATTGATGATGAAAACATTTTATTACTAAATCGTCACACTTCAATGTTTCGCAAATATTTTTTATACCGCAAGTTTATTTACTTATCGGTTATCACGACTGTAAGGTACGCGTGCGTCGGAGGAACAGTTGATGTTCGCACGTCGGGGAAGACGCATCCGTACATTGCGCGTGGTTTTAGTGTTCGGTTTTATTAGTGACTTGAGGATAATATTATTTTGGTAACTAGTCTTATCGGATACAGAGGGTGCGTTGAGTTTTTTATAGCATTAAACTTGCTTGTTATTATATATTATAAATGCTCTGTATGCAGTGATTTAATGTAATTAAAACAGAGATTCATCTCGGTTATCATCTAAACATCAAAATAGTTTGAAAATTATATAATAATGAATTAAGAGTATGTATAATGAGCTTTCTCTACATAATGTATATGGAAATACGAAATCGCTGCCCGTGACGGATATTTAAATACTAAAATGTCTTGGTAACTTGTTTTAACAGTAATTAAATAGTAATTATATTTATAATATTTATAAGTATATTCTATTAACACAAGTAATTTAATAAAATATTTTTTTTAGATCTCAATTGATTAAAATCCAATTACGATTGTAATTAATTATATCAAACATCGTTATAAATATTTTTAATAATTTCTAAATATTGACTTAAAAATAAAAATAAAAAAACGAATGAAACTATCTCATTGAAAAAATCTGTTTTCATGAAACACGAGCAGGAGTATTTACAATTTTTTTTTTTTGTTAATTCATTTGATTATTCAAATTTCTTTCATTTTTATTTGACTTCATTGTCGCTAAAGATTTTCTTTTATATAAAGATTGCTTATTATTTATTATATACATATATATTTTATTATACGTTATATAGTATATTATTATAGGAATGATAGAGACATAATATAGTAATGATGCACTTATAATTGTAAGCACGTACATTATATGTTACTTTAATTATACTTAATCGTTTAAAATACTGAAATTAGAAGCCAAGAATTCTTAATCTTCTCAGAATTGGCTCAAATTATGGTATACCAAATTCCACTTTATTAATTATAAACTATAATAATATAAAAATATGTTTTTAATGTATGTATTCAGTATATTTTTGAAGTATAAAAAAAAAGATTTATTCAAAACATTCGACCTTCCGTATGATATATAATTAATTTGTATAAACTCAACGTTGTAATTACATATAATCTGAAAGCTACATGTTAGTAATTTAATTGAGTGATCTCCGAAATAAGAGGAAGGTTCTGCCATTATTATTCATTAGTTTCAAAAACTTCCTGAATTTAGATGAATGTTATATTTATATGTTTTAGTAACAAATTTAAATATTATAAAATATATTTTAAGACCCTAACTATTGAACTTATATTCTTAGATTTTCACGAGTACATATTTGAAATAAAACTATTTTTTACGGATTAAAACTCGCGTATAATTTGGTTACATTTTAATTTCGATGTTTCGAAGCAAGTCTGACTTACTGACAGACACTTACATCTCGTCTACCCGTGACCACGATTGCTGCAAAGCATTCGAAACGTCGGGTTAAAATTAAAATGTAACCAAATTATACGCGAATTTTAATCGGTAAATAATAGCTATATTTATGGCAAATTTCTGCTTTCTAATTAATAATCCACCCACTCTGCAACTGGACCAAAATATTAATATGAACTTACTACTTAGAATACTGGATAATAGTTAGGACAAGTCAATACAAGAGCATGCTTTCGTACTGCTTCGTTAGGCGGTTGTCATTTGAAAATTAAAACAATGTCGGTCGGTCTAGTGGTAAGTGGTTTGTTGTTCTGTCTGAACTAAATCTCCTGGGTTGGATTCTACATTTAACATTTGGTATTGTGATCCAAAGATTGCTGTTTGTTATCTGTGTCCGTTATTTCAATTTGGAAACCGGCTGCTACAAAGATTACACCTCTAGTGCAGGATTTGTTACTTTTAATAAAAAAAGTAAAAAAAAATTGAGCTTTAAGTAAACAGGGGCTGATAAAATAACATAGTGCATTTGTTAAGTTAGAAATACAGTAAATAATTGTTAAAATGTATGTATATTAAAAAGTAAGTCAACACAAGTTAACATAGTAATATTTCAAGCAAACCTCACTTAAAAGTTGATCTAGTTTTTGTAGTTCATTATTTACTGCGAAACTAGCGGTATGTTTGATCTTTACGTAATTCTTAACTCAGTAGCGTTTGATGTTTAGAAAATAAAACTCGTGATCTCAAGGTCCATAAAGAATTTTTTTTTTGGTAACTGAATTATGAATAATAATGTATTCTCTTTAATATGACATTAAGAAACGAGCTTACAAATTTTTAAAAGGCCGGCAACACACTTCAGACTCGTCAGGGCCTGCAAGTGCTCATGGGCGGTGACGACCACTTTCCAGCAGGTGGCTCGTTTGCCCCTTATAGCTTAAAAAAAAATAATCCGTATTTGGTTTAATTTATTTTTAATAAAATTTGTATTTCTATGGATTCTAATTAAAATATAAATAATAATATTTTTATCATATCACAATTATTAAATCAATAAAATGGATGACTGAAAGATAGTAATAATCATTTAATAGTAAAACAGCAATCTACGAGTACATATGAGTAGACAGGTCGACTAAGTAAGAAAAATATTATTAACTAGCAAATACTAATCTTAGAAGTTCATAAAAGCTTTAAAACCTGTCTTTACATGAAATAGACTATTATCATTTTTTTTTTAATTTTTAGTGTGTATATATTTGATTTGTCATACAGACTTCGCAATTGATTACTTTTAATAATTTACTTAAATAATTAAAAGCAATAAAGGATATCAAACAGAGGTAATCTAAATAGTTTCCAAATTATTATTTCCATAACTTTTTGATGAAAACACTATACATTAATTTTAATGTTTTTTTTTTAAATGTCTCAGTGATTTCTGTTAGTAATAAATATTAATAGCAACCTAAATTAAATAGTTGCACTGCTTGTAATAAATTATAAGAAAATGGTCGTAAACTGCTAATTATTTAATCGCATTTTCTAAATATAATCGTATATCTGTAGAATATTTTAACAAGCGTAAATGATTAAAATGTTGAATTAGGTGTTAATTTTATAAAATTAAAAAGAAGTAGGGGACATGATCTCTTTTTTAACTTCGTATTTAATTCATTAATAAAGAAAAAGAACGAAGAAACAGCAAAAAAATACTTTAAAAAATATGTGATAGCCGAACTGTCAATCAAAACTGTCAAAATTAACGTCACAAAAATATCATTCTAAGCACACCTTTTCTTGAAATAGGGTAGAAAAAATAAAAACGATCTTTTCTAAATACGGTTTTTATACATACCTTAAGGAAAAGTAAAAAAAAAATTAAGTTATTTATAATACTAGGACCCTCAGAAAGCAAGAGGAAAGAGCTGAGTTAAACGAAAAATGTATGTATGTATGTACAAAAACTTTAACTTGATATTATGTCTGCAATTAACAAAAAATGATACATATCATAGTCAGAATTTACCATTTGCTCGTGTAAAGGAACGTTTCAATTAAAAATAAAGTTAATTGCAAATTACTCTAAATCTACAATTTTTTTTTTTCAAAATCTATCTATATAAAGGTGGGCATGTGATAATCAACTGGTCCAAATTTGGTAAGTATAGTTTGATCGGTGTAGGAGGAGATAGAGGACAAAATTTTATCGAGTTGACCGGTAAAGATCTGAGCTTCGCTGAGCTCAATTGATATACATATATATTTATATATTGGTATCATTTTACTCTATCAATCTAATTTCTCATGACCTTTTCAATCGCTCTCACGTCAATGGAACAGATTTATTCAGGTTTAGTGTCAAATTTGTTAACTAATATCTGAAAGGGGTGTTACGTTACACAACCTTCGCTATGAAACATCATACTGATGTGTTCTCATCTGTGACGCAGGAGTCACCTTGTAGGTGATATAATCATATTTTAAGCTAATATATGTATATGTAACGTGACACTGCCTGACAATCGTTATACAGTTGTAGCGATTAGATGTGAATATATCTTGGGGTAAAAGTGGATTTTTTGAACGTAATTACCGTAATAATAGAGAAATTTAATTAGGAGAAATCCACCGAATAATTATTAAACCATTTGCTTATTCGCTAAGAATGTATTAAAAGACCTAAATATATCGTAAATATATTGTAGTTGTACAAAAGGGAAAAGAACTGTATTTCGTATATATTTAATTGTAATTTAGGCAAATAGCAAGCAAGATATATAACATAATAAAATGATTTATATACAAAGATATAGCAATATTCCTAGATAAAAGATACATTTAGTACGCCATGGTTTAGTTAAACTCAATATACGTAATATATACAGAAACAGAAATAAAAAATATATAAAGGAAAAATCATGAAGCTATAAAGATATGCCTTACAAGCTATACCAGATACAACTCGGAGTTGTTCAATATTAAATAAAAGCACTATAATGTTCCAGATATGGTAATCTTATTTGGTCTTTGTTGAAAATATCTCACGAATATCTGTCTCTCGTTTGTATCTGCCAATTATGGAGCTCATTGGAAAGCTTTCACTGTTATCTGCTTAAAGGAAGTAGATACTATGTAATGTAATAGTGTTTTGATGTTCTGGAGCACGGAAGAGTACTAATATAAGGCAATTATGTAACGCCATTTTATCATCACAAATCGTGGCTGCTGGACGTAACTAAATGGTTAATTGTTGCTACTGAATTGATATCAGCAGTGACATAATATACGGTCAAATAATAGGGCTCTAATCTGTTGTGGTTTGAAAAAGAAATAGTTGTTTTTAATTAATACCAACCACGTTATATAAAAATTAATTTGTTATTTGACAATAACCAATCTTTACAAATGTCAATTAATTTATGATGTGGTTGAAAGTAGCTTACAATACTAATACTGACATATAACATATTGATGTATAATGTATATTTACAGTAATATGTATTGTCATCGTAACATTTTATATCCATTCACATCTCGCAGCTAACAAGTTTTCAAATGTTAATGACTCTGTGAACGTTATTTTGATTTTTATTGATGTTGGCTATTTATAACCAGTGTATACATTTTTATAATCTATTCCAATATTATAAAGCGGAAAAGTTTGTCTGTTTAAACGAGCTAATCTTTGAAACTACCAGATGGATATATGTTAATTATAATAGCCAGTTTCTTAAGAAAGGCCTTAAGCTACCTAGCGTTACGCTACTGTTCTTAGTTATATTAATAGTAAACAAAATTTCTCGCGTAAAACCGCGAGTAACAGCTTCTAACATGATATATGTATCTATTAAAACTGGTTCCTTATTTGGTATAAAAATGTATCCAAGTAAAGAAAAACTCAATTAAAATTATGTAAATGTTAGATTTAATAACACTTGTAAATAATGATACCATAAGACGTACTTTATATGAACAAGCCAACACCTAAATGTCCATTGCCTCATCTTGTTTAAACCGTCAGCATTTATTTGGTTTCATCAGACTCTTCCCAGGCCTGATACTAAACAAAATGTCTTCGGTATTTTGAAATCGAACGTGATAATGTTATTAGTGTTTTGTGTTCGGACATGCGACACTATTAACTGTTATTGTTATTAACCATCTACAGATAGAAGATAGAGCTATCTCAGATAGATAATATTTTTTAAATGATGTATAAGAGTAACATAATTTTCAACTACAAAACAGGTCAAGTTTATTTAATATTCAAATTCACTATATCTTATATTTACAGTATAATTTTTAAATCTGACATACAGTATTATATACGTTTTACAAAAAAAAAAAAAATATAATATCGTTTTTGTAAAAATAATTTTTCTTAGTTTTGTTTTGGAGGAATGTTATTGAAACAAACATATTTTTAGTTAGAGCTGTGTTTTCAAATTGAATTTTATGTTTGAAAACATATATTAGTTCAACAATAATCCTGATTTAATATACAATAAATTATTTCACCTTAGAGTTTCGTAGTAAAATTGGAAACATTTTGTAGCAATAGAACTAATAGGCGCGTAAAGTTTGAGGCTAATGGAGCGAAGCCACAACAGATCGTTTGAAAGTCAGTTAAGGGCAGTTGCATACTAAAATGATATATACATATAATATATATAAATATCCATCAAAATTTATTTCTTTTTTATTCAATCTATATATTTTTGTAATTGTTAGACTATCGCGCTCAGCATTTTTAATAAATTTATCAACTCATTTTATCTTATTATTATTATTATTATTGGTCTTATGTCTATGTTTACCCTAATAATATAACTGACACGGATAAAATTTGTTGTAATCCATACAATCTTTTAATAAATAATATTTGTTTTAAGAAATTACCTTAAACTATTGTTTACCGTAATTTATTATGATTAGTAAGCAAAATTGTTTTTTATTAAATATATTATAAGTTAGTAATATTGCTATGAACCATACTATATAAAAATATTAAAGGTATTTTTATATTAAGTAAAATTTTTAATAAAAAGAAATAACGTAACTCAATGTAATTAAAATATTTAAAAAATGTACAAAAAAGACGACAACATTACTGCAATATTACATAATTTGAGTACATAAGCTATTTATGTGGATAACTAATTGTAAACCATTATGTAACTTTGCATGATTAATTAATCCTTCTTCCAAATCTAATTCAAAAGATTGCGAGCAACTTTTAAACTATAATTTATTAATTTTTACTTTGTACTGCAAATAATATATGTTAACTTATTGGTAATTAACAATTAAAAAATAACAAATGTATTTACGTGTTATTTATAAATATAAACAAAATATGTTTTTTTGTTATATATTTTTAATACACTCCTTTCTTAAAATAAAATAACATTAAAAACAGCCTCTTATATTAAATGAGCAGAACACTTTTGAGTATATGTTTCTATTAACGAACCACTATAGCAATTTCAAATTCATGCAGCAAATTTATTCAGGATGTTTTAATACTTGTTTAATGATGTTTAGCCAATGTTCCTTCATTAATAATTAATTAGTATAATTGCATAGCAACAGTATTTACTTTGGAATCATAATATTAATTAAAGGAATTGGAATTCCGATTAATTGCAATTAACATCCAAAGCATTGCGAGGATTAATTATACAGAAACAAAGGATAATTACATATTGAAATTAAAATTTAAGGATTAAGTAGTCTCAGGCTATTATTAAGCATATTATAAACTTTATAATCTAATTAAATAAGAGTAATAACACTAGTAAGTAGTAAGCAGTAAGTAGTAAGTAATGGTAAATACCTTATATGAAGCCTATAGCCTTCCTCAGTAACCAGTCTACAAAAATCAGAAAGAAGTTGTCAATATCTTGTGGCAGTTTCAAATACCTGTTCGCTTAAACATGATAAAAATAATAATATTGAGAGATATGATCATCGTGTCAGAGATGCACGTCTCGTATTCACTCTTAGGTAAACTTCAATTATAGAAAGTAAGAAACGTAAAAAAAGAACAATTTTTATGTATTTATGTATATATTGTGCAATAGATCGTGACATAAACAATTTTATCCAAAACAAGCACAAGTGCATACGACATGACTATCGTAACACTTTAGCTTATTATTTTATTATTAATATTATTGTTTTCTTTTTTTTTATTAATAGACTTATAGTACAGATATATTAGATTGTTAATGTTTTTATTGTTCACGTGTGCACTTTCTGTCATGTAAGTCGGAGATAAACCTCTGGCACATTATTTTTATACAATTATTGCATCCTGTGCATAGCTGTCATCGGGGTTGAAATTTAACATGTATCTATAGTTATAATTATGTAATCTTAAATTTTAATTTTAATACTGTAGTTATGCCTTATAATAAATAAATTAAAATAAATAAACCTATATTATTTATTCATTAAACTAGCTATGATCATGTTACTTTTTTTATTACCGAACATTATGATAATTAAAAGAAAAAAGTATGATAATAAGATAATAGTTTATTTATTTAGATTTTTGATCAATAAGTTTTTTATTGATAAGTATTGCACTCAAGCCAATACTGGCGGAATATGCGAGATTATTTTTGAACCCATTTGGGGCTTTTATTCATGTTTACACTTATAGTACAGCGGGATCATATATAATAGAAAAGATAAAATTAACTCTACAAAACTGCTTTTATAACTGTTATGTACATATCTTTTAAAAAATCAGGCATTGCAGAAATGTTTTATTTTGAAATACATTTGGATATATTATTTCTCATAATTATTTTGTATATATATAACATTCAAACTTTTCTTTACTTGGTATTTATGTAATTATAAGTTTTTCGTTATTAAATTATTTATATGCTGATATAATTTTCCATTTTCAGTTAAAAAAACTCGAAAGAAAATAACATAACATAATAAATAGAGAAATTTAATAGATGTAACTTCCCTCCCGATACAGATGGTTATATTATATAGATTATTAAATTCATCAAAGTGTGCAGCGATACGGTAGCACAATCGATAGAGCTACAAGACTGTTTCCAGAAGGTCACGGGTTCGAATCCTGTTCTTATTTAAGAATTTATTATTTACAGATAAAACTATTTATTCTACATTTATTTAGAATTTAAAAAGTATATATAAGTATATCTATACGTATTTGTAGATGTTTCCGAACTACAATAAAATATTATTATAGACCATTGCGATTTAGTTTTGAATTTCGAGTTGTTTAAAATGGATGGCTAACAAAAACGGAGTTCAAGTAATAATATTATTTATCTGTATCTATAAGTATAAAATGTGCATGACAGTGTTAATCGGAACAGCAAGTGGATAATAATGTATTACTTAATCATGTAACTTGTTCCAATTCCGACATTGCACTGTACGCAAGTACCCATTCTATGTTAATTTGAAGACGACACGCAAAATTGCTTAAAACTAGAGAGGTAACATTATTTAATTCTTCAAATTATTGCATTATAATGTTTCTGGCATTAGATTTAATAATTTATTACTACGTACAGAGACTAAAACTATACTTTATAAACATAATTTCATTAAAATGTATTATTAATGTCTGTCAATATGTAAATGCATACAACTGCAATATGTTATACTTTGTTAAACTTTATATTCACAGATAGTGTAAAGGTTTCTTCGATAATGCAAATGTCAAGTCCCAAAAACACAAACATTTTTAAATTTCTCTTTAAAGATTTACGATCAAGATAATAACAACTCGACTCGTGTGAAACGATATAGACCCAACTATCTCATATATTTAGCAATTTCGTAAGCAACAATCCGTTCTCAAGATTGTGATAGTTTTGGGATGAGCTGCGGTTTATAACGCAATTTAGTACAAATAGTTTACTATTAAACGTAAAATATTACAAAACTGGTGTAATCGAGACTATACCGAATTTCTTAATACATTTGCCACGGCTTCTGACCCCAAACTAGAAGGAGGAATCTATTAACCAGTGATTACGTTACCATAAATCTTACAGGACTGTTATTAAAGTTCTTGTATCAGGAGTTAATATTGTGATAATTTTATGTTTTATTAAAGCAAGTAAATCTAGCAATGTGTTAGCAGGCTATTATTACGTATCACTCGTATATCGTGATCGTGTTTTGGCGGATAATAAACAATCGTGGATTACGGTTCGCGTAACTTATGACCTCCATAACCAAAAAGTTGTGTAACTCAGTATTAAAGCGAATTCGATCCGGAGACGAACGGTCTTAGTGTATTAAGAATAATGTATAATTTATGACAGAACATGTCTTCAATGTTGTTATATAAGAGAGTTGATATGCCTTGATAGTTTCGCTTTCATTTAACTTGGGCTTGTTGAGAGTTGGTTAGGGATCAGGATTCAACGTTGGATCGCTATGATGATCCCGATAAACGATGCCGTGAGGTTCCAACTAGATGATGAGGCTATCGTTGGTTGGTTGGTAAAAGATTTCAACAAAAAAAACATGGATTTTGGAATCAACTTTTCTATTATTTTGGGTTGCTCTTGAATGGACATGTTGTAAATTTTATTTTACATCAATTAAACTACAAATAAATAGTTTTCGTGGGATCTATTCCTATCCTCATTTAATATAAATATATATGTAAATTTTATTATATTATGAAAGACATATTTATAAAGACAAAAATATTTATATTCTATATATTCCAGATTTTTAGAAAGATTGCACGTTTTACGTAAAACAAGTTTGTTACGCAAGAATGAGTGGCCGTGAACTCAGCACACTTGCAATGAGGCGTGTTGCCGGCTATTAATCTGCATATATTTATACTTAATTTTTATTAACTTGATTTGTACTTCTTGTATTTGTATTATCTACGTTAGCTCTTGAAGTATTCTGTTGTGGTTATTGGTATCATTTCATTATTTTAAAACAAATCCCGCACTAAACAAAAAATCTCCGTGTCATATGGCGTGTCAGAAATAAATAAAATAAACACAAATGATAGCCAGACTAGAAATAGTAATCTGTGAATAACTCAAAGGACTGTTCCGTGTGGGAATCGAACCCATGATCTTTAGCTCAGCAGGCAGGAACACCAACCACTACCCATTATAGCCATCGGATCGTCGATGAGTTATACAAAAACAAGGTACACACCTTGCTATCATTTCTTTATGTTATAAATTAATTTTAGACAAAATAGATTTCTAATGTTTTCATTCGATAAATATAAGATAAGATGAAATTTAAAGAAATTTATTAAAACGAAGCGGTATTTTGTCAAAAACATACTTAATAAATAATAATTTCAGAATGACTTTTAATATTGACCTCTGAATTAAAGTATCATTTTTTATACAATTCTATATATCTTTGTAACTAACTTACTTACGATTACATCAATTAAGACTATTTTCAGGTAGACGAGATGTCGTCTACCCGTGAACCAAATTATACGCGAGTTTTAATCCGTGAAAATAGTTTTATTTCAAACATTCTGTTTGTCTCGTTTAATTATAAAACCATTTTCCTACGACTGGTTCTAAGCGATGTTCTTCATGCATGGTAATTGACTTCCTTGTTTTTTACAATCAATTACCTACACCCAAGTATAACAATGCGTTGTAATAAGCAAAAAAGAGTTTTAATTACACGTTTATTAAACATAATGGTGGGTGATTATATAGTTATCTGTATATTATAATACCTTTAAACATATTACTAGTAACTTAGATTTCCTTTTAATTGGCGATTATTCCGTAGCAATCGCTTTTTGTAAAGCGATAGCTCGCACTTAACCAAACGAAACGATTCTTCTTTATATTTTAGGTTAAGTAAGTTTTGTTATTTGAAAAGTAATTTGAACTAGAATTAATAAAGCTATGATTTTTATATTTTAACTAGATATTTTTTTATAGCAACTGTCTTGGAGCCGCAAGAAATGAGATATTTAATATTATAGAAAATTAAAATTTTGGCAGAATCAATACATTTTGTTTACAGAATAAATAGGTTTGGTTTATTTTATTCAAGGTAAAAAAAAATTGTTTTTGTACAATTTTGCAAAAGAAAACAGATATTTGTTTCAGAAAAAAAAATCAAAACATTGTATAGATAGTATACGTCATGTAATAAAGACATGTTTAAAAATAAATGATTGCCTTAATAACTTTTTCTATAAAATATTTGTACGAAACTTTATTAACCAATCAAAACAAAATAAAAATGAAAATGAAATTCATATATTCACTATCTATATTAGTTTAACTTTTAATTTCATTATTGATAAATTCTAACTTAAACGGACAGTTATGAGAATACTAAATTTGATGTAAATTAATTAAGGCTAGCTGACTGAATTTATTTTGGAATAATTTTTATTATGATAAAATACATAAAGTTACTAAACATATAAGCTGATTGTCAATAAATCATTTGGATTAGTAACTAAAAGAATTCAGTATCTCGCGAGTCAAATTCTTGCCACATTGTGTAATTTGCAACTATGATTAAAAGTAAATATAACGTAACATTGAACTGCTTACAATAAAGTAGAGGGTTTCTGTACATGGACAAATGGACTGAGGATAAAACCAACTATCTGTGTCTGAGTAAACGAAATACCAAATAAAGCTCTTACGACCCAGGCTTATTAAAAGACAGTCCAATCATTGCTACTGTTACTGACTCAGTCAAATTTTTACATAAAAAGATAGATTATAAAGCTCGCATCCCATCGCTGGATGTAAAATTCAATAGCTTGAATGAACTTTAGAAGGAAGACATTAAACTCATTAGAAATATCTCAAAAACTTGCATATATGACAACTATCTAACGTTACGTCTAAATTGACTTTCTTTCATTTATGAAACAAATAAAGCCTTTTCTTAAAGTTACATGCAAGCGTCATAAAAAACATGAAATTTTTTCTCTCTTAGGTTAGAGCGTTCGCCGGATTCTTCAACTTTATGTAGAGACCTAAAAAATATTGAGATGAAATTGAAGAATCCATCGGGGTTTTAAAAGCATCCAAAAGTTACAAAAGTCTCGAAAAAATTAATGATGACATAGCAACATCAATTTCAAAAGATAAAATTGCATCAGATATCGAGTTACGCATTAATTTTATAAACAATTTATGATAGGCGATCAAACAAATAAAATAAGATTAGAATCAAGTAGGAAAGTACAGGTTGTAGAATAACAAAATTATTTTTTCGAGATGGTGAAAACAAACAAACACAGAAATGCACAACAAGTTGGTGGCCAAAGATAATTTTGATTACACTTGCTTTGGAAACGCACTCTCCACTTTATCATTGGTCCCCAATGTTAATAAAATTCTATCGAAATTCTTCCGGAAATTAACGAAATTTTTATATTTCTTCCGGATCAGTGGGGCCACCGGAAATTCTTACATTTGTGGGGCAGTAGGAGCGACTAAGTAGTAGTAGTATATGGATCTTCAAGTGGTTAATACTCGTACGGTAAAAAACTTATTAGAATACGAGATGAGTTTAATATTTTAATAGAAAAAGCACAGATTGTTAACGATTGTTGTCAAAAAAACAAAAACTAAAGTTTCAATCTGTCCTAGAAGCAGTTGAACTTTTATGATAAACACGAAATGAATATTTTATTGTCTCTCATAACAATAAAATATGCCTTAAGATATCGATTATTGATCTTCCAGATTAGACATATTTCTGAATTAGATAGCTCAAGCGACTTTATTTTGCCACTTCAGCTCTTGTAGTTATATTT
The DNA here is from genome assembly GCA_959347395.1 of Mechanitis mazaeus. NCBI lineage: Eukaryota > Metazoa > Arthropoda > Insecta > Lepidoptera > Nymphalidae > Mechanitis > Mechanitis mazaeus. The sequence goes on from OY365750.1 coordinate 12,160,752, forward strand.
TTTATGTGTTATTTATATTTATTGTATGGATAAGGGTGTATGATTGTATGTATATTTGTATCAATTAGTGTCTGAGAGACCAAAAAAAACAACTTATTCTAATATTTCTTTTTTAGGTTTCTTTGAGGCGTAATAACAATATTGACATAACATTGAATAAATGTGAGCGAAGGGTATTTGATAGAAGATGGAATGGATACTATAAATAGTGGTATGGTATCTTTCATAAATAAAGCCAAATACTTTATTTTATTAGGAGTTAATGAATTTTAAAATCCGTTCATTTATTATTTATAATATACTTATAAAATCGTAAATCAAATATGGATAAATATTTTCTATTAACGTAAATTATAGGAGTTGTTTACTATTAATATTGAACGTTTACTAAAATATTCTTTAAATGTCTTCTATAACTTATCTGTGTTAATTTCAAAGTTTTGGATAAATAAATTGTTACCTTTAAATAAAATAAATGAATATCTATTTGTATAAAACTAGTATAAGATGTATTGTATGATGATTTATGTAATATATATATATGAATAAATAAATAGTGAATACACTACCTAATAATCATTAGTCAGTTAAATTATGTCATGTTGTCAGTGGACGAGCTAACCTTGTCCCATGAAATTTATGATATCATTAGCTCATGAACGCAGTGCCCATTACTTACATGTCGTGACTACGTTAACACAACTGGACTTATTTTAATAATATATATAATAAACCTAAATATACTTTTCAATAACAATTCTTTGGTGTTAGAGGGTTTCAAACACTAGTAAAAATCAATAAACATTAGTTTTAAGGGTTCAGTGTTCTTATATATCGTACTTGCAGAAAATGGAATAAGTAGCTGTATAAAATAGCAAATTATAAATTAATTCTTCATACAATACCTAGTTCTAGGTTATGTCATTAATATTGCATTAGAGCAACATATTTTCATACATTCCTTCTGTGTTTTGCATTTATGAATCTAAAATAATTTTCTTTATGATCGTTTAGCGATTCATGTTAACGATGCATTTAACCTTCAAGAGCTTAGCGAGTGACGAGATGTCAATGTGATTTTGAAGGTTTATTATGTTTTTATTGGACAGCCTTAGGTCAAGTTTACGTACATTCTATTTATATTATGTAGCAAAAAAAAATTATATGGCATAACGATAGAGATTCCTAGACCTACTAGGTCCACGCAAGCGGGGTTGGCCTCGCGACGCAGAGCGCGCGTAGAAGGAGGAGTAGGGTAACAAAGAGTTGAAAATTTGAGTAGTAAAGAGCTTCGCTTTGCTCAGCTCAATAATTAGACTTAATGTTTATTGGTATGTCTGTCTAATTCCGTTATAGGAATTAAATATAAAAATCAATAACTAATGATTTTTTTGTATAATTTTTTTTTGTTATTCTATTTGCAAATATGTGGTAAAATATAAAATATTAAAATATATTTTTATAATAAAGGTATAGATATAGAGAACGTAATAATATATGACTGACACTTAGTATTGACGATGATATGTACATTTTATATTAAGTTTGAATAAGAACAAAGGGTGTTTGTCGATAACACTTCCTCATCTCAATGAGGTTACGACGTAACTATTTATTTAAAAAAACAGCATGTATAATATAAATATTGAAATTATAAACAAATTACAAAATTGATTTATACAAAGCTTAATTTGTAATGCTAATAACTAAGCCCTTATGTCTTAGATACAAGAAAAGGCATGCATAGTAGTCAGGTAACTAATAATATTCATAGATTGAGTGGGTGTCACAGACAGACAGGTTGTATATGAGTCCTTTGTAATGTGACACATTGTCAAGGCAAAGCGGGTCGTCTATTAAAATTGCAAATACTTGGAACAAGTTAACATTATTTCAAATTTTAATTTTAACATATAATAGTAATTTAACTAGCACACATATTGAGCGAAGCGAGTTGCACAGAAGTTGCATTTACGAAACGTCGAAGCATTCTGTCCTCAAATATTTTTCAAGATGAGACTAATTATTACATTTTCCTTTTTTTTTTTTGTTAATTTTTTTAAAACCACCTCCAGACTGATGTCTATCATGTGCAAAATCTGGAAATTTCCGGTTATACCGTTTTCGATTGATGCTTGCAAAAAAGATGCAGAAAAGTCTTTCATATAGAGCTTTGCTCGCTTCGCTTAATTATATATTACATTAAACAAGTAAGTTTACAACATACAAATAGCTTTTATATCGATTACCTTTATTTTTAGGGAAGTAAATTGATTTTTTTTTCTGGAAAACCTTGTTTTTCTTTTACATTTTCTATAATTTATTTTACGCCTAATATATTTCACGTCTAGTACCCAGTAGTGTGTATAACATATTACATAGTAATTATAAATTATAATGTTTGGATACTCAATATTGTTTTTTTGTTCATACAGATTTGATTTATTGATTTGTGTATAATAGAATTCAGTCATTATTAGATCGGTACGGTGGCGTTTAATAACATATTTGTTGCATATTATGGCATGATATTGCCCTATCGTGATACGAATTAAAACATACCTTATGTTATATATATTACAATACATTTTTCATTAGAGGCTATCTGATATTGGGTATAATAAGATATTTATTTTGTAAGCCAATGATTGATTATTATATGAATTCAGAGCTACTAATTAGTTATTTGTCGCTTTATTTGAATATATTTCTAGCTTATGTAAATTAAATATTAGAGCATTTCAATGAATTCGTAATTTTTATTATTATACTAAAATAATTATTATAATAATCACAATTAAATAAAATGAAACAAATTTACTCAATGAAATAACTTAAATATATTTTGAATTTAGTGCTCATACTTTACAGATGGTACATGATCATGTTATTTCTTTTAGTATTATTATCACGATTTCGTGGAAAAGTAACGGATACTGACACGCGCTTTTAAATAAAACTCGTTGCCAACAAAAACGCATTACTCAAGACTTAAGTTACAATGCGATGTCTCTGCTTCGGTCTATTGGGCAATGCATCAAATGTCTATTCATATGGACAGCTGAATGGTGAATTGCAAAATAAAATTAATTTAGCTTAGCTAAACCTTTTTAATTGCAGTCTTTAAAATCTATCTTACTTCTATCTACATTTATATAAACTACTCTAAATTGAACTAAAAATAAGTAATTTATGGGACTACATTTGATAATTTATTGTAATTAAAAACTAGGTTGATCTAGATAATATTTAATCGTAAGGAATAATTTCTAGGGGATTTTACTAAACCTATTTTTATTTGATTTAAGGTAGCAGGCTAAATAAAAACTGATTAAGAAGAGAGAGACGTTTAAAAGATAAGACAAAAGTTTATCTGTGTAAAGCATTTTAAAACGATAAATCTGCTTTTAATTTCATTTGTTGTTAAAATTCACAAACAAATTGAAGTAAATAATCTGATTGATAAGTTGTGACAAGTAGATGAACTAACAAGTTACATGTGTCTCTATATGGAAACTGTAACATTTTTTAAAAGAACACTTTTTAGACTGGATGAGATTGAAATTGGATAAAATGAAAATTACGATCGATAAAGAAACATACTCCTAGTACTTTTTTATATAATAACTTTTTTCGGAATGAGTTTGCACAGACACCATTTTATAACATTTACTAATATTACGTTATAATTATATTAGTTTTATTCCATATATATATATAGAAAATCCTTACCAATTGGTATAATTTTGCTATAGAATAATAATTAAAGACGCCACAACCGAATTTAATGTTTGAAATTGTCTATAAACACGTTTCTTCAAATTCCAAGATTTATCTATTATATCGCAATTTATCTTAAATTTGATGTCTAGAGGCCATTTATGCAGAAACGTGTGTTAATTTTATCGACTAATGTTATCGACATAATCTTAGTTACTAGGAATTTAACTTAACACACATGCTGTCTATTAATTCCTTCACTAGTTATATTTTAAATATGATATTAATACTGATCAACAGCTTTATTATTGTTGTTGTAACTTTAATAATTATTTTAAAATGTTCTTATTCGATAGCAAACTATTATTTTTTACAGTAACTCCATAAAATAATTATAAACATTATATATAGTAAACTTGATTTCATTATAAAATGTAAGTAATATCTTTCGAAATATCTATAATAACTAAATTTTTGATAATCGTTAAATATTTAGGTAACCGTTCAGAATTATAATGGAATAATCGATTCGAGATTATGGTTTCAAAATATTCTTAATTCTCGATTATTTTGAAAATATCTAATCGATTGGTTACGCTATATCTTGAAACGATTCTCAGAATATTTTCAGATATTTATTGTATTTTAAAATATTATAATTACTTCTACTTTATATCTGATACTTTTTTTAAACATATGCAACTAATTAGTAATAACAATTATATGAATTAATACAAAGAATTAACTTATGATTTAGAAGGCATTACTAGTGGTATGTATTCTAGATATATATAAGGATAATATCAATAACGCCTTATAAGACACGTGCGTAAAAGATAAACTACTGCAATCATGAAATAGAATGAATATTGAAGTACGAGGTAACTCTAAAATAAGGTTTTGTGGTTTGTTTCTTAAAAGAACGATTTCGTACAAAAATAACCCCTCATTTTGTTTTTGGCGTCTACCAATAAAGTTTTAAAGAACTCTCGAGATTCCGTCTTATATACACTGCCTCAAGTGTAATATTTCCAACTGCATGTGAATTAATTACTTAAATTTGTTGATATAAATAAAAATATTTTATTGCTTCTTTGCTAGTTTTTAAGAATTTCAATGATATATAATGTATGGCAATATTGAAAAAAATATGTATTACCATATTTGCGAGCACGATTGCAGTAAAACATTTGAAACTTATAAAATAGGTAAAATAAGTTTATTCAAATGTGTAGCACTGGTGAAAATCTTAAAAAATTATAGTATGTGTAATATATTCTATACGTTCTTGAGCCCTGTGTTATGTATTTAATGTATTCACATTTCTACACTGACCTTACTTAAGCCATTATATATTAATATAAACTAATTTCATAATTTATCAGACATTTGATGATAGATACTTCCCTCCAATCAACTATTAATATACATATTTATATCTATTTATAGAACTACACTAGGCAACATCTAAAGTAATTAATTCGTTCACCTTAAGATTGCGAAACTTGCCTAATAAATGCAAATTTAAGCGATGTCCTCGATAACTATATCTCGAAGTCATCTCGAGAACATGGTTTTGAGATTTATACGATTTAATGGAGCGATTGGGTAAGTCTTGAGTTGAATAAAATTTATCTACAACTAATCTCGTTTTATATAAATAATTTTGATACTTTACCTGCACAACTTAGAGGTTTTAGGTTAAGGCATTTTGCTTAGTTCTAAAGTTGAATTAATAAATCCGGAAGCTTATAAATTTGGGAATAGTTGTTTGCGACATATGAAACAAGTATGTTGTTAAAGCTACTATTAGCACAAACTTCAGGACCTATAAACATTATATGTACTGTCAGGGTTTTACTTAATGAGCTACCGACTATAATTAACCTTTACCATGAAACACATATACGAACGTGTACGTTTAATGTCACAAGAACTAATGCATAATGAATTTGAATGAAAAAAATATAAATATTAATTTAAAATACATGATTTATTTAATTAAATATTTTCACCTCAAACTAATGACATATTTGAAATTATAACCTAAAACGAAATTACAGCTTATATATTTTTTCTTTTCACTAATACCGATACTGTAGACGACTATATTACGAATAATTTTAGAAAAAATTATTATAATAAAATTGTTTATAAATATTAGTTTATGTCCATCCCTTTCTTCCCCAGTCGTAGGGCCTGAGAGGAGAGAGGGGGGAGATAGCTACAATACATATTACTATACTGAACTACTAATTATTTACTTAAAATAACAGTTTTTCCTAATAATAATTTAGCTAAATATTAAAATTACAATCCGAGCTATTAATCCTCTGTCTGAGCTGAAATGTGGATTGGGGTTTATAAGTGGATTTCAATCTTGGATCGTGTATTAGTACTTGACTATAAATTATAAATGAGAAGTCATTAATGGAATTACAATTCATTTTATTTTGTTTCAGATCTTGAATGTTAAGGTAGCTTCGAGCACATTATTAATATGAATTCTTCAATAAGCCTACAGGTAAGCTTATTATTAGATAAGTATATATTTAAAAATAATCAATTTATTTAAAATTAACAAATAAAAAATTATTTTTATTTGTTTTATTAACAAAAATAAATTAAAAAACGATTGTAAAAAATGTTTAAATATCTTTTTATTTTTTGTCTTTATTTTGTTTGGTTAGGTTAAAAACAAATGCAAATACGAAAATTCTGAAGCTAATTATGCATTACTAAATATTTCTATTGTATGAAATTAAGCAATTCTAAATTAAAATTAAATCATCAAGATATAAATAAGATTAAAAGCTTAAGAAACGTGATTTGTGAATTGATGTTAACTCAAACAATGGAGGATGTAACGATTGCTCTATAATTTACACTCATTTTGTATTGTAAGCCTAATTACTAACGTTTATCGTTTCATCTTTAAGTATTTTTAATGAGAAGTTATTTATAATAAGCAGAGACTTGTATATTTGGGCGAAACCGAAATCAAAGCGCGAAATATGCGATAACCGATGGTTGATCATTAGTACAATAGCCAAGAAATAAATATGCAAGAAATAACATATTACTCTCCATGTTCAAAGTTAAGACATTAAAAGCACAATTTACTTTAGATATCTTAGTAAGAACATTAACCATTATCCAAATTATCATTATCACAGTTTAAAAATCTTTTTTGTACAAACTACAATTTTTATGAAAGAAGAGCAACGCCATCTAGCGGAAATGAGCAACCCAGTGAGCTTCCCCGATCTTATCTATATTAATAATATAGGGGTAAAATGTGTTAGCATTACTGTTCTTAGTTATTCTTATATTAAATAAAATTGTTCTTCCGTGGGTGGAACAACGAATAACAGCTATAACAAATAAATAGAAGTTTACGTTAACGTGATCGAGAAGGTTAGAAAACTCGCAAACGGCATACAGAAGACAGCGTTCGCTAAAGCATTCATTCCGTCCATTGTTTATCATCATCTTTTCAACCACAAAAAGCTCTTTGTCTATGTTAATTATGAAAATTCTTACCGTTAGTTTTATTTAAATAACTTTCTTGTACACACGTAAGATATATACAGTACAAAAAAAATTAAAAGAAAAGATATACAACAATGGGCGACCTTTATCACCAAAGTGATTTCTTCCAAGTATGACTGAAATAACATACAAACAATTAAATTTTAAAAAAATATGTCTTTATAATGTTAGTATATATCATTTCACACCTCAGTATTAAATAATTGTTTATGATTTATTTTGCTGAATAAATTCTCGGTTATAAATTTATATTATACTCATAATTTAACTAAAAGGCCTTAAAATTTATGTTTACATATTTTATTTATAATTGTGACCTCTTATTTTAATTAGGTTGAGAAAAAATTGGCAATTTCAAGGCTTTATATAGAATAAAATGTTCATTAAATAATTTATTAGCTTAGAATATTTCAATCAACAAGTTCATATGATTAGCAGGTTCATGTAGATTTAACCATATTTCAATGATTTGTACTTTTTATTGTATTGACTGAATTAATATACAAATTTAAAACCTTAATTCGAAAATAATAATAATTTAATCTAATACATGGTTATAAATATGATATTCATAAATAAATTACAATACCTAGGAATTAAATTATATTAATTTGATTTTAAATGTATTTGTACTTTTCTTTAACTGTAATTCATTTTTGTTATATAGAATTCTATTTATATAATATTAATGTGTGTATAGTGTACAAAACCACTATAATATATTTTTATTTTCAGTTGTTTATATGCCTGATAGTGTACACGGCAAGCGTACATGCCATCATGGTAAAGTTTGGCACAAGGAATGGTCCCATCGTGCCTCCGACCCCTGAACCGCAGCCCCCGCCGCAGCCCAACAGAAAGCCAGCCCCTGTTTGGGAGTCAAGATCCGATGATGCCGCGGATCCTAATGCTCATTGGTATTTTTTTTATTTGGGTTATTTATTTTTTTTTTAAATTTTAAATATATTATATCAATTATTTTTTCGGACATGTATTGAATAATCTCTTTAATTATATATTGTTACTTATTACCCTTATATCTATTCATACTTTTCCTTTACAAAGCATTCTATTTTCAACTTTTTGTAATAAAACAGAAAACTTATGCTTAAGTTAAAAAGATGTATTAGAAATACAAATTGTCAAATTATTTTTTGTACAGGAGACCACGACTATTTATACCTCAGCCGAGGTATACACAAGTTTTCTTTAACGCCGCCCAAGAACAGCAACCTCTCAACAACGTGCAGAGATTCGCCAACTCGTACAAACCAAGTTACCAACCCATAAAAGCTAAACCAGTTCGAGATTACTTCACCCCAGCACAAATATTAAGTTCTCAAAGTTTGCCAGGCATTGGAATACGTTATTTTGTTCCTGCATATATCAAAGATTTACAAATAAGAAAGGAAGACAAGGAACAGGAAGACGCAAAACATAACGATATCGAAACGAATGACATCAACAGTTCTGATAAGCAAGATTATAATTCTGATTTCTTGTGGAAATACGAAAAAGATGCCACAAAACATATCCAAAAAACGTTAGAAGTAAGTAGTTAAAGTTCAAAAGATTACTGTCACATATACTACAATTAAAACTAGAAACACCATTAGAATATAGATATATTATGGTCTATTTCACAATTATTATTTTTTTATCATTTTTTTATTTTTAGCAACCGTCGGGTGCAGTTAGAACTAAGTACGTTTGGCCGCAGTACGTGCAACCTAGACATTAGTGTTTATGCAAGTAGATCTTTAGTTGTTTTTATATACCACAGTTTAAATAAATGACTCAGTTAAAAATATATAATACATTTATTTCTTGTTTATGTTATTTAGGACTTTGTTATAGTCAGTAAAAGATGTTCTAAAAACTTTACAGTATATATGAGGCCATAAATGCTTTTGCTTTTAAAAGTTAAGTTGAGTTTTATTAAATTTGTCATAGAATTAGACAGTTTAAGTTCATAAACTATTTTAATAATATAGATTTAGGAAAAGTGCCAGATGCTTTAAGCGGTATTTATATGTAGTGATTATGGTTGTTATTCAATATCCTTTTTTTAAATATTTTATATGAAAGATAACCGGCTTGTTATAAATACAACAATATAAATAGGATTAATATATCACTATCGTAATAAATATTCAAAAATCTAATAATAAAATGCCATGTTTTAAGAAAACGATGTTTGATTATTTTATTACGTCACCAAATTTTACAACACGTTATGATGTAAGTTGTTTAAGCGTCAATATACTATTGTATTTGAACTGTCTTTAGCAATCAATAAGCATTTGAAATAATTTTATCGTAGTGCTGGATTTACTGGATTTTAAAATAATAAATATATTAGTTTTAAGAGTACTATACAGTTGAATATATTTATTATTTATTTCTTTCTTTATGCACAAAATACAATACTATTTTATTACATTTTTAATTATGATCCGATGTCTGGTGTCTGCTTCATCTAATTTTCTCGTGAAGACGCTTGATGCAAAACATTTAAAACATCTGGTTATAATTAAAAATATTAATAAAATGTTAAGAAATAAATAATTAAAAACTATTATATATTAGTTTTTGATTTTTACATTTTTCATATTGTTCGCCCGATATAACCTGTATGTCATTGTATTAAAAAAGAATAGTACTCCACCCTTTTCTTGTAATCACGTATTTATTTATATTTTAGTATAAAATTGAAGCCAGTAGTGCGATTATGAAATCAATTTTAAGGTTTACAAAATTTATTCTCGATTCTTAACTTCGTTCATTGATTTACAGTAATCTGAGGCATATCTTGTGTATAGCATTGAATTTAAAGTAACAATACAACTCCTTAGGATACGAGTTTTTCTTCTATATTGTAGTTTTTTTATTTAAAAGACTTTTTCAATCCACATATAATCCTTAGTTGTCTAATAAATTTTATGTTTTGAAAAATATATGCAATCTATTCATGATATATGTTCTTTGAATAATTTCCATCTGAGTATAGAAGTCTTACCTAATTGAGATTAATTATATATATATTTTTGTACAAGAGGTTTTATACCTACGTTTTACGAAATTGATTCTATACTTTTTTATCTTATTTGTTAGTTATTTGGTAAGGTGTTACAATCATAATTTTGTAGCCAAAACATGTCTTTCTGGTATGAAATGATGATTGTGCTATATGGTACTATTACATAAAATGTATTGTTTCCTAATGGAGTCATTACACAAAGGTAAAGAAAGAAAAATGCCATTAAAAATTTCTGTATAACATCACTATACTAAATATAAACATACGACTAAAATGTCTTAAAATTGAAAATATGCGACAGTCGCAATCCAGATGCGTAGTTAATTATTTGAATTGTAGTATTTTAAGCGACGGAAACTCAGAAAATGCTTTAGTTTGTGATTATTAATTAATATAACGGTTAGATTTATTGGCATTTTTTATACAAACCATATCTTAAGACTATTTTGTCCTAAGTTTAAACTGATCTTGGTTAATGTACAGCACCGAATTATAGTATGTTATTTGAAACCAGATACCGTAAACAATTACTTTGCCTTCATATAATTCTATCTAAATATATTGTTCTTGAAATACTTTTATTTTAGGAACTTTCACTTAAATGCCAGTTGTTATGTATTTTTTTGTGATAAGTTATGTCCAATTATTTTTATATAAGTTACTGAATAAGAAAATCGTATGTAACATTACTTTATGTAAATTTATTTTATGTTAACAAATGTAAAATTAATTGCTTGTAAATATGTAAAATAAATGGAACTAATGCGTGAATGTAATATTTTGATTTATTGAAACCTTGATACGACATTTAAGAAAATTTATAATTGAATTATAATTTTTTTTTTTTATTAACATTTTTATAATACACCGTTATATTCTATAAGTCTTAAGTTATCTTAATAAAAAACATATTTTTAAATTGTCAATAATAACCGAGATATAGCCGTAATTTTAATTAAGTATTTTTTGTTTCTATGTTGATTTAAATGTAGATTAAAAAAAGTAAATTCGTGAAATTATTAACTTAATATAAAATACTCAATCTCAATCAGTATTTATTTCGTTTTCAGCTTAAATGCATGGGTTTAGCCCCATTATTACTTGCTTAAGCAAGTAACAAGTTATTTCTTAGTGCCTTTGATTCGACGAGTAAAGGATATCAGAATTTCTTTTTTGCTGAATATAATAAAATTATTTTTAATATGTATGGCTAGAGTTTTCGATTCAAATACTTTACCATACATACAAACATATAAAAGCTAATGTTAGAATCAAATATGAAATAAGATATTTCCAAACCTCGATTTAAAAAGTAGCATCCTATTATATATAGTGTTAAATATAAAATGCTCAGCGTTAAACTAATTCAAATGAATATGTATTATATATTATGTATTCACGAGGCTGACATGTCTCGTGCCATACATTTGCAATGTATTCAAGACGTTTTACCATTACATTACGCTTTGGCAATACAATATATCACAGATGTCAATATGTCAATTTAAGCTTCTAGAGTGAGCTCAAACAACGGGGATCTGTAAATTATGTACGGACGTGGTTGTCATTTTATACTTTCAAACATTGGTGAACAATCCTAACTTATCTTAAAATATTATAACGACACACAAATCGTAACTAACAATCATCACTGATTATATATATTACACATATATACATATAGTGATCATTCTTCTTATTTCAAAATAATAATACAGAATATCATATGCTAAAATTATACAGTTATAATAACTTCTTAAATGTATTTATAATACAGATTAAGCAAGTTTGAGGAGAAGCGAGGCTAAATCTATTTGCATTCACTCTTAGGATGAAGACAGCTTGAAAGATTGAAGCTAAATATACAATTCGGATGGCTTCTTAAAATATCATTTATCTTATACACAGATAGTAAACAATCATATTGATCTAGTTTAAGTTTTACACACTCTGCTACTAAAAACAGATCTAAATGAAATACTTGATATGTCGTGATATGGCATTGTGGCATTTTGAGTTTTTCTATAAATATAAACAAAAATATATCTAAATTTTTATATCAATACAGAACGAAAGAGTATTTAGTATAATAATTTTATTCATTTTAAATTTAACTCTTTTAAGCACATTAATTTAAATTATTTATTACTCTTAAATATTCAAATGTATGGTACATTTGTTTCTCTAATTAAAGATGTACCTTTATAGCTATCGTTGTTGTATTTTGTATAATTCCCCTTATATTATTTAAAAAAAATTAAAGCAATCTTAATGAAAAGCAGTTTCTAAAGTTAATAGATTATATGCTCATTAAGGTTTAAAAGATATTTAAGTACCTAATATTAGACAAACAATTAGTGCCTGACATATAATGCCAATCTCTTACGTCAAATTATCACACTATCTACAAAAGAACAATCTGTGTAATTGTTAATGCTCCAGAAAAGGTCAAAACATGAACATAAAATAAAAAAATACAATACCATTAAACAGTCTAAACGTATAATTTTCACAAATAATTAACGCGTAAAAGTTACGAATTAAAGTTAAACCGAAGAAAAGTTTAGAAATACCGAAGTTGATGATTTTTTTTTAAGATTGGTATTTCGTAATATTTTCTGTAATGCAAATATCATAATAATTGTCGAGAAAATCTACTATGCATTTGAATTCTCAGAAACATTTCTAACGTCATGAAAGTGAACACAAGCATTGTGTTAACACGAGTATATCTATTTTATAGCGACATCAGTTATAAATCCGTTATACTTCCTATTTAATACTAATGTAAGTTATAAATTAAAAACACTTTAAAAATTAATTAAATGAAGAGTTGTAAGTTGACTTATTACTTACTAATCCATGATCATTATTACTAAATATATATTATTCCTGTGTTTTAATGTGTATTAAGATAGATACGTAAATTAATACTGTAACTTTTTACTCGATACAAGACTTTTTCTTTTCTAAAAAATAAATGTTTTTTTTTCAAGTTTTCAAGTTTGAATTTTTTCAAAAAAATAAAGTTTCTATTAATAGCGTAATTATAAGAATTATCATAACATGAAATTAATATATTTTAATAAAAGAGTTTAAGTAATTAATAAATCATAAATTAATGATTTATTTTTAAGTCTTAATCTACTAAAAGAAAGATTACTGTACGTACAGATAGTGAATTATAAAACTCTCCACTTTAGTTAGACCAAGATGTTGATAGCAAACTATTAATTCGCTTAAATACGCTACTCTTAGAAACTGCTGGATGGATTTGAAAAATTCTTTTTGATTATTCTTATTCTTATGGATTGACATTTTCATGACCAAAGCTATAGGTTATTTAGCATCACCTTTTTGTTCTTAGTTATCCTAATAGTAAATAACATCGTTCATCCGAGGTTAGAGCCGCGAGTTACAGTTAGTTTATAATAATGAAGCTAAAGCATTTTCATATTTAAAATTAGGAAATAATTGTTTTATTTAAGCAATTGACTCCAAATACGTTAAAATATGAAAACCACATATTTCTACTATTTTTGTGTGTACAATTTTGGGATGGTGTAAAATAATAAAAAATATTCATAATGAATTTTACACATTTTTTGATATCGGTTTTTGAGTATTAATAAAATATTTGGAAGTTAGATGAATTTAATGATGAATATTCAATTTTCTTTGATTTTTCTGGTTTCAGAAATATACAATGTTTTAAATAATTTTGATACAATTGTTTCATCAAACGTTCAAAAACTTTACAATTTATCATAAGGAAAAAATATTTAAATAGGAAATAACTGTAAAATCAAAATCTATTCTGTTTAGTATGAAGAAAATAACGAAAAGCTTGCAAGGACTAAAATAATGAAGAGGTTACTTTTGCGCTGTTTGATAGACGCGGATCAGATGAGTATTTGCAATTGTTTTTCCTAGATTGCATGCTATCTTAAAATTTCCCACGCAGTCTTCTCTTAGTTGGTTACCTATATTCATGACCTGGCTTACTTAAGTCTCGTAGTATAATCTCTCGTACTTTAGCGCGGAGAGAATATTAAAAATGATTACTATTCCTTACAAAAAATATAATCTAAGTACTTATAGCTTTTAGTTCTTTAAAACATGTACATACTTAAAATATGACATTTTGAACAAGTTGAAATAATTTTGATTATAAACTTCTCTATACCCACAAAATAAAATGTTCACATATTGAGGTAAATTTTGTCATAATTTATGTCATAAAAAGTAATTGAATTATTAATTTATAACTGATCAATATAGACAATAATATTTTTACAATAGACAAAGAAAGAACTACGTAACATTTCATTACTTTTACTTTTACTAAAAGTGTAAGTAAGCTACCTTGACCTGCCTCAATATAAAATATCACCACTTTCTTCTATTGAAAGTGAATGGGAACACGAAACAACTGTCACCTGGTTTACTTTAGTTTAATGATGATGATATATTGTCTGTTATATAAAAGAGAAGACAAGGCAACCAGCACATAACTTGTTGTTATTCTAAATTGAAACATAAGTCTTACTACATAACAATTTAGAGAATTCGACGTTTTTTTCTAACACGAAACATGCTTTTTGAAAATGTCTACCTAAATTATGTATCTGATATAATTAATATTTTGGAAGTAATTTCTTAAAGAGATTAATGTCATAAATACTATACGAATCATTTGAGGTTCTGTGTATTATGAGATAATTAAAAAACTTGTTTTAGATATAAGCACATACAATAGCAAAAAGTACACTTTGTTGCATAAATTGAATAATTAGTTAACATAAAAGGATTCGAGGTGGACCGGGGCATGGAGCTGCCATATGTCATATGATTCACAGGTTGATTGCATTCTAAAGATAAGAGATTTTTTATTCAATACTTGTCATTTAAATAAATTGAAATACCATGAATTTATCATGTTATTTCAATGTACATGATTTTGTTCACCTACATATAGAGCAAAATATTACTTACTGAACAATAATGATTAAAGAAACCATAAGATATACGATTGTGCAATTTTTATTGTAAATTTATTTTAGATTTCAAGAAAGAATAATACAATATTCTACCGCTAATGAAATTGAATTTGAAATAAGATATTTGAGTTGCAATATTTTTATAAGATATATAAAGTTTTATATTTTGAGTATCATTTAACTTTTGATTAGAATTTATTTAGATTAAGAGAAACGAATACAAATTTACTGAAATTTTCTATTTAGTTTTTGATTTTCTATACAAATAATGAAGCATCTTTGGAATGATTATGATTTGAATTTTAAAGAAATGAATTTGCGTATCGTATAAAGAGAAAAACACATACACTAATACTATAAATAAAATAAAATGCAAGATATCTTTGAAATGAGTTAGATATTTAATATTTAAGAACGTTTTGCGTATAAAATAAGTCTTTAGAAGAAGTTATTTAGAAGATAGACTCGATAAAAATTTTATGGTGGTAGGCCATCAAAAATTATTATTAGAAATTAGCTATATAGTACATGCTATTACTCGCTCTTGAACTTATTGTTTTTAACCTAAATTAAAGAGTCCAGACAGTTATTGTAAATAATTCTTAATAATTAACGATAATTGGTTGGTTTTCACCTAAAGATGGGTGTTCTACAAGGATCTACACATGACCCCTTTTTATTTTCACAATATATTAAAGACCTGCCCTTTTCCGTAAAAGTAAGTGACATTGTAATTTTTGCTTATGGTACCTTACTTATTTTTAAATACTCTAAAATTATAATATTTATATAAAAAACAGTGAAACACACGAAAAATACAAGAAATCAACTTGTAACGCTTAAATTTACCAAAATATAAGGCTACCTCGGTCAACCCCATCTTATCTATAAGATACTTTTATCAATCTTCATTCACGGCAGAAGCCGTGTGTGAATTGCAAGCATTTTATATAAAATATTTATTAACGTTTTTTTTTATTCATAAAAAAATAAAAAAAATAATATTTATTTCCGTTTAAAAAAATTCTAGCTTTCAGCCATCACATTTTTTAATATTAATTACTACTAATGGAGAATAGTACCTGCATGTGTAATTGTAATAAACTAGGGCAAACTGATATGGAAAATTGTCAATGATGTTTTCATTTATTACAACTTTAGAAGATTTAGGTTCGAATCCAATGATTTTAGGGACAGGTGTGTATTAAAATCTGGGAAGTGTGGAAAACTGGATATTCAGCTACACCTGGAACATATACAAGTTTATAAAGGGAAAAAAAAAAAAAAACACGGTTACTATTCATCGCCATAGAGCGTTAGAGTGCTGCCACTCTCTTATAGTTCACTTGACATTCCTTATCCCAAGTAGTTAAAATAGCATCGTTTTAGAATATTATATACATGGGACAATAAAGATATTTGGACATAACATCTTTAAAATAAGTTATCTAACTTAATAGCAGGTCATTGACGTTTACAACATAAGTCTTACTATCACTATTTGGACAATGAATGTTACAGTAGCATACAAATTGTGGCCCACTTTCAAGAAAAAATTCTAGTGAACACTTGAGTTGTAATTTATTGCGCTGTGTAATGCATATATAATCAGTCTTAATTTGTACCATAATTTTGATTATAATATATTCCTAATTATAGATTATTATAGAGCTAATTATAGGAATAAAGTTTCTAACACATTTTTATGAATTTTCTTCACGAATTTTACATAAGATCGATATTAGATCATAAACGCTAGAAACTGATTTTATATAATGTTAATTCTTACAACAACATGTGATAATATCTTTTACAATTAACGTTTATAATAAACATAAAATTGCAGAAATATTTTATAATAAATATTTATAACGTAAGGAATAATTCAATTAATAACACGTAAAATAATAAATACAATTACACGCCCAAAGTTACAGCCAGGCTGATATACTATTAAGATATATTCAGCAAATACTATAAATTACTTTCCAATATATCTAACTAATTCCAAAGGGTATACTTATTTCCTAATACTTCGAGGTACAACGTGTTGTAACATGTTTACGCACGAGCAATAGTCTAGGAGTTAGGTGGTTGGTTATTTTTACCTTTTGACATAAATTTTGGTTGGTCTTACTAATTTTGACATAAATAAATATACCATTTTATCCCTTAAATAACATTTTGGATGAGGATAATGTCAACTAATAAAGGTTAGCCTTAAGGTAAGTATAGTCTTTTCGGTATACATTTAAAAATTAGATCAATATAGTGTTAAAAGTGTTAAGTATTTATTAAAATATTTTCTCTCTCTACTATTTCTAAACAAACATAAGTAGTTGTAATATCATGTTGTATAGATTGCGGTTGTAGTCTTCTTTACTATAAAATACAATTTATCTCTCAGACTACAACTAGATCCTAATCCAAAAGCCCATATACTGATGCGCTGGGTCTTTACTTATGTCATCTGCTCGTAATTAGTATACCTATTTCTTCATTTACTTAGGAATCCGTGTTATCAGTTCGCGGTGATTACGACATACGGAAATTATTTTCATTTGCTTTTTATTAATATTTTATTTTATTACATATTCTGTTTATATGCAAGAAAAATCTGCATGTTTTTTTGCGTTGTTTCGAATATTGAAAATCAGAGTCAATTATATTTTTTCAAGGTTATGTTTTACCATATACGGGTATTTGTATAGAAAATATTCTACTGGTAACAGAAATATTACCATAAAAATAAGGAAAATAAGCCCTAAAATAAGGTTAGGTGCAGGTATTTATTCATAATTTTATCAGAAAGTTTGAAGATCAACATCTCTTCTCACTGTCAGTCAATGTCAATAAATTATATAGTATATTTTGAATAACATTATTAAGTAATCTTGTTGTCAAAGTAGTGGTATTTATAACTAATTTAAGAATAAATTAATAATACACTTTATCATTCAACAATCTTGTAAGATGTCGTTATTGTTGTTTTTTTATATTCCATTCCCATATTTTTGTTTACTGTCACCTATAACCGAGACATGATATTTAGCATGAATATTAAAAACTTAAACATATAATAATTCTTCCTTCCTTGTAATTCATACATACATATAAGCTTTGTATGTACATTAAGTTCTTAGTAAATATTATTTACATACTTTGTTTTGTTTTTCAGTTTTAGGTCATATCAAATAATTTAATTGTAATGATGATTATCAAATAATTTAGAATAAATAATTATACAAGAATTTAAACAATTCTTTATCGGTAAAAGAATCATGTAAAAATTTTTGTTTTTTTTTATTTATTTGTGACATAGAACACTTATTTTACTGTTTATATTCCGGATATTGACTCGGTTTATATTAGGTAGGAAAATAAGAAAAAAAAAAAAAAAAAAAAAAAAAAAAAATACGATACTTCTTTTCTTATTTGGTTATAATTAAACAGAACGTACAAATAAATACGTTATGCATGAGGTAACATGTTTTTGTTATTGCATCACTTTGTAGAAGTATAAAAAATATCTTGCATATATATATTTATCTTTTTAAAGTTCCTCGCTATCTTTGGACATTTCGCTAAACGCTCATGATATATAGATTTTTATATCTAAACTTAATTGTGGTTTAGAATATGTATAAAAATGTGGCTAAGTCATAACTGACGTTCATGCCGCTATTCTGCCATGCTCAGATCTTTTAAATAACGACTCCGAATGTCTTTGAAATTAGTCGGGCAAAGTGTGATAGTCCTTACGTGAGTACAGAAGGATATGTTATAATAAATATGCATATACTTTTATATACAACTTATAACTTAAAAATGTAATTTGTAAATAATATGAAAAATTAAGTCGCCTAAAATATATCTTATATTTTTAAAATTTTCATATTCAAACTGACTATATACATATTTATTTATTCATTTATATCATTCATTCATTTATTTATTTATTTATATATATTTATGCCACAAAGATACTATTAGACTGTAACATATTATGTATTTACATTATTTCAAATTATGATTGTTATATTTCTAACAAAGTTCTTTATTTGCGAACAATATTTGTTTTTCAGATAATTAAAAGCCACAAGTATGTTTGTATATTTAAAGCAATTTTTGGATTAAAAGATATATAACTAGTTAATGTTAGAATACGATTTTAATAGTCCACCATTGACGTATCGAGAACTTGATACATTGGAATTCCAGGAGTATATAATTTTTTTCAAAACTATCATAGTTCTTGTTTTCAAAGATATAAAGATTCCATATATAATCTTCATAGATATAAATATTATATATGGAATGCTTGATTCATCGAGACAAGCGCTACGGTACTTAAATAATCAAGGGAACGGAATAATTTTCTAGACGCCGCAGGTTTCAATTCCGTTCGAGTCGATGTATTATTTGTTCTAAATTCATTCAAAATATAATAGTAAAGTCTAACTCTAGTCAAATGTTTTTGTCAAAAATATATATTATATAATAATCCGTCTATATATTTTTAGATTTTGTTTTCAGTTCATTCTCATCAGACCATAGACTAGTAACTTAAATAACCAAAATTCATATCGATGAAGCAAACTTAGGATAGGAGAAATTATTTTTCTTTAGAAATAGTTTTTTTATAGCTTCAGTTTCACAATATATTAAGATCTGTTTGATAATATCTTGTTAATAATGTTTAATGTTTTACAAAGAAATCAATATTCATTTAATATTTTCCGCATTCATTATCTATCATTTATATCTCCTGTTTTGGCATGACAATGATCCTATAGACCTGATTTTTAATAGAAACAGTAGATATCATCTTCGCTCGTGGTACATGAAAAATCGTATACTTGTATTCCCTAAGCTTGAGTTGTAATAACACTAATCTTGAAAATATACCTTTTAAGTTCTATATATATATATATATATATATATATATCTGTTATAAGAAAACCTACTGAAGCAAAAAACACAGTCTGATACACCGAAATCTCCTCACTTCCTCACACCTCTTATCTCCTAATATCTCTCTATTCAAGCTCGTTACATTATATTTTAAGTAAAGATTCCTCATACTGACCAGTTAAATAAAAATTGTTTTCTGTTATTGTTTTTAGGTGCTGTAGGCTGACAAAAAGACCTATTTCTCATTAGGGCAACATTATTTTTTGTTTGTCTATAGCATCGTTTACGATTTCGTTTGTTTACTACATAGTGGTAATGATGTCATTTTCTCTCAGTTATCTTTCACATTTTGTTTCAATTGGTCTGTCGTTTCATAAAAATTGTATTACTTGATTTTTTTTACTTCGGGTAAGTTAATTTTTTCCTTATCAATCTTTTATCTTTAAATTATCTTTTTCTGTCATTTCGTCTGGGAATAATAATATTTCACTTCCAAAACTCAGATTTCTATTATAAACTATAAATAATATAAATACTAGTCTTGTGAATAATATAAATACTAGTCTTGTGAATTATCTTTTTTGGTCCAATTCTGTATATATGCGTTATTTGTTGGATTTGTATATCCATTTTTTAGTCTTAGAAATTTCATTTTTAACATCGGTGTTCAAAATCAAGTCTTCTTTTTCATATAAGATAGGCGATTTTTCGTTTTACGTGTTTTCTTTTTTTGTGCTGTGATGTTATTATTTTTGTTTTTTTTCTAATAATGGTGATTACATTGTTTTTTGCTAATAGAGTAGTTGTAACTAGTTTGTAGATATCTTCCATTTAGTCTATTTTGGTTTTGCATTTGGCTGTCAGTTGTTATATTAATATTTTTTTGGTTATTTCAATAGTATTCGTCTGATTTAAGTCTTGGTGTAAACTTTCAAGTTGCAGTGTATTGTTTGTGGTCGTTTCATAATATTGAGGACAAATTACTGAATGATGTACCGTCACTTTATTTGTGATAATATACTGATTACTGTAATATATCACAAATAAAATCTATTACGTTATACTTTCTATTATTTGGTTTTAAGGAACAATCAGACTTTTGACTGCTTCAAGATGTAAGAGATGTAAGCTTTTAATTTGACTTATTTTAAGAGCGTTTTGAACAATGGCCTTTATCATTTGACAACCGGAAGTCGATACTTATCTTTATTATTGTAAATAAATCAGTTTCTAAATTACATCAAAATTTAAGTAAGTAAAAGAAATATAATATCGTAATTGTAATAAATATGTTAGTGAAATTCTTAAGTTATCAAAAGAAGCTCATTATTTTAAGTAAGAATAGTATAAAATATCTATTGAAAACATTTGCTTTTAAAAGCAGGTTAAATAAAATTTAAAATTAAACATTTTGAATCCTGTACACAAAACAGAATATATAACATAACAAACACCGCCATCTATGTGTAAAGAGTATAAAACTAAATCTTAGTGAGCCGTGGCAGTCATAAAATGTAACAAAGTAAGTAATTTTAACTAGTACTCATAGAGGGCGCTTAAAAAAAATAACAAACATTCTTTATCGATTATACTTGATGTCTACATACAGGCCGTTTAGATGCTAAATATTTCTAAAATACTATATTACTTTTAAAATGGATATGGGTAGCACACAAAAAACACAACTTTAGTAACAAAAATTTATACAATACACAGAGCTTCTAGCCACCAAATTTTATGGTCCCAATTTTTGTCTTATTACATTACTGTGAGTTAATCAAAACGCCACAAAGATGTTTGTATGGTTTACTAAAATGTTCAATAATATTTCTTAAACAAAAAGAGAGTGTAGCGTACTGTTGTATTTTTAAAAAATTAAGAGACAAAAATTATATAAAAAACTAATTGCCTGAATGGTTAGTGATGTTTCAAAGTTACATCATAACTTACCAAACATTTGATATATATTTAATTTCTATTAAGGCAATTCACTCATAAATGTCAATAACATATACAGAACTGTTGTGGTTTTACAGGAATTGTGAACTCGATTCATGGACGCAATATTTTATACTACAATTATTATTTCTTGCTTCTTCAGGTCAAAAGCCATCAGTGTATGCGGGAGATATAAAACCATGCTTCTGGCTTCTAATAAAAAAAAAACAATTATGATATTGATCCCTGTTTTTTTAGATTAAGTAAATATAAAATTCTAAATTCCAATTGAATGAATCAGTTTACTGTTTCGTTGACTGTAAATCAATTTTCGCGCAGTCAAGATTGCATCTTGAACCATCGTGTGAATTTGCTTAGAAATATCGTGCCCCACTTTCAGCTATAATGTGTTAATAAACGTGTATTACCAAAAAGAAGCATAGCAAGGAAAATAATATCTGTTAACTATGTATCTGCCTACAGTATCAATCTTAGGGAGTACCTATTTAAAAACATTCTCTTTGAACACTGAATTTTTTTTATCGACTATACAAGAACTAGGCTAGAATAAACTAATATTCTCGACAGTTAAATCATATAAAAATAGCTTTTACTCGCAGTTCAAAACGCGAGGTAATATACGAGTTTAGATAATTAACGCATTGGAACAAAATAACTTTTCTGCTATATGATTTTATCATAATAAACTCATTGTGAACTAATTAACTGCGTCTGATCATTATTAGTTAATATTATGTATATTTAGTTAGTAGTAGTAGTTATATTAGTTTTAGTAGCTAATGAGTAGATTTTCGATCTCTTCTATTTATTTCATTTCAAATCAATAACGCATTCTATATCTGTAATTAAAGTTATATAAATTGCAATTTTATGATCAATTACTCGTAATTTCATTCAACCACATCCGATAGAATTATGAGTTATAAAAAAAAAAAACACTGACCCAACTAAGTATCCAAAATATATATTTATCTATATCAAAATTAAAAAAATACCTTACTTTTTATTAAAACATTCTATTACACGTGCAGATGGTAAATTCTTACGATGACTAACATACGTAAAATTTTTGGTTAATTACAGACATTTTGGACGTTGTATCGAGCTAAAGTTATCGTAAAATATCTTTCGTATCGCTCAGATTTCTCCGCTTGCTTGTTGGGAGTCCAAGGGCCAATATTGGGTGGGTTTTACGACATTTTGTAATGGCGACTATCTTAGATTTTCTAGAACCCTTTCTTTTGAGAGAAAAATGGCGTAGGTTGTAAGTACAGAGATATTAGTCTGTATGTATTGTCTGTCATCGGAGCTAAAGGTGAATTTCAAATTTTAGCTCATTCGGTTAAGATACCTGGTTGAAAAATCAGTTTCAAGGTTTGTCTGTTGTAACCTAACAGACAGATGAAGTGAGATTTTAGCTTGTAAAGAGTATAAAAATTTAGCAAGTAGTCAATCAATTTTTAATTTTTTTTCTCACATGTTAAAAAAATGCTAAGCCGTTCAGCCTTCCTGAAGATGTTACGTTTGTCAACATAGCTCACAGCTTTTAATTTTTATTTACATGCAGTTAATTTTCAAGCATACCATAAAATACTAATTTTTTTTGTAAATAAACACTATTCATCCTCTATTTTACAAATTTAATTTTCTCTAAACTAAAATATAAACTTAAATAATGTTCTAATTCATTTTCAAAAAGTGTTACATAATTATAAATTATGATTTAGTTTATACTGAATAGGAATTTTTTAAAATTACATAGTAATAGTTAATTTTTTAGTTTTTGTTTTTCTGTTTATAATCAAATTAGACAGAGATCAAAGCCCTTGTTCTGAGTCAGCCAGTATATTGAAACTCTTTTACATTACCCGATTAGAGGATTTTTGCTAGCAGGATTCTTGTCTTTGTTCAAATAGTCGTAACAAATGAGCATGCGCCAAAGTGGTGTAACTTGCTCTTTGATATAAATACAAGGCTTCTCTATGTTTTGTGGTTCAGTTCCCTCGTCCGTGCCACTGAAGAAGAGTAAATTGAAGTAAAGATGCATGGACTCCAAGTAAGTGCCTTATTTTATATTTTTTTATAATGAGGGTTTTTGGTAAATATGAAAATATTATATACAAGTCTATTGTTATATAATTTTATATGTAGGTAAAATATTTATTAGAAAAAGAATTACAACCCTTGAAATAAATACTTACTTAAGTCTAATTTTGTGACTAAATTGATTAGGAGAGTATTTTTAGTTCTAGTTTTGCATTGCTGAATATTGAAAAAGAAGTATTCCATTTGTTTCAATTCTAATATATAAATATAAAAGAAACAAATAATATCATTTGAATTGATAATAACAAGAATTAAAAATAATATTAGGAAGTCTTTAAAACTGCATTTTTCCTTGATTATTAAGTTCTGGAAAGGTCTATAGTTTAAAGTAATATTGTATTAATATTATCAATTCTTATAAATATAAGCATATATATATATATATATATATATATATATATATATATATTTATATATATATATATATATATATATATTTTATTATTGTTTATGCAATTTACAGTAATATCAATAAATGTAATTCAGTTTCATTTCAGTGTAAGGTTTACATATTTTTTTCCAAATTATATAACATTTAAACAAACTAATCATCGTAACATGTTATATAGGTTGTGACCTAACATACATAAAAATACTATACGTAAGCTCATTACATAAACTGTTCTTTATTACGATTATAAAACAATTTGTAATTGAGTATTATTTATAAAAATATTTAAAAAATAATGGAATATTCACCTTACTATATAGTAATTTGTTTCTGTTATCAATGTTAATAAATATTCAATACTTATACCAATTATTTGTTTAATAAATATTTTATGTTTTAACATTATGAGCATATATAAAATATTATTCTCAGCATATTAAGATTACGAAGTCACGGGTCATTTCTATTTCATGGGTACAAATAGAGTGAACCACTGAAGCGTGTAGGGCGGAAATTATATAATTTATCATTTTTTATTATAATACTTCCGTTGTATGTTTTTTTAATTCCTATTGTTTGGTACATGTATGTAAGATGTGTGTCTGAAGGTGTATTGTTGTCTTATAATGAATCATTATCATGTGACCTTGATTCAGGTTTTGTTATTATTGATTCATTTTAGTCATGTTTAATAGACTGTTTCTTAACAGCATTATACTTTGTACACATTTATATACTCTATATTTAATTGTTTTAATATACTTATCGTTTAAAAGATTTCATTTCACATTTTGACCCAATACCAATGGTGGCTCTATAGCTTTCTAGGAACCATTTGTAATTTAGCTTTTCAAAATATAAAAAGTTGACGTATTAGATGTTTTATGGTTAAACACTGCAAGGAGGTTAAGGACTTGATAAAACTAAATAGTCTTGATAGTTTCCAAATATTAAATTCATATGATACCATTACAAAATTGAGTGCCTTGCTTCCTATTATAAATTAATGTCCTTTATTTTTGATTTGAATAAATTAAAAATAAAATACAATTAAATAGCAGAATTAATCTTATTTGCAGGTTTGTCTGTTGCTGGCCATGTGCGCCATTATCAAGGCAGGTTATATGGGTTACTCGAATGTTGGCGGGTATGGATACTACCCTGCTTACTCTACTGGCTACAGGAATGGCTATAGAGTATATTCCAGCAATATTCAAGGAGATTATTATGTATGTATCTTATAAATTAAACAAAAATAAAATAAACTCTTTTTTATTAAAAGTTGAGTATTTTATAACTGAAAGCTCTTTTTTAGTAAATAATTATAAAAAACATGTATTGGTATAAAAAATTTTAACACAATTGCCTTATTTACCTATACTTTTAAAAGCGTAGTATACATTGCTTATTTTGAGCAAATTATGGTCTAAGTAATGGGGATTACACACCGTAACATCCCTGTTTGCGACAGACTTGTGTCATTTATCTTGTTTGTTTCAAACCTAACCATTTCATTTCTAAATATGAATGTTATAAAGTAACAAACAAATTTTTAAAAGTCATGTAAATATTTATATTTTTTTAAATATATGTAACTAAAATAAATTATGTTCTTCCATCGATTATTACGTATTGTACAGATAGTTTAATAAAATCTTATATTTTTGTTAATGTTAGTTTAAATATAAACTTTATGTTACTTTAGAATTTTCTAGGTTGGATTCCTTTATATAAAATACAATATCCGTCTTAAACACCTTTATTAAGATTTTGTAGTATTATGTGAATATGAAAACCTATGATTTATAAGAATATTTTAAAATACTGAAGCGTAGTTTAGAAGCATTCTTAGTTTAAAACTTTTAAACTCTAAAATACTCTATTTTATTAAGAATAAACAAAACTTAATACCAAAATAAGGTTTATGACAAAATATAAATGAATTTAAGTAAATTATTATTAATATTAATTTAATTATTCATAATATGTTGTTTTTAATTATTTTTAACAATATGAACATAAATAGTGTAGTCCAATGTTTATGCTTGTCGTAATATACTAGGCGCTCATATTATAACAGACAACATTAATGTTATTTTGTTTCTCAGGCGTATCCTAAATATTCCTACGATTATTCAGTTAACGATCCCAACACAGGTGATCACAAAACAAAATGGGAGACCAGAGATGGTGATGTAGTGAGAGGTAAAATAATCTTAATAATAATAATAATAATAGATTATATTAGATAATAATATAATAGATTTTCCAAATTATAATATTCTCTAAATACTAGGTGCATATACACTAGCTGAGTCCGATGGAACAACCCGAGTAGTGGAGTATACAGCTGATGATCACAATGGTTTCAGAGCGGTTGTCAAACGAATTGGTAAAGCTTATCACCCTCGAGTGTATCAGAAAGAATATGAAGATACCAGTTACTATGGATATCACTAGATGGCGTTACTTGAGATAATAAAGTTCAACATGTGACCACAAGACACACTGTACCTGTGATATCATAAAAATGTTAAAAACATCCCATATTAATAATATCCCATAAATTTAGTGCCTAAAAAAATATATTTTTATAACCTATAATATATTATTTACTAATTCCTCTATTTATTTTTCTTATTCGCTATTTCACAGCAATCCTTACCAGTATATATGAATTTTATTTATTAAGCTGATTGTCTGCTGGTTTAAGGAAATATCTATTGGCTTATATTATTCTTAAGTATTAATAGTAGGGCGAATCAGTAACTGACTGACAAGGAACGAAGGGCCAGCACTCACGTCAATTTTTCGCCGACGGAGGACTCAAGCCTTCTGCATTATGAGACCAACAGCGACTGCATTATGAGATGACTACTTTAAATGGAAAATGCAATGGAAAAGACTAATCAATCTCAACGGGATAAAGTATCACATTGATTCGGTTTCCGGAAAAAGTTTCCGGCGAGGACATTAATATTCTCACAACTTTAATATTTATATTTTTATACTTTAATATTTATATATTTATATCTATATTTTTAAACAAAATATTATAATTGTGACAAAACGAATACATTAGTAAATTTAATATTTGGGATAACAAAGGATTATAATCCCTGGAATAACAAGGAATAATAATAAGATAAAAATTTTTATCGGCTCAATAGACCCAATTTCTCATACATTTGTATGTCAAATAAGTTGGTATTTCATCTAATTTTATTCTTTCTTTTATATGCGTTAATAAAAAACGAAATTAATAATTGTATTATAAAAGAAACACACAGGAAAATATCACTTATCCTTCCTGATCTAACTCTTTATTATTCCAAGAGCTCAAGCATGAAATGTAATGGTCGGCAGTGAGTCTTACAGATAATATGCGACATTATTGTTTTATTTCATTATTTATCCTCAAAACTTACGTTTGCTTTTACTAGGCTAGGAAATTAATTTAAGTCATTAACATTTTCAAATTTGTAATGTGTAAGTTTTCTTCAGTAGAAATTATAAAATGATATAAAATTAATAAAATCAAAAATATTTTATAACTACACATTATTTGATTGAAACTTTATAACTACAGAAACATTAAAAATCGTAATAAAATATAATATGTACGCCTGTTGGTAATAAAAATAATTTGCAACGATATGCATTAATGTCTCTATGCACACGCAATTATTCCACCCAACGCATTCGCTTTCGTTGATTTGCATAAAATGTTTTGAAATATTAACACTGGCATGTATGGCATTGATACATATACTGAAAAGGTTACATTATTTGACGTCACATGTATTGAACTTTAAAACATTCCAATTAAAATTTAAAAGTATTCATATTTCAAATCTAATGGAATGCAATTCATTCGAGAACCTTATTCATGAGCTTGTGAGTTCATGAATAATGACTGATATAGGATTTGAAACTACTCGGGCAAGTGACGATGGCGTTAACATGAATAGCTGAATATGTAATATAAATGCTAAATATAAATGATACTAATGAAATAAAGTAACAATAATGACAATATTTTTGTAACATCGTTAATCTATTCAGGTTAAAATTTTTACACAAAAAGTTATTGAAGCCTTAGTATAAGCCGGTAGTATAACAATAAAGATAATTAATCTTAGGCATCAGGAAACAACTTCTAAAGTGCCAACATTCTTCATAGTGAGTACATGACCATAGACAATAAAGTAATTAAACCTGGTGCATCCTAGGTTAGTGACAGTGGCAGCCAGTGTGCGTGCATACGCATATTGCTTGTATGATAGTGTGCGTTTATAAATAGGTATGTGATGGTCATCGCATGCCGTCTTCGTTTCCAACCTTGGATATGGACGAGTTTATACTGATTTTCTTTAAAAGATTAAAATTTTAATAAATTGTGAATGATAAATCTGTTTTGGTGCGAGAGATATTATGAAGTGATTATGGCTAAAATACTAACATTGGTAAGTGAATGCACATATAATTGGATGTGATATTTTAAATAACAATTAATATAATTTAAAAACTTTCTTTTTAAAGAATTGTTTAAATTGTAATAAAACTTTTTTTTTATTTAAGGTTATTTTAGCAAAAGTGGTACTTTCGATTGGGCAAGAAGGTCATTTATTTAACGAAGAGTCTGGAAATCAACCCGTTGAAGTAAGTTATCTTAAAGTACTCTTTAAAATTAAAAAGAAAAAAGTTATTACTAAACCAAAAAAAAAAAATTTGGTATACGTATTCTATTAATATTACCAATATTTATTTTATAAATAGTCATACTTTACCTAAAAATCATTACATCTTTGTTTCTTAGTTTTATCTACGGCTTAAAATGATATAAATTGTTATTAAAACAAACTAACCAGTCTTAACAACTTAATAACATTCTAATTTAATATAAATTCTGTCAATTTGTAAAGTCTTTGATTCTTATTGTATATTTGTCAATTTTTAGTGTTTTATTATACAGAAAAAGTGTAATTCACATACACTACGAAAATATTGAAAGTGAGTGCTTTGATTTTGTAATACTATGAACCAGTTATACCAATACCAATTAGTCTCGTTTCTCCATCACTACTTCTTAACTTGTTTTTAAGTAAGTAAAAGTATAATAATTGAGCTACTTTACATTTGAAATTCTTTTTGACATAATATACTGCAAAATTATTAACATATTTACTAATATTTAATATTATATTTTATATAGAAATATAGTTAATAATTATTCGATCTATGTGTTTTTTTAAAGTTTTGTTGGAATAACATTTAGAAACTTTATAACAATTGTAACTAAATTATTATTTTTTTCGTTTCATTTTAATTGATTACAACTACGAAGTGTTTTGAAATCGCAATACAAAGTTATATAATTACTTCATGAATATAAAGTGAACGTAACGGATACCGATGAAAGTCTGTCATTGACATTGAATGAGGTGATGCGCACGCGCTCATCTTGAACTTGAAACATTGAGTTGATGTGTTGCGAGTGCTTAAAAATATTATTTATTTACAAATGATTTTATTAATTGTTTATACTTTATATCACATTATTTGATTACCATATTTAATACAAAAAAAAAATTAGGTAAATAAATTACGTATCTCTTTCGTTTAAAAAATATGTTTGTTAAGTTTTCAGAAATTATTAATGTCGTGCAAACATGATAATTACTTCCAATTATAATGTGGTAGTAAAAAAAGTAAATCAAGCATATACAAACGAAAGTGATGAAAACGTGGCACTAATACTGAGGCACATCTGCTTAAATATTTTCGGCTTCATTATACAAGTAGCATAAAAACTTTATGGAAACGATGAAAAAAAAGTGATTGTTGATTCAGAAATCTTCATTAAAACCAACAGACATGCAATGAATTGTTATAATAAGTAAAATACGGAGTCAACGCACGCGAGCTATTATTTTACACATTCCTCGTTCAGTTTTTCTGTATCAGCATTAGCATAATTGGGGAGCGAATAGAAAACTTACTATTAACATTTTATGTAAAATATTTCTTTTATTACAGGAAAATCCCAATTATTCCTACGGTTATGGTGTTGCTGATACTGTTACTGGTGATATAAAAACTGTTTGGGAAGCAAAGGATGGTGACGCTGTAAAAGGTAGAATATATATTTTCACTATCTTTCTATTGGTATTTAATAAATAAAGATTTAATATTTATTTTGCTTAGATCATTAGTATTCCATAATAGGTTAATCGGGTATTTTTCTTACCGTTACTATTGTAACATCCAATGTTCTCGGAGCTATATAAGATTATATGAACGAAAATATATATTCTTTGTACTTATTTACAGGTCACTACAGTGTAATAGAGCCAGATGGTTCTATCAGAACTGTAGAGTATTCTGCAGGTCCACAAACTGGGTTTACAGCGGTTGTAAATCATGATAATCCTTTAGAACAACAGCAAAATCATGATGAAAATTCAATGGTCGATAAGGCTCTTAGAGACTATGACAGGTATTATGATTTTTCCGGTGAAGATGAATCAGAAGTTTCTTATAAAATAACAGACAGAAAAAGAAAACGTCATCCGTACGACTCTTCGTTTGATGATTATAACGTAATGAAACGTCCAAAATATCCAGCCGACTTAGAAGCAAGTGAATATACTCATAGTTTTTCGATCAAACATCCCCATGATGATTTAATGTCAGAAGGAACATCACATAGTCATATTGGATTTAAATTTGATCCAAATTGCAAGACTAAACATAAAAAACAAAAGCATCCCTATTCAAATACAGCAGATATTGATTTTCGTAAGCATAAATATCCATCTTTAACATCATCTGATTCATATGATAGTGATTATGATAAATATGTAGGTGATGCTTCAAATATGGAAATGAAAAAAATAGTTCATCGATACAAACATAATAATGAACATTTCAAGCATTCTAAGCCAGATGATTATAAGGATTGGTCCCCTATTAAACATGGATACCCGAGTATGTCAGATATTCCACCACTAGAAAACCCTTATTCTGATTATGATCATCCAAGACCAAAGAAGAAATATAAACCTTTAAAGAAGCCGGATCACTATGAATCTGAAGACTTAGATGATTATATTTTAGTTCCTAAAAAGAAATTCAAGAAACCTCCCAGAATTATAGATCCAGAATATCAAACAGGATTTGATAATGACTATGAAGATACCTATGAAGATGATCGTTTTCACAAACCAATACGAAGCACAAACCAGAATGAAGTTGTAAGGAAAATAGTAAAAAAACAGCCAGCAATTAATATTTTAGACATATTTGATATTTAGAGTGTAAATACAAACTAGAATAGTTATTGTATAGAATGAAATTATTTAATATCTTCGTTATTGAGTAAAAGCTTAACATTTACAATTAAAACTTATTAAAAATGCTATTTTCAAATGAGGGTTTACTCAAAAGCGATTAAAAAGACTGCTACTAGTTTTATTAGGACCGTTATATATCAAATTATAACTTTGTTAAAATTATTCACTGTTTAAAAGTGTTTAAACGATGAATAGTATTTTTGTTTAATAAAATTAGAGAAAAAAGAGACTTTTATTGGAATTATATTAAAGAAACATAACCAAATAGCAAGGCAATTGTTAATTCAACGCGCGATATCTTTTAATACTTGCGTAATGTACAAAGGCAGTGAAAGTATTTAAACTGGAGCGAGTGTAGGCCGCTTTGATTACAAGGACGCATAAACCGCTCGGAGAATGTTTGACATAAAACGTTTCAAGATTTTAATATTTTTTTATTTAATTTGCACAAAAGACTTTCTTTTTACAATCTATAACCAAAGGTATAAAATATTATTGTATACAACCAAAATTTATAATTAATCTTGTGATTATCTTTTTGTATGAAGAAAAAGATCAGGATTATCTTATTGCATGAACAAAAAGATAATATTTATATTAAAATCATTTAAAGATAAAATCAATGTAAAAACGTTTTATTAAAATTTGATTAGGTACTTTACACTTACTTTTTAAAGTAGCTCTGTTTCAAAATTAACTTCACATCCGCCACTTGAAGTTTCTGTCTATTTTATATATTTATAATATAATATAAGAGATAGGAGTATTGAAAATATAATTAATCTTTGGTTTAGAATTGTAAACAATCGTAGGCAAATTAATGATTCATTTAGTAATTTTTATTGTGAAATTAATGAATTATAATAACGGAACACTTACATTTAAAAAAAAGTAATAAACCTTACATTCTCTGTAATACGTTTTTTAAAAATACATTTTTAAAAAAATATTTAGAATAATGCTAAATATGTATGAAAGATGAAGTTAAATTAAAGTTAATTAATGGTATTATCATTCTATAATTTAATTTTCATTTTATTTCTTCTGTTATATAAAAATTTATAATTTAATATTTATACTCTAATTCCTTCGGTATTCTTCTAATAATTATGTCTTAAAAGTTACTTGGTAGATTTCATGACATGAAATAATTTTTCTTCAATTATTGTTAGAAAGTATCTAAACAAAAAGAAGCTAATATGCGACAGACACTTTTTATCTATTTATGTATTGTTATCTATTGTTAAACGTAATTAGAGTTAATTAATAGCTTAGGTGGATTAAAGATATATTTTTTTCTAATTAATTCTTTTAAATTATAGACCTTCATTCCTTTGTTTCTTTAGATAAAGATAAATTATGACAATTGTATTTCAATAAAACTATTTCATGAATATAACTCGCGTTTATATTTATATTAATTTTTTTTTAATTTAAACACGACGTTTCGAATGCTTTGCAGCAAACGTGTTCGCGGCAAGACGAGACGATGGTGTCGCAGTAAGACGAGATGATGTTATATATGTAAAATAGTTTTCTAGAAAAGTGTAGTACTCGTGTAAATCTTAGAAAACATTACTTTTAATTTGCAAAACACAAACATTATCAAATTGTTCTTTCGTATTTATAAACAATACTATTCAATACGTTTAAAATGATAATATTTTCATATTAATCTGGTACCAAATGTGGTTGGAATGTGGTATTTTAGGTAACCGAGTTAGGTGATATGTTTAATTCAAGTAACACATGTAGACATTCACCAATAGGTGCGGCCATGACACGACTTCTATTGTCGCAACACTCGCCTTACCCTTTTATAAATCAATTCGTTCTGATTATTAGCATTTAAGTTATAAGAAATTAAGGTCTGAGGTCGTTGATATGATAATAACTATGCTGTTAGGTGATAATGAACACAATATATATAGGTCTTTAATGATCTTAATTGATTTTTATTTTATTAGCTGGATTAGATTTTTTGATGCTTATAAAATTATTATTGTATTGATATTTTATTTATTTAATACTGAAGAATAAAATATAATGTTTATTTATTATGAATTTATCTACGGTCGTCTATTTCAATTAACGTCAATCTTGAAATAAGAGGTAATAGAAATTTAACGTTTAAATTAATAAACTATAAAATCAAAATAGATTAAGGAGCCGAGATTTATTGTAAGTTATGTATTTACTTTATTTTTACGAGATAGCTTCGATATTATTATTGCATATACTAATAAACGTACTATTTAATCACTTTGTAAAAGAGATTGTATGGTTTTGTGTGTTTTGTTTTTTTTTTTACATTTTTTTCATTGGATGTCGAAACTTAGTAGGTCGATAACTTTATTCAATATCTTTCAAATTTAAATACTTTGTTCTATATCTGTTTGAATAGAACTTGGCTGTTTCTATTATACCAGCGTTATTAGCTATTGAAAAGCATTGTCGATAGTTTCTAGAACATAAATCTATCTAGACATCATGTTTTTTGCTTAATATGAATACCTCAAGTAAATTAATATTGTATTACGATAATAAGAAAGAAGAAATTATACATGATGATTCTAAAACGCCGAACTTCCATCTAACATAGAAATAAAATTAAAAATAACAATAACATAGACTCCTGTTGGCTAAATATTTTTTTATATAAAAAAAAAGTACTAAAATGAATAATCATATAAAGATAAAGTATTCAATGTATTGAAACCAGATCAAACCCACTTAAAATATTATGAAAGTGTACCCTATACGGTAAGCCAACGTTTTTACTATTCCTTATATAATTCTCACTAATATGTAGATGTCAATCACTGGATAACATGTGGAACTGATTTCTAATTCAATTCTTAACGAGTATTTGAGCTATAATTTGCATAATACGTTTAAAACTGATTATTATATATGATATAGATACTTATGATTTTTCAGAAATACAATAATTATATTTATTTTCTTTTTATTTCTATAATATATTAATTTTTATATTCTAAATATACCTTTTTTTCAATTAAATTAAACCAAGTTAAAATTTTATTTAATGAATATGAAACTCATCATTAATATGAAAAATATCTTAAAATAGAAGCGTGTATAATTATCAATTTAATTAGAAAATATCAAGTTTATTCGACCTTCAGTTACCATAACTAGTTTGACTGGATTTACATCGCCGGTTAATGACACGATGAGTAATAAACATAGGCCGGTTACAGACGTGCGACTTTTCGACGAGATTTATTTGATAGTTTGACACATGATAACTAATGATAGGACAGGATCACCAGCCTTGAAACTTAAGATGAGATTGTTTCAAAATTTAATTAATAAATTGATATCAAACCTTACCCATATTTTAAATAAGAAGTTTAGTAATATACTACAAGAAAGGTATACTCGGTCGTGTAAATAAGTTGAGACTTTTGATAATATTTTTGCCCCCGCTGTATAATAAAAGTCATGTTATGACGGACGGCCGGTTAAAGAATATATTTCTATCCTTCGGGAGCACTACTTTTTTAGGATGAAAGAAATCCTTACATCTTTTCTGTGCCCCTGAATAATTTTCAGGCTGTGATCGAAATTTCGGGAAAATCTTAAAAATAAAGGATGGAAGCATAACTAACAGATATAT
The DNA here is from genome assembly GCA_959347395.1 of Mechanitis mazaeus. Taxonomy (NCBI): domain Eukaryota; kingdom Metazoa; phylum Arthropoda; class Insecta; order Lepidoptera; family Nymphalidae; genus Mechanitis; species Mechanitis mazaeus. The sequence continues at coordinate 12,196,432 of OY365750.1, forward strand.
AATATATATCGTTATAGATTCAAATATTCTATTAAATATTCCAATTTAACAAGCTGAACTACTTTTTTTTAAGGGGGGAATATTAATTGAATTTTTGTCTAGGACTCCAAATACTCGTCGATCTGATTGGCAAAATTTTTTTTTCAAAATAACTTTATACAATAAATATAGACAAAACATTTTAAATGTCATAAATAAATTAAACATTAAATACAATAAAATAATTAACATTATTAATTTGTGTTAGCAATATTAAAAATATCAAATAAGCTCACTAGAATAATAAACGCACAATAACAATAAATGTACTCCAAATATTAATAATTTTTCGCGCTTTTTGATCATATATGATATATGATATATGTATATCATATAACAAAATAATATGATATATCTGTATATCATATAACAAAATAATATGATACATCTGTATATCATAAAATAAAATATTCGGACTATATGGTTTTGTGCTTAAGTTATTTAATTAATTATAATTTTTTTCTAAAAAATTTTTGCCGGATAAAGTAAAAAATAAAAAAATGTGTTGAAATAGATTTTTTACATATGAAATGTATTAAAAGGAGAAGAAATAAAATAAAAATCATTAATAGTTAATACTTATAATAAAATAAATACTAGAACACAATTTAAAGAGTAATATGTTTTTCGTATATTTATTATAGATAAAGATACATGTATGACTTTAATCCAAGTCGCTCTACTTCTGATACTTAATATAAAGCAGGAGAAAGTGTCTGAATCGATTCCCCAATCACGTATTATTACACTTTATCTTCGGATGTTCGTAGTCTATTTTCTATTTAATATAATCAATATGACTTCCGTATAGCATAAACAAGTGTAGAAAATAAATGCTTATATTTTATTAACAACTAGAATTCTAAGGCATAATGAGGAAGCGAGAACATAGCTCAAAAGACAGAAAAGTTTCGTGGCAAAAGAAAAAGTAATAAAAAAAACTCTGGGGTATATGAAAAAAATTAACAAAAACTGGATATTAATAAAGATATAGATTGTATTAATAGTAAATTTTTATTTCTCCGTTAATCCGTTTGTCCGTCGAACTGCGCGTAGTGCAAACTTATAAAGCGAATGTTCCCATATGTGCTATATGAGTAACTAAACAGTTATCACCCAATGTTTTTAATTATTACCAAACACTAAGTAATATATTCTAATATTGTACTAACATTAGAAAGATTATCTTTTCGAATTCAATTCAATAATAAATTGGTCCCGAACACGAGAATTTACAATGAAAGATATTTGACATTCAAATATGGGCATCGATCCGTGGCAGTCGTCAATTCCTATTGCTATAACGTAACTGCCTTAAATATAATTATGTGAAATAAATGAAATTAGCATTTAGTTAAAAAATGCTTTTATTATAGTCTACTAGAGCTTAAAGGTTCTTGCGAGGAAATTGCAACAATTACTAACAGTTGTTCTTAGGTGCACACGATAACGTGCCAACGCTAAATGCGTTGTTTTAGAACCAAAGCCGTAAATATATATCATAACGAGCGAAATAAACTTTGATCTACTTTCAAATAATAGTTAAAGTTTCCAGTTTGAAATATATCATAAAAATTTTAGATAAAAAATGTCATTGACCCATTGAAGTTAAAATGTTACAATCGTTTGTTAAAATGTTTATATAAACATTATGACCGAATTTATTATATAATATAGTATTTTTTAAATAATTGAAAATTACTAGCTCTTTATAAATAGACGAGTAAATGTCACTTATACTGTTGAAACACATACTTTATTTTCTTAACGCAAAAACATGTACAATAATTTCTAAATGCAATTTAATTTTCCTGTATGACCCACTTAATATATTAATTCTAAATGGCTTACAACATTAGATTAATGAACGAACACGCGCTGGCTATCCGTTCGATAAGTGACACAGGCTGGCAAGATATGTTATAACTAAAATTAATAATGTTAGTAATACAAACTTACGCCATAGATATTAATTAATAGAAAGTCTAGTTATTTTAATATTTCATAAATTAATTAATTCTCATCCATTTTTTTAAAATAAGTTATTATTATTATAATTTTCTATATAACTATACTTAAATATTGTTTATAATAAATATTTTGTGCTCACCGGTATATATTTATTATTCTCAAATCAATTCTTACTTAGTTGAATACAGAAAGGATAGTATAGATAAAGCTAAGCCATTTTATTTTATAAATAATTAATATTAAATTAAATAATATTAATTTTTTTGACGTGTTATTGGTAATATTATCAAAAATTATGACTTTTGAAATGTGACATATTAATTTTTATTTGTAGTTCACACAGAAAAAGTTACGGGCAAAAGCATGTTCAGAATGTAATTATACTAATACAGCTGACATTACATTCTTCTCTTTACTATGATTAATGTGAGATATTAATGGTACGATAATAAGGACAGTTAATAACTAACTACTAAAAGGGTATTATTATTAAAATACATTACTTAATACTAAATATATAAATTGTAAACTATTTATCACAACAATAGGCATATCCATATTATGATAGTCTATCTAGACCAAAGCGGGCAGCGCCCACTATTCATAGACATACATTTGTACCCTGCGACACCGCAAACGGGACATGAGGTCTACCTATAGGACATACTACAGCCTCTATATAAGCGCCAGATATCTTAGGATTAGACACACATCAAGTCCTAGTGCTTTCAGAACTAACGTTCATATCTCAACAAAATTTTGTGAAAATGTTCGCAAAGGTAAATAAATTAATATTGTAAGACACAGTTAACTTTTTGTTAATATAAAAAGAGATTTCGATGTAAAAATTTTGTTGTGTATTTTTAAAATTATGATTTAAAGGTGATTGAAATTTTCTTTATCTACTAAACAGGCGATCGTAGCGTGCGCTCTGCTGGTGGTAGCTCAAGGAGGACTCATTGCCAATTCACATGGCGCTATATCTTCTCAAAGCATAGTGCTAGGACACCCGGCTCCCGCAATTGCAGGTCATGCCATCGCTGCTCCAGCTTACGGACTAGGATTAGGTATTACTCTTGATTAATTACACTTATTATTATATTAACTTATGTCCTTATATAGCTTATATGTCTTTATTATATAAATAATAAAGCTAAGGTTATAATTAGACTGTATTTTTTCTATTTTACATTTTTTTATATATTTATTTGTAATAACGACTTTATTAACAACAATTTCATCGTAATAATATTAAGGTCACGGTGCTGTCGTCTCACATGGCCCTGTTCTGGGCGCTCCCTTGATTCATGCACCTGTCGCTCATGCTGTAGCCCCTGTGGAAGTATACGTGAGTAAATTATTATATAAGAATCAATATTGATTATTTAATAACATTAACTATATATTGAAGTAATGTTTGTAATAAATGATAACAAACCCAACCTTGTAAACCCAATATTTTGTTTCAACGTAAAAGTTTTTTTAGTCCCACCCCCGCTACCAATTCAACTATGGCGTTGCTGACGGCCACACCGGTGACCAGAAGAGCCAATGGGAATCCCGAGACGGTGATGTTGTAAAGGGACAATATTCTCTAGTGGAAGCCGATGGCACCATCCGTACCGTTAACTACTCTGCTGATGACCATAACGGGTATGTTGAAAACAAAAATTATGCACATGTAAATTATAAATGATAATTAAAAATCATTTTCGAAGCAATTACTACTAAAAAGTATTTGAATTATCAAATAATTTATCAAAAAAGTTAATTATATATATTTTTTATATAAAATTATATTATTTTATAGTTTCAACGCTGTAGTTAGCAGACAAGGCCACGCCGCTCATCCCGCAGTTGCGCACGCGCCCGTTGCAATTGCTTCCTTAGGACATGGTCATCTCCTCCACGGCTAAACTTAACAAACACATTTATTACTATCTATACTTAGGATAAGGATGCGACTACGTAACAAGGCTGCTTTGGTAACGGTTCAATGAAAGGTTCGCTTAGAGGCACAGCGTTTCATAAGGTGTATCTGATGGGACAACGGCCCAAGACTTCACAATCAGTACCTGAGGTGCTAGCTTTTGTATTATACTTCTCTTTTTAGTTGGTAAGTCTTTTACCGTTTTCGAATTTAGATTAGAACATACATTTTATGAAACGTTAGGAGATACCTAAGGGTGCTAGGCGAAGACGGATTTATGTAAAATATTATACTTATTCTCATTTATAACTCTGTTTTTTTTACATTATCCTAAATATATTTCAAAACCTTATATAAAAAAAAAATATTTAACTTTTACTTTATTTCAACTTTACGTTTACGGACGTTATAAATTATTATTGAATCAATATAATTTCTAGGTAATTTTAGGTTAATACAAAAATGAAATAATAATAATGGTGGCACCATTTAAAATAATATTAAATTAACAACCACAAAAGATTATCACTACTACTATCTGTGAGATAAATAATAATACAGACAATCAGAAATATAGTTATGAAATATGGAAGCTTTATAATATAACTAAAATAATAAATATCTTAAATAAGAGATTCTTACTCTTTTTATTTGCGAAACAAACGAAAATACAGACATACTAAAAGACAAAAAAAAAAATTAATTTAATTCAATTAATTTGAACAAATATTTTCTATAAAAATAAAACTTCTAAAATAATAATAATATTTTTTTTAATACATATTAATATATTATAACAAAAACTAAAACGTTAGGGAGAGTTAAAAAAAAGTTCAATCGTTCCAGGAATAAGTAAGAAAATGAAAAAATTACAAATTCAACATGACGGTTAAAGAGGACGCTACAACTCTCAAAGCAGACTAATCTATATACGTCCAACGCGTTTATAACGTAAATTAAATTAAATTTTGAATTTAAATCATATGTATTACCGCTTGCAATACTTTATTACAATGTACATTTCGTTACTTTTATTTCATTTACGTATTTCAGTGCATATAATGAAAGGGAGTGCATCGTACGTAGTAAAGTCAAAGTGCAAATTGAAATTAATTAGTGAACCTAACATTTTATAACCTATAAAGAATATATCGTTGTTTAAAAAAACCTAAGATTTATATATATAAAAGATGCATTGTTTTCAAGTACCTTAGGAATAAATTTAACAAGGGAAGATGAAAACAAAAGTTATATCTTTTAACAAAACCAATTTATTACAAAACTTAAAATATAACGTGTACTTAGATTATATATATTTTTTCAAATATTATCTACTAGTGATGAGATAGAACATGGATGGGAGCTGTGTGTGCCTGGGGCTGGACATGTACTGAAGGCGCAGAATTTTCTACTTGTGCATTGAATCTGGTCAAAAATATAAAATATAAACATAATATTACTTAAGCTACACACTAAAAGACTAAGAAAATGAAATGGCAAATAATAGGAGATATATTTTACCCGCTGTGCGCATCAGCGTTATAATGTACAGTGCGTACAGAGCCATCAGGCTGGTGCAGACTGTAGGAGCCGGTCACGTGGTCACCGTCGCGGACCTCGTGTTGGGATTTGATGTCACCAGTGTGAGTGTCTGCCACACTGTAATCGAACTCATATTTGGGGTGGGCCTGAAAATGTAAAAATGAAAGTTTAAGAAAATCAAAAGAAAAATAAAGCTTTCACTGGCGAAATGTAACATTTCCAAAATAAATATTCAGATCCTTAACTTACGATCATGTAAACTTACATAATATTCCACATGCTCATTGGAATGATGTTGATTATGGTTAAAGACAGGCGACGCATGATAAGACACGGGAGCAACATGAGCTACGGGAGCTACGTGTCTTACGGGAGCAACGTGTTGAATGACAGGAGCAGCGTGATGAATAACAGGCGCGGCGTGCTGGATGCTGACGTGGTTAGAAACTGGGGCAGCATGAACAGCTACGGCGGGTTGATGATAGGAAATTGGAGCAGAATGGATGGCGATTGGTTGTACATGGTTGTATCCTTGCTGATTATCATGGCGGATAATAGACTGGGAGGAGACAGCCTGGCCGTGGGAGTAATGCTGTGCGCTTGCTGCTCCCAGCAGAGCTACTAACACGGAAATCTACAAAATGGTATTATTATTATATAAAAGTAAATAAGGTATTCGCCGCAACAATGTAAACCAATAAAATTGCGTGTTATGTTTAATGTTTAATATTCATATAAATATTGATTAAAAATTAAGAATTCAGTTACAAATTTTATATTATTCAAGTAATATAATTATAGTAATTAGTATTAGTAATTTAATACTTTTAATTAATTTAGTTATTTTTCTCACCTTTGCTAACATGTTTATATTTTTCGATATTTACTTTGAATGATAATATTTCCGTTCGGGACTGGCCTTTTATATTGCCAACATTAAAGTTCGATACTTTGTTACATAATTGGTTTAAGAGTTTTTATTGAAAACGGGTTTTATCTGTAACAATCCAAGTATCCCCTTATTCAATGAATTAAATAAACTTTCGAACCTACGTTATCATAGTCCAATGAAGAACTATTTGATAAGATTTTCATTTTGTTTTGATATAAAACAAATTACAATGTGTAAATATAAGTAAATATTTTATTTACGTTTAAGAATAGTTTTGTCTGGATCTTTATCTAAAGTAAGAGTTAACTTTCTTTCGAATATTTGTTTTCAATATTATCATATAATTTAAAACCTTTTCTTTTGCTGTTAGACAATAAAATATTTAACATATATATATATATATATTAACAATAATAACATATTTCGAACCCGTTATGGGTTCGAACACTATGTTATTAATGTCTTGGTTAAGAAAAAATTATATTATTTTTATTCGTTTATTTATTTATTTTTATTTTTTATAATACCCATTCCATCACCATCATTTGATTAGTTTGATTATTAGATAATATAGTACTTTTTAAGTTTCTTAAACATAAAAAAGCATAATTTTTTTTCAATTGCGATGACTATTTAATGACTTTAAAATTTTAAAATATGCACTTAGTCGATTTTGCTGAAGAACTAATCAGTTCTAAGGTACATGAATATTCTTTGATTGATACTAAAACGAAATCAATTCCATAATCAGATCACGAGAAAATGGAGCCAAAAATTTCGATGTCATTACAATAACTTCCTTTAACAGGAAGTCAATAATTTTAAATATTAGTCGTCTTTATCATAATCACAGTAAGTCCGTAAAATAGTTCAGTACTGTCATTGAATATTTCTTATCCAATATTAATACTAATTAATACATAATATATAATAAAGTAACCACTGGTTTTTCAAGTATAATATTCTTTCAAATTTTCTTATGATTTACTTTGGTTTAACTATATCGTCGATATGTTACAACATCACAAATTTATTAAATAAGCATTGACAAACAAAAATTAACAAACTTTCATTTAATATTTAATTACTACATTTCAAACTCGTTTTCAGTGAACATTCTTAAACGAGTTATATTATAACATAAGTAAAAAGGCCCTATAAAAAGGGCTTGCTGACTGGCAATTGTATCATTCGAATTTAAGGTCGAAAAAAATAACAATGATATCAAAGGTACGAAAAATGGAATATATTTCATTAAAAATACAATAATTATTATAGTTATTATGGAATCAACATTAAAGTTATAACAATTATTATTTTTCTCACTAATGCTTTGATATATTAATTTTTAAATATAGATAATACCATTTTGCAGATTTTCCTGTTAGTAGCTCTGCTGGGAGCAGCAAGCGCACAGCATTACTCCCACGGCCAGGCTGTCTCATCCCAGTCCATCATCCGCCATGATAATCAGCACGGATACAACCATGTACAACCAATCGCCATCCATTCTGCTCCAATTTCCTATCATCAACCCGCCGTAGCTGTTCATGCTGCCCCAGTTTCTAACCACGTCAGCATCCAGCACGCCGCGCCTGTTATTCATCACGCTGCTCCTGTCATTCAACACGTTGCTCCCGTAAGACACGTAGCTCCCGTAGCTCATGTTGCTCCCGTGTCTTACCATGCATCACCTATAATAAACTACAATCAAAATCAATATGCTCATGGGCATGAGGACTATCACGTAAGTAACAATAATACATACATTACATATATAATAAACAAATATTATATATTTTATATATAACAAATATTATATATTCTCCAGGCTCACCCCAAATACGAGTTCCAATACAGCGTAGAAGACACTCACACCGGTGACATCAAATCCCAACACGAGGCCCGCGACGGTGACCATGTGACTGGCTCTTACAGTCTTCACCAGCCTGATGGTTCCGTACGCACTGTACACTACAACGCTGATGCGCACAGCGGGTAAGTGTGTACATCCTACTATTTATAGATTCATAAATGGCTTCTGGAATTATTTTTTTTATATTATTTTGATGATTTCAGATTCAACGCTCAAGTTGAAAATTCTGCACCATCAACACATGTTCAGCCCGCCCAACATTATGCACCTCATGTTCTTGCACATCACTAATTATAACACTCTGACATATATATAAATTACTGTTTTACTAAAATTGAAGTATTTAATAAATCTCATATCAAAGTAAAATTTTTTTTCAAGCTAACCTATGTATGTCTAAGACCTGTTGAAAATATTATTACTGTGTTTTAAGGAGTACAAAAACTTTTTTTCCTAAATAATTCTAAATAATCCTAAATAATTTCCTAAATACATACAATATTTATACTTATTCAAACACATATTTTAAAATAATGCAAAAAATATTTTGTTATTATGAAAATATTTTTAAAAACCTTTAAATCAAGATATAATGTAAAAAGCAATCCTAAAAGTTACCAATTTAATGTGGAAGTTTTTTTTATATTACAAAATTTGACTGACCAAAGTAAAGCTAAGGCCCCATTGCACAGGAGTGTACTTGTCACCCAGGTATAGTTTAAATGAACCTTTAAACATCATTTTGTGTTTTATAAGAAAAATAAGATATTTGTTCAATATGTATTCGTACGCTTAAGGATCAGTTCTAAATTAAAATATATCCAAAACAATTACAGCATTCTCGTATAATTTTTTAAACAGACTAAAAACGACCTATGTTATCTTATCTTGCATACAATCAATTAATGAAAGAAAGTAGTTTTTACGTCAATCTTCCACTTTAACTTCACTGTTCATTTGTAAATTAATTAAATTAAATTGTAAATTACTATTTTGGCTTTATCTGAAAAGTGTTCATATTAAGACCTTCGGGTGCTGTAGCATCATGATAAGCTTTCGCGATATAATCGAACAGATCAGTCAGTCAGATTATAAAATCTACAATAGAATAATCTATTGTAATTTGAATAAGTAAAAAACTAGGGTTTTTTTAATAACTGAATAATTAGTAATATAAAAAGTAAAATCCAAGACAAATCGCCGTATTGTTTAACTCAACGATATAATTGTGTTCAAAAATATATATATAACCTAATCAGTGAAAACAAGATATATTATAAGGTCTTAACAGTGATGCATTCTCTATATATCAAGCCATGAAGTGCAAAAAATGTCTTTGAGAAGCGTGCAAAATCACTTACAAAATAGCGAAATACTTTAATATTTGAAATAAATATAAATAAATATTATTAATGTACACAATAATTATATATTATATCATCTGTTTTTTTTGGACAAATAAAAATAAAAAAATAATATACTGATAGTAATCATGGATCACGAAAGTCTAAATACAAATTAACATTTAGTTTCACATTTGTCAATATAAATTCTTTTAAACATTGCTTTAAAGGCATTTAGAGTCGGAGCGTATTATGAAATGGTTCCTTATAAAATATTAATTAAATTAACATAATCCTAGTAATATAAAATAGGGAGCAATAAAATATTTATAAGTTGCAATTTTGTCCTAATGAGAAAGAAATTATTAAGAATCATTATGAAATATAATCTAAAATAGAATTTAAATTTTATTTTTTGTGAGTTCTTTCCTATTAAAACAGCGCTTCATGGTTAAGATAATACTTATAATATCGTTACTAAATGGAATAGAAAAATTGTTAAAAGTCAACTCAAGCACAGTATTTTAAAGTTTTGCTATTTGCTTTCGGCTTCCAATTATAATGGCATATCATTTTCGGGGGTTAATCGGAATGTCAAATGGGTTAGGCCAGGAACATTAAAATTAATCTGAATTCATTAAGACAATTGATAATATCATAAGTACAGTCAATGTGTAGTGATCCAGCTGCTAGTCAGTGACATAATCATGGCAGTCACAAAAGATAGAAAAGGTAAGAGTTTTATAATATAAAAAAAGAGTAGATATGTCATATAATAAGTATAAAGAAAAAACTTTCAATTATTTTTTTCTTATTTCTAATGTTTATTATATAGCACCTAAGGAACAGATAAAATAATCCAATAGTGTCGTAGATGTGATGCCATATTCTTGTCTTTGTTTCCTTTTGCTTAATAAAAAAAAACTTTTGTGTCTATAAATATTGTATATTATATTGTGTATATGAGGTATTATCGTTACCACTTGACTACTGCCGTAATTTAATATAAATTAGTTTTAACCATAATTAAAGAAAAAAGAACTTAGTATTTTCTTAGATTTTCACGAGTACACATTTGAAATAAAACAATTTTTTACGGATTAAACTAGCGTATAATTTTGTTTACATTTTAATTTTAACCCGACATTTCGAATGCTTTGCAGCAATCGTGTTCACGGGTAGACAAGATGTGTCTGTCTATTTCACTTATTTTTTCTTATGGCATTGAATGGTTAACGAGCAGAGATTAAAATAATTTTTCCAGCAAGAGAAAATTAAGTTTTGTAAATAAGCCACGCTTTAATAATTGAGAAAGCCGAAGGAGACTAGAATGTACAGAGAGGATCCCTTCCTCTTTGGATTTGGGCAACCAATTATTTCACACTATAAGCATGTGTAATAGCCTCTTACTTTGAAGGATGGTGCTATCCCGATCGAGAAAAAATTAATATTTTCTTAAAGGTTATAGTCACCCGTTTTCTAATTTAAATAAATTAAAGTTTCAGTATTTTAAAAATAAATTATTGCTTAGGTCTACTATTACGAGACAATATAACGAATTTAGTTAATTTAGTTTCCTTTAATTACAAACAACTCAATTTGTTTCTTTTGCTCGCTTACCTCCCTATTTTTCTAAACTATATTAAACTAAACTCCTATTAATATTAACGGGTTTCTTTAAGCTGGATATTTATAATAATTACAAAAATAGTTTATAACAAATAACTTTATTGCTATATAATTCACTTAACTATGTTTTATATACTAAAGTGATGAAAATAATTAGTGATGAGATAGGACATGAACGGGGGCATAGTGTGCTTGGGGCTGAACATGTGCTGATGGTGCAGAATTTTCAACTTGAGCGTTGAATCTGAAAGATGGAAAATTATAAATTATTTTTTGATTTCAACATGAGTTGCAATATTATATTGAAAAACTATTAATATATATTTTACCCGCTGTGCGCATCAGCATTGTAGTGTACAGTGCGTACGGAACCATCAGGCTGGTGAAGACTGTAGGAGCCAGTCACATGGTCACCGTCGCGGGCCTCGTGTTGAGATTTGATGTCACCGGTGTGAGTGTCTTCTACGCTGTATTGGAACTCGTATTTGGGGTGAGCCTAGATAATATATAATATTTGTTATATATAAAATATATAATATTTGTTTATTATATGTAATGTATGTATTATTGTTACTTACGTGATAGTCCTCATGCCCATGAGCATATTGATTTTGATTGTAGTTAATTATAGGCGATGCATGGTAAGACACGGGAGCAACATGAGCTACGGGAGTTGCGTGTCTTATGGGAGCAACGTGTTGAATGATAGGAGCAGCGTGATGAATAACAGGCGCGGCGTGCTGGATGCTGACGTGGTTAGAAACTGGGGCAGCATGAACAGCTACGGCGGGTTGATGATAGGAAATTGGAGCAGAATGGATTGCGATTGGTTGCACTTGGTGGTATCCGTGTTGGTTATCATGACGAATTATAGACTGGGATGAAACAGCGTGGCCGTGGGACCCGTGTTGGGCACATGCTACGCCTAGCATGGCAGTCAATAATACGACCTAAAAATGGTATATGTTTAGTTACTTATAAATTTATAGTATAAACTTACTTTACCCGTTCAAGTAGTCTGTAAATTATGTTATGCAGTGCATTTAAAATGCAAAAAATAGTTTTAACGATAATCCTTAAGAAAGCTCTATTAAATAAAAGAAAGAGATAGTAAATTTATATAAAAAATAATAATTCGGTTTTCAAAAACAATAATCACATTTAATATAAATTCCGTATAGTTGTGATAAGCATCGATTATCTTGAAAAGGCATTATATTGCAATATGCAAAGATATAATACAAATAATTTTGCTTACCTTTAAAAACATATTTGATGTTGTATTGGTAAATGAGCGAAATGAGAATGATATAAAATAAGCTGTTCTTTAGTCTTTTATATTAAGCCATTTTACCGAACTTCTCGGTATCTTACGTTACAACCTTATGTTCATGTAAACTGGTTCATGTACAAGTTCATGTAAACTGGTTTAGAATTGTAAGCTTTTATTTTGTATTACTCAATTACCCAAAAAAAAAGGTTAATTTTCATATAAGTTATATCTACACAAAAATTTTCTAACTGCAGCTTCCATATAAGTAAATTTCTTTTATTTTTCTTAAAATAAGCTAATATGAAAAATTAGATTTTTAAATGCAGGTTAATATACTGTACTTAATATTTATTAATATACTGTATTTAAAGTTTGATACGCTTATAATTCAGACATATATATTCATACATAAACTTTAAAGATATATAATATTGCAAAATACATTGTTAGATACCAAACAAAATAATGAGCTTGTGCTAAGTCTAAATAAAAAATATCATAAACCTTTCCTTATATTGCTTTCGAATAAGTATATTTAATTAAATACATAATAAAGTATTATGTAAATAATAACAATCGAGAACCTGTAATACAGAAACTGCAATCCAGTTCCTACGTAACTTGTAAGTACATGCAGTGTTTTTTTATATAAAAGCTTACATTACTTGTGGAACTGTACCATTCTCATTTGGATAATTAACATTAAATATACAAAAATGTTTTTAAAGGTAAAAAATATATAAAATAGAAAATACTCGTTTATATATTTTTAGAGAAATTTGTGTAACAACCAATATTCTGACAGGTTTTCATCGCGGTAGCTATGATTGTATCGGTAAGTGCACAGCATCACTCACATGCTCATGCTACTTCATCGCAGTCCATTATTCGTCACGACATATCACAAAACCAGCATGGATACCACCAAGTGCAACCGATCGCCATTCATGCAGTCCCTATCTCGTATCATCAACCTGCAGCAGCTATACCTCTCCTTCACTACAACCAAAATCAAATTGCTCATGGGCATGAGGACTATCACGTAAGTTACAAAACAACTTATAATATTGTATTTTATTTTTGTTTCTTATCATTGTTATAAATATTCGAATTACTTCCAGTCTCATCCCAAATATGAGTTCGAGTACAGTGTGGCAGACACTCACACCGGTGACATCAAATCCCAACAGGAGGCCCGCGATGGTGACCATGTGACTGGCTCCTACAGTCTTCACCAGCCTGATGGTTCCGTACGCACTGTACACTACAACGCTGATGCGCACAGCGGGTACGTTTTTTAACTTAATTATTTCACATATTCCTAATTTCTATGGTCATGTAGGGTACGCACAACTTTAAAGCAGTACCGTATATACAACCGTAAATATTTTATTTCAATTTTAGATTTAACGCTCAAGTAGAAAATTCCGCACCGTCAACCCATGTCCAGCCCGCCCAACATTATGCCCCTCACGTTCTATCTCATCATTGAAAGTTAAGAGAGTATAATTAAAATATGTAATTTTAAGTAAATAAATTTATTTTTATATTATTATAATGTCTTTAATTTCTTTCGGCATTATTTTTTTATTTTGTATAAAAAATTTACACTTATTTTAGTTATTAAAAGTAGGCTTATAATTATTTAAGTTCTTTTCTTTTATCCAAGTCTACTTAAAAAATCACCAAAAAAGCTTTACTGAATTTACAAAATCAAGTAAATTGCAGTATTTCTTATAATTATTTTATACTGATTATTTAAATACCCCAGTGCATATTATCTATCTACAAAATTACCTTCTGTAATAGTTATTATATTAGTAGATAAGCCAACATTACAGGTATAGAGGTATGATATAGATAAGCAAATAACTGTTTTTTAAGTATCTTTTTTTCGGTTAGCTTTTAGGTACTACGTTAATATAAATTATAATAATTTTTATATTATAGATTTTACCAATTGTTATATGTTAATAACGGGTCATTAATCGATTTATTAGTATTCAAAGTTTGATATATCTGTTTTGTATTGTGTTTTGTAATTTATAAAAATTAAAGTTGAAGTAGACGACGAAGAAATTGATATTCAAGATATAAAAAACAGTATGAATATAGGATTTTTTTAAAATTATATTATATTATATTGTATTGTGTTGTGTCGTGTCGTGTCGTGTCGTGTGTCGTGCCGTGTCGTGTGTCGTGCGGTGTCGTGTGTCGTGTCGTGTCGTGTGTCGTGTCGTGTGTCGTGTCGTGTGTCGTGTCGTGTGTCGTGTCGTGTGTCGTGTCGTGTGTCGTGTCGTGTGTCGTGTCGTGTGTCGTGTCGTGTGTCGTGTCGTGTGTCGTGTCGTGTGTCGTGTCGTGTGTCGTGTCGTGTGTCGTGTCGTGTGTCGTGTCGTGTCGTGTCGTGTCGTGTCGTGTCGTGTCGTGTCGTGTCGTGTCGTGTCGTGTCGTGTCGTGTCGTGTCGTGTCGTGTGTCGTCTCGTGTCGTGTCGTGTCGTGTCGTGTCGTGTCGTGTCGTGTGTCGTGTCTTGTATCGTGTCTTGTGTCGTGTCTTGTGTCGTGTCGTGTCGTGTGTCGTGTGTCGTGTCGTGTGTCGTGTCGTGTGTCGTGTCGTGTCGTGTCGTGTCGTGTCGTGTCGTGGCGTGGCGTGTCGTGTCGTGTCGTGTCGTGTGTCGTGCCGTGTCGTGTGTCGTGCGGTGTCGTGTGTCGTGTCGTGTCGTGTGTCGTGTCGTGTGTCGTGTTGTTTGTCGTGTCGTGTCATGTGTCGTGTCGTGTCGTGTGTCGTGTCGTGTGTCGTGTCTTGTATCGTGTCTTGTGTCGTGTCTTGTGTCGTGTCGTGTCGTGTGTCGTGTGTCGTGTCGTGTGTCGTGTCGTGTGTCGTGTCGTGTCGTGTCGTGTCGTATCGTATCGTATTATATTATATTATATATCAAGTTCGCGATAAGATGAGGTGTTTAATAATTTAATATAGATCTGTAATAGTACAGTAGAGACCGATTGTCTTTCTTCCGAGTTAAAAATATTATTTAATTAAAGTTATTAGGTGTTCATATTTAGTTGCTTGCAAATTATATAAATATGTTGACTTTTGTAAGACAGTGATAGCAATAAATAATCCCGGTAGAGTTTGTTGTTTAGTTCTCTTCAAATACGTCACACCTTGGCGGAATACGACGCCTGGGACCACCAGCGCACGGAGATGGTGGGCGTAATTGGCAGAGATGTTTTTTAAGTATCTTCTTTTCGGTTAGCTTTTAGGTACTACGTTAATATAAATTATAATAATTTTTATGTTATAGATTTTACCAATTGTTATATGTTAATAACGGGTCATTAATCGATTTATTAGTATTCAAAGTTTGATATATCTGTTTTGTATTGTGTTTTGTAATTTATAAAAATTAAAGTTGAAGTAGACGACGAAGAAATTGATTTTCAAGATATAAAAAACAGTATGAATATAGGATTTTTTTAAAATTATATTATATTATATTATATTGTATTGTGTTGTGTCGTGTCGTGTCGTGTCGTGTGTCGTGCCGTGTCGTGTGTCGTGCGGTGTTGTGTGTCGTGTCGTGTGTCGTGTCGTGTCGTGTGTCGTGTCGTGTGTCGTGTCGTGTCGTGTGTCGTGTCGTGTGTCGTGTCGTGTGTCGTGTCGTGTGTCGTGTCGTGTCGTGTCGTGTCGTGTCGTGTCGTGTCGTGTCGTGTCGTGTCGTGTCGTGTCGTGTCGTGTGTCGTCTCATGTCGTGTCGTGTCGTGTCGTGTCGTGTCGTGTCGTGGCGTGGCGTGGCGTGGCGTGGCGTGGCGTGGCGTGTGTCGTGTTGTTTGTCGTGTCGTGTGTCGTGTCGTGTGTCGTGTCGTGTGTCGTGTCTTGTGTCGTGTCTTGTGTCGTGTCTTGTGTCGTGTCGTGTGTCGTGTCGTGTGTCGTGTCGTGTGTCGTGTCGTGTGTCGTGTCGTGTGTCGTGTCGTGTCGTGTCGTGTCGTGTCGTGTGTCGTGTCGTGTCGTGTCGTATCGTATCGTATCGTATCGTATTATATTATATTATATATCAAGTTCGCGATAAGATGAGGTGTTTAATAATTTAATATAGATCTGTAATAGTACAGTAGAGACCGATTGTCTTTCATCCGAGTTAAAAATATTATTTAATTAAAGTTATTAGGTGTTCATATTTAGTTGCTTGCAAATTATATAAATATGTTGACTTTTGTAAGACAGTGATAGCAATAAATAATCCCGGTAGAGTTTGTTGTTTAGTTCTCTTCAAACACGTCACACCTTGGCGGAATACGCCGCCTGGGACCACCAGCGCACGGAGCTGGTGGGCGTAATTGGCAGAGATGTTTTTTAAGTATCTTCTTTTCGGTTAGCTTTTAGGTACTACGTTAATATAAATTATAATAATTTTTATGTTATAGATTTTACCAATTGTTATATGTTAATAACGGGTCATTAATCGATTTATTAGTATTCAAAGTTTGATATATCTGTTTTGTATTGTGTTTTGTAATTTATAAAAATTAAAGTTGAAGTAGACGACGAAGAAATTGATTTTCAAGATATAAAAAACAGTATGAATATAGGATTTTTTTAAAATTATATTATATTATATCATATCGTATCGTATCGTATCGTATCGTGTCGTGTCGTGTCGTGTCGTGTCGTGTCGTGTCGTGTCGTGTCGTGTCGTGTCGTGTCGTGTCGTGTCGTGTCGTGTCGTGTCGTGTCGTGTCGTGTCGTGTCGTGTTTTGTTCCTTTTGTTTTGTTTTATATTTAAATTTGATTTAAATGCATACCTATTTTTCCGCTTCGTTAGATGATACACACCTGTAAGACCTATTTATATTTTATCATGAAAATAGAATTACAAGTGGACAGGAATATCAAACTTGAATGAATAGAAAAGTATAATGATTTTTCAAACCTTTTGCTGCTACTCGTTACTCACACATATGCTAGGAGTCTTATCTAAGTTTTTTACCTATAAAAATAAAAAGAAATACAGTCATCGAGTGAGTAGGAATAAACTCTAGTTCAATCCCTATTCAAATCTTTGATCAGCAATTCAGATCAACTTACTTAAGCTTTAAAATTTTTATTCCACTACTCTAACCACATAGATATGAAGATTTCTCATTTTAGTTTTGTGTTGCTATTTTATCCTTGTTTTAAAACCGGTCTAAATTAACAGAAAAAGGATACAACTGCCGGAGAATGTACATTATAATAAGCAAATACCACGATCACAAGGATTTTCGTTATATAAAAATTATATAATGTGTAATAATTCGTTGCAATTCTTCGTCAATTATTTTCCTAAAGCGAAAAGCTGACTATCTAAGGATTATTTTATACATTACAAGACTTATGCCTCGAGTAAATCAGAATACAGTATACGTATGTATACTGTATCAGAACTTGATGATCGTATGATTATCAAGTTCTGATAAAAGTGACGTTTACATCGTTATTTTATATATAATTTACATGAATCTAAAGCATGCGTATGCGTTTATTGCGTATTGAATTGGTAAATTAATTTATTACAACGCTCATATACACACCTGCTAATTAAACAAAACCACGACTTGGCAATCACCTAATAATCTAATCACATAATAACAGTTGGAAAACTTACGTACATTACAAGATAAAAATATTAGAATTGGATTTTATAACTACTATTATTTATTTAACTAAGCATTTAAATCCTAATAATGATTTCTATCTAACAATTATATACAAATTAACACATTTTTTTTTTTTTTTGCCAGCGCAGACGAATATCAGAGGAGGCTATAAACTCTTTGAAATATTTTAAAGTTGCATAATACAAAAGTTTCTTTACATTTTCTTACAAGATTGATTTGATTTCCTTATCGAAATCATTTATATAAAAGTATACATTTTTAACACGTTATGTTAATTTGATATCATTTTATGTATGTAATTTGACATAATTTGTTATGTAAAATATCGAACATCTTCAGCTTTCTTCTTAATTAATTTTCAAACGATCGAATAAAAATATTTGTGATTTCATCGTAACACTAAAAAATGTATAGCAATTAAGCAATTTAGTTACTACTTTTAAATGAAATCAATAAAAAAACATTCAGTAATTTAAGTTTAAAAAATGAAAAAAAATCTCTTAACAAAAAATATTATGAAGGTACATAATTATAATATAATTAATTATTAATTAGTAATCGTAACTTTTATTGGTTTTCTGTAAAAGCTGACTTACTTCTTTGAATTTAAAAAACCTACTTGTATATCCTCATACTATAATATAACAATCAGTCGGCAATTTCGTTTCATTGAGATATCATCAGTATTGGACATTAACCCCGATTAATGCAGTTCCGTATATTTTCCTTTCACTGTCTATAAGAATTAGCAATTCATTTGTATTAATCTAATTTAAAATATATTTTAACTCTTAATCTATTTAAAGATGTCTTTAAAAAAAACTTATTTGTACGAAGCATAATATTTATTTACACATATAACAACAAGCATTAAAAGTAAGTATAATAATTTAGAAATTTCAAAAAATAACATAATCAATAATTATTTCACGTTTAGTTTTCATGATGACTTTTAATATGCACATGGTGTCCAGGTGATGAATGTTTCACTACGGCATTAAATCTGGAATTAGAAGTACGAAAATGAACAAATGTTTTATTAATAGATCACGTTTATAAATATTATTTTATATCATAATCCTTATAGTTATAACATAGTAAATTACCCATGGTGTTTATCCGAACTGTATTCAACAGTTCTGATAGAACCGTCAGCCTCGTGCAAAGAATAGACGCCTTTCACGTTATCACCATCGCGTATCTCATGTTGGAATTTATTGTCTCCGGTGTGAGGGTCCTCGACTTTGTATTCGTATTGGTATTTAGGATAAGCCTTCAAAAAATAAAATAACAATGATCTTATTAGAGATTTAAATGCAATTTAAATGTTTAGTAGAAAGTTACAAATAAATCTTTGCGGAAACGCATGATTAAACTAGCGATGCGATATAAGTATGGTTACTTACATAATAATCGATTGGCTCATCATGGGAATGAGATTCAACTTCATGGTGTGCTGGTGCATGATGTTCGGACTCTTGATTAGAGGATTGGTAGTTATGAGCTGGCACACGAATGAAATGTGCTTGTTCGTGAGCAGGTGCAGGGGCGGACTTAACTTCATGCGAAGCGATCGGATAATGCAACGACTGAATGTTGTTTTTAGCCCCGGATTGGAGCTTTACTTGTTCTTGGTAATATTGCTTGTAGACAGCTGGTTGTTCATTGTATTCACCATAAGCTTCTTGTGACTGAGATTCCTGATGGATTGCAGGCTGGAAATGTACAACGCTTTGTGAGGATATAGCAGGTTCATGGTGTGATTGAGGTTGATACGATTCTGCAGGAGCTTGTGCTTGTTCTTCATGAATTGGCGCAGGTTCATAATTAATAAGATCCAGAGAACTATGAAGAGATGGGTATCTGTTTTCCTTAACTTGTTCTCTTATAGGTTTATATTTGTAAACATGTTCTTGGCTGTAACACGCAGTTACCGTGATGGCACAAATTAAGATCTGAAACAAATTTTATTATTATAATTTGTTATATAACTTATTATCGATTATATTCGACAACACACACTTTAGCTAACATGTTGCTCTTTCTTCTAAGACTTCCGCAGTGAAACTGATGACTTAGCATTGGTCAAACCTTAATATATACCACAGACGTTACGAGAAAGAAATGTATCAATCTGTTAGCTTGGGGCGTCAAATTTGTAACTTGAGCGCGTTCCGTCTGACGTAATTTATGTAACCAATGTGAAGGTTGTCAGTCCAGTTTAGATCAAAACACTGAAAACATTAAAATTAACTATTTCACAATAATTTTATTGACAAAAACCTTTCACCTTTTAATTGTAAGCATAAAAGAGGTACCAAAAACGGGGACAGTGAAATGCTTTTAGCTTATAATTTATTACAATGGTTTATTACTTTTATTTTCGAAAGATTATATATAAATCGTGGAAATTATATTATTTTTATTTCTTGGTAAAGTAATTAATAATTAAATGATATTACACTAATATATTTAAAAAAAATTAAGCTTTTGAGATCTTAATAAAATTATAAACATTAACAAAAATAATACTGTTTTTAGCTGAGTCTAGCTTTACATCCCGTTTTTATTTTATTTTTTAAACACCCCAACTATTGTAATATGCTATAATTACAATATAATATTTAAAATGATTTAATTCCCAAATTCATTATTATATTTTTTTTATAAATACTTTAAATTGTCTACAAAATCTCATTAACATAAATGCCGTAAAGTGCACTGTCAATTTGAGATTTCTAAAACTTCTCCTACATACAAAGAATGTATTAGTATTCAGATTTTATATAGATTTAGTTTTATTTGCGTCTTAGCTTAAGAGAAACCCACTGATATAAAAATATCACGTTTTAGTTATATAGTCATTAATACTCTAAACTAAACTTAAATTGTATAGTTTTATTTTATAGTTACAATTTAGATATAAAATTCTAAACTTCATTGTTATTATTATAGTCACTGCTTTAAATAAAAGATAAACTTTAATAATAAGTTTAAATAAGAAAGCCTAATAAAAAATATTATAAATGTCAGTTTTTTCGTAGACTTAATAACAAGTTTTTAGTTCAACCCTATTTAAAATTTTTGTTCGGATCATTTTACACTATACAGTCAAATTTTTAATTAAATCTGAAGAAATAAGTATATATTACACATGACCTCTCTTGTCTTATGCGATTACTAGTACAGTTTCGCAATGTTGTAAATACATTTTTTTTTACAATAGTTAACTGACTCAGAGTCAGATTATATTCGCAGCTCGTCAAATGAAGTCAAGTTAAAGTGAGACGCCAAAAACAACAGTAAACAAGAACATATATATACATATACACAATTTTTCAATTGATATTTTAGATTTAGATTATGTAACAATATTTTCTAATATATTTCCGATATCATGTACATATATACAAAATATCGTTTCTGCCAATAAAAGAACGTAATGTTCTTCAGGAATTCTTTTTATTTATTTAATATAAAAAGTGAAAAAAGTGTTTGTACCACAAATTCAAAATAATTTGGCACTTATGACCACTTCGTTATTACTGACATTTAATAATAATCATGTGGACTCTATCTTGCTTTAAAATTTGTTTCTTTTGGACAGCTAAAGTTCAAGAACAGTTATTACTGAAGTCAATATCATAGTATTATAAATGATATAAAAGTAGCATCACATTTGCAATACATTTATCAACATCAACACAAAAAAAAACAAAAAATTTAATACAAAGATGATTTTATTTCCTATAGATGATTAATACACCGACCGGTTCGCAATTATAATGATGTTAAGTAAAAGTTTTGGATTTATTTTGGTATTAATTAATTGATTTTTAATTAAGGTTCTATAAGTCGATATACCTTACAAAACTAAAAACGCCAACCAGATCTCAATTTTGACTCGCTACGTTGACAAAATCTCGGTATGTGTTACCATATTGAGCGAAGCGAGGTGCAAACAGTATAGAAGTTGCATTTGCAAAACGTCGACGCTTTCTGTCTTTAACTATTTAAGATGAAACACATTATTATATATTATGTATTTTTGTTTTTGATAATTTTTTTTTTCATAACCACCATCAGACTAACGTCTATCAGTGTGCAATATTTGGAATTTTTCGGATATACCGTTTTTGATTGATGCTTACACAAAGAATGCAAAAACCTCTCAAGTTTCGCTCAATAATATATTTTATCCAAATAAAAGTAAAACTTGCTCAGCTATAAGGAAGCGTTTAATTGTGTATGTGAGGACAAGCTAGAAATACAAACACATGCACCGATAACAAAATAACAAAAATATCACGGTATAAAAAGAAGCTCTTATCTCTAATTAACGATTTAGTCTTCACTTTTGAGAATGAAAACTGACTCAAACTTGGCACGGTGCTAAATAACACTTTTAAAAATAAATTATTATGTATACATGAACTTACATAAAATATAATAAACACATACAGATATATATAAACATATTTGTGTAAAATATTCCCAAACTATATTTTAAACGATTTATCTTTAATTAATAAGAATAATAATCATAATATTCGTTATATAGTTGTTTTAGTCTCAACAATATCATGGACGAACCCAGCGCTCGTCAATGACAAAGTCTGTAAATTTGTAGATGAACATTGATACTGCTACGATAAACGATAACAGATATTTCACCCAAATAAAAAAAATGCATATGTCAGTAACTCGACCCTCTCCAACTGTCTTGCAAACTAATCATGTCAGTTCGTTGAAACGTTGTGATGTAACACGTAAGTAAAATTAGTTTAGATATGAATTTATTATTATCTTTATTAATGATTGTCTTTATTAAAAGAAAAAGAATCTTGAAGTATTCTATGGATGGTATATAACACTTACAGTACATAGATATTATATTTTCAGAATGGTTTTTATGCTTTTATGTACATTTAAATTATAAATAATAAAAATAATAATGACACTTACAGGTACAAAGAACAGTTGTGAATTACACAACTAAATTTCTCATTTGATAATCAGAACAACCTCTAATTTAGCAGTCAAGGTCTCTTATCACTAGACCATCTGATCTAAATAAAAAATAAGATAGATTTAAGTAACAAAATACTAAAAATTCAATATATGTATACAAAATAAATCAGCGATTTGGTATAAAAAAATTAACATCAAGTAATAATTATATTCATATAATTATCGTTAATTATAAACTCAATAAAAATTCTATATTACTACTGATTTCTAAATACTTAACATGCCCATGTAATTGTTTTTTTAAATACTGTTTTATTTAAGTAAATTAGTTAGAATTGAATATATTTGATGTTTTTATTAGAATAATGTGTTCATATATCAATTTATATTTTCTCCTGGAATATTTTTTACTTATATCTGAAATGTAATATATATTAAATTTGGAATGTAGAAACACACTCTTAGACCCAATAATAAAGGCAGAAGAAATTCAATATTTTAGTTCTAATAACAAAACGAGGTGTTTCATCTACATATATTATGATGTATTAAGAATATATTGCTCAATAAATAAAAAATGGCTGTTATTTTTGATGAATTACAATAGGAACAATATCTAGACATATGAAGTTTTTTTTTTAAAATCTATTAATAAGTCTAAAAGTTATGTTTGTACTTTAAAATATTAATAATAAATTACAAAATTTGATGCTTCATAAACATTTATTAGTATTTATAATGCACGTGTTCCTTAATTTATAAATAATAGAGTTTCCAGGAAAGATTAAAGACGATCAAAAGAATTGCGTTTTTAAGGTCGACAGGATGCGAAACAAATGTACTTCATTTAATATCAAAAACACATATTATTGTAGTTACCTGATTATATTAATATATGTAATAATAAGATAACATATAACGGTAAGTTGGCCAAATAAGTGAGATGTTAAGTATTATTTGATGTAAAGAAATCGAATACTGGGTTAGATAATAATTGTGACATTAATCATTTCTTTACCCATTGCTTCATTTTAATTATATTTAACAATGTGATAAAATACAGAGCTGAGATCGCAGGTAATGTTTTTGCGAAAGAATTGCAAGTAGATCATACTATATTTTATTTAAATTATTATAACAGTGAAATCTATTACCTTGGCAGGTTACTTGTTATTGATAATATAAAAGACTCGATTAATAGCAGAAAGTATCAGTTCATTATCGGACTTGCTACCTTCAAAGAACTTCATCATGTACTTCAAGGTTCATCAAACTTGTATTACTTATCTTGAAATTCAAATATTATAACAAACAAATTTTATTAATTAGTAATTAAATTTTCTTCTATAGGTATTATGTATTATGGCTACGGCTTCTATGGTGATAGCCCACGAACATGGCGCGGCTTTCTCTTCCTTGCACATATCTCGACAGGATGGCAAGCCAGAGTTAGTACAAGTTGGACATGGTGATGGGAAAGACAGCCATGGTCATGGTGTACATTATGATTATTATGTAAGTGGAGTTACAATCTAAATTTTAAATTTAATTTTACTGACTATATACATCTTTGATTTTTGTATTATTAGATTGAATGATAGTGGACAACTTATATAATTAAAATTTTAGAGTTAAATAAAACCTCAGAGTTAAAGTTAGCAAAGCTTCCTTCCAAATATAAATATACATATATATATATATATATATATATATATATGTGTATGTGTATGTGCTTATCATAGAATACGGTAATTTATTTTAATATTCAGGCTTATCCTAAATATGACTTCGAGTACAAAGTGGAGGACCCTCACACCGGAGATGCCAAGTCTCAGCATGAAGCTAGAGATGGTGACGTTGTAAAGGGCTACTATGCTCTTCACCAGCCTGATGGGTCTGAGAGGATTGTCCATTATGAAAGTGATAAACATACTGGGTAAGACTTCTAAGATTTCTTTTAACGACGGGAATTAGAATATAACATTTTACTTTACTTGCAAAAAAAGATCTAACTTATAAAATAATTGTTGGACTAAATGAAATATATTATTAAAAAAACGCTTTTCACTTAAAATGAATGAATAATTTTATTATTTTGAGTAAAAATGTATATATTTTTTTCAGGTTTCATGCAGATGTCAAATATGGCACCCACCACATCATCCCAAAGAAACATGAAGAATAAAGGAAATAGTTAACTTACATTGCTGAACTTTTGTACATATTTTTCAAAATCTATTTTATATTGTTTTTAGAAATAAAAGTATTTAATAAAGTTCATATTTTATTCTATAAATCAACTCGTAATATCCTTCTCATTGCAATTCACAATAGGATATTATGTAACTACTTCCATTTGCCTACTTACCAGAAGTTATATCACTTTGGTGACCATTTTAAAATTCATTATGCATACCAAAATTATCTTAATTAACTACTATATATTCTTATATCTTATTCAATATTAACACTAAATAAACTGTAACGTCTGTCAAAAATATATTTGACAACTATTACAATTTTCTCATTTGTAAAATATATATTTAAAAATTTAGTTCAAATGACAATGATCGTTTATGGAAATTAAGTCAATAATATAAATCTGATAAAAACATCTGGGTTAAATAATACGCAACTTGGTTTCGGTCAAGGTCACTGTCAACTCCCAAATCTTTCGCTTCTAAATTGGTGCTACTCTAAATAATATAGTATAACAGTGTTTTACACTAGAGTAGTGCGGTGATTTTAATATCTTAATATTTTTTTTATTCTAAATTACAAAATATTGCTTAATTCAACGACTATCTCTAGTTTGTTTATAGGAGTTTTAATTATTGAATACTCAAGTTTTATGGCTAAGATATGATTTAACTAATTCAGGATGTTGTGACAGGGGGTGGAAATTTCATAACTTTATGAAATCATGTAAAAAGTAAATCAGTAATCAAATTTTAATTACTTCTTTAAATTATCATGTTAATAAGTTGGTAAACCAAACACAAAATTTTTAAAAGAAGCCAGAAGTAAGATCTCAAAAACAATAGCCTCTATAGTAGAGTAATTGGAGTATTATGATAATTGTAAGGTTAATTATTTTAATATTTTAACCAAATTTGAAGATGGGTTACATATATTGCTTTATATTTAGGTTAAGTGGTAGATAAAATCTGAATAGGTCGTTTGTAATATAAGGTATCTAATATCCAATTCAATCCGAAAAACTTTACTCATAACTTACTTAGGAAGCACAGAGTTTAGTTTTTCATTATAACTTATTTCATTTTCATTGAGATTAAAATCATTCTAAATAAATTTTAGTTCAAAATATAAATATAACTGCCAGGTGTGGAAGCGGTTTGTAACAACAATGTTTAACAATAATTATAACACTAAGTCTACATATTCAATTATAATTTCATATAAAGGAACTCGAAGATGGTAGTAAAAAACCAAAATACATAATATTGTTTTCTATAAATGCGAAAAAAATATTTTTACGTAAAGTAAATGTTTGAATAGTCGTTGTCAAGTTTATATTCATGCATGGAAAAAAAATTTTTCGTCCTCCTTTTTTACTCCCTATATTCAAAATGTTGTATCATTGTGCCTAATAATCATAATATACATAAACTACTAACATTACGTCTTTATTTCTAGACATTCCTTAGTGTGTGATCATTGTTAATTGTCGTTTCTTAATACTTATGCCAAATAAGATTATTAATGAAAGAGCTCTTAAATATGATTAATATTATATAAAAATATATTATGTCATCATATTATTATGCAAAATCACTGTTATGATGCACTAGTTTCTGTTCCGTTAGTTATCCGCGGTTTCGCCCGAATGGTATGTTGATGAAAAATAACAAAATATTGAAATATTGGTTCTAGTTATTAGTTAATATAAAAAAATATCTTAATTAAATACGAAAATGGATAAAATTTTAAATTTATAAGAATTTAATTAATACTCTAAAATTTGTATTTTAAAAAAGTTACTTATGGCTCTCTTATTGTTACATTATGGCCAACTCACCAAGCTCCGTTAATTGTAGAAATGTATTATTCAGATTTATAACCTACAGAACTCTAAGGTTTAATAAAGTCTTTCAGTGGCTTTTGCTTGAAAGAATAACAAAACATACATATATGCGTACACACTTTAGCATTTATAATATTAGTAGGAAGTTGGATTACTAAGATTTCTGTCAGGCCTACATATACAGATATACGATGAGAAGTGTAAATAAACAATTACGTTTAGACATAAAAATTAAAAGGTCGTAGTTATCCAAAGGCCAACAAAATGTGTAGTAATTGTATATGTTGTTATTAAGAAAAATTTTAAAATAATGAGTGCAAATTTTTCGATATTTTATGACCGATTGCGTGAGGTGAAATCATTTAGTTACCCTTGCTTTTATTTTGTATAAAAAACGAGCATTAGAACCAACACGTATCATTCGAGTACAGAAGTTTTAATACAAAACGTCTAATAAAATGTTTTTCAAGGTAGTAGTTAACCATTATAATATTTTTAAAAGTTTATTATTTAATGAAAATTATTAGACTGTTATTGAATTATAGGTATTATGTTTCGCTGTCCTTGTCGCTGTCGCTGCAGCACAATATGGCCACGAGCATGGATCAGCGTACTCCTCTAACTACATCTCCCGTCACGATGGACATCAGGAAGTAGTTCACGGACACCATGGAGATGATTATCATGTAAGTATGCATCACATAGGTTAGGTGTTGGAGTAAACAACTGTTTATATAACTGTTGTTATAAATATATCTTAGCTATAAAATAAATACTGTTTTAGGCACATCCTAAATACGAGTTCGAGTACAATGTGAAAGACTCTCACACTGGTGACATCAAGGATCAGCACGAGAACCGTGATGGCGATCACGTGAAAGGACATTACTCTTTGCACCAGCCCGATGGCTCCGTGAGATCAGTACATTACCACGGTGACCACCACACTGGGTAAGAAGAATTTTAAATTTTATTGCGAACGTATTTTATTTGGAGTAAATAATATTTTTGTATTTAATTATCAATCATATTTTCAGATTCCATGCAGACGTTAAATACGACTCACACCACATAGTCCCGCAACATCACCACCATTGAAAACCAGGACATTAAATATATTAGAATTTAACAAACAAAATTCTTCTATAAATTATTATATTTTTAATAAGTGTAGTTTTTTTTTATATTATAAAATGTACTTTAACAATGACTTCATTTTTTTTTCTTATACAAAATCCTTTTTAAAATCTAAACCAATTCGTAAAAAACAATTTTTACAGCTTTAACATTCACATTTTTTTTTTTATTCTAACAAGATAATAATAAAAGTATTAATATATATAAATAAATCTATAATTTATATCTACCGATCTGGCTATCGAGTCTATAACATAGATATGATTTTTATTTGTTCAGATGGAATGTAAGAGCGTTTAATGTGGGATTAAAACTTATAAAAAACTATTTATTTGTTTAATCCGCGCTCAAAGAATGGTAGTTCTTCCTTCAATAACAGAATATAAATATACCTATCAGGATGCTTGAAAATGAAATTGGAAAAGAAATTTCAAAAAAATCTTCCTCTAATTATTTCAGAATCGGTTCGGGTAAAACAATAATGAAACAGTGGCGCAACCAATTTATATACTAAATATAACTTTTACGATAATTTATAAGTTCTCTGTACATTAGAACTCCAAACATATTATTTTTGTTATTACTTATCTGTTAATTAAATACATAGAGCAACAATTGCAAAAAAATATATATAAGAATTCATTTATTTCCTACAACCACTTCAATTCTTATTTTAATGTTAAATGCAAATGATCGTCTGTTTCTTTTCATAAAATCCAAAAACTGCTACGTGGGTTGACCATATTTAGTGATTCTGATTCACCACAACAAGCACAAAGTAGCGGGCAAACCTCAGGTAACTAAGAAAAAAAAATATACAGTACAGTGTGATATAATAAAGTACAGAACAGGACAGTAAAGCCCAATGCAGTACAGTAGTTTTAGTAGTAGTACAAATAAAGAACGCTCGCTATATGAACAAACTTGACGATTGTTTTTTCTCGTATATATGTATTTTCCTGATAATTTTCCTCGATTATATTATAGATTAATTGTTAACTTCAAGGTTATGGAAATTTATTGTAATCACCCCGATATTCGACATCAGATTCTTCATAATATTTGTGGTATCCTGAATAATTCTAGACACTTTTTAAAACATGTATGTTTGTGTATGTGTGTGTATATATGTGTATGTATGAAAGTATTTTTGACCCCAGTTTCCTCGCAGCGTATTCGCGATTTCTAAAAAACTAATTGTTTTGGATTTTTGTGTTACCAATTAATGAAAGTTGAGGTAATATAGAACTAACTAGTATGCTAAGACCAGCTAGTCACAATACATAATACAAAAAATTTGAAAGCGCGCGCAAAATTTACCCATGCAAAGTCTATGGGAAAAATTAATTTTTTGACTAATTACTGCAATTAGGCTAATGAGATTTGAGAGTTGTCACTATTTTTCAGCAGTGTAGCATAATGAGACCTTTGATTTGAGCCATCAACGATATTTTTCCCTTTAGTGGTTCTCGAGCTACAGTGTGCCAACGAAATCGCTTCCTGCATTAATATATAAGATTATTTTTCAACTAAATCGAACAAACCATTTTAAAAATTATATTAAAACTCAAAACCATGTATCGAAGATTTATAAAAAACTAACTACGTGGTTTGTGTGGTTGAGGTACCAATTGATGCGTGTTAATGTGAGTAAGAAGTTTACAAAATTGGGAAAAGTCGTAATTTTCATGTTTTTAACCGACAATGTTAAAATATGATTTATCTGTTATAAGTTGTTTTTATGACCTTCATGAAAGCAATGATGGAATGCATTTAGTGATAAAAAGTAATAAAAACAATGATAATCCTGCAGATGTGTGTAAGACATACTGCGGTTTGTCATTGTAGATAGACCTTTTCAAACCTATTTACTTGGACACGGGTTTTATATCGATTGTTTAACTGATAAAAAGGAGTTTTTTAACGCCAACTGTCGCTTCATGAGAATATGAGTAATTATTTAAATTATAAAACAAATATCATTTATTCATCAAGTATTTTTTTCGGGTGAAATCTATGACCACTCCTACGTTTTCCGATATAAATAACACGAATATTGGCTAGAAGATATCAGTTGTGTTTTAACTTCAACAGAAGATTTGTTTTTACGTCATAATGTTCTTCAAGGTATGTTATATTAAATATTTTATACGAATTAAATTAGTATTTGAAAATTTGCACCAAATTAAATAGATTTGTATACTGTTTGTTGTTTATTGCAACATTGTTGAAAATTAAAATTATTAAAATGTATATTTTTGTAGGTGTTTTGTTTCTTCGTTGTAATTGCTACAGCATTGACTCAGGAAAGCCATAATAATGGGAAGGCTCATTCTTCAGTATCTATAAATCATCATAGCAAACACGGGGAGCAGCATGGACATGAAGGTCATCGTGGCGAAGGATACAACGACGACCATAAAGATTATGATGTAAATATTTTAGTCACTAAGAATTCTTCAATAAAATAACAAAAAAAACTTAAGAATTTAGGAACACGATCAGATATCGATCCTGCATCCCTTATCAAGTCCAGTTTACGAACTGAGTTACAGTTGGAAACACGTTTCGATGAATTTAGAATTAATACTTACTTGAAGTATATAAATTGTATACGGATTTGTCTTTTCCGGACACTTGTGACACAATTACTTTCCTCTATAATTTTTTAAGTTAATATGTTTAATAAAATACTTTTAGACGTATCCCAAGTACGAATTTGAGTACAAAGTAGAAGATCACCATACAGGCGATATCAAGTCTCAACATGAGACTAGAGATGGAGACGTTGTTAAAGGTCGTTATGCCTTACACCAACCCGATGGCCATGAGAGAGAAGTACATTACCAGGGTGACCATAAAACTGGGTAAGATATTGTTTTTGAATAACACTACAATATTCGTACGTTTTATTTATATTACCTAAAGTGAAATATATAATATAAGTAAATGAATTTATTAATTATTTAGACTTAATTTAAAATATTTTCATTTTAAAGCATAAAGTAAAGATTTTTTTTTGTTTTCTTTATAGATATAGTTCTCTAAAAAGTTTATTACTATATTTGGACTTTTAACATGTTGTTCTAGATTCCACGCTGATGTAAAATACAGTACTCATCATCATGACATGGCAAACCATCATCATTGAATTACGAAAACATATAAAGCGTGCTGTGATAATTTATACCTTGTATGTTTCAAGTTATTCAATTTTAATAAAGCAATTATCTAAATTATAGTATTATTACTGAAGATGCTATCATTATAATATGCTATCATTTTGTTTTAGACAAATAGGTTTGCGTTTGACTACGTCCTGCCAGATATATATATGTCGGTAGTCTTAAATGTTAAGCGCTTACCTAGGAGGTATATATATTCTTTATTGTACACCAATAACAGTATAAATATACAAAAAAAACAGAACAAAAAAAAAACACAGTACAATGGGCGGCCTTATCGCCTTAGGCGATTTCTTCCAGGCAACCATAATAAAGGAAATAATAATATATTCTTTATTTAAAGGCTTTCAGATTTAAATTCTCAGGATATCTCAGTGATATTTATTGAATATTCTCGAATTTTTGAGTGGCATTGGTGTATTTTAGGAATGTAATTCCAAATGCCATACCAACCTAAATAAGGATTTAAACTTTTTGCTGAAATGATCCCATTCACGTTTCTCCATCTGTCTTAACCACAGGAAATTTACTCTTTTTAAGCGATTTAAGGGCTTTGATATTATTTTGTTAATTTTTAATACAGGAAAAGTAACAGTTTATTTATTTATTTATTTATTTATTTATTTATTTTCTTTGGTAATCCAACAGTGTTACAAAATTATAAATCTAAAACATATTTGCTTAAGACTAAGACCAACAAAAGTTTCATTAAATAACTTTTCAAAATCTCATTGCTTCTCAACTGTCGTCTCCAGAATGGACCCTTAATTTCGTATAAAATTAAGGAGTTCATCAAGACTCAAATTTTAAAAACAGTTTTTTCAGTTACCAAGAACAGCAGTAGATGCAATGAACTGCGAAATTAGATATTATAGTGCAAAAAAGGATGGCTATGAAAACATCCTTGGTTGGTCCATCCAAATATTTGAGGCTGGAAGATGATTATGTCATGGCCTGTAATACCAATATACAACAGAAAGCAACAAACATACAACATTCGTTAAATTATAAATAAACAATTTTAGTTTAGACATATAAAATGTTTAATATCTATTTTTTATAAGTGTTTTAATTGTATATACTACTATTAAGAAACGTTATAATGTTATGAGTGCAACATTTTTCGATATTTTATGATCAATTGCGTGAGGTGAAATCATTTAGAAACTCTTGCTTTTATTTTGTGTAAAAGATTAAAATGAATACTAATACGTATCATTCAGTTAATGGGAAATCGTTATGCTTGTTTTAAATTTTTTATCATTTTATTAGAAATGTGCCAAGCTATTATTATTGGCAGTAGCCGCCATTTGACCCGCATTGACTCAAATTTTTTACCAAATGTCATTTTTAACAACAACATAATACCATTTTCTTCACACGTTAAAAATTTAGGAAACCTTATAATCATAATAATCAGCTTTCTTAATTGGCATCATCAAGTCAAAGAACTTTCTCGTAAATTTTATAGTACATTTCACCCATTAGTTGGAATTAAAAACTTCTTGTCGTATCGTGCTAAATTACAAGTGGTTAACCTGTTACTGCTACCTTGACTATGCTGATGTGTGCTATGTCGACGCCAATGAAATACTCTTAAACAAATTAGACCGGCTACTTAACATCTGCATCCGTTTCATTTTTGGACTCCGTAAGTTTGATCATGTTTCCGAATATAGATTGAAACTTAATTGGTTGCCTATTCGCAAACGGAGAAATCTTCGCATCTTATTTCTCCTATATTCTATTTTGTTCAGGCCGTCTACTCTTGCTTATTTAAAATGCAATTTCTCTTTCTTGTCCAATGTGCATGACAGTTTACTTCGTTCTTCCAGCAATTTACTGCTGCATACTCCACTTCATCATACTGGTTTTTTGTCCAACTCATTTGCTTTGACTGCTGTCAAACTGTGGAACGAGTTGCCCGAACATATCAGAAAGGCACCATCTCGCGAGTCTTTCAAAGGCCAAGTCAAGATTTTGTATCTACTTTAATAAAGTATATATTTGTATGTTACCTTATTTGTATATAGTGTATATATGTTATTTTATATTATAATTATTATTTTGTTTTTTTTTTTAATTTTTATATTGAAGCTTTGTCACATTTATATAAAGTATTATTGTTATAGTTATGTATTATTTTATATATTATTTATTTTTAGAATTCTTTAGTAGATATTTTTATTTTTAATTTATTTTATGTTTAGGTTTATTTTTATTTTTATTTTTAATTTAATTAATTTTTTTTTATTTGCACGCCTACTAACAATCTCTCCTGTACGTCGTAAGGTTGGCTGGTAGTGAACGTTTCTGTAGCATTAAGCCCGCCTTTTGTGCATTTGTTGTATTTTGTGCAATGAAGAATTAAATAAATAAATAAATAAAAGTATTAGAATATTATTGAATTATAGGTATTGTGTTTGCGCTGGTCCTTGTCGTTGGCGCTGCAGCACAATACGGCCACGAGCATGGATCAGCGTACTCCTCTAATTACATCTCGCGTCACGATGGACATCAGGAAGTAGTTCACGGACACCATGGAGATGATTATCATGTAAGTATGCACACATAAGTATCACATAGGTATGGTCTTGGAGTAAATCACTGTTTATATAACTGTTGTTATAATTATATCTTAGCTATAAAATAAATTCTGTTTTATGCACATCCTAAATACGAGTTCGAGTACGATGCGAAAGACCCTCACACTGGTGACATCAAGGATCTGTTCGAGAGCCGTGATGGCGATCACGTGAAAGGACATTACTCCTTGCACCACCCTGATGGCTCCGTGAGATCCGTACAGTACCACGGAATCCACCACACCGGGCAGGAAACATTCTTTATTTTTTTGCAAATGAAATTTATTTCGGACTTTATATTCATATTTTATATTCAAATTATATTATAGTTTAATCATTTAAATTATTTTCAGATTCCACGCAGACGTTCAATACGACACGCACCATATAAGGCATAAACACCAGCACCACTAACGAAAACTTCTTAAATATTATTATTAAATATATTATTTTAATAGTTACCAAAATAATGTTCCATATTTTTTTTATTTGAACCTCGGATAGTTTCTAAAATGAAAATATTTATTTTTACAAGGATTAAATTTTAGTTATCTGAAACAAATTCTTTAGTGTTTTATATAAATCTAAACAAATAAGTAAAAAAAATTACACGTTGTAGTTTTTAAAGCATTGTCAATATTTTTTTGTTATTTCTTTAAAACACTAATAAAAACACAAAACATGTATAAATAAAAGTATAATTTATAACATAGACAATGTTATTTATACTTTGTCTATATTTATATATACTTTTATTATAAATGCGGAGGAAGCACTATCGAGTCTATTAATCTAAACAAAACTCTAAAAAAAAACCCCCAAAACTTATATTTGTGAAAACTGGTCACCCTTCAATAAAATAAGAAAATAAATATATTTCAAAATGTTGATTTTTCTCTCAGAAATTCCTCATTCAATATAGCTACAGTCCACAGATTACTGTTTTGAGTTTAGGTATTCATTATATGCGTCATTTATATTTTCGGGACACAGAGAATATTGTCCTATTGCGAAAATTTCTTTTAAAAAAACATGTTCTATGTCTATTCTTTTTTATGATTATTTATCTGTTGTTGTCTGAGATTACTGGAGCAAGCAGGAAGAAGGAAAGTTCTTAGTGCAAAGAAGAATAATTAAGAATTCATTAATTTTTAAAATATCTATAAGTTCATCCATTTGAAAGTAAATCAATCCATTTAAAAGTAAATAAAATAAAATAATCAAATTTCTATAAGTAAAACAATAAAATGCGATTATAGAAAATGCTCGTCGGTGTGATCTTCACATCTATAGGTTTTCTTATTTGACTACCATTACAATAAATTTATTAATGTATACATTTTTTAAGAATTGTATATGTATTTATACTACAACAACAAAAACAAAAATTAGGTTATTCTCAGTAATATATATATTACCAAATCTATGATTACTTCTTTTCTGATTAATATTAGCTGGGATATAAGTCCTGTTATACATTCAACAAAACATTAAATTCAAATTCAAATTAATAGTTGCTAGTTTCGAAAATACAACTTAGAGTATTCTAAGTAAGGGTATTCTAAGTAGAACTTAGAGTTTTCTAAGTATAAGTTCAGTACAAATTAAAAGATCACACATAGGCGATATAAAGTCTCACTACGTAACTTCGATGGGGACGTAGTTAAAGGTTATTCAATCGCTGTGCACGTGTCACCCTTAAGCCAGGAAGTAACTTTGATATGCACTGACATTGGGATCAACCAATAAAAATACAAGCGTGGTTTACTTCAACGCAACATGTGTTTGATATAGTTTTTGGAAGGATGAAAGTTAGATAGAAAATAATTATTAGACCTACTAGGGTTTAATACCTTAGAGGTTTCTATTAGTTCAGATGAACAGACTTCCCAACTACAAAAGATATCACCGTGACCTGATAAGCTCTCCATACAGTGACATTAGGATTCAGGATCGGCTATATACATACTAAGACATCAATCATGATTTCTATACACAAATTTCAAATTATTATTGGGAACTTTCACCCGACATCCAACAAAACAATGACGTATTCTCAGAGTTTTTTCGACAGATGGCACGACAACCGTTCGTGATTGGCGAGGTCATAATTGGATCTCTTACTGTAGCACGTCCTGTCCCGTACTTGCACTTTGTCTGATGTTCATCCCCACAGCCGAAGCTTATTACTGTTGTGTGTTATCTAGGCTCTAGGCCTACCTATGGGATCATCGTGGTTTATTTTTCCACGATCGTGGGCCACACAGTCCAGTTGTCATAATATTATAATAATATCTAAAGGAATTTTTGTGACCTTACAAGCTATGATAATAAGTATATCTTAATTAAAACTTAAGACAATAACGGAAAAAAAAATCTTTTCAGTAATTATTATAATATTTTTAATAATTTATCAATACAATATAAATTTATATATTTTTTTCATCAAATAATTACAGATTTATCGCAAAATATAATGTCAACCTTGTTACTACAAGATGACTATTTAAAAATAGTTTAATATTCATCTGTTGGTTAAAATCCTTTTATGTAATCTTTTTGTTGAAATCTTTGAATATAATAGAATACCGAGATAGTACAGTCTGCTTTTCACGCATAATAAAAGTTCACAATTAAAAAGATACCTTAAAACGTGAAATGCTTAAGTATTTTTATACGCTAACCTAATTGATTTACTTTATCTATTATAACATAACATAATAACCTATAATTTTAATATTACTCATGCAGAAAGTATATGATTAACTAAATTATTGCTTCCTTGCATTAAATAATTAATATTAATAATGCACTTGGCTATTGCCAAAAAATCGTAAACAACCACTTGTATCGGTATTAAGAAATGCCTTCAGATATTTATATCGCTTATTTTTACTAGCGTGTGGCAAAATTTTATCGGTATCCTTGATCTAACAAAATAAAAGACAGTGTTTTGTGCTACTATTCATCATTAGAAGTCCGTACCAAGACGCTAATACACAGGTCCACGAAAATGTATTCAAAGGTATTCAAAATTCTTACCAAAGTTTATTTTATAAGAGGTTATAAAGTCATTACCATATTTTATATTCGTTTAATAAATAATTATTAGATTTTTTTTTTCACAAGTATTACAAACTTATCTTTATAGATATTATCTTTCGCTGTCCTTGTCGCTGTTGCTGTAGCACAGTACGACCACCAACATGGAAATGCATACTCTTCCAACTATATCTCCCGTCATGACGGACATCCAGAGATGATACACGGACACCATGGACATGATTATCATGTAAGTAAGCTTCATGTAAGATTAATCGTTAAGTATATTGTTTTGATATATTTATTGATATAATGTATTTACTTTACAATATATAAATTGCTTTCATAGGCTCATCCTAAATATGAATTCGAGTACAACGTGAAAGACTCTCACACTGGTGACATCAAGGATCAGCACGAGAGCCGCGATGGTGACCACGTGAAGGGACACTACTCCTTGCACCAGCCCGATGGCTCCGTAAGATCCGTACACTACCACGGTGACCACCACAGCGGGTAAGAAATATTCTAATGGCAAAACTTAAATATGCAATCACTACAAGGACTTTGGGATCCTTTTTTTATGTTACATAGTTATTAGAGGAGTACATACAGTATTCATGACAGTAAATTTTGGTACATATAATTATTTGTGGAAAATGCAATAGGATAATATATTTTTTCAGATTTCATGCTGATGTTAAATACGACACT
This sequence comes from Mechanitis mazaeus, assembly GCA_959347395.1. Classification (NCBI taxonomy): domain Eukaryota; kingdom Metazoa; phylum Arthropoda; class Insecta; order Lepidoptera; family Nymphalidae; genus Mechanitis; species Mechanitis mazaeus. The sequence goes on from OY365750.1 coordinate 12,234,258, forward strand.
CATCACATCGTGCCTAAACATCACCACTACTAACAAATAAATAAAAATACCGTTTTTATATTGATTTGTAATAAATGTAACCGTGTCTATGTCAAAAGTACCTATGTAAAAATAAAAAGAAAGTGAAGAATAATACGTTTTATTGTAATAAAAAACCTATATTCCCCATTAGTAAGTATTGTAATGCAAACATTGTTCAACTACTGGTTGGCGGATAACAATAATCAAAAAATTCTTTTAAGACATTGAGCATTTTTGCTCGTTATTGTTTCCTTTACCGAACAGACCCTGATAATTACGGGTCCAATAACCGAGAATATTTTTTTAAAAATTCAATACTTAATCAAGACCTTAAAATATATTATAAATAACATTATATGTAAGCATACAATTTTTTTTTCATTATTTAATCTGTTACAAGACAGTTCTTTATATTTATTTAGAGAATATATTTAAAGGAAATTAACATAAAATAATGATAATACATATATTTAATTATGTAGACACTACTAACATATCTAAAATAAATATAGAGAGATACCTAAAATTAATATATTGTAAACACATCATAAGATATTCATTTTTCGACGAAGATGTATTTTTAAATCAATCTAGCAGCCTAAAGATTTTTGTAAGTAATAGACGTGAAAGCAGTTCTTGAAGAGGAGTTTATTTTGATTTTTAGAAGAATAAACTTTCTTAAAGGAAACGAGCGAATAACAATAATAATACTACCATATATAATGATGATATTCATGATCCAACATGATACATTTATTCCGTAAACTCTTAAATCTTTGACGATAAACACCTGCATCGTTTCTGTTCAACTCAGACAACAATAATAATATATGCTTAAGCAATACACACATTTCATACAAGACACAACACGTTAAAATAGCAACATTTTTCGTCTGTATACTCTTTGAGTGAAATCCATTCGTCATCTCAAAACAGTTTTCATTGGCTTCCTCTTTTCTGGACTGGATGTTAATATGATAAGACATATAACAAATTTGTTATATGAATCGAAGAATAACAATTAACAAACAAAACTAAGCAATAAATTAAAAATTATTATTAATTATGTGGTTATATTTCATAGAATATGAAAGTTTGATGCTTCAAAGTTTCATACAACCTGCGACAGATATCATACTCTTTTGCGCCTTGGAAACGGAGCCGGAAAACCAGTTACTTTTATTTTACAATCACCCCTATATATATTCTGCGAATAATTCTATATTTCGAATGATTTTACTGTATTATCTAACAAAATACATGTCCCTAGAGTTTTTTGGATGTAGGCAAATAAATTATAAAGATGTTAATTACCTTGGTTTTTAAAAGAAGGCGAATGTAAACTTTAACATTCAAACACGAATTAAAACATTAGATTGGATACCAAAAAATTAATATTTAATTTTAAAAGTTAATAAAAACAAATATGTAATTAGTATTTTTAAGGTTAAAATTTTTTTATTATGAAAAAAAAAAGTTCTTTTTCAAATAATGAGCGGTACTTTTAAAAAAGTTATATTATTATATATTTATTGATTATTTTGTTTTATAAACACTCTTCTCTTAAGAAAATATTTTTTGGGTGGAAAACTAATAAGTTTTAAGATACTGGATACATCGATTGTTACTAAAACTAAGTCACTTACATAATCAAATCGTGAAAAAAAATACAACCAAAAAAACGCATATTAAAATATTTAATAAAAATTTAAAAAATAATAATAGTAATTTAAAGACAATATATTTTTTAAAAATTACATAAAATCTAAGGATTTAGTAAGACTTACTCCCAAGTTTTATAAAAGTCTAACTAAACATGTATTATTTTTAGAATGAGAAGATTTAATGAAAAATGTTTTTTTTTTTTTTTGTTAAAGAATTAGTCTAAATATATTCAAACCTAAATATATTTATTTTAAACAGCTTATTTTATGAAAGGTAATTTTATTTATTAGAATTTAATTTATTCATTACAAACAGATGATTCTTCTCATAAAAATATGATATATTTTGTTTTAATTTAATATAGAATAATTAAGAAGTCTAAAATTTATTTATATAAAAATCTAAAAAACATTAAATGTAATTTTAAATTTGAAATTAAACAATATCTGTTGTAATCATATAGTGCTGTTAGGAAACCTTATAAGATAATGAGTGCAACGTTTTTCGATATTTTATGACCGATTGCGTGATGTGAAATCATTTAGTTACCCTTGCTTTTATTTTGTATAAAAAACGAGCATTAGAACCAACACGTATCATTCGAGTACAGAAGTTTGATACAAAACTTCTTATAAAATGTTTTTCAAGGTAGTAATTAAAAATTATACTATTTTTAAATTTTCATTATTTAAGGAAAAGTATTAGAATGTTATTAAATTATAGGTATTGTGTTTCGCTGTCCTTGTCGCTGTCGCTGCGGCACAATATGGCCACGAGCATGGGTCAGCGTACTCCTCTAACTACATCTCCCGTCACGATGGACATCAGGAAGTAGTGCACGGACACCATGGAGATGATTATCATGTAAGTATGCATCACATAGGTACGGTTTTGGAGTAAATCACTGTTTATATAACTGTTGTTATAAATATATCTGAGCTATAAAATAAATCCTGTTTTAGGCACATCCTAAATACGAGTTCGAGTACAATGTGAAAGACTCTCACACTGGTGACATCAAAGATCAACACGAGAGCCGTGATGGTGACTACGTGAAAGGATACTACTCCTTGCACCAGCCCGATGGCTCCGTGAGATCCGTACATTACCACGGTGACCACCATACAGGGTAAGAGTTTTTTTTTTGGACTAGTTATTTATACATATTTCACTTAAAATCTTCATACATTTTTTATGAATAATTTATAACATTACTAAGTTTAATTATTAATATTATTTTCAGATTCCACGCAGATGTTAAATACGACACTCACCACATCGTCCCAAAATATCACCACCACTGAAAACAAAGAATTTTTAAATAAGTTAGAAGTTATAAAAAAATATAATATATATATTTTTTTAATGAAATGTATATGAGCAAAGATTTCATTTATTTTATCTAAAACAAAATTCTGACCCTTTGTGATCTGAAATCTGAATAAATTAAAAAAAAAAGTCCTCACATTAAGATTGGTATTTAGCGCTTTAACAATGAAAATTTATTATTATTTTTTTATTTATGTAAATGAATAACAAAAATAAAAATCTATAAAATTATTTATCTTTATTTTTATGTCGAAAGACAATAATCGCCAAGAAAGGTCTATCGAGTCTAAAAAAGTTGAAATCTAAAGGTTTATTTTAATATATACCTAAATTATCTACTTGTATGAATGTAATTAAGCTTTATACGGTATAGTAATGTATATTTTTCAAGTTATATCTAAGAATAATAGCATTTCAATATTTGTCTAGAAAAAAACACGTATTTCGGGATATTTGAAAATATTGATTTGGAGAGAAATTTCAGAAATTACATTTCTTGTTATGTCGGGGCCGATCAGCTAGTTAAATAATGAAATAATGGCGATGGTAAATATATTTTCTTTAAACATATTTTAAAAAATTACGTACATAAAGCAGGGCCCTAAATATATTATATAGAACAACAATTGCTTATTTAAGCTCTAACTGTAACAAATCTAATATTTTTTTAACTTCAATTAACGCGTCACGAATAAGGTTTTACAGCCTGAGAACACGTCCGGTGCAATTTTTTTTTTTATTATATTATAGTATAATGTAGTAGTAGTAGTACAATAGCTTATTCCAAGGTATATATTAAGCATCTCAATTTGAGCAATACGTTACATTTTGTTATAATATAATGACAAAAATATTAAGTCTATTTATATTTTTTTGTGGTGTTATAGAAAAATAAAAAGGCCGTGGTAATGGTTAATAATTAAATTTTACTATTATTATAAATTCAACCTCATTTTATAATTTTAATTAATTTATAGAAATACAGTTTGTACCAGCTAGACTCAGCGGTAGGTTACACTCATTAAAAAAAAAAAATTAATATTTAAAAAAAATCCTAGGCCCCACGGACGACCGACGAGTGAAGAAATATGCACAAAACTCCGGAAATAGAATAATATATTATATCATATCATATCATATCATATCATATCATATCATATCATATCATATCATATCATATCATATCATATCATATCATATCATATCATATCATATCATATCATATCATATCATATCATATCATATCATATCATATCATATCATATCATATCATATCATATCATATCATATCATATCATATCATATCATATCATATCATATCATATCATATCATATCATATCATATCATATCATATCATATCATATCATATCATATCATATCATATCATATCATATCATATCATATCATATCATATCATATCATATCATATCATATCATATCATATCATATCATATCATATCATATCATATCATATCATATCATATCATATCATATCATATCATATCATATCATATCATATCATATCATATCATATCATATCATATCATATCATATCATATCATATCATATCATATCATATCATATCATATCATATCATATCATATCATATCATATCATATCATATCATATCATATCATATCATATCATATCATATCATATCATATCATATCATATCATATCATATCATATCATATCATATCATATCATATCATATCATATCATATCATATCATATCATATCATATCATATCATATCATATCATATCATATCATATCATATCATATCATATCATATCATATCATATCATATCATATCATATCATATCATATCATATCATATCATATCATATCATATCATATCATATCATATCATATCATATCATATCATATCATATCATATCATATCATATCATATCATATCATATCATATCATATCATATCATATCATATCATATCATATCATATCATATCATATCATATCATATCATATCATATCATATCATATCATATCATATCATATCATATCATATCATATCATATCATATCATATCATATCATATCATATCATATCATATCATATCATATCATATCATATCATATCATATCATATCATATCATATCATATCATATCATATCATATCATATCATATCATATCATATCATATCATATCATATCATATCATATCATATCATATCATATCATATCATATCATATCATATCATATCATATCATATCATATCATATCATATCATATCATATCATATCATATCATATCATATCATATCATATCATATCATATCATATCATATCATATCATATCATATCATATCATATCATATCATATCATATCATATCATATCATATCATATCATATCATATCATATCATATCATATCATATCATATCATATCATATCATATCATATCATATCATATCATATCATATCATATCATATCATATCATATCATATCATACCATACCATACCATACCATACCATATCATATCATATCATATCATATCATATCATATCATATCATATCATATCATATCATATCATATCATATCATATCATATCATATCATCATTTTTTTTATATATTACACTATACAAAAATATATATCGATTATAATAAGTGATAAAAATAATGAAATGATAAAAAGGAGTCTTTTAACACCAACTGCTGCTTTATGAGAATATAAGAGAACTTATTTTAATTACAAAACAAATATTATCTACGCATCCATAATGAAAATTTTTTACATTCTCTAAAATTGATATAATAAAGACCGACAGATGGTCACCTTTCAACTATCTTCCAAAATGTAGAGAATTAACTTATTAAAGTAATTAATTTAACTTATTATAATTATTATACAACAAGAGGAAGGAAAAGGCGTTTATTCCTATCTCCAAGGCCGGCAACGATCTTGTGAGTCTTCGGATGTTGCAAGAGTTCATGGGCAGCGGTGATCACATTTTATCAGTGACTCGCATGCTCGTTTGCCCTCCTTTTCCATAAAAAAAAAAAAAAAAAGAGGAGAGTGGCAGTGAGAACTGGTTCTTAAGAGGCATTCGGTCAGATGAGCAGCCATCATGACCAAGCTATTAATCCATCCATTAAGAAGTCTCATATCCAGTCACGGAAACAAGAAGGCAATTCCAGATATGATAGGAACCTGCGTTTAGAGCTTTGATTCATATTCTTGCAGAATTATATATAATCTATTTAATATTTCTGATATGGAAAATGTGTTCTCAATTGTTTTTTTTAAATTGTTAACTAAAACACGAAAATGATTGTTTTTAAATAAGAAGCTGCTAGAAAAAAAGGTTATATATACATAAGTAGGTTATATTTGAAGTAGGCGGCCTTATCACTATACGAAGAATTTTGAGGAAACACCTTTATTTTATAAGTGTGGGATCTAAAAGTACATAATACATTACGAACAATTATGCAATAATAAGTTCACTACCCATCAGTAGTGGTTCTTCTTAAAGTCTTTAGTGTTTCACTTATTCCTAATAAAAGTAAATATCCACTAGGGCAAAAAATTAATATATTTTATGCCTACAACAAGAACACATTCGAAATTTATCTTGATAAAAACTATTAAAAAATAACGGTCTTTTCAAACTATACAAAAACTATTAGAACAAAGTGTGATTAAGAAACACAAGAACGGCTACAGATATCAAACAAAACTTTTTTCATGGGCAATTGCGTGAAGTGAAATCATATCAATACCCTTGCTTTAGTTGTATAAAAGACTCCGGTCTATACTACTATGTATCATTCAGCTGTTGAACTTAGAAATCAAAGCAGTTATAAAAAATGTATTGCAAGGTAATAATTACGTTGGAAATAGTAATAAAGGCAATTACAACAATAAAAATAAGATATAATAATATATCCTATGTATTTAATAACAGAAACCGAATTTAAAGTAAAACGAAAAAATTTTTATTTTGTCATAGGTATTGTGTGTAGCTGCCCTCGCTGCTGTTGCTGCAGCACAGTATGGTCATGGACATGGATCAGCGTACTCCTCTAACTACATCTCCCGTCACGATGGACATCCGGAAATAGTGCACGGACACGGTCATGGGCACCATGACTATCATGTGAGACTCTAAATTCTATTATATACAAAAAGTGCACATGGCTTATCTATATACTTCTCCAATTAACAGCTTAACAACGTTAGTTTTAAAACAAACTGTTTTATATTATAATCTTATATTAATACTTTATTCGTAGGCACACCCTAAATACGAATTTGAATACAAAGTGAAGGACCCTCACACCGGTGACATCAAGGATCAACACGAGAGCCGTGACGGTGATCACGTGAAGGGATATTACTCCTTGCACCAGCCCGATGGCTCCGTGAGATCTGTGCATTACCACGGTGACCACCACACTGGGTAAGAATTTTAACAATTCATCTTTTGTTAGCTCTATTATTTTCATTTTATCATTTTTATTTATAATGAAATAATAAACTTTCTTCAGATTCCACGCTGACGTGAAATACGACACGCATCACATCGTCCCCAAACACCACTACTGAAAAACTAAACTAAGATATAATGTAAAATTTGTTTGGTATATTTTTAACTTATTTTATACATTTTGTAAATACAGTGAAATAAAAAACAAAAAATACTTCACGAGTTTTAGTTGGTTGCATACCGTCAGTATACATAAATACAATTAATGAAAATAACAATTATATTATTTTTACATACATTTATTTGTTAATACCAAATAGAATTGTTTGTCAATTAATCTTTTAACAAATTAGAAACGTTGCCTCGTCAGAAGATTAAATACTCTCACTAACATTGTCTTTAGAGATGGTTTTCGAGATGGAGACATCAAACACGTGTAGAAAAGATCTAACGGCGCCTAAGGAGAAAAAGGAACAGGTTCCCTTAAGTAAATAAATTAAACCATTCGACATTTAACTAGAAAATGATCAATAATACTGATTTTGAGTGCCAACAACGTATTTTTATCAGACAATATTAAGCATGGAAAAAACAAATAAAATTTAAGTTTTAAAAAAGTAAATTAGGAATATAAGTATGCTAATAGATATAGAATTTTTATCGACAGCTAAGTACATAATTAGAATTTTGTAATAGGGTTTAAAATATCATTTGTGAAATCTTGTATTCTAAAATTGAGAAAGATCTATTACAAATTTACAACTTTACAAAAAATAAAAAATAGTTATTTAAATTAAGTTATTATAATAAATTAGATTCTATTCATTACTATCGAAACCATACATCAACAAATAATTTAAACTACTGAATAGGTTCTGTTTTTACATAAACTTCATATTAACTGTAAATTATGAGAACTGATTTATACTGTTTGAAGCTTCTAATAGCTTCATAAAAGTTTTTCCATTTAATAAGAAACTAATTCCTTAAAAATAAGTGGACTACTATTTATAACATACCTACAAAAAGTAGAAAAATACTGTATAATTTTTAAAACTAAAAAAACACTCAATCTCTCTCAAATAATTATTTAGTCGTGCTATCGATATAGGTATATTATTGGGTAATAGCATGTCCACGGTCAATTGCGTGCTGTGAAATCAGAATTAATCTTTTTTGTTGTATAAAAACACATTATTGTTCTCATATTTTACTAAAGTTTTTGTACATGAAAATTGATAGAGATTTTTACAAAATATTTGCAAAACTAAAAAAACTTAACAATGTTAACAAGTAATATCTAATAAATTGTAATTCATTAAGTAAATTGTAATTCCTTGTATACTAAAGTTGAGAAATGCCTATTACAAATTGACAGGAGATTCTACCAATTACTTTATTTATTTATTTACTTATTCTTAATTGCACAATACTCAAAATACTGTACAAAAGGCGGGCTTAATTCCACAAAAACATGCTCTACCAGCCAGCCTTAGATGTGCGAGAGAGGTCGTTTAAATAAATAAACTACATAAGCTATTATATAGGTACATTCAAATACACTAAAATAAAAAATGACAATGAACGTCCTGCGACTTTATAAACAACTAATTCCTTAAAAATAAGCAGACTATTATATATAACGTACTAGCTTTAGCCCGCGCCGCGCCGCGCCTCGTAAAATACACAAAGTGAACTTTTTTTAATTTTGATACTGCAATTAATACACAGAGAGATTAAATGCGAACAACAAACCAGTACTGACATTTAAAATGATTGACAACTTGCCCAACAGAAAGAATAACAACACATTTCATATAAATTTGCAAGTCCTATTTCGCCCTTACTTTACATTAATGCATTTGTATTTTTTAATAACCACAAATTTAAAACCAAAATTTCAATACAAACATTAATAATAACTTCATTCAAAGATGCATAGAAACTACTAATACTACTACATAAGGCTTATTGCACTACATAACGCTTATAAATCATTCCATTACATTATGCTAATAAACTTCATAACGCTTTTACACAACATAACGCTTATGTACTACATAAAGTTAAAATACTACATTGTGCTTGTATTAAATAAGCCTGATGTAGTAAATAAACGTTATTTTGTGGTAGTATATGAGCTTTGTGGTATTTAAGCGATATATAGTATATAAGCCTCATGTAGTATTTAAGTCGTATGTAGTAAATAAGCGTTTAAGCTTTTTAAACAAGTGTATTCTTGTTTTTAAGTGTTTGTGTGTGTGTATGTAAATATTATTCTTCGGATGCATTTTTTCTTGAAAAAAAAATTAACTTTACATATGCGTGATTTCTTAAAAACTATTACGGCGGTCGGACTGGTTGTGATACCGGCTTATTAATCTCAGTAAAAATTAATAAAAATTGGACCAAAATTAATGAAATAAAATCTTTTTGTGGTTGTAAAAAAATTAAACAAAAACTGAAAATTTATAATAAATTCATAGTAACGAAATATGATAAATTTACAATGAGCTACTTTTATCAGTTTAGTAAAAGTAATTACGGAATTAATTTAAAAAGATGAGAAGTCATATTCAAAAAAAAAATAATTTTACAGCATTTGTTCATTTTTAATATTAATTATCATAATCATAAAAAAATATTCTAATTATCATTTATAAATTAACATAAAAAGTAAGGAGATATTAAAATTAAGTAATACCAATAGATGTTATATACATTATCTTAACAGAACGGGAATCACATTTTCATTTACATATCCATTTGTTGTACGGGGCCTTAGAATATTATTTCATTCATCGATGTGGTCATAGAAGTTCTACGACGGAGATAGTAAGTTAAATAAAAATTTAAAAATATCTATCTGTTTATTTTTTAATTATGAGTATGTAATATACAAATCTACATACATACAAAGATAGATTGTGCTGGTTCTAGTTGTTTTAAAGTTACTTATTAAATATTTTGACGTTTGTGAAACATAATCAAAACGTTTGTGATCATAATACACAGCCGGATAAGTTTGTTGTGTGATTCTTCTCAGACCAATCTTCGTAGTCTTAAGTTTAAGTTGGAGGGTGTCCCAACAAAAGGCCTTATTTCGATTTATAAGTTTAAAAAAATAGGCAATTCTGCCACTTGTACAAAGAGACACTGGTAACAATTCAAAGTGGAAAATAAATAAATAAATGATTAATTAAGATGAAAAAGTGAATCTTAGTTTCTATAATGCCAGTAAAGAGAAAATTATCCTGTATACAAATATCTTTGTAATTTTATAAATAAAAAATAGCAAGAAAATATTTAATTTTATACCTAGAGCAAAAACACTAAAATTCAAATATTTGAATATAACTGTCTGTTTAAACTATAACTATTTAAAAGAAACAAAAAATTTCTCTTTTAGAACAAAGTGTGATTAAGAAACACAAGAACGGCTACAGATATCAAACAAAATTTTTTTCATGGGCAATTGCGTGAAGTGAAATCATATCAATACCCTTGCTTTAGTTGTATAAAAGACTCCGGTCTATACTACTATGTATCATTCAGCTGTTGAACTTAGAAATCAAAGCAGTTAGAAAAAAAAATGTTTTGCAAGGTAATAACCAACAATTACAACAATAACAAACACTATATACGTCCTTCATATTTATAAAAAAAAAAAGAAATTTAAATATATATATTATTTTGTCATAGGTATTGTGTGTCGCTGCCCTCGCTGCTGTTGCTGCAGCACAGTACGGCCATGGACATGGATCAGCGTACTCCTCTAACTACATCTCCCGTCACGATGGACATCCACAAATAGTGCACGGACACGGTCATGGACACCATGACTACCATGTGAGACTCTAAATTATGCTATGTACAAATAATTCACACTAATTATCCATAGATTCCTCTAATAAAATACGTACGTTTGTAACAAACTGTTTTATATGATAGTCTTAAATTAACACTTTATTCGTAGGCACACCCCAAATACGAGTTCGAATATAAAGTGAAGGACCCTCACACCGGTGACATCAAGGATCAGCACGAGAGCCGCGACGGTGATAACGTGAAGGGATATTACTCCTTGCACCAGCCCGATGGCTCCGTGAGATCCGTGCATTACCACGGTGACCATCATACTGGGTAAGACTTAGGAGATAATTGGTAGTTTAGACATTTATACTTATTCCCCGTAATGATTTCTCTTTTGATGATTACTTATACTTAAACAACAAAAATTTTTTGCAATACTATAAGTATTTATAATTACTTATAGTATTGCTATTATAAAAGAAACGTGTTGATAGCATGTTTGAATTTTTGCACAATTACAAATACGTTGTTTTTCAGATTCCACGCCGATGTGAAATACGATACCCATCATATCGTCCCAAAGCACCATCACTACTGAAAATTATATTAAAATATGTTGTTACATAATATGTTATTAAATATTTTTTTATTTTTGAATACATTAATTTTCTCAAAAAAAAAATGTTTCACTTATTTGAATTTTCGATGCCCAATTATCCTTATTTTTTCTCCTAAATTTTATGTTTACTACCTGGATAATAGTCTGTGTATAAAAGAAAAAAAAACAAATTTTAATTAATTAAGGAAATTTTAAAAACAGAATAACTTGATCATATTCAGGATATCGGAACGAATCTTATTTTAAAAAGGCCTGAAACTTAAGAACAAAATAAAATTTTAGAATTACTCGACATCACGCCTTGTTTTTAAAGAAAATTCAAAAGATATTTTTTTAATAAATGTCATCTAATTAACCATATAGTTAAATTGCAAACATTTAATAATTTACAAGCGCTGTCTTCGACAATAAAGTTTCAAAAGATGGCTACATTTATTGAAAACTGCCCAAGTCGGTAAATAAAATTTAAAATTTAATAAACTTTATTAGCTTTAATGTATGTTTTCCATAAATTAATTTTTTTTTTTTTAATGAAAGTTTTGTTTATTTTATTAACAAAGATTTTAATTGACATCCTAAAAAGATGACCTGTAAGTGTGTCTTTCAAATCATGCCGATTTACTAAAATCTTAATATCCTAGAGTATTTCAATTAGTACTTAGCCATTATTTTAAACATATTGGTTTTCTGGTGGGACATTTGGGCGAAAACTTGCACTCATAGTGCTGAGCACAATATGGTAATTTGTTCACATCATGAGCTTAAAGATCTCGTATGACGTTTTTCGCAGTTCTAATGATATGGCAGAACACAATTATCATGTAATCTATTACGTGAATTTGATATTTTTATACATCTAGAATAAGTATTAGTAACAAGTTAAACGTTGTAACTATTCTAAACTGTAATCTGATCAACGGACATGTACTAATATTTTGCCTGTTCTTCAACCTTCAGTACATATTGATAAAGTATTATAAAAAAAGAAATTGTCGGTGTCTTTGATCGAATTGAGAACCTCATTTTGTGACTCTAAACGACCTTAACAATAAATTTGAACAAGAGTTTTAATGTTAATCGAATTCTTTTCGAATTAAATTAGAGCCGACTACTCGGCAATTTTTATGATCTAGTCGGTCCATTCTCATTATTTATAGTAAATTACTTAATGAAGATTACAGTATTCATATTGCTTCATGACCTTGACCATTCTTAAGATATTTCTATATCATCTGTTCTCCCTTAATACATGATTGATAAGATATATAATAAAAAAATAACACGTATTAGTTGTTAGACTCTTGTTTTTAGAGACGTCTCCTGTTACAGTAAAGCATTCTCCTTTTACAGTGTAATATTTAAATTAAAATTAGTACTAGAGATCATTTTTACTTAACACAAACATAATATTATATTAGTTATTCCCTTAGAATTACAATTGCAATATCATTTTGGAAATTTAAATACAACTAATACTCGTTGACTTTCATTTCCACTTCGTTCAAATTAAAATGCAATAAATCTAATAAAAACCACTAACATCCAACAAAATAAGATTACTCTTTATTTATTTATTTCTTTATTTATAAGGTAATAAACAAAATCACAAAAGGTAAACGAAATAAACATACAACCTTCTTTTTCGATCATAATTTTAATGGCCAATAATAAATAAATAAGTAAACCTCTTTATAGGTTCATATAGGTTCATTAAATTTAAATTTATATCACAGAAATCAAATCTAATATAATAATTATATTAATTGAGATAAATCCACATTTCACTCATCTTCCCATTTCCTTAATATATACTTATTTTGTTTTGAAAATAAAAGTACGTGAACGTGAGTCCCTTACCCTCAGGACCACTCATCCACATAAGAATTAAAAGACATTTTCTTTAAAATTCTTCACTTATTCTTGTCCTGGTATATTTAACTCTGTCAATTATGTATCTAACCAGTAAAGAAATTTAAGAATACTAAGAGAATATTAATTTAAAAAATATACTAAACCTTGCAATATCTCAGGTAATATTACTTAGTAATCGATCAGTATTCAGATAGATAGTAATTACGATATTGCGTCTAGCCATTTAAACATTCTTTGTAATATTTTGCATGTCGATGTTGGGAAATGTCTACAGATTACAACTTATTTTCACGGGTAATTGCGTGCGGTGAAATCATATCTGTACCCTTGCTTTAATTGTATAAAAGACACCAACCTGTGCTGCTATGTATCATTTAGCAGTTGAGCTTTTATGAGTTTAGTAAAAATGTATTGCAAGGTAAAATGGTGCTTAGAATAAAAAATATTAAAAAATTAAGTATTTTCTACAAAAAAAATTGTCATAGGTATTGTGTTTCGCCGCCCTCGCTGCTGTTGCTGCAGCACAATACGGCCATGGACACGGATCAGCGTACTCCTCTAACTACATCTCCCGTCACGATGGACACCCGGAAATAGTGCACGGACACGGTCATGGGCACCATGACTACCACGTTAGACTCTAAATTATGTTATATATTGTACAAATCGCGCACACTACTTATCCTCTAATTAATAGCCTTCTAACGTAAGTATGTGAGAAACAGTTTTATAGTATATTATTAAACTAATACTTTATTCGTAGGCACACCCTAAATACGAGTTTGAATACAAAGTGAAGGACCCTCACACCGGTGACATCAAGGATCAACACGAGAGCCGTGACGGTGATCACGTGAAGGGATATTACTCCTTGCACCAGCCCGATGGCTCCGTGAGATCTGTGCATTACCACGGTGACCACCACACTGGGTAAATAAATACAAAGAATTTCTGTTTCCTTTCAATCATCGTAATGATATTTATAACTGAAATATAATATTATTTTTTACAGATTCCACGCTGATGTAAAATACGACACCCACCACATCGTTCCTAAGCACCACCACTACTAGAAAATGTTATAATAATTCTTTGAATTATTCTAAAGGATTACTTATATACTTTGGTTCCTTTATGTTTGTTTTTCTATTGACTATTTTTGTATTTAAAAATATATAATAAATATGAGTGGGCTATATATTGATTATTATTAATTATTATTTTTCTTTTGTCAATACTACTATTAGTAAATTGTTTTATACCTAATTATTGATAGATGAAATTACAGAGCGTGTTCAACTATCATACATAGTTAAGTACCTTTTCAGTTATGCTTCATGAGTTAGTAATTAACCTTACTTATTTAGGTAGATATTGTTTACACTTGAAATTAACTAAGGGTTTTCACTTCTAAAAATATTTTAGATATTTCTTAAATTTTATACCTCTCACATCAAAACTTTTATATTCACCCCTGATTTTCTGTAAAAAAAATTAAGAAATTCAGCTTCAAGTTTTAGTACTCTATTCCTCTTCGATGGTTGATTCATGTTTCTGTTTTTTTTTTTTGTACAAACATGCCTGAAGCGTTACAAACAGTACATACGTAAATGTTTCTTACTTTTGGTGAAATTCACTAGATGGCGCTTTAGTTAATATACAGATATATTTAGGAAAGCCAATATTAATATACAAAGGACGACCCACATTCGTGTCATACGAAAATTAATTATACATACCTAAATAGCTCATCCCAGTGTCAACTGACAAGTATCCAAAATTGTTATTATTCAATAGTCATATTATTAATAAACATTTTGGATACTTTTCAGTTAAAGTTACCAGTTATTTATTTTTAGAGATTGTTCCGTAAGCAGTAATTTTTGTTTTTTGGACTATTGAGTTGTTATTTAAAATAATATTCAATTTCATAGGAGTATTGAGACTTTATTAAATACTCCGTTAGAATTTTCTTAAAGAATTGCTAAATCTTTTGTACAATAAATAAGATTAAATTGACCACTGACGCTTAAGAATGGCACAGTCTAGAACTTAGAAAACTAATTATTTGTATTAAAGTTGTAAAAATAATTAATATTTATAAATATATATAATTAATACCTTTAACTTCGAATTTTCAAATAGGCCTTATCTCTGTCAAACAACGTTTAAAATATTATTATTAAGATTATGCCCTAGATTTTAAAATTATTGGATATGTAACGACAAATTTAAAAAATTAAAATATAAAAGAATAGTAATAAACCTCTTTCAAACTAGACTATCAAAACCCTGCGTGACCATTACCGAAATATTTTAATTATTTTAACAATGATTTATGAAGCATAACGAACTGAGTTTCTAATTATTTACAAGATAGCCAAAATGATAATAGCTGTTGGTTTTACTACATTATTAACATTAACATTCCTTGTAATAAGTTTAAAAATTTAAACGTTATCTATACTTATTATCAAGACAGTTTATTTGTTTGTTTGTTTGAACACGCTATTTGTCTAAACTACCTTGAATGGATTTCAAAAAATCCTTTCTGATAAATATAGACAGGATGATGAGGGCTTTAGGCTTCCTAAAATTACGCTATTAATCCTAGTTATCCTAATAGTAAATAAAACCGATCGTTTTAGCGAAATTTAATAATTTCAATTAGAACCTCACGACACTTTTTATATTTAATTATTAATTTTTTTAGTTAGTCACCTTGAGATGATTGTTTATCGCCACCCACTGTATCTCGCATAGTAAAGGCTACACAAGAACGTAGTCAACATTTTGAGTGTCTTAAGAAGACTTGTCTTTACGACATGTATATCTGTCGTACCTGTCTGAAGACACAGACAATAGACGGTTTGCAATCAAAATCTTTAATTACAATGTTTCCCGTAATCAATGTTAATGCGATATTCCTACACAACCTTCCTTTACACTGGATCATCGACAATCCAAACGGCTATTAGCCTTACTCGTTGACATTTAAGATGATGATAGTTGGACATTTAAAGTGATCCGGTCCACAGATAAGAGCAATCAATACACGGTATGTGGCTGGAGCTGTGTTTTATACATAGTCAGCCTCATGTCCGGCATAAAGTAATACCTTTTTATCTTGATCTGTCTTAATTTAATGGATGGCAACCTGGCTTGACTCCAAGTTTACAGCTGACCAACCCTTAAAATTATAATTAGGGGGAATATTTGAACGGGCGCTCTTAAATAGCAATGATACATAAAACATGTGTTTATGTGCTTATTGAGTTACAATTAGTTATTGTAATATTGTATTACATGTCTATAAAGATATAATTAGTACACTAATTACGTTTAGTGAAATCAATTGTAACCTCGATTAGGTTTTTTTCTGATATAAATAACGTGAATTTTGACGTAAAGTTATAATACAGTCAGTGCCTTAGAAACTGGACACATTTTCGAATAACAATGTTTTCCAAGGTGGGTTGTGGTTTTATTTTTTATTACTATAAGAAGTATTTATATTATTTTAAATACTAATATATATTATTTAATATACTAATGTAATCTTCACTAAAATTTACTCATTACAAATAAACATTTGTAATTATCTTCCTATTAATTTTATTAAAAATAAGTCAATGTATTAAAAAGATCTTTAAATAATATATATATATATATATATATATATATATATATATATATATATATATATATATATATATATATTAATTAATTATATTTCTATTTCAGGTGTTTTGCTTTTTTGGGCTTTTAGCGGTGACAGTAGCCCGACATGCTCATGGCTACGGAGAGGGCTATTCTTCGCAATACATATCTAAACATGATGGACATCAAGACATTGTACATCATGACCGCGGTTATGACCATGGTTATGGATATGGCCATGGGTATGGGTACGGCCACGATAATGGCCATCGCTACGGACATGGACACGGCCATATAGATTATTATGTAAGTGCTATATTTTCATTTATTAATGTACGTAAATCCGTAATGCTTTTAAGAATTATTTAAGCGTATTATATACTTGTAGTATATAAGTATTTGTTGATGATATGTAATGGGACACAAATATTTCAATATTCTTACAGGCCCACCCTAAGTATGAGTTTGAGTACAAAGTAGAAGATCACCACACAGGAGACATAAAGTCTCAACACGAACATCGAGATGGAGACAAAGTCAAGGGCTACTATGCTTTACATCAGCCTGACGGTCATGAAAGATCCGTACATTATCATGCCGATGATCATAATGGGTAAGATCATTTGATTTTTTTTATAAATCATTGAAAATTAGCTAATTTAACTTACTTTTTAATGCGATATCTTGAATACATAGTTTATCTTTTCGTATGACTAATGAAACAGAGTTAGGAAAAGAAATAGATTCATATTGAACTTAGAAAGAGAATATTTATTGTAGCATATGCATTGTAGTCTTTTCTTAGCAACATAATGACTTATTAACTAATTATATTATGTGATTTCAGTTTCCATGCTGACGTAAAATACAATATTAATCATCATGGTACCAGACATCATTATGAACACTAGCCGATATCGCACCCTGTGATAAAATTTATTAAAATATTATTATGCTGTCCTGTTTATTCTATTTAATACTGTAAATAGTTGTATTTATAAAGCACCGAAATAAATTTCCTTTCCGATTCATATGTAGTTTCATTTAAATTATACCATAAAACAATTCAATATGGAATTCTTTTTACTGATTCATTAAACGTTTTTTGACTATACAATAAACGCGAGAATAAAAAGAGATGAAAATAGCCCTTTTGAATAAATTACAAGGACTAGTGGTATACACAAACATTCATATTCAATGGTTTCGAATATTTCATTGCGTGATGTTCAGTTTCACTGCTCTAGGTTAACTTACCTCACGTGTTCTATAGTCTCTTCATTAAAGGTAATAAAAATCTAATTATATTTGCTAGTATGTAAAAAAACAATTCGATCACGCATCTATAACATTAATAACTAGGAGCGGGAACTAGACCTCAATTCTGACTCGCTGTGCTCGCAAAATCTCGGTATATGTTAGCATATTGAGCTAAGCGATGTAATTATATCACCGAAGTTGCATTTACAAACCAATTTTTTTTCATTGTAAAGCTACATTTTCGCTCGAAAAATAATTGAATTTTTTCTTAAACCACCACCAGACCAGATGTGCTATCAGTGTGCAAAACTTGGAAATTTTCGGTTATACCGTCTTTAATTGATGCTTTCACAAAGCATGCAGAAAAGTCTCTCATAGAGAGCTCAATAATTCAAAACATCTCTAGTTTGTTTCTATTGCATATATTTTAAGAACTAATTATTTTAAATAATAAAATTCCATGTATATATAATATCCCTGTAACTAAATACTTTGCGTCTATAAGATCCACATGAAGTGATGTACACTCATACTATACTTTTGATGTTTAACTATATACATATAAATACAATTAAGGTAAATATGATATTTTAAAATGTTTCCATTTGTCATTCTTTTCAATGAATATAGAATTTAATTGGAACACTACCGGGCAGCTAGCTCTTTTGACAGATCAATCGGTGGATATTCAATTAAATTATAATACTTATTTGCTTAAACCTATAATACGAGAATAATTACGTTTAATGAAGAAATTATAATAATAATATTATTACGACTAAATATATATTTTTTAAATTTTTATTTTTAATAAACATATTATATGTATATGTATATGTATATGTATATGTATATGTATATGTATATGTATATGTATATGTATATGTATATGTATATGTATATGTATATGTATATGTATATGTATATGTATATGTATATGTATATGTATATGTATATGTATATGTATATGTATATGTATATGTATATGTATATGTATATGTATATGTATATGTATATGTATATGTATATGTATATGTATATGTATATGTATATGTATATGTATATGTATATGTATATGTATATGTATATGTATATGTATATGTATATGTATATGTATATGTATATGTATATGTATATGTATATGTATATGTATATGTATATGTATATGTATATGTATATGTATATGTATATGTATATGTATATGTATATCACCTATTACTAATGTAGGGATTTTTTCTAAAAAATAAAAATAAAATTATAATAATATTGAAACAAATCTTTCTTAATCTAAGACAGTTTTAAGAGTTTATGGTAGGCCACTAGAGTGCTTTATTAAAGATTGACTTTTTATTGATTTTTTAACACAAATACCAATTGCATTACATGTTACTTAAAATATACCAATTACTGATATCGACACCGTATAGAAGCAATAATATTCTAAAATTTTATAAAAAATAAAAAGTAAAAAAAACAAAATATTTTTATTAATTTTCTGAGTTTAGTCAGCGTTACGAATTGAGCTGACTTTGTCAGAATACCAGGCCTCGTCAAGGGTCGGCATTGTCTTCCAATCATATTACTCTTCATGAAGGACACATAGAAATCATTCCTGTGCATGCAAATGACGACGTAAATATAAGTTATAATATTGTTATAACTTTTTTAATTTAACCGCCACATTTACTCATTATACAGCTTGGGTGATCTTAACGTTGCAAAAATTATGTTAACACAAAACCACCAGGACTGAGATTTACTTATATATATAAATATATATTTTGTTATTGAGAAAAAAGTATTATTATTAATAATCCTCAAATACAAAGTTCCTTTATTAATAATATTAATAAAAATGTATAAAACGTTAATAGTTTAAATAATGTATTTTAATATTATCTAACTTTACTTGGCAATTCTCACGTTCTTTTATAATTTAGTTTTTTTTTATGTTCAGCGTATTGTTAAATATTGTAATACAGTTATGCTATGAATAAAATTAAGAAACTCCTACCTAGTTAGTTAACTTTGAAAAATTAAGAATATTTCATATATATCATGTCTTCTGGCTCCGGTTTTCCGTAAAAAAAAGTATTTCTAAAGATTTTTTTTTGCGTTTAGTTTTGTTTGAAAATTATATCAAAACAATATTTTTTTATTAAATAGGTAGGGCAAAGCAATGACGTCAGTTGATTGTCAATTTGACAGAGTCATTTTGGAAAATATGGATAGGCCAACATCACTTCACTTCTCCTGGAGCAAAAAAATATCTGAATATTTTCTTTCAAATGTAAAGGTGATTATTATTTTGTATTATCATGTGAGATAACAAACGTTACATAATTGTAAGGACTGCTAGTTTTATAAACATGTCTATATTATTGGCATTCTTTGTGAGATGTAATTTGCCTCCAATTAAGTATAAAAATTCATGTTCCATAAAATGTAAATAACTCTAAACCAATCCTTTTGTCTGTAATTTAGTATTGTTTGAGTGATATATAGTTTGTAGTCACGTAAATCTTCGTCGGTTATTAGGCTAGTTTCGAAACTAACTTTAATATTTTTTTACGTACTGTTAGTATTATGTAAGTGATAGTATTAACAATTAATATTTTTAAGACTTTCAATTAACACACTGCAATGTATTAGTGTGAAGGGCTTACCACTTTTGTGTCTGACTCAATTGTAGGAAATAATTTATTTACATAGGTATATAGATAAAATATATAATATTATCAAATAAGAGTCTAGTTGCAAAACATTTCAATAGATAAAGGAGGAAATTAACGACACAATTCCAATTTGAAAATATGGAAACTAAAACAACAATTGGTCAATTTGTGAATTAAAATATACTTTAAATATATAAATATAAGTGTGCCTTGTGTTAATTTATCTCTTTTAAGTATATTTGCATAACTCTCGTTAATAAAACTTGTATATTAACAAATGCAATTAAACCGTCACGATTTCTAGAGTGAGTTGCTTTACTTAATATTTGTTAATTTATTTCAATATTGAAAACCAACTTTATTACTACAGCTGTTAAAATTTTTATTAAAATACAAAAAAAAGTAACTTATGGAAGAACATTCCCATGACAAACAATAAACGAAGAGCTAATTAATTGAAGTGTCTTGGACACTTCAAAAAATTAGCTCTTCTGTAGGTACTGTACTAACATTCAGAGAAACTTCAGCTGATAGTTCTGCAATGTACTCAGCTGTATCATCCTCAAACATCATTCATCATACGTAATACCACAGAGTTGTTTCAACAATTGAGACACTTCAGCTGATAGTTCTACAATGTACTCAGCTGTATCATCCTCAAACATCATTCATCATACGTAATACCACAGAGTTGTTTCAACAATTGAGACACTTCAGCTGATAGTTCTACAATGTACTCAGCTGTATCATCCTCAAACATCATTCATCATACGTAATACCACAGAGTTGTTTCAACAATTGCGTTCCTATTCACTATGCTTCTCTTGTCTCATATCTCAGTTATTTCTTACCAATGACTACGATACTGGAGGCTTAGCTTCGAGCAAATAGTAGAATGCTACGCTTATTCTCAATTTTATAATGATTTCGTTAGCTACTCAGAGTTTACTAACAGATAACATTTGAATTTAAATTCCACAAAATAAAATAAAATAATTTTAAAAAGGTTCTCGTTGCTATTTTAGAACATGAAGCATATCAAATAAATTTACATCGACAAGATTTTTATTCAATATTAAAATTATCCAAAAATCTTACAGCATTCACATTAATATATGTAATCCAAATATAACGAAAATAAAATTTATTTGCTGCAATACCAATTGTTTGCGAACTTTATTTTATTTTACTATATAATTTTTGTGTAGTTGGTTATAAAGAAAAACTATGAATACTTATATCTTTTCAATAAAACTATTTTAAGGATATAACTCGTGTTTATTTTTAATTTTTTTTAAAGTAAAACCCGACGTTTCGAATGCTTTGAATTGAATGTAATGTATAAATAATAAAAAACGTGTTTTAATTGCAAAAATTTATATTATAGGAATAAATACTTATCAACAAAAAGGGTTAGTGATGTGCAACAATGGGAATGGCAGCGGGTGCAGCGTGAGCTGAGGGTGCAGAGTGGCTGACGACGGCGTTGAAACCGCTGTGATCATCAGCGGAGTACTGAACTGTGCGTACAGATCCGTCAGCCTCGACTAAAGAATACTCGCCGTGCACTGCGTCACCATCGCGGCTCTCGTGTTGCGACTTGTTGTCTCCGGTGTGTCCATCATGTACAGAGTACGAGAACTCGTATTGTGGGTGAGCGTCTACTTCTTGGTGAGCAGCGTAGTGGGCAACTGGAGCAGCTGCGTAATGAGCAACTGGAGCAGCTGTGTAGTGGGCCACGGGAGCGATGGCAATAGCAGCACGGGGTTGGTTATGGCGCTGGATCGATTGAGACGATACAGCTCCGGCTGATGAGTAGTGTACTGGAGCGGCTTGGTAAGCTACGGGAGTAGCGTGGTATGCCACGGGTGCAGCATAAGCAACTGGAGCTGCCGCGACAATGTTTCTTATTCCACCATGACCTTGATCGTGGCGTACGATGCTCTGAGACGAAACTGCAGCAGCGGAGGAATAGTGAGGCTCGGATAAGAAGCCTGCTGCTGCCACTGCTAAACAAGCGCTAAGAGTAACGATCTGAAATAGCCAAAAATATGTTACTTAAAATTTGTAAATTTTTTTATTATATAACATCAATATGAATAAGTTATCCACTCACGTTATAAAACATGTTTGTGAAAATATAAAGTTCTACTGATATTTTAACTTTATTACAACCAGCTTTTATAGTTATAATTTTGAACCTTACAAGGTTGACGAGAAAAAACAAGATTAAATAAAAATCTGACCGAGAATCTGATAAACGGGAGCTTTCACTGTTGTGTAAAAAAAATCATAGAAATAAATGTCTAAGAAAATGTTCAGATGACTATTATTCAATTGAATTTGAACTATTGGTTGACATATTTACATAATATTTTTATTTATTAAATAATCTATATACCTATAGCAATAGTCTAGGTTAAGTAGCCTTCAACGTGTTCGAACAAGGTTGAATAATTTTAAAAATCTTACCAACATCTGAAAAGTCATAATATGTTAAATACAATTATTTTTTAATATAAAGTATCCGCAACTGTTTTCTGTAATCTTATAAAAACTTAATTTATGGAATATGTACCATTGTAACAAAATCGTATTCTAAAATAAATAAAATTTTGTAATACTTAAGAATTTCGAACCTATTGAACTTATAAGTTAAATGAAAATAAAATATATCAAATAACAATGCCATCCACGTCACTGTGCTTAAATTTTTTTATATTTGGTTATTCCGATCGCTACTTATTATATGAAGACCGTCTGTTCGTCTTTTTAACTGTTAGGGGCATTAAGATAAAAAAAACCAATCTAAATATCGTACAAAATTTTACGTATTACTAAATAAGTGGAAGCCGTCAAAATATGACGTCTGCCATCATTGCTAAAACTAACTAGTTTTTTAGAAGTTAGTACATTAACACTTGTATACAAGTAAATCTTTACTATAGAAAGTCGTTACAAGTTTGGAACATAATATAGGTAGTCCGGAACTGTTTATATAAAGCGTAAAAGCAAAAAAAAAGGTAAGTACTTTTTGAGAACGCACTTCCAATACTTTGCTATAATTTGGTACAAGGCACTTCATTATGTTTCTTGTAAAGGACGTATTGTGATATAATTGTAATTAATAACCTTCTTCCATAAATTTTATCAAATTAATTAATTTTAAGATCGCTTATTCTTAAACATTTAAGACAGATCTAAAACTTTTTTAAGAACTTAGTTCTAAATTAGCTTTAGTTCTTAAAAAAACAACCAAAATAAACTTTTACAAATGTTATTATATTCCTATTGCAATATTATGACTCGTATAATAATAATACAATAAATAGGTATTGTTTAATTATATATAAAACTAACAAGTTAAATTAATACACAAGAATTTTAGAATATGAAATGGAAAAAAATATATTTTTTAATATATGTGAAATAAGTTGACGTTGCGATGTTGTATATTTTTTAAATAAGTATGACCTCTTAGTGTAATTAAATAATAATAAAAGTATAATATAAATAATAGTACAAATAATAATATTTTTTTATAAATAACTGTTAATACCGTTTTGACAAATACGAGTACCGGCCAAATATTTATAAAATTGTCAAAAATGTCGAGGGTCTCATAGCACGGTATATTATAATTTATAGAACAAAATAAAATAAATAATAGGGTCATTTAATTTATTTATGAAATAAAATTAACTGGGAACCCACTAACGGTTGCTCCCGCCGTCATAGTGGGCCACCACCACTTAAGGTTTTCACATTCAACCGCGGCGCCTTGAAGAAACCATCACGATTAGGATACGCCGCAACGTAGGCACCCTCCATGAGTCGCAGGGTTGTTGTAACGCCATAGTCTCAAATGTCCCCTACCCAAGCACGCCACCGAAGGAGAATGAATCCTTCCTGGACAGACCCAGTTTTTAGACCATCACCGAAACGCCTGGGATTTGTACTTGGGTTAAGCTGTTCGGATGACTTCCGTACCGAGACCACCATACCTAGCATTCTAATAATAATAATAATTAGTGAATGTTAATAACTATTATAATTAATGCTTGACAATAATATCTAAAGGTGGTAGAGCCTAGCCGTAGTCAACTGAATGCAGCTCGTATTGCGCTGGCTCGTCCGGGGAAGGACCACCCTCTCACAGAAGATCGGCGTGAAGTAACCAAACTTATTTGATTATGTTCCGTCCGGTGAGTGAGAGCTTCCGGAAGCCCAACTCCCTCCCCCCTCCCCTTTCCTCCCCCCCCCCGCCAAAACATGAATACTCCTTCCTCCAAGGCCGGCAACTCTTTTGTGAGTTTTCGGATGTTGCAAGAGTTCATGGGCGGCTGTGATCACATTTGGTCAGTGACCCGCATGCTCGTTTGCCCTCCTTTCACATAAAAAAAAAATATTATAATAATAATAATAATATGAGAGAGTACGGGTGCAGCATGAGCTGACGCTCCAGAGTGGCTGATAGCAGCGTTGAATAGGCCTTGACTAGAGAATACTCGCCGAGTACTGCGTTACTGACACGGCACACGAATTGAAACTTGTTATCACTGATGTGTGAGTTATGTAAAGTGTATGATAATTGACATATGGGGAGGAGTGCGTATTGAGCGGCTAGATTAATGGCAATAACAGAGCGGCGCGAGATGAATTGAAGCGTACTTAAACATACTTTAGAGAACATATTGCTTTGTGCATTTACCTATTGATATCTTTTATATATGAAAATGGAATTGTAAACTGATGACATATCTATCAACTTTGTCTGATAAACGAACAAAGTCGGCAGGATGATACAAGATTAAAAAATCAGAACGACAAGTGAATTAAGGCTTAACTTAAAGTGCGTTGTCAATAAAGTTGCAAATTTAATGCTTCTTAATAATTGGTTGTAATAAAATTAAATTAAAAATTAAGACGATCAACATTAAATATATTAAATCTTTGTATTTAGAGTTTTGTGATTCATGATTATTATCAATTATAATTATCCGTAGATACGCACGGAAATACGATCAGAATTTGCGAGACTAGTTTCGAATCCACGAGTTCATCATGAACTAGCGTAAACTGAAGCAAATCAACTGTGCTTCGAGCTCATAAATAAGAATACCGAATGGGTTCTATATTAATACTTTCCTAACATGGCGTTTTTCTGAAAAAGTAAGTAATATACGTAACGTATTTATCTACTACTACTATTATTTTGTAGTAGTACATAGATAAATAGAGTCTTCATTTTACTCGTTTTCGGAAAAAACTCGTGTCAGTGAAAAAATTCTTAAAATTGATTTAATTTATATTAAAATTCAAGTGATAGATAAACAGTTAACTAAATATATGGTTATCTTTTTATTGTTCAGTCCGATGCAATAGAAAGGGGTAGTGGCTACCAAAGACAGAATTCCCATTGGAGTTTAAATTCCTCTTCTGTTTATTTTATAAAATTATAAGTATATTGGAAATATTATAATTATATTAATTTAAAAACTTTCTTATTTTAATATAAAATGCATACATTATTTAGTTATCAACTTTAAGGAAAAATTAAATTTTCAATTTTTTTTGGTTTTGATTCAATTAAACTGATTGTCTATATTTACAAATAAACCTCACTCCTATTTTTAAATCTTATAAGAAATGCAACGATATAATAAAAAAGAACAATACATTAAATATTTGTAAATAGATAAAATGAAACGCAAAAATTTATCAAAATATTTGTATTCGTAAATATTAAGTTAAGAACAATATTTACTAAATAAATAATTCATTACTAAATATTATGGCTACAGTATTTTTATTTAATGATGTGAGAGAATATGTGCAGGTGCGGGTGCAGCGTGAGCTGAGGGTGCAGAGTGGCTGACGACGGCGTTAAAACCGCTGTGATCATCAGCGGAGTATTGAACTGTGCGTACCGATCCGTCTGCCTCGACCAGAGAATACTCGCCGTGAACTGCGTCACCGTCGCGGCTCTCGTGTTGCGATTTGTTGTCTCCGGTGTGTCCATCCTGTACAGAGTACGAGAACTCGTATTGTGGGTGAGCGTCTACTTCTTGGTGAGCAGCGTAGTGGGCAACTGGAGCAGAGTAGTGGGCAACGGGAGCAGAGTAATGGGTGACTGGAGCAGCTGCGTAATGAGCAACTGGAGCAGATGCATAGTGGGCCACGGGAGCGACTGCAATAGCAGCGCGATGCTGGTCATGACGCTGAATAGATTGAGATGATACAGCTCCGGCTGAGGAGTAGTGTACTGGGGCGGCATGGTAAGCCACGGGAGCGGCGTGGTACGCAACCGGAGCAGCGGCTACAATATTTCTTGATACACCGTGAGCTTGATCATGACGCACGACGCTTTGAGACGAAACTGCAGCAGCTGAGGAGTAGTGGGGCTCAACTATGAGACCCGCGGCTGCTAAAGCCAGAAAGGCGCTAAAAGCGAATATCTGAAAATAAGTTATAAAATAATTAAAAATACTAAATTTAAAATTTCCAACCTTATAAAAATATAGACAATATTAAATTAGAATTAAAACAACAATTATTTTTAGTTATAAGTTTTTTTTTGTTTATTGCCAGTTATTGCTTTTTAAAAAATTAAATTACTTACTTTAGAGAACATATTGGTGATTATAATTCACAATGATACACTTTACTTCTTGAAATCAGTTTATATACTGAGTGTCACGAGGACAACAACTCAAAATAATATTAACACCCAAAACGTACCCGTACTTTCTCTTTGCAATAACTTCAATTGTTTTATCTTAAAAAAATAAAATTTATGCTTTTCTTAATAATATACTACGACATGGGAGATAACGTATTTGCAAAAATTATATATTTTTAGATTCTGACGTAAAAGAGGTGTAATTCACTAATAGGTTTAACGGACGGGTCTATAGCTCTCCGACAGTTTATAGCTTCTAAAGGCTCGGACTAAAGTTTTTGTCTGAAAGTTAGAAAGTTAAAGGTAAGTTCTTAGCTAATATCAAGAATATTCTTTTAGAAATTTAACAATTATCACTTTTCTAGTCTGTGTGATTTTCTTATGTTTCTTTATAATTAACTATTGACATTGAGTTGCAACGTTTTATTATTTTTATTATATAACCCTATTAAGTCATAAATTTTAGAATCATATCTAGCTTGAAATGTGTTTTAATAAAAATAGTATTATAAACAAAATATATATACTTATTTTCGTTTTATCTTTAATGGAAAGAAACAGTCTGTACTTTTGAATGCACTCCATTGCATGCATACCCCAACAAACACCTGCAAATATGAAAAGTTGTTAATGCGTTGTCTTAATTGAAATTCAGACAGGGATATTTACAAATACTACATGGAAGGGGCGGGGAGGGAGTTGTGAAATTTTTTAAAGATTTCGTTACTTGATACAAAAATTAAGTTAAAGGAATTATATTAAAAACGTGTTTTCAATCATTTTTTTCTTCTTTTTGAATAATTAAACATCAAATATGGGTCAACTATTCTCTTTGTGATCTCAGATATGTTTGTTAGGTTTTTTTTTTTATTTTAGACCAAAAACATGACAAAAGAGTTTTTTAGTATCTTAAAAACTGTGTTACTGAGTCCTTGCACGGTTAAGTCACATATATTCATTTCTTTTTTATTTTTTTATTTATATCTTCATTTATATATTTAACTTATTTTAATTAATGTTTTCTACAAACATCACCGCTGTAAATGCATGCCACTTTTTAATTTGTTGACTTATCACGAACAAGGCTTCTACGACGGTTCAATTCCTGTCTCTAATGGCCATCTTGATGATGACACCACAACTCTATATAATAATAATAACAGCTAGTTGATGAGAATATGAAGCAATGATAGCAACGATATTTTCAAAATAAAAATATAAGTATAATAAAAAATAGGTCTTACTTGATTAAATAACAATAATTAAAAAAAATATCAAACTAATATTATAAATGTCGAAATATGTTTATCTAAATGTGTATCTGTTTAATTTACAATCCCACAAAATTATGACAAAATCCTTTTATTATTTTACTTCTAGAGTCTTTAATTGTGAGTCACTAAAATTGGTCAGACTAATCGGCGCTTTTTGCCCCCTAGTCGGTAACTAGACGCCGACTACTAAATCAAATAACTAATCGGCCCATCTAGTAAAATTTAATAAATTTAAAGAGTTACAAAATAAAACAAATATAATATTAAAATTTTTTGATGTCCCTTAACTATATATTCTTTTACATAACAATCAAATTTAGTAACGGTCATATGTGTGGTATGCCAATATCTTAATAATGCCAAATCAAATCTTCTGAAACATAAGCGCAACCGATAGTAGCACACACTTATATTGATATATTCCTACATAAACCCAAAGAAACTTATTCATATAGTTGTACATTACCTTTTGTAAATAAAACATACATGGAATATATAGATATTTTATTATTATTATTGATTTATTTAAAATTTATGCACAAAAACGATGGCGGATCTACAACCAAAAGGTTTTTAAAACGTAGAAATTTATTTTATATAGACACCATTATATGACTTTGTAATTCACAAACCCTACAACTTTTTTCAAATACACCGTAATTGAATAACATACATGAAAACCGAATAAACATATCAATAAAAATATATATATTTTTAAGTAATTTTGTATATATCACAGTAGCACCGCTGCTGGTTCCAATGAGTCCAAAACCATAATTAATAAAGAATATAAATATTAAGCGTAAGAATGTAAATATTGTCTTATTGATAATCATTATAGCTGTTCAAAACACTTCAATCAATTTGATTATGTGACCTAATTTAATTACATTTGTTATATAATATTGTACATCATTTTTCACTACTTCTTGGTTAAGCAGATATTTTGAAATAAACCTAGTTAGCCCTTATTTAGATAGTTCTCAGATCAGGAGTTAGTTGTTAGAATATCAAAAATAACAAATTTATTTTTTTTATAGTATATTATAAAATTAACAAAGACCTTTATTGCCATTCAACTAGCCGGCTTTTAGGGAATCTATGGAGAGATATGACCCAGAGTACAGTAAATATGATATAATATTAAAATATTTCTATACTGTGTTAAAATTTATAAGTCACAGACGAAGCATAAGAGTTAATAAATAGTACATTAAATAATTAATTTATATGATAAAATACTGTTGCGTAAAGAGAAAATTATATCTTTTTAGAGATGTGTTTAAAAATGTATAGTTGTAAGGACGGATATAAAAGAAAGATACCTAAAGACAGATACAGGACTGCCAATAGTGACTACCAAATGTAGAACGGCCGCTGGTTTTTAAGTTAGTATTCTAAATTAATATTTTTGATAATAAAGCTAAACATATATATATTTTTTAACAATATATATCTATCCATTGAAACTATAAGAAAATATTATTCAGAAAACTTTTCTTTTTATGATATAAATGCATTTTATTAGTTATTTTTCGGCTTTTCCTAATAATATTCAATTTGTATAATTTTTAGTATATTAGACATTTAGTACATTAGCTTAACCCTGATTAAAAGATTGTATTGAAAATGCATCAATATGATAAGGGGAAAGATACATAAAATAAAATTGAATGCATTAAAAGAAACACAAAAAATATTGCAAAATATTTTTATTCGTAAATATAAAATTATAAACAATATTTACTAATTAAATACTTCATTACTAAATATTATGGCTACAGTATGTTTATTTAATGATGTGAGAGAATATGCGCAGGTGCGGGTGCAGCGTGAGCTGAGGGTGCAGAGTGGCTGACGACGGCGTTGAAACCACTGTGATCATCAGCGGAGTATTGAACTGTGCGTACAGATCCGTCGGCCTCGACCAGAGAATACTCGCCGTGCACTGCATCACCGTCGCGGCTCTCGTGCTGGGACTTGTTGTCTCCAGTGTGTCCATCATGTACAGAGTATGAGAAATCGTATTGTGGGTGTGCGTCTACTTCTTGGTGAGCAGCGTAGTGTGCCACTGGAGCAGAGTAGTGGGCAACGGGAGCAGAGTAATGAGCAACTGGAGCAGCTGCGTAGTGGGCTACGGGAGCGACGGCGATAGCACCATGGTGCTGGTCATGACGCTGGATGGATTGAGACGATACAGCACCGGCTGAGGAGTAGTGTACGGGGGCGGGTTGGTAAGCCACGGGAGCGGCATGGTACGCAATGGGAGCAGCGTGGTAAGCAGCTGGAGCAGCAGCTACAATATTTCTTGATACACCATGACCTTGGTCGTGACGCACGATGCTTTGAGACGAAACTGCAGCAGCTTGGGAGTAGTGAGGCTCAGCTATGAGACCTGCGGCTGCTACAGCCAGACAAGCGCTGAAAGCGAATACCTGAAAGAAATAACACATTTATACTATTTTTTTAAACTCCGACCTAATAAAAAAAATAAACAATTTGAAATTTAAAACAAAACGGCGATGTAGGTTGTAATTTTTATGTTTATGGCCAGTTATTGCTTTTTTAAAAACTTAAATTACTTACTTTAGAGAACATATTGCTGAGTATAATTTGCAATGATACATTTTACTTTTTACAATCAGTTTATATACTGAGTGTCACAAGGACAACAGGTCATAAAAATATAAGACCCTAAACGAAAAGTACTTTCTCTTTGCAATAAATTCAATAGTATTATCTTAGACAAATATTATAATTTCATTTTATCATTTGACTTTTAAATGTGAAAATTATTCGCATGTGTAAAGTAAAAAATAATATATTTTTAAATGCCGATGTAAGTGAAGAGTGATTGTGAAGTGGAAAAAGTAATTTGGTCATAGGTTTAACGGACGATTCATAGTTTCAAAAGAGTAGGACTATTTTCGATTATGTTTCGTGTTTGTAAATTATCTTAAATGTAAGTGTTCTTAGCTATTATTAAAGAATTTATTTTTATCAGTGTAAAGATTTTCTCTTGTTTAGTACATATGAGACTTTTCTTATGTTTGATTATTGTTAACCATCCACATTGTGTCACAATGTTTTGTTTTATTTAATCTAATCTAGTTTAAAATCTGTGTTTAATAGAGAAATATTTAAGACCAAATATTAATATTTGTTTCCATTTTTTTAAAGGAAAGAAACAGACTGTACTTTTATATGCCTTTACTATTTTATGCGTTTGATTCAACCTATTGTATACGTACCACTTTCCTCACAACATCTACAAATATGAAAAATTTTAAATGAGTTGAAATTCAGAGAGAGACCAAGACGACTAAATAGTTCATAGACAGGACGAGATGGGAATTGTGATTTTTTTTTAAATATTCCGTTACCTTTGGCACAAACATCAGGTTTTATTTAAAAAAGTTGTTTTTAACCAGGTTTTTTTTGTAATGAATAATCAAAAAATGACAGACGCCGAATATGTTTGTTAAATATAAGTCTTTTATTTTATATATAAAAACATGGTCAAAAAGGAGTTTTTTTATGTCTTCTACAAAATTAATGGTGTAAAAGCATGGCTCTTTTTAATTCGTTCGACAAACAAGGCTTCCACGACGCTCAAGTGTCTATCTCATGTTCAGCTTGGTATTATATTCTAATCGAACAAATGTTATTAAACCACAATAACCCCATATTTATCAATATAAAAGATATAAATATAATAAAAATAGGTTATTTTGCTTTGATCAATTGTAATAAAGAAAAATATCTTAGCAATATTATAAATGTCAAAATATAGATGGCAAGGTATTAATCTGTACTATTCACAATCACCCAAAATTATGGTGAAATCCTGCGATTACAATACCTTTAGGACTCAAATTTCATGTCAGAAAAACGAGCAGGCGATACGATACAGTAATTATGTTATGTGTTTAATTTTGTTTAAGAGTAACAAAATAATATATATATATTCTATTCACTAACTGTAAATTGTGTAGTGTGTCTGAACATTCAAGCAATTGAGTAATGTCAAATATCAAATCTTCTGGAGTATGTTATCACACGCTTATGTACATACCTACCTATACAAACACAAAGAAACATACAAATGTATAAGAATTTGTAACTTATATGAATGAAGTATATAGTTAGTTATTATTGTTCATCAGAACCTAAACTTTAAGAAGTTTAAAGAAGTTTATCTTATTTAGACATCATTATATGACTTTGTAACTCACAAAGTCTACATCTTTAAACTACAACCTTAGTTGAATAACAAACGAGAAAAGTGAATTAACATATAAATGAAAGATATTTATTTTTATTTATTTTGTATATACCACAGTAACAGCGCTGCTGGTACCGATGAGTCTAACACAATTTTTAATAAACGATATAAATATTAAGAGTAAGAATATAGATATTATTTCTTCGATAATCATTATAACTGTTCAAAACACTTCAGTGAGTTTGATTATGTGAACTTATTTAAATACATTTTTAATATTTTGCTTGTTTTTTCTCTACAGCTTGAATTAGAAAAAAGTTTTGAGATAAACCTACTAGCTAGCTGTTAGACACTAAAAGTAGCAAAATTGAACCATTTCAAAGTATATTATATATTATAATACAAAAATATATATATCTTAATTGACACTCAACTAGCTTGCACTTACAAAACTTACTTAACTTACGTTAGTTATGACATAAGGTATAGTAGATATACTAGAAGCGCGAACCAGACCTCAATTTTAATGCCCTGAGCTCGCAACATCGCGGTATATGTTAGCATATAAAGCGAAGCGAGGTGCAAACAGCACCGCAGTTGCATTAACAAAACGTCGACGCATTCTGTCCTCAACTATTATTCGAGATGAGACGTTATTACATTATTTTTGTATTTAAAAAAAAACAACTACCATACTGATGTCTATCAGTGTACAATATTTGAAAATTTTCGGATACACCACTTTTTATTGATGTTTGCACAAACGATGCAGAAAAATTTATTATAAAGAGCTTTGCTCGTTCCGGTCGCTACGCTCAATGATACTAGGAGCGCGAACCAGACTTCAATTTTGACTCGCTTCGCTCGCAAAATTTTGGGTATGTGTTAGCATATTCAGCAAAGTAAGGTGCAAACAGAACCGAAGTTGCATTTACAAAACTTCGGCTCATTCTGTCCTCAATAATTTTTTAACACAAAAAAACACTACTAGACTGATCTGTATCAGTATGTAAAATTTGGAAATTTTTGGATATACCGTCTTTGATTGATGCTTGCACAAAGGATGCAGAAAAGACTCTCATAGAGAGCTGCGCCTGCTCTACAAGCGAGTAGAATAATATTAAAATATTTCTATACTGCGTCAAAGTTAATAAACTACAGATAAAGCACAAAAGTCAGAATTCAACCCATGACTATGTGGTAGTGGTGGTGACCTTGAAATGCACTAGCATTAAATAATAAACATATCTGTTAAAATACCAAGATACAAAGAGAGAAAAATGTTTTTAACTCATTTAAAAAACAATTTAATGAATACGGATGTTTAAACGATAAACCGTTAGGGAAAAAAAATTAAGTTACGCGAACGGATTTACAATACAGATAGGACTAACAAATAGTGACCAACAACGATAGAACGGCCGCTGAATATTAAAGTAAAGTGCTGATACATTTATGTTTTTGATAATATAAATAAAGACATTATTTTATTTTTTGTGACAATATATATCATAAAAACGTTATGTGAAAACTTTTCTCTCTATGATATAAATGTATTTTATTAACTCTTTTTAGGCTTTACCTAAATAAAAATACAACTTGTATAATTTTGATTTTTGATTACATTAGACTCATTTTTTTTAATGAAAGCTTAAGCTTACCCCGATTAATAAATTGTATTGAAAATGCAACGATATGGTAAGGGTGAAAAATACTTAAAATAAAACTGAATGCATTAAATTAAACACAAAAAATTTGCAAAATATTTCTATTCGTAAATATTAAGTTATTTGAAGAAATAAACAATATTTACTAAATAAATAATACTACATTTTAAATATTATGGCTACCAAGTGTTCATTCAATGATGTGAAAGAATATGCGCAGGTGCGGGTGCAGCGTGAGCTGAGGGTGCAGAGTGGCTGACGACGGCGTTGAAACCACTGTGATCATCAGCGGAGTATTGAACTGTACGTACAGATCCGTCGGCTTCGACCAGAGAATACTCGCCGTGCACTGCATCACCGTCGCGGCTCTCGTGCTGGGACTTGTTGTCTCCAGTGTGACCATCATGTACAGAATATGAGAAATCGTATTGTGGGTGTGCGTCTACTTCTTGGTGAGCAGCGTAGTGCGCCACTGGAGCAGAGTAGTGGGCAACGGGAGCAGAGTAATGAGCAACTGGAGCAGCTGCGTAGTGGGCTACGGGAGCGACGGCGATAGCACCATGGTGCTGGTCATGACGCTGGATGGATTGAGACGATACAGCACCGGCTGAGGAGTAGTGTACTGGGGCGGCTTGGTAAGCCACGGGAGCGGCATGGTACGCAATGGGAGCAGCGTGGTAAGCAACTGGAGCAGCGGCGACAATATTTCTTGATACACCATGACCTTGGTCGTGACGCACAATGCTTTGAGAAGAAACTGCAGCAGCTGAGGAGTAGTGAGGCTCAGCTATGAGACCCGCGGCCGCTACGGCCAAACAGGCGCTAAAAGCGAATATCTGAAAATAAATAATATATTATTATTAAAAAATCTGGATTGAAAAAATAAATATATTTAATAAATAAATATAAATAATATTAAATATTAACACAACGGCCATATTAGCTATCCATTATATTCTTTTAATGTTAATTAAATTACTTACTTTAGAGAACATATTGCTAAGTATGATTCACAATGATACATTTCACTTCGTAATATGCGCTTATATACTGATCTTGTTGAACTAATCTTGGAGTGTTACAAGGACAACAGGTCAAAATAATATTAAAATTCGAAAAGCACTTTCTCTTTGCAATAACTTAGCGTCCAAAGGGTTTCCAGATTCCTGATCTTGATAGAGTTTCCTATCTTTGGAATTTAAGTGTCCCTTGCTATCCTCGAATAACTTGGTTATAATTTTGATGATCATCTAATTAATGTTTTCTAAGATTTACGCGAATACTACACATTTCAATAAAACTATTTTTCGGATATAACTCGCGTTTATTATTACATTTTTATATTTAACCCGACGTTTCTGCAGCAAACTTTTCGCGGTAAGACGTTATATTTAACCAGACGTTTGCTGCAAAGCATCCGAAACGTCGGGTTAAATATAAAAATGTACTAATAAACGCGAGTTACATCCGAAAAATAATTTTATTGAAAATATCATCTAATTGTTTAATTATTAATCACCTTTGACATTGAGTTGTAATGTTTTGGTTTTTTTTTTTTTTTAAATGCTTAGTTAGTTATAGCTACATCAGTTTAAGAATAAAATCAAGTTAATTTTTTTTATTTTTTTTAATATGAGAAAAAAATATATATATGTACTTGAACTGTTTTTTCTTCAAGGGAAAAAAAAAAGAGACTGTACTTTTGAATACATTCTCTGTTTTATCTGTATGGTTAGCATTAAAAGTCTCTGACTACATTCAGAATTTCATGATAGCTGTATACCATATTAGACCAAAAATGTAAAACATGACAAACGCTAATAAAAATATTGGACAAACATAACAAAACATACATAATTTTAATTTAAAAGTTAACCAAACAACACACTGTCAAAAGTTGCTGATCTTTATAATTTCCAAATAAACTTTATCATTAAGCTTACACAAGCCATAGAAAAAAATTATAATCATAATTTGAGTAACATCGTTCGTGTCTTCAGTGTCTGAGACTTTAGTAGCAACTTTTATATAGTAGTGTGTCTTTAAAAACAAAGAAAAGAATTTGTTATCTTGTTTTATTTTTATCATCAAGTTTAAATACAGTTTTGATTATAATTAATCACCTCACATGTATTTCTAATTTGGACGTAAAATAAACTTTAGAACTTTTGGAAAGTCAAATCGAAGTTTAATTATTTATTATATTCCTATGCCTATTGTAAATTTACTTAAATGCCTAATTTTAAAAATTATTAATATTATTTATATCCGGTGTAATCGTCATTGACTTTTATATATTCATACAAGTACGATATACTTTTAATCCTAAAATCTCCTCGGATATTCATAGCATGACTTATTAGATTTTTTTTGCTCGAGGAGTGATTTTATTGCGAGCCTGGACTTCTGTTAAGTTTTCAATGAGATTAACGGCCAGATCTTGGATGGAATAAAATTTCAACAAACGGTGTACCGAAAACAATGAAAATATTTCTGTTACTGCTTCGAAATAAAACAACATCAAATATTGTTTACAGGAATTTCTAACTCAATAAATTTTTTATAGCCTTATAGTGTGTAGATATGATTTTTTTTAAACATTACTTATAAAACTGAAATAAATGTAATATTGAACAACAAAATAAAATACAAATAACTAAAAAATATTTATTAAATAATAATATTGAAACATTGTTTGTACATAACATAATGTACTAGTTTTTAGTAACTCTGATGCAAAGCCAGGAAGAGTCCCAGTTCTTAGAAATAAAGTCGTCAGATGAATCTTTAACAATGTACTGTTTTTGTTATATTTTAAAATTTATCATCTTTAGAAATTTTGGTAAATTTTTTTAAAAATATTGAAAATATATAAATAACACTAAATGAAGAGAAAGAAAAATAAAAACCCAAAAATTATTTATATTAATTAACAAAAAAAATAATAATATACAAATGTGTCAATATTGTGTGATGTCAAGAAAAGGGCACAACTCAGCATTCGTACAAGGCGAAACGTGTCAAGACTTGTCGTTGCCGCACTGGTCGCCCTGTCGGTTCTTGTGGTGTACCCATGCGCCTGCAATCTTGCATGAACTTATTTAACTCTTTAACAATATATTTACCAAGGATAAACGTTACTCATTTGTTTCCGGAAGATCATAAAAAAAAGTTAATCAATTTTAGTGCTGGCCAGTAATGGAATTTGTTTCAAGATTTTAGAATATAAAAGTAAAGTGAATTGATATTCATCATTGCCTATGTCAGAAATATAAGTACCTATCTGCTTATTTGTTAAATGCATACAGTTTTTTTTTTATTTAGGTATTTATTTTACAATTTATTTAAAGCAAAAAATGGAAATTACATGAATAGCAATCTCTTCTAATCAAACTGCTTTATGTGTAAGGTATATTTATAACACTTAATACTTTATGGAAGTATGCAGGTTCAGTATTTAATTTTTACCTACTTACTAAACGCAAACATTACTAATACCTATATAACTTGTCTTATTGCAATATAAATTCATGTATAATATTTTTAGTTAAAGAAGTATTTATATAGTTGTTTTTCCACTCCGTTTTTTAAATAAATTGTGAGAATTGATTTGTATTTATGAAGCAAAAAATTCTTACTTATATTTCCAAAAACTGAAACTGAGCTACAATGCAAATTTCCGTAGCTCGACCTTATCGTCAAATAATATCGAATATTTTCTCTTGGACAATCATTACGGCTGTTCGAGACCCTTCAGAGAGTTTGATTATGTGAACTAATTTATTTACATTTGTAATATTTTACTTGTAGTCTCACTGCTTAGATTTTTTTTATATAAACCTACTTAGCCATTGTTTTGCTACCACTCGTAAATAGCAAATTGAACCACTTCATAGTAGATAATTATAAATCTTTATTGACATTCAACTAGCCGTCTCTTACGAAACTTACTTCACTCCCTCACTTAAGATATGACACAGGGATTTTTAAATATATGATATAGTATTAAAATATTTTCCAATTATTGTCGAAGTTCATAAGCCACAGATGAAGTACAAAGTTATAACTCAAACCATGACCTACGTGGTGAAATATGGTACATTGAAATAAAACATCAAATAATCTCTATAAGTGATATAAATTATAATACAAATACTGACGTATAAAGAGAGAAAATAATGTTTTTTAATATATACAAGAAAATATTTTATATAACATTGATATTTGAGCAAAACATAAACCGTTAACTAAAGATAGGAAGAAAAATAATAGTTTTTCGAATGGATTTAAACCTATCTATAAAAATGCAACGGCATCTAGGTGTTAAATGGGAATAAATTAAATTAAACATAAAAGAATTATTAATGTATTTGTATTCGTAACAATTGATATTATTGGAAGAAATACACAATATTTACAAAATAAATAGTATAATATTTTAACTATTATGGCTATCGAGTGTTTATTTAATGATGTGAGAGAATATGTGCAGGTGCGGGTGCAGCGTGAGCTGAGGGTGCAGAGTGGCTGACGACGGCGTTGAAACCACTGTGATCATCAGCGGAGTATTGAACTGTGCGTACAGATCCGTCGGCCTCGACCAGAGAATACTCGCCGTGCACTGCATCACCGTCGCGGCTCTCGTGCTGGGACTTGTTGTCTCCAGTGTGACCATCATGTACAGAGTATGAGAAATCGTATTGAGGGTGAGCGTCTACTTCTTGGTGAGCAGCGTAGTGGGCAACTGGAGCAGAGTAGTGGGCAACGGGAGCAGAGTAATGGGCGACTGGAGCAGCTGCGTAATGAGCAACTGGAGCAGCTGCGTAGTGGGCCACGGGAGCGACGGCAATAGCAGCGCGATGCTGGTCATGACGCTGAATGGATTGAGACGATACAGCTCCGGCTGAAGAGTAGTGTACTGGGGCGGCATGGTAAGCCACGGGAGCGGCATGGTACGCAGCAGGAGCGGCGTGGTAAGCAACTGGAGCAGCGGCTACAATATTTCTTGATACACCATGAGCTTGGTCGTGACGCACGATACTTTGAGAAGAGACTGCAGCAGCTGAGGAGTAGTGAGGTTCAGCTATGAGACCCGCGGCCGCTACGGCCAGACAGGTGCTAAAAGCAAATATCTGAAAACAAATATTATATTAATATTCAACATTCGGTCATTTAGGCCGTCAAATATACATATTTTTTATTTTTAATTAAATTACTTACTTTAGAGAACATATTGCTAAGTATGATTCACAATGATACATTTTACTTCTTAATATGCGCTTATATAGTGATCTTGTTGAACTAATCTTGGAGTGTTACAAGGACAACAGGTCAAAATAATATTAAAATTCGAAAAGCACTTTCTCTTTGTAATAACTTAGCGTCCAAAGGGTTTCCAGATTCCTGATCTTGATTGAGTTTTATTATTTGAAGGGTCACTTCAATTTAACTGTCCTAGCTATCCTTAAAAAACTTCGTTTTATAACTTTCGTTTTATAATTTTTTTAATTATTTTTTCCATGAATATAGATTTTTTTAAATATATATAATTACTATTCACTTTTGACATTGAGGTGTAATGTTTGGTTATTGTAATTATTATTAATTATTCTTATGTTTAGTTATATATACATCAGTATAAGAATTAATAATAAAACGTATAGTTACAATAATACTAAAATTTATTTGGAACAAAAATATAGTGTGACATTAACAGAGACATGATGACAATTGTAAAAGTTATTAGCTTTAGCGCAGCGTCAACGATCATTTTTTACCTTATTTAATTATTAATATATTTATAAATATTAATATTTAATTTAAAAAAAAATTAAAGAACATTTATGTGTTAACGGATATTATAATGTGTCCGAATATTTAGATCATAACGTTTCCTGGGAATTAGACCTTCGCTGTCAGGATATTTCAAGTTTATAATAAATTGTATTAGAATATAAGATGGTTAAAAAAAAATAGGACAAGCCCGCTGAGTTTCTGTCG
The DNA here is from genome assembly GCA_959347395.1 of Mechanitis mazaeus. Taxonomy (NCBI): domain Eukaryota; kingdom Metazoa; phylum Arthropoda; class Insecta; order Lepidoptera; family Nymphalidae; genus Mechanitis; species Mechanitis mazaeus. The sequence goes on from OY365750.1 coordinate 12,275,476, forward strand.
TCGGTTCTTATCAGGACTGAGGCACTTATCTTTCCGAACCGGTGGTAGCTTTGACTATGAAAAAATGTTTATAAAAACTTATTTTCAATAAACCTCTTAACTTTATTTCATTTCTTTTCATTTCATTTCGTTTCGTATTGTTTCATTTCATTTTAAATTTCAATTTATTATTAAGTCTATTGTAATGTAAGCATCATAAGTAGTGGAAGTAGCCACAAGCTACGACCAAATTACGTTGCTCTATAGTACATATTCTATCAACAAGATGTTTCGATAACTTAAGATCATAATGAAGCTGGGAGTGTTTACGTTTTAGTTGCTAACATAAACAACTGCCTAACTATTAAAACCTTGCAATGTGTGTTAAGGATTTGAATTAGTTTATATATAATGGAAATGTCACTTTCAGAATTGTCGTCGGCGCTCTTTATATTTTCAACATGTGAGTTTTTTTAGAAATTACCCCGTGAAGATATAAAATATGAAAGAGTTGAATTTGTGTCTTTGATTCAATCTAGTTTGATTTTTTTTTATTATAAAAAAAAAGATTGTGTCAAAAGGAAGCAAAATAGTATTTTTACAGCGAGGGCGCTATTTTGAAGCACGAGCGAAGCGAAGGATTCTAAAATAGAATCCCGAGCGTAGCGAGGGAATCTAACGTAGAATCCTGAGCGCAGCGAGGGATTCAAACTATATCGTCCGAGGAAAAAATATTATGCTCCCGAGTCATACACTCGACTTTTCATACCCTTTCTATGAGAAAATATGTACGTGAAACGTCATTGGCGCGCTGGTTTTTTTTTAGTTAGCGCCGTGCAACCAACATCTACAGCCAGTAATTCAAAATATTTGCGTTCGATTTCTATCAATGTTCATACCTATATGTAAGTTCCAAATTCAAATCACTTTTCCGCCCGCTAAAAAGTTTTTATCGGAAAAGTACTATTTTGCTCCCGCTTATAGAGGAACAAAGAGACACTCTTCCATTAGAAGGGATGAAAAATATATGCTATATATAAACTTGATTTGTTTTATCTTAAAGGGAAAAAACAGACTGTACTTTAGAATTCACTCTCTGTTTTTATCCGTGTTCACATTCAGAATACAAAAATAACTTTTGAGTTGATTTGTAATAATCATAACGGTTTAAAGTTGTTGATTAAAATAAAACAATAACATTTCTTGTTAAATATTGTTTGAATTTAGTTATAAGCAAATAAAAATAAACACAATTATTAAACCAAAGAAATATTCAATTTTATTCCGGGGCTTTAGAGGCACACTATTTTTTGACAGTTGTTACTAAAATCTGTTCCGTCACTGAAGACACGAATGATGTTACTATTATTATGACTATAATCTTGTTCAGTAACTTTTGGAAAGTTTAATGATAAGATATGTGAAGAATTAGTAATGATTAGCAACTTTTGACAATGGGTTGTTTAGTTAATTTTTCAAATATAAATTTAAATCTTGAACTTCATATTTATCCAATATTGGCGATTGTATCCAATCCAATATTATGTTTAGCTATTTTAAACTCTTGAATGTGGTTAACGATTTTTGATGCTGATGGTATAGCCCATTGAATGATACCATTTCGTTTTCAAATTTAAAAAATTAAGGTGCGTTGCCTTATTTTTAATTCAGAGAAAGGATAAAGGATAGTACATGAAAAGTGCAAGGAGGCAGTTGTATTTTTTTTTAAAAGATACTCCGATAGTTTCGTACCAACATCGAATTTAAAGAAATATTTAAAAAGCAATGGTCAACCAGGAGTTAAGATATTTACAAAATAAAAGATATAAATATAATAATTACAGAAAGTCTTAATATGATTTTCGCCGATTAGCCATCTGGTCGGTTTGTAAACGACCGGCAAGTCAGTTATGCCGATCCTTGTTTTTTGTTGAAATGGTAGTTCTACTAGGTTAAATAATAATAATCAAAAACAAAAATCATCATACCATGTTATAAATGTCAAAATAACACTGGCTTGATGTTTGTCTGCTTAATAACAATCAAGCAAAGTTATGACAAAATCCTTCAATATATTTTTTTAGTTTAGGCCTGTATATCATTAAACAAAACAGACTAGTGGGCGCTTTTTGCCAACTAGTCAAAACTAACAACTAACTAGCGGAAATTAGTAACTGACTAGACGGCCCATCTCAAGTGATGATTCTCTAATGTTATATATTTAATGGCCTAAAAGAATAACTAAATAAAAAAAAATATTAAGATAGTTTAGATAATAAAAAATAAATAAATCTTTATTGGCGTTCAACTAGGCGGCTCTTACGGTACCTACGGTAATACATGGTATAATGTTGAAATTTTTTTATACGGAGTCAAACTTAATAAACCAAAGATGAAGCACAAAAGTTATAACCGAACCCATGATCTGGTGACCTTGAAATAGTACATTAAGTAATTAATATTTATAATAAAATACGGACGCATAAAGAGAGGATAATATAATTTAGCACATTCAAAAATTATTTTATTTAGTAATGACGTTTGAGCGACAGATAAACCTTTAACTAAAGATAGGAAAAAAATTACAGTCGTTCGGATGTATTTAAACGTGTCTACCAAGTTTTGAACGACCTCTAGGTAAATATATTAAATTAAACCCAAAAAAAAATAAAAATATTTTTATTCGTAAATATGAAGTTATTTGAAGAAATAAACAATATTTACTAAATAAATAATACTACATTTTAACTATTATGCCTACCAAGTGTTCATTTAATGATGTGAAAGAATATGCGCAGGTGCGGGTGCAGCGTGAGCTGAGGGTGCAGAGTGGCTGACGACGGCGTTGAAACCACTGTGATCATCAGCGGAGTATTGAACTGTGCGTACAGATCCGTCGGCCTCGACCAGAGAATACTCGCCGTGCACTGCATCACCGTCGCGGCTCTCGTGCTGGGACTTGTTGTCTCCAGTGTGACCATCATGTACAGAGTATGAGAAATCGTATTGAGGGTGTGCGTCTACTTCTTGGTGAGCAGAGTAGTGGGCAACTGGAGCAGAGTAGTGGGCAACGGGAGCAGAGTAATGGGCGACTGGAGCAGCTGCGTAATGAGCAACTGGAGCAGCTGCGTAGTGGGCCACGGGAGCGACGGCTATAGCAGCGTGGGGCTGGTCATGACGCTGGATGGATTGAGACGACACAGCACCGGCTGAAGAGTAATGTACTGGGGCGGCTTGGTAAGCAACAGGAGCGGTATGGTACGCAATGGGAGCGGCGTGGTAAGCAACTGGAGCAGCGGCGACAATATTTCTTGATACACCATGAGCTTGGTCGTGACGCACGATACTTTGAGAAGAGACTGCAGCAGCTGAGGAGTAGTGAGGCTCAGCTATGAGACCCGCGGCTGCCACAGCCAGATAGGCGCTTAAAGCGAATATCTGAAAATAAATGATATATTAATATGAGATTTAGTGATTCCAACGCGATAAGAAATATAATCAATATTATATTTTAAAAAATCGCGATGTAGGTAGATAACTTAAAAATATGTTTATTGCCAATTATTGCTTTTTAAAAAGTTAAATTACTTACTTTAGAGAACATATTGGTGATTATAATTCATATAATGCTACATTTTACTTTTTGAAATCAGTTTATATACTGAGTGTCACGAGGACAACAGGTCAAAATAATATTAAAACCCTTCATGTAAAAAGTACTTTCTCTTTGCAATAACTTTAATTGTTTTATCTTGGACAAAATAAAATCTATGTACTTTTATTAATGTACAATGACGCATCTGTTTAAATTATTTATTAATTAACGATTTTCTCGTAGGCTTGATGGCCTTCTCTGAGTCTATCCGACAATTCATAGCTTCCAAAGACTATTCTTTAGCTTTATGATAATCTCTAGTAGACCAAGTATTTTATTTTGTTTAGAATTGTGTCTTTTTTTTCATATCCTTTCACATATCTCATTGATCAAAGGCGTCTTCACCTAATAGATACAACCCACATTGACGGAAGCCGTTTTGCTATTGTTGATAGCCATTTTTTGCGTTTACCATTGCTCTGAAAATGAAATATTAGCAGGGGCATTTTAATTTCTTGAAGTGTTCAGAAATAAGCCAGTTTACGATGACAAACTCAGCATTTTATAAGATTATTGTATGGACTGAGGTTACTGTAAATCATAAATAACCAGTTGCTGACCACCATAAAAATATATAGTACTACGTGTCTGAATTTGTAATATATCAACATATCTTGCCGGTCGCAATCTACCGCGTAGATAGATCATACCTTAAACAACAAAATATTGAATTTATATATGAAGTACGGTATAGTTTATAAAGTTTTAATTACAGAGAAAAATTATCGAATTCAGCCTTTTGCCTACCATGCAGTCGAGAAACTTCGAAACTTATTTTTGATAGGTTAGTCATGCGACCGCCTGTAAATTTAATTCAAAACGCATTTTTTTCATTCAAATAATACTTTTGAGACAAATATACTTTTTTTGATATCTGAACACACATTTCAATGCATACCTATTTAGAAAAGTTGTATAACTTACATTTAAAAAGTATCCTAGCACTATATTTTTTCTAATTCATTTAGCAAAAAGCGATGTGTCCACTATACGTCCAGTTTTGCGGATTACTGACAGGACATCGTTTGCACTAGAAAACTAATAATTATTGCAATGGGCGTGGGATACACTGAGGCTTAGTTAATTGAACTAAGCGAAGGGAAGGTTTTTTCCCGTCAGCTCGATCAAATTTTGTCCGCTATCTCTTCCTACACCGATCAAGCTATACTTTCCAAATTAGGACCAGTAGATTATCACATACCTAACTTTCTATGTATAGATTTTGAGAATTTTAGTTGTAGATTAAGAAAAACTTGCAAGTAGCTTTATTTTTAATAGATACGTTCTTTTACACGCCCAAGTGGTTAATTCTTACTATGACTGATTAATGTATCAATTTCGTTAATCGCAGACATAATATAAAATTCAAGTTTTTGTAATATTTTTTTCGTTTTGCTTAGCTTTCTTGCATTTCACTTGCTTGCCAGCAAGCAAGTGAAAAGCCTATTATTTACAATTCTATAGCAATATGGTACAAGATATTATAATGAAAACTATGGATTTTATTTTGAATTGTGACCGAGAATGTCTCGTGCTGCGACTTGTTGTCTCCGGTATGTAAATCAAATATAGAGTGTAAGAAGTCCTATTGTGGGTAAGCATCTACTTCTTGGCAACGAGAGCAAACTAATGGGCGACTAGAGCAGTTGTGTAGTGAGCCACTGGAGTGACTGCAATAGCCTATACCTTACTTTACCAAAATCAGCTTTTAAAATGATTACATTGAAGACAAGGTAGTGTCACAAGGTCGACGGAATAAAACTAGAATCAACAGTATTCATATGCTTTCTCTTTGTACATGATAAAATAACTAAAAAAAAATTATTTAAGCTTAAGTGTCCGTAACAATTGCACTGTAATTCATAACATTTTTTTTTTAATATTTCCGCTCTTAATGTTATACAATTATAAAAACTATATTACTGTTTTCTTTGTAATTTTATGGCATTGCGCATTCAAGTCTGTTAAACTTTGGTTTATAGTTTTTTTTCCTTTTACAAAAATATTGACATCACATTTTCATACTTAATAACGATCATTTCAATATATATTTAAAATTTTACTAAAGTTCTTTGTCTTTTTCTGTTATTTGTTTAAATATCTCATGTATTTACCAAAAAGATATATTTTTTATCTATTGTTTTGTATATTTTTATTTATCAATAGAGACATATCTAAAGATGAATAGAAGAGACATTATTCTTCATAAATTTTTTATGTGAAAACATTTTTTGATAAAAAATCTACTTTATAATAGCTGTTAAAACAGTCGATGGACAGCTGTAATTATAAAATTATAAATTTTTGTGTAATAAATAAACATCAAAATATGAATTTATATATTTTCAACATAATATTTCACTTTTAAACCATTTTAATTATATAATTTAATTATACTTATCATAGTAATTTGCATCTATATATAATTCTGTGTGTTCATTTCTATAATAAAATTCTGTAGTTTATAACTACCAAAATTGCTTAACAGTTAATACCTACCTACATATCAATGTATTTACAATACATTGCTTTAACTATTATAAAGACGCTACAAACTATATACTTTGTAATACATTCGGAAAAAAATGCGATCATTTACTGTAAATTAGACTACACAAATAATCATGAATTCATATTTCCCAAATTTAGAAACACTAAAGCAAAAAAGAATATTTTTGACAATGGAAATCGTCTTTACAAAAAATTATAATTCACCGATTTAGAAAACATTTTAAGATCCCTTTAGACGCGGTTTCGTGTGTAAATCTTAGTATAAAACTCAAGACTAAGTTTTCGATAGGGAGGTCTTACATATTCAACTTATAAACAACTGTGCACATATTTCTTCACTAATTGTAGTTGTAATTTTATAGTATAATAATACATAATAATATAAGCTAATAATATAATTTATTTGAAACAAAAAACAGACATAATGAAGTTATTAACTGTAGCATAACGTCAACGATCACTATTATGTACAATATTTTTCCAGACAAAGTCATATCATTTAAGACAATACAGAACACTTAATACAATTTAAAACAAATGTACATATAATCGCTCATATTGCATGTATGTAAGTGTATATGTATGTGTTTGTGTAAATGAGTATGAGTATGTGTGTGTGTGTGAGTGAGTTACCAGTTTATTAGGAAAAATTAAGAAGTAAAGTCTCATCATAAAACAGAGTGAAAAGCCAAGATGAACACTCGTAAGAGAATAAATATAATTTTTTTTATTAACTTTATTGTAAAGTAAGCTGCATAAGTAGTGGAAGTGGCCACTAGCTATGATCAAATTCCGTTGTATAGCACATAATATTCTATTAACAATAAACGTTTCGATAGCTTAAGCTCGTAATGAAGCTGGGAGTGTGTACGTGTTATAGTTGCTAACATAAACAACTGCCTAACTGTTAAAACCTTGCATTGCGAGTAAAAGGTTTGAGTAGAAAAAAGAACGGATTTTAATGAAGTACTTTCGGAATTGTCATCTGCACTCTTTCTACTTTCAATATGTAAGGGTGTGGTGGTTTCCAAGAAAGTCAAGTGTCTAGCCAGACACTACGATACTAGAGCAACGATCGATTTGGGGACATCGGCATGAAAAAGAGATTTTGGTGATTTTGTCACAACTCTCAACCCTAAGAGTAAGTGAAATGGAAGGAACATCCTGATTGCGATTAGAAGATTTCATATTTTAGCAATCTCTGTCCGAAGTAGAAAATGATGTTCTTAATATTATTTTGAATATTTAATGTTAGTAACCTTTAAGGTAACGTAATTAGGGCCCGGTCAGTACTAAATTCCAGTTCTCCCAAGTCTCCCAAATAATAAATTGACGAGTCTAATATAAACTTAAACTTAACTTACTTCTGTATCTAATTCTCTAAGAAACTGTAGAGAATTAAAGAAAAATTTGCTTTACTATATTAGTGTCATATCACTTGGTTCTACGACTTGCCACAAACACATCCTGATAAGATTCAAATTATAAATAGATTTCATTATTAAAATACAATTTTAAAGTTTCATTAGCTTTAATATGTTGAACCATTTTTTATATTTATTTACAAAAATTAATAAAATAATATACCAAGTCATTATTATTTAAGTCAATGATGCGCAACAAGGTGGGACGGCGCTGAAACAGCGTGTGCTGATGGTGCAGAGTGGCTAACGACGGCGTTGAAACCGCTGTGGTCGTCAGCGGAGTACTGAACTATGCGTACAGATCCATCGGCCTCGACCAGAGAGTACTCGCCGTGCACGGCGTCACCGTCGCGGCTCTCATGCTGGGACTTGTTGTCACCGGTATGTCCATCATGTACAGAGTATGAAAAGTCATATTTCGGGTGAGCGTCTACTTCTTCATGAGCAGCATAGTGAGCGACTGGGGCAGAGTAGTGAGCGACGGGAGCAGCTGCGTAGTGAGCAACTGGTGCAGCTGCGTAGTGCGCAACTGGTGCAGCCGCGTAATGGGCCACGGGAGCGACGGCAATAGCTGCATGAGGCTGATCATGACGCTGAATAGATTGAGATGATACAGCTCCAGCTGAAGAGTAGTGAACTGGTGAAGCCTGGTAAGCCACGGGAGCGGCATGGTACGCAACTGGGGCAGCATGGTACGCAACTGGGGCAGCATGAACGGCAACTGGCGCAGCTTGGACGGCAACTGGGGCTGCGGCTACAATATTAGCATGAGGCTGATCGTGACGCACAATACTCTGAGAGGAAACTGCAGCAGCAGAGGAATAGTGAGGCTCAGGCAAAAGGCCTGCTGCCGCCACAGCCAGAACAGCACACAGAGGTAATACCTGTTAAAAAAATATCTCTTAATATTGTAGGAAATATATTCAGTACTAGCATATTACAAATTAATTAAAAGGTCTTTTCATATCCCACCAACACTTACTTTAGACAACATATTGGTGTGTTGTATTGTACAAGACTGATTCATTGACTGATTAAATCAACTTTTATATATACATAAACTTTAAATTTGTCAAGGTTATCTGATACTGGAATTTCCTACGCCATGAATATGAAAGTAATAATCTTTATAAAATATGCTTTTTTCAAAATTAACCATAAATTTATCGTTTTAAATTCCTAATAATTATTTATTATAATTTATTTAAACTAGAACAATAAACTAGATAACTAGAACACAAATTTAAATTTATTTAATATTTGAACTTTTCCATAAAAATGTTAGCTATGTGGTGCTTATTTCAATTTTACGACACAATAATTTATTTTATACAGCCAAATCCTGAAAGTGAGTTCCAGCAGGATTGGGTTTCATATTATTCAATATTAATCTAGCATAAAATAGCTAATAATCAACCTTATTACGTAATAAATTAAATTATGTATTGCATTAAAATTACTTCGTAGAATAATGCACCAGATTTAAGGTCATGGATAACGAGTTGTTATTTTGGCCGGCTACTTCAAGCAATATACATTTAAACTTATTCACATACATTATAAATGCAAAAATATGGTGCAAGTAAAAAAAATATTAAATATTATCCTATATTAAAAAAAATATTAAAGACTATTTAATATTTTTAAGATAAATTATTGCAATACGTTTTTAGTATTAATACACTTTTTTCTATTCGCTTTACTTTCACCTCCAACATTCTTTAGATTTAGATTAAGGAATAAATAGGTTTTGTTTTGCTTTAAATTTATGTATTTATTAACTACGATATAGATAGATTAAAACGTACTCAATGCACTTTATACTAATCTCTTATAAATTGGATCTACTTCACGCTTGCCCCAGGACATTGGCCTCGAAAAGAACGTTGAAGTGTCAACAACTTATCTAAGATATAAATAGCCTGATTTAAAAATAGATCAATTCGTCTAACAATATAGCAATATATTTTTATATTATTTTTTATTGCTATAATTTCTATGTTGCATGTCTAATAAAACTATTTGCACTATTTTAACATGTTGTAATGTATAAGATTCTAACATAAGTATATGGTTTTAATTTAAATTCCATATCTCCACGCATTTCCGAAATTAAGGGTCTTGGGACCAAGCGGTGAAAACAAAACTTCCAAATTAACGTAAAAAAATCATATTACGACACTCTGGATGGAATTAAATTTGATAGGGTAATTCTCGTTACGTTAGAGGTAAAAAGTTGGGCAAGTTACATAATTTTACGTACAAATTTTGAAAAAAAAAACTAAACATTTCTAATAGATTAAAAATGTAAGTTACTAAACCATGTCTGTAAGTGATGGACACCCCTTTTTCTCTAAATGTTTTTGCAATAACAATTATTCAAACAATGTTTACCGAATTTGAATAAGTTTAACGGAGATAGTTTACGTTTTTTAATAATTTTATTTATAACCCGACGATGAGAATGGTTTGCAGCAAACGTGTTCACGGTAAAGAGATGTTGGTGTCTGTCAGTGAGTCAGTTAATTTGTCATCTACCTCCAACTGTTCCTAAGTTTACGGATACAGCGTTCAGGATGTACAAAAACGCTCTAATCGTATCTATGGGTCTGGCATTATGTTCATAGATAGATTTAATACTTTTCATGCGAAGATCCCAGGTGTTCTATAGATTCCAATCATCTTGTACCTACGCATATTTTTTAAATCTAAGACGTAGTCCCTAATGCTAGCACTGATATTCCTCCTTGTTTGACCAATTTATAATAAGCCAAAATCACAATCAAGTTTATACACCGGCATATTACAATGGAATGTTACATATGTTGTTGTTGTTATTGTTGTTGTTATGTTGAATGTGATCTGTAGAATTGGCTCACTTTTTATAAACTGTTCTTATAGGAACCTTCTTCAAGATGCTGCCTATTCTTACAGTAAACCCCTTCACATATGGTATTAGTACTGGTGACCACTCAATTGTAGGTGGCTTCGTATGGTTCCTGCGACGCTGATAAGGCAAGGGCAGCTTGGTGTCGATAAGATCTTGCCTGACATGCTTAAGCTCGTCATGCTTGACATGCTGAAGCTCTGTATGTGTTCAGCGTCGCAGAGGTGTTGTGCTCTCTGAAACAAAGATTTGCCAACGGTAGCTAACTAATGTGTCCTATATAGTTATTATATCCTACACAGTGTGGCCAAATATAATATTACCTTTATAATAATAAAATCTCAAAGGGGGAATCCCAAGCAATACGCCAGGACATCTCGTACGTTCTGCGCCAGAGCAAATTGTCGAAGAACAACATCTGTGAGGAAACAGTCCTTAAAAGTTTATGCAACAATGAAGTCCTGTCCTCCGTGTATATAAGGGTAACGCGACGGTTATAAAAAAGTCAATAATTTTTCTCCTAATTTCAGTGTGCGCGAGCCCATTTTGAACGAGCCCTTAGATTGCAGGAGGTTATAAGTGGGACTCTCAGCGACCTTCGGGGACGCAGACCCATTTCGCTTAAACGATTTCGGATAGTTTGATCACTTATGAAAAAGAATCAATAGCGATACAAAAAGTTAATATAATAAATAAAATACAATAAATTATTTGAAGAAAACTCTAAAAGGTACTTGATCCCTAGACACTTTTGATGGGTTTAGTTCAAGATCTGTATGTCCATATTTCAAACATATTTCATTTATTTTTAACGACATTAATTCTTATTTACTATAAAAAATATCACAAAAAAATACGGGTATATAAAAAGAGCTTAGTTTAAAGCTTAGCTTGTTGTCTATTGGCTTTGTGATTTTTTTGTTTTCTTATCATTGGGGAAGCGTAACATGATTGTCACCGTCAAATTTATTTATTTTGACCGTCAAATTTATTATTACCAGAGGACGGTCTGAGGGGTATGTGTGACTCCCTGCGTGCCAACACTATAGCTAAAGATGACACATGTAAACTGAACCAAATGTGCCTCCAAAGGTTATCCTTATCGCCTTCGTGAAGCACCACAAGATACGCAAGGAGCATTCGTCCAGGTCTAGCGGAATGATCACCTCCAAAAAGGGTGTTTTACTTATCCAGCTTTATAGACATTATGCAGTATTATATAATCGATTTGAAATTAATATAATCTTAAAACTTGAACCAGAACATAAACATTTACAAAATTGGAACATATTCTTAATACAAGTAAAAAGAATATAAAGAAAATAATAGACTTCCTTTGGCTACTGAAGAATTTTCTATTCCATTTATATAACCAATTGTCTAGAGATGAAATAATAACTTCATAAACAATAGACTGACATCAAATAATAGTTCAACAGTTGATATCATTGAGAGAGAAATGAAAACATCCATGTCTCATTGCAGTCTTAAGATCATTAAGAATAAAACACGTAGTTCTTTATTTCGCATAAATCATAAGATAATTATTAATAAATTTGAAATTAATAAACCTTACCTTCATACCTATATTGTCAATATCCAATATTAATATATATTTCTGTGATAAGTGAATATCAAGGACATAGCTTTATTTTGCTTTAAATCAACACTTTTGTTACTTTTGGTGATTGAAAAACCTAGTTTTGGAACGATGTTCCTAAATGTAAGTTTAATTTAGTCATGAAATAAAAATATATTTTTCATTTCATTTATATTTTTTTATATGTTAAAGTTAAAACTTTTAACTTATTTAAAAGGTTATTAATATTAAAATTTTATAAACGTAATATTTATGTTTGAGACTTTAAATTCTTTTTACTAATTAAAATGTTTTTTTTAGATATTTATTAAATTCTTTCTGCTGGGGCTTTGTCTAGGTGAAAAAAAAGAAACCGTGTCTTCCATAACTTTTCGCCGGAATAATGTTCCATTATTAGACAAGCATAGATCTCTTCCCGAATATTCAAAAGATAAACCTAGACATCATAAAGATCGGATTCAGTATGCTCCACTTAATCCCGAAGCAAATTTTTTTTCTAATCAAGCTGATAGTAATTATCCAACTTCTAGACATCAATTAATCGAAAAGAAAGTTCCTTTAGAGCCAAGGATTATAGTAAAATCTGAAGATAATCATGTCCCTCAGGCAAATTTTTTACAATATATAGAAGGACACAACATAATAGTTCCACTAAAAAAAGAGACAGACAATGGATATGGCCAGGATGGATTCTCTGAAAAAAACAAAGAAATGAGTGTAAGTATATGGTTTTCCTATAATATTTCTTCACTTAAAAATTTTAAAGTTTATAACTCAATAAAACTCTGGAACGGCCTTCCTGATGCACTCCGACATGCTTGTCTAAAAACCTTGCTTATTGGGTGCTCCCAATAAGCAAGGTTTTAAGAAACGTGTCCGTAAATATCTATCCGAACAATATCTTACGTATTATTTTATTATTCATATAATTATAATTTTTTTTTTTTTTTACTTTTTCTTTATTAGCGTTTTGATATATATTGTTTATGTATGTGTAGAAATAGTTATAGAAATATACATTATGTTTATTATAATAATAGTAATATGTATATTTATATTTATTATTTGTATGTTTATATAGAGATTCAATATATTGTTAGATTTTGTTTTATTTTTTTTGTATTATATTTTATGTTTTTTGTATATTTATTCAAATTGGGTTATCCAATTTAAATTCGATATTTTCGATATTTTTTCACTACATTGTTGTTACATTGTGCCCCTCTATGTTTTTCTGTTTACCTTGTTGGTTGATTGGTAGAGAATGCTTTAGCATTAAGTCCGCCGTTTGTATGATTTTTTTTTTTGTGCAATAAAGATTTTTAAAATTAAAATTAAATTATAACAACATCCATTTTTAGCAAATAGGATATGATCTAAACTTATCAACACTCAAACAAGAGAACCCAGAGCCCCAAAGAGATTTGGTCTCATTAAAAACAATTACTACCACCAGTGCACATATTGACTTTCACAAACAACAAACAATGACAACAAAAGAATATCCTACCAAGTAAGGCAAAAGTAAAAGTAATTAATATATGTATTTTTTTCTAGATAAGAGAATTTTAAGAGAGTTTTAGTATATGGTGTTTATCATTATAATTTTTATTATTTATTTCAGATATCATCAGGTATTATCAGCCTTAGAAAACTCACAAATTTCGCCAATTTTGAACTCGTATGTAAAAGTGCCGCGGCTGCACCTCAACATTGCGCGGGCTTATAATTTTGCTAAACTACCAGTTAAGGCGTCTTTAATAGGATACCATAAAATTTTAATTAATAACCCAAAACAGGCTTTCGTACCAAATATCGATGTACTTCTGCAAGAAAAAACGTTTTTGTATCCAGTAAATAACAATAAGTTTACACTAAAAATCTAATAAAGTATTCAAATAAATTTAATTATATTCAAGTTAATAGTATATATTTTTAAATAAAGTATTTTATTTCGTATTCTCAAAAGAATTGATTTCTTTTTGAGAATTTTGTTGTGCATATGAGAAAAGAGAAACTTGTAATTATCTTTTCCATTCATAATAAGTTTTAATTTTGAGAACATAACGATCGTTTAAAAAGCACTTGTTTTTTGAAAAGTATTATTACTATTGTTGGTAAAACTGATGTTAATCTACACTTAAAACAATATTTTTTTGATACATAGTTTCTTAAACTTACTGCAATAATTTGCAAAAATAATAAAATTGTCCAGAATTTTTATGGAGTTTAGTGGTTTCAATAACATAAAAAATAATAAACTATAAATGAAGTAAATTATACTTGATGTCTCACAAAATCTCTTAACCTATATTGTGATTTTTTGTGATTTATTCAGAGCCCAACTCCCCCCCTCCCCCTTTCCACGTTCGAACATCTCACAACAACTGGATTTTTGTAATAATCCGCACCATTTCGAATTTATTATTTTATTCAATCATTCTTATTACTAGTTTTTTTTTTGCTTATATGTGAAATTAATAATAAACATATCCTGTAATTTTAAAATCTTTAAAATTCCTATGAAAACGTCAAAAATATAATTAAATACTATACAAAGTTTAGTATACACACATTTTTATAATATTGAAATAAATTATAGAAAGGATTTGAAAAATTTAAGTTCCGATGAAAATTATTACTTTTTATCTAAATTTAAGTTTTCTGTTGTTAATGAAAAATATTGAAATGTTCTTCTTAAATAAAATTCTTTAAACTGAAAAATGTCGTCACAAAGTAATTCTCCTAAGTTCTTTTGCTTTTTTAAAATTTATACTGTTTATCGGGGATGAGCTTCTGAATACCTAAGCCAATTTTAAAAGTGACAAATTATAAATTTTGAGTCTATATTTTATCTTTAAAATATTAACAATATAACTGGATATGAATTGCGTATTATCACTATCTTATAATAAAGGTAATATAATCATTTCACAACAGCAATCAAGTGATTGTAGAAAATAGATTTGTCAAAATTGACCTAAGACAAGGTCGTCGGACAAACAAGTTATTCTATGCCGATGGCGCTGATAAAGTCACTATATAATCGCTAAGCTACAACGAAATAAATCAGTATTCAATCACAAGCCGACATCAAAAATGTTCTCTAAAGTAAGTTAAACAACACAATGAAAATATTTTGATATTATTTTAGTAGGTCATGCAATTGTATTCTGTTATTCCAGCTCGTAGCTCTTTGCGCTTTTGTGGCCGTGGCCTCAGCTGGACTGCTACCAGCAGCAGTACACTACTCTCCAGCCTCGGCGGTCTCATCACAAAGCATCGTTCGCCACGACCAGCCTCAAGCAAAATTAGTAGCTCCTGTCGCCAAATTAGCCGTCGCTGCTCCGATAGCCTATCACGCTGCTCCTGCTGCAGTTGCCTACCACGCAGCCCCCGCCTCCATTGCCTACCACGCTGCCCCCGCCCCCGTCGCCTACCACGCTGCCCCTGCCCCTGTCGCATACCATGCCGCCCCAATTGCCAAAGTTATCGCTCAACCTGAAGAAATTGTACGGTTTTGAAACATAGTATAAATGGTGTTTTATTTTCAATATATAACATTAAATCACTTACAACATTTTAGGCTTACCCAAAATACGACTACTCGTACTCCGTGGCTGACGGACACAGCGGTGACAACAAACAACAGCAAGAGTCTCGCGACGGTGATGTCGTGAAGGGATCCTACTCTTTTCACGAGGCTGATGGCTCTATCAGGACCGTGGAATACAGCGCTGATGACCACAATGGCTTCAACGCAGTAGTACACAACTCCGCTCCCAGCGCGGCCCCAGCCATCATCAAGGCAGCACCCCTTGTCCTTAAGGCTCCCGTCTATGCAGCTCCCTCTCTTCAATACTACCATCACTAAAACCAATAAGCAACCATAAAACATGCTATTTATTTTTAAATAAAACTTAAATTACCTTTAAATAATTCCTTTGTTTTTATTAACCATGATGGAAAACGTGAATGTCATATATGTTTAGCATTAAAGATGAATGTAAGTTATATACTTACTAAATCTGATAGTAAATAAAATAAGTATTATTATTACACATAAAATGAATAGATTATAAACTAATAAAGCATTAAATGATTTCCTTTAAATAAATAAATATTTAAAATTCAAACTTTTAAAAATAAACAGAGTTAATTAACCTAGATAATTAACCGAGATAATTAACCACATAATTTATTAATAAAACACATGATTATTATATTATTCGTGTTTATTATTAGCCAAAAATATATTGTAAAAGATTAACATAAATCAAGAAGGTCTTATTGAAATAACTAATTCGTACGCTCTGTTAATGAATAAAGACAAGTTTCATTTCATTTATTATAAAAGAACATGATTGTAATCCCGCCGATGGTAATTGATTTATGATATAAATAACTAGTCTTATAGCTAATAGATTTTCATAATATGTCATACTCCCTAGCACTTTATCTGTGGCAATATGTACAAAAAGTAATATAAGATCCATGTAACCTAGTAATCAGAAAGTTTTGCAAGTTAGATGTTTCTAATGGTAGGTAATTATCATTTTTACTACAAATAAATATTTTTTACTTGCTGCCTACCTTCACCTTTTAAATATTATATTAATATAGTAAATAGAATAATCTTATTACAATAGCAACTAATTTACATGATCTTTTTAAAGTCACTTTAATATTTAGTAACAAAAAAATAATACTAAAAAAATATGGTATGCCTTAATAAATTATAAACACACTTTATTGAACAGTAACAGTTAAAACTACTAAGAGCAAAATTTTGATACCTCCATTATGACATAAGAAAAGTACGTATCAAGCCATTATTTAGTCAAACATATTGATTGATTCATAAAAGTTTTGGAGGTAGTTTTGATTTTTTAAGCATATTAACGATTGAAACTTTGCTAGAGCTAACAAATTAAAGTACGAAAAACGTCCATTTATAATTTTTCAACCTCCTGGTTGCATACAATATTAATATTCTTAAATAGAAATATATGAAATAAAAATATCTTAAATATTTTTTTTTCATCGCCCACAACAATAACAGACAACCTGTTCTAATAATATTTAATAATATTAAGTGTATGGATTCAAATGTGTATATTTATGACCCAGGGCAAGGTAGAACTGGCACACTGCACAAAACCTCCAATATTTAACAAAATACTTATGAAAATCATTAAGAAGGCGCCCACAAAACTACAATACATCAAAAAGCACGTCTAAAATTAACAATTTAATTAAATTCTTTTGTTGGCTATTATAGACACGTATTATATCGTGAAACCTTTTAACTCTTGTAAAACATTTTGTATGAACATGTTCATATCTATGTGTATGAGCGCGATAGACTCAAAAACTAAAATCTGACCTTTATATTGTTTTCACCAACTAACTAATTTCCAGTTGTTACTTTTAAATTTTTTAAAACATAAACATAATTATAAACTACTAGCTTTGAACATACTATGTCCAATAGTAGATATATAAATGAAGTTGATAAAAAACTAAGATTTAAAAAAAATATAAAATTAGATTAGATTAACAGTATTAAATGAAAAAAAATATATCAATATGTTACTGTAAATTAAATATAAGCATTCTTTATGTACTGCTCTAAAATAAATTATTAATATACATAAATACTTCATACTATAATAACTAATTATATAAATAACGAAAATATAATAAAAGTTTTGAAGGTAAAATCTAGATTAAATTGTTTAAAAAGTTCATAAAATGTGAAAATGTAAAAAACAGTAAATCATATATTTCATTTCAATGAAACAATAATTTATTTTATATTGCTATAAATAAATACTTTAATTTTGCTATATGTGCAATATTCAATGATAATAGTATTCAGGAGCGGGAGCAGAATAGACGGGAGCCTTGACAATAAGCGGTGCTGCCTTGATGATGGCGGGGGCAGCGCTGGGGGCAGAGTTGTGTACTACTGCGTTGAAGCCGTTGTGGTCGTCAGCGCTGTACTCTACGACTCTGATGGAACCGTCAGCCTCATGGAAAGAATAGGAACCCTTCACGACATCGCCGTCGCGGGACTCTTGTTGTTGTTTGTTGTCACCACTGTGGCTATCAGCTACGGAGTACGAGTATTCGTATTTGGGGTGGGCCTGAAATGAAATTAAAATTAATTTATATTATTTTTCACAATAAATTTTAAGTAATTAAAAAGTATGAAAACAATAACATTTATATAGTCTTAAAGGACTTGCAATTTCTTCCTGTTGGGCAATAATTTTAGCTACAGGAGCAGCATGGATGGCGACGGCAGCAGGAACCGCATGGTAAGCTACGGGTGCGGGCGCAGCATGGTAGTTGACGACCGCGGGAGCAGCGTGGTAAGCTACTGGGGCAACAAGGGACAACTTTTCAATTGGAGCCACAAATTTAGCCTGTGGTTGATCGTGGCGAACAATGCTCTGGGAGGAAACTGCAGCAGGAGGAGAGTAGTGGACGGC
The DNA here is from genome assembly GCA_959347395.1 of Mechanitis mazaeus. Classification (NCBI taxonomy): domain Eukaryota; kingdom Metazoa; phylum Arthropoda; class Insecta; order Lepidoptera; family Nymphalidae; genus Mechanitis; species Mechanitis mazaeus. Next base: position 12,294,029 of record OY365750.1, read on the forward strand.
TGCTGGCAACAGGCCAGCAGATGACACCGCCATGACTGAGCAGAAAGCTACTAACTAAAATAATAAAATAAATAATTAAAATTAATTAGTAAATTTTATTACGCTTTACTTTTATTTTTTGATAGAAATAAACCTACTTTGGTAAACATGTTGTAGAGTGAGTCAATATTTGATTGATAACTCGTAACGTAGTTAAGCAATTTATATATTCTTCAACTTGCCTTCTCAAGTTCACTAATCAAAACGGGGATATAATAAGCGAGTTTTTGTTTTGACCCTGGGGGGTTATGCGCAAGTTAAGATAACGTTACTTATATATCAATTTTATATTCATACCACGATTACAAAATTAAATTATATAATAAAATAAGTTAACACAATAAAACTTTAATAGTTATTTTTTGCAAATTGTTATAAAAAATAAATTTTTAATGTTCTTCATTAATTTATTATAATGAAATACTAGAAAATCAATTTACAGATTGAAAACCGATTGGATATTTATAGATAAAAAATAAAATTCATATTACCTTAAAGTTTGAACTTACAGTCTAATCTTAAAACTATCTATATAAACATATATTAATACTATACATAACTATTTAGATTAAGGCGATATAAATATATTGTCAATTATTCTATGAAATTTGGCATTTACTATTGCAGATATTGTATCTCAAGAGAATGTATCAATGTATGAACTTGCCAAAATTAAGGTCATAAAGTAAGCTTGTTTGACAGCTTCCACTTCCAGTTCTCTAAATCTAATTGAGAATATAAATGCTTGTAAAAGATACACTTATCATTAATAATTTGACTATCCAACAAACAACCATGTTCTCCAAAGTAAGCTTTGGCTATAATATAATTTTGTTTATCAATTGATTGCCACTAATGTAAACCTTATTTTTTAGCTGGTGACCATTTGCGCACTTGTGGCAGTTTCATCTGCTGGACTCTTACCAGCAGCCGTCCACTACTCTCCTGCTGCTGCAGTTTCCTCACAGAGCATTGTTCGCCACGATCAACCACAGGCTAAATTTGTGGCACCCGTAGCTTACCATGCGGTTCCTGCTGCCGTCGCCATCCATGCTGCTCCTGTAGCTAAAATTATTGCCCAACAGGAAGAAATTGCAAGTCCTTTAAGACTATATAAATTTTATTGTTTTCATACTTTTTGATTACTTAAAATTTATTGTGAAAAATAATATAAATTAATTTTAATTTCATTTCAGGCCCACCCCAAATACGAATACTCGTACTCCGTAGCTGATAGCCACAGTGGTGACAACAAACAACAACAAGAGTCCCGCGACGGCGATGTCGTGAAGGGTTCCTATTCTTTCCATGAGGCTGACGGTTCCATCAGAGTCGTAGAGTACAGCGCTGACGACCACAACGGCTTCAACGCAGTAGTACACAACTCTGCCCCCAGCGCTGCCCCCGCCATCATCAAGGCAGCACCGCTTATTGTCAAGGCTCCCGTCTATTCTGCTCCCGCTCCTCAATACTACTACCACTAAATATTGAACATTACACAAGACTACCAAAAAATCTTTTCTAATTATTTATTGAATTCAATATATGAATACTAAAGACAAATTTTATTTTATTAATTTTACCACAAAATATTAATTCACGTTTTTCTTCAAAATCGTTATTGTCTGATACTTTAATTTGTGTTTATATAAATCATTAATTTAAAGTTTGAAATTAAAAAATAAACACTAAAAATAGTAACACTATGCCAAAGAATATAGTGAAATCTCAGTTATTGATATAGCTGAAAGCTTCGCAGCAAAACGAACCTTATCAGTTTAACCTTTCCACATGGCCACATGCACTGAGTAAACACTACACAACTTTTCTAAAGGTGAATTAAAAGTAATCTTGGATTGTAATTCAACCTTAAATATCTAAACCTACGAAACTACCCGGTTGTGGCCAATTCACCATAATATAAACATTTTTAGGTACATTAATATACAAACCGAAAATTAGGTATCGGGAAGTATTTGCAAAAAAAAAATATTTTTACCCAAGTTTTTATTTCGGCCTCACTGAAATCCGAGTGCTCGTTTATTACCGAGTGTTGTAAGACAAACCTAGTGACTAACTCGTCCTGACCCACTTTTTTGAAAAGTTTACTTCAAAGAGTTACTTTACAATATTAATTTATTTTGTTTTTGTATTTAAAAACAATTAAAAAAACAAATAAAAACCATACTAGATTAAAGTCTACTATGCTGAAAAACCTTTTCGTTCGGACACTAATAAATATAGATTTCTATCTTCAGTATCTTCTCAAAATATATTTTAGAGAGAAAGTACTTGAAATCGAATGGTCAATTCATTGTACTCGTAACAATAGCGATAGAATGTATTGAATTAACGAAATATAGATCGATAACATATTTTGTCTGCATCTTTTTTTATTAAAGTATAGGTATTATATAATGGTCCTCCCTTTTTTTTTCACGGTGATTTTGGCTGTAACTTTGCATACAATTTACACATGTTACTTTATATACAAAACGTGATCTCTACTAATATGTTTTATTTTATATTTTCAATTTCAAACATTGTCACATAAACCTTTTATATAAGTGATTTATTATTATTTATATTAAGTCCTACTTATGAGTGTTTCACTTCTCAGTACAATAATATATAATAAAAATGTGCTATTGTAATTATGAAACTCCTAAGATTAAAATTATTTCTAATAATTAAATTTCATTTCTTATTATTATTTCATTGAAATGAATGAATAGACTTTGATATTTTCATATTATTCTGAGATCTTTTGATATCTAAAAATGGTAGACTAACGTGGACAAGACAAAATAATATAATTATTAACATATTATATACATCTTAAGTATTGAAAATATGTGACTAAAAAACTGTTTAATGGCAACATATTAAACGAAATAAAATTTTTACTTAATAAGGTTTGTGACAATATTTAAGAATGGACATATATTTATTAAAATTTATGTCTAATAAGTTATCAAAATGTGGCCTTTGCTACACTTTGATAATGATATTAAAATTAATTAGATAAAGTACTTAACATTTATAGTTATATAAAAAAGCTGAAGAATATTTTTTTTGTATTGCTATTTGTTTTGTTTAAACATACTAATTTCTATAACTTATTACAACATATTTTTAAAAGATTTTTATCATTTTTACAAGATTTAAGTACAATTATTTTCATTTGATAATTAGCGAGGGGGCTCGTCACAAGTGACGGATTAATAAGTGGTTTTAAGCTGCCAATTTTTTTTAAATATGATTAAAATATAAGAAAAATGAAAATACTAAATATATAAATAATAGAAATTTATTAAGGTATAACTCCTTTAATTAATTGTAGAATTCCTTACAAACAATATACTTTTAATTATTATAATAATTTAATTTACTGGTAAATTGTTTCTAGTTTTCTAATCAACCACTGTCAAAATCGCACCCCCTACCTGGGGTTTTGAAATGTAGTCAGTATGTACCTTTTTCCCCCTTTTTTGTATTTCGTTGAACAAACCCATTACGGGTACCCCGTCGGCCCATGGAGGTGACGGCGGGGGGTTGTTGTGGGACTACTCAGCAGCATAGAGGATGCTGCCATTTTTAAGGCTACCCACTAAAAAACCGACGGTTGCCCTCTGCGCCGTAATAGGACATCACGGGATCGCGTTAGCACACACCGTGATGCCCCGGCAAGACTCCCCGAATGAGGGTGCCCCGAGCAACGTAGAGCGGGTGCCTGGTGAGGGGGGAGGGTTCTCACCTCACCAGGCACTGCAACTGGGGAAGGAAGCGACGGGCGTATTCCCGCCTCCTTCTACCGAGTCTCCTCCTACGGAGCAGATCAGCGGACGAGGCAATTACTTTTTCCCCTACGTAACTTGCACACCAAGTTTGGTCAAAATCGGTCGAGTAGTTTTTGAGACATTCGTTTCGGCTAGAGACGGAATAACGGACAGACGTACGGATAGTTTTATGTTAGTTAGATACTTTTACAAAAATATTCTTCATATAGGAGTTCTTTCTTATTCGATCAGCTGTGAATCAATCTTTGCTCAGACGAAGTTAACAAGTAGTAAATAATGTATTTAAAATAGACAAATAAAATTTGTACTAAATAGAATTCAGAAAGCAGTGTTATGATAAAAAATATATCCACATTATTCTTACAAAATAAACTGATGAAGCCGAGATGATAATCTTTTAGCGACTTGTATAACAGAATTTAGAAAAGTATAAAATGGTAAAAAATAGTTTCTTAAATTAACAGTCTAACTTTATATTCCGTTACAGACAGTTTCTACCAATTGTTATAATATGGGTTTAAAGGTATCGAAGGAGTGAACTATAATTATTTTACTGCAACTCATTATTCTTATAAATATTTCTTTTCAGATGGTAGTGTTGTTTTACTTCATTGGAATATGTTCAGCGGTACTTATTGATTCTAGTGAAGGACTAAGAGAAGAATACTATAGAACCAAAACTGGAAAGGGGTGGCAAATGGTGAGATTATATCCGTCTAACACCCAACCATTATTCAAATATGATTCTTATGTAAGTACAAAAATAACGTTATGGACCAATTATAACTGCATAACTTATATCACAATATGTACATAAAGTTTATATATTCAATTATAGGCTTATCCAAAGTATGAGTTTGAATACTCTGTATCTGATAAAAAAACTGGTGATCACAAACATCATCATGAAATCAGAGATGGTGATAGAGTTCGTGGCGGTTACAGCCTTGTAGAACCTGATGGTTCTTTAAGGAAAGTAGAGTATGATGCTGATGATCATAATGGGTAAGTGAAGAAACTGTTTAAAATAAATTTGATATATGTATATGACTAATCACTACATAGTTTAATTACTATTTAAATTTTTAGTTTTAATGCAGTTGTTACGAAAAGTATGCATAGACATGGTGAACATGCTTTCTCTATGTTTGGTCATACAAGACATTTTCTCCCTGTTGGAGAGGGTATAAAAATCAATCACTTCTTCCCAACTAAAAATTATCATTACGAAGAACCCCAAATTATTGTAAATATGGAAATCAAACCTGTGAATGAGCAAAACACCCAAGATGACCTAAAAGATAAAAATGAAACAATTAATATTGAATTAGAAACTAAAAATAATTCAAAGTTATTGGAACCCATTACGTCTGAAAATGATAATAATATTGAATCTGAAAATATAAAAAATGACGTTATAACATTAGACACAGCTGAACCAATCGAACATATCGTAGAAGCGATACCAGTTATGAATGTAAATGAAAATAATAATATTACTTTAGATAATGATAGCATTGCCAAAATGCCCGTCATTGAAATGTTAGGCGCTCCTGAAGAAAGCAAACTAGAAGAAGTCGAAAATAAAGAACCTCTAGATGATTCTGAAGTAGCGTCCTCGTACTACCATTCAAAAATGTATTACGTAGGATTTTAAATGTATGTATTAAATGTAAAAAATACCTTTCTATAATAATAATTTAAGAAGATTGTTATAACTTTTTTTGTTGGTAATAAATATGCTGTTGCAAATTACTATAAATATGTGTAAAACATTTTTAATAATGATAAATTCCGGGCGGCAAGGCAAGAGAACTAGCAAGTCTTCATAGATAAAGATAAAATAATATTTTTTTATTTGATCAAAAAGTCTCCGCCTTAAAGAAAGAACGAAACGATCTTTTAAAGTCTATATCAAACATTTATTTGACTAAAAAATTCGAAATATTCAGTTAGTAACTTAAAATGAATTTCGCGTGTTGTACGCATTGACATTGGAGAAGTAATGTCTTAATGATCCGATGTAAGCTCATGGTCTGATAATTGCAATGTTTTACACATCTTTTATTATTTCCCAATAACACAAACAAGACATTGTTTAAGAGGAGTGCCTCTGCAGTATAAAAAAATTTAAAACATTAAAAAAAAAAATTATAAACTTTTGCAAATGTAGAATGCAATTGTAGAATGCGATGCAGTTCTATGTCTGAAAAAGTTAAAGAATTTTTTAAGAATCATTGGTAATTATCACAACACAGAAATAAGAACATTGGTTCCATTTTCTAATAGTGACACAATAATAAATACTTTATTATGTAATGAATTAACTACAACTAGTATTTCAGTTTTATTAGTGTAGGGGACACTTGCGTAAGGGCAGCATTCCACGATCTAGAATTAATTATTTTGTTCGATGTCATAACCATCTATGCAAAGTGTGAAAAATCAATAAATAAATATGCTTTGTATATTTTTAAAGTTTCAATTAAAAAGAAACATACAGACCAACAATATTTTAAAAGAAAAAAATTATATATGATCAATAATTTCATAATTTAAGTATATAAATTAATAACGTTTTTATCACATGTGTAATGTAACTTCGATTGAGTAAAGTATATTATATGTCATCGTTCAAACATTTACAATTACTCGGATTATTGCAATACGTACTTAAAAAAAATTACCATTCCCAGAATCAAAACAAGTTGTGCAGTATTTAAACATCGTTTCTATATTCAGATTATATGAAAAATATTAATTAGTAATTAATGTTAGTAATTAAAATTTAAAAACATATAAACATCGTTATTGTTCTAATAAAAAATATTTTATGTAAATAACCAAGTCTCATAACAATATTTTAAAGATTGTGCACCGACTCAAGAATGTCTATTTCTGTAATAATGAGTTACAAATTTCACAACTCTTATAATAGCTCTTATAATAACTCTAAAGCATACTATCCAATTACATTGTTGCTCACATAGCATCTTAAATGCTTTTATGACTAGTTCAAGGGCAAAATATCTCATGATATGAAAAAAAAATCGAATAAACTATAAAGACGTACACTTTATTCACATTTTTCCCATTCACAATATATATTTTCGAATAAATTTATTAAACTTAAAATTTTGTAATATTTATTAAAAAATATTTTTTATCCTTATTTGTTAAAAGAGCCTCTTAATTCATTCAAACGATGAAACAATCCAAATATTTCAACAATTGCAATAGAAATAATTATAAAAAGCAATAACCTAATTAAATACAAACACATGATTTCCATCAGCGTTATAATATACAAATTTCACATTGACAAAAATATGCTAATATTGTAAAAAATCATAAGCCTCTCACATTTTCCCGACATATTATGTATCGGGTGTTGTAAGCAGATAAAATGAGCAGATTGGTAACTGCAATTACTGTGATCCGATCGGATATCGTTAGAAACAACCCCCCCACGGCTTCTGTTTTGATTGTAATATAAAAAGACTTCGCTAGCACAGTAGCACCAGTCATCTGGGTGTATCTAACCAAAACAAAATGTTCTCCAAAGTAAGCTAACGACAATTTAATTGACGATCACGTACAATAGAATTGCTCAGTTCAGTAGAATAGTGTTAACAATTTTCTATATTCTTATATTAATCAATATTACAAGCTATAAAATATATTTTTTAAACTACGACGGTATTTTTTGGTACAAATACAATAATTTCCAATTGTTTTCAGATCGTCGTCATCTGTGCTATTGCAGCAGCATGCAATGCCGGTCTTGTACACCATGCACCAGCAGTTTCACATAATTATGTGAACCATGAAGTTCCGGCTCATTATGCTGTCCACTCTGCTCCTTCATATCATGCTGCTCCGATCCACACATCAGTTGTTCATCCTGCCCCAGCTGTACATGCTGCCCCAGTGGCTTATGCTGGTCACGGTCATTCCGCTCAAGTAGCGTATGCTGCTCCCGTTCATGCTGCTCCAGTAGCTTATGCTGCCCCAGTTCATGCTGCCCCTGTTGCTCACGCCTCACCTATTGCCCACGAAGAAGATCACTATGTTGGTGAATTCGTAAGTATTTTTTTTATTATTTAAAGAAATAGAAGCAAAAACTTGTTTTGAATTCAAGCACTATTATCTTATAAAAGATAGACTGAAATTCATGATATTTTTAATTATCTTCTTATAAATTTGCGTCATACTCTAATACGATTCAAAATCAACACGAACTTGAACCTAGTAAGCACAGTCTCGTCCTTCCCTATTAATGAATTTAATATTAACAAACAATGTTCCTATTTAATCTCTTTAATAAAACTAATAACAAACTAGAACATAACATAATGTCATTAAAAATACCCAAAATATTGTTTACCAAATCTTTAAAGGCTCACCCCAAATATGGCTACTCCTACTCCGTGGAGGATCCTCATACCGGCGACCACAAGTCCCAACACGAAACTCGCGATGGTGATGTCGTGAAGGGAGAATACTCTCTCCTCCAACCTGACGGTTCTTTCCGCAAGGTCACCTACACCGCCGACCACCATAATGGGTAAGAAACCTGTTTTTTTTTAAATTCTTATTATTTCTTTTAAGAGGCCTAAAATTATAATGTAAGCAATAAATCTTAAGAAAAATATAATTAAATTAGCGACAATCTCAGGCATAATTAAAAATAAGAAAAATTTCTTCATTTTAATATAATAAGAGTTGTAATATAACGTAACTTATGCATAAAAATGTAATCTTTAGTTACGTATTACTTAACCCAGGAACAGTAATTGTTATATAATTTTATTTGTTTTAGACACTCATTAATAACGTTAAGGCCATTACAATAAAAAATATAAAAGACAGTATTACCAATACTATAATACTAGCTATTTGTTACTCGTTGCTCCATCCGCGGATGACGTATTAAGAAAACGAGTCTTTAATCTTTCTCATGAATCTTTCAAATCCAGATTTTTTTAAAATCCATCGTTTACTTCCGATGATTATCGCATTTAAACAACCAAATGTGCGCTTTATAATATTAGTTTAGATTATCCAAGAGACCTTCATTCGAATATTCTAGATACCCTATAAAACTTATTTTTACAACAGATTCAACGCTGTCGTTCACAACACGCCGCCTGTCATCCATCACCATTGAGAACTTGAATAACTGTGATATTAGTACTTAATTTAGAGATAACCCAGCAATGAATATTTCCAAATCTTGAACTCTTTTGTCTACTGCTTTATTGTTATACAAATTGTAAATATGATTTCTTTCATTGTATAATTGAATAAACGTAAATAGAAACTCATTATTTTATTACCTACATTCCTTAGTTGTAATAAATGTAAATGATGTAACTCTCTATCGAATTTGATTAATATTATAGTTTGTTATAATTAAACTATAAAAATACAAAGATTGACATACAGAAAATATTTGTTGAGTATTTTTTTATGAAAACCTACACATTAATGTTAGTTACTAACGCTCCAAGCGCACTGATTATGCTAATGATGTGGGAAATCTGACCCAACTTCATTGTAGCAAAAAACTAATTCGATATGATGATGAAAATGAAAGTTTATTCTACGGTTTCATTAAAGTACCAAGGTCACTCGTATACATTATTATATGTTTAAAATGTGTACAAGCTCTTCAAATTAAACTAGTACAGATATATTTTAAATACAGATTTCTATGTACACAAGTTAGTAGCGAAAACAAAGGAAATGAGATAGAAAAATGTCTCAAATTCTCTAATACTTATTATATGTGATATACTAAATCAATAAAACAAAAAATCGATAGTTAACATTTTCATTTATAACAGGTATTAGGATTTTTTTTTATTTACCACGTTAAACTGTATTTATGTTTACAGTTTTATAATATATGATTATTTAAAATATTTCAATATTGTTTTAGTACATATTACAAAAAAGGTAAAAATGTTTTTTTTTTTCTTAAAGATACATGTCAACCATAAATTTTATTACGAATAGATTTTATCTTAAAACACTTCCGCCCGTGCCGCCTTGCTACCGGAATGTTGAAACCCAGCCATTTTTAAACAGCCTCTGTGAACTGGAATAATTTATTCACGAAATATTCTAATATGTTAAATATATACAAATATATTAAAAACAGAAAAATTTATTCATGAATATTTTAACGTATTTTGTTGGATATATCTCAAGATAGAAGCATTTTACTCAGAAATTATTTTCCGATTAATACAGAAGAATAAAAACTGACTTTGGCTATCACTACAATACAAGAAAAGTACTTGACACTTTTTAATAAATTTTGGAGTGTGAATTGTTTTTCGCTATATTAACAACAAAATAAACGTTATTGGATGATATATGATTTCATACATGTGTACATGTGCTTGTAATGCAGACGATGTCGCCGGCCAGTTTGAAATATTTATCGCGTATTCAAATGAAATAAAAATCTAATATGTATAACTATCCTGCTATGTCGATGATAAAATTAGCATGAGTACAGCATGATAGATATAATAATAATAATGGTCTTAATCTAAAAATGCTTATTTCTATCATTTGGTTTGATAGTAAAAAGCTTCTTCTCGTTTTTACTTTAAAACTACCAATATCTAATATGCTAGGTTACAAGTAATATGTTATTATTCTAATATTTAATTATCATTATCCGGATTAGTTAAAATATTAAACATTCAAATCGTTCCAGTTTATAATATTTTAATAATATAAGAATATAAACTAAGGACCTTTACAGAAAAATGGATGGACAACGAAATAATCCTGAGGTGTGAAGCCTTAAAAATGAGGTTTCTTTTTTTATTTATTTATTATTAAAAATAATAACTATTAAATAATATTTCATTTATGAATCGCAATAAAATGAATAAAAAATAAGATTTTTAATACGAATCATTAGATTTTCGTATGAATTGTATGTATTGACTAAGTCCTGTTATTACTATAGGTAGTTATAATAATGTTCTTCATTTACTGTTCATTTTAAAAAGGATTGAAATAAACAAATAAACAATTTCATTTAGTATTATTATAAACACTATCATAAATGTCGATGTTAATAAGAAATACAGAATAAACTTAAAACATCACCTTCATTTTTACACAAATTAAATAGCTTGAAAATTATGGCGAATTGTTACGTATATTACATTAAACTTTATTATAGATAAGGCTCCGTTTATGGTATAAGCGACACATCTGCCATTGTGATTAACGATTAAAAAACAGAAACCAGTTCTTACATGTGCTGACCTTAAACCGTATTGCAGTTATCCATTTTTATGAAAGTAGGTTCCTTTATCGACACTGGAATTGAAACGACAAATTTGTCAACGAAGTAATTTACGATGTATTCTGTAATTTTTATTTTAATAAGTATTTTAAATATATATCATTCAAAATAAAGTTACAGTGAAAGTGGTTACGATACCGAGCACAGGACAACTAGCTTACTGTTACATATTTAATATTCCGAGATGTAGCAATTGAGCCACTTTGAATGTACAAACTTACTTCATCTTACAAACCAGAGCCTCTAAACTAGATCAAAATATTATAAATGTATTTATACAAATGTATGTTATTTATCAAAATATAGTTCATGTTTAATTATAACCGCTTGTATCTTGAGATTTTTTTTGTTGTAAAATGAAGTTTGTATTGGCTTCACTTCTTTTGAAACTTCAATACATATTTCTGAAAATAATATTACATTTCTAACATTACATTTTCTTAGTCAGTATGTCATTTAGAAAATTGTTTGGTTCAATGTTTTTACTCATGAGTGTTGGCAAAAAAGCTAAAAGTAAAATTGTCATTTATATATGAATGTGTAAAAGTATAATTGCAAATATAAATTGACGGTCAATTGACGCTGAGTCAAGGTCGTGGGTTCGATCCCACATGGAACAGTTGTTTTTGTGATCGAATAATTGCTGTTTCGTGTCTGTGTGTAACTTGTCTCTGTTTTTTCTATGCTTGTAAAACCTCCCGTGACACAAAGATTATATCTCTAATGCGGGAGTTGTATAATTTAATTAAAAAAAATTAACTAAAGTATTTTTATGTTCAACTTATTACTTTCGTAAATCTCATTAATAAAAGAAAAGATAATGATACTAAAAGAAATCAAAATTACTGCATAAAAAGGAGGCACAAACATAGTTTATAGATATAATATAATTATATTTTATAATGTATTATCTAATAGAGTCCAAGAGACACAAAGTAGTGCAAGAGTAACGAGCAGTTTATAAACCTTTCACTTGTACAATGTAAATGATATAAATTTATTTATAGATTTCTCATTTGAATATATATAAATTTATAAATTAAAAATATATGATTATACCAATAAATTAACTTATAATTATTAATTTATATGATATATATCAATAAATAATTTATACACAATATTAGGTGGTAATACTTAGCGCATCAATGAGCGTACTATGTCAAAATGTTAGTCTAGTGGTTCGTGGCCCTGCGTGTTAAGAGGGTAGTGGGTTCGGGAAATCACAAGTTCATTAATATTTTCGTTCAATAGAAACTTTGACGTAAGCAAACCTAAGCCAAAACTATTATAATAGTATATACTAGCTTCCACCCGCAGTTTCGTCTGCATTTATTTCAGCAACCGTGACTATTTTTGTTCCATGATTTTATAAAAAGGAGTTATTTCTATTCAACATTTTCTCAATTTATTGTATTTTAAAAAACATATGCCATATTTAAAATAACAATTATACACGTGAAATACGAAATACGAAATTCAATACGAAATACGAAATTCCTTAGGAGAAGATTATACGGTGAAAACTGTACAAAAATCCGTTCATTAGATTAAGTTTATAACTTTTATACGGAAAGACGTGACGGGGAAATTAATTTTATTATATGTAGTTATATATATAGCTACATATAATAAAACGAATTTCCCCTTCAACTGTATTTAATTATATATAAATATAATTAAATACAGTTGAAGTTTAAATTCAAAAACATTATTTTACTGATCATTTAAAACCCGATTTTTTTATTACTCTTTATGATATAAAAATATAATATAATTTACCACTTAAAATGTAGATCAAGCAGAATAATGATTGTTTACTTTGATTTATCTACACATACCAAATTGTAACAACTTGTAATAAATCTTTATAATAATTCATTTTATATTTTTTAACAATCTTCACTAAATTTTAGTTATTAAAATTTTGCTTTACAGTTTATAAGACGTGTTTGTATGGTATATGGTATAAGTATAGAGATGATCCCAGGATGCTTTTACTCCTGAAAATTCTCTCATATTGATAAAAAAACATTGATTTGGACTATATTAAAAAACTATAAAATGTATATAAATAAATTAGAAATGATATAGATTTTTTAATAAATGTAAATGATAATAAAATATTTATTTAAATAATAATAATTTACATATATATACATATATATTTACAAGAATAAAATTAAACATTTATTGACATTGAAGTTCAATAAATAACAACAAAAAATCTATATCTACAATTTAGTAAGTAAAATAACTTATTACTATGTTTTTCATTTCTTGGGGCCCTATTAAAAAAAATACTTTCATTCACAAAAATTATTTAAAACTTTACCGTTTCTGATTATCATTTTAAGTATAATAAAAATTTAAATTTAATCAACTTTATGTAAAAATCATTTGTTTTTATTATTCTTTTTGGATATAAATATATATACAAAAAAATGTATCTACAGGTATTATATATACTTCTTAATCCACTTGCAATTTTAACTTTTAATTATAATTGTATAAGTTAAATTAAACATTTGTTATTATATTATTTATTATTTATCTCTCCTTTAACGAAATTTCGTCGTCGTGACATGATATACGATTTACGATAAGAGCGACGTAAAAAAGAACAGCACCGAAGGTTTTGTAAAATTGGCTGATTTGCCAATATCATGTTTAACTGATGACCTTCATGAAAAGACAGACTCAGAGTAAAGGTGAATGTAAGGTTGACACAGACATGCGACAAATGAACTCAAATTGTGCTTTCTTAAAAAATTCGGTCGCACAATTGGTAATTATTTAGATTAGGTAATGCCAGGTATGCATTTAAGATTAATATATTTTTTACGAATTATAAATCAAATATATAAAATGTTTAGAATTACAAATTACTGTAAATCTGATTGAATAAAAAGAATATAATCAATTATAGAGAGACTATTAATTAAGAATTAATTACGGTTTTTTTTATTTCGTTTAGAATTAAGTTTTATTGTAATATAACATATAATTTTTATTTTGTACGAAAATGTAGCTCCTATTTAAAATTCAATTTTTTGTTTTATCTTTAATTATCAAAAAATCCATTAATCCACAAAATTATCTCTAGTCTGCGATTGCTAAGTTGGACGCCAGCAGGGAAGTATGCGGTATGGTCATTACTTACACTCGAATACGTGCACCGGTGACCCAGTGACTCACACAGGCGGAAAAAACTTATATTACATAATAACTTATTTATTTAATGTATTTCATGATAGCAGTCGTCACAGCAGTATTGTTATGAATTGTATAATGTAATGAATCTTTAACATACTTTTAACGCTTATTACACCTAAAATATTGCGCAAGTTAGTGGAGCGCAAGTTTCAAGAACTACTTTCTTACCGGATTGTGGTCAGACGTTCACAGGACGAATGAATAACCTAAACAATGAGGTGAAAGATATGCAGCGTTAATATGTATTAATTAATTAATATCTATGACATTAGCTTACAGAAATAATACGTAACAATATTGGTATACATTTCGTACGAAAAAATATTTGCATATAGGACTTTTTTTTTATATTATAATCAATTAAAAAATTAGCTAATATTGATGTTGAGTTTATAAGATACACAATGCTGTATATTTTTATAGTCTAAAATCATAAATATCATAATACATTATTAACTATAGACAATTCCTAAAACGATGTTTACTAAGGGATTGTTGTTCACAATATCTATAAAGATCAAGATTAATACTATTAAAATTATTTAATGTATGTAATTAGTTTTACATAAGAAAGTTCTGGAAAGCTTTATTTTAACCTTGAAGCTCAAATCTGTCAATGTAATGACGTAAGGTAAAGGTAATAGTGCGTGGTACCGGTTTTGGTATCGAGTGACATGCGACCCGAGTATAAAAACCTACCACCCGACCTACGTCCTTATCATACACTGTACTCAATCAATACAGCATTAACATGTACTTCAAAGTAAGATTAAGCTTTTTTGAAATTTAAAATATTTAATTAACATTTTTTTATAATGATCTTACTTAATTTAATTTATCAAGTCATTGATTATTGAATAAAATTTTTTTTCAAGATTGCAGTAGTCAGCTTCCTCGTGGCGGTCTGCCAGGCAGGTCTCATTGAGGAAGGACACGGCCACGCTGTCTCATCTCAGAGCATCATCCGCCACGACCAGTCAGCTCATGGCGCTAACCAATATGCCCCTATTGTGGCTCATGCTGCTCCCATCATCCAACACGCTGCGCCCATCATCCAACACGCTGCGCCCATCATCCAACATGCTGCTCCTATCATCCAACACGCTGCACCTCTGATCCATTCCGCTCCCATCGTTCAACACCTCGCTCCAGTTGCTCACGTTGCCCATGCTGCTCCCATTGCTCTGGCTCGTGCTGACCACATCGAAGAACATGTAAGTACTTTAAGAAACTAGTTATTAATCAAAACCTAGATAAAATTAACGAATATCTATACGATAAGGAAATGCCAATATTTAATAGTATTCCATTAAATGTAGATGAATAAATAAATCTTACCTACAACTCGATTAATATTAAAGTAGGTCAGTTCTCTGATTAAATAATATTGCTAGTTTCAACAAATTCGAAGAAGTCATACTTTCAATACAATAATAAATTTTATTTCATTGTTACCACAACTGTTTCTTTAAAACTAATTAAAATGTTGATTTTCACTTTTTTGTATTTTTGAAACGTATTAGAAATTTATTAACCTAAATCTGTCAACAAGAAAGCGAAAGTTATACAATAGCGATATGATTAAAATATGTACTTTTAATACAAATCAATTAAACAAGTATTGGGCAATGTTCTTGTCATTCTTAGAGATTATTTCATAATGACAGAATCAGCTATCTATCATAATGGTATTAACGTCCATTTATCAAACCTTAAACATTATTAATTACATGGTGCCTTGATCATAACCACGGTTATTAGTGTAAACTAATAACAATATATTTAAACATGATAAGTACTTCACTAATAAGAAAATATTTACAGGCCCCCGCTCATTACGAGTTCTCCTACTCCGTTGAAGACCCTCACACCGGTGACCACAAGTCGCAACACGAAAGCCGCGAAGGTGATGTCGTGAAGGGAGAATACTCTCTGGTGCAGCCCGATGGTGCTGTTAGAACTGTAGAATACACAGCTGATGCTCACAATGGGTAAATATTATTAAACTTCTTCCCGACTCCTTCTCGTCTATTTGGAGTATCAATATATTATTGAACATCATTTATTAAAGACTCAAGACTATTTCTTGCATGTAATAAATTATACTAAACAATATTATACACCTTTATCAACAGTTATTTTAATATCAAATATGTTATGCACATAGTCTTCGATATAGATCACAAATGTGTTCCATTACCACTCGCATGAACTTGCGGCTAATGTTGTATTGCGTAAATGTGCATTCAGCAAAGTATGATAAACCTAGCGAAACTAATAATCCCAGCCTGTAGGAAAACGTTATCTTTTAGAGAATATTGTTTTGCTCAATAAATTAGATAGAATCGTTATAGTCATAATAATGACTAAAACGTTTAAATTATTTATTATTATTATTGAAATCTTTATATATTTTTTTTCGTGCTCAGACAAGCAGAACTGATGGTAATAACTCTTATCTAAATTTCAGTTTCAACGCTGTTGTACATAACTCTGCCCCGTCTGCTCACGCTGCTGCTGCTCAAGTACACGCTGCTCCAGTGGTCCACGCTGCCCCAATTGTTCACGCTGCTCCAGTTGTCCACGCTGCCCCAGTTGTCCATGCTGTACATGCCGCTCCTTTGATCCACGCTCCAGTCTACCACTCTGCTCCCCTACTGGCTCATCATTAAGCTAATACTTTAAAATTTTCGTACTCTGTAATTTCTAGAAATAAAACGTTATTCTATTTATAACTAATTATTATCTTTAATTTTTATACCATTCTATATGATTTTCAACGGTCTTAACAGTTATAGTAACTTTACAAATACGAAATCTAGGTAGCAATATCCTTATCTAGTCCATCTTATAATGTATTGATACGCATCAAGAATATTTCTAAATGTTGCCGAAACAGATATTCCCCATTGTTTTAGATCTGTTACTTTATACGTATAAATTAGTTTATGCAATTGAAATACACATACAATGAATATACCAGAAAAGTTTTAAACTTATTGCTCCGTTTTCTTCGGTTATTTTATTTTACAAAAGATTCACACATTAACGGGAAAAATATTAATATAATTTATTTTTTATATAATTATATATAAAACAGTTTAGCACCACTGTTCTAAGAACAATAATGAAGGTTGTCAGTATAATTATTTTGCCTTTTAAGTTCGTAACACCTCAGTTACAAGTCGTCAACGCTCTGATTCCGAGCTCATATGTTATTATCATGACTTTTATTTGAAATAATTATATATATACATGTGAACGCTTATAGAAACAAATATAATTTATAGTGGAATAAAGTTATGAACCATTGACAGAAATAAGATTCAATTGAAAATATTTTATCTTTAGATATAATAATTAAACGTTGACTTAAGAGAACGGAGTATTTTACGTTATGACTGCAATGTTATCCGTTTGCGAAATTTACTTGAAGAATAAAACATTTTCATATAAACACGTATTTAAAATTTCATAATTAATGTAAGACACACAACTAAAGAAACTCTAAATAATTTTTTTTTTTTAATATTTTAGTTTGAAAATAATGAAATTTTATAAATTCTCTAAAGCAAAACAAAACTGTATTCGCCTTGTTTTGCTGAATTAACAGTAATGAAATTTATCTCAATGGGATCTCTGAATACTCAAGTTTAATATATTTTTCCTTTTGTTTATATAGAAGTATGATTTCCTTTTTTTTTTTAACGATATTTCGGGAATTCTAAACCACTTTAATAATTAAATTTTTCTAAATAGTTATTTACATATATAAAGTGAAGCCTCATGATTATTTATTTACATATAAAATACTAAATTTTCGTTATCATCTTTATTTCGTAGCCTTAGTAATAGTTCACTAGTCTACTAGTCCAAGTATGGTAAGAGCTCACTCCTACAATGGTGTATGACATGAAGAAACATTACACAAGTTCTTCACGTTTTTTTATATTTTTTAATAGCGCAATCGCCGCGTGAACTACTCACGATTCCGCCATGCTCTGAGTTCATTAATAAGATCCGCATAAGATCCGCAAATAGGTTCAAAACTAGTTTGGTAAATTCTGATACTATTTACGTGAGTGCTGTCAAATAATTATATATAATAGTACTCGTGGATCAATAAAGTTTAAATATCATTATTATTAAACAAATGATAAATTAATTAATTATAAAATTGCAACCTTGTTTTTATTATGGTTAATTAAAATAATACACAACAATTTCGTGCTTAGAGTAAATAAAGAAATATTGCATAACTATAAGCAAATATTATATACAATATGAATGACTAACTCGTTATGATTTTTATTTAATAAGTTTATTAATTAATATGAGTATTTCTAGTGCCAAATCACAACAAATATTATATAAAACTGGATGTTACACGCGGTTTCACCCGCGAACTAACGATTTCATTTATTATTAAGACAACTAAGAATAGTAGGGTAATGTTAAATACCCTATCCATCACAACTAAAAGATTTTTCAAATCTATCCACTAGTTTCGAAAATTAGAGCGTTGAAACAAAGCAAACATTTTGGCTTTATAATATTATAATAGATTAAAGTCGGCCTTCGTAAGAGTTTCCTAATTACGTTTCAGGATTAAATTTCAAAGCAATACATATCAATGGACATGTGCAATAGAACGTTATTTCTACCAAAGTGTATATTTTATATCGTATATCCGTGTTCTAGATTTGGTAAACAATATCTAAGTAATGATACCTACTCTCGTGCAATTGCACGAGAGTAGGTATAATACAATTGTATTACTGTTTTATTCCGTACTCTTATTATTATGGATTTATATTTCAATTATAATCATTATAGTAGTATACGGGAAAATCTGCAAAAGATATATAAAAAACCTGAAGACTAAAAGATAATTTTAAATAAACTATTTGGAAATATAATAAAATTATCGATATTGTTAAATTTACCGCAATTTTATTTTATCTTTTATCTTTTATTATAATTAATAGTATTTTTTTTGATAATTGTTTGTCGAGATTTCATCAAATATAGGCTCACATTAGCCACATAGTTTTTTTAATTTTTATTAAATATAAACTTTTTAAACCATCGGTTAAACTTCTGTTGGCATATCATGCTCTCGGAGAAAACAGTCGTAAAACGTGATTCAGATCGTAGTGATGAGCCTATTTTAAATGTTTAAAATGTTCTCTATTAGGCAATAATATGCCATGAAGATTAACAACGGAAACGTGTTGTGTCTTCTTCCGGTTATTTATCTTAATCGTAATCATTTAGGTATTATTAAGAAGAGGATATTACAGAACCATACCGGTTATCAGATAGCTATTAATGAAACATATATGATTTAAATAACATCAACGTTTAAAATCTTATTTTCATAATTGAATTTACTTATACAGAGGATCAGACTAAACATTATAATATATTTTTGACAATTCAATAATACATACTAAAATGAAAAAATATCTTAAATATAGTGAGAGGTTACTCGTTTTTATTTCAGTTCTATAATGCATTTGATTATGAGCGAAAATTAATATTATATTCGTGAAAAAAAAATAATTTTAAATTTTAAAATAATAAAAATAATTAAAACATAATGACTGCTGACTCATTAAGGATTGAAATTGTCCTAATTTAAAATCTTTTGTCTAGAGATGCACATGCTAAATCCACCTTGAACTGCAAAAGTGCTAAATAATTTACGTAATTGCTATATTATTATCAAACTACCGTATTCTTGCGTAGACAGCGAGTATGGTTTGCATCTCGCTGGTGCACTAATATAAAAGACGGTGGTTCCAGCAGTTTGTATCAGTCGTGTGTGGTCGGTGAAACGAAGCAAACCTTATACAATAGCAATGATCGCTAAAGTAAGTATTCGTGTTTCTAATCCAATGGGAATAAATGTGAAAGGATTCGGCGTCTCTGATCCAGGAACATTGAGTTCTTTCAGAATTAGCTAGTTCCCATGTCCAAAACATTGCTTTTTATATATAACATAAATTCTCTAACATAACAAAGACTAAGGTGATTATATAATAAATTCAGGTTATTTAATTTTTATTTAAACAACAAAAAAAACCCAAAAAATGATTAGATATGAAACTTACATGTTTTTTCATTCGATCTGTTTCAATGGGTTATTTTAATAAAGTTTATACATAACAGAGAAGAATCTCTAAAAAATATTAATCTGATCTAATAAAATATTTTTTCTTACCTATATATAAAACTCTAATTACATGTGGTTGTTAATTTACTAAACCTCTAATTTTCAGTTCTTAACCGTTCTACAAAAATGCTCACTCTACTTCATGTTTCTTAACAGGTCGCAGTTATCCTGTCCGTGGTAGCAGCAGCTGCCGCTGGAGTAGTACAGCTCGCCCATGGATACGGCGGCGAGGGCTACGGCCATGAGGCAGTTGCGTACGCGCCGGTCGCACAAGTAGCACACTATGATGGCCACGATGAGCATGTCGATTACCACGTAAGATATAAAATATATATAAACTATATAGTTCTGCCAAACAAATTACCAAAACTGCCTATAAAATAACTGTTAAATCTTAACCCACGTTTATTCTAAAAAAAAGAATATAAATGGTTTTATAATTAAAAAAATAAAATAATTGCAATATAATAATAATATTCCTGAAAAATGTATTAATATAATTTATTTATGCCTAAGTAACGCAACGTCTAACTTAAACTGACTTAAATTATAGTAGACGTACGCATTAGGAACAATAATTATCTCGCAATTTTTTGTTTTCATTACAACACTATAACAATAGTATTTTAAACAATGTGGTCAAGGACATTTATCAAATTAAGAGATTGTTGAATTTGGACCACATTACATTTATAGAAAACAAACTTAGCCGACAGTTTTTGTTACATATGCAGAGTCCAAATTAATTTGTAGCAAAACCCATTTCGTAATGTCTGCGGTATTAGAATCACTATGCATATACAAATAGTGCTAATAAGTAGAACAGTCGATTATTCCCATAGCGATGGTGTAACACAATAGCATCTTACTAATTGATAGCTTGCATAATGAAAGTTGCTCAGCCGGTCGTTTCCGGGATATGGTATCTGCCAACAATCCAGCTTTACTGTTACGTTACATCATGACAGTTCAAGCTAAATAGGGCTCGGAGTATACGAATTATCTTTAACGTAATCACGCTAGAAACCAGCTTATACTAATAACACTAATTAACAATGTTCGTGTTTAGTTTTTCGCGTATTACAGCACACGAAAAACCGGTGCATTTACTGAACTCGTTATACAATATAGTCATTCATGTTTTGTTATTTGAAGCACTATATTTACTTAAAATAGTATTATATACTACAAAAGCCATTCCAATTAAATCTATGTAGGTCGATGGAACTGCAATCTCCGATCGTTAACATTGTCATAGAACGATGGAAATAAATCGATATTATCCGCTTACATAACTGCATCCCAGTCGTGACTGAAGGGCCGATAAGCTTGTTTCCCAGGATATTGAGAAACTAGGCTAGAGGACATAATGATATGAAAGATTCGCAAAATGATTCGTTGTTTGCATAAACTGAACTCCACGCTCAGTGGCATGTAGATTACTACAAACTTCAATTTTAATTGCGTAAGATGTCTAATAGAAATTTAGATCACTATCAGTATTATGATGTGTGAATAAATTTAGATAATGATGATATAAAACAAACGCTTTATAAGTGAAACTTAAATATAATAAAAACACTACAACAACAGTTAACAAATGTGATTCTTTTAAATTAGTAAAACAAATTGCATGATTTGCAACATAACCTACCCCAATAGGGTTAGTGCATATGCCACCGTAATGCGTCGTCGTAACGACGACGATGCGTACGATGAGCTCAAGAGCTTCGCTCTCAACGGTCGTTACGGAGGGACTTAGAGATTCGCGTCTCGATAGAGACGTGCGTTTCGGGCGACTTCGCATCACCTTTGTTAAGCTAGTTCTGGGACCGGTCCTGTGGAACCTGGGCTACGACTGGCTGCTCCGCTGTCCCCTCCTTCCCCGGATGAGGGTGTTTTGTTACGCTGATGACACCCTCGTCACAGCACGGGGAGGGAGCTTTGCGGAAGCGGCCCGTCTTGCTACCGTCGGTGCAACGCTCGTTGCGGACCGCATAGGGCTGCTGGGTTTGGAAGTCTCCGTCACTAAAACGGAGGCCATCCTATTCCACGGCCCTCGGCGAGGTCCCCCTCGTCGGGCGTCCATCTCCGTCCAGGGTTCGGAGGTGGTGGTGAAGGCCCAGATGAAGTATCTGGGCCTCACCCTGGACGGAAGGTGGAACTTCGGGGCGCACTTCTCCCTTCTCGCCCCGAAGTTGGTTTCCACCGCAGCTGCCTTGGGAAGGCTTCTGCCCAACATCGGTGGGCCGCAGGCTCCATGCCGGCGCCTATATGCCGGCATCGTGCGGAGCATGGCCCTATACGGTGCTCCCATATGGTCGGGGTCCCTCACCGCTGACTCAAGGACCCTGTTGCGAAGAACGCAAAGGGTCCTAGCGGTGAGGATGATCAGGGGGTACCGTACGGTGTCCTTCACGGCGGCTACACTCCTGGCGAGCGATCCGCCCTGGGAGCTACAGGCGGAGGTGCTCGCAGCCGTGTACTGGCACCGGGCAGAAGCCTTGGCCACGGGGGTAAGGCCCGAGGCGGCGCGAATCAGGGCTCTAGCTCACCGAGCCCTGATGCGACGGTGGAATAGGGACTTGGAGTCCCCTGCCGCCGGTATGATCACAGTGGGGGCGGTCCGCCCTCACTTCGACCACTGGATCAATCGGCGGCACGGAACGCTTACGTTCCGTCTTGTGCAGGTGCTGACCGGGCATGGTTGCTTCGGTGAGTACCTGCACAGGATAGCACGAAGGGAGGCGACCCCCTCCTGCCACCACTGTGACGAGTCCGTCGACTCGGCTCGTCACACCTTGGCGGAGTGCGCCGCCTGGGACCACCAGCGCACTGAACTGGTGGGCGTGATTGGCAGGGACCTCTCGCTGCCGCGCGTTATCAGCGCGATGGTCAGCAGCGAGAGGTGCTGGGTCGCAATGGCCTCCTTCTGCGAGCAAGTCATCGCCGCAAAGGAGGCCTCGGAGCGGGACAGGGAGTTTGCCTCGTCCGCTGACCCGCTCCGTAGGGGGAGACTGGGTAGAAGGAGGCGGGAATACGCCCGTCGCTTCCTTCCCCAGTTGTAGGCCTGGTGAGGGGGGAGGGTGACCCCCCTTACCTAACATAGGCCTACGATGAGAGGGTGCTCTACGTTGCTCGGGGCACCCTCATTTGGGGGGTCTCGCCGGGGCGTCACGGTGTGTGCTAACGCGATCCCGTGACGTCCCATTACGGCGCAGAGGGCAACCGTTGGTTTTTTAGTGGGTAGCCTTAAAAATGGCAGCATCCTCTATGCTGCCGGGTAGTCCCACATCACCCCCCGGCCGTCACCCCCATGGGCCGACGGGGTACCCGTAACGGGTTTTTCCAACGGAAAAAAAAAAAAAAAAAAAAAAAAAAAAAAAAAAAAAAAAAAAAAAGGGTTAGTGCATATGTTTTATATTAAAAAATATATTTTTTCAGGCACATCCTAAATACGACTACTCATACTCCGTATCCGATCCTCACACCGGTGACCACAAGGAACAGCATGAAGCCCGTGATGGCGATATCGTAAGGGGAGAGTACTCCCTTCTCCAGCCTGATGGCTCTTTCCGCAAGGTCACCTATACCGCCGATGATCACAATGGGTACTTTTGACATTAAATATATAAACGCCAAACAACCATTTAATAAAAATAACAATTATTTTAAATAACATATAATAGAAATCATATAAATAAAACTATTTTTAACAGGTTTTACTCGACTTTAACGTAAATTGAATTAAACCAATAATACACGAGTTGAGTTCCGTTAGAAATAGTTTTATTACAATGTATACTTGTGAAAATCTAAGAAATTACTACTACTTCTTCATATATAGATACTATATTAGAGTCCCGTATATTAAAATATTATTATATTCTCGTCTTTTCTTTTCAGTTTCAACGCAGTCGTCCACAACACAGCGCCGGTCCACCCTGAGTACCACCACTAACTCTACTGGCTCATGGCCACCTTCATGTGATATTATTGTACCTTACTATAAATAGTCTTTAATAGACAACAAACTTTTATCATAAGACTGCGGCGAAAATAAACTTTTCGAAAACTTTATACCTTCTTTGTTTTTATTCTAATATTTTTAAACAACCTTATACAATAAAATAATAAACCCACTAATTATCAAATAATTAAATAATCTTAATCAGGTCTTAGAATTATTTTTATAGAGTTTGGACTTGTATGTGTAATTACATAAATATATCATAACTTTATATATATATATATATATATATAGACAGTGATTTATAAGAAGTCGGAGTTTAGAAAGAACTTGAAATTAAAACATATAATGCGACTCAATGAAATAAATTTAGACACACACAATGTATTAAAGAGCGTTAGCAATTTAGGAACACTAAAGAAATAGTTTCTACTTTAAAAAATTTGAATTTAAGGTAACTAAAAAAAAGATAACATACAAAATCAAAGTTTGCATTCGTTTTGAATCAACTTAAAAACGGTTTATACTATTAATTACATAAAATTCACCAAAAAAAATGCTTGAACGCTTTCAATTGAAAACTTTGAAAACAAAATTATTATTTTTATAATATATTTAAGAATAAATGAAATAGAAACTTATTACTTAGGCATTGAGAAACAAAATAATAAACTTTTATTTTCCTCGAGAAAAATGTTTCACAAAAATGAAACAGCTAGTGCAACTACAATCTGAAGGTATTAAAAGTTAAACATTTTCGAAAAATCGAGAACTCAACAAAACTTAAAGAGAACAAAAAACAGTCAACATAAATTGCATTAATAAGGGCTCTTATGTTATTCATAAAAATACAGAAGCATGTCAGCAAATTAATATCGACTTTATTCTTCCTCAACTATTTTAAGCGTTTATGATCGCAGCCTGTATTGTCTAATTAATGTTGTTCATAGAAAAAGCACGCTAGAAGAAAATACTTAGTATTCAAAATACTAAAATTAAATGTCAATGAAACGAAGTTTTCTCAATAAACACAAAGTCGTTACGGGAAACTACATACAAAAGAATTCTGCAAAATAATACTAATGATAGAAGCCACAGCAATACTAAAATTCGTCTTAACTTTTATTAGACATTTATATATATTTAACACTTAAAATTGTATTTCAAGATTAGCAATAATAGGATCCAGGCATAGACTATCGACAAAACTTCTATACTTCATCAAAGAAGATAAAATATGTGACAAAATATTTTAATTTTACGATTTAATCAAAATAATTAGACAAGATCATGAAACTACTAATTTACTGCAACTTTAACGCTTTAATTTGTTAAAAGTTATATGGGTATAACAATATGTATATATATATTTGTAAAAAGGCCCTGATTCTGGATTTTGCTATTTTGAGGTTGATGCCAATGTATGTACTCTCTATATTTATTTATTTATTTATTTCACGTACCACAGTATGTTACATAAAACTAAAAGTAAAACAAAGATGTATACATAGGATGATATACTATAATGGCTATTCATAATTTTGCACACCAAGTTAGTACTACAAGTGATTCCTGTTGTGTGACGACAAAGCCATTATTATAGCTATATATATCGTATATATAGTATTATAGCCATAACTCTTAGGTTATCTTCCAGATAAACTAAACGTTGTTTATAGTATCCTTGTTTTATAACAAGTCTAAATCATTTACAGTTTAAGACTTCAATTAGGTACATGTTAAACTTTAACTACATAACTGGGACGATGGACAAGAAAATTAATTAAACATAACACAAAGAATGTTAATATTAAGACAAACAATGATTAATTATTTATTTATTTTTTTATATAAAAGCTTATTTATATATACTCTTTATTGCTTATTCTTTATCATATTATTAAAATTAAGAGCAACAAAAAAAAAATCGAACGAACATACGGCGGCGGACTTATTGAATAAAAGAGATTTCTTAAAGACAAGCTTTGGGTTTGAAAACTGCAAACAATCAGGTAATTGTTAATGGTGCGATTATAAAAACCTACAAATACATACGAATAATACATAAATGCCATTCTATATAATACCTATGAAGATACACTAATATAAACATAATAACCATGTAAATAGTAAAAGGGGTTATATAAGGAATTATTTATCTCCTGATAAGTTATTTTTTTTTATTAATGATTTGTTGAAATTATAATACATATACATATGCTTAATATTTCACAAGAATGTAAAAACAAAGAAGACTACAGAAGTATAAAAAATACTTGCCTATGACTACAGAAGCCTATGACTTTAGAAGTATGTATTTTAATTAAAATTTTAACGACCAACATATATTATTGATATATATTATATATTGTTTTTTTTTTATTTTCTATTAATTTTTTATTTAATAACACGCCTGATAATTTAACACTAATTGATTTGAAATGCAAATCTTGCTTTATTAAATCAACAGGAGTTAAAAAGTTTAGTATTCGTAATTATATTTATATGTTAGTTACATAATTTAATTTTAAAGACCCAATGTGTTTTTTTATTTTGTTTTGGCTACCTTCAAACGATATATAATCTATGAACTCATAAGCAATTTTTGAGTAAACTAATGACTTAAATCAAATAGAAGATATAAAACACACAAAATAAAAATTATCTTTTTAAAATGATTATAATTGAATGATTATATATATATATATATATATATATATATATATATATATATATATATATATATATATATATATATATATATATATATTATTCAGTATAGTGCTTACAGTTTTAAGACATTTCTATTAACCTGGATTCAACTCTCTATTTTCAAACAGGGTCAAGATTTATTGTAACGGCACTTGTAAACGGATTAAGATTTTAATAATTTTAAGAATTTATTATAAGAAAAAGTTTACTTAAACATATCGTAGACGTTACATTAGGAATTTTCTTATTAAACTTGAGTTCATATTGATAAAAAAAATTTCAATTTCTGTATCTTTAGATATATATTTCAATAACAGTAAGAAATACAATAAAAATCAATATAAGGTGTAATAAATGATATCGTCCTGAATATTACATAAGTGTTCAACTGACCGATACTTGAAACAAAGCCAATTTACATGGTCAATTACTTGCTTTTTGTAAATATCGTGTTATGAATACAGGATAAGAAAGAAGCCACTGTTAAATCTGTATTACCATATTAATTGTTCACCGCTATTCATCCATTCAACGACATTGATGGTTTGTTTCGGTCTTACAGAATGGCATATTTAGGAACCAACAAAGCACGATATAAGACGAGCTAACATCTGAAAAATATCACTTGTATCCCCAAATCTACTAGAAAGATGACATCTCAAGTAAGTATTTCTATTATATTTATAATATTTCAGACATTAAAATAAAATACTTTTGTAATCTTGCAGAATCCTTTTTTATTTCTGGTTTTAACGATCTGCTCATTGGATCCAATCTCAGGAGCATCGTTGTCTAATGTTATAGTGCAAAGAGGATCTGATGTACTTCCCATAGAATACATTAACTACAATCCATCTGCATTAACATACACGTCTCAAGTGGCTCGTTTATCTCAAGCACCATTACAATCAGTAATTTCCGAACCATTGGCTGCAAGTGTTATATCTCCATGTGTGTCACCTTGCGTCATTCCTAATGCGGCTCCCATTCATTCCACGCCTAATGCTAAAATTGTCGCCTACAAAGCATCAGCACCGAGTGTACCTGTTGTATTATCAAAGGATGTAAGTATTAAACATATTTCTATAATGCTATCTATAAATCTCTAAGTACTCAAATAATTTAATCAAAAACATTAATGAACTACAAAAAGCAATTCTTAAATTTCTTTTCTTATTATATTTCTTATTATTTTAGGAGGCAAGGGGGTATCAATATGCGTATGCTGTGTTTGATGAAAACACTGGCGACAAGAAAACTCAAAGCGAACATAGCGATGGGTCAGTAGTTCAAGGGCACTATTCGTTCATTCAACCCGATGGCTTCCTCCGAGAAGTCGTTTACACCGCGGATGACTTAAAAGGGTATCATGAAAATCGGCATTTTTATACATTTTCTTCGTGTATATAAATAAAAAAAGTTATATATTGTAATTGATTTTATTTAAATACGAGTTAAAAGATCAATTCAATCTATTTTCAAGTTCAAAAAATAACAGTTAACAAAAAAAATAAAAATTTAACATTTAACAAAGTGTTGTATAAAAATAAACTCAAGTCAATTAATCTTCATCAGATTCAATGCTGTAGTACGAAACTTATCTCCTGGACCGGAGCACCAACATCCAGCAGAGACAGAAAAAGAAAAACAGGAGAAAAATCCGTCTTTACCTTGTCCTAACCCTAAAAATGAACATTTGACCCACAAACACGAAAGTCACGAAGAAGTTATTCCTGTAAAACAAGAACATTTAGAGGTTGAACATTTAGAGGAGAATAAAAATAAAGCAGCCAGTGCTGAAAAAGTAAATGAATACAGCGGAGAAAATTCTATTGAAAAAGGTGAAGAAAAACCAGAAGATCATTCTCATGAAGATAAATCTCATGAAGATAATCATCACGAAGAAAAACCTCACGAAGAAGTACAACCAACTGTTGGGTCTGAAGAAGGAAATGAACCAAACGTGGTAATTTCTTATAATGACATAATTAAATGTCTGCAATCCAAACTCCACGGCTCTCAGAGTGCGGTTTCTCCGCTCACCTATGTACTGTTACCTTCATCTTATAAACCTTGTTAACTTACACCGTGAGATATACTAGTCTCAGTTAAGAGTTCAAACAAAGCCACGTTAACCAAGAAATCTAATCCATAATGAAATATCAATGTAACACGAAACTTGTAATGAATAAAGTACCTATTATAATTATCACCAAAATTGTTTCAACCTTAAATAAGTCACGTTTTTTATATCTTTTATTATTGTTTAAATACCTATTACGTATAGGAAAACGTATAGCAATGTTCTGTTATTTATGACAAAATGCCTCGATATTAAATCAGTTTTTTATCCTTTACTAGCTGTTATAAGCGGTTCCACACGCGGACAAATGATTTCTTTATTATAGAATATAGAATTACTAAGAGCAGTAGCGTAATTATAGCCTTAAACCATCCTCACGAACGTACCTATCGTACCTATGAGATATAATAATAGAATGAATTCTTCAAAACCGGTATTTAAAAGATTGATTCATTTTAACAAACCAACTTTTCTGTCAAGCCGTCTAGGCGCTGGTACATTAAATATATATTATCATCAATGAGTATTGAAACACGTAGCTTTATTTACTCATCACACATCTATTAATATAACAATTACACTTTCACATTACAAAAAGTTACAAAACTTGAATTTACTTTAAAACAAGGTAAAAATTACACCACCTACATAATAAATCTCAAGGCGCGAAACATACACTTTTGTATGGATAATTTTAAGAAAACTTACGAAACATTTCCCTGCAATAATTGTCTCTACGTTAACTCTACGTCTCTATTTTAATGTATGAGATACTATCATACAGCGGAAAAGCTTTTTTGGTTAAAGGTAATCTTCGAAGCTACTAGAACAAATTTTTCGATTATAATAAGATTCATGAAGAATTTTTTAGGGTAGAACGCCGAGGTACATATTATAATATATGGTGTGTGATTAATACACAACTTCGAATAAAGAATTGTAGCAATAAATAATTTAAAAACATATATTTAAATTAAAATATATAATACAATAATAAATAATATATATAATAACATTCCTACCTTTGTGATAAATAACTTTACACTTTGTATTACTGAATAGTCACTGACGACGAATTCATAACAAAGTATAGGAATATTTATTATTATTATTAAAAAGATATTTTTAAAGCCTTTTAAGAATTATGAAAGACTCATAAAAATATTTGTTTTAAATATATATATACATATATTATGATATAAATTCTGTGGGCCGCATCTCTGTGTGTCAAAGCTATAAACTCAAAAACTAATTAACGGATTTCTATACAGTTTATGTGATTGGTTAGTGTGATTCCTAAATTATCTAAAATATAATTGTTATACTCTCATACTTCACTTTCTACCAACAAAGGCTCCTGGTTTACGAAATCCACGCAGGCAAAGCTGCGAGGAGAAGATAGTTATAATAAGAACATTGTTTAAATCTTAACAATTTGAACGGCCTCTATATTAAACCTGACCCACTTAGTCAAAATCGCCGATTATCACCAATCTGCTGCGTAATTACAAACTAAAGGTGTTACTAAATGACATCTAAGGGCAACAAAGTATGAGATAATCAAACTAATTAATCTTTCGGGTTAATTAACTTTTGTTATTTGATATGTTTACGTAATCTAGCAAAAGACACAGGTATATACATATATATACACACACACACACACACACACACACACAGATATATATATATCTATATACTATTAAAACTGTAATATATTTACAAACAATGTATATCTCAAGAAGTGAAAGAACTAAATTTTTAAAAATATACATTTAAGGAAAGTAAGCCTAAAATAACAAATTAATTCAAATTAAACTTACGAAAAATAAATAAACTAGTCTTTTTAATTTTCACAACAATGATTTTTATCGGTTTATTCGTATCAAATTGACCTTGAGATGCATGTTTGCTACAGTTTGAATGCGCTCCAGCATTTCTCCGCCCCACCGAGTCACGCCGCCGTGTTCTATAAAACCATTGCGCTAGATCTTTTGCATCAATCAAACCTCAATTGTATAACTAAACACACAAAATGTTCAGCAAAGTGAGTAACCTTTATCAAACTATGTTGAAATTTTAAAGATAATAACATCAAAATCTTTAAATTGAAATATTTAATTCTCTTATATTTTTTTATTTTACAAATATTCAATATTTTATTTAAGAGATTTCTATTTCTAAAAATATTTTTTTTGTAGGTCGTAGTATTCGGAGCTATGTTGGCAGCGGCCAGTGCTGGTGTTCTTCACGGCCATGGCCACGCCGTCTCCTCACAGAGCATCGTCCGTCACGACGAAGGCCACTATGCTGCCCCCATCGCTTACGCCGCTCCTTTGGCTCACGCTGCTCCAGTGGCCTACGCACCCATAGCCTATGCTGCCCCTGCTGCCCATTATGATGGACATGACGAATATGTACGCAATAACTAAAAAAAATAAGTTGAGTACACTATACCAAATCCATATCATAAAATGATTACATTATTTTAACAGGCTCACCCCAAATACGACTTCGCATACTCAGTAGCTGACCCACACACCGGTGACCACAAGTCACAGCACGAGAGCCGTGACGGGGACGCTGTCCACGGATACTACTCGCTGGTGCAGCCCGATGGCTCCGTCCGTAAAGTTGAATACTCCGCTGATGATCATAATGGGTAAACCAAGAAAAGACATCTCTAGTTATATGTATAATAATTAATTGATTTTCTAAAATAATATATTTATTTACAGTTTCAACGCTGTTGTACACAACTCTGGTCTCTCTGTCCACGCCGCGCCCGCGCACCACCACTACTAACTTCTAATTTCGCAAAGTCACAATTCGAGTTCGACGTACCTTACCAAGATATAATCTTTTATAATTATTTATATTTTTTTCGTGATGAATGTATATACGTGTAAATAAATGTGTGTATGATATTATTTATGTGTTTACATTTAAAAGCCTTAAACTTTATCCCATTTTAAGTCAATTCAACTATATTGATATTTGATATTACCTCACTTTATCAAATACGACTTTTTAATTCTAATATTATATCAACATATATTCAAGTAACAAATGTTACAATTCCATACCGAATACTCAGTATTCTTAAATCATGTATAACTAGTAAATTAACTGAAAAAAATAAATATTTATATATTTTCAAGCAGCATCTACTTACTATTAAGAGGACTATAAGGGATGTAGATACAAGATAGAGGGTAGATTTATTAAACGGAGGCCCTAAATTTATTTATTATATAAATGATAAATATTTATTAAAACTACGCTAAATGAAATAAAGTATGTTTCATATACTTTTACAGAATTTTTTATTCTACATAATTTCATAATTTGGTTATAATTTTTTTTAAATATTATTTTTTTATTTTTTTTTCTTTAACCATCGTCTCGTCTCGTCGTATCGTCCCACTGCTGGGCAAAGGTCTCCCCCAAAGATTTCGAGACGACCCTATCTCTCGCTGCCTCCCACCATCCTCTATCAAAGGAGGCGAGGTCATCCCGCCAGCGTCGCCGCGACCTGCCGCGGCGTCGGGCTCCTCCCGGGGACCATTTGGTGGTGATGTTAGCCCAGCGCTCGGGGTTCATCCGCGACACATGTCCCGCCCACTCCCATTTGAGCCGGGCGGCCGTGATACCGACATCTGTGATGCCGGTACGTGAACGCAGCACGGTGTTGCGCACTCGGTCGACTCGTTTGAGTCCGAGGATGCTGCGTTCCATCGCCCTCTGGCAAATCTTGAGTTTAGACTTCTGTAACTTCGTCAGGGACCATATCTGAGCACCGTAGGTTAGGACGGGCAGGATACACATGTCGACGAGTTTGCGCTTGAGTGACAGAGGAAGGCCGCCCTTCATGTGCGCTTTCATGGACCAGTAACTCTTCCAGGCGTTGTTGATCCGACGACCAATCTCGATATCTTGCCTGTTTTCGAAGCTGTAACTGGCCCAAATAAATGTAATCGTTGACATATTGTATAATCTGCCCATCTACCTCAACCCTACGCTTCGTGCTATTTGTCATGACTTTGGTTTTAGCCCAACTCATTTGTAATCCAACTTCAAGACTCGCCGCGCTCAATTCCCTTAGCATATTCTGAAGGTCTTCTGCTTTGTGAGCGAAAAGGACAATATCATCCGCAAAACGCAAGTTGCTCAGGGTTTTGCCACCGACGTCGATGCCCTTTGTCGCCCAGGCAGCTGGAAGCCTCCCGAACACTTCTTAGAGCACTGCTGTGAATAGGATTGGAGAGAGAGGATCGCCCTGCTTGACTCCTTTTTCTATATTAAATATTTCGCCGGTGGTGTTTAGTTTGATGTTAGCTGTACTATTGCGGTAAATCAATTGTAGTAATTGTGTATAAGTTGGCTCAACGCTTTGGTTTTTGAGGGCTTGAAATATGGCTGGGTGTTTGACTGTATCGAAAGCTTTTTGATAATCTACAAAGGCTATGTAAAGGGGTATTCTGTTGATTTTTCAATAATTTGGTTCAGAGTATGTAGGTGGTCTGTAGTGGAAGAGCTGGGACGAAAACCGGCCTGTTCGGGAGGTTGGTGGTGGTCGAGTAAACCTGCAATGCGATTTTGTATGCATTTCATAAATGCTTTATATATATGTGAGACTAAACTAATGGGCCTGTAGTTGTCAATATTGGACTTGTCACCTTTCTTGAATATTAACCTGATGTCTGAATGACACATCTGTTTCGGAATTTGGCCGGAATCTAAAATGGTGTTGAATAAATTGGTGATGTGGGGTAGCAGCGTGGGTAATCCTATTTTAAGGGCTTCTGTTGTGATGCCATCATTTCCTGGACTATCGTACTTCATGGTTTTGATGGCATTACGCACTTCTTTTTCAGTGAAATATGGGATTGAATCGGAACGGGAGTATACCACGTCTTCATTAAACTCGGAAGTATCTGAATATAGTGTTTTATAGAATTTTGTGCAGATGGTCATTATTTTATCCTGCCTATTTTGTTTCAGGCCATTTTCATCTTGCAAGCAATTTATCCAATGCTTAGATCTGGTAAAGCCTTGTTGTGCGGT
Source organism: Mechanitis mazaeus (assembly GCA_959347395.1). Classification (NCBI taxonomy): domain Eukaryota; kingdom Metazoa; phylum Arthropoda; class Insecta; order Lepidoptera; family Nymphalidae; genus Mechanitis; species Mechanitis mazaeus. The sequence goes on from OY365750.1 coordinate 12,328,430, forward strand.
TCTGAGTGACGTTTGGTTTTCTATAGCATTTTTCATTGTTTCTAGTTCAAAAGTTCTTATGTCTGTTCTAATGCTACGTTTAACTTTTCTATCAGCAATTCTGTATTCTTCTGTACATATTTGTTTTCTTTCCCTTTGTGCAATTAAAATGTTTGTATTTTGTGAGAGTTTGGCCTTGCTTTTATTTTCACTTTTTATTCTTTTACTACTGTTATCTATTGTTTTTTTCAAAATATTGTATTGTTCTTCTACTTCTTCTGTTTCATCGATTTTAAGCATACTAAATTGATTGGTTAATAATAAATTGAAATTTTCTGAGTTCTTATAAAGTGTGAAAGAGATGTGAATGTTTTTTCGGTTTTTTAATGAATTGTTTGTACCTTTGTATTTTGAAATTAAAATGTAGTCTTGCTCGTACTGGTCTATGGTCTGAACTAAAATTGATTTTATTGATAACAGTTACGTCTTTAATTGTTTTTTGGTCGGAGGACAGTATAAAATCTATTTTGTTACAGGTTTCACCATTAGGTGTAATCCAGGTCCATCGTCTGTGGGCCTTCTTCTTAAAAAATGTGTTGCCAATAGACATTCGTTGCCCAAATGCGAATTGGATCAACCTCGTACCACGCTCATTGCGTAATCCTAAGCCAAATTGACCAATTGTGGCACCAACGTCCGTTGTCTGTCTAATACCTACTTTGGCGTTAAACTCACCGAGGATCTTATTCCAGGTGCCGCGATTTTCATCACAGGCTCTGTTTAACAGATTGTAGAATTCTTCTACGTCTTCGTCACAGTACGTCGATGTTGGTGCGTAGACCTGTACTAATGTCAAAGTAGCAGTGGATGTTAATTGGAATTTGAGAATTGCAATGCGTTCAGAGTAGCCCTTAAATTCGATTATATTATTCTTCCACTTCTTAGCCACCAGGAACCCCACTCCGTGTTGTCCGTTGGTTTCTCCGAAGTGGAAGAATATATTATCGTCTCGTTCTATGGTATTCTCGCCCTCTCTCCTCACTTCTGAAAGACCGACAATGTCCCATTTAATGTTTTTTAGAGCGCATTCTAGTTCGATCAAACGATCATCCTTCAATAAAGTTCTTACATTATAAGTAAGTACGTTTAGTGTATCGGAGTCCTTTAAAGCTTGAGCTGTTGTCGTTTGACGGTGGAACCTCATCCGGGGATTCTTAGCACCCCTGACCCCAGGGCCGGCAAGGCACCCTTCAACGCCCGCGCAGCCGCTGGGGACGCCGGAGACTTGGGGCCTTGGTATGTTGTGTCTGTCCATGTTTAGGGGGTTGTGGACCATGACCCACCACGCTGGTCCAGTGCGGGTTGGTGGATGGTTTCGCCAGAGCCTCGTCGGTTAGCAGCAGGGCGCACCGCGTGCAGGTGAGGTTGACTTGAGTGTCGAAAGATGTTAGTTGACGCCCCTTACGCCTTATTTTTTTATTAGAAACTTTTAATTCTATACTAAAATGAAATTTACATATACCCCTATATTACTAAAAACTAACACTTATCATGATAGAAAGATAGAAATAACGAAATTTGTAAACATTAAATCATATAATATAATAAGGAGATATGAAATCTAATACTTATTGTTTTTGAAAATATATTTTATGTGTTTGTGATTGTAAGTAAGCAATCGTTATGAGAATGGATTCAAAAATTTCATAGAAATATTCAGAATTTGTATATAGTGCTATCACTTGCTATCAAAACTTTTAATAACAAAATCAAAATGAAATAAAATCATTTCGAAAAACTGCGACTTTAAATATTTTTTTATGACATTTGTTTCTTATTTATGACGATTCCGTTCATTTATAATTTATTTTACATAATTTACAAATTTACAATTAAACTTGAACGGCAATACCCTTTGTATGTCCCAACAAATGTTACAACAATAATTATTCTATATACATATATATATTTTAATATACAATAAACATAAGCAAATGACAACACTACCTCATTATCGCGGCCTCTAATAATAAAAAAAAAAACCTCTCTTGGTATGCGGCTACGTTTCGTAATTAAATGAAACAATTACCTACTTTCGGTCAATAATTAATTGCCTTATGCCGAAATATCATGCCAGAATTCTAACAACAAAAGAGTGTTATATATAAAAGAGTATGTATTTAATATTTATACTGTAAATAAATAACATACAAACTCCAGGCAATAACTAATTTACATCTACTTTAGTCATATATACAAATTAATTAAAAGGAAAAGAAATAACTAATTATAAAGATGAAATATACTCTTTTATAGATATCTTTAAAGTTATGGTCATTATTCAAACTATTTTCTTATCTCAGTTAAAAATAAACTGAAAAAAAATTAGATAAATACTTTGACATATTTAGCATATCCTACAACGTGCGACATATATAATATATGCAAACGATTAATTAAAATTAATTAATGATGTTTAACATAAATATGGTCTGACCATCAGAATACAAAGGCTAGAATAAGTATTGTCTAAGTCGCGATGAATGCCAAATACAGTGAAGAAAACTGCCAGCTGCGAATTATTTTGACTTGAACTTTAAAACAGTATGAGTTACGTAGATATAATGATATTATGATGGTAGATCTACACAAAAATGTAAATGATAGAATAAATCAAAAGACAAAATATATCAAATGTGTTAACTTTTATTTCCATAAAACCAAAAAATTCACTAAAATTTTGATATTTCATTTTCAATTCAAGATTTGCATTAACAAATTTTAAAAAGTTTCTTTGCTGTAAAATATAATAAAATATAATCTTTGCCTTTAAAACAATATAGTTGAAGTATCTTGCAAAACTTGTGATGATAGAAGTTATATATTTTCATTTCTCAAATAGATTCATGTATGTCAATTTTTCTTTATATATTTATTACAATTCAACGATAACTGCAAAAGAATACTTTAACACACAAGGTTTCTGTATATAGCTTCTCTAATTTATTTTAATTACTTTACAATTTAAATGTTAACTACATATTTATGATCGTAATTACATTCCCAATATTATTGTAAATAATCTACAAATATGTCAAACTGTTAGACATTTACATATCATAAATTATATTTTATTAGAATAAAAATTATGTCAATACAGACAAAACCAGACCTGTAATTCAGTGGAATTTTCAATTGTAACTTAATATTAAAAAAGAAATATATTTGTACCTAAAAGGGACTAAATATAAATATGAATTACCATTATAAAACTTATCTGAAATTTGAGAAAAGTCACGTATACACCTGAAAAACTCTTATCAAATCAATATCGAAATCCATGAGTTATAAAAATTAATCTATAATTATAGTTTGATTTAGTATCTTGGTTTGTTTCATAAAGTAATGGTATTTAAATTGGACGTTATAAACTCGTCTGGCTGACTGATTAATACAATAGTAGATTCCTTTTATTTTTGAATTTTTTTTTAATTATTGAATTAAGTTTGTGTGTTGAAGTAAGAACACATATTATATATTATTAATCAATACACATAAATGTTATATACATATTAAATATTATTAATCAATATGGCGATAGTTTTGAATGAAATAAAATAACTGACTAAAACAAACGGAAAAATATCTGAAAGACAATGAAATAAATATAATATTATTTGTCATTTAAATGTTTCTTGTTCCATTTCAAATAATTATGGCTAATTATTAATAATGTTATTTTTTAAGTCTTTAAAAACTGAAAAAAATATTTTTTATAAGTAAGGTTGGTACATCCCGCAACTTCTATCCGAAACGAATAAGCCAAGAATGGGTTCGACAGTAGTCGGCAAAATTCTGAGAGTATGACGTGAATACAACCGTATAATTAGATATAATAATGAAAAATCTATTTCATCTGATAATATAAATAACTTGATAAATAAATGCAATAGTAATGTAAATAATAATTTACTCAAGTATTTCATCATTCATTACAATTTGCGTAAATTATATTGACCTAGAGACGCTCTCGTACCAATAAAAAATAATTTTGAAAATCCGTTCGTATTACTTTTTAATTTCGTTGGACAGACATGAAATTGATATATTTTTGATCGAAAAGGATATTTACTAAATTAATATATGCTTAATAAAAATGACATTGATGTAAATCAAATAAAATGTTATACGTTCTTATTCTTTTAATTGTCTTTATTTGGACACAGAATGAAAGTCCTGTCTTTTTTACATTAAAGTTTGCTAGTATCTCTATAATAACACTGAATTAAAATGTTACATCATTCCAAAATTCAATTTATATAATCGTTTATTATATGTATGCATTACAAGAAAATATAAAATAAATTTATTTTGTCAGTGGTTATCAAAAGTCACCACTAGGTATAAAAAAAAAAAACAATATAAACCACTATAGATTTTTCACGCTCCATATAATTTTGTAACCCTCACACTTTTGCTACTTTTTTATTTAATACCACGTGCTACGCTCAATGCGTGCTGTCGATTCATAAACCATGACAGTAATAGAGTTCATAATAGGACTTTTTATGTGACCTTTGCTATTATCGCTAGCTCCTGACCTGCGGTTACCCCACTTCTTAACCACTATTGTATAAAAACTATCAGACAATACCGATAGACATCAATCACCGACCAGACCTAAAATAAACCAGATCAAAATGTTCAACAAAGTGAGTGTGACGAATTGATTTTTTGTGTAACACAATCCTTCATTAAATAATCGTGTGAAAACATGAAGCGACCACGGGTAATCAAAACCCATTATGAAGGTTGCTTGTAAAATAATGAATCATATTTGTAGTTATTATGATCTAACTTACCCTTCTAATAACTTAACTATATCTATTAAATCTATTAATTTTTAATTTTAAACAGTTATAAAAATATAAGTTCCTAAAAATATATGTTTTATTATATTTCTTTACTTTGTTTGGTTTTAGATCGTCGTATTTGGAGCTATACTGGCTGCTGCAAACGCCGGTTACTACCATGGCCCGGCTACATCTCATCAAAGTATCGTGCGTCATGATGAAGGACTCGTTCTAGGTCACCTCGCTGCTCCAGCTTACAACTCTGTTCCATTAGCACAAGCTGTTCCTTTAGCTCATTATGCTGCCCCGGTTGCATATGCTGCACCTTACGCTGGACATTATGATGAACAAGACTCCTATGTACGCAACTTCCTTAAAAAATTTTATGTCTTAGGATCTCCTTTATTGTAAAATTATATAACATATTTCATTCTACAGGCGTACCCAAAATATGACTTCGCATACTCAGTCGCAGACCCTCATACTGGTGACCATAAGTCACAACACGAGAGCCGCGACGGTGATGCCGTGCACGGTTTCTATTCCTTGGTCCAACCTGATGGCTCTGTACGCAAAGTAGAATACACAGCTGATGACCATAATGGGTGAGCAATGATTAAGTATTCTCTTCCGTCTCTATCTTGAAAACAAATATATAGAATGCTAAATTCATCTTTGGTACACGGTAGCTCAGATCAAAGAGCAACGGGGACGGCATCCCAGAGGCCGCAGGGTCAAGTCATGCTCGTGTTGATGAATATTTTTATTCAATATTAAATAAATAAAACAATTTTAACCACTTTATTGAGGTATGGTTATATCTAGCAATTATATATTAGATATTAAATAATATATCTTTTACAGTTTTAATGCCGTGGTCCACAACTCTGCCCCTGCTATCCATCCTGAATCCGCCTATGCACACTATTAAAACATATTTAACTAAAAGTTACACAATTTGTTAATAAAAGCTATTTGTTATATTTTTTTTTTTGTAATTATTTGAATATATTTTCTTCTATGCCAATTTAAAAGATATTCTTGTTTGATTTGTAGATCCCATATATATTCTAGTTATAAAAATTATAAGTATGTGAGTGACTCTGCATTAGATGTAGCGTTCGAATAAATTTCATAATTAATTATTCTTCATAATAAATATTTTTTAAGTCCAAAACAAGTTGAATTGAAGTGAAATGACCCTAACTAAGACAACCTAGCAATCATTTAGTTTCATAGTATACTAAGAAACTGACTAGAAATAGTTTTAATTTTTATCATCTCATACTAAGGCTTTCTAAGTACATCAACATTAATAATGCTTTGATTTGAATACCGTTATCTAAATAAACTGAATAAAAAATTAAAATAAAACAATTAAAAAAAACGACCCAAAATATTTTTCTTAACTCTGCCCCAATCAAATAAAAACACTAAAGAAGATACAGACCCCAAACATAAAATCGGGAGATATCTGATAAAGGAGAAATTTTTCAAAGATTTATTGATACACTTATATATTTTTGATATTGTTAATAATATAGTTAATAAATTCAATTTATATTTTTCAATTTTGGTAACCAATTTTCTCTTTTTAATTGAATAAGCTATTTCTTTCGATTACATGAAAAATATTTCTTTCATTGGAAAATCAAAGATTTTTTTTATTTCTCTGTTTTTAGACAATTTAAACCTGAAAATAACAATAAGTAGTTTATTTTCAATGAATATTCCGCATCTTGAAACCATATTAATTAACGAGGAGCGCGACCCAGACCTCAATTTTGGCTCACTGCGTTCCCAAAATCTCGGTATATGTTAGCTTATAGAGCAAAAGTGAGGTGCAAACACTACCAAAGTTGTATTTACAAAACGTCGTCGTCTTCTGTCATCAACTATTTTTCAAGATAAAAAAAAATAAAATAAATCGAAAAAAGGAAAAAATCTTTTTAGATTTTTTGATAGCTTTTGCTATCCGAATGTAAAGCTAAATTTTCGCGCGAAATATTTTTGCCATTGATTTCTATGGGATTTTATTTTTTTTTTTTATTATTCCTCAACGACATGGAATATTTGAAAAAAAATATATAATCACCACCAGACTGTTATCTATCAGTGTGCAAAATATAGACATTTTCGAATAAACCGTTTTTGTTTGATGCTTGCATAAAGGATGTAAGAAAAGTCGCTCATAGAGAGATTCGCTCGCTTCGCTCAATAAATATAATTTGTTATAAATTATCACTTAAGGTTATGTCTACTGTCTCTATAATCAAATTCTCTAACAATCTATAAATCAATCAATTTATATACATAAGTTTAAAACAAAATTCCTCTAGGAAAGGCAGAGATTGTATCTTATTATATATAACTATCCGGCTGTACTCACGTAATTACTATTGAAAATTGCCCGACTAGTTTCGATCCGATAATCTTTTAAGATCATCTTTGAAAATAGTCATTAATATGTATCATTCGACTGAACGTATCACTACATTTCATTTATCGGGTCAAAACTTAAATGGTTGCCTATACGTAAACGAAGAAATCTAAGAATTCTGTCTACTTTACTCTATTCTCTTTAATCCTTCCACTATCTCTCTCTCCCTTTAATTCCTTCCTTAAAAAGCAATTTAAAGATTTTAGCGGATGTACATGACAGATCACTCCGTTCTTCTAGCAATTTACTGCTTCATACTCCTCTTCATCGCACTGGTTTCGAGTCCAACTCATTTGCTATAGCTGCTGTCAGACTTTGGAACGAGTTACCAGAACATTTAAGAAAATCCAGAACGCTTGAATTATTCAAATGCCAAGTCAATGAACTCTGTATATATATGTATAACACGTTATATATATATTTGGCAAATTTTTATATTGGTATTTATTATAGATGAAAATGTATGTATGCAGTGTATTTTAGTAGCAGTATATGTATATGTATAAATATGTATTTGTCTATATGTATAATATGTTATGTATTTTATTTAAATACCTGATTACATTTATTTTTTTCGTCTCTTTTTTGTTTTTTTTTTGCACCCCTACTAATTTCCTCCCCTGCACATCTAAGGTTGGTAGAGAATGTCTTACTAGCATTAAGCCCGCCTTTTGTATATTATGTTGAGTTTTGTGCAATAAAGAATAAATAAATAACTAAATAAATAAATAAATATATTGTATAATTAACAATTTACGTAAGAAAACATGATATTGCTTTCAGACAATAAATCCTTATTTGTAGTAGTGTAAATTAATTTATTGTCATTTTAGTCTAAATTTAAACATCTTATAATTTTTATATTATATTAAAACTTTCGTGATCCTTACTTACTATTATATATGACTGTACCCACGCCGCGATTCCGCTATGCTCCGAGCTCATGAATAAGGAATTCATATGGGTTCCAATCTTGTCGCGCAAATGCTGACAATAATGACGTGAGTACAAGATAATAGAGTAGATAAGTGATTTTTAGTTTTTTTTTTGTATATTCCATATCGACGTAGAAAAATTTTCATTTATAGAAAACAATTCATTCCCGCATTAAATCATTTGAATAAACTATCTTATTGAAATTAGAAAAAAATACTATTAATAAAATAATTACGCTTAATTAGTATATAAGTAACATTAAATAAATAAGTCGTTTTATTGGCAACAGATAATATTTAGTTGGAGGTCTTAATAATGATGGTAGTAGTTTGGCTGGGGGTGAACAGAGGGTGCAGAGTTATGAACCACAGCATTGAAACTGGAATACAATAATAATCATAAGTCGAGATGAATACTAAAATTAAAACATATTTTAAAAAATTAAAATATTTTCTACTACTAACCCATTATGATCATCAGCAGAGTATTCAACTTTACGGACGGAGCCATCGGGCTGCACCAGCGAGTAGTATCCGTGCACAGCGTCACCGTCGTGGCTCACGTGCTGTGACTTGTGGTCACCGGTGTGGGGATCAGCTACTGAATATGCGAAGTCGTATTTGGGATGAGCCTAGAAAAAACAATTAATTTATTTATAACATTAAAGTTGAATACAAACACCAATCATATTTCAAATAAATTGTAAAATATTACATATTCCTCGTGACCAGCATAGTGAGCTGGAGCAGCATACTGAAGCGCTGGAGCATACGCCACTGGAGCAGCATGTCTGCTGAGCCGCTCCATAGGGGGAGACTGGGTAGAAGGAGACGGGAATAATAATAAAAAACAGTGACAGACACGCTATAAATACTAGAAATAAAAATTAAACTTTCAACGCAGATATTTCGTCTGCAAAAAGTTAAAAAATCCTTCATGGGCATGAGTGTTCGCATATATAATAAGCTTCCACAAGATATCTTAGATCTTTCTTTACTTGCTTTTAAATCTAAAATGAAAAGTATACTATTAAATAAAGCTTATTATAGCATACAAGAGTTCTTAGTTGATCGTATTTCGATCAAGTAAAAGGTTAGGTTGTGGAGCTTTGGTTGTTGACTCATTTGCAGGATATTCTAATCTGTACATCAAACATTGTTCACATATTTTAAAAAGAGCAACTGTTGAGTTTCTGGCCAGCTCTTCTCAACAGAACAGCATTCCGAGCTGGTAGTAGCTTAACGACGGACTGAATATACTGACATTTTTATAATGTAATAATTGACGATTCAAAAGTGCGTGTAGCGTGCCTGCCTATTTGAATAAAGATATTTTGAATTTTAATTTGAATTTGAAAACGTCCGTCGCTTACTTCCCCAGTTGTAGGCCTGGTTAGGGGGGAGGGTGACCCCTCTTACCTAACATAGGCCTACGATGAAAGGGTGCTCTACGTTGCTCGGGGCACCCACATTTGGGGGGTCCCACCGGGGAATCACGGTGTGTGCTAACGCGATCCCGTGGCGTCCCATTACGGCACATAGAGCAACCGTTGGTTTTTTAGTGAGTAGCCTTAAAAATGGCAGCATCCTCTATACTGCCGGATAGTCCCACATAACCCCCCGGCCGTCACCCCCCTGGGCCGACGGGGTACCCGTAACGGGTTTTTCCAAAGGAAAAAAAAAGGTAATAGAAAATTTTAACTTTTTCCACTGAGTTGAAACCTCAAGTAATTATTATCACTTGCTGCAGTAAAAGTAATTTTGAAGGAACCGCGAGCAAGCAGAAACCAATATAAATAATAATAAAGTACTAATGTCTAAGGCCTGGTCTCGATTTGGAGACAATATTGAGGAAATGGAATAAAATGGAAAGTAGAAGTTTTTGACAGACATTGTTTTAAGTAAAACTGATGTCGAACAAAAATACACCATATAAACTTGCCGTCAATTTTTAAGCTTAAATTGTTAGAAATTCTGAAAAAAGTCACTCTTAATTTCAACAATTTAACTTCAAAACTAAATAAAAAAGATAAATAAATTAATATAAACTTATGCCACTTTTTTCACCCCCTTTAGGGTCGAATTTAAAATAGTCTTTTCTTAGTACTCAACTAACCTACAAAAGAAAGCGTGAAAGCGTGGTGCAAAATAACAAGTTTTTGTTTGTAGTAGTTTGGGCTGTGAGTTATGAGTCTGTCATTGGGTCAGCTTTCTTATTTGTATATTTAGATTAAAATAAAAAAGTACAGAAGAGTTATTGTTCGTTTAAAATTAATTAAAAACATATTTTGTTAATAATTGTTTTAATACAGAATTTTAGAATAATGAAAATATAAAAATTTAAGAATTATGAACTATGAAATTAAGAAATTATGTTCTTTAGTATATTAAACAATAACACAAAACAAACATCAAGAAATTTAAATATTTTTAGCCATGGGTCAGTGTCATGTTACACCACAATAAACGTATTTTAGAGAAAGAATATAGATACGTGTAGCAAAACTTAATAGTCATTTTGTAATAATTATAACATGACCTTGATTTTATTATCAAAGTTATTACCGAGACAAGTATATCACCCCACTTATTTATACACAAACTATTTGAATATAAATACTTACGGCGTGTTACGATTTACATCAATTGTTTGTTAGAAGTTCTACGTACAAAGCAACAAAATGTTCAGCAAAGTGAGTTTTAATGATGTTTCAATATTACTATCAATAATTTGTATTCGTTAAAATATATTTCATATTTTATAAATTTCAGATCGCAACTTTCGGTGCTATGTTGGCAGCGGCTCATGCTGGTCTGTATCACGGACACGGCCACGCAGTCTCTTCTCAGAGCATTGTCCGTCACGATGCTGGACATCACTCAGCACCCCTTGCATACGCTGCGTATGCTCCTGCAGCATACGGACATTATTCAGCCCCCGCAGCACACTACGACGGCCATGATGAATATGTATGGATAAAAAAAAATATTCCCACTGTTTATTTTCAGTAGACACATAATAAGAAAACCGTCTTCCTTTTTTCTAGGCTCACCCCAAATACGACTTCGCATACTCAGTAGCTGACCCACACACCGGTGACCACAAGTCACAGCACGAGAGCCGCGACGGTGACGCTGTGCACGGATACTACTCGCTGGTGCAGCCTGATGGCTCCGTCCGTAAAGTTGAATACTCTGCTGATGCCCATAATGGGTAAGTAGTTCCATCTGCTAATAATTTTGCAAGAACTAAATTTAAATTGGATGTAGAACTTGGTGTCTCATGATTATTTTATTTTTGTTTACAGTTTCAACGCAGTAGTACACAACTCTGCTCCTTCCGTACATCCTCAGCACGCCTACAGCCACTACTACTGATAAAGACCACCTGCTTACAAAGATTCACCATGGCAATATTTAATATGAAATTATTTGTAAATAATTTATTAAATTCTTAATTCTAAATTTTTATTTTATTTTTATTAACAATATTTACCTCAAAATCTTGCCTCGTAGAAAATATAATATCTGTTATACTGAAATTCGATAAAAACTATCAGTAGGTAACTTTATATAAAAATACAATTAACTCTTAAACCTAGTTGATAAATATAATAGAAAAAGTTAAATTATAGAAATATTTTTAAAAAAATATATAGAAATTGAAACGATCGCTTTATTCGCTTAATAATAATCATGCGCTTGAAATTTTAGGATAAGTTGTACACTATCGAAGTTGTTGTTAATGTTGGTATCCAATCACAAGTTGTGTAAAACACTTATAAACACATTTTAAACTGCAAAGACAGAAAAAAAACTTCTATCTGTTTTAGGACCAAAGTCAATACCTAAAAGACAACAACCCTAGAGAGCGTCAGCCGCTGCTGTCGCCAATTGAACGCGTTGACTAGCTTCCGTTTTAGTACAAAACTATTACCATACTCCTTCCTAACAAATTAAAGTACTTTTATTAAGTTCTTACCTCCAATTTGTGTGTTGTCTGAGTGTATATTTATTTTATAGCCCGCACTAATTGTGGTTCCCGAAATTTAAAATGTCCCTTCTATATAAATAATATTCAAAACCTAGACCTATTTGCTTTACAATCCATCTAGCAGGTGCATTATATTCTAATTATAATAAGAAACAATGGTGTCCTATAATAATGAGAAGGAAAATATGTACTATATTTTAACTGAGGATATAAATTAATAATACAACACATTTTATTCATTATTCATCTATGCCATAGATAAGGCGTGAGATCATGACTACCAAATGTCATGACTTATTTGTATGACGTTACAAAAACAATACAAAACATAAAAAATGTAAAATAATAATTATTTTGTTTTTAAATTTAAAAATAAATAAAATAACCAGTTGATGTCATCGGTTCTGGTTTGATTATTGCGAACCTGAGAAGAAACGGGGGAAAAAATAATTATTTAATATTTATACTCAGTACAACACTAGTACATTGCAATCCTTAACCCTGAAATAGAAAGACTAATTCACAAAGCCCCGTATTTTTTCAAAACATTGAACAATAAAAAAAATTATACACTGTCTTTTATTAAAGAGAAAAGTTAATAAATTATTTAAGATTATCATTACAACAAATTCCAGCATCAATTTTCTGTTTTCAATTTTCCACACAGTTTTAGACACACTTATTTAGTAACTGCGTCTATTGAAACAATTTTATAAAATAAATATTTTTTTCTGAGAATTGCGGACTTTTCAGCAGTACAATTAATTTTGTAAAAGGCGCGTAAAAACGTAGGTATTACTGTTTTAAAAAAAAAATACCTTTTTATATTAATAATATGTCCAATAACTATTTTAATTATTAAATAAATCTGCTGTTTATAATCAATCATATACTTTTGTTTATCATTTTAATAGCTCGATTTGGCTTTGTAAATTGAATATAATTAGATAACATTAATATTTTTTAAAAAATCCAAATTAAAAAAAAAAACATATTTTAACATTTGAATAAATATTGTTGAGAATTGAAACTTGAATTTCGTATACTATATTTTAAACCAATAACACTTATAAAAAATACATAATTGTCTCGAACTATCGATGTTTTCCAACACAAAAAATTATTTTATTTAAAGTTTATATTAGAAGAAGCGTTATTTTTATTTATTAATGTAATAACGTATTTCAAACATTCTTTCTAGTTTAAGCGTAGCAAAACTTAGTTGTTGTTTTGTAATAATTGTAACATGACCTTGATTTTATTATCAAAGTTATTACCGAGACAAGTATATCACCCCACTTATTTATACACAAACTATTTGAATATAAATACTTACGGCCAGTTACGATTTACATCAATTGTTTGTTAGGAGTTCTACGTTCAGAGCAGAAAATGTTCAGCAAAGTGAGTTTTAATGATATGTTTCAATATTGCTATCAATAATTTGTATTCGTTAAAATATATTTCATATTTTATAAATTTCAGATCGCAACTTTCGGTGCTATGTTGGCAGCGGCTCATGCTGGTCTGTATCACGGACACGGCCACGCAGTCTCTTCTCAGAGCATTGTCCGTCACGATGCTGGACATCACTCAGCACCCGTTGCATATGCTGCGTATGCTCCTGCAGCATATGGACATTATGCAGCCCCCGCAGCACACTACGACGGCCATGATGAATATGTATGGATTAAAAAAATATTTCCATTGTTTATTTTCAGTAGACACATAATAAGAAAACCGTCTTCCTTTTTTCTAGGCTCACCCCAAATACGACTTCGCATACTCAGTAGCTGACCCACACACCGGTGACCACAAGTCACAGCACGAGAGCCGCGACGGTGACGCTGTGCACGGATACTACTCGCTGGTGCAGCCTGATGGCTCCGTCCGTAAAGTTGAATACTCTGCTGATGCCCATAATGGGTAAGTAGTTCCATCTGCTAATAATTTTGCAAGAACTAAATTTAAATTGGATGTAGAACTTGGTGTCTCATGATTATTTTATTTTTGTTTACAGTTTCAACGCAGTAGTACACAACTCTGCTCCTTCCGTACATCCTCAGCACGCCTACAGCCACTACTACTGATAAAGACCACCTGCTTACAAAGATTCTCCATGGCAATATTTAATATGAAATTATTTGTAAATAATTTATTAAATTCTTAATTCTAAATTTTTATTTTATTTTTATTAACAATATTTACTTCAAAATCTTGTCTCGTAGAAAATATAATATCTGTTATACTGAAATTCGATAAAAACTATCAGTAGGTAACTTTATATAAAAATACAATTACTTCTTAAACCTGGTTGATAAAGTTAAATTATAGAAATATTTTTAAAAAAATATATAGAAATTAAAACGATCGCTTTATTCGCTTAATAATAATCATGCGCTTGTAATTTTAGGATAAGTTGTACACTTTCGAAGTTGTTGTTAATGTTGGTATCCAATCACAAGTTGTGTAAAACACTTATAAACACATTTTAAACTGCAAAGACAGAAAAAAAACTTCTATCTGTTTTAGAACCAAAGTCAATACCTAAAAGACAACAACCCTAGAGAGCGTCAGCCGCTGCTGTCGCCAATTGAACGCGTTGACTAGCTTCCGTTTTACAAGTATTTATTCAAAAGTATTACCACACTCCTTCCTAATAAAATAAAATACTTTCATTAAGATATTGCCTCCAAACTGTGTGTTCTATGAGTTTATATTTATTTTATTACCCACACTAATTGTGGTTCCCGAAATTTAAAGTGTCCTTTCTATATAAATAATGTTCAAAAACTAGACCTATTTGATTTACAATCCATCTAGTAGGTTCATTATATTCTAATTATAATAAGAAATAATGGTGTCCTATAATAATGAGAAGAAAAATGTATACTATATTTTGACTGAGGATATAAATTAAAAATACAAAACGTTTTGTTCATTATTCATCTATGCCATAGATAATGCGTGAGCGCAAACAAATAGATGAACAAAAATAACCAAACAAACATTTTACAGTAGTTCTCAGTGTCTGTAAAAATATGATTGAACAGATTTTATTATTATAGATAGTATGACAATTATAAAAATCAGTATTTAAACTTTTAAATAATTAGATATACCATATACTACAACTATAACTATCATGACTACCAAATGTCATGAATTATTTGTATGACGTTACAAAAAAACTACAAAACAGGAAAAATCTAAAATAATAATTATTTTGTTTTTAAATTTAAAAATAAATAAAATAACCAGTTGATGTCATCGGTTCTGGTTTGGTTATTGCAAACCTGAGAAGAAACGGGGGAAAAAAGAATTATTTAATATTTATACTCAGTACAACACTAGTACATTGCAATCCTTAACCCTGAAATAGAAAGACTAGTACTCAAAGGCCCGTGTCTTTTCAAGAACATTGAACAATAAAACAAAAATTATAAATTGTCTTTCGTTATAGTAAAAAAAGTTAATAAATTATTGAAGGTTAAATTATCATTACAACAAGTTCTGGCATCACTTTTTTGACAATCCATACAGTTTTAGTCACAATTATAGTTGTAACTACATCTCTTGAAACAATATTGTAAAAAAATATATATCTTTCTGAGAATAAGACTTTTCAGCAAAAACAAAAAAAAAATATCCGTCATATAGGGTCTGACATGTACAGGGAACGTTGTACAGGAAACGTTTACAATTTTTCAGTTACTATTTTAATTATTTTATTTAATACATCTGCTGTTTAAGATCAATCATAAACTTTTATTTAGCCTTTGCAAATTAAATATACAAACATTAAATTATATTTTTATAAAGAATATTATTTAATAAAAGCAAAGCCTTGAAATTAAAAAAAATATATATCTTTACATTTTTAAAAAAATTTAATAAGAATTAAAACTTCAATTTTTTATTCTATGTTTTAACACTATGGTATAAGAAATTACATAAACTTATAGATTTATTGATGTTCTTCACCACAAAAAATATAATTTTATTTAAAGTTTGTATTGTTTGCATATTCTTTAATTTATATTATTAATGAAAATAATAACTAATTTTAAACATTCTTTCTAGTTTAAGCGTAGCAAAACTTAATAGTCATTTTGTAATAATTATAACATGACCTTGATTTTATTATCAAAGTTATTACCGAGACAAGTATATCACCCCACTTATTTATACACAAACTATTTGAATATAAATACTTACGGCCAGTTACAATTTACATCAATTGTTTGTTAGAAGTTCTACGTTCAGAGCAGAAAATGTTCAGCAAAGTGAGTTTTTAAGGATATTTTTCAATATTGCTATCAATAATTTGCATTCATTAAAATATATTTCATATTTTATTAATTTCAGATCGCAACTTTCGGTGCTATGTTGGCAGCGGCTCATGCTGGTCTGTATCACGGACACGGCCACACTGTCTCTTCTCAGAGCATTGTCCGTCACGATGCTGGACATCACTCAGCACCCGTTGCATACGCTGCGTATGCTCCTGCAGCATACGGACATTATGCAGCCCCCGCAGCACACTACGACGGCCATGATGAATATGTATGGATTAAAAAAAATATTTCCATTTTTTATTTTCAGTTGACACTTTATAAGAAAACCGTCTTCCTTTTTTCTAGGCTCACCCCAAATACGACTTCGCGTACTCAGTAGCTGACCCACACACCGGTGACCACAAGTCACAGCACGAGAGCCGCGACGGTGACGCTGTGCACGGATACTACTCGCTGGTGCAGCCTGATGGCTCCGTCCGTAAAGTTGAATACTCTGCTGATGCCCATAATGGGTAAGTAGTTCCATCTGCTACTAATTTTACAAGAGCTAAATTTAAATTGGATGTAGAAGTTGATGTCTCATGATTTTTTTTTAATTTACAGTTTCAACGCAGTAGTACACAACTCTGCTCCTTCCGTACATCCTCAGCACGCCTACAGCCACTACTACTGATAAACACCGCCTGCTTACAAAGATTCTCCATGGAAATTTTTAATCAGAAATTATTTGTAAATAATTTATTAAATTCTTATTTCTAAATTTTTATTTTATATTTATTAACAATCTTTACTTCAATATCTTGTCTCGTAGAAAATATAATATCTGTTATATTGAAATTCTTTAAAAACTATCAGTAGGTATATTTATATAAAAATACAATTACTTCTTAAACCTAGTTGATAAATATAATAGATACAGTTAAATAATACAAATATTTTAAAAAATATATATAGAAATTGGACGATCGCTTTATTCGCTTAAAAATAACCATGCGCTTGAAATTTTAGAAAAAGTTGTACATTTTCGAAGTTGTTTATTTAAAAGAAAATTTGTTTAAAGAGCTCATGTTATCTCAAATTTAGTATTCAATGCCTACATTTTAAGCTTTTTATCTGTTAAATAGGGAATGAAGTATAAGTATTATATCCATTATGATATCCAATCACAAGTTGCGTAAGAACACTTATAAACGCACTTTAAACTACAAAGACAGGAATAAAACTTCTATTTATTCTTAAATCAAAATCAATACCAAAAAGACAACAACGCTAGAGAGCGTCAGCTGCTGCTGTCGCCAATTGAACGCGTTGACTAGCTTCCGTTTTAGAACAAAAGTATTACCACACTCCTTCCTAACAAATTAAAG
This sequence comes from Mechanitis mazaeus, assembly GCA_959347395.1. Lineage (NCBI taxonomy): Eukaryota > Metazoa > Arthropoda > Insecta > Lepidoptera > Nymphalidae > Mechanitis > Mechanitis mazaeus. The sequence continues at coordinate 12,346,296 of OY365750.1, forward strand.
TACTTTCATTAAGATCTTGCCTCCCATTTGTGTGTTGTCTGAGTGTATATTTATTTTATAGCCCACACTAATTGTGATTCCCGAAATTTAGTCTCCCTTCTATATAAATAATGTTCAAAAACTAGACCTATTTGCTTTACAATCCATCTAGGAGGTTCATTATATTCTAATTATAAAAAGAAATAATGGTGTCCTATAATAATGAGAAGAAAAATGTGTACTATATTTTGACTGAGGATATAAATTAAAAATACAACACATTTTGTTCATCATTCATCGATGCCGTAGATAATGCGTGAGCACAAACAAATAGATGGACAAAAATACCAAACAAATATTTTACAGTAGTTCTCAGTGCCTGTAAAAATATGATTGAACAGATTTTATTATTAGAGATAGTATGACATTTAAAAAAATCAGTATTTAAACTTTTAAATAATTAGATACACTATATACTACAACTATAACTATCATGACTACCAAATGTCATGATTTATTTGTATGACGTTTCAGAATGGGATTCTATTAAATAATATATATTTATACAAATTATAATGTAAAATAGATACTTATTACCCATTAAATTTTTTTTAATCACATACACTGAGCATCCACCGTTTATCTTTAAGTGTACTTTTTAACGCCGGGTGCATTTGAAAAATAAAATTTCATAACAAAACAATTTTACCTATGTATATAAGATAGATTACACATACAAAAACACATAAATATTTTCTGATATTTCTACTACCCGTATTGTTTGTTAATTTTACATAAAAATTATTATATATTTAAATTTAAAAATAAATAAAATAATCCGTTGGTGTCATGGCTTCTGGTTTGGTGATTGTGAGCTTGAGAAGAAACCGGGGAGAAAAGAATTAATATATATTTATACTCAGTACAAACCAAGTACATATCAAACCTTAATCCTGAAATAGAAAAACTAATACACAAGACCCTGTATTTTTCCAAAATATTGAACACTAAAAAAATTATACACTGTCTTTTATTATGGTAAAAAAATATATATATTTAAGTTAAATTTTCATTAAAACAACTTCTGGAACCACTTTTCTGACAATCCATACATTTTTAGTCACACTTATAGTTGTAACTACGTCTCTTGAAACAATTTTGTAAAAAAAAAAATCTGAGAATAGCGAAATTTTCAGCAGTACAATTAATTTTGTAAAAGGCGCGTAAAAACAGAAAAAGAAATTATATACGTCGTAGAAAGTCTGACATGTACAGAAAACGTAGGTATTACTATTTTAAATTTTTTTTTTTTTTTTTTATTTATAATATTTCCTGTAACTATTTTAATTATTAAATATATCTGCTGTTTACGCTCAATCATAAACTTTTATTTAGAATTTCAATAACTCAATTTGGCTTTATAAATTGAATATAATTAGATAACATTAATATTTTTATAAAAAAAAAAACATAGTATAAAACAAGTCCAAATTATTGAAAAAAGCTTATTTTTTAATTTTTTATAAATTTTGTTAAGAATTAAAAGTTCAATTTCTTATACTATATTTTAAACCAATAGCACTTAATAAAATACATAAATGTCTAGAACTATCGATGTTCTCCAACACAAAAGATGATGTTATTTAAAGTTTGTATTAGAAAAAGCTTTATGATATTTATTAATGTAATAACGTATTTTAAACATTCTTTTTAGTTTAAGCGTAGCAAAACTTAATAGTTATTTTGTAACTATTGTAACATGATCTTGATTTTATTATCAAAGTTATTACCGAGACAAGTATATCACCCCACTTATTTATACACAACATAATTGAATATAAATACTTACGGCCAGTTACAATTTACATCAATTGTTTGTTAGAAGTTCTACGTACAAAGCAACAAAATGTTCAGCAAAGTGAGTATTTAATAACGTGATTTTATATTTATACTAAATTATTGTTTGTAATTTAATAAAATATATTTCATATTTTATTAATTTCAGATCGCCACATTCGGTGCTATGTTGGCAGCGGCTCATGCTGATCTATATCACGGACACGGCCATGCTGTCTCTTCTCAGAGCATTGTCCGTCACGATGCTGGACATCACTCAGCACCCCTTGCATACGCTGCATTTGCTCCTGCAGCATACGGACATTATGCAGCCCCGGCCGTACACTACGACGGCCATGATGAATATGTATGGATTAAAAAAAAAGTTTCCATTGTTTATTTTCAGTAGACACATAATAAGAAAACCGTCTTCCTTTTTCTAGGCTCACCCGAAATACGACTTCGCATACTCAGTAGCTGACCCACACACCGGTGACCACAAGTCACAGCACGAGAGCCGCGACGGTGACGCTGTGCACGGATACTACTCGCTGGTGCAGCCTGATGGCTCCGTCCGTAAAGTTGAATACTCTGCTGATGCCCATAATGGGTAAGTAGTTCCATCTGCTAATAATTTTGAAAGAACTAAATTTAAATTAGATGTAGAACTTGGTGTCTCATGATTATTTTATTTTTATTTACAGTTTCAACGCAATAGTACACAACTCTGCTCCGTCCGTACATCCTCAGCACGCCTACAGCCACTACTACTGATAAAGACCGCCTGCTTATAAAGATTCTTCATTGAAATGTTTAATATGAATTTATTTGTAAATAATTTATTAAATTCTTACTTATAAATACATCTGTTTCCTTATTACCAATCCTTACCTGTATCTTACAACTGTTTCATTATCTACAAACTTACAACATTATCTAAAATATATTTACAGATTTTTTTACAAGTAGAAACAGATACAGCCTATTGAAAACTAAAATGCCAATCTTTTGTCAGTAAAAGATAAGTTAGATAATTTATATCCTAAAATCTTATGGTTTTATTTAAACTAAAATTAGACTGTTTTTATGTCTTACTTCTTTATATATATTTTTTTTTTTAACTTTTCTTCTTTTTTTTGCATGTCCATTTGTTCATCTTATGTTTTACTATGAAAATACGAAATTTCATAGCAAACTTATAAAACAGATATTATCGTCAGGTTTATTTTTACGATAACAAATGAGTATATTTTTTTAATTCAAAACTTATATAATATATTTAAATAGTAATAGGTATTTAGTCATAAATCAAAAGTGCTTTATTACAACCTATAAAATTAAATACTCCGAAAAGCTTATAACGCTTTATAAACGTACGTTGATATACAAAGAATTCTACTCTTCCTTCTAGACATCTAGATATCAGTAAAACGAGATTCAAAATCAAGCACAGGATTTTTTAGATCAAAGATGTTCTTGTTTGACCAATATCATCACGTACTTAAAGACATGTATATTGAAATTGAATGAAGCTTTTTTTATTATAAATTACTTAATTGTTATTATTTTATGATGGTTACAAAAAATATCATAATATTTAACTTTTAATCATTTGTTACGAAGCAAAATATGACTGCCACCGTCAGTAAAAGTAAATAATTAAAATTAATATATATATATTCATTTTAAAAACATAAAGGCAATAAATTCAATTATTTGATTCAAAGGTATGAAACCTTTTATTTAAAAAGATTAGAGAATCTAAAAGATAGATATAAAGACCTAGAAGTAAAGATAAAGTAATGTTGTAAATAATAATAAACAAAATAGTCATAATTAAATACTCTACAATACTTAGTGTAGGTCGAATTAAAAACCCGTAACGGGTTCTTTCAACGGAAAAAAAAAAAAAAAAAAAGGTCGAATTAAAAATATAGTAAATATCTCATTTTTTCTTATAACTCAGATTTTCCTGAAGTTTTTTTTATTTTTTGTAATGCATTCAATTTTTTTACTATATCATAAGCATTTTTTTTTGATATCGAAACTATACTGAACTCTTATAAACGCAATCCCTTTCTCACGCTTATTACTAAATAACATCAGTAGTTAATTGTCAATTATTTATTTTCAAATTAAATTAATTTGGTTTTTTTGTTTATTCAATATATTATGATATTATTAATTTGAATAAGATTTGAATAGAGTAAAGTGACCTTAGTTTCATTGCTTTGTGTGCAACAAAGACATGACCCAATATCACCCCACTTATTGTTATAGAAACTAAATCAATATAAATACATGCGGTCACTAAAGAATGATATCAATTGATTGGCAGCGGTCACATTAACCTGAACAAAATGTTTAGCAAAGTAAGTATATGTCCCTATTTCATTACGATGCTCATAAATAGTTTTATTTTCGTTTAATATAATTACATACCCTTTTATTAAATACTTACACCATGCCAAGACAATATTGAAAAACGAAGGAACAACTGAATTTTTATTTATTTATTTTTCTTTTATTTTTTCTATAATACAAAACCACAACTTTTATTTCATTTTTATTATAGATCGCAGCTTTTGGTGCTATGTTGGCAGCAGCTCATGCTGGTCTTTATCCTGGATACGGCCACGCTGTTTCTTCTCAAAACATTGTTCACCACGATGTTGGTCACGCTGCACCTCTTGCTTACGCTGCCTCCGTACAATATGCTCCTGTAGCATACGGACATTATGTAGCCCCGGCAGTCCACAACGCTGGTCATGATGAATATGTATGATTAAAAATAAAGACTTACCGTCGAGAAATTTAAGTTCACATGTTTTAAGAAAACTGTCTTTCTTTTTTTAGGCTCACCCCAAATACGACTTCGCATACTCAGTAGCTGACCCACACACCGGCGACCACAAGTCACAGCACGAGAGCCGCGACGGGGACGCTGTGCATGGATTCTACTCGCTGGTGCAGCCTGATGGCTCCGTCCGTAAAGTCGAATACTCCGCTGATGATCATAATGGGTAGGAGAGATAGAGAGATAGAGAAATAATAAAGTCACATATAATTTGTTTCAATAATCAGTCAATATTTACCGAATTCTTTATTAATAATTAAGATGTGACTTCTAATTTATTTATTATAATTTTTTTTTTCAGTTTTAACGCAGTAGTTCACAACTCTGCCCCATCAGTGCATCCTCAACACGCCTACGGTCACTACTACTAATCAAAAATATTTAAAATGCAATAAAAGTATTCAAAATCAAATTATGTTTTGTATTTACACAAGTTTAGTGTGTTTCGTTTATTTGGTTTCATTTGAGTGAACTTTTCGGATAAGCATGATTGTAATTTTATGAAAAACATATACCATATACATAGTTTCATTTAATTTTCTTAAAAGTGATTATAAAAAATTATATAATATATATTTTCAATAACACTATAGCTATAACTTACCAAATCCTGTCATATATCTTTTACTTATATATTTTATATGTAAGAGTTAATCGTGATGTAAATATCTCACGCAATTCCTTCACGAATAACTTTAAAATTAGGGCCAAGTGCGTAAAACCTTAATAGGCGTGTTAGCAATTACGTACAATAATTTAATTATGATATATAGATAGTTTTATTGGTTTATTATAGGAAGGTTATTGCAATGAATTTCTAATGTTATGTTAAACACAAAATGACGAGCCGAGAATCGATAAGATAACTTGCTCGTGGTTCCGCCAGAGAATGAACAGTTTTTTTTCCCAAACTTGTATCGTCCTGATGCTGGCAAAGGTCTTCCCAAAACTTTTCCAGAGGTCCCTGTCCCTTTAAGTTTTATTGACTATTGAGATAACTAAGAGTAGTACCATAATGTTGAATGCTGCCTATTGCCTTTTTTTATGAACTTGTCTATGACAAACAGAAAGAATTTTTAAATTCATCTGCTAGTTTCAAAGGTTCGCGTAAGTTAATTGTTTAAACAAAGTTTTTCGCTTTATAATATAAGTAAAGATTTTATAATAAACTAGCATTTCTACAATTAAATAGTCCATAGACTTAAAATGACAAATTACTAACATATACATTAAATTCCTGCGGCTGTAAATCGTATAGTTTTTTTTGCTAAGTCCCTAAATTATGACCAATTTTTATAATGGCATTATCTTCTCTGTTAGACTCTTTTCTTAGGAAATCAATGAATTATAAGTGTCTAGGATTATAGTATTGGTCGATCACGTATATAAACAAATATATATATATATATATATATATATATATATATATATATATATTTAAGTATATACTTGGACTCTTTATAACCTGAATATGAACAATGAAAAGACACACTGCTTGAATAAAAAAAAAATTAAAATTATATTATTTACTAAGATATTCAAATTAACTGTATTCAAAATTTTAGTATTTGGGTAAATAGGCAGAATGTTCTTGACCAAGAGGTAATTAACATAGATAACAATTAACATGAATTTAATTCAAAGTTTATGTTGCGTGAAGGAGCAACCCGTAACTAACGGCAGGAGCTCTAGCATTGCATTTAAGGTCAAAATACGATTTGTTAATAGTTTGTAAGTATTGTGTATAATAAGAAAAAATTTATTTATTTATTTATTTATTTATTTATTTATTTATTTATTTATAGGAAACTCAACACCTATTTTACAATATTGGTATGCACGATATTGGCAATGGTTATGAACTTAGCCAATGACAGAGTTTCACGACAAAGTAATATAATATAATATTTTATTACAACTATTTTATATATTTTTTAATTTATGACCGGTGTGTCAATGAAAAAACCAGTGTGATAAAAACCATATTTTGTCTAATTGGTTAAATTTATTGAAAAATGTTATTTTATTATATCCTCAATATATAAATGTATAAGAACAGATGATTATATGTGAATATCCTGTCATGTCGGCCTAGTATGTAGTGTCGTGTCGGCCAAGTGAGTGCTGTTTTGTCGGTCATGTCGAAATCAATCAATTCTGCACCTGAGATACCTTTTTCAGTAATCTGTTACGTTTCCAAGGGTTTTGAATAGTAAAAATTGGAGTAAGGATATGGCATCAAAATTTATGCATTTTTTTAATGAATTTCTATATTATTGGTGAATTTAGCAAAATAAATATTCATCTAATAGTCATAATAATAATTCATAACTATAACCCTTTTTTTACACCTTTTGATTTTAAATTTGTTTTAGAAAAATTTGTGTTACAAATAGAAATAAATATAGTTAATCAACACGAAACGTCTCGATTAATTTGCTTTGGCTGTTGTTACAATAATAAACATACTGAAAGCATATAAATTACAACAATTTTCAGCTACAAAAATTATACTTTTCAGACATATAATAGGCATCATGACTTTAATATGTGAACTACAACAATACAAACCTATACCTAATTCTTACTCTGAACCTTGTTTATAATTGCTATATTTTAATACTTTAAAATATGATGACCCAGTGTAATATAGTATCACAGTTCACAGAGTGTTATTGTTAAGTAACATGTTAAGTAAAAATAAGTTATTGTGATATGAGAACTGTGCAGATAACTCTGGCCTCGTAAATGTAATAAGATAAATCTTTTGCGCCCCACCGGTATTATGAGAAGAATTCTTATAAAAATGATGAGTACTCTTTGGTATGTCAGTTACGGATAACAATCCACATAAAAAATGTTCTCTAAAGTAAGTAAAAAATTACTAGGGTATCTTTTATTTTCTTATCATTAGAATTAGCTAAATAAATACTTTATTACAGATTATCACTGTATGCGCAACTTTGGTAGTAGTCCAAGCGGGTGGTTTAGCTCATGGCGAGTACCCCTTATCGCCATATCATCATGGAGCTTCTTATGAAGGAGCTTCTTTATATCAAAAAGCATCATTAGGCCATGGTTTCCATACATATGCTAATGCCCTGCCAAATGCAAATATTGGCTGGAATCCCGCTGGAATTTCGCCATCCTTGGGATATGCCGCTCCTTTAGCTCATGCCGGTCCCCTATCTCATTCTGGCCTCGTACCACACCCCAATCCATTAGCTTTTGCTGCTCCCTTAGCCCAGGGTAGTTTCATTGGTCACACTGGATCTTTAGCTCTTGCTAGCCCGTTAGCCCATGCCGGCCCCTTAGCCCATGCCGGCCCTTTAGCTCATGCCGGCCCCTTAGCCCATGCCGGCCCCTTAGCCCATACCGGCCCCTTAGCCCATGCCGATCTCTTAGCCCATACTGGACCCTTAGCCCATGCTGGCCCTTTAGCTCATCCTGGTCCCTTAGCACATGCCGGCCTCTTAAACCATGCTGGCCCCTTGGTTCATGCTAATCCTTTTGGTTACGCTGGTCTATCTCATGCTCCCTTAGCTCATGATGCTTCCTTAAACCATGGTGCTCTTGTTCATGCCACATCACATTCTAACTCAGTTTCGTTATCTCACTCATCTCCCCTAAGCCATGGTAGCTACGCTGCTCATTATGGGCATAACAAGGACTACTTTGTATGTATTTCTAACTATTATAAATATTATTAAGATAAATGAATTCACACATAAATTACACAAATATATAATTATATTTCAGTCTCACCCTAAGTACCAGTACTCCTATTCAGTAGCAGACCCTCACACTGGAGATCACAAATCCCAGCACGAGACTCGCGATGGTGATGTCGTAAAGGGCGGATATTCCCTTCTCCAATCAGATGGCAGCCTTAGGAAGGTGTCTTACTCCGCTGATGACCACAATGGGTAGGTTACACTTTTTACTAGTATAAGTTGTAACTTTAGTAAATTACTTTATTCTCTCAACAGAGACATAATATATTATTTAGCAATTTATATTTATTTTAAAGCAAGTTTTATTACTTTACTGTTAAAAATATTAAGTATGGTAATCTATTAAGAACTTTGATTATTGTCTTTTCTTTGTTTCATATTAAAAAATATTCTGAGTATTGTAAGTAATAGAAATCAGTAAAATCAGATAACATTAAATTCCAATTTACATAATCTTCGCCGTAATAAATATTACATGCTGACAAGTAGGTGTTAAATTTTCCAAAATTTCGTAAAAATGCGTAAAAAACAAACATCTCCGTCACTTGACCTTGCTTTCTCAGGAAGCTTTAGAAACGTAACATACGTAATACCATTTAAATTCACATGACAGTCACACCGGTATATAATATAATATTCCGGTAATACCGGATAATTCCGGTATAATTTGAGTAATGACCCCATTCGACCTTTCCACGCATACGAGTGTTAGCTTACTTTTTTAACGAGTTTTGAAATATAAAAAAACATTATATTGATGACTTCATTAATATTATAGACAATGATAGGGTAAGTAAATTCCTAATTGTCTTTAAAATTTCAGTTTCAACGCAATCGTTCAAAATTCCGGACCAAGCCATCACGTCTACTCTGCTCAATACCATCATTAATTAATCTTATTATTATTAAAGCCTTGTCCTGCGTCTCTGTGATCGAATATATAATAAGCAAATAAAATATAAAATGTATTTTTAGTTTTTCTTTAGATCCCGATCATGGTAAAAATAAATAGAATAGAATAAAATCTTTACTAGTAGGTTGCCCACGTAATTTAACATATGTTATACTACGTAAATATAAATTTAACAGATATTTTTAGGAATTTCAAAACGTAGGACAGGTATTTTATTGTAATCTACCAGACGTTCATCTACATCTAGTGCCGATTTTATGAGAAAAATATATTTTATTTTCTATATTTTTGCTGTACATCTATGGTGCTGGAGCTCTTCAAAATAAATACATAATCGTTTTGTTTTTATGAACATCTTCCTATGATCACTAGGATTAACAATGGCTTAAGCTTTTTACATATAAGATTGTTAATATTATGACATTAAATCTATTTATAATAATCTCACTCTACAATTAAATATATATTAAAAACAATTAAAGCGTTAAGAAATGTTAACAAGTAAATAAGTTCAAAGTATTCGTTGCGACAACCTATTTAATTGATAATCTAAGTGACGAAAGAACTTCAGGGCGTGCTTACATCGAGAAGTGTTGCCACAAACTTGATTTTACTACTAGATAATGATACGATATAGTATTTAAATGTAATGACATAAATATTAACATCCTGTACTTAGTTGGAAAATCTATACAAATATTATAAAGCGGAAAAGTTTGTTTGTTTAAACGCACTTATTTTCGAAACTACGGAATGGATTTAGTCAATGCTTTCTGATTATGCTAGACAGATTTATGAGGAAAGGTATAGGGCGTATCCTATAATCACAATAAAGGATCACCCTCATTGTTCTATTCAGAAACACTGGATAGAAACAATGACGGGCAAAATAAAAATACTGTATTGTAACTAACAATAACTAACTTAGCTTGTAAGTAAAAATTGTTACTAACATACTTACACTATATGGATCTTTTCTGAAATTAATATTTATTATTATTATTATTATTATATAGCATCGCAATGCTAGATAGGATAGCGGCTTTAGTTATCTTCAAATTAAATAAAATCGTTCAAATTAAATAATTGTGCGTATGAAACCACGAGTAGTAGCTAGTATTTGATAATATGAATAAAAGTGTACTTTTTTTATCCAGTAAAAGAATAATTGCTTATAAATATACTATAAAAATTTCCTATAATTTAAGATAGATTAATAAAAACCTAAGATATACTAAAAAATATTAAACATATATAAGTAACTAAAAATTACAATTTGAACTGTTACATTTATTACCTAATTGGTAAATGAAAATGTATCATAGAAAAGGCTTTAAAACACCCACAAACTATTTACATAACGTATCCATTACTTGTAACCAGTGTCAAATCTACGCATAAATCCAAGTTATTTGCGTGCAATCATTTCTCTACCTACTCTATTTAAGCACCCAGTGGCTAGTTTAACTTTTGAAATTGTATCATAATCTGTAACAACCTGTCACGTGTCCACAACTCAGTACTAGAAACAACAGTTACTGTTCATAATATAGGGTAATTTTACTAGCTGTTATTAACAGTTCGAACGGACTTTTTTATTTACTATTAGGATACCTAATATCGTCGTATTGCTAGATAGCCTACCTATGACAACCAGAATGATTTTTTTTTCAAATCCATCCCATAGTGTCGAAGATAAACAAACCAAATGGTATAGATAATAAAACTTATAAAAATATCTCTGTATACTTTCTTCTTCTTCTTTCTTGCTTTATTCTTTAAGACTATTAATTAATCTTTCCTTGACAATACTGATTTAGTTACATTCTGTTGTTGCTTGTTCAATATTTCATCTATAAGATGAATATTAATTAAATTAGTAATTGATCAATAGTAATAAAACACTAATTGTCGTTTAATATCTAAATGAAGAATAATATAACGTTAATTTTTAATAACAAAATTGATTAACTAAACAAATAAATGGGAATATTTTCGTGATTGCTGATTGTAAAAGGCTCGTGGCTTTATAATAATCCATATCGTGAAAGACAAAACAAAAGACCTTGATATTAAAGGTAAAGTCGGAACTAAGCGAATATTCGTTTATACTTTATCACTCATTATTTAATCTCACGCCCAAATTAACGGTGATTGACCTCTGATCAGGCAATACATTCTTTCAATTAAATATATTACTCAGAAAACCTTGTAGTAAAAAACCATAACCAGATAACATGTATATATTATATTTATATATTCCAATTCACATTTTTCTTTTGTCTTTAATATCTTAAATATTTTAAATAAATGGAAAAGAAGTATGAACTAATGTTAGCAAATATTTTATATTAACTGATTCTTATTAATATTTTCGAAAAACTCAGTTTTTCCTTCCGATCTGTCTGTCTGTATGTGTGTCTGTGTGTCTGTGTGTCTGTGTGTGTGTCGAATTTTATTTTTCGAATTTTGAAAAAACTAAAGATATATTTGGAATCAGCATCTAAATGTAAGAATCACTTTTCAAAATTATGTTGATTGTCCAAAGGGAAGGTGGTCAGATCGGCCGCCGAAGTTACCGAAAAATGGAAAAAAAATTTCGAATTTTTTTTTCTTTTGTTTGTTAATTAATTTGCGAGTTATAATTTGCCGATTAGGAGTTTTTCATAGCGGCAAGCTCGATTGCCGCGTGTCAGATGTTTTATAATTTAGTTATTAAAATTAAAATATTGTTCCATATATATTTATATTATTCAATACATGATATTGAAAAAACTTAAAGTCATAATAAAATGTACACAGTTCACGCCGCGATTCGGCCATGCTCGGAGCTCGTGAATAAAGACCCTAATGGGTTCGAAAAAAAATAAAATAAAAATAAAACATAAATTTTCGTATTATGTTTTATTTTTATTTTATTTTTTTCATTATTTTCAGACTGATTTAATTTTCGGAACTTAATATCTAAACGAAAATATTTCAACGAAAATAAAGAGCTAGGCTCTTGTAATATTTTGTAATCAAAAGTATTCTGAACTTTTTATATTAACGTAATAATATTAATAACTTCCTAATATAAATATAAAAATCATTTATTTGTTATCTCTTACAAGATTTTTTCTTATCACACAGCACGAGCTTAAAACAATTTAGCAATAATGATTTCTTTGTATCCAATCATTAAATTGCTTCATTAAACAATTGATATCAACCTGATCAAATTACGAATATAAGTCAAGAAATCGAATACAATATTGGTTTTGTTTCACAGTTTTACCGCATGTGGTTAAAATATTATAGCCATTGAGCACACGATTATGCAATTTGGGGCATCTATTATCAAATTACTTTTCATCAGATACACAAACCGTTATTATAATGGCTATGGGCTTAAATCAATATATCATTTTTCTCCACCAGACGTCAACTCAGTTGAGATCTTGTATGTCATTTTCCTTGCACTCCATCTGTCTTCTTCGATCACTCTCTTCTTTTATGATCATTTTTCACTTGTATTGCTAAATTTTTGTCCTGCGGCATTACGTGATCATAACATATTAATTTTATGACCTGAAAATCCTCTACAAAAGATATATTTGATTCTATATTTATTATCTTTTTTAAGATAACATATTTACTTTTTGAGATATTTAAAAATAAGTATTATTTAAATAAATCTACCTGTTTTTAATTTTTTTTCTATACTAATATATTAAGACGGAAAGGTTTGTTTTAACGCGCTAATCTTCGAACCTACTAGGTGGATATGTGAAAATATTTTGAGTATGATAAGCAGGTTCATGAGGCTATAAGTAATTGCTGAATTAATGACGAGTAATCTTTAGATCTTTCTTACAAAAGGTCCAGTAGTTTATCAAACTTACATATCTTAAACACTTAACAGGTAGTTTATGAGTCGTTAACTACAGCTCCCATATCAAGACATGAAGTGCACTAATAACACTTCGCTACGGATATTTAGATAATATCACCTTATTACTGATTTCCATCAACAATGAATCGTCGACATTAAATATGATATGACACGATCTTATGAAATATGCGTACAAAATGTTTAATATCCCTGAATCATTATAGATTTCATGTATTAACTAAGTACTATGTAAAGTTATCCTTCATCAGAAGTCACTATAAACTAACTGTTAAAATTTAAGAGTAGGTCTCGTGCTATCAGGTATTATAGAAAACAAAAGAGACATTGATATTTTCATTATTTTCTTAATTCAATATTAATACTAATATTATAGAATGGAAAAATTTGTTTGTTCAAATGGATAATCTTCGAAACTACAGGATGGATTTAAAAAATACTTTTTGATGATGATAGGCAGGTTTCTGAGGAAAGCTTTAAGGTATCACGTATTACACTACTACTTTTAGACAACCTAATAGTACATAAATCGATCGTTTACGGGTGGTATAGTTAGTAACAGCTAGTGTTAATATATATTTGTTTCCCAAAAAATATATGTATATTGTACACTTGTAAGAGCGTGATACGTTCTCCGCTACAGGGCGCTGTGCGTGGTAGGTGATTATAGAAGGTGTTGCGACCTCGCTATGTCAAAGTTACGGAACTGAAGTGACCGCAAGCCCCACCACTTGAAGGACTATGTCTCCGTTTTGCTTTTCATATAAAAGTCCAGCCAGATCCACTGTTAGTATCAGTCTCTGCTCTGGTAACAACAGCAATATGTTCTCCAAAGTAAGTCAAAATATATTTATATATAGGTTTTCTATATAATAATAATATAGAAAACATATATTTAAAACACAGTTTTTTTCGGAAAAACATTTTTGAATAATTATTATCTCTATTTTAAGATCGTAGCTCTTAGCGCTGTGCTAGCCGCCGTCAACGCCGGCTACTTGAACTTGCACCATGCGCCAGCCGTCTCTTCCCAGAGCATCATCCGCCACGACTCTCCAATTCATTACTCGGCCCCATTGGTCCATGCCGCTCCAGTAGTTCACGCTGCCCCTATTGTCCACGCCGCTCCTATAGTCCACGCTGCTCCCATCGTCCACGCTGCCCCTGTCCATGTCTCCCATGAATACGTAAATATACTTTTAATATATGAAATAAACTGGAACGCAGCAAGGATAGGTAAATTATAATAAAACAATAAATTTCAGTCCCACCCAAAATACGACTACTCTTACTCCGTGGCTGATCCCCACACTGGTGACCACAAGTCACAACACGAGAGCCGCGATGGTGGTGCCGTGCACGGAAGCTACTCCTTAGTCGAGCCTGACGGTTCAGTCCGCAAAGTAGAATACACCGCTGATGACCACCATGGGTGAATATTTATTATATCTGATTTTAACAATGAAAACCCTATTATTAAACAATTTACTAATGATATTTACTCAACAGTTTCAACGCTGTGGTCCACAAGAGCGCCGGTCACCACCCTGCTCCCGTTGTCCACGCCCCTATCGTACACGCTGCTCCCCTCGTCCACGCCGCACCCGTGCACGTCGCCCTCGGACACGGACATCATGGCCTCCACTACTAACCGACTAGCATGTAATTGTGATTCGTGATGGATGACTGAATGTGATATTTATGTGTATATATGATGATGAATCTTAATACTCATTTGTAAATAAATAAACATTACTGATCAGTATATATCAATTTTATTTAAAACTAACTGTCACGGCTCTACCCGCAGACGAATGATGTTTTACTATTAAATAACTAAGAGTGGTACCGTAATGCTAGATAGCCTATAGCCCGCCATAGAAACCTACTTATCATAATCAGAAACAATCTTTTAAATCCATTCGATAGTTTCGAAGATTAGTGCAATAAAACAAAAAAAAACTTTTTCGATTTATAATATTAGTATAGATAATTTTAAAATATATGTTTTTACTGACGCTTACCATACGAATAAATTGCCAATTTTTAGGTACCTATAAACTTGAGAAATCCATTCATTTTCTTTTAAGAAGTCTTTATTTCAAACGGTACTCTTGAATTGTTACACAGTAGATTAAAAATGTATAATGAGTAATTATAAAGACACGCGTGTTTGCGTGTTGGTGATCTGATACAATAATTACACTACTATGAAGAACATTACGAAACTTCTCCACCTATGGTGAAATAAAATTACGATTAAATTTGCACATAATGATGATAATATTTAAACCCAATCATAGTGTAATGAAATCTTATAAACCATTAAAATAAAACTAAATTAAACAGAACAAAATCTTTTAAATTCTTGTTTATGGTTTTATTAAGAGTCATCTATTTAATTTATATTTAAAAAAATTACTTCTATTTAAGCAATTATTTAGAATTAAAAAAACATTTTTGATGAATGAACTATTTCATCAAAGCTAAACTATTTCATCAATTTAAATGCAATCATTACATACAAACAAACAGATATCTGAATCGCTATAATATAAATTATCTCCAATTTCCTGTACCCTCAAACCATATTTCGAAATGTCCATTAAATGACACATGTCAAAATTGTAATCTAATGTTGATGAATGGTCCTACGTAACGACATACGAGATACGTTTTACTTAAATATATTATTATATTCTGTGCTTGAAACTTGAAGGTTTTAGTTGTTGCAACAACCAACATTTTTTATTTTTATCTTTATATATCTGGCATTGAATTGGTTATAAAAACTATGTAAAAAGCGTAAGAATACTATAATTAGTTTGTTATCTATACTTATATTATAAAACGAAAAAGTTTGTTTCTTTAAAATTACCTGATGGTTTTGAAAAAATTCTGCTGATTATAATAGACAAGTTCATGAGAAAGGCTATAGGCTATCTAATATTACGCTATAATTCTTAGTTATCCTAATAGCAAATATAATCAGTTAATACCACAACAGTCGTCGACGGTTCTTATGTTTGTTTATATTAATTATATGGTTATAAATGTAGTAAGAGTATTTGTATGAATATTAGTATTGAATAAAGATTATTATTATTATTATTATTATTATAATCGATAGTCCGCGAGTGAAACCGCGTGTAAGAGCTAGCAGGTTAATATATTTAATAACGAAATAAAAGTAAGTCTAATTTCATTAGGGATAAGTAATGTGTTCACATTGTTCTTAAAAAATATCTTTAATATACATTAGCGATATATAAAAGTACTAAAAAGATCTACTTTTAAATAGCACGAAGACACTATAAGGGACCTAGCTCGTTGAATTGAAATTCCAAGTTGGTCTGAGATAGTCTAATGTCAGAGATAATCGAGAGAATGATATGAAGCCGTGACCTTGAATTAAGATAACTATCAATCTTATTACTGAATATAAAGACTAGTTCACACTTATTAATTTTAAAATTTTAAATATTTATGTTGTGAAATGTCAAACCTGCTAATGACTGTCTAAATCAATTTAGTCTTTATATGTGTAGAAAAATATATAGTAACAATTAAATTATATATGTAATTTTAGAACATAAAAAGAAGGTTTTGCTTTATTTTGGTATCAAAAGTAACGAAAATATTTTTAAAATAAAAAATGAATTAAAACTTTTTAAAACAGTACAATTTTTATTTAAAAAAAAAATCTATACTAACATGAAATTATAAAAATATATTTTTACAGACATTAATCTACAAATAAATCAATTTATTAAAAAAAAATTAATATACAACTTTGAACGCCTCTTTACAGTTAGATCGTGCGTAAGATCAATTGTTCAATTATACTCGCTAATTGCAATCAGCTTTTACGAGGTTTTCGTACTAGTATTTTATAGTTTTAAATTGAATTGATTTTAATTTCTCAAAAATACTAAAAAAAAAATATTTTAACTTTCAGATTAAAGAAATAATTGTAATTACATCGATTGTTGAAATCGTTATTGTCGTTCTTCTTATGGAAGAGTAACCCACTTCATTATGTAACGTGTGACGGCGCCAGTCTTTCTGGCTTCCCTTTTTCTTACTCACACGGGAGCGGCAGGCAGGGTGCCCATCTCTTACTCTAACCCACAGCACTAGTCGTAAAACGTGTTATTGTCGTATACAGTATTTATATTTTGGTATATATTATAACAGTATCTTGTAAGATAAAATAATGATCATACACAAAAATTTTAATGTACACAGTCAAGAAATGTAAGTTCTTAGTTACATATATTTTATAGTCAATATATACTTACTATATGTTCTCATAAATTTTATAATCAATAGATTTTTCTAATAAATAAACTTTCCTTACGTTATAGAATTTAAGTAATAATCTAAGTGAAACAACATCTGACACATCTACCTCTGCCGTCTACCCGTGAACACGATTTGCAAAGCATTCGAAACGTCGGGCAAAAATTAAAATGTAACCAAATTATACGCGAGTATAATCCGTAAAAATTAGTTTATTTCAAATATGTTCTCTTCAAAATCTAAGAAAATACTAAGTGACACATTTCAATATTAAATAGTTCAACTTAAAATAGTTTAAGTTTAATATCTTTACATTTTGAAATGTCCTGAGTAATTCTTGATAAGAAATATGTGTGTGTGTAAGCTTTTTTTTTCGGCTCTATTTTATGCGACCGACTTTTTAATATATTTTTATTAATATTTGGAGCAATATTTTTGTTATGTGCTTGTATTAAGATCAATATTGCACATAACGCTGCGTCACAGTTTGTTAATTTTGCCGTTGTCAACATATATTTTGTTAATATCACACTTGTACTTTTTGTGAAATTAAGTTACTAATGTTTATGAGTTGTTAGTTGTTTGCTCTTTCTCTAAATACTTTCCCGGCTGAGTTTGTTATGTGATTCTTCTCAGCCCAGGGCGCGTTTAGAATCATCATAGCTTTTATTTTAAGTTGGAAAGTGTCTCAATAGAAAGGTTCATTTTGACAAGTATGGTGTCATAATAGGCTCTCCTGACATTACATATGCACGAAAGAAATGATCACTGGTATTGATTAAAGATATTTATAAAAAAATAAATATTCAAAAATCTCAAACAGTAAAATTATTGTAATATTAAAACAAAACTTTTTTAAGCAATGATAGTTGTAACCGTCATGGTAGATCGATTGTTCTATAATACTTTTATTTGCGCATTATTTACCTGCTACAAAAACATATTTTGCGTAACAACAAATATGTATTCTCAATGGCATCGACCGACCATTCTTTTTTTCTCATAGACATTGACCTATAAAACATGAACTAGAGTAACAAAAGCAAAGTTAAGGTACTGTCTCTAATGGAATTTATCTAAAAATGGTTATAGTTAAATGATACTAATAATATAAAGAGGAAAAGATTGTGTTTAAACGGTCTTATCAAACAACCTACCGGATGGATAAAAATGAGTCTCTAAGATTATGACAGATAGGTGAGGAAGGCTAACTTACAATACGCTGTTAAACTTATTTGTCCTAATAGTAAATAAAATCGTTTATCCGCAGTTTAAACTGCGAGTAATAACTCATTATACATATTATAATATAGCCATTTGTTAAATAGAAGTTAGGTATCAGACTTATAAGCATCTAGTTTTTCAATATAATGCTTTTAAAAGCAATAAATATTGTAAAATTTACTGTTTTGAACAATAAATGCAAGTTGAGTTTTGAAACCTCGTGGTCATGGCTTTAAGTTAGAGAATGTCTCAACGGAAGGGCTTCCTGTCACTTCCATTTGACCCACACAAGTAATTATTGATGCAAGAAAAGAAATAAATAAAAACAATAAAAATAAACCATATGCATTAGTACTGAAACTAGGATCTTTAATATGGCGTAGTAATGTCCGCCCTCTGTCAGATATAACATTACAATAATGGTTGATAGCAAAACATACATTAAAGAATTTAGGATATTACAACCAACTCTTAAATTTGAGAAAGCCATCTCTCTTACTCGTATTTAAGGCAACTACAATAACTGGGTATTGTAATCTGATCCTCTAAGATTTGAGATTGAAGATTGTTATCGTCGACTGCAACCCTCGAGTTAAAACACATAACGGTATGAACTGTAATTATTTAGATTATAAAAAACCGTTTTATCTCTTTAGTAAATTATTTATTTAATTAATTTTATATTAGTCACCTTACATAAATTTGAATTTAATGAGATAAAAATATACCTATCATTTTGTAATAGTAACCAAGGAAAGGAATCGCAAAAAATATGTGCAAGAATTTATTTTTTATCAACACAAATTATTTAACCTTATCCTAAAAATAGGACATTCCAATTTATAAGTTACTATGTGGTGTGACTGTTTTGTAATATTAATTTATATTGTAAGAAATACATTCAAATAGACAATTCATGTATTCTATATACATATATATGCTGATAGCCTCAATCTGGTTATAGCACTAGTAAAACAGTTAAAAAACGATGAGAACACAGATATAATTTGTTATTTGGTCTTTATAAAATATTATAAGTATTTATGAAGTATTAAAAGTATTAAAAATAATTCAAATCATTTTTTTTTACGGACTACGGACTCGCGTATAATTTAGTTACATTTTTATTTTAACCCGACGTTTTGAATGCTTTCCAGCAATCGTGTTCACAGTTTGACGAGATGTAAGTGTCTGTCAGTAGGTCAGTTAATAATAATTACTTATAGGGTAATAATAAATATGCAATTTGTATTATGCATTAAAAAAAATTTTAATTTATGTACATATAATTATTTTTTTTCAAGCACGGTTAATGGAAGTCAAAACGCAGGCGGTCATGATTATTTATGTCATGACGTCACGAGATATTTATACATAAAAACACACTTGAAATAGTCCAGAGAATACCAAAATTAAAATTTAAATGCAAATAAATAAAATAAGTTTATTTATATGTTTATATATTAACAGTACTAGCTTTATACTCTTAACAATAGAATAATTGTTGTTTATAACTAGATGCCACCACCACCACCTCTTAAAATATTGGTTACCATCCTTCTTACGAATAGTCTTATCTAAACATCTAAAAAATAATATTGAGTTAGAGGTGTTGTCATTTCCGGCAGAATGACGAAAACCAGATCCAATAAGACTATAAAAACCCTGCGCACCACATTATTAGCTCTCTTACTTCGTAGCGGTCGTGCATACACTTTAAGATATTTCAATTCTAATATTTTCATAACACCCACTTTTTGTTAATATTTTTGTAATAACGACCAATATCATCATTTTATTAATATTCCTTTTCTTTTTATTACAATATTGAATAATTTATAATTATTGTTTTACTAAAATCTATTTTCCTTTTCAAGTTGCTAATTGATTGATTGATTCTAAAACCTCAAAGTTCTTGAAAATAAAAGTTATTGTAGTGTTAAAATAAACTTTTTTAAACTATATAAAGTTTAAAATTTCATGGCAGGCCAGCAATGTATAACCAATTTATAATAAGGATAGCAATTCTTGTATTGTAAATGTATTGTATGATATTTATACACGTTAAAATTATAAACAAAATACATAGTTTTCACTTAGTGTTAAATGTCGTATGTCAGTAAATATGTCTACAGCTAAAAAAGCTAAAAAATTTTCATTTCATTATTTAAGTTTTTTTTTAAACTTATAAGTATTCTGAAAACTAGAAACGCTCGCTCCATCACCCACAAACTGAAGCTTGACAACTGTACTTAACATGGTATTTCAGCCACATTTTTAATAAGCGAAGTAGGATGATAACCTTCAATATTGACCTTGTTCCGGAACCCCTCATTAGAATATATAATGAAAATTTAATTAGTGTATATTTATTAGGTAGGAGTTTTCAAAGCTCATAAGCCGCCCCTGACTTTAATCATTTAAAAATATTAAAATTATAGTAACTTGTCGAACATGGCAAATGAACCAACAAGTATATCTGACTTAAATATTATAAACATATGTATATTATTCATTATTTATATTGTGCTACTAGAAGAGCAATATTATTATTATCTTTTAATTATATTCTTATGAAAAGGTTGTTGCTTATTTCTGTACTTAACTTATTTAATATAAAAATAGCAACATATTTTTTAAAATGCAACTTATGAATAATAAAATTAATAACTTGATTACACAATTTTCGTAAAGCAATTTTAATAAATCACTGTTATGCAGTTATAGCCAAAAAAAATTTGTATATCAAATCAAATCTTTAAGTCACAGGCCACTGTCAGTTTTACTTTTACTGAGGTCTTTACTGATCACACCATTCATATATAGTCAAGGGCTTATGACATTGTTTCAGAATATGACATTGTTCACACTTTTACAAATCTTTATTCATTCAGTTTTTGTATTTTTCTATTATTCTCACGGGTATTAACAAACTATAGTCAGCACAAATATTGCACAAACAAACTTCTGCAATCCACTTCAATTGCTGAAGAGATAAATCATTAATTTAAAAATAAATAAATTTATTAAAACATTCTCGCTCACTACCGGAATCATATTCAGAGATACACAAACGCCATCTAGTAAAGTACAAGACCACTACATTGGTGTTAACTGCATTGTTCTCATTGCGTAATAATCACACGACTTTATAACTTCGCAATGTTTGTTATTCTTTGAATTGAATTTAAACTTCTTGTCGAACTTGTAAGTACTCTATAGATTTAAATGTATCATATACATACCATTACCTTTAAAAAAACCATTAAGGGTTCCCCATCAGCAAAGAAGTTCATGGTTAAGGCGTAATATTGGACTACCCGGCTGACTTTTCTGAGGCTAACCTAAATAAAAACAAAGTTCGCACTCATCATCTGAGGGGGACACCATACCATCGCTTTAGCACCCAGCGATAATATTTAAAATCAAATTGCAATAGGTATTGTAACAAACCGACAAGATTTTAATATTTTCTATATTATTAGCCCTCGAATGCTACTTTTATGGTTGCAAAAAAAATGGAATTATATTAATTATATTAGAAATGTTGGTTAATGCCATAAGATTTGTATCGTCATAATATTATCAATTATGAGTTTTTATGTTTGTAAACCATTTATACCAAAAGTATTAGATGGATATGTATAATTTTTTACACATATGTAGACAATTGTGTAGTAAAAGAAATAGGTGACATGTAATGAACTAAAAACAAGAAAAACAACAACACAACTACTTAAAGCCGTCACTAGAGGGCGTAAGTGTGTCACTATGTGTTACTTAATTTTAGTAAACTCATATGTAATCCTTTGCTATTTTTCCCTTAAGACCAATAACTAAATCCAGAGGTCAAAGCTAGTTCAATATAACTAACAAAACAATTAAGAACTTTGATAAACGAGAACATATTTTAGAAACTAATCAACCTACCTTGTTGATTTGATGAGAGTTACTCGCATGTATCATTTTCAAGGCGAGGCCGGATTTACGCTTGCTGTTCATCTATATTAACTTATTCTTACATTATATAACTTTTATTTTACATAAAAATGGAATAATTACTTTACAAATGTGCAACAAATCTATTATGATAAAAGTATTGACAAACCCTGAGAAATTGATTTTTGCTCTAACAATTCCCACAATTATAACTTCTATACCTATATAAGCTTATGGAGTCCTACTCCATGATCATACTAGTATTTGGTTTCACGAAGGATTCAATATCTTGTAGTGGTATTATTTCTTAAATATGTATAAGGTGAGTTGTGATATTTGAGATTTTTTTCCCCATGATTTTGCTATATTTAGTTTTATTTTCGGTTGAATATAAATTTTATTTTTAAAAATGGCTTTAAGAAACAATTCTATTTTTTAATTCCTAAATAACTTTAAATAACTTTTTTTATTAGTAATAAAAAAAACGTAAATAACACCCTCCCACAATACTTACCAAAATTACTTTGTTTCAGTTACTAGCTTTATGTTCATTGATATCAGCAAGTAGTGCGTTGTTCCCGCTCCATCACCATCACCATCATCCAGCAGTATCTCACCAGGAGGTGTTCAAACATGATGGTCCACACCATCCAATACCCATCCATCACCCAGTGCCAGTTCACCACGTGTCAGTTTTGCATCATGTGCCACATATTCCCCATGTCCCACATATTCCCGTGCCAATTCATCACGTACCACATCATGAACCCCACCACGATCACTACGTAAGTGCATTTCAGTAATATCTTGACGTGACAAAATTCTGTTTATTAAATGACAATCGAAGATCTTTTGAGGGCCGATCCATATGAAAATAATCCAAATAGATAGACAGACCAACAAATAAAACATTAAAAATTACCGAATAGGCCAAAACATATTTAATAGATAATCTCCGTTTCAATTACTATGTAATTTATATTTCATAATTCCAAGCGTTTTTATAATATTAATCAAATTAACCAAGCTTACATATTATGATATAATTGCACATACTCGTATGTACGATTACGTTATGAGAATTTTCGATGTCAAGCGTGTTTTGTAAAAATATTCTTTGTTTGTTACAACAACTTTTTACATATATAAAAACCTTTACAAAATTGCAGGTTAATTACACGTATCTTTAACCGAAATCAATTTGTGAATCAAATGGTTTATATTTCATTTGAGAAACAAATGACTGCAAAGACAACAGTAGGTAAAAAACTTTATCTATCTAGAAAAGATATCATAAAAAATATAATCCTGATGTAAGATATATTATATATTCGTGATATTAAAATCATGTCGCAAATATTAAATGCATATATTAAGATTCGATACCCACAATGAATACAAACAAGTACCTAATAAGCTTTTCAGAGTACAATTTTTTTTTTATTTCAACAGTTATTAATAAATATAATCTTATAATAAATAATTTTTAATTCAAAGTCATTCCCGGAGTACAAGTTCGCCTACTCAGTGCACGACCACCACACTGGTGATGTGAAGTCACAGCACGAGCACCGCCATGGGGACGTGGTGCAGGGCGGATACGAGCTCATCGAACCTGATGGCCGTTACAGGAAGGTCGAATACAAGGCCGACGACCACACAGGGTGAGTCACATATCGAAAAAACAAACATTGGAGTTTCATTGACAGTGAAGCACAAAGTATTGCCCTTGTTATAAAAATGTTAAATACCCGCTTGACATAACTAAGTCCGCCACTGTGCACAGCGGTTGGAGCCGAGCATGATTGCCGAATGAGTTTTGCCTACTTGTAAAATTAGCAGAGTAAATAGTGTTAACATGTTAACTCTAGGGGACACACTTTGACCATTTAATAAAAAACTACAATCACGTCAGCGTCACGTCAGCGTAACGTCAACTGTATATTAAGGGTATTTTGAAATTTATTTTACTATTTACTAGATTTTTCCGCTGACTTTGCATGTCTGCCAATATATTATTGTTAATATACTATTGTTAATTGGTTCCATGTCATGTATTGATGAACATAGTAATAAATTTTTTTAATATTCAATTTCTCTACATATAATGTTTTAAAATAGTAAAAACTCTTTTTTTTATATTCTTTTTTATTAATTACCTTAATTTATTAAGAACATAATATTACTGATTAAATAAATAAATAAAATATACAATCAAAAACACGGAAGACGGGTGAAGTGTATCGAGTCGAAATATATATATACAACGTACATTACTTTGATTACTTTGTAACGATTAGATTTTCTATTTAATTATTTACAATATAATTTACAAGACAGAGAGAAATACACAGACAGAGAGAAAGACAGTCAGATATTTCAGTAACAAGACAGAAGTATGAAAAAAATACTTTTAAAGATGTCAGCCTTATTATACTGCATTTCGATAAAAAAAACTATAGTAATATTTTGTTAATTCTTAAATCTAGTATCTAGATGTAGATTTTATCTTAAAACCTTTTAAGATTTGTTTTAAAGCCAGAGATTAATGTGAATTTAAAACTCTAATATATATTTTTTATTTTCAGTTTCAAGTTGTTCATAAGTTGAATAAGTTTGTTATAAGTATATATTCCCTTCTATTTTATTTTATTAATATTATATTTTCTTTACAGTTTTAACGCCGTAGTCCATCATTCTTCGCCTCATCATCACATACATCTGCAACACCACATTTAATACTTGAAGGAATGCGACATTAAGATCTTAGATCTGACCAGATACAAAAACTATGAAATTGATTGCACTGAGTTTTAATTATTTTATAAAATAAAGAGATGTCTAATCTTTTAAATTAATTTTATTTAAAATATAACGAATAATTAAAAAAAAATAATAAGATAAAAAATATACATATTTTTTATATTTTTTTATAAAAGAAATTAAAAACATACTTTTATTTAAATGATTTTAAGATTCTTTGAATATGAAATCGAAGAAATTTTCCATTATTTAGTGATATACATATTTATGAAATTAAATATTTTAAATTGATTATTTCAGCTGAAATAAATTAATATGAACATTTTTTTTTTTATTTATAAAATTTTAATATAGTACTAATAATTGTAAATCAATATTGTTAGTTATCTAAAATTACTAGTCAATCCAGTTATACAAGGACTTCGATAAAATTAGAAATTTACTATGAATGCATAAATATATACATATTAAACGAAATATATTATTTAGTCAATGTATTAATAACAAAGTGATATACTACTAACAATCACGAAATCTCTAAAAGTATAGGTTCTAAGACATTTGCATGGAAATTTTCAGCAAAATATGTTAATTTTTACATTTGAGAATGTTAAGGAATATGTTAAATTTTGTATTGAATATGCATATTTATGAAAGATACACAAAGTTTTATAATTAGACACTTTTAGTTACAATTGAATTATAATTTTTAAAATTTAACAGACTGTCAATGCTGAAAAAATTTATAGGCGCAGCCGCTGGCGATTACTTAATTTCAGTATAATTGGATTGAAATAACACATAAATCACAAGTTCCTTTACAATTCAGACATCGGAATAAATTTTGTTATTCGGAAAAATTACACGACCAAGAAATAAGACATGTCTAGTACAATAACTATTCTTATAAATAATATACTAAAAAAGTCGTTAATTTGAAATATTTATAAATACTTCTTTAAATATGTAAATAACTTTTACGTTTTTTATGTAAAAACTTACAAATTATCCTCAAAATTGACATCAATACAAGCATATAATAAAAGTCTAATTAGAATAAAAAAAAAACAGAAAAATTAATTATATAGTAATTAAAAAATAACTAATATATATAATAAAGAAGTAATTAATGTAGTACTGAATATTCATTATATTCAGAAATTTCATCTTGGTGTTAAATCAAAAACATTTACTTTTTGTCAAAAAAAGTAAAAAAATTGCTTATAGTATAGAAAACAATTATATACTTATAGTGATTATAACATTCAAAATATTAAAAATAACTAGGTTATATTAAAGAGTTTAGTAACAACATAATTTTTTTACGTTGTTTCAGTAACCACATAGTTACAGAGTTAATTAAAGTTGATTATATAATTATAATACGCGAACACGCCTATAGTTAAATCGTGAAACGGCGTTATAATTGTTCAACTATTGATTTCTTATAGGAAATTGAAAATTAAATATTAATACCAATATCATATATAAATACAGATTATATAATGTCTGTTATCAGTTAAGCAAAGCATCACCTTCAAGGCAACAGGCGATGGCTTGGAAGGTATTGTTTATATATTCAGTATTCATATACAATCGATATCTTCAATACGATGAAACAAGTTATCAAAATTTGTCAGAACTATTTAGAAATTGTCATCTTGTACTTTATAAAATTATAATTATATTGTGTATTGTTTTTTTAAAAAAAAGTCACGATTTTTTCAACTCTTACTCTTATAATATTCTTTGTTTTGTCTTTCACACCTTTGACCTAAATCCTTAGAGGGGAAGTGATAAAACTGAGATTAGCTTATAACTGGTATAAATGTTTTTAGAAGTAAACCGTAAGTAAGTAATTTATTTTATTGCTAATAAGAAATAAATTTAAATTTTCAAAACTACATGACTTCTACTATTTTAGGTTCTGTTATAGGGAATATTTATGATTTGTCATTATTACAATGTATTAAATTGACTATACTTATGTTATTCTTTCAGAATTCATGAGCTTTGACCGTGGCTGAAACGCAGCATTAAATCTTTTATTATTTTTTTTCAGGTTAATATATTTTTAGGTGTGGCACTTTTTGCGCTAACCGGTGCAGACCCACCTTACTCAAAACAAAAGGTAAAAATAAATTATTACGGCCAACTGTCACATATTGGATCAAAAAATCCTGAGCATCACGAAGCATATGTAAGAAATTATATTTTTTTTTATCACACTATTGTCAGCAGTAATCAAAAATATCTATCTAATAAAGATTTAAATGCAACATGATAACTAAAATTTAATTTATAAAACAGAATTTCAACCTAAGTTACAAATGCGTAATAATGTAGAAACTTAACATATTCGTAGGCTTGGTCGTATCCTTCATACGAATTCACATATGAAGTATCGGACCATCATACGCATGATTTCAAGGGACACCATGAAACTCGGGAGGGTGATGCAGTAAAAGGATATTACTGGCTCATTCAACCTGATGGTCTCAAGCGTACTGTCAAGTACCGCGCTGACAAACACAGCGGGTAAGTTGGACAATCAACTATCTTATACAGGAATATATTTATTATTTGAATATATTCTAATAAGCATCATTTATAACCAGTCCGTACTATTCGTAAAATGATTAGGATAATAATTGATGTCTTTTACCTCCTTTACTGTGTCATATTTAGGTCTGATGAGTTTCGTGATCGTGGCAATTCAGATTAATTTACTGAATAATATTCAAATTTATAAAACAGCGCAAGCAAAACAAGATAATATTTCTGGTGACTTGTTCAATTGTCCCACTTTTGAGCGATTTCAAATCGCTCTGTTGATCTTCAATGTTATTCTATTAAATCTATTAATGTTATTTCTTCTTAGCTTAATTTTTAAGTTCCCTCTTTAATTACTTTTAGCTATCCGTGATTTGACTCGTATAAAATTATGCAATTATTATGCAATATAAAAAGATGACCTCTTATACCTATTACTAATTTTATGATTGTAACTACATAAAAATTGTCAATATAAATAAATACATAATTTTTACAGATTTAATGCTCACGTTGAATTTACTAAGCCATGGTATGAAAAAGAAGATAGAAATCAAGCGGAAGGTAGGCAAGGAGAAAACCAAAATCTCGAAGGCCAAAACCAAAATGAGAGTAATCAAAATGAGGGCAATGATGGTGGCAACCAACAACAAGGAGAAGGCAATGAAGAAAATGAATTGAATCAAAGAGAAAATCAGGAGAGTGATGGAAATGAAAATAATAACGAAGAAGCAGGCGAAGAAGCAAGACGAAACGAAGTGAATATTGAAGGTAACTCTAGAGAAAACTCACGTGGTGAACGAGGTCGTGCAAGATGGGGTCGTAACTGGCAAAGAAATAATAATCGTGGTAGAGAGCAACAAAGAGAAAATGAAGGACAAAGACAAAACGAAAATCAAAATAATGATAACAGTGGTGGAAATGGAGAAAATAGTGACTTAGGTGATGAGGAGAGTAATAATAACGATCAAGGTCGCGGAAACTCGGAAGAAAGTTCACTTGGTGAGCAAGGTCGAGATGGATGGGGTTTTAATGTGCAAGAAGGTAACTTACGCAATGGAGAAGGACAGGGAGAAAATAACGAAGAAAGAGAAGACGAAGATGAAAATAATGGTGATAATAGAGAAAATAGTGAATTAAGTCGAGGAGACGGAGATAATGGTGATCAAGAACGTGGAATCTCTGGAGGAAACTCGCGTGAAGGACGAGGTCGTGATGGATGGGGTCGTAACTGGTCAGGAAATAACAATCAGGGTAGAGAGGAAGAGAGAGGCAATGAAGGAGAAGGACAAAACGAAAATGAAAATAATAGTAATGGTGGTGGTAATGGAGAAAATAGCGAGTTAGGTGATGGGCAAAATAATGGCCAACAAGCTGACAGAAGATCTCAAGATGGAGCTCGCGGTGGACGCGGTCGTGGTGGATGGAACCGTGGTTGGCGAGGAAATAACAACCGTGATGGAAATCGACAGGACGAAAGGGAAAGACAGAACAGAAATGAAAATAATGGTGATAATGGACAAAATAGTGAATTAGGTAGGGGTGGTGATAATAGTGATCGAAATGGCGGGAACTCTGGAGAAAATTCACGTGGTGGACGAGGTCGTGGTGGATGGGGTCGTAACTGGCAAGGAAACAACAATCGGGGTAGGGAAGGACAAGGAGGCAATGAAGGGGAAAGACAAAACGAAAATGAAAGTAATAGTAATCTTGGTGGTAATGAAGAATATAACGAATCAGGTCGAGAGGGAGGTGAAAATAGCGATCAAAACCGCGGGAACTCTAGAGAAAATTCACGTGGTGGACGAGGTCGTGGTGGATGGGGTCGTAACTGGCAAGAAAATAACAATAGAGGTGGAGAGGGACAGGGAGGCGATGAAGGGGGAAGACAAAACGAAAATGAAAACAATGGAAATAATAGCAATGGTGAAGAAAATAGCGAATTAGGTGGTGGGGGGAATAATGATCGTCAAGATGACAGAAGATCTCAAGCTAGTTCCCGCGGTGGACGCGGTCGTGGTGGATGGAACCGTGGTTGGCAAGGAAATAACAATCGTGGACGGAATGAACAGCGAGACAATGAAGGTGAACGACAAAATGAAAACCGTGGAAATAGCGGTGATAATAGAGACAATAGCGAGTTAGATGAAGGTAGGGGTAATGATGGGAATGAGGGTCAAGCTGACGGAAGATCTCAAGATGATTTACGTGGTGGACGTAATCGAGGTGGATGGGGTCGAGGTTGGAAAGAAAATAATCGTGCCGGAGAAGGACAAAGAGGCAACAACCAAGAGAATGAAAATAGAGATAGAGGTGACAGAAATAAGGACGATGGTAATGAACAAAATAGTAATAGAAACGAAGAAAACAATGAAAATAATGAAGGAGGTCCAGATAATGATGGCAGAAATATTGCTCAAAAGAAGCAACGACACAATAATCTTGAATATCACTTTATAATTCATCACCCGAAACACTACCCAAAGTCTAGAAAAAATTGAATATTAATAGGTATCTATAAAATAAAATGAATTTCTTTTCCTAAAATTTTTATAATATATTGCAGCTTTCAACAATTAATTTATTAATTACTATTATCTTACTACTGTGTGTCAATAAGTAGATTTAATATAAATTATATTCGCTTTATTCTGTCTGTTACATCTGTATTCCATTTGACGTACACTATCACTGGTATGAATTCAAAGTGGAAAAGAAATGAACATTTAAAAGAAACGAACATTCATTACATTGGAACAATATTACTTTACTATGATAAATAAATAAATTCCCAAATACCCCTAACGATATAAATATTGTTAATATCTTAATATTTAGTTTGCTAATCTCTTATTTTCAGGCGTAATATTAGTTATAAAACTGTTATAATGTAAATAAATAAAAAAACAGGTCTGATTTTTTTTTTCCATTTTTTTATTCTATAAACGTATTGGTACCTCTTATTAATTTTGTACGTTATAAATAAGATGGTGAGTACAGCGGAATAAATATATACAATAGTAAAATTAAGATAAATCTTGTAACTGGTATAGAAAAAATTTTTTAAATTGGATAAAATAACTACATTTTTAGGCCAAGTATAAATTCCCTGCAAAAGTATCCAAACAAAATTTTTGAAAATTAACTTTCTTGTATATTAGGATATCAGAAGTTCGGAGAAATTGTATGCTTCGTTTGGCTTTGTATCTTTCCCAATAAAAAAAATAATATTATATAATTTTTGAGGAAAAGAAAAACAAAATTTTATTTATCTCTAGTAATTCCTACATAGTCAGTTTTTTTCCAGAATACACCTCTCTTTTATCTGAATTGATCAGTATGTTTTCCTTCACGTATAACGAAAAAAATTTCTCTGTTTTTGTAAATTTACTACTCTGAAATTAATTTAATTACAATCACAAGGAAAGGCTCATAACTTCCATAACTCACAAAAATAAAAAACGTCTATAACTGCAGATGCATTTTATTAATTAAACGTAATACTTGGCAAAAAAAATGTACTAAAGGAAATAAGAAAATTGCTTTCAATACATGAAGACAATTTATGTTGATGTATCTTCACAGTGCGCAATCCGTAACATAATGTATGTTATATGTTAAAGAAGTGTGTGTGTATAATCTAAATCCTAATCAGTTTCATTTAGCTACTCTAATTTATAGCTAAGTCTATACAAGATAATATAAGAGCTGAACTAAAATGAAATCTAAAAAATTAAATCGATGGTAAATGATTTAGAAGATTTTTTAATTCTATAAATACAATTAAAATTGTTTAACAAATTGTAACAAAACTAATTAATAACGTTTGTTTGAGTACATATAGTGAAATTTGTTGCCTAATAAAAATTCAATCGTCCATAACTCTAAGCAACCAGTGTACAAATGAATTGTTAATATAATTTCAACAAAAGGCGTTGGTTCGTATTTGCGTAACATACTCCCTTACGTTACGCAATTTAATGTGTACTCTTCCACACAAGAGTTATATGTGTTACGTCAATCGATGGATCACGAATGTTGCTTTTTGCGGGATTATTAAATCATACACTTCATAAATATGCATCATATGTTAATTATATGATTAGATTAATTGAAGATAAATTTTAACGTATCTGAATCCGATTTTAACGTATCTGAATCCGATTTATTGATAATTAACTTATTTTATAATTAAAATTTGTTTAAAAGTAACAATATTGATTCCTTTTTGTAAAAAAAAACAAAATAAGAGCTTAGTTGCTTTAAAAAAATGAATAGACTTGGTCTGAGAACATCTAAATAAGTTATTTCATGATTTTTAGTATTATATGTAATACATATGTTATCTAGTTTTTAATCAATCCGTAACATGAATACAGACAGGTCTATTAACAACTTAATCGTGAAATATAATTGGTCAATGAAAGTAAAGAGTAAAAAACTAACAATACTGTATATATAGACCTGATATCACATTATCAGTTAAGTTATCGTCAGGTAACGTGGGTGTGATCTAGCCTTAACTATGTTTTGGAAGGTAAATAAAACAGTGGACCGAAATAAACCAATTAGGGTTGAAATCAAATAACGTCTTATTATAGGATATATAAAATTAATCTACACATATCTTTGCTATATTTTTTTATTGATCCTAAATTTTTTTATGATATTTATATAATGATAATGTCGTTAATATTTAGATTGTATTGGTACTGGGCGTGGCTATCAGCGTGCTTGGAGATGAGGAAGCTGTATCTCAACAGAGAGTAACTATCCATCATCCGAAACACGCTGCGGTCGTCTCACACGCTGATGATAAGCAAGAGAATCATAAGGACTACGTAAGTCAAACAATGAATTATTAAATATACAGATGTAACTAAGATGACAATAATTACCATTTATATAAATTATTTTACGGATTTACCCGCATTTACATTTTAAATTAATTATATTTAAAAATATTTTGATTGTCTAATTGAATGATACATACATCTTCATCATCTTTCCGCGTACACAATTGCTACTAAGCAATTAAAACGTCGAGTTATGATTTCAAGAATGTAATATATAATTTATATTTTTAGGTACTTATATCAGTAGTAATTGTTATGTTAAAATGAATTTTTTAGACCGTTTGTTTATTATGCTTTAGATTCTATAGAATTTCTATCCAAAGTTTGAAATTTGCAATACCCATTGCAAAATACTTTGAAAATATGCTTTGTTTTTATATTTTGATCTTTAAAACAATCAAATTATTAATTAAAGATTTACGGCAATAGGTTATAAATTTATTCAAGTTTGATTTTATTAACGTTTTCCATCTTTTTATTCATATTTATTTGGTTTTGGGAAATATACATGAATATAAAAATTTGAGCCAAGTAGAAATGCTATAATTCGCATTATACATATGAGATTGATAATTTTTGAAAATCACGTTATGATCATAATAACGAATTTCCTATATAAGTATTTAGATTTAAGTAAGTATATATATATACTTATAAAGCGAAAAAAGTTTGTTTGTTTAAGCGTGATAATCTTCGCACTTACTAAATAGATTGGAAAAACTCTCTGATTATAAAAGTTAAACTTGTCAGGAAGATAAAAGTTAATTTACCTTCATAGTAAATAAAGTCGCTCACTCTCGGCTTTAATTGCGAATTATAGATAGCTAATCAAAAAAATATATGTTTATATATTTCTTACAATAATGATTAACTAAAACTCATAAATAAGCAAGTATCGAGTTCTGACCTTATAAATGATAATCTATGTAATTTTTGACTAATACACAATTGTTTTCTAAGATTTACACGAGTACTACACATTTCAATTAAACTATTTTTCGGATATAACTCGCGTTTATTATTACATTTTTATATTTAACCCGACGTTTCGGATGCTTGGCAGCAAACGTGTTCGCGGTAAGACGAGATGATGGTGTCTCCAAATGTAATGATAAACGCGAGTTATATCCGAAAAAAAGTTTTATTGTAATATACAATTACTAAATTTAGTTAGACGCAATGATAAGGAACTAGTTTGAATCTACTTGTAGTATGTAACGTAAATACTGTAATTTTCATTCATTGTACCGTGAAAATGTCCTACATTATCATAATTAATTTAAAATTACAGTCCACATTGCTAAAATGTTTAAATATTGCAATATAGAATAAAACATAAATATACCAGGCTTTAGCATTCTAAATTAAAATTTTCGAATTTTAGTATACAATAGTATAGACAATCATTTAAATAGGAAATTGGTATGAATTTCAAAGAAACGGCGCGGAAATATAAATAATCACTTAAGGGTGTTCCTGAATTAAGGTTCCGTTGATTTTTTTTTATTATTCTTACATGTTTCTATCCCATTATACATTAGAAAAAGGGTGTATGATTAACGTACTTAAAGAGAAGGAAGAAAATCACCCTTCTAGTATCACTTTCATTTCCTTTCATTGGCGATTTATTGGGTTTGAGTTTTCGAGTTGAAATTGAAATCTTACAAAATAACGTACAAAAAATATGGACCTTTTTAGTAATTAAAATTGAAAGTAATATGATTCTAAAATTGTTTAGGATTGGTCGTATCCATCTTATGAGTTTTCATACAAAGTCAAAGATCCACACACTCACGATATCAAGGGCCAAAAAGAAGAACGTGATGGTGACAAAGTCAAAGGAGACTATTGGCTCATTGAACCCACCGGACGTAAAAGAACTGTCCAATACCATGCTGACGATAAAATCGGGTAAGCTGCAAATATTGCAGATCATCACGAAACTATATTAATTATACTATTACTCATGAATCAATTTGTATTAATTATTATTTTTTTATTACTTTTATTTATTTTTCAGCTTTAATGCTCAAGTTGATTATACGAAAAGCGAATATTCACTGAAAGAAACAGATCAAAACAACGAAAATGAAGATCGCAGGTATTATGTTTATATTAACCATAAATTTTTTAAATAAAAAAATATTAAAGCACATTATAATTATTAATACCTATAAATATCCTTTTTAGCTTAAATTATAATGGTAATAACTACGAAGTTATAGGGGGCAATAATAATGACGGTCAGACAAACATAGCAATAAATGATAGGGAAAATGAGAATAATAACGAAAAAGGCGAATCAGAAAATTTTGGTGATCAAAAAGGTAACATTCAAGAAGAAGACATATTGAAAAATGAAGAAGCAAATGGTGGAGGAAACAACAATGAAAATCAAGAACCTAGACGTGATGCAATTGTTACCTTAGAAAGTTTGAATGAAAACATCGAGTCTCAAGAGCGTTGTAAATGTGACGAACGTCTCCAAAATGACAACAGAAATAACATAAATGAAATAAAAAACAATAACAATGGTGGTCAAGATAGTACATCTCGTAGAAAACGAAAAAATATTAATCGTAATATTAACTCCAAAAGCGAAGATAATAACGAAAATCTTAAACATATCATGTTGGGAGACGTAGAAAAAAATAAGAGAAAATCAAGCACTAGTGATAAAAAGATAAATAATCAAAAGGATAATTTAAATGATAGAAAAAAGAATAATGATAGCGTTGATTTCGGTAGCCGAAATGATAAAAGAAAACAAAATCAGTCTCGAGGTCCTTATAAAGTGGAGGATAAACAGCAGAACAATACTGTCAAAATCGAAAAAAAAAAAGAATCTGAGATATTAGAACAAAATAATAAGGAACATGAGTACCAACATCGCATACTCATTCATCATCCCAAAGCTATTGTGCCGAAATCAAACCAGAAAAGTTAGTTTAACTTAAACAGTGCCTAATAAGTAATTTAATTTAGTGATGATAGTCTGGGACACCCACATTAAACTGTTTTGACCTAGACATTTGTAGACTTGATTTTTGTGCGAAAGATACAATAAAAATTAAAAGTCTGTCTTAACATTATTTGATTAAATATAATCCATTGCAGTTACTTTTTTATGTATATAATATTATATTTTTAAAATATAAATAGTGGATAATTATGAATCCAAAGAAAATAGAAGAAAGAATTTGTAAATATACGGATTGGTAAATCAATTTTGCATTAATTACATTTTAATTCGTTTCTCATAATAAATGCATATAATATTAATTAACTTAAAATTTAAAAGCCTATTTAATTATTTTCAAGCTTTCGTATTTTTTATGAAAACTATTTATATATTTATATGCAACGACATAAATGTCACAAAAGAAGAGATCCTTTATCATTAAGCCTTTTTTCGTTATTTTTTTAATAACCTGTTAATTAAACAAAAAATATCATCGTGATATTCTACAGCAATAAACTTTCTTGTTAAATTCTATATAACAAAATTCTGTTACGGTATCTGATAACTGTTCAGCCGAGTCTTGACTATTTTTCACTTTTGAAGTTATTGTTTTCACAACAGCAAAAAAAAAAAAAAAATAATAATAAACAAAATAATTTGTATAAAGTATTAGACAAAGTATATAAAAAAAAATAAAACTTGAAGACAAAAGTTAAAAAATTAAGAGAAATAGTCCTAATTATTTTTTATAAAAATATAAAACGGCCTAAAGTGACGATAGGTTTTTAAACTATGTACACATTTTCATAGATGTATTTTAATTATAACACCTTAAAAATAATAATTTGTTGAAAATATTTCATTATATTCAATGTAATGAATAAATTGATAAAATAATAACTGAACGTGATAAGTGTTTATGAAGACTATCTATTACTTTTAACTAATAACAATCAATGATATTAGTTAAAAGTAATAGATATGTATGTAACGTTATAATGATTTGATAATATTTAATGTTTCAAGTACTTTATAAAATGTAGTATGATTTCGAAGAAATCCAATAGCTGGATTGACCCATGAAAACACTATAAGTAAATAAAAGTCTTGATATTAGGTTCTAGAGAATCAAGAGAAGACTGTTTTCTCGAAAATAATAATCAGAAGATTTCACCTAATAATAAGAATACAAGATGCTCTTATATGTCTTTTGTGAATGATCTAAGGTTTTTCACAATGTATATGTTTGTTAACGTACCGCAAAAAAAACATTTATTTATAATCGAATAGAATTTTCACTATACTATATTTAGTTCTCAACGGTTTAATAGAATTGACCCAAGCCCAATCTCCCTGCAATTATCATAAGAGCAGACAAAAGTCAGTTATAAAGTAAAATATTCTTCAAAACCAACGGTAAAAATTCAATAAAAAACTGATATTAGGAGGATTAAGACCTTTTTTTTTCCGTTGTAAAACCCGTTACGGTTACCCCGTCGGCTGAGGGGAGTGACGGGCGGGGGGTGATGCGGGACCACTCGGCAGCATAGAGAATGCTGCCATTTTTAAGATGATAATTTAAAATAATCTATTTAAATTGCTTTATTTTTCGGTCTTTGAAAAAATCAATCATATAATACTGTTTCATATATATCTGTCATATTAATATGAGATATATATGAAACAGTATTGTTATATAACAGTATTTAGAAAAGATAGATCTTTACCGGTTATTTTTTGTTATTTTTTTGTGAAGTATTAAAATTAATTTTAAATTATCGTCATTATAAAAGTATTGCATCATTGTGCCATTTCAATTTATATGTTTCTGTATTATATAGTATTTATAACTCTGCACGTTATAAGTAAAATATACCTATGATTGATAATGCTCAATAAGTGAGAAATTAAAAACTATAATAACAACCCATCCGTAAAATAATAATACACGCAAATCCGGTAATTATTTCAAAAACCTTCCAATGTTTTTATTAACTTCAAAATATTTTATAGAGTCAGTTAGTTTCTTTTATTTGAACATTCAACATGATTAAGGTAAGATTGAATTTAATTATTTTTCTTTTTTATTAAGTTTCAAGTTAAATTGAACTTAGCTTGATTTCTTTCTAATTAAGTTAACAATTATTTCATTTGATATAAAACTATTTTTACGGATTAAACTCGCGTATAATTTTGGTTACATTATAATTTTAACGCGACGTTTCGAATGCTTTTTCAGTAACCGTGTTCACGGGTAGAAGAGAAGTAAGTGAGATTCAAATATAACCAAAATTATACACGATTTTAATCCGTAGAAATAGTTTTATTTCAAATGTGTACTCGTGAAAGTACAATTATTTCATTTATCTTATTTTACATTTACCATAGTAAATGTAACATTATTAAAATTAAATGTAAATATATTTAGGTAATTCTACTCGCCATTCTTTTTGTGGTCTGTGCTCGCACTGAGGATGCTAAAACCGAGCCATCTGTGAGCGACTCGAAAAAGCAAGAGTACTTTGGATCTGAAGTTCATCGTGGTAAATCTCACAAGGTGACTGAATGAATATATACAACTTTATTATATAATATGGTATTATATTTCATTTTATACAAATTAAACAATTACATTTGAAAAATTGTATATCAATTTCTCTAATTTTTTTAGGAGAAGGACCTTGAACTGACTGACGCGGAAAATAGGTAAGCTAGAAAATAATTATATAAAAAAATATATGTTCTTTTAAAGTAAAATAAATAAAAATATATAATTATTTAACATAAGCCGTTACAATTCAAACAATGTTAACTACATAGCCAATACAAGTCTGTACAATAGTATTACATAAAGTCTTGAATTCGATTACCATATAAACTCCTTATAAAAAATATTGTAGGATTATTCAAGACGTCTTCAGCCCCGACTACTATGAGCCCATTATAATTTTGGACTATAGATATTTGACGACCGGAGGCAGAGGCTATGCCCGTGGTGACGGAGGGCAAATTTTAATTCTTCCTTCAAGAGATCACATGCCCGCTCCACAAAACAACTACGACACACTCCTGGAATATCTTCGTTTAAAACATTTGGAACATATTAGTAAGCCATACATGCCTAATTCAAGATTAAGAGAAAATTATGCTGAAATGGACGAAGGTATCTCGAGGGAAAATGGCAGAGAAAATGAAAATATTAGATTAAATATAGGAGGCAATATGGTAGCAAAAATGAGACAGAATATGAGGGAAAATATGGGAGGAAATATGGGAGGAAATATGGGAGGAAACATGAGAGTAAATATGGCAGGAAATATGGGAGGAAATATGGGCGGAAATATGGGAGGAAATATGGGAGGAAATATTGGAAGAAATGTGGGCGGAAATATGGGCGGAAATATGGGAGGAAATATGGGAGGAAACATGAGAGTAAATATGGGAAGAAATATGGGAGGAAACATGATAGAAAATATGAGAGAAAATATGGGAGGAAACATGGGAGGAAATATGAAAGATAATAGAAGGGAATTTGTAAGAAATATTTTAAACGACAGAAGAGACTCACAATATCACAACGATAAATATCGACATGACATAGAAGACAAATGCAATTGTGATGCTGAATATGGATTTGCTTTGTATAACAATTAAAATATATATTTCTTTTTTTGTAATAAGCAGTTCATTTATTGGCTCAATTATTAAATTATATTAAATATTCCAACTTAATATTACAAGATTTTGGTTTAAAGTTTTATTATTCACCTATGTTGAGGTTTAAAAGTTTAATGAGTAAATTCAATGCAAAAAATATTAACGACTGCCCTGTGGTTGCTTCAGCTCATATAAGGTAACGATTTTCTACTTAGCTTCAAACTAACTGATGTTTAATCGAAATTATATTCTTGAGCATATTAAAAATTCTTTTTTAATACCTTGAAAATGATATTCCGTAACTTTCAACCCTCAGTTATTAAGTTTCGGGAACAATTTTTCTTAAATCTCAATCTACATTTTAAAAGAAATGATAACTGAATTTGTCCTTGCGATTTTAGAGATTTTAGATTATTCGTTCAGTAAATTGGAAGTTCATAAGTATTTTAATAACAATATTTGAATAATTTATTTTCATCGGCATTGCATTTTTTAGTCAAAATTATTCAGTTCAAAGTCAAAGATTAGTCTATATACAAATTCACTTACTTTATTCTTTTTATAATACAAATAACATGGGAAAAAATGTTACAATACATGTAGTATGTGTAGTCTGTACATTAATAAAGGTTCGAGGTCGCCGGTTGGATAAATTTTAGGTCTGTAATCCAGCACAGCTCTCAGTAAAGAATAGAGTACAATAAAAGTACTTTTAGTAGTATAAATTCATTTTAGATTTATATCCCTTAAATGTAACGGAAAAACTGATTATGATAAAAAAATACATTACATATCC
The DNA here is from genome assembly GCA_959347395.1 of Mechanitis mazaeus. Lineage (NCBI taxonomy): Eukaryota > Metazoa > Arthropoda > Insecta > Lepidoptera > Nymphalidae > Mechanitis > Mechanitis mazaeus. Next base: position 12,386,559 of record OY365750.1, read on the forward strand.
TACATTCATTCGAATAAAGTTATTTTAAAATTGCACGGTTTTCCTTAGATTTGCACTGTACGTCAATACCTAGCGTATTCTAAACGAAATAATTTGTTAGGATTACGTACCCTAATAATTTTATAATATTTACAATAAACCGATTATTGTTATTAAAATGATTATGGCTGATGTAGAAAATATTGTAAATTAATATCACGGTTTTCAAACAATCCTTATGTTTATTTTTTACTCTTTGTACAATATACATAACATAACATTTTGCTCTTTGTACATAATTTTTGTATTTAAACTTTCGTGATCTATATTATATATACATCCGGCTGTACTTAGGTAATCACTATCGACATTTAGCCGACTAGTTACTAAATCATTTAGGGTCCTTAAGAGCTCTGAGCATGGTGGAATCGCGGCGTGAACTGCGTGAACTGTGATGCTCAGAGCTCATGAATAAGTAACCCGAATGAGTTAGAAACTAGGCAGTTAATTTCGATAGTAATTACGTGAGTACAGCCGTATAATAATAACACACAACAATGTATAGCTTCCTATAAAAACAATTATGTATAGACTGTTAAATTTAATGCGGACTCCATGACACGGTTGTTAAGCTTAGAGATAGCAACGGGGTGATATCGCAGAGATCGCAGGTTCAAGTACGACTATTTCTTATGTAAATTAAAAAAGTATATATTTTAATACTTAATATGTCAACGTGTCAAATGTATTTGATCAGAACATTATACATGCTAATGCAAATAACTTCATTATTATTGTGATTATTTCATAATTTAGACTTCATCTGCAATAATGACTACACAATTTAGCCATTAATAATTGTTACCGTGAAATCGATGTTAAGTATTAGATGTGTCTTTAACTAACAATGTTGTCATAATGTCCGGATTTAAAGTCTTATTTATTTTCTAAATTATGATATAATTTAAAGATAATCTTACCATCCTTCAATCATAACCAATATTTTTTTTGGTAGTAATGATAAAAATAAAATATTATTATCTTAAATAAGTATAGAATGAAAAATTTTAGGGCACGGGCGAGACAAAAAAAAAGCAAAAGAAGCTCTTACTCGTCAAAGTTTGTTTCGTTACTAATGCTACTCCTCTTAGACGAATAATGGTGAAGGATGTCGAAAATTGGCAGAGCTGTCGAGGACAATGCCTTATAGATCCTGAAGTTTTTTGGTGACACTTGTGATTGTAGTTTTTTATTAAATGGACAAAGTGTGTCCCATAGAGTAAAGATGTGGAATATTTAAAAAATCGTACGCACGATTTCTTATTAGACTTAAGATTATAGCCACTACATACTCTTCTAATTTTACAGGTATACGAAACGTTCAGCAACAATGCTTCGCTCAGCTCCACCCGCCGTGCACAGTGGTGGACCTAGTCTATTTTTATTTTATTGTGCATATATTATTTCATCCTGTAATTCCTTTTACCTCCTCTCATTATATCAATCTAAAATTATACCCCTCTTTTTCAAATATATTAAATACTTTATTTAAAATAAATTTTAATCTGATTTATTTTCATGGTGGTATTAGTTCCAAGTTCCGTTCTTATTAATTTTTTTTCTTTTTAAACTACAAATTAAAAGATTAATTTGTAGTTTAAAAAAAAATGTATATAGACATCAATAATAGCGTAGTGAACATTTTTAAAATGTCTTTTTTAATAACTTTTTATATGTAAATTAAAGTATTAAATAAAATTGTCAGGCTGTAATCACGTTATTATTATCGAAATATTCCAACCCAGTTTTTAACCCATTCGGATTCCTTATTCATGAGCTCGGAGCATGGGCAGAATCGCGGGTTCGAAACTAGTGAGGAAAATTCCGATAATAATAACGTGAGTACAGCCGGATACTTATATTTAATAGTAATCGTGGATCACGAAAATTTACATACAAAAAAATTTATAATAATATAATTTTTATATTATTAAACACAAGTGTTAGCGCAAGTGAGAGGTCTAATACGTAACATGTCCACGTGGTTCTTAGTATGCTGATCGTAATATGTAGATTGCGGCGTTATATACTGTACACCACACCGATCAATACTTAGAACGACTTTGAGATTCCTATCGTTTCTTTATGACACCATTAAGACAAATTCGCTAAGTATTGTGAAATACCATTTGCTCTGAAATTCTAAAATATTTTAATGATTAATCATACTGTTTCTGCCTACGAGATATAAAAGAAAATAGAGTTATTACAAATTGTAATGGAATAAAACCTTTCATATTGGTTATAAGAGCATATTTGTGTGTGTGTGTGTGTGTGTGTGGTGTGCGTGTGATGTGTGATGAGCAAATATTTTTATCTCTATAGTTGCTTCGGATATCAAATATTCCATTGAATTAACTGACTAGACAACAAAAAGAAGTATATTTTAAATTAGAAAAAAATCTCTATCGCAGCTCCTTTCCAGATTTATTGTTGTTGGTTATAAAAGAGAGATTAAATTAAAGAGGGCGAATTAGTTTGTTCAAGTCCAATGCACATTCCAAAATACGAGTATATCGGATAAAAGACTAACAAACTAGCAGCGATGCCTTATCAAACGTGGTAGCTCCTACAAATCTCTCATCTCGTCTCTCAATCGATTCAAACGCTTCTAGCTGGTATTTTGCTAATCCATCCCAAAGATACGAGCTGTACTACTGAACTTGTGCTTTATAAAAAATGATAAGTGACACCTTTATGAACGGGTCAACAGTTACCATTAAATGGACAGGTTTTAAATCTTCTTCCAGGTTAAATGTATTCTTAACACATGTTTAATACACCACACGAAAGCATAGAAAAGAAAAATGATAAAACCCTAAATCTGAGAACAAAAATTTCTGTTGTAGAGCAATGTGAAATTCCGCAAAATTCCTTAAAATAATTTAATTACCCATAGCACTAAATAAACAAATATGAAAATAATAAAAAAATATCTCATATCTCATTTATATCATTACTTACTTCAATTATTACATAAATGATATGATTTATAACTATGTTGACAACTTCGTTAATGTTTGATAAAGTTGATTGTTTGATATTTATTGTATACGGCATTGTAAATGCAAATTATAAATAGCTTGTTCTTATAATAAATAGTGATCAACTAGCTAAGGTTGAAATCGTGGACAAATTACAAGGACAATATTACCTGTAGCATGAAACATAACACATTAAGAGCAACAAATCTTAAGCAAATATAATCCAACGTAATATTTAAATTAAGCAAAACTTTTACCAAATACAAGTTAATCTAGTTTCTATAGTTATGTTTAAAATAATAAGTCAATTAAACGTAAGTGACTCTAGCATCAATTACTATAATAATCAGACTATCTGACCTATCTCACTTAAAGTTGATATCACATTGATGTCACATGCCACGGACAAAGACACGGCCAAAGATATATTTAATCTTTTAGGTTCTAATAATGTAATTATATGATAGTTAAGTCGTAGAACATTGTAGTGGTATAATATAAAAAAAAAAAGAATTCTTTAGAAATAAATAGAAAATATAATAATAAATATACATATTAAATGATTAAAAATATAAGATTACTTTTATGTTTTTTTTTCACAACTAAAAGACACTGCCTTTTATCCAGAAAACCTACAAATTGAAAAAGGCATCATCTGTTAATAGAGGGCGGGAAAACGTTCCCAAGTTCTTGAAAGTATGAAAAAAATAATCTCTCCCATAATACCATTATTTTTTTTATACTTTCAAGCAGACGAAAGCCTCGGACGAAAGTGAATGGAACTTAAACCTATACAAAAATTATTTCTAATATATAAATTTCCACATTTGCTTTAAGACAAATATTACATTACCTTGATCGATTTCGATTTTTATAGCTTAACCATTAAGCCACATTTTTATTAATTACAGATATATTATGAAATACTTTTCGAGATAAATAATTTATAGATTGAGTTTAATCATATAATTTTTTTTTATGATCAAATTAATCAATAAACATAAATTTTATAATTTTTACACAAATATAATATAGGCTCTTGTAATTATATGTCTTATAAAACAAATTAAATCATAAATAACCTCTGTAAACCTACATTGAGGCTAAAAAGGAAAATTTAAAAGAGATTAACAAGGATTAACTAAACCACATCTCATAAGACTGGTTTACTAGTTTTGTGCTGCAATTATGCTTAACTCACAACTTATTAGTAGGAAATAATAATGTTACGGTATATCTTTCATATCCCAGGTATAAACTTGAACATCGTTTTATACTACACGCCGGGGTATCTGTGTTCGTAAAGGAGGATGTCTGTTGCCGTCACCTCCAGATTTTTGAAGGTCATATACGACGATCATGTCAGAGTCTATACTTGCCTCTACAGGTCCCATAGTGGTAATGCAGAAGCGAAGCAACTCTTGGACCATGTTCAGGTGAAGATTGACGACTTACTTTCACAGACTCCCTCCGCTGAAGTCAGTCAGTCATCGAGGACTTGTAGCTAAGCTAAGATTACGATTACTTTTCTCTGACAAACTGTCTATCCCAACTGATTGAGATACATACTCGTATACCGGACGCGGACGGCCACATGCCCCCTTTATTGGATCTTCTGCTGACTACACATCTCGGAATGTACCAGGTCATTGTCAAGGCCGCCCCTAGAGTTCTGACGTGTTTGGCACTACAAGAGAGCGGATTGGGATAGAATGCGATCTTCCTAGGCATCATACCGATCGGGGCCGATTTGTTTGGGAATGATTTTCCGGCCCGTACGGCAAAAATAAATATCACTTGGACACTCTTTTTGCCTCAAACTTGACCTTGAACGACCGGGGAGAAACATCGCCTACCAGCTAGCGATGCCCGTGCTCAATGCCGGAAATAATTTTCCAACAAAAATAGTACGATACTCTAAATTTTCCTTGGATGTTCATAAGTCGAATGGGCCGGTTGGCATTTCCCCAATTAGTGCTACGAACGTGCGCCCCTGAGTTGACTCCAGTGCTAACGCGTTTATTTCAGCACACCTATCTTGAACGCGTAGTCCTGGTCTAGTGGAAATGTGATCTTGTCCATCCCATCTCTAAAAAAGGTGATAAGGTGATGGATCGGCTGCTGATCTTCTGTTATATCTTACACACCTTTGGGCTGCGGTTGAAAGCTATTGAAAGCAAGGGAAAGGGTCTGGATATAGCGAAAGTCGTCGATTGTGTATGGATAATCAATAATATGTTGGATATTTCAAACATACATTGTTATGCTGATGACAGCCCTGGGGATGCGGTATTACGGCCGTGCAGGTCTCTCTGGAGAAAACGTTGACGAGTGCCGAAAGAAACTTGTGTCTAATCCCTAAAAAACAAAAGTTTGGACGTTTACCACTAAGAAAATCCCATTTGTCGTATCGCCGATCTTCGAGAGCACACCCCTTGACGCCTGATCCCATCGATCAGAATATTGGAACTCGACATTTCGAGCGACTGTCAGTCTTGTGGTAATCTAGAGAGCCAGTCAAAGTTGGCCTCGATGTGATTAGGCGTGAACAATAGACCGAGGCAGGCTATAAGGCGCAGGTCCGGCCATATATTGAGTATGGTTCACCCTAATATCAGCTTCTACCTTTTGACCGCGTACAGCGAAGAGCCTTTGGGATTGTCGGGGTCCCAGTGCTCTTTGAACGTCTGGACTCTTTGGCATTGTGTAGACACGTGGCTTCCTTATGCGCCTTCTATCGAATTTACACTTTTGTTAGTCTTCAGATGTTGATCCGTGACCCGCACGCTCGTTTGAACTCCTTTTTCATTAAAAAAAAATGTTAGTTGTTGTAATAGTGGTTACAATAGCGTTGGCTGTTAGACAAAAGGACGTGGGTACGAATCCCAAATAGAGTTTTGTTGTCTATGTGTTCTTTGTGTCTGTTATTTTTATGTTTGTAAAACCAGCGACACGGAATATAAATCTAAAACTAGATTTTTTTTAACAAAAATTGGAAAAAAACTTATGATTTTAACTATCTTAATTAGAAATGAAAATGAAGAAAAATGTGTTTGATGGGGATTTTTTTTTGTCTTCAAATCAAAGTTAAAAATTAATCGCATCAAAATATTAAACTGGATTTATTATTTATTATTTTCACTAATATTTACAATATCTAATCGACCTTGTAATTGAGTTACGAGCCACATTCGGAACCTCGCGCCGATTTAAGCGCATTACGTAAATGGTATCATTTTATTTGAACAGAAAAAAATAGACAATGTCAGATACAATTGATCGATTGTCTTAAATGTATATGTGTTTTTGGGTTCGGTATCAAGTTGGTCCACTTTTAAGCAACCTTCTCTTATAAGAAATATATAAATTACCGGTAAAACAATTTACAAGCTCTATTATCTAAAATCTTTTCTTTCTCCAAACATAAAATCATAATGTGTACATGTTGTTATTTATTTTCAATAGTAATTAAAATAAAAAACGCAAAACTCGTTTATTTAGTACATATTTTAGTAATTTCGAAACTTATGACAGGTTTTGTTATGATTTCATTTCATTGAAAACTGCAAGTCATTCATATACCTTTGACGCCAAAATTATGAAACCTTTTTATTTTTCCCTTTTTTTATTTTTTCTTGTTCTGTTTATTTTTCTGCACATATACGGCTAAAGCTCTTAAAAATGAGCATATAACCAATTTATTATGTGCAGTTATCGTCCCATAATCACTACGACAATAATCAGCTTACTTAGTGGTTTTTAAATATTCGAAAAACTCAGTTTTTTCTTCCGATCTGTCTGTCGGTATGTGTGTCTGTGTGTCTGTGTTTCTGTGTGTGTGTCGAATTTTATTTTTCGAATTTTGAAAAACTAAAGATATATTTGGAATCAGCATCTAAATGTAAGATTCATTTTTCAAAATTATGTTGATTGTCCAACGCGAAGGTGGTCAGATCGGCCGCCGAGGTTACCGAAAAATGGAAAAAAAATTTCGAATTTTTAAATTTTTTAAAATCCTATCATAAACTACATAAAAAAAATAAAAAAGCAATAGAAGTTGTTTTGTTTGTTAATTAATTTGCGAGTTATAATTTGCCGATTAGGAGTTTTTCATAGCGGCAAGCTCGATTGCCGCGTGTCAGATGTTTTTTTTTTGTTTTTTTTTTTTTTTTTTATTAACGTTATTTTTTTTTATTTTTCAATTTATATTTAAATTATCACACCACACAGATGCTCTTTTTAACTAAAAATTTTTTAAGATGTAAGCAGATGTAATATGTAAATAATTCTGCATAAATAATGAAAATATTATTACGGCAAACTTAATTAGAAATAAGTTTTACATAATAGTTAAATGTATTATCTATTTCTCTGACAAAACTCCATATCAAAGTAAAAGTCAATATCAAAGCTCAAATCTTAGAAAATTCAGTAAAGTTCAATTTCTTGAGGGCGAAGTTGCCTTACACTTTGATTTTGGTGTCCAGTGACTTATTTAAATGTGTCATTAACTTAAATTTAACAAAACTTTTAAAATATTAGTCATCAGAAAACTTTATTTCCGATTTTAGAGACTGAGACAGATTTTTTAACAATAATGATATGCCTTAAAATTGGAAATATATATATGTATACGTATATTTGTATATATAACAATAGGGACTGTTCTTTTTCTTAAGATTAACTACCTATAGGTTGCTCAAGATCATAAATAGAACATATCTTATTCTGAATACTTTAGAAATTAACTCACTCTGTAATTTATTTACGTATATTTTCAAATTCAATTATATGAAAAGGTGAGACATTTAGAAATAGCTGCAGAGAAATAAAGGGCATGAGAGCAATATGACCCTACCACTTATGTTATCTATAACAATGTGTGTTGTGTTTATTAGATGTAATAAAACTTTATGAGCCCTGACTTACATAATACCAGATGTATTTTGGATTAAATCTTTAGTTAAATCAATTATTATTAACTACATTGCATAATACAATACAAAGTCTATAATATTAATTAACTGGTATTTATAGTCAATGCATCAAAAATATGTTGCATCAAGACCTATATTTTTGAATTTAAGCCCATTTAATTCTACTTATCCAACTGTACACATGTAGATACTATTGGAATTTGCGTGATAAGTTTCGCAATCCTTACTCATGAGGTCTAATCGCGGCGTGAAGTGCATTTCGCAGCGATTCCGCCATACTTAGAGCTCATGAACTGGCAAATTACGATCTAGTCGAACAAATTTAGATAGTATATTATAGTATTATTATATAAAGAAATAATATAATTTATCTTATCAGTTGAAGCTCACATATTCAATCTTATTTAGATTCAGTGAGCTTTGCGCAATTTGTAAAGTTGTGGCTAAGCTTAGGGGCTTGGTTATGTAACGCCACCCATATCTAACCTCCTTTAGCGCCGTAAATTACTACATATGTAATGTAATTTTTAATTAATATGCTCGTATTTACAAAACCTTTATTTTTTTTGTAAAATGTCCAAACTTCACAAGTAATATGAAAAATAAGTTTCTTAATATTACTATATTGTTATGTTTTTTATTAGTTTAAGTAATAAAAACCGTACAAGTACTTATCTGACTTGAGGTCACATAATTCCGTACAAATTTGTTTGTATACCCATCAGGAAATTGTTTATAACAAGAAATTCCACAAATTCCTTTTTCCTATACAAGTACGGAACCCTAAAAAATAAGTACAAAGAGCGGCAAATTTACAAAGCCTTTCATAATGACGAGGATATAACGAAATAGCGGTCAACTTCAAATATTTTCAACTTTATACAAACAACAAGTCACTTATTTCGCTGACACAAATAATTTAACACGAGATAATATATTGGGATGCTGTACGTCATGTAGCACGGTGTTGCACAAGGGGTTGCTTTACGTAACGAATTACATTGAAACCTGGTCTAGTATTGATAAGACATTCAAATGTAACAAGATTTATGTCTAATCTACATATGCCCTACATCAATTAAATTGTTATATCTTGGAATGTAGGCTTTAAGCTGATTTTGCACAGTTTGTAGAAAGTTGTTGGATATAATGTTTATTTTTAATAAAATGTTAATGTTTTTACATTAAATTCTCTATAGATATGTATCTATACATGTAATATATATATTATTATTAATTTTAAGCTAAGCTATTAATTTTGAGCAAATATAGAAAGCGATACGGCAGTTCAATCGATCACGAGCAACGAGATGGTTTGCAAGAGGTCGCAGGTTCGAATTCTGCAAGTTTTGATTATTATATATTTATTTAAATTTTATTAAAATTTCTTAAAATTATTAAGTTATGCTATATCTATTTATTAAAATTTTTAATTGTAGAAAGTGATGACTATTTACATAAACGTTAAATATATGTAAAGCATTTTTAAACAATTTATATATACAATCATTTTTGACGCATGTATAGTCTATAACACAATTATATAAGTGTAAAGATTATAAAGTATAAAAATTAAACTAATAATTGCATACAATTATTATAATTTATACAAATGAAAAATAAACCTTCCTCAAAAATTAACCTTCTTTTCGGTGATATTGGACAAAGTGCTATATTAAAAAAGAGTTTTCGTTTTTTCGATATTTATTTATTTATTTTATTTATTAATTCTTTATTGCCCAAAAAGGTACAATCGGCAAACTTAACGCTGAAAAGCATTCTCTACCAGTCAACCTGAGAATGCAGTAAAAAAAAACATTGGGCGCTTAAAGTAATAAAAAAAAAATTAAACAATAACAAAAAAAAACAGCATAAAAATTCAAGTTACGTGTAAATCATACATACATATTTATAATAAATAAAATATGACTACACAAATATTGATAATAAACATAATTAAATAATAAAAACAATTCTCATACATACCATACATATCTATATAAGATATATACACACAGGAATATAAATAATCTGCTTTAATATATATTAAAAAAAAATATGAATAAATAGACAATTTAATTATAGGACTGTGGATTTTTACTAAGGAAAAGTTTAACTGATTTTTTAAAGACCACTCTGCTGGGTGACCGTCTTATAGTTTCAGGGAGGCTGTTCCAGAGCGAGAGAGTGAACTGTGAAAGAGTTAGAGAGAAACCCGGTATGGTGTGAAGGGATAAAGAGATTGAGGTTAGAGGATGAGCGAAGATGCAGGTTATGAGTATTTCCCAGTAATTGAAATTTGCATTTCAAATACTGGGGACAAAGGGGATCGTTAAGAATAGTGTACAATTGACATAAATATCTAGAAGATCTTCGCTCACGTATAGGAAGCCATTGAATCTTTAAACAGTGAAAAGAGATATGATCATATTTGCGAAGATCGAAGACAAAGCGAATTCAGTAGTTAAGAAGACGATATCTCAATTGTCTTATAAAAAATATACAAATATATTCATAGAATATCTCTTATTCAAACTATACTAAAACACACATATGGTAAAGACAGAAGACAAGTTATAAATTACTTAAAACTTCTTAAAAAGGTACTTAACGCTTAATAAAAGGGGATTCAACCTTCTAAGTACTTATGATTGATATAAATTATATACTTATTTCACAACGTTTTAATGTATCTTTACAAATTCGGTTCTTTGATCCGTGGCATTGAATTTATTTTATTGTTCATTAAATATCTCAATATATATATTATTATATATAATAATTTTCTGATCATTGCAGATTTTTATATATTTTTTCCTGAATTGTATGTTTTTGTTTTTAATAACATATTTTTTTTTATATACCAGATGAAATAAAAATTAAATAAGTTAAAAAATATATTGAATAATCATGCCCATGTCACAAAGATTTATAATAATAATGTCAATTCAAAGATGTTTTCAATTCTATGAATTTTTCTATTTAACATATATTTTTTAAACAAATCTATAAATTTTAAGACAAATTACAGTAAGAGAGGTCACTTTTGACGACGTAAACCGCTGAATCTTTCTAAAGTTTTATAAATCTATTTATAGCAATTTCGCTTTTAAACCTTGACCGAAGGAACAATTATGTAAACAGTGCTATACTCTTGTTTTGTATGAAGATGACAGCCTTACCGGAAGTGTAATAAAGTAGGTCGCATATTAAGACCGGAACTCACAGGAAAAATAAATTGAAACCTAATGGACTAAGAAGTCGACTTAGTATATTCTTAGTTTACATGTTTTATGTATATTTAGCACAATTTTATATTACAATTATTATTTAAAATTAAAATAAATATTGGTATGATTTTATAGCAATTGAAATAAAATTTCTTTTTTAGGGTCTTTAATTTTTGATAATAATAAAAACCATGTTATAATTAAATCTATCATTGAGCATATTTTAATGTCTAGTCATAAGTTTAATTTACTAAATTTATTAAATTCGCTTCAAAATATAATGTACTATTTGATATATCATGAAATATATTCTTACATTCAATATACTTTAAACAAATAATTTAAATATAGAAATATAATATTAAATTACAATAAAAATAATTTAAGGAATTGATATTTTTTTTTAATAATATTTTCATAAACCTTAATTATAGTTATCTGAACTAATTTGTATTTCAAACCCCATATCACATATTTTCTTTACAGCAATTATGTGTGATCATTTTCTAATCCGTATGAAAATTCTAATCAATACGACCCATAAAATAGACATATGTATAAGATATGTAATTACAATATCTAAAACTAAATTAAAATCACACACGCCGCACCCACGGCACTGACGGCGAATGTTAAAAGTACCCGTTCTTACATATGAGCTTGCTATATAAGTCTTATCAGCCTCGTTTTGCTCTCATTTCAAATTACGCTTTGCCAAACACAATTAGTTCATAAATTGTTATAAAACTTGATATTTGTTTAATATTCAAAGTGAATTGTTATTCAAACTACATAATGATATCGGTAAGTCTAATTTTATTAGTATTGAAAACCGCTCTGTTCCAACATTATTTCCCCTCTACACAAAGCTCTAAATTTTTAAGTTTATTTTTAAGTTTACTCCAAATTTTATTTTTAAGAAACGTTAATTATAAATATATTTACTACATATTGGTGATAGTTAAGTTATATCTATAATTGTAATTTTGTAGATTAATTAATTCTATCAATTTCAAAAATTCAACGCTTTGATGTCTTTTATATGATCGTCTTTTTAGATTTAAGCAGATATCATTGATATTATACTATTAATAATCTTTCAGATACTGATTGCGGTTGCATTTCTTTCAAATGCACTTGCTTATCACGATCCTGATCTCAATTATCATTTGAGTCAGGTGCAAAATATACAAGGATGTGGTGATGCTGGCTACAATTATGCTATTCCATCAGTTCAGCTCCAGCTTCCAGCAGTTAAGGTTACAGATGCTTCGAGATTGATTCAAGCAGAGGCACTTACTTCTTTAACAGGATTTAAAAATTCAGAAGAATTCTCAAATAATATTTTATTTCGAGCTGCACCACAAGTGACATATCAGTCGCAGCCAACTATCTCCTATCAAGCACCCATAGCAACCGGTGTTGCTGCTGGATACGCCGAGCAAAAAGAAATTCATGGATATGCTACCTCTGCGGGACTGTCTGCTTCTGCTACAAGAACTGTCATTCCTCAAGCAACTTATGCTCAAGCTCCGATAATTGCTAAAATAACAGCAGCACCGTTGCAAGCCAAGTTTACGATATCTCCCCCTAAAACCACATCCATTTCCCAAAACTCAATTTCACAACAATCTGCCTATTTTTCTGGATCAGCAAGAGCTTCTTTAAATTCATTTACCCATGCACCTGGTCCAGTTGTGTCGCAAGTTTTTGCAGCACCTACTGGTGGTTATACCACTTCAAAAGCACTAAAAATTCAGTCACCACCGCAGGTAGTACTGCCATCTTATCAATATCAAGCTGAAGCCAATAAATATCAAGCTGCAGTCAATCAATATCAATCTGCAGCGCTTACATCCGCAGCGCAAGTATATAGAGCGCCAATTTCGAGTCAATACTCAAATACTATTTCACATATTTCCTCCCCCAGTAACGCACAGTCACCCACTTTCACCCAATATGCAGCTCCGGCTGTAACTCAACATACTCTACAAGTTGCAAAACAGTATGCCACACCAGTATTGCAGCCCTCTGCACCAGCCATAATCCACAATTCTGCACCAGGAGTAGCTCATTATACTGTACCGATAGTAAAGCAATATTCTGCGGCCGCTGTGAGTCAATATTTAGGACCAGTGACTGCTCAGTACTCAGCTCCTATTGTGAGTCAATATTCTACACCCGCAGTGGTCCAACACTCAGTGCCAAGAATAAGTCAACAGCTGTCACACGCCAGCCAATATTCACTTCCATCAGCCTCTCATCAAAGAGTATCGCAGATTCAAAGTGTAGCCTTAGCTCCGGCAGCTCAAATTGTCAAGACTTCGCATTCCGCAAAAAATGTTCACAAAGAGTTTTTGGAAAATTACGTAAGTCAAGTTTATTTTTAATTAAATTTAAGTTTTAAATCGTATTACTGTAATTACATAAATGTTACGCAAACGTTTTATTACATAAAGGGTTTATAAAATGATATAAAATCCCTTGATCAGACCACAAAAAAGCAACTCTTAAATATGGAATGTATAAAAAATATATTTTATAAGTAATATTTTCAATTCTATAATTAACAACCGCATTAATAATAATGATTTTAATATTGAACCCGTTTTTTCTCTTAAAATATGATAAAATATGAAATAATTATCTGATTTTATTTCTATATTTTTTTCATTTCAAAATTTCTATGAAATCTTAAATTCAATATATAACGCCTTCGTGGATGAATAACACCTACTCGTGTCTTCTTAACAAACGCCGACTTTTAAAAACAAAGTTATAAATATGGCATGTTACAGCTATAAAGCTACAATTATAAATTATCCTAATATTAATCAAAAACCCCGTTACTACTACTAGAAAAAGGTAAATTGATGTAAATCGACCGCACACTATGGTTTCCTCGAGGTATTTTGCCATTTTCCGTTTTAGTGACATTCTTGTTTTTTCTTCTTAATACCACAGAAGTTTTTTTAGCTATCTTGAGCTTGATGGAAAAAACATTTATATTTTTTTTAATTTTAAGTTACAAACCTTTTAATGATAACTTTCATTTAAAAATTTAGGAAAAAATCATTCAATAAATCACAGACACAATTTATAAGACTTTGTTACAAATATTAATTAAAATAAGTATCAAACTTAATATTCAAGTCTTACAATATCTCGAAGTTCAAATAGCTTTATAGTCTCAACCTTGAACGCGTAAGACATAGATATATACACCTTAAGGGGATATATACATTACGCAAATACAATCCAAGCTCATTTGATCAGATTGATTTTAATTACTACCAAATACTCAAACTGGTTTTGCTACACCCAAAGTTAGATTACTCCCAATTATAAAGAATATATAGTAAATACATATGCAACTTACTAAAATTAATATACGTTTTTAATACGCTCTTGATTTTACACATTTTCTTTAGTTTTCTATAGTTAAGTGAAGTTCAGTTTTGATGACATAATAGAAAGGAATTATTACATAAAATAGTTTTTGTAGTCTATAAATATTAAATCCCAACCAATAACCCTATACGAAGAATGACAGTAATGACATTTGACAGTAGTGGCGAAACTATATTATGCGAGTCCCGCGGCAAATTCACCGGATGGTGCCGTTTTTTCCATGTAGAATGCAATGCAATACTTAAATACGCTACTTTAATAGATCCTTAGTTACATTTTATTTAGAACGGTGCCACTTCTGGATGGGGGCCTGCTACCCTATTTTATAATTCATGTTTAGGAGATCTTATGCATTGTGTATTTTAATATTTATATTATCATTTATATATATTATCATTTTAAGCTATTTTATAACATTACAATATCATATAAAAAAACAGACTAAA
Source organism: Mechanitis mazaeus (assembly GCA_959347395.1). Classification (NCBI taxonomy): domain Eukaryota; kingdom Metazoa; phylum Arthropoda; class Insecta; order Lepidoptera; family Nymphalidae; genus Mechanitis; species Mechanitis mazaeus. The sequence goes on from OY365750.1 coordinate 12,401,606, forward strand.
GCCTTTAAGTATATAATGAGTTCTAGATACCCAAATATTTATTTTAAAAAATTCGTGTTTTATAAAGCGACATAACTGTTCCCGGCATATTCTACTGAGTATACTAGCTTTCAATGAAGTTGTCCTTAATGTGTATCTAAAAAGCTTTAAAAGCATTTAAATAATAAAAATAACAACAAGCCTTAACAAGAATCAATATAGATTGTGTAAATTTAATCTAACAGATTCTGGTATAAAATGTTTCAATACAATATTGCATGACTATAATTTATTATCCTTTCAGTATCTAAATACAAAGCCTTAGTATAAAATATCTTTAATTTTATCCAAAGGATTGAATTTTAATTGTTGCGAAACACGCGTCGGCGAACTGAGTACAGATTCCGTACTGGCTCCAAATGTTCACAAACTATTAAGTAACTCACGTAATTTGAAATGGCATTTATATGGGTTACGTGAAATAATATAATTGCGATTATAGGCCAAATAATTGTCATTTTAGTTAAAATTTTAATTACTATTTTAAAGACTAAACACAATCTGGATCAGTCTGGTACATGCCAATCAATCTAAGATGACTTCGATTTCTTATATCGGATTTCAATCAACATATTTTAATTATTTTAATGTTGAAATTGAGATTGTAAAATAGATGGAACATAGATATTACAAAATACTTGTCAATGATTGTTGAAAGTCAATAAACGCCACTCCGATACATATAAAGTCTAGTTAACAATAATTATAATAAATGACTTTTTGATTAATTAATTTAAAATAAATCTAATAACAATCATTCAACACATTTTTTTAATGAAATAACATAGACATTTAAATATTATCCTGTAATATATTTTAAAGATATTTTTTCTGTAATACGTTAAAAGTTAAGTGTCAAAATTAACTTTATTATTTTCGGTAATATCAATTATAAATATATTTGAAGTCAGTATATGAGTTATATTAATAAATATCGATTTTCTGTAAACTATTAAATCAGGAAATATTTCACTTTGTACTACTTTCACTGTACTTAAGTAACATTTAAGTTATAAGTCAAACCACAAATCATTTATCTCTCAAAGACAGCAGTCAGATGTCTTACAAAGTCTACATCTCTATTGAATATAATTAAAAGCAATTGACAGCTAATTAGAAAACACGTACGCATTAATTAATAATATCTTCTAGATTAATAACTTCCATAAGAACTGTTTTGATAAATCTACTTGCTATATATTTATAATCTATAAATATATATTTATAATATATAACTATCAATGTTATTTTTTGTTTGTTTTTATGTTATCGTATCACCCAAAAAACTACTTAACGGATTTGTACGCAATGGATAGTGGTCTTGGCTTGACTTATGTTACATATATTATTATATTATATATGAGAATATTATTGATAAAACTATTTTTTATATTTTTACGTGAAAAAAAAACTTTTATTGGCAACAAAATACAACAAAATTACTAAGCGGTGTTATTAAATGTCTTCATACACTTTAAATACCAAACAGTATACTTAATACTTTATGAATATTTTCTCATTTTCTTCTTATAATTACTATAAAACGTAATTGATTTGTATATGTTGATTATAATTTGTTTTTAATTTATTTAAGGATGCACATCCTCGCTACGCTTTCGAATACGGAGTTAACGATCCTCATACTGGTGACATCAAGCAACAAAAAGAAGAACGGGATGGCGATGTTGTAAAAGGTATTTTAAATTTAACAACAATTTAACAAACTTAATGAGGTCGCAACTCAATATTAGCAACATACTTCTTATGACAATTAGTCACCGGAATCAGCGAGAAAGAATAAGTGTTATGAATGGTAACCAAACCAGATAATATCGTTCACATTAGTAATTAAACGGCACCGGTCCTTTCGCTTTCCGTTGAAACTTGTACTATATGTTTCTGTTTAACCAGGTCAGTACTCTTTGGTGGAACCGGACGGCTCTGTGCGGACTGTCAACTACGTCGCCGACTGGGAGACCGGTTTTCACGCAAACGTTCATAATAGTAAAGACCAACATTAGGAGCTAAGCAATATATTAAAGATTACGATGTGTATTGATACCGCTAGATTCTAGTTTTGTAACTTTATTATAATTATTTTCTAGATTTAATTTTACCTTCTAACTAAGAATGGTTAATTGAAAAGTGTTTTTTTAAATTATTAATATGTAATTAATATTTAAACTATTTGGTTTCCAAGTTTTGAATAGGACAAATACTTAAAAAGTTGTTTAACAAAAGGCTAAGCTAGCACTTTTTAAAATGATATACATTCTTGAATGAAGTTCGTAGTTAATTTACATTTTTCATAAAACATTCTCGAGTTTTTATTTTAATTTTTTTTCACTTTTATCTTTTAATGTCCGGCTTTACAAATCGATCTTGATCCAATTTTTTGATATTCAAGATTGAAATCACAAACTGTTTAATAAGTTATCAGTGCTAAATACCAATAATTGGATTGAGTTTGTCCGAAGTCAAATAAAAATTATTTGAATCTCGGATTGAAGATAGATTGTTAATTTCAGTCGTAATTTAATTTTCCTTTTTTTTTTCTTGTTTAGTGCCATAGTTTGTAGTAACAAAACGCTTATTTCTAGAATATTTTATTTTTAGATAAAATTTCTAGACTTTTAATTAATAATTAGTAGTTAAAAAGAAGAAAGAAGAAAACTTAAAGAATAATATTATTTTCGTACTAATGTATCAATGTTCAACTTCTTAAAAGAAATAATATATTAAATTTAATTGATTGAAGTTGAAAAGTAAAGTTGTTCCCAGTTTATATAATTTTTTATCTATTCAAAAAGTCTGTTTTTGTAAATATTGTAATAAAGTAGGTGCTTTTTCGATAGCCGGACTCAAATGTTACTAACCAAACGCGAGCGACGTCGCCAACCAATATTTTAAAAAAAAATCATTTGATCATTGGTGTTTTAGGGTCGATTCCCATTCACAACTATTGTTTATGTAATCCAGAGATTGCCGTTGCGAATGGATACTCATGTTTGTGAAACCCCGCGATAGAGATTATTTCTCCAGTTCAGTTCGAAGGAGGTTCTTTAAAAAAAGATATTCAAAACAAAATAAAAATAATCCAATCAAATCCAATAAGAACCAAGAAATGAAACACCTTTTGTTTTGGCTAACGGATGAGTACAAAAATATCTAGATATACTTTTAGTAATAAGTTAATAAAACAAAAAAGAAAAATATAAATTCCTTTATTTATTATAACATATCACAACCCCTTACTAATGCTATATTACTAAATAAATAACAATTAATGGTCCATTATTAACTTGGTAACTTCTTTTCCATTGTAATAACACTTAGGACAGGTAAAGTCGGGATCTGCAGATTTGTTTGCCTATAAATAATAAGAGCGAATTAAAATGGACTATATTACAAAATATTATATTACAATATAACTTAAGTTTTTTCTGTTTGTGTTGATAGACACCGTGATTTACGATAAAAATTTCAATTAATTTCTTGTTGGTCGTTTTACCCATCATTATGTTTAATACGAAAAGGCTTTAAACACAACATACAATATATTTTATATATAATCCCAATGTGACAAAAATGTACCGATGTTAAAAAAGTGAAATATGATGACAGATGGCAGGATATGTTTCTTTATTGTTTAAAAACATGATATAATCAACAATATACAATAATTAAAGAACATTGACAAAGAAATCTCATCACATCTTTACACAAAACAACATTGGGGTAAAATTAAGTTAAAATAGTAAACCAAAATTACAGGTTTTTTAAATTGCATTAAATGCATTCAAAATAGGTTTATTTTAATATGTACACATAAAAATCTAAGAAACTACCATCTTAAGATTAATTTAGTTCCTCCATAGCATACAACAATCAATTTTTTTAATTTTATCCAACATTATAAACAGATTAAACATTTAATGCTATGTAGTTCTTATAATACTTACAGACAGACAATAATAACAAAATATATGAGAGCATCCCATAACATGTGGCAGGACTGGTTTCTCGTTACAACATGCACAAGTACTGTTCAATGACATTGTGGCTTGCCTCAATGATTTTGAATGAGCTTTATGATCCTTCCACCACATATATTTTAATATTTTATTCATTCTTTGTCTCAACCCAAACATATTGACCAATGACAAGACTGTTCCTATTAATTCCTGGAATTGGATAACAAAATACATTTTAAAAAAGCTATTGCTTTTGAAGTTATTGTTACACTTAAATTAAAAATAAAATAATTTTTATTTTAAACTTAAATATTGAGTCTCTTTAACAATAAATGAAAGATTTATTGACTTGTTTATTTCCCAATGATGATGAATTTGATTAGCTTTTATTAACATCCTTATCAGTGATCCTGTAACAAACCCGTGGTAAGATTTTAACAAAATTGGGATATATAGAGGCTTTTTAAGTTTTACCTTTCATTTTCTGTTAAACAGACTCAATATTATAGTTTTAAATGAGTACTAATTGCAATAATTTTAAACCAGTAATTCTTTTGTCAATACTTACAATTAGATTGTGCCATAACAATTCACGAGTCCATGAAAAATCGGTTAGATCTTCTCTAGTCAGTTTATCAGCAGTCAGTTCTAAGCCCAAAATAAAATCTATGAGAGCAGGATGTTTACCACTTTGTATGAAGCGGAGGAAATTAAAAATATCGCCTACTAACTGAAATGTTTCCATTCTAGATAAAAAGTTTTGTATGTTAATGTTAGAAGTAAAACTGTACATTGCTCGGTCTCTTATATATTTTAGTCCAACAGAATACACAAAATACCAATATAACTTGCTTGTTACAAAATTATTTGGTTTATATTTTAAAGACAACATTTGCTGTCCAAATGTACTTTTTTTGTCATAAACAGAATTTTTAAATAACCATGTTCTTATAAATAAATCAACTTCAGGAAGAATGGGTTGAAGAAGACCGGGCTGAAAAAATAATTAAATTATGAACATTCATATCATAATAATAGTTTAAGTATACTGTTACATTTTAAAAGTGTACCTGAAAATATTTAGTAGCCTGGAATAGTATCTGCTTAAATAATTCTTCTAATTCACTGTCCAATTGCAAAGAATCTAACTGAAAACATTGATTGTTTTAAATACTTTTGGTAGAAGGTAGAAGTTTCTTACGACAATATGAAGTTATAAAACTATATCATACCTGCGTCACTCGAGGTACATAAGTTATTGACATTTTTAATTAGTTTTCGCTTTTATTACATGTAAATACTATAAAAATTAGTTTTTAGTATGAAGTTCATCAAAATATATATTTTTAATTCAATAACATTATATTTAAATTGTAATTTACAAAACCTACCTAAAAGTACAAAATTAATTTTGACAGTGTCAGCATCACTAGTCTGACGTTAGTGTATAGATAGATACTAAATAACAATTCAATAAACCGCCACAATAGCGTTACCTTGCAACTAATTTATAATATTTAATCATTAATTAGCTCTGATTTCTAATTTCTATTATAACTAAATAAAACCTCGATTGTTTAATTATTAAAATAAAATAACTAAAGAAAATGTCTAATTTCTAACCAGAAGTATTAATTTATTTTATGTTAATAGATACTTCATTGGTCAAAAGTCGATATTTTGTATGATACAAATAATTTTTTTATTGACATTTGACACTGAACAGTGTTAAGTCCAATGTAACTGAATTGAATTTGCGTCAAATCGAATCACCTATCAATGACATGTCAAACTACGAAAAAATGAAGAATTGACACTCGTTTATAGTAACAATAAGTATATTTAACAATTTTACTTATATTATAGTGCAGTTTTATAACAATTACAACTAAAAGACCACCATAAGGCCACGAAATGGTTGTTTCACCACAAAGCCCTGCTAGCGAGACCCAAAGCGTACAAGCTAAAAAAATCAATATGGCCTCCAAACAAACATCAGTGGCAGACACCAGAGCAGAACTTGCGGAATTGGTAAAAAGAAAAGCAGAGGTCGCCGTAAGTACGACAAGTAATTAAATGTGTACCAAGTTTTTATACTTAAATTTTTTCCTACCACCTTTTGTGATGTTTCAGGAAACATTGGCGAATTTAGAAAGGCAAATTTATGCATTTGAAGGTTCTTATTTGGAAGACACACAACTTTATGGCAATATCATTCGCGGCTGGGACAGATATTTGGCTACAAATAAAAGTACAAACTCAAAGGCTGATAAGCGTAACAGAAAATTTAAAGAGGCTGAAAGATTATTTTCTAAATCTTCCATTACTTCTATGGCGGTAATATTTAATTTTTTTTTCATTATTATTAGTTTTAATGTGATAATTAAAAACCATAATCATATAAATATTTCAGGCTGTGAGTGGACTTGTAGATCCTACTGAAGCTAAAAGTAAGTTGAATAAAAACAAAAATATGCATCAAAGTATTATTATTAAATTGATGCTGTATAATATATATTTTTTTTTCAGATGAAAGAAATAGTGAAACTGAATCTCAAACAAATGAAGATTCATCTGACACACAAATTAGTGGCCTAAATATTGGAAATTTAAATCATACAACCATACATGGTTCAACAGAAAGTATTGCATCAAAACCATCGGGCAAATTACACACTAATGGTGGCATTGAGAAAAGCTTGAACAGCTCAATTACAAAGCAAAGTATGAGTCAGAAAATTGCTTCGTCATCTAGTGTGTTACAAAAGGCGTTTGGTACAGAGAGTAAAATGCTATCGGCTGTTGGACTGGATAGCAGACCTGGAACCCCTAAAGATAAAGATATTGGTTTAATAAATAAAGGTGACACAACTCCAAATTCATTGAAACACAAGTTATCAAACAGTAGCAATAACAGCAATATTAAAAAAAACAATAACAAGAAAGCTAGACATAGATAATTTGCAATTGGAAAGTGCAAATTTAGATATACTAGTATTTCAAGGCAATGTGTCTGGATACCAATTCCTTTAATAAATTATTGATAATTACAATGATTTCAGTATTTCATTTATTATATAAAATGTACAACTATAATATCTTTTTAACAATTATAAAAAAATCTATTCACTTCTGTTCATTGTTCTTAAAATAGTTTGTTTGAACCCTGATTCTGTAACAATAATATTCAGATATAATACACAAATATATTAAATTGGATCAATTTCATCACCTTTTTCTATAAAGCTGGTATTTTTTAAAAATTGTCTATTGTTTAACAGTATACTTAAAAAATATTGACTTACGCTTTAAAACATTTGGTAAATCCTTAATAGGTCCACAATAGCGTACAGCAAGATAATATAAAATTGGCAAAAATGATATAATCGCAGCACAACACAGAAACAAAATCTCAGGTGTCCTTCGTAAGTTGCAGCAGTTAAGAGTTTTACTCCAAATAGATCTGGTACCATTCATCTAATAAATAGTATCAATTAATATCAATAGTTTCTTAAACATCTAAATATTAATAGTTAAGTATTTTATTCATAGATAAATTACTTACAGAGTCTACAATATCCATACAAACACTATCTACACCAATGGCATCTGAGCTCAAAGTCTTATAAAACTCATCTAGTTGTAAATACGATTGCATGCATTTATTACATACTTCGCTGTTATCTGGCACCATGTTACTTATTATACAATGCATGGTGTCATTATACATTTTGTGGAACTGTTTAGTTTCGTTTTTCAGTGTTGGTTTATTGTCTATCCAATCAAAACACCCTGAAAAAATATATTTAACTAGAATTCATAATTGCCAGATATTTTAAATTTAAATAGTGAGCTTAAATAGTGTCTAGCACAATATCGTCAGACATTGAAACTGCAACTCATTAAAATATAATCCAGACAGTCCTATTTTTTTAATTTAATGCTTGTGATAAAACATACCATTACAATTTCCTTTATCCCATACCGAAATTATGTTGTCATGATACTGTTTTATTACATTTAATCTATCATGTGAACCGAACAATGACATGCAGGTTGTACCATTTACTTTTTTATACAATAAATCATGGTATTTATCACGAAATTTTACATATTTATCAATACACTTTTCACACAATGTTATTGGTCTTGCGTTTATTATTGAACATAAAGTCAAATTAGATGCATGTTGCGCAAAATCATCTAATATTTCGTAACAATCGCTGGGATAATTAATTAAATATCCTTCTTCATACTTCTGTCTGAAAGGAGAACAAAATTCGTTATTTTCGTTCCCTACAAATGATCAATAAATTAAAAAAACTAGTTCTCACAATAACAAATTTGTTTTAATTTGGGTTGTAACTTCAAAATCTGCTTTTAACAAACTGATGCGGAGAAGTATCGTAAACAATGCAGATATAAACATTTTTCTTTTAGAATTAGAATCCCTGGTGTAGTGTATATATAATAGGTATTAAGAGAATTAATTACAAATAGCACTGCAAGTAGTAAAACAAAATTATTTTTGTTTTGTCTCCCGTCTAGAAAACGTAAATGATTAATAAATAAACTTTAATGTCACAACTCTTATGTGAAAAAATTACAATGTCAGATAAATAATAATGTTGTTGTTGTTTTTCAATTTGTCCAATATCAATTCGGACCAGGCAAAAATAAATAATAACTTGTAGCATAAATATTATCATATGTGCTATGTCGAGTTCAAATTTGTAAATTTAATTTTGTTTTAATTTTCACTAATGCTTTTAAATATCATTTATCTGGTTGTGTCGGGGTTATAGTCTATCATACTAAATATCACATTTTTCCGTAAACAAAACTTTCATCAAAAATATTTAATGGAGAATGTTTTAAACTTTTAACTCTTGTAATTATAGTGATCAGAAAAAAATAAATATTTTTTATTCTAATTTAATACATGCTCTTTAAGAAGAAACATTTCTTTGCGATTAAACTCTTTCTCCACTTTTGATTTTGACAAAAACGTTTTTCTGAACACGAAAAAAAAATTTTTTGATTTTAATAATACATTAGAATACGAAAACGAAAAGAGTAAAAATATTTCAAGATACGCACTATTTAGTAGCCACTGAATCCCATATAGTTTTTTAACATGTCAGGTAAGGCCGTATAATAAGATCTTGGCCTATTATTTCAGAAAGAAACAAACGTTTGATAAAACAAATGTCAAAAACATTTGCAATTTGTATTGACCATTATTGTTGTTTAAAAATAATAAGATACTTAAAATAAATTGTTGTTGAAACTGTCTAATTACGCCTCGAGCATTGCATTTAATGAGTCGATCTGATATATGATCTAAAATGGAAGTAATGGAACCTACACCGGAGGCACTGCAAAGGAAACTATACTTTCTTTTGGAACAATTGCAAGACATGGCAAGAGAATTGCCGCCGTAAATATTATAAGAATGCAATTTTGTTTTAATTTATGTATTCATAAAATATTTCAATAAAAAAAAGAGGCATTCATTCTTTTTAAGATAAACTTTCTCAATATCCTAAATATTAATATTTTCTAGGAAATATCAAATGAGAGTACCTATCGAACTTCTGTCAGGATTAGCAAACTGTCTTCTTAATGATACTGTGTTTGAAATAGTCAAAGGATTGATGGAAATACAACATGTCACTGAAAAACATTTATTTCAGCAACGGCTGCAGATAATAAATAAACATACCTGTAAGTTAAATAAATTTTTTCCAGTTTCAGATATTTATGATGAATAAATGTTATATAAATTATTTTTTTTAGTAGAGATTCAAGATATGATAAATAGTACTACTGTTGAGCATCAGGAAAGCAAAAGAAACATATTGTTACAAAGACATAAAGAAGAGTTGAAACAGACCGATATGAAGTTGGTGATACAATTAGACCAGAAAGTAAGACATTTTTTATTATTTACCCGCCTCCACTTTTCTTATCTCTTTTATCTCATCTTTTAATATCTTGTAGGTGAGTGACCAACAAGACACTCTTGAGAAGGCTGGTGTACCTGGATTCTTTGTAACAAGCAAACCAATAGAAATAAAAGTTCAAATGTATCTTTTAGACTTTATATTAAGACTAAGCAAAATGGATTTACCAAATTAAGTATTTTATGATCAATTATTTATGCTAGTTAATAGCTAAATAGTTTTATATTACAAGGGGTTTAATTTATTAAAAGCAGACTATAAATATAATAATGTATATACTAATTTTTAATGTGTAATCACAAGAATAACAATTCTTATCTAACATATCTTCATGTTGTGATGTTAAACAAAATACTTTTATATTCAATAAAAGTCCATGTGATTGAATGGGGTTTATTAAAAATGTTTATATATAACAAGTAGACAAAGTATTTGTACATAGTATTTGTCATATATATGTATTTAAGGTCTTTCAGTAACTTTTCATGGTGTGCATTCTTTCATTATTCAAAAGAATATTTTTACCTGTGATGATGGATAACCAAAAAAAAACCAGTAATACAAATCGGAGTTTTCTTTCATTATTCAAAACAATATTTTTACCTGTGATGATGGATACAAAAAAAACAGTAATACAAATCGGAGCTAAGTATAATACTATAATCAAGAAAACAAAAAACAATATATTTATGTTACAATAAAACAATGATTTTTCATTTAATAACAACCCACTTGTAACATAACTAGTATCACACAGAAAACATTGCACACAAACTGATATATATTGTTTGGTGCTTGTTACATCAAGTTTCAATATTGTTTATTGCATTAAATACATGGTTAGTTATCTGTAAATATTTATACAAATTTAAAATAATGTTGGATATTAAATATGAGTATACAAAAGTTATATTAGTGCAACTTAAAGAAATTAATACCACCACCTCTATATGTCAATTATAAAAATGTGAGTTTATATATGCAATAAAAACAAGATGGATACCAAACAAGCTGTTAATTGTGTGGAACAAGCTAGGTTCATTTACAGTATATTAACATACAAGTATTAAACTTTGTGCAAAAATTTTCATTAAATAAAAAATATTTTTAACGTGTGCGTCATAATCTCATAAAACATTGTGACTTATGGTCTTCTGTATACAAATAAGACTAGTCAGTTTAGATAATGAATTGGTATATGATTTCATACATATTTTATTTCTACAAATAAAGTACATTCTATTATGTATTTGGTGAGCAGCGTTGAATAAATCTTGTTTTCTTCAAATTTAATGTCTGCCATATTGTAATAATACTAATTGTACATATACTGTATTTTAAAATGATAAAAAAAATATTTACGTTATTAACAAATTACTGTATTTTAATATAAAATGTATTTTTAAGAGGGACAGCAACAGAAAGGTCCTTAAGCAATTAAAAAAAAAAAAAAGAATCAAAACATATATATACTTCTACTTGTTTACACATAGGTCAAGTGGATAAAATTCCCTGATCAACATATTTTAAATAGTGGCTATTTAACGTGTCTCAAAAAGGGGGGGTTTGACAGAATTTTCATGTAATAATGGTTAGGGTTCTTTACTGCCTCATCCAGAATATTCAACCTGGATATATATTTTGAGTATTTCAATTATAACAAACTAGATAACATCAAAATAAATATCAATAAAAAAAATACAACAAAATAAAGTTTGTGCGTAAATATAAGAATGCAGTATAGTTTATTTATAATTTTTTACGACCTGCATAATTCTGAAGAAATTCATAGATTCATATGAGAAATAGTTAAATATATAAAATTCAAAAATCTACAAATTTTGTAATTGAAAAAATTTTATATTAATTTAATATTTGTAAATATTTACCATATTTTTCTTTTACTGTAGAAATATGTACAGTCTATTTAATTTTTATTTGTATCTTTAACATTTTCTATCTAAACTCGTCACCTAAATTACTACAAGTTAGAACAACACATACAAAAGCTTATATTAAAAATACCTTACCATGGTATGTATATCCTGCGTATAAACTGAATCTTATTTTCAATTATTTTACATTTTTTTTGTATGTTAGTATATAGAAATATATTTTAGATACATTTTTTTAATTTACTTATTTTTTTCAGTTCCGTATGATGACCCTTGGCTGATTTTAGACATCCCTATAGACTTTTGAAGAAGAATATAAACTGAAAAAAAAATTACATTCGTATGAAAAACAATTTGAGTATTTGATTAAAAAAAAAGAAAATGTTATTTAATTCTAAGATAATTATATTATCTATATACTTATACTTACAAGCAGCAAGAATAGCTCCCCCGATGGAGAAGTACAACAGCTTACCACTGAACAACAAACCTAAGAGGTAATACAACATAGGAGTGAGAATGATTACCGCCCAACCTAAAGTGTTCAATAGTGAGTATATACGTTTTGGTCGTTGGAAGGGTTCCACTCTTTCAACTCCTGATTCTGAGAAGAAATCTCCTGTGTTTACAAATGACTCTTGCATTTTGTCCTGAAAATATTAATAATTTGGTATTGTGATAGATATGCAACTTTTTTTTTATTTATGCATATGAGAATGCTTTTAATAAAATTATTTGTTTTATAAATAATAGGTCAGGGAAAACATTTTTCGTAAATAAAGAATTTTGTCGGATTATTTTACTTTTTTTTTAATTAGCTTGCAATTTTTATCGACTTTAATATGATATGGTATTAACTCACCTTGACGACAAAAATATCGTGTAACCATTTAGCGGCTTCGGCTTCGTCTTCTGGTATCTTATCGACAGGTATTCTTTCTATGTACATGTGTGCGTGAACGGGTTTGCCGTATAACATACTAGTTAATGTTGGAGGTACCTAGAAACATTAAAGACAAAATATTATTAAATAATAATATTTAGGAATATATATATTGATAATATTAATCAACGAAAAATGTAAAACAAAACCCTAATGTCGAACTTAAGACTAGACGCTATTTAATATTTTCATTAAGTTTTTTATTTGCGAAATTAGAATTTAAAAGATGCTCAAACGTTTAAGTAGCTGTTATATATTTGAGGAACGTATTTTGCAATCAAAGTACTTTCTTCTACAAAGACTATTATTTCGTGAACGCATTTAAATGAATCAAAGTTCGACGATTCATCACTAGATGGAGTTGTTAATCAACTCCATCTAGTGTTGTTAATCAACTCCATCTAGTTGTTAATCAACTCCATCTAGTGAACTCCAACATTCTCGATAACGTTATATTTAGATTACGGTATTAATATTTCAATTGAAATTATTCGTTTGTGATTTTACGTATTGAATGTTTGATTCTTTCCGAAGTATGTTTGTGATTGACTATATTAATAGTACTCTAGGCAATGTAATTTCCTTATTATTTACATTTTGAATTTTATCCAGTTTCAAATCACAACGACACTAATTTCTAAATATAAAACAATATTCACTGCAAGAACAAAATCGAAAATTTCGTTGAAATAAAAATAAGACCCACTAATCTAATTAAAAAATTGTTCAATTTGAATTAATTTATGATAAATCCAACAGAAAAAGAGAGTTATAAAATTCCTTCACCCATCATCAGTAATTATGAAACATTGCCTCAAATATAATAGTACCAATTACAAGTACACAACTACAGTTTTACGGTTGGACAATTTCGGACATCCTTAAATGCTGTCGGTGTGTTGCATATAGTGGAGTTTGTCGGCCATTGACTATATATATTTTTATATATGTTACAGTCAAAGAAAAAAATCCGGATATAATCCGGATGTAATTATATGAGTTTTAATCCGTAAAAATAGTTTTATTTGAAATGTAGTTATAGGTTAGTTAGCTATTATAATTAGTATCTGGATTAATTCACATTGTATAGACGATTTATGTACAATAGCTATTGGATCACTATCACTGTATCATATACTATTTATTAATTATCATAGATATACACCTTTTCGTTTTTCCGTTGAGTTTTCGTTTAGTTTCATAGACACTATACATATAGCAATGACTCATAATGAACTTCATGAAAGTCACCATCTTGATCTCCTGAGTACGAAAATTTTTAAGTTTGGCCGATTTGTTGATCAAAAGTTATGGAGGTTCAAAGTTCGAAGGTTAGGTTCATGAATTATTTGACCGATTTTGTTCAAACTTCGAATTCTTATTAAATGCAATGGGTTGTAAGATGGGTAGTTAATTGATGAAAACCTTTAGTTGACGTCGAAAATTAACCGAAACTCAAAAAGTTAACGAATAGAAACTTTACAATTTAAAACGACCCCTGAAAAAATGTTTGTTTACTTATGTCGAAATCAACTGATGAACGATTTTTCGGTTTTGCCGGAGTTGACTGGTTTTATGTTTACTAAATGCATTAATGTTAGATGTTATATAATATACTTTGATATACCTTGCTATCTTTTTCAAAGGCTAGCTGTATATTATAAATGGCGGGTATTTTGCCTCTGAAGTATTGTAGGCTCGTCGTAAATCCTCTCGTGCGGGGAGTCAAATGGTGTTTAAGTAGTGGTAGATTCTTCTCTTTTGCGAATTTTATTGACGCTTCATGTTTTGTACGTGTAAATCTTGTCCCCTCTGGAGTTAATAATAGCTGAAATGTCATACATTAAAAAGTTTATGACAGATTTTTTGGCGGAGAAATATTCAATTGATATTCAATTCAATCTGATGTGGGTACGGCATAGTAAAAATAACTAAAACATTAACAGCAACACCGTAGTTTTACTAATTTCTATAATGAAATATTGTTTCCTACAGTCTTTAATAAATTTAATTTATATATTTTAAGGTTATGTCAATATCAAAGAAAATCTAATCACAGATTATAATAAACGAAAACGATATACAGATAAGTTACGTTCCAAACCGACAAGAATACAAATGAACCAGTCAAGGTCAGTTCTATCGCTTGATTACAATTTCCCGCCATTACACAAGGTGTGAAGTGTAATATAAGTATTACAATGAAGTAACACTTGTAATACAAAACATTTTTACGATGTTATAATAAGCTAGTCTAAGATATACGACAATAAGATTTAACTAGTTTTATTAGTTTTAATTATCCGTAAGTAAACAATAAGAAAAATATATTTTAAAGTAATTTTTTCTAAGTTTAACTATTTACATTTATACACATTTAAATATGAATAATATATTGTTTTAAATGTTGTTTTCACATACCCATACTGGATCTGGATAATCACAAATTTCTGATATCTGATGTTTTATTATTTCCTTGTCTTTCTCAAAGGATCTTTCTAAAAATACAAATTCCGAAAATTTCCACATCCAACCAATAGGAGGTAAATATTGAATTGATTTTTTCGCATATGCCTTGCAATTCTGAAAACAAAGAAAATATATAAATAGATGTCTCCTCAGTAAGAATAAAGACTGCCATATTTACAATTCATTAAATATTACTTCAAAAAATAATAATTATTATAAAACAAATAAAGCCTTTAATGTAAGTGATGTTTGAAGATAACTATTTTGCATAGCAACATAACAATTGACGACAACATATCTAAAATTAAAATAAGATTATTATTATCTGCTTGAAAATAAACATTTTGAATTCGATTTTATATTATCCGTTTTGAACGATTTAAAAATCTTTCTATAAAAATATTTTTGTATTTCAATAATTAGCTTTCTTCCTAGAGGACACTATGCGTATACTTTATTCTATTTTTAGTTTAATTTAATGTTGAAAGATCTCCTTACATAGATACAGAAGAAGCGTATGAAAAAATAAAAAAACTTATCTCTTTTTATACCAACTAACACACATTATTAGATTAATTCTAGTAAGTAGTTATTTTCTAAATAATAATGTTATATATTTGTCGTGACTCGTCCACTTCCGCATACGATTGATTGATTTATACATTTATTACATAACGGTATAAGTACAATACACGTTACAATGCTATTGTCAAAAGGAATGTTTTGAACGTATTTAATTACGCTGAATATCTCAAGAGGAGTCTCCGTGCTGAACAAAACAGTGAATTTTAAGTCTCTTGCCCCTCAATGCCCTTTATTTTACAAGAACGGAGCAAGAAAAGGAAAAAAATCTGAATTTATTTGTTTTCAGAACGGTATGGAAAATTCGGTTAAATTTTGAATAAGTGTTAGTTATTTTTGGTTTTAATGGGCTTCACAGTATTCTAAATATAAATATTTTTCTAATAGACTAAACGTTACTAGTTTTATAAGGTCACAAGTATTAAAACTGTTTAAAATTAATTACTCTGAGTAACATAAATTGAGCTCTCTCAAAAATTAAACGTTTTTAGTAGCACTTATACAATATCTTATGAAGGACTAAAATAAATCGAAATAATATATTACTTTAAAAAACTAGAATGACCTAAATTTCTCAACATTTTAAAAACCTGAGCCAATGACCTGGGCCTGTCATTAATATTCACTTTTTAAGTATCTATCTACTGTTTTTCTTAGATATTTAGATTAAAAGACATTTCAGTGTAATACAATTACAAGTTTCCAATATGTCGTAACTATTGTGTCCAGCTCTGTATAGGTCATTAGGGGTAATTGTTAATGACAATATTAAATAAATATAAAAAAAATTAAGAATGTACTTTCATCGAAATGGAATATTTAGGTTGCAATGTTAGTACTATAATCTATATTTTGTTATCAAGATTTAAAGAAAGAGTGTTTCTATCAACCCATGTCGAACCTTAGTGATCCCACATTCAGTAATATTTTTTCGTCCTAAACTGAACCAGAATAGAGTAATACCATGTCATCAGCATAAGTTTTAGAACTACAGACGGATAGTTTTAATGAATAGAGGTCGTTTATATATATGATAAAAAGGCTAGGTCTTAAAATACTTCTTGTGGTACACCATAATAAACAACCACTTCTGTTCTTAGGGATTTTTTTATTTTTACACAATTAAATTATAATACTAATAATGTACATACACAAAATTCTAATGTACATATTTAAGAATCGTTACTAAGAATAAAATATATTTCATTATAAATATAAGATTTTATTTATAAATAATAACCTAAGCTTTTTTCAAGTTAAACAATTTCAATATTAAATAGTTCAACTTAGATTAAGTTATCACTCCTGTCGGAAGACGAGACGCACCCTTTTTTTTTCAAATAGGCATGGAGGCTTATGACGTCAGACTGTATTTGCACTGTTCTAAAGTTTAGTTACTGGAAGAAAAATTGGTAAACTAAATATAATAAGTACTCTTTTAATTTAATATACAAAATGGAAATTGTTATTCTAAATTGTCATCAGCGTTCAAAATATGCCTATTTAAAATGCATTTATCAATTTATATCAATAATTTTAATCGAGTATGTATACCTTTCCGGCTCTACGTACCCATACCTTATTTTAGTTATTTCAATTAACTAGTTTGATTTCATGATGCTTGAATACAAGATTCCGCCATGCCATGAATCGCTTTTTATAATTATATATCTAATAATAATAATCTTGAATGACGAGTCTTAATACAAAAAAATAATGTATTAATAGGTACGAGCCCGTGCGATTTACTTCCTAATTTAAAAATGTTATATTATGGTTTATTTATTTTTTCTGTAATAAAAACCACTCTATCATTTGATTCATGCTAATATGGTAATATTTATTTTGTTACATTATCTTAAAAAACAAAAAAACGATGTACTTTTATTTGAGATCACCAAGATTCACGTGCACCGATTGGTATCACAACCACGCTAGACGTACTATTAGTTTTGTAAAAATTTTGACAGACACCATCATCTCATCTTACCGCGAACACGTTTGCTGTAAAGCATCCGAAACGTCGGGGTAAATATAAAAATGTAATAATAAACGCGAGTTATATCCGAAAAATAGTTTTATTGAAATGTGTAGTACTCGTGTAAATCTTAGAAAACATAAATTTTGAATAAGCTAAAAAAAATAATAAAAAACAACTTGACCTATTTCACAGGAAAACTAATTAGCTCTATATTACATGATTGCTATTACACCAAAGTTAATACTTTTTAGAAATTCAAGAATATGCTTTTTTCATTTTTGTAAACGTTTTGGTCGCTTCGGTGGCAAAATAATCAGCTCTAAATCAAGTACCAAAACAATTTAAATCGCGTAATAAACTCGCGAGAAAATGGAGTCGAAACATACACACGGACACATACATGCTTTAAAGTGTCTAGATTAACTAAAGACACCTCAAACGAAAAGATATTAAATCAAAAAAGATGTTAAAAAAATAATAAAAAATCGGGTTGATTAAATAACTTAATTGGGAAGCTAATAAAGTTAGGCTCACGCATCACACATTTCACGTTTTTAATCTTAATATCTTTTTTTATTGCATATTGATAGGTACCTGATAACCTTCAATTCATCATATCTTCTGCCATAATCCGATAATTAAACTTCCTATACCTAGTGAAGTTTGAACGAAGATATATCTTATCTTATTTCAAATCACTCAATTGAATGATTATTCTCTACGAAACTTAAAATTAATGTAAGTTAAAAAAGCATTTTACATTAGTAAAAGTGTTAATGATAACACCAGCTTTTTTGGGAAACATTTTTATCCGTCTTGAAAATAGGAAGATTCTTTATTTTATAAAATATGTTTTGATAAATTTTCGTAAAATAAAATGAGAAAATTTGTCCTTCATTTTAATCTTTACCATGTGTTAATGTTATTAGACATTACGTAACTTGTTCTCATTTGAGGTTACGGCCTATTTTAGATAAGAATCTATTTTAAACGCAATAAAATGTTTATTTTTATTTACAAGCTGTGCCCGCGGCTCCGTTCGCTTGGCGCATTGATTTAACGCCGGTAAAAAGTTGAATAGTTTTTGTTTGTATAATTGATGGCTTAAATTACAAATAAAGAGATGAAGCTCAGACTAATTTCAATAAATTATGAACTCAATACTACAAAATTTACGTACTCGAAATAAATTAATTCCAAGTAGAAACGTATAGTATTCTTTTCATTTTATTCCTACGGGAAAATTTAGCGTGGGCAAACCCGCCAAGTCTACAAAAGAGCTTGTTTAAGGCGTTTCAGTCACTTATGAGTAAAGTCGTACACAAATGTGTGAACAAACATACATACATACAGACAGACGGACCAAATGTTAAAAAAATTGAGATTTGGTATAACTATTACTTATTAAGCCCTCATTAAAATTTCTAAAATATACTCAATGTACGGAAATAGGTTATTTAGTTTTATTATTTGTATAGATATAGATTTACAACGCGGTTCCACTGGCGGACAAACGATTTTATTTCCTTTAAGAATAACTAAGAGATTAGATATAGCCTTTCTCATTAACCTAAATACCATAATAATTTTTAAAATCAATCCGGTAGTTACGAAAATGAGGGCTTTTAAACAAAGAAACTTTTCCGCTTTATAATATTGGTTTATTAAATACATGTGTAATGTATCTCTTTAATGGCAATAAAGATTATTATTAAAAAAACATTTCAACAAATAAACTTTAAACCATAACTTATGAAATATTTTCACCAGAATGATACTTTGTTCAGTATAATGTAATAATTTTACGAAATCATTTACGTCAAATAAATTGGACTTGGATCTTAAAATAGCCATTGTGCTATGTAATAATAAACATGTCATTGAACCATATATATATATATATATAAAACTAAATCAAAATATCATTTTAAATCTACCAATTAAAAAGATTTTTCATTAGTTATAAATATTACACTGGGTACTTAATCCTAAGATTATAGAGTACATTGACCATACGTTAAGTATTATTGCTGGCTCCTTGCGGATTCTTTGTAATGGACGAGAGACAGCACTGAACTACTTAAATAAAGTAACGTAAGCATTGGATAAGCTTTAGTTAACTTCCGTCACTTGTGATGGTTGTTTTTTTTTCTCCAATAATAAGACATTGACATTTTCTATAATGTTTGCATATTTATTTATATCTTTTACATTTTGAATTCATATCATTGATCACTTGTCTACGTCAATTTGAAGAGCCAGGACGACACTCTCCAACTTAAAAGTTAAGGCTACAAGAGTTCCAAACGCACCCTGGTCTGAGTAGAACCACACACCTAACTTAGCTGTGTATTTTTTATTGTGATTACTATTTCACAAACATCAAAACATTGAATTTTTTTAATGAGAGCCATTGCAATCAATTCGATAAGAATGAATTAAAATCGTAATTTTAATTACTTTATATTGCAATTAGACTGCAAAAAAACCAATTCAAATTCAAAATATCTTTATTCAAATAGGCGTTTACACGCACTTTTGAATCGTCAATTATTACATTATAAAAATGTCAGTGTAGTCAGTCCGTCCTTAAGCTAGCACCAGCTCGGAATGCTGTTCTCTTGAGAAGAGCAGGCCAGACACTCAACAGTTGCTATTTTTAAAATATGAGAACAATGTTTGATATACAGATTAGAATATCCTGCAAATGAGAAAACAACCAAAGCTCCACAACCTAATCTTTTACTTGATCGAAATACGATCAACTAAGAACTCTTGTATGCTATAATAAGCTTTATTTAATAGTATACTTTTAATTTTAGATTTAAAATCAAGTAAAGGAAGATCTAAGATATCTTGTGGAAGCTTATTATATATGCGAACAGTCATGCCCATGAAGGATTTTTTAACTTTTTGCAGACGAAATATCTGCGTTGAAAGTTTATTTTTATTTCTAGTATTTATAGCGTGTCTGTCACTGTTTTTTACATATGTATCCAAATTGTGACGTACAAATAAAATGATATTAAATGTGTATTGAGAAACGACCGTAAGAATACCAATTGCTTTAAAGACATCAGGGAATCTCTAGCTTTTAAGTTATAAATAGCCCGCACAGCTCTTTTTTGTAAAATAAATAGAGAATTAACTTCGGCAGCACTGCCCCATAACAAAATACCGTAAGACAAAATGCAATGAAAGTAACTAAAATAAACAAGTCGAGCTGTATTGACATCTGTTAATTGTCTTATTTTTTTAATTGCATAGACGGCGGAGCTGAGTTTGCCTGCGAGTATTGAGAGATGGGGGTTCCACTGGAGCTTTTTATCCAAAGTTATACTTAGGAAAACCGTTGAGTCAGTCATTTCCAAAACTTCATTGTTAAGGAGCAGGCTACAATTCTGACTTTTTACATTGGGAAGTGTAAACTCCGTGCATTTGGTTTTCCTTGTATTTAAGACCAAATTATTTATTTCGAACCAATGAAGAACACGTGACAGAGCGCTGTTTACTTCGTCATAATTAGTTCTATTACGCCCGACTTTAAAAATAAGCGAGGTATCGTCAGCAAAAATCATTAATATAAAGCAAAATCATTAATATAAAGTAAAAATAAAAAGGGGCCAAGAATAGATCCTTGTGGAACACCTCCACCATCTTTAGGTAAGAACCAGCCGATTTAGAATTATTTACAATCAACCGTCTGGACTCTTTGATCTAGGTAAGAGGCAATAAGATCAAGCGCAACACTACGCACACCATAGTGGTTAAGTTTGCATAGTAACGTTTGATGGTCAACGCAATCAAAGGCCTTGGATAAATCGCAAAACACCCCGATTGCATTCTGCGATTTTTCCCATGCGTTGTAAATGTGCTTAAGAAGCGTGGCACCCGCATCAGTTGTTGATTTACCTTTGGTGAAACCATATTGTTCACTATGCATGATTTTATTGCTAGAAACAAATTCTGACATTTGATTTAAAATAATCTTTTCAAAGATCTTACTTAAGGTCGGTAAAACAGAGATAGGCCTATAGTTTCCCGGTTCTTTTCTATCGCCATTTTTAAACAAAGAAACTACTTTACTACTTTTCATCAAATCTGTAAAAATACCGGTTTCAATACATTTGTTGAAAATTAAGCAAAGTTGTGGGGCAATTTCATTTATAATATTGCTAAGTAATTTAACTGATATACCCCAAAGATCACTGGTTTTTTTCAGATTTAAGGTTCTAAACGTTTTAACAATTTCATCAGATGAAACAGGCTTAAAAACAAAACATTTATTACTGACTCTAACATTATTAGTTAGTTCCATGATTGCATCAGATGATGAAGAATTTAAATTACGCATGACTGCTAATGGAATTTCAGTAAAAAAAGATTCAAAAATGGTCGCCACATTTATATCTGTACTTACTACTTTAATCATTGCAAGCAGCAGTTGTTCATGAGTATATCACAAGTGTCACCCATAGTGCAATACTAATGTCTCATTATTAAACATGGCAATGCCAATCCACCTAATGCTAAGAGTTATTGTCACAAATGTGTGTTTTCTTAATGATGTGTTCATTATTATATTTATATAAATTAAACTTTATAAATTGCAGTGAGTATGAGAATTCTTTAAAACAAAAGTAGGAAACTGGTTTAACAGTGTCATTGTCACCAAAATTTCTTTATTATAGGTCGGGTTTCACTTTCTTATATCTCAATACAAATCACAGTACATCTGAGAATGCAAGTACATATATACAATACATCTTGCCCTATTAAAAACACTTTTATTTTACTTAAATAATAATCTGCTGGTTTATCTTTTCAAAACATTATAACCAATATTCATTATTTTTACAAATGAGTGAATTTTGTATATATAAGAGAAAGGAGCCTAAAACAAATAATAATAAATAATACTCACTCCAAGGACCTGGATTCCATCACAAAAGTGCCAACCCATAAGCCAATCGACTTCATAGCTATGATTCATTATCAAATAGCCATGTTCTTTTCCATAGTATTTATCATACTCATCTTTCTTAATATAAATAGATAATTTTGTGCCTGACCACCATTCTGACATAAACACCAATTCTAAAAGAAAATATTATAATAATAAATTTGTCTGAAAAAATTGCTAATAATTATATACAACTGATAAATATACTTATTATTTATACAATAAAACATAATTGCAATGATAATTATAATCTTTACAACTAAATCTTAACAAAATTTTAAACATCAACTTTGTTTAAATAAAAAATTAATTTTATTTTAAGACTTCTGTACTACTAGTTAAATCATAAAATATACTTACGGCAGTAGAATGAATATGACAGATAATAGTTAATTTGTCTAAATAACTTCTTGTTAAACGGTTTAAGTCCAAAGAATAAAATACCCTGGACAAAACTCAATAATATTCCTGAAGTAAAGTATGATATAGCAAAGCACAGATGAATTATTGTTGACTGTTTAAAAATATTTAAATAGAGCATTTTGCTTTTGTCACCTTAATAATTTTCATGTAAGACCTGAAACAACAAAAAATTTTACACTTAAAAAATAAGAACAAAGAGATTTATTTGTTTTAATATAACTATGATTTTTGTTTTGACACTAATGATGTTACTTTTTTAATAAATTGAATAGTTAACGATTGAATATTATATTTAACTGATTTTTTAAATGCTAATCAAAGATACGTACTTATTAAATTGCGTTAAATTTAGTATGTTTTCTTTAAGTTTGACTTATCAAATATAAGGAGTGAATTATAATGTTAATCAAACAATTGTATTAGCATATAATTGTTGCTATCAGAGTTCATTTACAAATTCATCAATTTAAAAACTAGTCTGAGCGATTAAAACCTTAAGAAAATCACTAATTTGCGGCACATTGATTTAGAAGGCATATTTTGGACATACTCCATTAAATTTTACTCGTAGCCTCCTAGAGAATAAATTTAAAAATAATTCACACATATTCACAATATTATTGTCTTCTAAAAAAATACGATTACAGAAAATATTAATAAAATATAAAGGAATAACTTTTACAGGTTATTTTGTCACTTACTGGACACTTTTATTGATAAAGTATTCGGAGAACGATTATATTATTACACATAATTCCCGAACTAATATTCGAATTTCAAAATATATGTTTTTATTGCCAAACAAATGAAACAATGAATTCTATAACGAGCAAATTGAGTTTATCTTAATTTCCTTTGGACTCTGATAGTGATAATAATTACGGTCTATAGTATGATCTAGTGAAGCGACTTTTGTATAACGATTGATATTTTGTTTGTCTTCGATTTTCAATGAGAACAACAATAATAGTATTAGTAAGAAAATTTAAGCTTATAGACAGATATAAAGTTTTTGAAATTATTTTTCATATTTCAGTACTATTTATTTTCATAATCATATTGCTATTTTTATAATTCTGTTACCATGAGGTTATTAAACAATACAGTTGAAAGGAAAAAAATAAATAACACTTAAAATTTGTCTTATTGATACTCTTACTAACTCTAAAAAAACTTTTTCTTCTCATCACAATATGATCTTCATTTCTCGAGAACTGGCACTACTTTCAGATACTGCGAATCTCAAAATTACTGATTAAATCCATTACTGTCAATCTTAACAATCGTCTCACAGTGTGAAAGATGCACAAATCTTTATTTACCAACGTTGTGTTGACTACTTAGATCTATAAAAAACTACAAATTTAATACTAGGAGCGCCAACCAGACCTCAATTTTGATTTGCTGCGCTCGTAAAATCTCGGTATGTGTTAGCATATTGAACGAAGCGAGGGGAAAACAGCACCGAAGTTGTATTACAAAACCGCGACGTATTGTGTCCTCTACTATTTTAAAGATAAAAAAAATCTAAATAAACGGAAAAATTTTAAAAGCTGTTATATTAAAAAAAATCAGCACGCTCATGTAAACCTAAATTTTCGATCGAAAATTTTTTTCCATTGAAGTCTATGAGTTTTAGTTTTTCCGAAATCATTATTCAGCGACATCGCATATTAGAAAAAAATCTTTTTTAGAACTACCGCTAGACTATTGTCTATCAGTGTGCAAAATTTGAAAATTTTCGGATATACCGTTTTTGATTCATGCTTGCACAAAGGATGCAGAAAAGTCTTTCATAGAGAGCTTCACTAGCTTCGCTCAATAATCGCTTCCTTAAGTTGTATAGGTACAGGTTTCCTGATCTATTTCTTCATCCAACCTATACGGTTTTCCCATTTCACTACTACCTTCTTGACTTGCTATGAACATGTAAAAGAAATTTATTTATGGATGTCGTAATTTGATGATTTGTAGCTTACAATCTTGCCAATAACTAGCTTATAAAAATACTATTCATATTCGGTTTTTACTTGCAAAGATTAGAAAAAAAATGAAAAGAAAAAAATATCTACTTTCGATTGTATTATGGCTTTCAAAGAAATTTTCAAAAGTCTTCAACAAGAGTGATATAACAAAATCTTGTCTGTATCTAATTACGTCGGTCACAACCGGAGGATCCAAAAATATACAAATTTATTAACTTAAAATTTAATACTTATATTTAAATTACAAACTACGTAATCCCTGCTCAAAGTTGGAGACAAGAATGAATAAAATGAATTAATAATTAAAGGAATACAGAAAGTGTTACAAACAAGGGTTTCAGATTTACATTCTGGGATTTTAACATGATACAATGCACCTGTGCTTAATCAGCGTTTCCACGGTTCGTGAGAATATAGTAAATGCTAACTTAACAATTTTATTATTAATAAGTATATAAGAAATATCTAATAAATGATCACATAGTGTACGGGAATATAACAATCTTGAAAACACAAACATCGGTAACTACATTTATCGATTTTTTTTGTTAATATACATCTGTATAGACACAGTTGTCAGGTAATTGTCATCCTTAAGTCAACTGTGATTGTTAAATGTATTGTCTGACAGCAACAATTCATCTTCACTGTTAGTAAATAATTAGTTATTAGTATTTGTATTATAGATATTTTAGAATTCAGAGGATGGACGACTCTTATTTTCTAAGAAAATCTTAATTATAAATTATTCAGTATAAACTCTCACAGGGTTAACATTTTTATATCTAAAATTCATTTTTCAAAAAGTAATTGTTTAATCAAAAGTATTTATAAATTTTATTATACATTAAAATTATGTTACTGACAAATTGTTGTAAGAAAATAATAAGAAATAGGTTAAGAATATATAGTTTACATAAATGTAACTCTAGGCATAGCTCAGTGAAGTCTTGCAGAAGTACTCGCAGTCCTTTCATTTTGGGCATAGAAACTTCATGTGATGACACCGGTTGCGCAATTTTAAATGATACAGGAGACATTTTGGGAGAATCCTTGTTCTCCCAAGGAGTGGTACATTTAAGATATGGTGGGGTCAATCCCCTTATCGCAAGAGATTTGCATCGTGATAACATTGAACAGGCTGTTAGTCAAAGTTTAGAGAAATCATGTCTAACTATGAACAACATAGATGCTATTGCAGTGACTGTGAAACCTGGCTTGTTAATAAGTTTAGACATAGGTGTAAAATATGCTAAGTATCTTTCAAGAAAACACAGAAAGATATTAATCCCAATCCATCATATGGAGGCTCATGCGTTAGCAGCAAGGATGTTTCATGAAATACCTTTTCCATTTCTGACATTACTAATTTCTGGTGGCAATTGTTTACTGGCACTTGTAAGACGAGTTGATGAATTTTTCTTATTGGGTGATACTTTAGATAATGCACCAGGTGAAGTTTTAGACAAAGCTGCAAGAAGGATGAAACTAAGAAATATGCCTGAGTATTCAGCTATAGCTGGAGGTAAAGCTATTGAAATTGCTGCCACGAACTCAAGAAATCCTTTTTTCTTTGAATTTCCACTACCCTTAAATAGATATAGAGATTGTAATTTTAGTTTTAGTGGCCTCCAAGACACTTTTTTGAAACATTTATTAACGAAAGAACAGGAACATAATATACAGGGTGATGAGATTATTCCAGAGGTAAATGACCTTTGTGCAGCCTTCCAGTTGGCTATGGCTGAACACATAGCCCATAGAACAGAAAGAGCTATAATTTTTTGTGAAAGAAATAATTTATTTGAAGGGAAGTTAAAAAGTGTAGTAGTATCCGGGGGTGTAGCCTGCAATAATTTTATATTTAAAAGCATTGAATATATTGGTAATAAGTATGATTGTAAAGTGTATAGACCTCCACCAAAACTATGTACCGATAATGGAGTTATGATAGCATGGAATGCTTTAGAAAAACTGAAACATAAATCTAAGAGCATAAACAGTCCAATAGAAATAGATGCTACAGCACCTCTTGGTGAAAATATCATTAATGAAGTAAAAATGGCAAACTTACATGTGAGAGCACCTAGATTAAAAAACTATATTATTTAATAAATATTCAGCTTTTTATTTATTCTCAACATTTCAAAGCCAGAAAGAAATCTTATTGTATACCAAAAATAAATCTTATTGTAAAATATAAATGAGAAATACTGTATTGAATGATTTGGGTTTAAGTTTTCTAAGAAAAATTTTTATGTAACTATTTCAACAACTAACTTATGTATGCTTGTGTAAAAATGTAATAATAAATGCGAATTAAATTTGTAAAATAGGTTAATTCAAATGTGTAGTACCCTTGAAAATCTTAGAAAACATATGCAACCTATCTTATAAAAAAATTACATTTGTGTTTAAACCAAGGTAGCAATTTTCATAACAGCATTATTTTGTAATGTCAAATAAATAATACCAATTTGCATTAGATATTTATTATGATACAGCTAACATAAATATTCAGGTGATTCTTCATTTCATTTAATAAACCCTCTACTGTGCTCCCTTTTTTTGTAAATCTGTAAAATAAAATTTCAGTTATATTCCAAAATTAATCATTTCAGCCATGAATAGCACTAAACATGAAATAAGTATTGTTATTAAAATCTCAATTCCGACTTTTTTTAGGGGCTACCAACCATCTCTTATAACAACATTAGAATATTCATACTTTCTCTTTTCATACCACAACATATAAGTAAATCTTGTTATTTTCAAAATTCATTTCCTTTTGTTATTAGTTGTTTCTTCTTCTAGAACTCTAAATTTTTTAAATATAGAACCTAAATTGCTTAAAAATTTAAAGAGTGTATGAGTTGTTGGTAGGCCCATCAGATCAAAATACAAATCACGCATGTTTTAGTTAACTGCAAGACATCATTAAACAAGTAAAATAATTTTAAGTTGTTTGTCAATTTAGTTAGTAATAAAACATGCTTTAAACTCAAAATTTATACATATTCTCTTTTTGTGATACCTTACATATTTAATCCTTTTCATCTGAAATTTTAATAATTATTATAAAATAAAAAAAAAATCTATTAAATAATTGCAATGAAACAAGGAATAGGCTTAGTTCTTTTCAACAAATTATTTTTAAATAGTTCTTAAAAAGTATAATTTCATATTAAATCAAATATAGAATGTACTAAAGGAGGTACATATTTGACTTACGAGCTGGTTTGCCATTGGCCCAGGGTGTAATTCTGACATGAGACTCATCTCGTCTTAATGCATCAGCTCGTAATTGTGGTTTTAAAGATCGTCTCAAAACCTTAGCAGCAATGTTGGAGTAGTTTATGTAACTGAAAATGTTTTAATTATGTTATTATTGAAGGAGTCTATTTTAGAGATTATATATTATATTTTGAATCTAAAAAACTTACTTAAGGCCCGCTTGTCTCCAGGCACTCATTTTGAATTTTGCTAAAGCTTAAGTTTAATCAAAATGTACAGTAGAAAACTTAAATGTGATCGGAAATTAAATTCCGAATTCTGTGATGTAACAATGGTACAGATAATAATTGGAGAGGAAGGTAAATGATAATAGTATATAGTACTCTGTGGTAATAGTTATTCTGTTATGGGGTTCAGGGTCTATGGTGTTTAAAGATAATAAATAATCGTTTAAAGTTGAAAGACGAATCAGGTATTTAATACTTTCACGTAGTAGTTAACATGACTGACTAAAAAAATTGAATTTTCTATTAGTCTAATAAATAAAAAAGTTTTACTTGGCTTAAAAACAAAACCAGTCTCGATAATAACCTTGTTAGTGAGTAGATCACAACACTGCAAAAACAAATAGAATCACTTTTCGTTTGCGAATTACAATCATATCAAACACTTTTATATTCTTAAAAGAATCTTTATTTCTGAATCCTGACAATCTTAAACAATTTCACCTAGTTAATTTTTGTCATAGTTTTCATTCATAGTAACGTACTTAATATATATCGTTTATGATATAATCTGTAATAAAATATTCGCTCACCAAAAATTCTGACGTATGTCGGTTTTGTCGACAGGACACAAATTTTGTAGTCTTGTAAATTTTAATTTTTTTTAGTTAGCACGTAATGAAAAAAAACACATTATTTTATTATCTATAGGAATTTTAAAACAATAAGATAAAGGTAAAACTGATATTCTGGTTCAATTAGTGGTATGTAAATTCTTATTTTTTCTTAGTTGAAAGTTTTCAGGAAAAGTATATAAAATATGCTTTCTCTATATTAAACATTGAATTGCATTTTCATTACTTTTGAGAAAATTTTAAAGTTTATCTAAGGTAAAGAGTAAAAATTAGTTATTTTGTATAAAATATCTTGCGTAAATTAAAAGAAAATAAAATAATCAAATTAAAAACTTTTATAAGAATTATAATAAAGTTAAGTCAACTGTATATAATATATTATAAAGTACATATTAATAAGCTATTTAAAATGGTGATTGTTTTTCTATAGATAAGTTGTCTTTAAAATATGGAAACTGAGGTTGAAAGAGAACAGCTGCTTGTTAATCAGACAAAACCTGCAGTCCAGTGTGATATAGTGAATGAGTGTCAAATGTTCTTAAAGGCTGAGGAAGGAGGTGGTGATGCTCATACAAACATGAAAGAAAATGCAGCACCAGAGAGTAGTGGTAATGTCTTTTTGAACAGTCTTGTATTGATTATTTATAAAAAATGTTATTAATACTTACTGAAACATTTATATTGCACTTCTAAATAAAATTGTATTATCATTTATATTAAATGTATTCAATTCAATATCAATTATTGGGTCAATATAAACTTTAACATATCTACAACATTATTTTTAAAGAGCATAGGTAGTAATTTGATTAAGATTTATGAATGAAGGTTGAAGTTGAAGGACTGTTGTTTGACATTCAGTGGTTGTAAGGTTTCTTTGAAGTTGTATAAGGTTTAGTTATAGTTTATAACCAGCAGTGCATGACATAACCAGGAAAAATGACAAGAAGAAAAATTGCAAGAATTAAAAGTAATTTCTATGAATACCGATTTTCTTATTAATGGTCTGAAGTATAGTACTTATTTAGTTTTTTTTTCAGATAAATCAAATTTTTTAAATTCTTCACCATCATATCCTACAAAGGAGGCATTACCTGCAAATCCAATTGAAGCTGTCTACAATATTGAGCCTGAAGGTAAATATTAATAACAAATATCACAGTTCAATTAGTGTTATATGTATTGTAGGTAAAATAATTTAACTGTAATTTTATTATGTTCTTAACTTTGTACATAATTATATTTCAAACCAGGCTTTTTACTCACAATTAATTATATACAGACTAGAGACGGACTGACTAATTGGCCTCTGTTAGTAACACCTAATTTAAGGTAAAAAAAAAGTAAAAAATTGTGCCAACCTAGTTAGATTAGTTAGTAAATAGGCTATCATACATTTATCTATAATTTAGAATTTATAATATTTTAATAAAATATATATATATATTCTTTATTATTATTTAACCAGCAAAGTATAACTTGGCTAAATTCATAGTCGGCCCATCTTTAATAGAGACAAATTATTAAAAAAAAAATTATATAGATAGTGGAAGACAATCAACAGAAGATAGTTTGGTTAGCATACAGTCGAATGAGCATGGATTGCCAAGTACTGTGACTGTTTTGGATGCACCTGATGGGGGTAAGGTGTATCTTGTGGGAACTGCCCATTTTAGTTTAGAGTCTCAAGAGGATGTTTCAAAGGTATTTATATTATATATTAGTTTGTAGTTTATCAATATTAATTGTAGAAAATGAAATGTATCTAACTATAGATTTTTCTACCAAAATAATGTTATTAGGCTCTCAAATATGTTTTTTTGAAGTAATGAACTTATTGGTAATTTTTTTTTTAATTTAAGGTGATACAGAAAGTATGTCCACATATTGTGATGGTAGAATTATGTGAACAGAGAACCAATATTTTATTACTTGATGAAGCAGTTATATTAAGTGAAGCAAAGAATATTAATATTGCTAAAATAAGGTGAGAACTTTACATTAGACTTAAGAAATAAACTAAGAAAGAATGTGTAAGTTTGTTTGCTTGTTTCTTCTTTTTTGTGTTATGTATTGATATAAATGTTCATGGAGATAGATTTCGAGTGACATTAAAATATTATTCTGAGCCCTTGTAGTCTTATACTTAGCGATTGATGCTGTGTACTGTGTACAAGCTAGTAATATTTGTATTTGTGACTCGGTGTAAGAAAGCAATGATAGACTGTTGGTTTAGGAGTTAGGGAGTTAGTTTCCCTGGATGCTGAAACAAAGAATTGAGCCCATCCCCATTTCAATTACTACACAATATAATTATGTAAGTCATCAACAGATTGTATTCAATCTGGGTGCACTTTGTGTCTGTTATTTATTTTTGTGAAAAATTATTTATTTTCTAATGAAAGTATTGTTTTACTCATAGGACAACAATGGCAGAGAATGGTGTATTTAATGGTCTTATGTATATATTATTGCTGAATATGTCAGCTCATATCACCCGTGAACTAGGAATGGCTCCCGGTGGTGAGTTCAGACGTGCTATGGCTGAGGTAATTTAATAATAACATTATAAAATTAGCTTTTGTAATTACTATTGTCTTAATAAGTTTTGTCTTTAAGGGTTTTTCCATACTGTCTCATTTTGTACTTGACACATTCAGTTTATCGGTAATTCTGATTGACTTTATGACCCCTGTGTTTCTGAACTAAAATAAGTATTGATTTATTATAAACAATTCTGAGTATTTCTACTTGTCTGTTTTTAATATAGGGCTTCTGGCAATCACTTGTGTGCAATCGGCCTACAAACTGAAATATGAATTTGTTAATTAAAATATTAATAATAATAATAAATAACAAATTAAGATGCTTTGTAGTGACACAATTAAAAGGTTTTTAAAATTACAATAAAAATCTGTTCATGGTCAATACTTTTCAAATTGTCAGCACTATAAAATTAATTATTATATATAATACCCACAGGCTAAAAAGGTCCCAAATTGTGTCATTCAGCTTGGAGACAGAGCAATTGATATCACACTGCACAGAGCAATCTCTTCTCTCACGTGGGGACAGACAATAAGATTTATATGGCACTTACTTACGTCCAATCAGACTATTAGGTAAAAAAAACACACACATGAAATACAAAAACTAAAATATAATATAAAATATACAAAATTAAATATAAAATAAATAATAAAATTTTAACTGAATGTACTGGAAAATGTTAATAAAATTGTCAACATTATGTCCTATAGCTTAGAGGAGGTAGAAAGGTGTAAGCAAAAGAAGTTATTAGAAGATATGTTAGAAGAAATGGCAGAAGATTTCCCTCCATTGAAACGTGTCTTTGTCGTCGAAAGGGACATGTATTTGTGTCACTCGTTACAAGTTGCAGCCCTACAACCTCGTGAGTAATAAAATAAAAAAATATTATTACAAACTAATCGATCATAAAAAGTGCACTAAGTGTATTATAATTATTTTTTTAAATAAAATTTTGTTATATTTTCAGGTCGGGAACCTTGCAGAATCGTAGGCGTGGTGGGGATAGGACACGTGGCGGGCATAGTGGAGCACTGGGGCAAAATAGGACCCCAAGATATCGAGCCGCTCCTCAAGTACGTCCAGATTTTTCGGTTACTCGTCTTTTGGCACAACATATCAAAGAAATGTCGGCCAGTCGGGTCGGCGAGGCTCCTAGTGCGTGTCGTAAGCTGTGTGTGTGCGTGCAGGGTGCCGCCCCCGTCCGTGTCGACGCGCGCGCTGCGCGTGTGTGTGCGCGCGGCGTGCGCGGGCGCGCTGCTGTACGCCGCCTACAGGCTGCTGCCGCGCCGCTGGCTGCCCTGACCACGCTACACCTGTGAATATCATTATTATTTTATTTATATATAAGTAGGACGAAAATGAGACTACGCTATTTAACAAAATTGAAATTTGAAAAAAAAAAATCCCCACAATAACATCCAAAAGTCATTCAACATGTATTTATTCGAGGACATTAAAAGGTTCGACAGCTGCTTAACTTTGAAAGATTTGCTACTATTTTTTAGCAGTTTTGTACTGCGAGAGATAATCCACTCTTTATAATATCAAGTAAATTAAGCAGAATGAAAAAAAATGCACAAAACAGCCTGTTTTAGTACATCGAACGGAGAACCTAATAATGAATCGACAAAAGTGATAACACCCTTCTAGGAATATGTTTAACTAGATCATTATTAATTGCTTAGAAAAAAGCGTTTTAGTACGTCCCAAAAGTTCCGGTAATTATTTTTTAAAACATTATTTATTGATTACAAGGTGACAAATCTTTCAGAAGTCTTCGAAGTACTCTCCTCCCGCGTTGATGCACTTTTGCCAGCATTTCACCCATTTGCGGTACGCGCCCTGGAAGACGTCAACTTGAACCCCTCGCAAACCCGCCGTCGCAGCAGCTTTTACCCCCTCCAACGTGCCCCAGCGTTTCCCTTTCAGCGCTGTTCTGAGATGGGGGAACAAGAAAAAGTCCGGTGGTGCCACGTCAGGGCTGTACGGCGGTTGGGGCAGCGTTGCCACTCCGATCGACGCGAGGAACTCGGCAACAATGAACGCTGTGTGACTGGGCGCATTGTCGTGGTGCAGGATCCACTTGTCCTTGATGTCCGGTCGGACGCGTCGCACTCTGTCTCGCAATCATTCGGACACTTAATCTTCGGTCTTTGTTCAAAATTTCACGCACTTTTTCAGTCGCAGCGTCAGTTTTTGACGTGGACGGGCGCCCGGAGCGGTCATCGTCGTCGACGGCTTCCTTACCCTCACGAAACCTTTCGTGCCACGTGTAAACCCGGTTCTGGGACATGGCGTCCTCCCCGTAGGCGTCCTGAAGCATTTTGAGCGTTTCCGCACCATTCTTGCGAAGTTTTACACAAAACTTGATGGCGTAACGCTATTCGAGATTTTGCTCCATCGTAATCCCGACCAACTTTTTCAACAACACCAGCGCGGAGACAAATAGACACCGAACCACTGCCCGTAGGCGACTGCGGGAAGTGGCGTTCTACGCCACAGATCCCCCACTACTACTCTCGGCCAGAGCCGCGCTCTGCCGGCGGGCAGCGCTCGCGGGAAATATAATTACTGGAACTTTTGGGACGTACCCTGTATACACCTTTTCAGTTCATGAACAAATTTTCTATTAAATGTTTGAAATCCAATAAGAAACGCTTCTAGACCATATTTTTATCTACTAAGCAGAACATTTTAAAAAATATCTCGTAATACAGTTATTAATAATTATTTTGATTCTATGACTTTCTTTTTCCAGATTTGCTGACTTGAAAAAGACTTGGCTGATAGAATTTTTAATTACTTTATTGTTTCTGTTTTCAAAATTTTATTATTATCCTTAATTTGGTTTGAACCGATAATTGAAGTAAACTTCATTTATCAATAAGTTAATAAAAACTAATCAATTAATAACAATTGTAAAGAAATATAAGTCACATAAATTCTAAATTTTAAATATTATATAAAATGTAAATTCACCATGACAGTACAGACACAATAGCTCAATTGGCAGAGACGAGAACTTCCTTCGGAGGTCGTAAATTCGAGTCCTGGTTGTGTTGAATTTTTTAATTTTTAATTAAAAAATTCAAATTAAAAAATTCAATTTAAATTTAATATATTTTTTTTCAATTTCTTAATCGTTAATTAAGGTTGAAACAAAAAATACGTGTTTTATTTACGAATGTTTTTATTTGGGGTCATATCTTCATCTTTAATTTCATCTCAAAATAGTTATCATAATGATTTTTCCTTCCATTAGTTTATAGAAATGTTTTAATTTTGACCTATAATTGCATTGTATAAGCAGTCTTTCAAAAAGTCTGTTCTATAACAATTTTAAGTTTGCCTTAGTTTGTAGTTAATTATGTTAAAATATCTAAGGTTTTTTAAAATATGTACTGTTTGTGACAAAATAGAAGAGAGCGTTACGGAATTAAAGTAATCTAAGTTGAAATAATTGTTTTATTTGTGTCCAAACACTATAAGGCTTGGCACAACATATCGAAGTACTAGTGGTTTTTTCGGCTCTATTTCCTTGCGACCTGATGATGAACGGTCTCCGTTTTGATACTAATCGATCGGAATTCCTTCGAAAACAGAATACCGCGTATTGAGTCAACTAAATACTTTGGTGTAATAAGAAAGGTGAGTACAATAAATAGTGAACTTCGTTGCTATGCAATGAGTTTATTAAGTAATCCTTTCTTTAATAATATTTATATTGACAAAAGTATATCATCGTTTTATAATTATATTTGTTAAAAAGTGGTTCTTAATATTAATATTTATATATCTGTTACGGATTACGAAAATAGCTTTAAGTGTGATTTGATTACAATAATTGATATATTATTTAGGCTTATAGTTTTAATCTTTAATGGAGTTATATGCCGAGCGGGCAGTCCTTCAAAATGTATACAAGCGTGCCCTTAGCGTATCTCGAATACAGCAATTTTCAAGATAAGCTAAGGAAGCACACCGATGTGTTGCAGTCGCTGTCTGGGAACGTCTTTATTAGCTTGACGTTAACGTAACACAACGTATGTGTTAAAGCCGCTGTCGGGGTTATTAGAGGCTTAACGGTCCGCAGCTAAGGAAGTTATTGTAATCACCCCGATTTTCGAAATAGGATTTTGTCATATATTTACCTTTTGCGGTGTCTCTATACACTTATCTATAGTTATGTGTGTGTACGTTACCTTTGTTTTCGGCTCTATTTCGACTTCGTTTTGGTACTAACCGATCGTAATTCTTTCGAAATCAATCAAGCGTTTTCTACGTTAAAAACAGGAATACCGCGTAATGAGTGGAATTAAAAAAAAACTAAACGCGTGATAGGGGTGGTTGTGGATCCAATAGATGCTTATCTACGTGATTAGTTTTTCTGCACAATAAAGCAAAGATTTTTAAGGTTTCTTTAAAAAACTGAATATAGCGTTTTCCGGATTTATAAGTAGTTTTTTGTTTTTAAGTAAATTTAAATATAATAATGTAGCATCAATTTTAGCGATAATTTTAAAGTTATGAAATACGCTTTTCCGCAATAAGTTCTTTTATAATGATATATTTATTTATTTATTTAAAACTTTATTGCAATCCTACAAACTAGGGTACAAAGGGCGAACTTAATGATGACGTATAGAAGTTGCGGTAGGTATTTAAATTTTTGACGGCCCAGATGTGAACAAAAAAAAAAGGTACTTACATTTAAAAATTGTGAATAATATACATAAATGTCGTATACATCTATACGTGTACATACAAAACTAATACATACATATAATAAATAAATAAAAATATATAAAAAAAAATGATTATATTATTTTTCTTATTCAAGAAGTTAATGTGATCGGGCTCACACACGTTTAACTTCAAATCCCAATTTAAATTCTTACATCACGAACTGCTTTATTAGCACATAATACATATTGAACTTCTATGTTTTAAATAATAAAAAAATACCTTGTTAGTACCAAGATATATTATAGAAACTTTTTAATTTAGATTTTTAAAACATAAAAAACTGATCACTGTCACTTAAAATTAGTCAAAGATGGAGTAACATTTTAGATAATAAATTAAATTAAAATTATATGTAACAATGATCACTTTCCAATCTAAATTTCTGTGCAGTGAAGTTATTATTAAAATATGAGATTCTCGTCATGCTTTGCCCTCAGACAAATATTATTTCCAAAATATACTCGTAACTGCGCGGTTGTATTACACAAACGTCATAAGAATCTGCCCCACTGTATGTTACACTATAAAGTTATTATTGTTCATGAAATAATTGTATTATAATTATAAGTATAAATAATATATTTTTAGACGCATGGTTCGTTCCCGCCAGAGCTGCGGGTGACGCCCCTAGCCTGCAGCTGCCACCCGCAGCTACATTTTTACAAAACGATAAGAGCGCTCAAGTTGTCTTGCTGGGAACTGTACATTTTAGTAAAAAGTCTGTGGAGGACGTCTCTGAGGTAGTTAAAACTGGCTGAATTAATTTTATTTATCCTATGAACACCCTAAAACTTAGTGTTACCTATTGACTATAGGCTATTATTTATGAAAGGCCAAGTTGAGTAATAACTTCGTGTTCTTTGAAATCTCGATTAATTAATATGGGTTGTAAGAAGCCTATATACCTACATTGTAGTTGATTTGTCCAGGTTTTTGTATTACAGATTAAAATAATTATCTATTGATTGTTTTTTTGTTTTTTCGATGTGTAAATGCTGAGCCAAAGTTATACTTTAAGGTTGCATACCTTTAAAGCAATTAAAATAAAGAATTAATCGTTCTATATCTCAAAATAAAGTCCATATTTTGTATTTTAGACCCATAAATTTCTAAAGAACGTAGATATAGTGAATAATAGGCACTCACTTCATTTGTATTTGTAATATAAAGTTGAAAAATGTGTTGAAAAAATATATATTCAAATATTGAGTTTTGCACTGATATTGAGGAGCCTAAAAGAAAGAAGAAGGTACACCATACAATAAGTGAAGTAAAACAAAGATAACAAAGGAAAAATGAAAGAGTTATCGTAGAGAACATGAAGATGCCGGGGCGTCACGGTGTGTGCTAACGCGATCCCGTGACGTCCCATTACGGCGCAGAGGGCAACCGTTGGTTTTTTAGTGGGTAGCCTTAAAAATGGCGGCATCCTCTATGCTGCCGAGTAGTCCCACATAACCCCCCGGCCGTCACCCCCCTGGGCCGACGGGGTACCCGTAACGGGTTTTTCCAACGGAAAAAAAAAAAAAAAAAAAAAAAAAAAAAAAAGAGAACATGAAGATAAACTATTTCAGCTTGAAGCCTTCGATATACCTGTATTTACACGTTTATTATAATTTTACTATAAACAAATAACAGACACACTTTTTTTTATTAGATTGTGAAGGTTCTTAAACCAAATGCAATTCTGATAGAGCTATGTCGTCAGAGAGTGTCCCTCTTAGAACTAGATGACAAAAAGTT
Source organism: Mechanitis mazaeus (assembly GCA_959347395.1). Lineage (NCBI taxonomy): Eukaryota > Metazoa > Arthropoda > Insecta > Lepidoptera > Nymphalidae > Mechanitis > Mechanitis mazaeus. Next base: position 12,439,958 of record OY365750.1, read on the forward strand.
TTTAGAAGACGCTAAAAACTTAAATGCACAAAAAATAAAGTAAGTTGATAAATTTTAAAAAGCAGCAATTTGCAAAAGCTTATTGTTAAAGTGATATATATAACGTTATTTTAATCAAAATAAAATAGAGAGGCTGTTAAAGGACAGAGCTTTGTTTCTGGAATGCTTCACGCCATGTTACTAAAAACCTACGCGGATATTGCAAAAGAACTTGGTGTAGCACCAGGAGGGGAGTTTCGCAGAGCATATCACGAGGTAAGAGAAAAACCATATATTATTTAAGAGCTATTATAATTCTAATTTATTTAATAAATTTAAATGTTTATAAATTTTTAAGATGAAAAAAATCCCAGGATGTAAATTATTTCTCGGAGATCGTCCGATACGTATAACCATCGCCAGAGCTTTTCAGTCTTTAAGTGTTTTAGAGCTTGGTCAAGTTCTCTATCATCTGACGACGTCAAACCCCAAGCCTTTGGAGTAAGCAAGTTTTGTTAATAGTAATCTTTTCGTTCTTATTCTTCACTTATTTTGTGGTAGCTGTAAGTGATATATAATCCCAAATATTCCATAAATAAAGTAACGAGCAATGCCATAAAGAATTCATAGTTTTTTAATGCATACATAAACAAGTTCTATTGGGGTTTGTAGAAAATATCAATAATACCACAAAGAAAAATTTTTTTTTATATAAACAACAAACAAACCAACATCTTTAAAATAAACTAACCAACGATGGAATCCCTCACTATTTATATAGATTTGTGAAACGTCTTAATTTTTTAGCGGGAAAAAAATGTAAATGTTGTTTTTTTTTGTGTCTCATGCTGTTAGTCCTAATGGCTGTTACAACGTCACCGGGGGTGGTGGGCGATGGCTAAAAAACCTCCGCCCTTGAATAAATGTTGTGTTGTGGTTTTAGAAAATGTTTTTGATCCTTTATAAAAAGAAAAAATAGTAATTAAAATACATAAAAAAAGTTATATTAGTAATTAAAAGCCATTTAATGATTACTAGTTAAATACCTATAATCGCTGATAATTTTTTATGTTGTTTAAAGCAAAGAGCAATTAGAGAAATATAAAAATAAAGACTATGTGCAAGCTCAATTCGAAGAAATAACTAAACAAGTTCCCGCCTTCAGAAAAATATTTCACGTATTTGTCGATGAGCGTGATCGATGCCTGGCGTTTTCGTTACAAGAATGTGTTCGTAGTGGCAAGTATTCATAATTATTTTAAATTTAAAATATATAAACATTTTTTTTATTTTTTTTTTAAATTATATTATTTTATAAGCTTTAGGCGTATCGTAGAGCTTCCATTAATTAGGGCAAAATATTAAAATAAATATGTAAATTCTGTTCAAAAGCTGGAATTAAATGCTATGTCCTAATAAACTAATAACATAAAATTTAACCAACTCAAGCTATATTATTAAATGTTTATTAAATATTAAAGAGATAAATTTTTTGAAATGATTTAATTATAATATACTTGTAATAAACCTGGTAATTGTAAATAATATTTGTAGTTAATAGCCCTCGTGTGTTAGCTGTGGTGGGCATGGGCCATGTAGACGGCATTGTAAAATACTATGGTCAAATGAAACAAGAAGATATTGTGCCCCTACTATTGTAAGTCACGAGATAATATAAAATGTACATGACAGTTTTTGTATAACTTTGATGTAGTAGTATAAATGTAATAATTTATTTAATGAGTACTGTCTGTATGTAGATATTTGTAGTATTAGAAGTTCTGGATTATCGATTACTTATAGTTTTTTTAATATAGTTATAGTCTGTCACTCGTTTTGCTGTGATTATTATTTGCGTTTTTTTGTAAGTAGGAAAGGCTTAATATTTTTTATTTATTTTCAGCAACTAAGTCTTTGTCTTATCTTCTTCATCTTTGTCATATATCAACAAACAAGTTGTCATTTTTTTAAATTAAGGTAAGAATACCTTATAAGGTAAAGTATTGTTATGTTATTTTATTTCATTACTCGTATGAGGTTGTCTGGAAGAAATCGCTGCTTAGCGATAAGACCACCTCGTTGAGAAACATACATTGTATTCTTTGTACTTGTAAATTGTTATGTGGTGTACAATAACTGTGTTAAATAAATAAATAAATAAATAAATAGTGTATAGTACAATAATAACAGGATAATATTTGCTTTTATTAAAGTATTCTATTCTGATATATAATCATTAATAATATATATATAATCATCAGATACTTCTTTAAGTTCACCAACATATTATTAACAAAACACAGTCAGGGATTACCAGTAATTTATTGCATGATTAATGAAATATAATAATTTTTTACAGGGTACCGCCTCCTCCATTATTCAGGGTGTTGTTGGGAAAAGGAATTAAATATACTTTATATTTTATTATATTTTCATTTATATACCGACTTATATTTGGTTAATGTATTATATGTTTTTGTAGTAATATAACATAAAATTACCATTATAATTTTGTCAGAAATATACTATGGTGACAAAACTAAGAATTTTTTATTTTTATTTTTCCGTATCTCCCTTACTAAGTCTCGATTACTAATTGGCCAGAACTCTGTTTATAATGATTATAGAAGTTTTATAATATTTTGTTTTTAATAAATAATTATAATATAAATATTATTATCTCTATTACACAAGAAAATAACAGCTTTATTACTTTTTTAACAATAGAACAGATTTTTGACGCAATTTATTGACGTTTCACATTTGATTTGATCATTTTGACAATTGTGAACATCATTTTGAACTCACAATTTATCAATTTTGACATGTTATTTAGTTATTATTTTCTTAGTTCTTACTGTTATAGCGGTTTAGTATTTTTAAGATATTGTATACAGTAAAAATGTTTTACACTTTAATTTTAATAATTTCCTTGCATTTTAACGTCATTTACAATTTCGAAAGTGGGTGCGGATGTAATGTTAATCGTAATCTATATGGTAAATTAAGTAAAGAAAACTTTTATGAATTATCTTCAGATCAATGTCCACTGGAAATTAAATATGGAAAGAATAATTATAATAAGAATGTAGGGTCCGAAATGATTCTAATAACAAAAGGCACATACCAAAAAGGTACTGATGAAATAGTAATTGTTACTGATAACGAAGGACCAAAACAAATGGTGCAGCTTAAAAGTTTTTATTTAGATAAATTTGAGGTTTCTAATAGAGATTTTACACTTTTTACCGAATCAACAAACTATAAGACTGAGGCTGAAATATTTGGTGATAGTTTTGTGTTCACACTCTTTCTAAATAATACATTTAGAGAACAATTGAAAGACTTTCGAGTTATGCAGGCACCATGGTGGTACAAAGTGTATGGTGCGAACTGGAAACGTCCATATGGACCAGACTTGGATATAACAGGTTAATAAGAAAATTTATTTAGAGTTTCTCAATGAAATAATAAGTAAAATTGGTAATATATCTCCTTTTATGACTTTTAAGCTATATCTAAAAACCTTATAACTACATAGATATAATGGATCATCCAGTTACTCATGTATCATGGAATGATGCCAAGGCATATTGTGCTTGGAGGGGAGCAAGATTGCCCTCCGAAGCTGAGTGGGAGGCTAGTTGTCGGGGCGGAAAGCATAATATTACTTACCCGTGGGGTGATAAACTGTTTCCAGACAGACAACACATGTAAGTAATAGTTATTTAAGATAATGTATGTAAATTGTGGTCTAGTTTATATCTCGGAATAAGTTACTTGTACTTGTCAGGGCCAATATATGGCAAGGTACATTTCCAAACCATAATTCAGCAAAAGATGGTTACATTGGCACCAATCCGGTAAACCTGTTCAATCAGAATGACCTTGGCTTCCATAACATGGCTGGCAATGTATGGGAATGGACTGAGGATTCCTGGTCTGATGACAATGTAAGTGTAAAACATCTATGAATTTTTATCCATCAAAAAGTTTTTGGTTCATTACAACTAGCTTATGGCTTCTAACTTTTTATTCAAATTTCTTAAGATGTTAAAGTAAGTATAATATAATTTGTCTTATTGCAACTCTTTTTGGAGTTGTAACTATAGTTTCCTCTTAAAATTGTTAAAAACTGGTTCCTGATGTAACTTTTTCTGTTATCTACAGTAACCGGTAAGACATTACGGATTATGTAAATACCTTTATTAGTGTAAATTAATTACAATTATCTATAATCTATAATATAGGCTATATATTTTTGTATCTTTTACGTAGTTATATTCTTGATAGGCGATCATTCAAAATTCAGAAAAACTTCTATTTAGATATGATAAAATACACACCGGTTTGTTTGCCGCAGTCTCGATTTACTGAAATTTGCGTAACTATTGTGAGCTAGCAAGTTTTTTAAACAAAAAAAACACAAACATAATGTGGCTGCAGTGAACGTGTTAACGAAATTTTTCCTTCTATTAAAAATATAATACATTATCATTTTATTATTGTGATATCATAACAGCGTAAAAGGTAATTACACTTAAAAATCATAAAAGAGATGAAATGACATATAATTTTATACAAGCTTAAAAATATAAACTTGTATTTTAGTCAAGCCTAACTAATGATGTTAATGCTTTTAGCCAAAAGAAAAAGTTAAGAAAGGAGGTTCATATCTATGCCATCGGTCTTATTGTTACCGATATAGATGTTGTTCCCGTTCTCACAACACCGATGACAGTTCTGCGGGCAACTTAGGATTTCGTTGTGCTAAATCTGTGTAATTCTACGTCCATGTTAAATAATTTTTGTAAACAATTTTTCATGTATTCCAGTACTTAATTAGGAATTTTAAATTGATTACCTCGCATGAACATGTTTTTTTACTGTATGGTTGTATGTCTTTGATGTGTCTAGTCTTCCATGTATGAAGTATTATGGATTAAAGACTTATATAAACACTTTGTTGTTTTTGTACATTATGGGTGATGATTATAAAAAAATATATATATATTCTTATAGTTTATTTGCATTTTTGTATAAAAATTGCAATATTACATTAACTGATTTCAATAACACTAATAAAACAAAATTTATATTTACAAAATGGCGAGCTTTAGCTTGTTTGCAGTCAACAACAACTGATTGAAAAACGCAAAGCACCTAATTTCTGATAAGTACAAAACAAAACGGAAGACTAAACGTAAATATCAATGGTTATTGCTACAAACCCGTTGTTAATATTATGTCTTTTGTTTCGGCAAAAAATGTCACGTGTCATATAAAACAAGCATTTTTCACCAACATAACAATAAATATTACATAATAATGCCAAAGCTTATCCGTAATCACTGCAAACTTCCATTTTGAATAAACTTAACTAACAATAAACATGATTTTGACTAAATAATTTTGTACCTATTTGGTAAACTAATATTACAAACTAAGTTTGCAGCGACATCGGGACAATTCATTGTATATTTGGTATATAAATAAAATTAAATTTAAAGAAAAATAAATAGCCAACACAACCATCTAAGTGTAATAAAATAACTGCATTTTATTTTGTATAAAACAAGTAGTGCAATAAAACATCCATAGATTGGCAGCGCTGAGCAAGATCCAAACTGGGAACAAAAAAGTTACTGGAATAGCAGTAATAACATATTACCAGATAATTACAAAGCAACAATGTTTAAACTTTATGTACATTTTTATTTACAATAACAATAATGGGATCCAAGTATAATTATATACATATAATTTACATTGTATTCAAATAAACTAATATGGTTTGTTCCCAATATGTGTCTAGTCATTTTGTTCAGTTCATTTGGTATATTACAATAAAAAATTACAAAAATGTATGTATAATTCAAACTAATTGTTTTAAAAATTATAAAAATACAATTATCAAAATAATTGACTATTATACTGATTTGTTGCTGTGTAAACCGCATTATTTCTGAGCACCAAATAAATTCAAGTCCTGTCTAGAGTTCAACTACAAGCAATCTAAATGTAATACCAGTACAAAATGTTATGCGATCACAAAATCTAGCTATATTGTATCAATAAAATAAAATGTACACCACTGATACCATAATATATACACTAGATAAATCACATTTAAAACTAATCAGGACACATATCCTCCACCTTTGCCCTTAAGGTCCACCGTTCACCGAGTTCAATCTTCTTTAGGACACATATATATATATATATGAAGGTTAATGAGTGGGGATTGTGGGGGTTTGGGGTCAAGTCGACGCTATAAATCACAAAGTAGGGAATGATAGGGGTCAATTGCCAGCAGGTAGAACGGTTCTTGCTCGAACTAATCCATTTGTGTGTCCATTGGTATATCCATTCTTTACACCATTCTTGTAGGGTATTTCCAATACATCTTGTATTTCTGTTGTGACCGGCACAGGAGACCTTGCACGGACCTGGAACAATAATTAATTAAAAATACACTCAAATAAGTATTCAAGATAACGGTTGGATAACTCAGGTGCATTAGTTCTGGGAATGTAACATGTTTACTCTATGATATTGTCATTTTGATCCAAATATTAAATGAATATTGACAAAATAAGTGCTTATAATTTTATATATTATGGCTCTGTATACTGTTGTGGGTGGATGGTATAACTCTGGACCCTCAAAATGATAGGCTCCATTATTTACAAAATTCATACCTTGGGCTTGGAATACGACTGGTTATAGAAGTCTTTAAAGAGGAAGAAGAACATGACAGCGTGCATGCCGATCCACCAGACGAATGCGCGAGGGTAGTCGCACTCTACGAACAACAGTTGGAACGCGTGCAGCATTATACCTACGAACTGCACCTGCGGGAAACAGATGGCGTTAGTGACAATATATATATATATATAAATCTAAAAGTTAGAATAAATAATTAATTAGCGTGACGTAATACTAACATCCCAATACAAAATTATTTAGGTACAATTGTATTTATTATTTCTTATAAACCAACTGTTTTAATAGATTTGTTTTCCTCATTATTTTATTTTTAAGTGTGCTGTTTAGTTTACAATTGTGTATATTATTTTTATAAAACAAAATACAATTGTGTATATTATTTTTTTTAATAATATTACAAACTACAAAGTTTGCACCACATACTTAATAATTTAAATAATCGCCGATAATTATAGTTTTTATTTGTTATATAACCTTGAAATGTATATACGTGGAATGTAATGTCCAGTGACCTTGACCTGTTAGATTGCCGTAACAATTTGAAACAGCATGACTACGTGATCTTGCTTTATTTTAGATAATCGTATACGAGTCGTCATGTCAAAACTGAATAAAGATACATGCGAACTACCAATTTTGAAACGAATGCATAAAAAAAATTTATTAACATTTCCGAGTGTTTATTAGATATGAATGTGATTATTAAACAATTAAAAATATATAAGTAGGTATCTATAACACTTAATATTTTAATAAAATTTTATTTATAATTTTATTAGAAAGACCCACATTTTGCAGACAATACTAATTTCAAAATCAAATCAAAATCAACAACACAAGCAAATAAAAAAATTGATTATAATATTATCTGCGTCATTTTGTATAAAAGTCCGTTATAATTTTCATCATTAATACAACAACACTAAACTAAATTAGGTTTGGAAATATAGTTTTACAAATGTCTCATTAAAATAATTTGCACAAAGAATATATTATATTAAAAAAAATATGATAATTTCGGTTTTTTTGAAAACAGATTAGATATATATAAATCATTGAGTACACATGTGAACTGTGAAAAAAAAACCGATACTAAAAGAGCTATAAAGCAAGTAGATATTAGAATATAAAAAGTTTTATTACTTATTCTCTCTCTCACACAACGAACACAATTTCAATAAACGTCAATATTGTTAAACTTTGTCTGCTAAAATGCTTACCATTTGCAATGTTGTGAGGTACTTCTTCCACCACAGATATCTCCTCATTTGGGGTCCCATTGCTGCTAACATGTAGTAAGTGTACATGATAATATGTACAAATGTGTTTAAAAGTCCGAAGAAGGTGGAATGGCCGCCGGGAGTGAACTTGACCCCGAACCAAACAGACATAGGCATCACTCCATGATGGATGACGTGCAGAGTGGACACATGATCAAATTTCTTTCTCAGCACAAAAAAGATCTGTTGGTATTTAAATATTATTTATATCCATGTAGTTATACGTCAGATCTGTAATTACTATAAAGTTTATAAAATAACGCAATGTTAAACTATTTAACTATGACAATATTGTCATTTTGTAAATATATGACAATATTGTCATATTTTCGTACATATGTACGAAAATATGATATTCTTATCAAATTTATCGTAAGGATTATTAGTAGTTAATTGATAACGATTATTTTTGCTAAATTTTAACGTAAAATATGTCGATTAGATAAAGATGATCTGTCTAATCCTTTTAGTTAATAGGTGAACGCTTAGACAAAAATTCGTTAGCAAAAAAAAAAAAACACATTTTCCACTAGTATTCCATACTAACTTACCGTATCAAAAAATTCTGTGAATTTGGAGAAGTAATACCACCAGCAAGCATGTACCATCTGAAAATGTTTAATATATATAAGAATAATTTTTAACCTTTGAAGTGACAACTTTATTCACCATCCATTTTGTTTTGGATATTAACTGTTTACTAAAATGTTTACAGCAACATTTATATACAAAAAGTATGAAAGCTTGAAACGAAAACCACATTTAAATATATACAGTGAGAGTTAAGTAGCAATTCTTTAAATTAATTATTTCTAAAATTAAATTAATGTAAATTAGCACAGTTTCGTAAAACGATAAAATTTTTCATGAGTATAATATATGATATATACATTGATTTAATGATATAAATAAAAAATATTCCTTCACTGTTTTCAAAATAAATTCAGGAATAAGTAAAATGAGGTTAAAATAAAGCATAACTCATACAAATGTATAAAATAATCCAAATTATACCGAAAATTATTTTAATGTTTTCACAAGATTTTTATCTATATAATAATTATCTATTAATCCATCAAAATATCTTATTAAAGTTATTAATAATGACAATCAATTGACTATTCAGTGATATATATATCTGGTTTCAACATGTTAGCAGTTATACTAAATGTAAATACCCTGATAGTTTGTGGATGTTTGGAGTGGTCCACCGGCTGACACTGAAAGCTATACCTGCCTGTGAACCAACCGGCTGCACCAATCTGAAACAACGCCGACACCTGGCCCTTGTTATTTGCCCACATACCTTGGACTTTAAGGTATTTGTTAATGCATTTATTTACATCAGCCGACAAAACTATTGTCATTGATTATCACTTGTAAATATATGCAATAATCCCTTGTTAGTTAACCTAATATATATTATACCACTTGGCTATTTACATCCTGCAATGATGATGTTTATATACAGTGACGTGAGTGATGTATCATCACTTACTCTAGTGGCTATGGGATTGTTGGATCGGTCCACGGGTTGGCATCGTAAACTGTAATGGTTCAGCCAGCCCCCCATCAAGCTCTGGGTACATTGCAATTAATATAAATTTTCAAAAACTAACTTAACCAATATACCGTTTTCTTGACAAAGAACTATATTATTTTTTTTACATATAAATATATGGCTGTAAGATAAACTTTTGACATGCTTTAAGTTTGCTCATTTTTGTTCAGATTTTTGAATTCAGTTATGAACATAAGTAATTGTTTTTAATACTTTGTTATCAATTTCCCATCCATTTTCTTAGTTGTTCTTCTTCTTATGATTTTGAAACCATCAAGGAAACGGACGTTAAAGTAGAAGATAAATGTACACAATAAATAAAATATATGAAAATTGTTAGTTTTGTCTAACAAGAAAAGAATGAATCGTAATAAAAAATAACATTATTTTCTAGGCTTCTAAAATAAAAATATTTTTACATAGATACCATTCTTCCAGGTAAAAGTTGTCAACAGAATTAAAAGAGCCTATAAAAAATGAGTATATATGTTAATAAATGTCTACTTAGATGCCTTCTAGGTAAAAACTGTCAACATAATTAATAGCCTATAACAACGCTACAAAAGGTTTTAATTCAATCAAAAAACAACCTTCAAACACATAACACTTGACGAGAACAATAGTATTAACAATGTCATAAGAGAAACAAATGGTTATCTCACCTCATAGAACAGCCACGTACTGAATATCACTTGTAAAAAGTTGTAAACTATTAATAAGTTTTTTAATTCATAGGGTTTTCTGTTTTCCATAAAACGTGGCCCAAGAGACTGAAAAGTGACAAATTAACTATAAATATTAGATTTTAAGTTATTTATACATATTTTTTACATAATTTTTATTTAAAATAATATATGACAAATAAGACTACAACTGAAATTTAAAAAAATTAATAGATTGAAAAATTATAAATTGTTCAGGACTTGAACATGCAATGTCTGGAATACTGCATTTGATCTTCTACTAAGTTTCATCTTAATGAATTTACATTTCTAGACAGACCAAGTTGTTCTACTCAAAGTATGCAGTGCTTGCATATAATAAAAAATATTTACCTTGACTAGATAAATGTAACTTAAACATATTATTAAGGTAGGAAATGGTGAACTCATGAGGAACCATGGATTTGTCCGAGGATCTGAAAAAATAAAATAAATCATTGTAATAACCCCTGATGAAATGCCCCCTTTGACCCATCTATAAAGGCTTATTATTCAATGAAGCAACATTAATTGTTTCCTTCATTTAATAGTTTTCCTTGTTTAAATTGTCATTCGACAACTGTAAGTAAAAATGAAATCGAGTACAATAGCAGATTTTAATTATAAGATATTACTGTCTAGGAAAAATACATAACAAACTTCTTTTCAAACATGGTTTAGCTTGACAATAGTTACATAATATGTGAACATGAGCAAATGCAATGGTTTAAAGTTTCCTTCCTTAATTGTTTAATGAAGCAATTATAATACATATAATAAAACTTTATTTTATTATTATAATAGTAATAGTTAAATATTCTTATTTAAATGTTTTCAGCGGTCTTGAAAAATGTTTCATGGGAAATGTTTTAATGTCTTGTTCTGCTTGAGAGTTATTAAGATCTGTATATAATTAATGTGATTGTGATTTACCAAAGGATATGTCATAAACTATAATATTCTATAAATACAGTGTACATTCATGGTGACATCATTGACCAATTATGTGCAATTTGCCAAAATGTTTGTCTGCTAATTAACCTGAAGATCTATGGCATATATTAAAAAGTTATATGAATATAAAAAGATTATTGAGACATTATTACAAATAAAATTAAAATGAAATAAGATGTCATACATAAATATACATTTCATAAACTTGAAACTACTTTAAAATCAAGGTTTTAAATAAGAACAAGCAAGAAAGTGTCCTGCTGGTGACACATTGACATTCACACCTGTCTATGAATTTATAATTTTGAAAATAGAACTAACAACATAGCTTTTGAACTACTGGTTAATAATTTTTAAAACATGTAAATAATGATATAATCAACTTACCTCCGTATTTATCCATAAAAATGTGCATTTCATTTATGTACTCCAATATTAGTGCCATTTTAAGGTATTCTGAAAATAATTTTATTAATGTTACTGAATTAAAATTGAAGTAATAGTTTAAGGCGACAAGTATGAGATAACATCAAAGTACCTGCTTCACTTGGGTACACTGACACAAGCGGTAATATAGGACACTAAATGCTATCAGTTTATGATAATAACGCTATACATTTTTGTATACATATGTACTTTTTAATATAAAGTATGGCGGTTCATTTTATGTATCTTTGATTCGGAGCCTATAACGGTTTTAAGATTATTTTAAAGTAATATCAGCCCTTACATGTCTTATTATTAGTCACTCCATGACTTTTACTCATTCTGTTTATTTTTTGCGATAGATGGCGCAATGTTATACCAAATACTCGGCAGTCGCACAGATTAAAAACCTTGACCTCAATAACAAAATATAAAACTATTAAATATAATAACGGGTATGATAAGAAATTACACAGAGGATGTGTAATTTTTAATATCACTTTTATTTCTTAGGTTAAAAATAATTTAAGTCTATTTTTTTATTTTAAGCAAAAGAAAAATTATATTAATATATATTTTTGTATTACATGGGCTATTTATTCAGTTTGAAAATTCAACGACCAATCTCAAATACTTTCATAAACTGAAACCAAACTTAATTAAAATTAAATAAACAATAACGTTGCCTTTCAACAATAATGAAAATTAAGTTAAAAATTATAAATACAAGCAGTGAGTCCTTGCAGTTTTGTAGCTATTCAATTTAGTTCATAATTAATCTATGTTTGTCTTTACAATCCAATAAGATTTTTTCAAGAAAAAAAAGAAAATAATCACAACCACGGGAAGGACATACAAATTTGACTTTTTTAAAAAGATATTATGTAATCTACCCTCTTTATGTGTCACGGGTCTTTTCTGCATTACATTAATTGCGTGACATTATACGAATACTCATATTTAATATTATTGTTATATAATACCTTAGATATCCGTTGCGAAGGATAGATGTTTCACCCTCGTTACAATTTGAAACCAATAAATAGATCACATTAAGATACGTTTATTAATACGTTTATGAAACATTATATTTTGTAATAATTTCATTCATAAGCAATGAGTCATGAGAGGTCAGTTACCGTCCTTCTCTACTATTTTGCAGGGAAGTGGACGACTGACCCGGAGAATATTGTAACAATATGTAAAGGTCAGAAACCGAACTTGACATATTGTTATTACTGAGTCTTATCATTTTTAATAGCCCCGAAATATAATTATGAAATGAAAAAGTAAACGTTGTATAAATTGGCTTAAAGGTGTCAGGGCGATAGCAATAGTACGAAAAAAAAGGTAAAGTCAAGTGACTGACTGTTTTGATGTCAATTGTCAGCCAAAGAAGTGAAATAGAAACTTCATTTTATTTTTCATACTTTTCTTTCAAACATTATCAGGGTGGCTCTTAGACATACCATTTTCACGCACTCTAGCCATATATTCTTTTGTCTCCCTCTGTTCTTACAACAAACTACATTTATTCTTAATACTCTTTTCATTTATGCTTTCCTAAAGCTTTACTATAAACTAATCTAGACATAGTAAGATAAATATTTCCATGAATATAATTATACTACTGACGCAATGAATGATTAACTATGATTCTTTATATTGTTGCTACAAGTTAATTATTATAACGATCCCATTAATGTAATCTACTAAAGGACAAACTATGAGTAGCGGCTAAAGAATAAGGAAATCTAATTATTAACTTATTTTAATATATTTTAGAATTAATCATACCAGTTTTGTATGGAAGCTTTAGATATTTTGTACTAATTTGAAATGTAATCCTTTTTTTCTGATGTTATTATAATGCCTTTGTGGATGCATTTGTTGATGACGTTCGTCATTGTTTTCTCAGCTACGAGGAATCTCGGTGGCCAATATGACAGTTACAATGCATAAACGGGACATACCTTTGCGTTGGTGATCAATAAGGCTAAAAAAACAACTTGACAATTTTCAGCTTAAGATTAAAATATTTTCTGTGACAATATTATTATTACATTTATTTAATTATAAAAATTAACTAATTTCAATTATTATTCTAAATTTTATATCAAATTAGATGGGATGGGATATAGTCACTCTAGACGAAGATAGTCTACTCGATTCGTATTATTTAGACGTTTATATATGAAGCAAATACAATTTGGTTATGCAGCAATTTGAACATATAGAATGTTCACAATATAACCTAGTTTATCTTATATATTTTTTTTATATGTGTAGATGACTTATATATTTAGATAAGATATGAACGCAACATGTGTTCATATAACATATATGCGTAATTTTATCAATAATGCTAAATACATATTTAAAAACATATTCGTTTTCGAAAAAAAAATGGATATCGTTTTTGGACAGTTATTTTTAATACTATCTGTTACTTGCTGTTCCACACGCGGAAGTGTTTATTTACTATTTTAGTTTAGTATAGACTTTTATAACACAAATAAATGAAGTTAGATTAATCAGGTTTATTTAATTTTAAAGCTGATGCAGTTTAAAATAAGATATTAAGATATAAAATAACGTTTCGAAATGTTACAATATTATTTATATTATAAAGTCTATATTGGCATAGTGATAAAATTATCTACAATTTTTTATTCGAACACGCCCGTATTAGTTGATAGATTAAAAAAACACGTTTGGTGCCTACTCTTTATATTTTTTTCTAAAATATATTTATAATTTTTTAGGCTCTTACAAGTAATTAGTAACGTATTGTACGTGCCATAGACTATATGAGTGACAAAGCATTTTCAGTAATCAGAAAAGCATTTCTTCACGTTTTAATTGTCAGCAGAAAATTCTTTATCGTTTCGATTTATCAGCTAGATATTGATTCACCGATTAGTTTTTAGATAAGGATTTATACATATCGATTATATCTCTAAATTAATGACACGATTTGATAGATTGCAATCTTTTCTGAAAAGTAGGACCGAGTGTTGCTTGATTCACTGTCGAAACTCGTGTAATAAATTGGGATCTCAATTTGCTTGTTTGTTTACCCCAAAATTGGCTTTATTGATATTATCATGGCTATATCACAGATGATAAAACATTCTGCAAGTAGGTTATGAAACAAGAATGCGTTTATTACAAAACCAAACATATCACAATATCAATCCATGAATATTTAATGCAATTGCAATTCAATTTGATACAGACGGATAGATACTTATGTTATTTTTTGTATTTCATTAGTATAATTTTATTGTGAGCTTAGTAATGTCCTAAGTAGGCCATTGACTGCACGTCTGTTTACGTAACATAGATATCATTGCTCGACTCGCGGTTGCTCTGAGAACTCTTCGCACTATACAAGACATTACTCACATCATAAAATTAAATAAAAAAAATAAATGTATAGTTTCATATACTTTTAAGTACGAATTTGTTTGTTTGTTTAAACGTTGTCGTTGCTAATGTCTATAGTAGAAAGATTATACGCGGATAAAACCGCGGGGCGCAGGTAGTTTAATAATAGCATAATAATAACAAAGTTCTTATTTAAAATAGTAGTATATAATAAATCATTTCAATATCAAAATATGATTGTAATTGATTACTTATTGCAATATGTATAACCTGATAAATTAATATTTATGTAAGCTGCGTCAAGATTCTTGTAGAAACATAAAGTATTATAATATATCATTCTTATTCCTTTGTTTATTCTTTGCTCCGTATTGCGAATTTTTATTTTTTAATCATTACCTCGTTAAAATATAATTTAGTTAATAATGATAAAATATTATTTTCCATTACTCGAATATTAAAAATAATCTATTATTAAACATCTTTTCAATATATTATCAGCTTTGCTATAATTATTATACATAACATTAGTAATATATGTTTACAAATAGCACGTCCTTAGAATATAAGGTAATCTATTATACTTAGATTGAATAAGGATACAGCTACATAATTATATTTGTTGCTACATTACCAAAATACTGTTACGCAATTGAACGAGTCGATATTAAATTTAACTGATGTTTTGTACGTACCAAAAATTTTTGTTTGGAATATTAAAAATAAATAAATATTTTAATATTTTGTAATTTTTTACAACGTATTAAAATTATATAAATAATAAAATTTTTGCTTGAAGTGAATCAAAAAAATATTAAATCAAAATAGTCTTGACTCATACCTTTCTTGTATCTTATTTCTAATAAAGTTTTTCCATAAACAATCTCGATCACCAGATCACCTGTCATAAATGTCAAAAATAGCGTTTGTTAGGAAGACAACAAAAAAATGATCTCATCTCCGTATTTTTTAACCTTTAAATCTATTGCTAATGAAATTTGTCAACAAATTTATTTTAAAACGGCGCAAATTATTGTCCACTTTTTGAACAGAAAATCAGTTATATGCTATGTACGTGTAAAAATAAATAAGAAATCCAATAATTAAATTTTTTCAAAGCACGGTTCTTTTAATTTAGCTAAATATTAATATTATTACAAATATATAAGACGGAGTTCATAATTGTGTAGTAAAATATAAGATATAATGTTTCATTGTTCACATGACGTTGTAACATTGGTTTTTTATATTAATGCTAGTTTCAAACTGCAATTAAGACTATAAAAATATGACAGCTGACAATATGCTAACAGAGTAGTCATCTTTCATTTACACTATAACTTCTCATTGTACGAAAAGTGCGGACGAAGTGCATTTCGACAATAACTTAAAAGAACAAATATTGTTCCATTTATGTTTCTTTATTATTAAGTAGTTCAATTTGTGTTTGTTTAACACATATATCACATTTAAACAAGTAAGATATAACCAGGTTGAACAAACAATTTTGATATCTCAGAATTCGAACTTCGACAACGACTTCTAGTATTTAATTGTTTGGAATTATTAATAACCACGATAGTTTTAGTTTATTGGTTTTAAAATATATATGTAGTAAACATTTATTACAGCTAACGAAAATGTAATGAGTCATAAATTTAAATTTTAATATAGTGTGGGAAAGACCGAACGAGATTGGCATTCCATTGTTGTATGGTGCGTATAGAGCATATACCATAAATAAAAGATGAAGGTAGTATATATTTATAATCTATATCTACATATTTACGCATAATTGAAGTTAAGGTGAACATTGAACAAGGAAAGTGCCTTTAAAAACCACATTGACATCGTATCTTCCCTAAACAGAATACAATTGTAGTCTAGCTAAGTTAATTCTCGTCAGGTAAATCTATGTTTTAAATGACTAAACGAGTCAGAAGTCACCGTACTTAATATTTGCCAGGCTTTTTATTACAGACATCGATAAATATTTGACATCGACATTTATGTGTAGTTTGAATTCATTAATAATGCTTTTTATAACTTTTTAAAATAGGTCCTAAATAGTACAGATAAATAATTATTCTAAAGTTATGTTTCATTAAGTACGTACATATATTTTATTGAAATTATGAAATATATTAGAATACTTACAATTTTATCACCTAACATATATAATAGAATTTGAAAATATACTTTTGAATATTCACAAGGAAGAATTTCATATTTTATTATTTTCTTTTAATATATATATTTGCACATAAACAGGTTTTGCAATTTAATATATTACTATTATTATTATTATTATTATATATTATGTGTAATAATATATAAAGTTGGTTTCGTTCGTAACTTTTTTGACGTAGATGCGTATTTAAAGTTATTCAATAATATGCGTAATTGATTTTGTACTTATCTGTGTTTTCTTGTTTCATTTTCCCTTGTGTTTTTTTTTGTACAATAAAGATATTTATCTATCTATCTATTTATCTATCTCTCTATCTATCTATTCAAAACAATTGAACTTACAGTATATTATATATAGAGTATATTTAAAAATATCTTGTCATAAAATTGTTATACACAACGATATAAAAAATCAACTAAACGCGTAGACAAAAATAAATTCTTATTATTTTTTTACACATTTAACCTAGAATTTAAAAAGCAAATGATATGTAAAATTATGTTGACAATTGCAATAAAACGTTTGTCAAATGTTTTGATAGTTTGAACTGCGATGATTGAACATACGTGTCGTAAGCGACATTGACATTGGCGCGCTTGCACGCTACGAAAATACCGTTTTGTAATTGTAAATAACTTTCAGTGAATTGTAACGACGCTTGTGAAAGTATGACTCGGATGAAATGATTCTTAATAACTGGCGTTCTGTTTAGTTTAAATTATTGAGTTAAAAGATTTTTGTTTTTTAAATATTTTGTGTATATATATCTGTATATCTGTTGGACACTGCTTGTCTGTTGTTAAGCAACGCTGTACTACCTGGGAACAAATTATTACTTAAGATTTGTGTGTGTATTGTTCAAACTTTATTCACTACATAATTTAATATATTTGTATATACTATCTTTGATTTATCTATTTCCCTAACAGGCATCGTCTATAATAACCAGCTTGTAATATATTTTGATTCTAGCTGTATATGAATTATGAAGTTCGTATGTATTTCAAAGCTGCAGCCGGGTGTAAATTATTTATCTATACTTCTATACTAATATACTGAACATAACATATAGCTGAAGAGTTTTTTCAGTTGTTCGATTAATAATCTTCGAAATATTAAATGGATTTGATAAATTATTCCAATTATAATATGCAGATTGAGAAAGGCTATCTATTTCTAGTTATCTTAATAATAATTAAAATCGTTTGTCAGCGAGTAGAACCGCTGGTAACAGCTAGTTATTAATAATTATATTATTCATTGTACTTACATTATCCAGCTTCAAATTTAAATGTAACGATTTAATCTTATTAAGGTACACGAGCGTTACAGTTAATAATTTAAAAACTTTAAAACATAACAAGTGTTTGCACTCCATTTATATACATATTCAAATTAAATTAATTATGATACGTAGACTTCGAATTTACAATAACAAATTAATTTATTTTGCATAATTGTATTAAATTAATTTGTTAATTTAATACAATTAGGCAAATTAATTGAATACCGGTGGAATATACTTATAGTAAGAAAAAATATTTGTATTTTTTTGTAATAACGTCTACAGATTATTTTTTTTATCCGTGCCTACACATAATATAATGCGATTAATTTAACCGGTTATTGCGGTTATTACCGGTTATTTGTATTAATCGGTATACTTATATTTCATTAAATGTGGTAAGTAAAGCAAAGATAATAAGAAATGTATTAAAAGATATTTAAGTTATTATCAATAATAATGACAATAAGTGCATGGAAATGGATTTCATTTTTTAAATAAGACTTTTCAAAACGCCTTTGTAATTATAAGACTGAATTTGGTTAATTTTTAAAAACAAATTGACACTTCAGTATCTTTTCAAGCATGTTTATTCGTACGTAAATAATAAAATTTAAATAGAATGTGTAAAAATATTAACTATGCTTTGAATCTTGTTATAGAATTGTATTGTTATAAAAACTATAATTAACATTCATAGAACAATTGAACTCAATGTTATAATGATAACAATAGTTAGGTCTGATCTGACCGGTGTATTTTTTAATATAAGAGTGATAATACCTGTCTCGAGAGGGCTATATAACGGATATTATAACATTCAAACTCGAAACAACAGTCTGTGGACCACAAATACTAGGGCCCCCAACACACAAGCGGGCAAAGCTGAGCGACTCTCTCTCTCTCTCTCGATCTCTCTTCGATGAAAGAAACGACGAAAAATATGTCACGAAAACTTTAGCTTGATACGATTTCATCAATGTCTACAATTACCAAAATATATTATAGGTATCATGGTAAGAATTTACCATCTGCCCGTGCAATAGAATGTTTCAGTTAGAAATAAAGTTAATTGCAAATTACTCTAAATCTACGATTGGATTTTTTTTCAAAACCTATCTATAGAGAGGTAGGCATGTGATAATAAACCGGTCCAAAATTTGTTTAGCATAGTTGGAACGGTGTAGGAGGAGATAGCGAATAAAATTTGATCGAGATGACCGATAAAGAGCTTTGCTTCGTTCAGATCAACTACTATCCCGTGCGGGAATAAATTTGAACCCGATTTTGAATCAGGCAACCGAAACAATTAGACCAACAGGCCCTCAGTAATAAGAAATAATAAAAATGAAATAAAAACATAAATGTCATTCATTTAACGTCAAAATGAAGTTCATTCCCGATATAATAATTATCTGTCAAGTTTTTTTTTAATTTATGACAATTTAATGGTTAAATTACTAAATTTTATAGTTATATATTTATGTCTCACAATGATATTTAATTCAGTAATCGGTGTGTAGACAATTTTGTTTGGCACATAATAATATTGATATTTTTTTACATAGACATTTATAAAAAAATATTCGTATATATAATTTAAAATGCAACAACAAAACACATTTATAATTTTCCCGCTAAAACGATAACTGTCACTGTTGTTGCTGTGACAACTGTGACGATACCCTTCTAAACACTAACATCGTATATGCAGACGCTAATCAATGTGAAAGCGTAATATTTTGTATAGTGATAAAAATTAATTCTGTTTTAGAAGTATTTGAAGTACACTCGTTTGAAAACTATCCAAACCTGACAAATCTAACAGTTGTTTCGACTGGCGAGTAGCGTTGCATGTCGTCCGGATAAAGCCGGACATAGGTAGGTTTTTTGATTGCATGTCCGGCCAAATAAACGGTTTCCGGTTTGTCCGGCTTTTGTAAGGCTCTTTACATTTCGCAAACGGGCGTAAGTTAAGACGTAGTTAACCTAAGATAGATTTGGTATTCGATTTTATTTATTATTTCATTAGAATTGAACAACATTTATGATAATAATAAAAAATTTGATTTTATATGCTTATTTTTTGTCGTACCTGTTAATACTGAGACAAAATCATCAAAATAGGTTGTCCGGCCTTTCTACTAAAATGTTCGGTCAAACTGGCCTGTTCGGCTATTAGGTTTGACAACCTGGGAACCTTACTTATGAGGATATAAAAAAACACTAATAGCGAAAAATTTACTATTGTAAAGATTTTTATTTTTGTATAGTATAGTGTAGTGTAGTGTAGTGTAGTGCAGTGCAGTGCAGTGCAGTGCAGTGCAGGGCAGGGCAGTGCAGGGCAGTGCAGTGCAGTGCAGTGGAGTGCAGTGCAGTGCATTGCAGTGTAGTGTAGTGTAGTGCAGTGTAGTACAGTGCAGTGCAGCGCAGTACAGTACACTGTAGTGTTAGTCTAAGACTATGAAACCTTTGTTTTAAACTATTATGTACATATTTATAGTTTAACGTTATACTTTGTTATATGGATGAAACCAAATTGCCTAACTACTATTTCGACTATCAGCCCAATAGAAAAGGTGCATCTCACATAAGTCCTCCTTCGTATCCTTAAGATAAAATATTAGTTATTTCCATAATCAATTAAAATACTATTATAATCATAATATCGGTAATAGTATATTATGTATTTATTTACGTTTAGTGTATAATCCCCTTTTTTTTTTTTTTTTTCCGTTGGAAAAACCCGTTACGGGTACCCCGTCGGCCCAAGGGGGTGACGGCCGGGGGGTTATGTGGGACTACCCGGCAGCATAGAGGATGCTGCCATTTTTAAGGCTACCCACTAAAAAACCAACGGTTGCCCTCTTTGCCGAAATGGGACGTCACGGGATCGCGTTACCACACAGCGTGACGCCCCGGCGAGACCCCCCGAATGAGGGTGCCCCGAGCAACGTAGAGCACCCTCCCAACGCAGGCCTATGTTAGGTAAGAGGGGTCACCCTCCCCCCTCACCAGGCCTACAACTGGGGAAGGAAGCGGCGGGCGTATTCCCGCCTCCTTCTACCCAGTCTTCCCCGACGGAGAGGGTCAGTGGACGAGTGTATAATCCCCTACTATAATATAATTATTTTTAAATTCTCTGTAACCTGTAAACTGCAAATTTCTAAGTCCCACCAATTTCATAATACTTTGAATTAACACTAAGATTCTTGATATCTGATATCTATTTGAACATAGGTTAGGGGCAATTTAATACGAATTTCATTCATCCTAAACCTTGACAACATGCTGCTCAAACCATTGCATAGAAACAATACAAAATCAGTTATGTTATAATACACAAATATAATATTAGTAAATATGAAAGACGTCAAGTTATCTTATACGTAATATCTGTGAAAGTGGAGCGTGACTAGATAATACACGGGAATGTTGAAGAAAATGTCAATTTTATGAAGAATATATTATGTTAAAGCAAAACTTACTAGTTTTTGCACTATATTTATGATAATTTATTTATTTTATATCTTAGGAACGACTCCCTTTCTCGTAATTTCAAAAAGACCACGTGTGATTTTTTATTTGTCTGTCTTTTAAGTACTATCGCATTATGAATTATTTAAAACGGGTTACAGATCAGTTTTAAATTAACTGCAGGTCCATCGAAAGTGGAAGTTAGGTTAGCGGTGCATTGTCTGCGTTTTGAGTCTCGTTTGCTGAGCGAGTGCACTTACGCAACACCCGGAGGCAACACGCTCGACCCTGAACTCAATTCGGCCGCGAGCATTTTGCAACTTATCACTGGTCGTTGCGCCGCAGGTAGACGACGCAGGCCGTCACCGGCTCAAATGTAAACATTTACAGGCGTCTGTGGTCCAACGTACGAGGCCGAAACGAACGTGCTCACTTACACACACCATCGAATAGCAATCTACCTTAATGTTCACTCTGTCACTTGACAGAATTTCTGTTATCATATGTTATTCTAAACATCGGAAATAAACCGTTGCTGCGGAGCTAAAAATATCATAAGCAGCGAAGAACACTTCCTATTGGATAATAGTCATTCAAGGATTCACAACTTCGAAGTAGATCATCTTTATAATTTTAAAAGTCAACGTTATATTTACACTTTTCAACGAAGTCATGATCATATTTTATCTTGTTACAAATGTTAAAGTTATACTTAATGTCTATTGGAATAAGCGTGTCAATATATAATGCTTATTTACATTACTTCTTAGAAGTTATTCTTCGTCAGTTTATTGAAAATATAGATTTCAAACTGTGATATTTTTAATAATTATAATAATACAATAACGATAAGCATGAATAAAGATTGATTTGAATAATTAATAATATCTTTGTATGATGAAATACATCGTTTAAAACGTTTAAATAGTTTAAAACAAGGTGTACACAAGTAAGTATATATTTAATATATAAAATAGTACAGTTCAATTAGAAATAAATAATTATCGAGGTTGAATTGTTTTATTAATTAATTACCAATAAGAATCGTTAACTATTGGTCTTTTGATCTTTGATCACTTGTATGACGAGGAAATAACATTTTTAAATTTCCAACGTCCTTACAAAAATGTAAATGGAATTCCGAATACTACTAAGCGAAATATATGTGTAGTCATATTGTTTTTTTTGCAGAAGGTTAAATTGAATATTTAATACGATTATATAACTTATAATTAGCTGTAAATAGACCTAGATTACGTGTTATAAATGTATTTAAAGTAATATATATACGACATAAAAGTATAAAAACTCAATTAATATATTTGTAGTAGTAATTTAAAGAGTAATCTAAATTAAGTCGTTATAGCGTTTGCTTCACTTCATTATTGAGAGATACCTTCAAGGATTTCCGAGCAACTTTCCTTCTTCAACTACTTGTAGTGTCATATTAACGATAAATGAATCCTCTCTGTTTGTGAAACTATCGAGGAGTAGTTCAAATTAACCTCGCTAAGGAAAATAATTATGTTAATTAAATCTCACCATGAAATGAGATTTTTTCTCAATAATACTTCTTTGTATGATACAAAAAACTTTAGATAAAAACTAGGACTAATATACTACATTTATTAATTGGTTTCGAAAGACAACACTTGACGTGATAATTAAACAATACTAACTAGACACGTACTAAAGAAAATTACAAGTAATGATTTAAAAAAACATAAAATACAATATAAGAAATAATTTTGAATTACAAAATTTCCATTAATACAACAAACAAATTTAATTTGTCAATATTATGATAAGTTAAGAGTTCCAATTGGATTATGTTTGAAATTAGATTTAGATACAATTAAATCGATAACCAGTGATTTATCATATTAATTTGACTTAAACATATTTCGATATCATCAGAGGCGATAACAAGGAGCTAATCTGAAATCTCCGTCATGTCAGTACCACGCGACGACCTTACTTTACACGTCCAACGCTCTGCACGCAAAGGGAATACTAACACCTGCGAAACGCCTTGGTGGATCCTTGGCTTCAAAACCAATCTCCTTTCTTAGACTATTGCGTTTAATGAACGGTTTTTCATTATAACCTTATATATAGGCTTATGTGTTTGTTAATACTCTAATACACAGATTATTAAATATTTCTTAAATGAGATAATCTCAAAATTCAATTTAACTTAGTTTCATCTCTATACACTTGATCTTTGAACTATACTATAATTATGTCACACACCTCACATTAATGAGATTGTTGTATACAGGATTTAATATTGCTACTCTTTATTTTGTATTCATTGTATTGTAATAATTATAAGCGATTTATATAGCGATTAAAACATAATCAATATATTACTTTACATATATATTCATAACTTAAGAGTCGCTTAAGTTAAAATATTCTAGTAAATTATAATATATAGCAATTTTTTTTAAATTGGATTTTTTGACACAAGGTCACATTAATGGATGAAGTTGACATCAAATTCAAGTTTTTTCGTTGAAGTAATCTTAGTCAGAGATAAGTGTTTACAGAGTATTCAAGCCGCCTCAATCACATGATTCAGAACGCAAGCTGATTTCATAATTAACTGTATCATCATTATTTTCTCACCTGGAAGAGTTTTCGTGAATCGGCGTTTTTAGAAGCCAGTCGTCCAGTTAGAGCACAGACACTATACGAGTGCACAGCGATGTCCGTTACGATAAAGTAAAGGTGGGGGCGCTGTTCGAAAATCGTATATCGCGCTCTAGTTTCCGTCCGCGTTGCGCCTGCGCAGCGTGCAGGTGGGCTCGAGACTGGCACGACGCGTCGCCTCCATGCCCTTTTATCACATCGCATTGACGCGCCTTCAACTTGACTTCTCGTGCCTTATGCCCAGCTTTTTCCACAAAGCAGGCTGTCATTACATATTTGGCAAAACATTTATAAACAAACAACTTATTAACTTTGAACTAATAATGTCACGTGTCCAGAGGTTAGTTGTCATTGAAAGGTAACCTATTGAATCTACATACAGTTTGATTATTAAAATTTGTCATGCATTTTTTTATTTTAGATATAAATTTTTCAAAAACAATACTTGGATTTCATAACAAGAAAAAATAAAGATAAGGTAGAAATTTGAAGTAATGGGAACTAAAAAATCATCACAGAGTGTAAATCATTCTTTTTTAAAATTAATGACATAGATAACAAACAATTGAATAGTTATATATGGCGTTATTAATAAATATAAATGGATCGGATATTGGCACTTATGCACTAAGAAATAGCAATTAGAAATAGAAATTCGTATGAAAACTTTTCTGTAAATTTCATATGACATTAATAATATAAAGCGAAAAGTTTATTTGTTGAAACGCACTAATCTTCGTAACTAACAGATGGATTTGATAAATTCTTATGATAGCAAGGTTCGTGATAATTGATAATTTGACGAAAGAACTTCAGGGCGTCCTTACATCGAGAAGTGTTGCGCATAAACTTGATTTTGCTACTAGATAATGATACGATATAGTATTTTAGATGTAATGACATAAATATTAACATCCTGTGCTTAGGAAGTTGGAAAATCTAAACTAATATTATAAAGCGGAAAACTTTATTTTTTTAAACGCGCTAATCTTCTAATGTACCAATTTGAAAAATGATTTTTGTTTTGCTATAGACAGTGTCACGAAGAAACCTTTAGCTACCATGACACTTCTACAATTAGTTGTCTTAATAGTAAATATTATCGTTAGTACGCGGGACCAACCGCAAGTACCAGCTAGTCATGTAATTAAATATTATTGTAAAAGGTTCAGAGATAGTTCATAAGATCAATAAAAAAACAAGATGTTTAAGTTTAACAAATACATTTTTAACACAAAACAGCAGACACAGGTCGCCGCAGATTTTGGAATGTAATCCTGAGGAAATAAACTTCATTAAAAACATAGCCTGTAGAACACGGATGATATAAAATTTGTATATTATTTGTACAAATATTATGTTTGCACAGTTATAACGTTATGTTTTTAGTTTTTTGCTTGAGTTTTGTAAACACATGTGACGCGGTAGTTAGATTCAATAGTTTCAATTATTTGTCAGATTGAAGTCGATTTTGACAATGAAGGTTCCGTGTCATAGACAAATAAATATATTCAGTTAATGATTTTATATTAAATCTAGGAATATATTTTACTCTTTACTTTAAAATAGAAGATAAGATTTTTAATAAAGCACATATATGTTGTTAAAAGTGTGCTTTATTAAAAAAAATATTATGTTTTTTTCAAGAATTTTGTAATGAATTTATAACTCTATTAATTTTCTATAATTTTTTTTTATTTAATTAATTTAGATTCATTTCAATATCGGGATCTCTAAAATGATATTTAATTTATTTTTTCGTATTATTTCGTGTTGGTTTAATGTTTATGATTGTAGTTTTTTATGAGCGTATAAGGTAAGTGTTAAAGCGTATTTTTAGTATTTGTTTTATATCATAAGGACTGTTTAAACTAGCTGTCATCTGTATTTTGGTAATATTTTATAAATCAAATTAAATATATATATATGTGTTTTTATTGCAACATCAATTTTAAAGAATAACTTTCCGAGCAAAAATAAAAAAATAGTGAGTACCGGATGTAAACGTAATGAGTCTGAATAGTAAGAAATCATGGTTTTTGAAATAATATTTGTGAGGAAACCATCAATTATATTATGTTAAAGCAGTGTGGCCTTGGTAAGTTTACTGTTAGTATGAAGTAGGTACACGTTATCTTATATATTAATGCAGGAAGCGTTCGTTGGCACACTGTAGCTCCAGAACCACTAAAGGGAAAAATATCGTTGATGGCTCAAATCAAAGGTCTCATTATGCTACACTGCTGAAAAATAGTGACAACTCTCAAATCTCATTAGCCTAATTGCAGTAATTAGTCAAAAAATTAATTTTTCCCATAGACTTTGCATGGGGAAATTTTGCGCGCGCTTTTTTAGTTCTAGTTTTATATAAATAGCAGTAATATTAAAAAATATCTTGTTAATTTGTAAAAGTAAGAAACATTATTATTTTTTATTTTTGATGTAATGATTTCTATTAAGATTTTCGTTATTCATAAAGTTTACTTTGAATATATACTTATTTTAAAATATTTATTTATTTTGTTAATATATTAATAACATTAAAAAACCGGCCCGTATCGCGCGACATCCTAACGTGGAGTAAGATTGTTTTGTATATGTTAGAATGGAAAAATTAGATCAAACGCATAACGTATAATAATTCGTAGTTCAAAAATTAGCTGCAACAGCTGTAAAATTTACTTTGAAAGTCTGGCTAAAATTTGCACATTTACTGTACATGCATGTTGTAATTACACCTCATAATTTACATGTAAAGGTAGCTGAGAGAGCAAAAATTATTCCTCTAGAACATAATCCTCTACACTAAAGACAGACGGACAGACAGACATCACAGACGACAAATATCCAAATCCACAGATTCCTTCATTCTTTATTTCCCCATTTATCTACTTGTTTTAAATATCCTAATTTATGATTACTATTAAGTATATATAATTATGAAACTAATATCGGAAACTACTCGTCTAATTTCGAACCTCGCAAAGTGAAGTAATTCAGTTTTCAGATTTATTAGAGTCCGCCATGTTCCGAGCTCGTGAATGGACGTTGGGTTTAAACTAATCGCTAAATTCTGATAGTTGCTACGTGAGTACAGACAGATCATTATGTTTAATAGTACCTACCTCTATTATAAAGTTATTTTATTAGTGTTTTTACGTTAAAAACACTATTTATTTTGACTAAATAATAGCTGTCTGGTCTTAAAACTCAAGGAAGCCAACCTCGTTGATTTTAAGATGGCTTAATTATATTGAAACAGCAGTTAAGATAATTGGAAATATATCTTTATCTTATCAATAATTAACTATAAAATGAAAAGCAACATAAACAAAGTTTTACCAATGACTTTAAATTTAAATTCGAACAATCTAGACGAGTCCATGATAAACGAGATCCATCGCTGACCTCATCAAGTAGAAACTAAGTATACACTTCAAAATAATGTAAATAAGACATTATTGATATTAGCAATGATTGATTGTTAAATAATATTTTCACAAAGCCATTTTATTTATTATATAATGATATATATGTTTTAATATATTAATTTTACTTTGTTTCAATGATTTTTGATATATACTCTATTGTGTGTAGAATTGATTGACTTGAATCTGTTTAAATACCCAATGATTATAAATCAACTTTTTAAATATTATTTTGATGTTTAATATAAGTTTTAAATAATTCAAGAATGAAACAGATTTAGTCTATAGTTAGTTAATTAATTAAACTTTTTCAATAAACAGATCGTCAATACAATTGTTTTTTGAGGACCACTATTAGTAGTTAGTTATTACGTAATGTAATAATATTAAATATGAGTGGACCGAGTTAGGCCTCTTGGGAGGCGTCCTCTGCACCGATCAGTTCAAAGTTCGCTAAACGCAACGAATAGTTCTGCACGCCTCTAAAAGACAAGTGACCACGACTGCTCTACCAGGAGTATACTTACCGGAATAAAAATGATATTATTCTAATAACATCTAAAATTTTACTTCAGTTAAAAGTTTTCTAGGCTTTCGGTTATATGTACTTTAGATTTGAACATAGTAAAGTCTAACTTGAAAATCAGTGATTTCTGTCTATTTCTATATCCAAGTTTTAAATTTGACATTGTTCTTGATATTAAACAAGAAATTTACAAGAAAATATAATTGACAATATTTTTATATGTAAACTTTCGTGATCCGTGATCCCTATTAAATATCCGGCTGTACTCGTGTTCTTACTATCAGAATTTGCCCGACTAGTGTCAATCCCATTCGGGGTCCTTATTCAAAGCTCATGAATAAGGACCCCGAAGGGACTCAAAATTAAAAATAATGGGACAAAAACAAAAAAGATTTAGACCATTACCCAATATTGAACTTTATATAAATATATCTCTGATAAATATACAAATATTTAAGTATATAGAGTTGTATTTTACGTTATTAAGAACATGCAAATTGTTAATATTATCACTTTTTTATAAAGCGGAATTTTCCTAGTATTTTCTTAGATATTCACGAGTATACATTTGACATATAAACTATTTTTTACGGATTAAATTCGCGTATTATTTGGTTACATTTTAATTTTAATCCGATGTTTCGAATGCTTTGCAGAAATCGTGGAATTTTCCTGTTGGCAAAAGTAAGTACAAATAGGAGAAAAAAACTATAGAACGTGCTTAAATCTTTGCGAGTGATGACGTCATTGGGATTTTGAGACTTAAGTACACTAGATTATTTGAGAATGCTGAGTCTCGATTACATGTTAATCAAGTAGAGGTGTCTTACTATTTGTTTAAAATTGTCTTTAAACATTGAGAGCTAAGTTAAACTGCTTGCGGT
Organism: Mechanitis mazaeus; assembly: GCA_959347395.1. Taxonomy (NCBI): domain Eukaryota; kingdom Metazoa; phylum Arthropoda; class Insecta; order Lepidoptera; family Nymphalidae; genus Mechanitis; species Mechanitis mazaeus. Next base: position 12,469,424 of record OY365750.1, read on the forward strand.
TACTACAACATCACAAAAATCATAATAACTTTATATCCAAATGATTATGATGGATCTTGTTGTTCCGTAATTGTTATAAACATTGACGTTGGTGAGACAGCATTCAAAAAGTAATAACTAACAGCCGGAGGTTTAATTGTGAGGTTATTTTTTGACCAGGGCGCGTTTGAAACGCTTTAACATGAAGTTGAAAAGTGTTCACATAAGCGCTTATTTTGATTGAAGTAGAGTATCAAAATAGGGCCTCCTGATTCTTCCTTTTAACGTCCACAAACGATCATGATATAGATTCAAAGTTAAAAATAAAATAAATAAAATAATAATAAATTTATTTTTCTATGAGAGACTTTTCTGCATCATTTATGCAAGCATCAATCAAAAACGGTATACCTGAAAATTTCCAAATTTGATAGTCATGTCTGGTAGTGGTTTTTAAAAAAAACTTTTCAAAAATTCGATGTCGTCGTGTCGTTATTTATGTTTGTGAAACCCACTGTACTAAAAAAATGTTTATGGTGCTTTTAAAAACGAAAAATCTGTCTGTTTCTTCGTCTTTATATCCTTACTAGCACTTACTTGCGGTTCTTCTTGCGTATAAACGATTTTATGAACTATTAGAATAACTGAAGACATAAACGTAATTGCTGCTGGTTTAAGTTGAATCAAACAAGGTACAATATATTTAAGCAAATGTAATAAATTTAATTTATTAATACATGTAGAATTGGATACCATTTCATCTTTCAAAACAGCTTTATTATTCTCGTCACGCATGAACTTAAACTTTTTTATGAACTACAAATAAAACCTAAAAAAATATTTTTAAGGTTGTTTGAAAATATAACTAGATGTGCGGCATTAAAGTTAAATATGCCCAAAAAAATTATAATATTTTAAATTCAAAGCTAACCAAGTTACTCTATCTGAATAAAGATCAGTGGAATATTTTTTAACCAAATCACCATATTAAATTTTCTCTTGCTGGTTTTTCTAATGGAATTTTGGAACTATGGTTCTCGAATCACTTTGTAAGTGCTACATGTGCGTATTTGAAAAAAAAAATTGACATTGACAGATATACAGAATATAGAAATTTTGTTTTTAAATCACTTCATATTTTTTTGTATTTGAACTGTCAGGGTTTATGACTTCTATTATCTATAATTATCCGGATGTACTCTTGTAATTACTATCTGAGTTTTGCCCTACTAGTTTCGAACCTTTTCGGGGTTATTCATGAGTTCTGAACTTGGCGGAGTCGCGGCGTGAACATCGTGCTGCTGCTCGCTCGGCGTGATAATTTTTTATGTTAGGTCTGTACATCAACTTCAGATATACGATATCTGGTTACGATGCACACTCTCTTACATCCAACTGTAATTTTACGTAGCAGGTTGCGGTTGATATCTCAAATATATTCCCCCCCAAACATATATATATATTTGGGGAGGATATATTTGAGGGTTATAACTTATTTAGGGTAATATATGTATTGTATTTTCTTGTTAATTTATTCTAAAGCTACGGACTTGGTTGTAAGTGATTATAATTTTGATGATTGAATATCGCAATAAATAAATACTAACGTTGTTGTAAAAAACATAATAAGTAGCAAACTATAAGGTATGAAACGAACATTTATAAACCTCTTTGGGCATCAGGTATTACTTTACACTCTTTCAATCAATACACATTTTCGATTTTAATTAAAATAATTACACTATTAAACGGTGAAAAATTGTCAATGGTCGAGCAATTTTAATTTAGAATTCGGAAGAGTGTGATAACTGATACGAGCTAAGGTCTCTGCTATCTCTTTAAATTTTTTTTTCATTATCATCATTTAGGCTAGCCTCCATCATACAATTTACTATGCACTTGTTCAATTTGGGTCCTAGAATTGTATTGGGAAAAGCTAGTAAGTAGGTAGTGGCCTATTCTCATCTGGTGTAAAAAAAATGGTTAGGTATTTGCAAAGTAATAACTTTTGGGGTTAGGTGAGTGCACTATTAACGAGATTTCTTATTGTAATATTGGTATTTGCAAGTCTTGCCTCAAAAAGTTAACACACCGGCATTTTGCTTGTTTTAGATTTTTTTAGAGATAAAATGTGAACAGCATTCTGACATGTTACAGAATATTATATTCTTAACTAATTCAGATATTCAAAATAGTTTTCTCTGTTTGACCTTAGATATATAAATTTTTTTTATCTGGATTTTTTTAACCCTTGTAAATTTTAACCGTCCAATTTATAGTAAATTATGGGATTCGTTTATTGCATATCATCGCGGACATTATTTTCAATAGTATATATAAAAAAACATGTATGGAAACGTTATTTTATGTCATTGAACTTAGTTTGCAAACCGGAGATAAGTCTAGGTTACAAGAGACGTATTCTATTTCTATAGACATTTGTATTAACATTAAAATTATATAAGTAATTATTACAATTATTCTTTAAAGAATTTTAAGACTTCCGTATTCTCATAATTAAATCTTTTTTATTTTTATAGTTTAAAAACTTCGCAAATTATACTAAATAATATATCACAAAAAGTATATTATAATTAAATAAACCGCTCGTGCAGTGGCCGCCTGGCAGTGACCGGCGGTTCTTTCCACGTGTAATTGTCAACAGTCAACATGACATACGGATGCTACGTGTTACAATAGTTTTAGAATTGTTTGATTTGAACTAACCGTTCAAATAATAACAACTATTTTGAGTTTTCTTATGATTTTTCTATTTTTTTCTCACTAAATTGCAAAGAATTCAGTTATTATTTAAGATTATAACAAAATACGTAAATAATATAGCTTCGTACACAGATACATCGTGTAGATTTGTTCGGTAATATAAATAATTACAAAACCTTTGCTTTCATTTTCTTTTATAAATAAGTATTCATAAATATTCCAAAAATATACAAGAAAATTAAGGGGAAAAATTTTTTGTCACTTCCATTTGTTTAATTTAAACATTTATCTGATAAATAATCTCAAACTAACCCATCTTATTTAAACTTAGTTTGTATCAGAAATTATTTAATATTGATTAGGTATTTTATTAACATTCAAAACTTCAACTGTGCTTACATTATGACTACATTTGAGTAAACTACAATTATACTTCTAATAAATAATGCAAGATTGATCAAAACAAACATAACGTAGCGTAATATTTAATATTTAGAATCTTGTCAACCTGTACTATATCTGGTTTAGTTTTTAATAAATATCTATGACATAAATAAAAAAAAAATCGCAATATAAATAGTTTTAACAGTGTTCCAAGCGTCTAAATGGGTTTGTTTAAACGTCAAATTTTATGAAATAAGAGCAACGTCATCTAGCGGTAGTAAAGTGACATTTTTCTTAAATCATACAAATTAACGAATACGAATACTAACTTTACACGATCGAGTATGTTAGAAAACTCTTACTTAGCACTCAACTTTTTTGCAGAATTTTTCATGGAGACTTCTCAAAACATATGTTTATTAACCCTTAAATTAAAAATTCTTTATGTAGTACCATAAAGTTTCTTGTATAATATTCATTTTAGTCGTAAGCAAATGTTATTTTTCCTTTTTCAAAATATAAATTTAATATCATTGATAGTCAGAACATGTCCGACAAAAAGCAAACTATATGATAGTAATCTTATCAGATGATAATAGAATTATTTAACAGTAATGTTTTAAGAGTTTAAAGAATGATTATAATATTGTGGTGCGGTATAGAGTGTTAGGCATGTTTGAACTAATTATAAACATACTTATGTACTAGTCTTGAGGTACTGGTGGTAATAAGGATCAAGATTACATGCTCTTTGACTCAAATTACATTATGCGTAATAGCTTTTTATTAAGAAATTATCAACGATGTTTTTCATAAAACTACTGTTCACTTTTAAAAAAACGTGTATATTATGATGATATGTATATAGAAAATGTCTGTTTTAGATTTTATTGTGTTTTTAAGTATAAAAGCCTGTATCGTGAGGGTGCCCTAAGTTGCTAGGAGTTGGCCCCTCAAATGGGGGGTACCGCCGGGGTGTCACGGTGAGTGCTAACGCGACCCCGCGGCGTCCCACTAAGGCGATAAGGGCAACCTTTTTTGTTGGTAGCCTTCAAAATTGCAGCGTCCTCTATGCTGCCGAATAGTCCCACATAACACCCCAGCCATCACCTTCTTGGCCGATGAAGTATCCGTAAAATTTTTCCAACGAAAAAAAAAGGGGGTTAATAAAATCAGTGTTTGTCCAGTCTGAAGCTAAACTAGGTTGATACCTGGCATGAATTATTAAATTTTTTAAAATAATTTTGGCTATTATTATATATTCACGGACACGTTAGCACCTGCGGACGAACGGTCTTATTTACTATTAGTATAACTAAGAGTAGCATAATGACATATAGCCATATAGGAAGGTTATATCTTCATAAACTTAATGTCATAATCAGAACGAATTTTACAAACCTATCAAGTAGTTTCGATGTTTAGCGCATTTAAACAATCAAACATACTTTTCGGTTTTATAATGTTATTATAGACTATTTATCTCAGTAATATGTAACTATTAATAAAGAAAAAAATATTGTAAACTGCATTTCTTAAACATAAATTACTTAATAGACAGGTGATCAATATATTGATAAATTTGTTTCATAATCAATCAAATAATGTTAAATGAACACTATGAAAATCATGGAGTAGACAAGTCACTTAAGATATTTTGTACCTTCCTTAATGTAAGCAGAACCTGTTTAGATTAAAATTTAAATCTATAAACTGGTTTCATTGTTCATATCATATATATTAAAATTTATAAAATGGCCATATAACCGGTCATTTATTTAGATTTTACATTTATTCTTTGTTAATAAAGTAATCACATTACAACATATAATAAAATACCTAATTACAAAAACCTTTTTATTTTGTGTAATTTAAACGAATAATTATAATATATATATAATTTTATTTTTAAATAATGAGTCATTCATTCATTTTTAAATCCATATATTAATTCTGATATAAATTTATAATTTGCTTGTCTGTCTGTGATTCAAGGGACGGGAAAATCAGGGCACGGGGAAGGTTGTGCCGGAAAGCGACTTGCAAGCGATGCAGCCGCCTATTGGAGATGATTCTGAACAGCTGCGTTGATGTTTGTTGCGTCGGGTGTCTAGTCGTGGAGCATTGGGGGATCCGAACTAAGCTTTCGAGTATTTAAATCCCAGGGTTGCTTGTATTGCTGGTTAGCATCCTGATGAGAATGCCCGATGGCCATCCCTGAAGGTATTCGGGCGTTTCCGCAGCCTCTAATAACTTTGAATCCCAATTGCATGAGAATCGAAATGTTGATGTCGGGTTTGATACGTAATGCCTCGTTCAAGTGCCATTTCCAATACTATTCACTAGAGTGGGCTGTTTAACCGCTGTATAAGTTAAATTTAGAAATTTTGCTTATACAGCGGTTGCACTCCTCCTTACTCTTCGTGCACTCTAATCTTGCAGCTGTTAAACAACAACTTAAACCTTTGTCTTTCTGACGGAGATGCAGATACGTCCTAAGAGCGTTGCGTAACTCGAATTCTCTAAGTATACGTTGGAGCATAACTTCCGCTCACGTGTCGTTTATGTGTCTGCACAGAATACTTCTGTATCCAGAGTCTCCGTCATATTGAAGATCCCAATTATTTCACTTTATAGGCTTTAGTGGACAAAGAAATTGAAAAAATTCTGTATTCCCATGTTTACCGCTCATACAGTGGCGATCACAATATAAGTCGATTATTTCAGTATCTCAGTGAGGCTGCTGATATGATTTTCCATCGGTACCCATCCGCGTCGCTCGTCTTTCTGGGGGGCTTAAATGCATCTTAATAGGACTACCTGTTCCCGTACCAGAAGATCGACCACGCTGAAAGACATACACGAAATTTTGCGATGTCTTTGGGTATCTTTTACCTGGTTAGGCTAGCGGCAAGAGTGCCTGATATAGAGGATTGACACTGCCAATGTGCCATGATATTTTGCTGACAACTGATCCAGAAAGACATTGTGCCGCGATTTCCTCCATTTTATGAACTTCCAACCACGTTCTTGTAAAATCTGTGTCACTTATTCACTACCAGACATAGATTTACATGGTGTTAGGCAAGTATATGTATAAGTCAGCTGAATGGTATGGGTCTTATTTATAGCATCCACGCAAATTCATTAGAGTCGAGTACTCTCCAGTAGTCGATGTTGTACATCAAGATATTCCGGGGCGAGTTCAGTTTATCGCTCTGGAGTACTTGGGGATATAGGCTTTAGGAACTGTACAATCTTTTTCTGCACACTAGATAGTTCCGAATGTAGTTCCGATAGTTCTGCGCACTAGATAGTTCCGAGTGCCTGTTGCGTAAAGACATCCGATCTGCTGATTCTGATTCCGCATAGAGGCCATTTTGTGATCCGAATGTGGATTATATAGATTTCAAAAGCCTTGATCCCTGGCGTAGATTGCCAGCCTCTGTATTCTGTAGGAAACATTTTGGTGAGTGTGTTTAAGAATAAAATAAGCTATTTCCCCAACACCTCTTTCAACATTGAATGTTCCGCGTACGGCGAGTATCCACCTCTGGGAGGGAGCGGTGGTAGTGTGGGACTCCCGGTCTAGAACGGCGAGTATCCACCCCTAAGGTGAACAACCCTTGCGTCGGAATAAAGCGCTTTGTTTCGTCTTTTTTATTAAAAAAGCTAAGGAGTGGAACAGCTTGCCTGTGTCTATGTTTCCGACCGAGTATGATATGGGTGTCTTCAAGGCCAGAGTGAACAAGCTTTTACTAAGTTAATACGCCTTTCCATCAGGTGGAATGTAGTCATGCATTAACTTAGAGTGAATAAAAAACAAGAAGGGAAGACAAGGGCAGTCAATCTTAAATTATTAAAATACTTATATATTTTTCTACGCTTTACATTCTTATTTATTTAAATGATATGAGCAAAGTGACTCACAAAGGCCTCAGGCTAAGGGACTTTTGTGTAAGATATCGTGTTCTGTCTTATAAAGAAATTTATATCGTCTTATAAATTTATAATTGCTTATTTAAATTTTATTATTAATTCATAAAAAAGATTTTTTATACAATAAAAATAGTAAACATATTTTTAATGTTTGTAGGTATTATGTAATTGGGAGCTCACTTTTATTTTTACCGTATACATAATCGCAATTTTAACGGGACGATTTCGCAGAGGTCGTGGGTTCGAATCCTGCTGGTATCGACAATTATTTAACATATATATAAAATCTTGTAACAATAATATGGCTATGTCTATTACAGTGTCAACTATAAACGCGAACCAGACCTCAATATTGACTCGTTGCGCTCACAAAATCTCGGTATGTGTTAGCATATTGAGCGAAGCGAGGTACAAACAGTATCGAACTTGCATTTAAGAAACGTCTCTTCTAAACAACTATTTCTTTTCTTTTTTTTTCCCTTTTTTTTTTTCAAACTAAATTTTTCGCGAAAAGCTTGTCCCATTGAAGTCTATGGGATCTTAGGTTTTGCGTTATGATTCCTCAACGATATCGAATATTTCAATTTTTTAAAAACCATTATCAAACTGATGTCTATCAGTGCGCAAAATTTGGGAATCTTCGGATATACGGTTTTTGATTTATGCTTGCACAAAGGATTCAGAAATGTCTCTTATAGACAGCTTCGCTCGTTCCACTCTTTTCTCTCAACTAGGAGCGCGCACCAGACCTTAATTCTGACCCGCTGCGCTCGCAAAATCTCGGTATTTTTTAGCATATTGAGCGAAGCGTGGCGCAAACAGCACCGAAATTGCATTTACAAAACGTCGACGCATTCTGTCAAATTTTCCAAGATGAAATACACTTTTAACAATTTTTTTTTCTTTGAACTTTTTTGAAACTACCACCAGAATAATGTCTAACAGTGTGCAAAATTTGGAAATTTACAGATATACCGTTTTTGATTGATGCTTGCACAAAGAATACAGAAAAGTCTCTCATAGAGAGCTTCGCTCAATAATTGATTAATTCGAATTAATTGAGAATTTAGATTTGCACTTTAATTAACGAAAAACATTATCATAAATCCTCATGCTTTATAAATGTTTTTATTTTAATTGATCTATTAAAAAAAGTAAAGTAAGTACTTGTTATTATCTTGGTTTTTTGTTTTTTTATATAAAAAAATTGTTATAAGTGTGTTATGTTATAATTAAAATGAGATATATATTATTTTTTGTTTTAAATAAGGATTTTTATTAAATATATAATTTTATATGTTTGAATCACACACGACATAATTTAATTAATAAATAATTATATTCAAACTTTTCTAGACATTGTTTTTAATAATCATCACCACTACAAATCTACTTCATTATTATCGTGATTTCTAGAATTTATAGAAAATAATCCTATCTTATTTAGTTTTATTGTTAACTATCTGTTACCTGTGGTTCCATCCTCGGACGGACGATTTAATTTACTAAAATTGGTGATCTATATCGCGTATTTATTACACCCCAATTAGAAGTTTTAAAATATATTCAATGTTCAGACACAGGTTACAGTTTTATTATATGTAAAGATGTATAGATTAGGATGACTAAATAGCATAATGCTAGATAGCCTAAGGTATTCCTCATGAATAGAAAGAATTTTCAAATTCATCCGATATTGTCAAAGATAAGCGCGTTTAAACAAACAAACTTTTACGATTTATAACATTATTATAGATTTAGAATCCGAAAGAAATTTAGAAATATAACGTGTAATGTTTAGTTTTTAAACTATAATTTTTTCTTATGATTTAAACTACTATGACTTTTTAAAACTAACTCTTTTATTCATATGTTTTAAAGACATGGGCAAGAGAAGTCATTTTTAGTACTTTTACTTTTAAATGAGTTAACACATTTTTTCTATGTACGTTTATTGAAATGATCAGTACCTATCGATTTTTCCTGTATAAAGGTTTATCAAAATACGTTCAGTAGTTCTTGAGTGAAAAAGTAACAAACATACATACATCCTTTCCAGATTTCGGATTTATAATATTATTAGGATACTGGCTGACCCTGATATGCGCCAAAGACATTTTTTTTTATTTTACATAGACATAGATTATTTTAATTGAAACGTCATATTCTAGTAGCATTTTTTTTGGGTCCATAGAGAAAAAATGGCAATAAACTCTATGAAGACTCCTCTAACTCGTTGAAATAGAAAGGGATATTGTAGTTGAAAATTCACCATTTCCGCAAATTTATTCAATTATTTCGAAATCTATCGCGCCTATGTCCTAACTCTATTAAAAATCCATTAACGTTGTCGACAATGAATATCCATCTATCTATATATGTTTGATAAAAAACAAATATCTATGAAACTATAAATAACTTCGGTTGCACAATGTGCTTGTTGTTTTACTTAATGACTACGTTCAAATGATTCTTCTATGAGTAGGCTCACAACAACAATATTTATTAATATGGCTCTAACAGGTAATGATCAAAGTGGAATGCGAGTTAATTACCTTGTGTAATATTTTAAATGGTTTTAGTAAAAAGTATATACATAGACTATTTCCGTATTATAAATAGACTAGCTACTCCCCGCGACTTCGTATTCTACCAACAATCCTTCCTTAAAATATAATTAGACGGCCGCTTGGTTAGTGGTTGTGGCCCTGCCTGCGGTGCTAAAGATCGTAGGTTCCATTCCCCCACGGAATAGTTATATGAGTGATCCACAAATTACCTATATGTGCCCATAGCACTCCGGGATATTACAACTTTTTAAGAGCGAAAGAATTTTAAAAATCAATTTAGTATTAGTAGTAATTTTTGAAATCAGTCTAAAAATTTCGTTATAAACGTACAAACCTTTAATGTTTACAATATTAGTATAGATAGTAAAGACAAAGGAATGAGTATATTTTATTCTATAAATGTTTTTTAAAATGATAGTAATATAATAGTATTACTAAGAAATAACTTGGCTACATTTTTCGGTGGCTTTTATAAGCTGTTTATATACTTAAACATGTTTTATTTCATCGAATATTTGAAAAATTTTTAAAACCACCATCAAACTGATGTCTATCCGTGTAAATTTGGAATTTTTTGGATATGCCGTTTTTGGTTTATGATTGCACTAATGACACAGAAAAGTCTCTCATACAGAGCTTCAAAAAAGCGCTCAAAAAACTATGTATCACAAAAAAATAATTTCTTTATAGGGTTTAAATATATTTAGTTGTTGAGATTTTTTATGACATCACTTCAGGTCAGAGAAGTGTGTATGATGTGTGTATTTATTAAAATATTCTTTTGTATTTAATAAAGACTTACTTCATTAATAAAAAAGAATTCAGAGTCCATTAGAATAAGGGGCGTGACTTGATTGCGTAGGGCCAGACACAAATTCAAGGGTGGGGTCCTCCCTTCTCTAACATAAAATAAATAAGCTCAAACTTATTTTTTTTATCTTGTATGTAAATAAACTTATTAAAAAAAGGTAAGAATAATAAATATAAAAAATCTCGTAATAATAAACGTTAGATGCCTTGTGTGATCGAGATCTTTTTGGACCTGGGCCCCTTTTCGGATGGGGGCCCGCGAAATTTTGAAGACTTGAATATATCCCAAATGTTAGAAGGTAATACCTATCAATATAGATTAACGATACACTTTTCTCTCAATAAATATATATATAAATCACGAATAAAAAACATAACCTTTAAAAACAGGAAAAGTCAGGGACACAAATTTGTATGTCAACAAATTAAGTTATTGTAATATGATAATAATTAATAAAGAACATTTTTCATATTATCATTACAAGAATTGACATCAAGGCAGTTATATAAACCTACTCTTCTAACGGCCTCGTCTTATTAAAAATAGTGTGGATTTTTTAATAAATAACAAGCGAATTTGCATAATTCGATTAATTAGCAAATGTTAACATCGATGAAAATACATTAATTTTTAGATAATTTGACATCACCATTTGTTAATATATGAAGGACATTTAAAAGGTTTAAATAAAAATATTTGCTGTTTTAAAGTTTAAATTAACAATATTAATAATAAAAAAATAGTAGAAAAATAGATATTAAACAGAAATAAAACTGTGTGAAATAGGCCCTTTTAATTTTTAATTGACGTACACATGTGATCATCGATATTGATTTAAAGTGGCAAAGATTTAAATCAATAAAAAAATTGTCAATGTATACTTTAAAGTAATGAATCTAAGCATATGTAATATTTAGTGTTTTTGATTGATCACATGATACAGAGAGCTATTTAATTGTATCTTATACATTTTTAAAAGTTGTTCTACTTCAAAGAATTGTCTGGGATGTCTGTCTATCCGTCCATGTACACGATACCTCCGAAACGGTACATAGTTCACGGCCTCGTAGTTAACTTTGGGTAATATTGGCCTCCTAGCTGCTGCATGATGGAAGTTATGATGTGAAAGGTCACAACATGCAAGAATGCATATATACAAATGTGAAAATTACAGACAGACATTTAATTTAACATTTAATTCTACATGTGTTGCAGTTTTTAAACTACCAATGACTAATCCTTTTGCTTTCTCGCTACTTTAGGCTTTCATGCTTTAGCGACTGGTTTTAGAATCGTCAAGGAAATATTGATCGCTTAAAAAAATAAATGTCACTTGATAACTAACAATAGTTTGAACATTAATTGTGTGAAGGTTTTATTATTAGAGTTTGTATTACAAATAAATTATGTTTTATGATTATTTCTATATCAAATTGCATGCAGTTGTAAGCTGTTTTCGGATAGAGACGATTTTGTATGATTTTTAAGATTTTCCGGCTAGTATTTTACAAAATCAAGTGAACAGACAGACGGATAAAAAAGTTATCCTATAAGGGTTCCCTTTTTTTCTTTTGACCTCTTGACACGTTAATATTACTTTACAGGCAAAGTAATATGCACGTTTACTGTAACTACAATTATACATTAAAATAGAATAATAAACTATCATTTGATGATACACACGGACAACACAGACAAGCAGATAATAAGACAAAATACTAACTCTACAACTTTGCATCTAGAAGTACATTAAATAAATATGTAGAGATTTTGCTTCGTTACTTATATACATACATACTTTAAAAAAAATATACAAATAAAATACGACGATAATATTATATATATATAAATTGTTTTAATAAGGAAAAATAATAATTCCTGTCTATAGGTTATTCTTTTTTATTTTTGCTTCGTTTCACCAATGTTTTACCAACTCGATCTCGTTCCTGCAAAATTTCTTTTAGTGTTAAATTTCCTTTTTAGGACCAGATGGCGTTGTTTTTATTTCTTACAAATTTAGGTTTAGTCTAACGCAATTGCATGAGTTGTAAAACTCGCACTCATTATATTTAAGAACCTATTTAATTATGTTTCGTTTTACAAATAAGACAAAGAAAGTCAAAAAGCATCGGCTATTGTATATTTTGCACGAGACATTGTTTCTGACTGAATTTTCAAATTTTGTTATGTTTGATAATTACAAGTTTTAAATTTAAACCGTCAACCTTGTTATAATTATTATTTATACTTAGTTAACAACTAAGACATATTTATTAATTATGAGCGGTTCTAAAGTTCATCAACATCCTAATTCTTATCAATTACATTAAAGTATATTACAATATCACATATAATAATTAATATTCATTGTGGAAAAACCTTTAATAAAGCTCTTGTTTCTTTAATAATGTATATACATGTTTTGAGCAATAAAATTCACAGAGAATGCAAATGATGTAGTTTTATTATAATATGTACCTATCTATGACGATTATGTTGTAGATACAACAGCGTTAATATAACAAAATACTTAAATATTATTTTGTGTATTATCATAGTATATAATTTATATAGTGTAAATATTAAAAAGTGTTTTTATATTTATTTGTGTATTGTTTTAAATACGTTTTCCATGGAATTGTCATGACATATTTATAAAATTAGGTTTGCTTTGAGGATCTATTTTTTTTTCACGTTTTAGTCTTCTTTTCTGTTTTTTAAATCACTGTAATTTAAAATAATGACTTCTAAATTATTAAGATGTGTCTTTTAAATATTAATTTGTTTTTTAAATGTGTTTTAAAAAAAAACATAATAATATTTTATTATTATAAAATTAAGATTTTTTCATTTCAATTACAAGCTTTAAATCAATTTAAAATGATGACTTCGTTCAAATGATACTACGGCATATTAATATTCTAAGTATAATGACTACAGGATTCCGTTCAGATCATTGACAGAAATCCACGTGTCAATAACAAAGAGAGTATTATATATTTCTTTATAAACATTTTTAATTAAATATATATTTTGTTCGTTTATTACAGATTTAAAATAAAATAATTACACAAAATCAAGAGTTGGAATTGACTCTCATTAGAGTTTTAATTACTTCATCAAAAAAACAGTTTTTTCTTCAAAATTTTTTCATCCGTCTTATTCGAAGCGTGTCGCTTGGTTCCTCTTTAAGCGGGATCAAAATAGCACTTTTTCGATAGGAACTTTTTAGCGGGCGGAAAAGTGATTTGAATTTGGAACTTACGAATAGGTACGAACTTTCATTGAAATAACTTGCTGCAGGGCGCGGGCAGCCGCGCTAACTAGAAAAAAAAAACAAAAGAACGTCAATGGAGTCTCTATTTTTGAAATCAGGAGGTACATATTTTTTCATAGAAAGGGGATGAAAAGTATAGTGTATGACTCGAGCGCAAATTATTTTTCCCTCAGGCGATGTACTTTGAATCCTCGCTGCGCTCAGGATTCTACAATATAATCCCTCCGTACGTTGGGGATTCTATTCTATAATCCTTCGCTTCGCTCGTGATTTATAGAGGTTAATATTTAATTTAACCAAAGCAAACAATAACATAAACGCAAAATATTTTTAACATTAATATTATTTTATAATATTATTGTAACCAAATATTATATAAATTGTAACCAAAATAAATGTCCAACAACTAAATATAAAAAACAATTTAACCACAAAGTGATATTGAGTAAGAACTTCATTGAAAACCTTTTAGAACTCGAGTATTATATTACACTTTTTCTTAAAATTGTGACATTTATTTATTAATAACCTTCACTTGAACTTTAAATTTGTAGGCCGTTAAGTATTAACTGTATGCTATTATATATTAAAGTTAACATCTTGTGGCATTCTAAAAACTGATCTAAATGCCATAATGCCATACTAATGGTTGGCAGCTTACACAAGAATAGTCATTAGAATGTGTCCCACGTCATACAAGTTCAACGAACATACTAACATTTTTAATGTTATTTTTAGCTTTGGTTAAATTTGCTCTAAATAACTCGTAAATTAAATTTTTAGAATTAAAAATTTCATATATTAATATTATTTAAATATTAATATTATTTGTTTCGTAAATGACGTGACTTGTTCATTAATGTATACTGCTTATTGCTTTTTCTTTATTATAACTCCTTGTTTAATGGATATTCCGTTCAAATATGAAAACGTTCTTACAATAAATAAACTAATTCTATTATATCTCTTATTCTGTAATATAATTTTTAATATACAAATTTTTTATTCGACTTTATCATATTTTTCATCAGTTTTGTCTGTTAATTTATGTGTAATTACCTTTTAATAATTGTTGTAGAATACAATTATTAAAAGGTAAATGAACTTAATTTACCTATCAGTCAGTAAATAGGAAACTGCCTCAGTTGTGGACAAGGAAGTTAAAGATTGGAATCGTCTGAGTGTGAGATGCATAATTTATTTACACTGATGTGTTGGTTCTTAATGTTCACAGATTTTTTTATAAACATAAAAAATAAAAAAGGTTTAATAAAATATATTTAAAAAAATATAAGTGAGTCAACTTAATTTTTTTTAAGCCAATGTACGCAAGTAAATAATATTGGACCTTAAACCCACGATTCTGATCTCCGAGCTCATGAATAAGGTTCTGAAATGTTAATAAATTTTATGCAATAATTGTCTAACATGCAAATCCATGCTTTAAAAAATGGTTTAAAATTCTATAATTAGATATTTAATAATTATTTATGCTGAACTTGCGGTTTCAATCGCGGACGAACAATTTTGTTGACTATTAAGATACCTAAGTATCTTAATAGTCAACAAAATTGTTTCCTTATAAAATTGTCTATTAAAGGCATGCGACAGAATTTTTCAAATCAATCCGGTCATTTCGGATTTTAACGGTTTTATACAAACAAACTTAAATATATCGCTATGCCCCGCTGTACGTACATGGGAATTACCTTCATCGCCCTTTATCTTCATTGTGAAAGTCATTTTAAAAAAATATTATTTTTCTTCCCCAGAATATAATTAACTATAGTAGTCCAATGGTTTATACCAACTGATTCACCCACGAAAAACCCAGACTAAAATTAAAGTTATGTTTATATTATTTTAAAAAACTTCTTTCTTATGTAGTTAAATCATAATTTAAAGTAAGTTGGACGATTTGCATTCTCTTTACTATAAAAGGAATTTTTATATTTTATCTTTCTTATAACCATTTAAATCTAAAAAGGGAAGCAGAAAACTTGCTTGCTATTCTTTAATCAAAAAACCAATGAAATATTTTTGCCAAATTTTGAGTTATTTTAATCTGTAGGAGCTAGGAAACTGCATATTAATTACATATTTACAAGATAGATAATTTGTATGGTTATATGTGTTACTGAATTTGAGTTTTATTTTAAATAACTAATATAACGCGTGTTACAAGAAAAAAGTAAATGCAATTTTTACGGAAATTATTTTTGTTCAATTAAATATATAATTAAATATATGTAAAATTTATCGATATCGATGTAGGATAGGCATGGTCATATATAGAGTACTAAATTCATCGAACCGAGCACTGATAGCTGCTCGAATCCTGCTCGTATTGATTATTTTAACATTATTTAGTTATCTAAAAACTATTATTTAACATGGCTTTACCTGTTTTTAGATAATTTATAGCTTAAAACTAATCTAAATGATAATTTATATTTTGAAATTAAACTAAAAATCTATATGAAAAGCAATAAATGTAGCATAAAATAAAATTAATTTTTTATCAATATTTCTACAAATATACATACAAGATACAGGTGTTATTATAAAGTGTCTTCGTAGACACGGTTGTCTTGTTATCGATAAATTAAAACTTGAACTTCTTCCCGTGACTATATTTTCGTAGCGGTCTACTCCGTAGCAATCTTCTATGATCGCGTAGACTTTAGTAATTAATCGTTTTATATTTAATTCCGGGAGTATTAAAAACATTTAAATAAAGTACTAAAAGTACACCAAGAAACCAAACAGTATTTAACATACGTTGATAATAGAAATATATAAAAATATGAACACCCTGTTCCGTGCTAAGGTACTTACTAAAATATTATTAATTAAATTATATTATGATATTAGTAAAATACCTTAGCAACCCTACAGTACAAATGATCATAATCATGTAATCAATATAATACATAAAAATGTAAAGAATTCATGTGTTTTAACAATTATTTATCCAGAATTGTACTACTATACCTTGTTGTTTTTTTTATAAACCTGCCTGTCGAGTATAGAGATACGGAACATTTAATATGTACTTATAATTAACACATATGAGTGAATGAATTTCGTAATACGTGGCGTCATCGTCGGCTGCGAGGGCGACGTTTGTTAATAGTCTTAAAAATGGCGGTTTTCTCTACCCCAGAACTCCAACATAACCCTTTGGCAATATCCTTGGTTGAGGATAATTATAGAAGATTTTCACAAATAATAAAGGTATTTGATACAACAGATTTTATAATATATATAAATATATAAAATGCGAACAAAAATGTTTCTGGGAGTACCAGAGGTCGCGGGTTCGAATCCTGCTCGTTTTGATAATGTTTTTTCATTTTATATTATTAAAAAAAAACTTACTATACTATTTAGAGACAATTTCAAACCTGACATGAATGTTTTAATTGTTCGTTAATTGCAGCTATTTTTTTAATTCTAACACATGTAGAAACATGAGTTTTTTTCTGGCGGCTTGGACATGGCACCCCTACATCTTTCATTCTTTCTCTCTCTCTTTCTTTCTTTCTTTCTTTTTTCTTTCTGTCTTTCTTTCTTCATTTCTTTATAATAAGACCCGACACGAAGATACTAAGCTTCACCATGTTAAAGGTAATCCCACAAAAGTGTATTTAAAAAAGTTTTACTTTAGGAAATCTACTTCTACTAGATTATAAAATATGCTAGACATATGACACCCACCCCAAATAATTGAGAGAGGGGAGGTAGATGATGAGCTTGGGAGTATAGGTTTCAAAATATCTTTATTGGTTTACGCATACAAAGAACAAGTATTTGAAGGAGTAAACAACTCTTCTCAATATGAAGAATAAATTAAATTTAAATAGTTTTTTAGTTCAGATTTTTTGAGTTTTCAAATATACTTACTTAATTTAAAGATATTATATGTTAACATAAAAACAATATTAAGTAATATCTTATGTATACTTTTAAAGTCCTAAGTCTAGGCACTCTTAAATTATTAAATCAATCATATTATGATATTATATTCTATATTCGAAAAATAGTCAGTCTAAAAGAAAAAACATATTGGTATAATACAAATAATATATATGTGAGAATAAAATGTCAATACAATACTCTCTAGGGAGTTTTCACTATTGAATGGGGTTTTACGAAACAGGTTTCATTAAAATGAAAAGGACAGGACGACCTTGTTCCATTAAAATATCAAAAATATAATAAATAAATAGTTCGCATTTTTATCAATTTTACGTAGCCAATGAGTTTGTCAAGGGCGACATAAATATTTGGCATTATCACACCTTTTGGGTCCAAGCGGCCTTGACGAGTTATAACGGCGAGTTATTTAGCGAATGGTTAAAACCTTCGATCAACTATATATAGTAAGTATTCGATGAATGCGTCAAATATGAAAATATAGAACTGGCCAGTAATAGCCAAATTGAAAAAAAAAAAAAAAAAAAAATTTATTTTTTCGATTTTTTTATTTCTCTTTTGTACGAATATATTTTTTTATTTAGAATTTTCTAATTTAACAGAAAGGTATTTAAAACAGTGTATGCTGTTCATTCTAAGATTTCCTTTTTTTCAAATGTATATTTTAATAATATATATATTAAATTAATAATTGAATTTAGGAATTTCAAAGTTTGCTGTCCAGTGTATCTGGAATAGGTAATCTATGTAATAATATTATTTTGTTTAATATTTTCTACACTTACCTATTTTGTAGCATTGATTTTAAGATAAGTTCGGAATAAACTGAGGGTTATTCATATTCGGTTTGATGTTTGAGGGTGATTCATATTAATTTTTTTCGAACATTTCTTATAAATATCTAATAATATTTATAGAATTAAAGATATTAAATAATATAAAAAAAATAATTTATTTTTGAATCCATTACAACACGGGACGGTTTCCCAGAGGTTGCGGGTTCAAATCTCGTTCGGGCCGATAATTTTGTTAGTGTACAATCATTTACCATGTAATAAACACATCATAGCTATATATGTTAATAGATAATCTCAAATATTAAACATAATACAACATAATACAACAACCTATACTCCGAAATATATCTAACATATTTATTTTTTTTCAATAAAAATTTGAATATAATGTGGATTTCACATATAAAAGTCATAATTCGGGATAAAATAAACTCAATAAGCAGCTTTCAGATTTATAGCACAATATAGCTTAATATATATGTATATATATATATATATATATATATATATATATATATATACATATATATATATATATATATGTAAATATAATATTATTATTAATATCTCGTAATAAGCATAAATGATAGAGAAAAAAAAAAGAGTATTTGCAGACGTCACCATTTTGCTATGTAAAAACGTATAACGTATAAAGCAGCTAAAAATATTTACATAAAAAGAATGGTTTTTTCATTCGTGAATAATGGGTGTTTCCCATTTTACACATATACATAAGTATACATATATATTATATCGTATACTTATGTGTATGTAAGTTTTTATATATCTTTTATTTTAATATGAGTTTAAGTTATATGAAAATAAAAGATATATAAAAACTTTTATACAAAATTAATTTTTCCAGTAATATCTTCCTGAAATTTTATATAAATATATATGTGTATAAAACTAATATTTATGCAGTTTTACACATCGTATGTTATTTATTCGATGTCCTTAATTAATTTTTTATTGTATTAAAAGATTAATACTTGTATATAAATGTAATTAATATTCAAAGTTACAAAAAAACATAATATGTTATATAAAAAAAAGGGTTAGGTGGTAGAATTTAAAAAGTTAGGGTTGTATATTTTTTTAAATGTCGAATCATCAAAAAAAAATTGTGTCCAAAAAAAATTGGGATGGACCATCCCTATAACCTAGGGGTTAGAAACTAAGTTTACGTCTTATTTTCAGACATACACAAAATATCATAAGAATGGGTTAAGGAATTTCAAAGGAGTTTGGATACATTGTGATCTTAATTCCATTGGTTTTTATTATTTTTTAGTTGTAGGCCGATATTTAGGATATAACTATATATGCACAATACTAAAGTAATGACTAATCATTCATCACCTTGAAACAAATCAGTTATAAAAAATGGTAAGACTTATGAAAATCCACTAATGAATCTATAAAAACAAATAACCTTTATAAACAAAACTTAAGTTATCATTTGAACTGTATATTGATAATACGGAATGACTGTTTGGTACAGTGGTTAGTAGCCAGTAGGTCGTCGGTTCTATTATACCACGTCACTTTGTGTGTCACTTTGTGTCATCTACAGTTATTTGTTAAGATTTCTTTGTGTAATTTTTTTTATAGTTTACAATTTTTATATAGTTTAATATCAAATACCATAAATAGGATAGAATTTATGAACGCAATAAACTTTCTTAGTGATATTTCCAGATCAAAATGACATGAGTCCTCGAAGAGTGCATCTTATCCTTCCTCAATGGCATACAACGCTCTTGTTCATCCTCTGATAATGCTAGAGACCGTGGGCAGATGATCATCTTCCATCAGGTGACCCGTATGTTTGTTGCTCACCCTTTTGCCCACCAATAATCTTAATAAATTATTATTATATTAGACTTTTAATAACGCTAATGTGATAAATATTTCAATAATGTTTATTTATTTGTTGTTTTATTATGGCTTGTAATTATGTATGTACATGTAATTATGTATGTACAAATAAGACTATTTTAATGTATTTAATTCACGTGTTAATATTTTAAGATTTAATTTTACAATAAATCGATTATTTAAATGATTTGTAGAAATTGTGTTAACGGGACGATGAGTTGTGTCTGTCAGTAAGGTTCTACCATCTACCACCAACGGTTTCTTAGTTTACGTACAAAAACAGCAAGACCTGGAGTCTCGATACAAACTGAAGATTAAAAATACTTAATTTATCAATACCAAAAACTTACTTAAAGAGCGGTTTTAGAAATCTATCTAAGTAAGATTTATATTTCTGATTCATAATAGATTTATATAAGAATTTATATGTTTGATCAAGGACGAAGATGATCAGATTATTTTTTGAAAGGGCATTCGCTACCTTATTTTTAAGTATTTCTCCTCTGACAGTGTCAGCAATTTTATAAATAATTTCTTTATTTCATAACAAAGATCAATTTTAAAGTACTTATGTTTCGCGAATATATATATATACTCTCATACATTTACTTTGGTAAGGATCAGATTCTGTTATCCTATCCGTTTAAACGACGGTTGTCATTAAGTAAGACATATAGAGTAGCTTTTAAGTTATAAAGGTAGTTGCGGGTTAATTAACTAGTGACATTGAATTATATTAATAACTTATTACGTTAGCGAGCAATGAATGCTAAATACTCATAAAATTCCTACCGTATGTGGCACCATCTATAAGAAACTTATAACAGTAATAAATTTAACAATGCCTCTGTGATATGCAAGTATTATGTAATATTTGATGAAATTGTTTTAATTGATTTAAATAATTTACATTTCCGCATTGTCTGGTGTCTTGGTGGAAGATCACCTTGGTCTGCAAGGTGACTGGCGCGATTGACCTTCCGCACCTCGCCAATTAACTGAACAAAACGCAATGTTGTGTCAATGTCCGACGCGGGTAATTGTATGTGAACTTAACCCACGTGTTTCACTAACAGTACACTCAAATTTATGAATAACTACAATAATTTAATTTATTTACTAGCTGTTGCTAGCGGTTTCTTCCGTGGATTAACCATTTTTTAACTATATACAAATATAACCTTAATGTTTTCTAAGATTTACACGAGTACTACACATTTCAATAAAACTATTTTACGGATATAACTCGCGTTTATTTTTACATTTTTTAATTTAACCCGACACGTTTCGAATGCTTTGCAGCAAACGTGTTTGCGGTAAGACGAGATGATGGTCTAACTTTTGTCACTCAGGCACTCAGGTATAATGAGTAATTCTAATGGTGTATTACTAGTACGCGTAGGAACAATGTTAATTTATTTTATATTGCTATAAATACATAGTCTTCATCATGAACCTGCCCAAAATAATCAATTAATTTTTGAACGAATTTTTCTAATCCATCCGGTATATTCCAAGATCAGCCTTAGAAAAATATTACAAAATGGGTTTTTTATATTAAAAGAATCTTTTGTAATTCTATAAGTAGTTGTTAAAGTCAATTTGGATGTAAAATACATTTTTAACAGTCTTTTATTTTTAATTACAGGGCTGTACTCACGTTTATTTTTTTCGGAACTTGCCAACTATTTTCGACTATTTTCGAACCCATCTGGGGCCTTTGTTTTTATAAAGCTTATGCTCGGAGAATGGCGGAAAATGTAAAAAATAAATGATATTAAATTTGTAAGTTATGAAATTTTCTATATCTGCAATACCTTGTTTTAATGACCTTTATGAAAGTAATGAGAGAACGGATTTAATTAAAATAAATAATATAATTAAAATACATATATGTCGCCGATAAAAATTTTGTTATAATTAAAATTCGACAAATGACAACTGTGTAGTAGGGCAAAAGCATTACGACAGCTGATTTGTAATGGCGGCACGTGGAGAGAGTCCCTTTAACTGTCAATTTGCTTAGCGCTGTCAGTGCGTTAAAGAGATGAGGTTTTGGTCCTGTGAACTTAAATATAATATTGTTAATGTTACTGTTTTGACACACTGAAAATGTGAACCCCTATACACAAGAGTGTAAAAGACGTCACCCTTATCGCTCTCGCCATGTCCGACTTATATAACATTTTTCTTGTGCACCAATATAACTGATTGTATATAACATTAATTATGGAACACGAAAGTCTTAATATAAAGCAATCCTTTAAAATAACAACATTAACAACAATTAACAAGCAATCCTTTAATAACTGAAACTTATTTATGTGTATTTTTCTTTTATGTAATATTAATTTTAACAACTTTAAACGGGTAAAAAGATATTAATACCTCACAATTAATCACGTAATAAGTAGATACTAAGTATTTACATTTTGTTGAGTATTATGTATTTGTGGTCAACAAAATCCGAACAAAGGTCACTTGATGAGTGTTTGTTTTATGTTATGGCAAGTCTGTCTGCGTATAAACAATAAAAATGTATATAAAATATTAATACCATGACCTTGAGTAATACTTTTAAATAATCATATATTTTTAATTATCTGTATTTATCGACAACTTCCTAATGTGTAGGTATTTTTTGTTGGTTTTTAGGTTTGAAATACTTTTTTTTTGTGTTTTTATAATATTTTTTTTGTTTCGATGTTTATTTTTATCGTAACGTTAGTTTAAACATGGAATAAAATATTCTGTTTATAACTTCATTATCTAACTGTTTATAAAAATAATTTGTTTTTAAAATTACAACTAGAAATAATGAGGGTCGATATAAGAAGTAAATTAATGAGGACCAGATGTAACGTATTGTTTGTATCAACTATACTCTTATCAACTTGATTCTTTCTTTCGTTCGTTTGTTATATAAGAGATGATAAATTAATTTTATCTTCAGAGTTATTAACGGAGTTAGTTTTGCGTGTCATATATGTTTATGGTAGTTCGGTTTGAGATATAAACTTACATATACATGAACCTATATAATTAGCAATTGACCTCGACGTATTGTACCTAATTGTTTCTTTCTTCAACAAGTTTTTGGTACGATGCTGACTATTCGCGCTGCTATCCTGTGTATCAGCCACCATACCACATTTTGTACTATTTTCTATTTTCTTAGATGTTTTTCTTTAATATATATAATGAATGTTAAGTATAGTTATTTATACTTGTACAGAAGATGCATAAATTAATCGAATCAAGAAGCTCCAATAAAATCCAGAAAGCCAGGGATGGCACCTTAATTGTAAGTAGGCAAAGGTGATAAAATGCTGTTGCTCCTTGTTCAAGTTTCCTTGTTTCTATCGGCAGTTCTCGCAGAACTACTCATGTTGTTCTATTTAAATATAGTCTCCTCTATTCTGATTAAGACGATTTTAGAAACAATTGTCAATTCATCAAGGTGGGTAACAATTCGGTTGCTTAATTGTCATGTGAGGGCACTAGCGTACAGAAGGTGCAATAGAAGAGATCGCATAGTATCAAAGACGTCGTAGGTTCAAGTCCTGTCTTTGTGGTGGATTTTTTTAAAAACTTGTAACAACTAACTTATAATACTGGAAAAAATGTGATTCAACGTAAAATTAAAAAATATAATCTTATAATTCTCGCCACCTATTTTAAAAAGTCTTGTAGATAATTATTTTAAACATGTTTAAAAAATATCCTTGCTATAAAAACACCAAGGTAAAGGGTATCTGCGTGTCTTGTAGAATATTATGTAAGTAGGTATTTACTAGCACTGTTTACTTCGGTTAAGTGTTCAAGTTGATGATGACACTAACACTGAAGACGAGAGTAAATTTACGTTCAGAGTTTATTTTTATATATAAATAAATGTTTTGTTTGTTTATATTTACAACATATTAAGAAAATTCTATTTTTCTTATCATATCAAACTCTTAATCTACGTCAATATCACCATCCTCTATGTATATTTCCCTCAAAAGGGGGTGCAAATGTAGTCTATTTATTTTTTATCAACATCGTTCCGTCGTGTGATGAAATGTCATAATATGTGTCATTTCAGAGATTATTGAGGGAAAGGGGTCTCTATATTACTGTCATATTGACATTAGATCAACGAGGCCATTATTCTTGGCTTATGTCTTTTTAAAATAAATTTGTTTTAATATATTATTGCAATATTTTATAATTGTCAAAAAATTTATAATATTAATGATAAATTCACCAGTTTGTATCCTGTTTGGGGGATGGGTCTGATAGGGCTTAGCGAGAACGAAAGTAGGACCCTCAGGCTTACCTATGGCACCGTCTAACAGTAAGAATTTCTGACATTTCACACAAGGCGAGTCCACGTTCAGCATTTTTCGTGACAGCAGAATCACCATCCTTACGCTGAATTAATCTTACCCTCCGTTATATCCATATTCATCAAGGCACACCCTTGGCTATAACGAACGTGCTGATGAGTACTCCAAAAAGCGGCTCTGTCATTGAAACATATCACCAGAATGCGATCGACCTTCACGTTTCAATCGTGAAGGTCTCCTTCAGACCTCGACTGACGAGTGGAACAAGAGATACAGAGAGGGCCTCCTATTATATTGCCCCCAGGATGCAAAGTGCCGACAGAACGACTCAGTTGCTAACGAGGCAGTTGCTAGCATTATAATATTGTTAAATGTTATGATACATTTTATTATGAAATAGCATAAAAATACTATGAAAATTAGTATAGGGATATTTATTACACTCATTAAGATGAATGTTTTGTATAAACATACCTATAGTATTAAAGTATAATTAACGTGTTGATGTATAATTTGTCAGTAAAATATATTTTTAATATTTATTAGACCCCCCCCCCCCAAGTATGAAAGGTATAAATAAAAGTAATACATGCAGAAACAGGCATGTCAATAGAGACTTGGAATTAATGAGTGAAATAAAAAACGAATATATAAATAAGAACCCAGTCTTGCCATAAATAATGTAACAAGGAATTATGTTTTTCCTTTGCATAAAATATTTAATCCTGTAATGATTGTATATGAAATTTATTAAAAATGATCTGCATTGGCTTTAATACAGACGTTAATACGTTGATGCCAGTTCTGAGGGATATGGGAAAATTCTTTATTGCTATTGTCTTAGAGACTCCCAATTACCATGACGTTTAGTGCATGCCATACTCCCTAAAACTGACTATAATTAATAATCATGGGGAAGGACATTGAACCACTAGACGACAGTCAGTCTTCAGCTCTGCTGAAATCTGAAACATTTGTTTTTTACACTTGGATGGATTGAGTTTTATGATCCGATGCTGGAACAGGGGTTATTCAAAGGCTTAACCGTTTTAAAGCATCGTATATTGATACACTTGTGCCGATGTTTTGAAAAATTTTTCACAAAAATATGTCTGTCACAGTTTGATAGTAAACACCCCAAGCCATCACCGATGACCAATAATCTCCACGTTGCACTCTGCTGACTAATTGGTAAGTTACTTCAGAGATATGAGCGTAAACTCGGTTTCTGAAAATGCTTGTTACATTGTTCAATAGTAAAAATTCAACCTCCCTTGCGTACCACTTTATTGTAACACTTTATGCTTTTTAAAATTATCATTTAAGTAAAGCCATGTACGTCTGTCTGAGGACTTTTAAGCTGCAAGTCCTCAGACATATTTCCCAATATGTGGTTCTAATTGTCAAAACCTTTTACTTCCGGATATGATTTCTTTAATTTATTTCCTTCACAGCATTGATTCCAAATAGCAATTTTGAGTGATCACATGACAAATGCCATATCCAAAACTAATATAATTATTTTTCATCGTTACAGTATATATGGCCAAACAAAGTATACTGATTAAAATAATAATATTAAATAAAAGAATGTTAAACCAATAAGGACAAGACATAATGTTAGATAAATGATCAATAAGGGCTGACTACATAAAAGGTGTTAGTAAAAAAAACTGTTGTTTGTTAGACTTACGTAATAAGATCTTATTATTTCCCACTAGGTACTATCCAGAGCGATGACAAGTAAATGAGAAATAAAAGACTAACTTTAAAGACTTTCATTTCTTATTTTATTTAATAATATAACGTTTCTGAAATATTTGTTGTTGTTTCTTGTTGTAGTTGTATCTGAAATGAAAGACTACGAACGCTGTCTTTAGACAATGTTCGCAGTCTTTCATTTCTTATTTTATTTGATAATATTACATTTCTGAAATATCTGTTGCTATTAATAACAAAAATGTAATATAAGAAATAAAAACTAAACCAGGAACTAGGTACTTAAGGAAAACTAATGTAAAATTGACGTCAAAGTCACGACATAAGGTGTAAAATGATCATCAAATGTTTCTTCACAAACATTTTGATTGTTTAGATGACATGAGTGCTGACGTGTCAGAATGGCGTCAATCTTAACAGCTTCGATGACGTCAGATTGACATCTACCAAATTCATGGGTGTTAATATTTAACACCGGTGATATTAATTTAAACTGCTTATTTGTTTTGTGTGGTAAGAAAATAAAAAAACAACCAAATTATAAAGGGAAACTCATATTTCAATGTTAAACGGCCAATGTCAAGAACCATTAGAACTGAAGCTCATCAATATATTTTATATATTTTAATTCATATGTTAAATATATAAGTTAATAATGTAATGGATTAAACTAATATTTTAGATTTTAAGTTAATATTTTTTTAATATTTTTTTTGGCAACAGTTGAATTTTTAATGCCTTAAAATTGATTTCTTTCAAGTATATTTGCGAGTACAAGCCATTAACTTCCTATCGAGAGAAATAAGGATAGAACATGAGGTAGAATATTCTAGTACGCTCTATACCAAGCCCAAAACACAAATGATCGTAATAAGTCTCAAAATGTTTATAATGGCGACGTCTTGAACTGAAAAGTAATCACAGCAGTATGAGCATTATCTTAAATTCGTTAAAAAAATAATTAGGGATTAACATAATTTGATAAAAATACCGTCATATTTAATTTACAATTATTATATAACAGACTGATATTGTATATAAAAAATAATATATTTACTTATATGCTTTTTAAGTTTTTTCTTACATCTAGTAAATTCTATTGAAACGAGAAAAAAAAATATTTATTCGCCTAACCTCTTGAGTCCTTTGTTTTGTCACGTAAAGGTTACAATCCGCAATAATCAATGCCTGTTTACATTGTCTATAGCAGGGATGGTGAACCTTTATTGATGTCCGTGCCATAAAGACAAAAAAAGGTTAAATAGGTAAAGTGCCACTATAAAATTTCAGTCGAATATTAGCGTGATGAAATTATACGTAAATATAACTAAATAAACAAGTAAAAACAATTCTTCTTTAAATATTTTTTATCAATCAGTATTTTACAACTATTTTGTTTTTGTTTTTGTGCGTGCCATCAAAACTGTCAAACGTGCCACTTGTGGCACGCATGCCATTGGTTCACTATCCCTGGTCTGTAGGTATATTATATTATAATGTTCTCGAATATAGACGTATTAAGTATTATAAAGGGTTAAATACATGTTTTTCCAAGGAGGCCGCTGCATGCAGTATGACATTATACCTCATTAACCAGAAATAATATTTATTGTAATTAATTTACTTTACTGTCACAGTGTAGTCTGTACCTATTTATTAGGTAGTACAAATGTGCCACAATGACTTATGATCTCTGTTGATAATCAATCATTAAAATAGAGCTGTTTTATATATGGGTTATTATTAAATACCTATAATACGTACGTATACGTAAGTACCTAGTGTCAGTCATTATGCAGAAAATTACTAGTAACTTACTTACTTTCCTTGGTATTGTATTTTGACAAGATAGCATGTAAATTGTGTTTTAATTGGTAAAAAGAAATAAGTGAATATTAATAAGATGTTATTTTTTAATGCAAATTTATTAAGAAAGCTAATATATTAATATTGGTAGATGACTAAATAAAGCTTCTCTCTAATAAATTCATTTCATAACCACGATAGAAAATATCGAGATACGATAAACAAAACAATTAAATAGTTTATTTTCCTAGCCAATTGTATGGCATATTTTTTTATTTTGTGCAATTTTAAGTATTATATATAATATAATTTCCTGAAGCCCCACGAAAGTAAAAAATGAGAAGTGTCAATCAATTTAATATTAAAAATTGTACAATTAACGATTAGTAAAACCTTTGTTTTATTTAAATAAATTTTATCTTAATGCGACATATTTCTTTAGCATTGTAGTTCCGGCTGTGAAGTGTGTTTACGTTGCCTTAGAAACATATAGCCAATCTTCTGCAATCTTAATTAAACTTTAAGTATATTATTGACAGAAATACCTTACTGTTTTATCTCTTCTAAGCAAAACGTTTGTTTTGAAAAATGTAAAAGTCCATATTTATTTTCTTGTTAAACTCTTAAATTTCGAACGAGATTCTCAATTATCTTTTGTCACAGTTCATTAACAAATGACACTTTCATTACGACAATGTTAAGAATCATTTAATCGTTTAAAGATATAAAGTACAAGTGAGAGAAAATTAGTTGAAATTTTTAAACTACACTTTTCCTAAAAGAAACAGGAAATTTGAAGCCTTATGCTTTGAACTGCTAATTTCGTCTTTCACAGCTCATTGAAACAAACATATTTTCTAAAAGAACTGTTACTATTAAAAAGTTTGTCACAACTGCTCAATAAACAATAAATCCTTCGATACTTTATATCATGAACTAAGAGGCCTAAAATGTAATATTATTCACGTAAGGCCTCAGTTAAAACGGAGGTCTAATGACAATATATAAAGGATTTCGTTGTGGTTCGAGGTTGCGTGACAGAACCAATAGAAATCATCTCGACCAAGGACCAGTTGAACACTATTGCCCAATATGCCAATGGTTTGCAATATTCTGGGTGACCGTAGTGTATTTAACTGCGGACGTTGTGTCATGCTGGGATTCAAATATTATAAACAAATTTTGGATTAGATTTAAATCAATTATTTTTAAATATAGAATGATTAAAAAAAGTATTTTTGATAAATTTGAAGAAAAAACAATTTTTATTTAAAAAAAAAAATTAACCTTTTTAAAACAGTTTCTTAGCGAAAAAAAATTATTTGACGAGTTTGAGGAACTAAATTACTGCATCGCTATAACTGTAAATATACTAAACATTAGGAAAACAAATAATATAAATAAAAAACAGATTCTGTAAAATACTTTATTAAAATAATAAATAAAAGGTTGCAAATAACTCGCAGCGAATTTGAGCACATTGTGGAGGCCCTTCAGCCCAAGCAACCGTAACACGTAAAGCTAACAAAACGTGTAGAAAAAAAACAACGGCACAACACCCTTACCCTTTATGCCATTATTGACGGATTGAGTTGACATTAATACAACAATCTATATTAATTTTATCTACAATTTCTAAATCAATCTATGAAGCTTCTGTCAACTCAATCCGTTGACGCACAGATTAAATACGTGCTAATATATTTATATAAATATGTTACATCTATGAACATAAAAAAGCGTTAAAATTCATAGAAATATAGGGTTTGATACAAATAGGACATACAATAAATGCAATAGAAATATATTCGCATACTATAAATGACACTGGTTGAGTGGTAACGATATCGGATTTATTATAAAATCATATTTACATAGAAACCCATGAAATTTCTGTACATATAAGCATTAATTAAACATTATTCATCATCGTATATACACTACGCTCCGCTGTAGCAAAACTAACACAATATATTCTAATGACGGCGCCATTACTAATTTACAAACTAAATAAAATATACTTATATCCGAAACCGATTAATAAAATTTACAAAATCATTTAATAATTCATAGTCTAGTTATAGGTTTTGTACTTAAAATAATTTAAGGCTTTTGATGATAACACTTTCAAGGTAAAAAGAAAAGATATACATTAAAATAGAAATAAAATGTGAACCGGTTGAAACCGGCTCAAACCATATGTAACATTGTATCTCTATTATACAAAATCTAATTAAAAACCTGTCTATAAAACTAGTAGCAACACCAAATCCAAACCATATCTCAGGTGGGAGACGTTCTAAAATGGACAATACTGAATAATAAAATTCTAGAAACATCAAATCTATTAAGATATGTAAGAACCATTATATCGTCATTGAAACCAAAACACGACCAAGAATATTACAAATCAATTCCATATAATAAAATCGTTACAGATACTAGTACTAGGAGAGCGTTCGTCGTCGTACGAAGGCGTCGGCGGCGGAGGAAGCGTACGAGTTAGGTACGGAACCCTCCTCGTGCTTGTAACCGTTCTTGCCGTTCAGCGAACTGTCCTCCATCACCGTCTGAAAAAATATTTAACACATTTAACTAACTAGAGATAGGAATAAAAATTTATAAGTAATATTATTGCAAATCATTAAAAGTCAAAAGTATTTCGAGATTTTTCTTTGACTATATGTATTTCTTTCTATATATGTATAGAAATATACAATTATTATATAAATTGAGTAAATACAAGATGAAATTAAAAACATTACTATTGAAGTTTTAATATTAACTTATATAATTTCTTCTGAATCAGTATACTAGATAGGAGTCCTAAAATTTATAACATAGTAAACAATTCTACATCTAGAATTACTTTAGACATTGAACTAGCATTTGATTACTAAAGTCATAAAGTTTAGTCGAATGCAATTATATAAATGTTTATATGTAATAAAGATAAATGTATTCCATACTAATTAAGCGTTAAAAGATATAGAAAGACTATAAACGTTACCGGATGTCAAATTCGTAAATGATAATATATGGGCGTACCACAAGGTTCTACTCGGGGGCTTGAATATTAAACAGATCTTCGAATGTTAAGTGATAATTTGGAAGTCATATTACAATTTTTTATTATTATTAGATTGAAAGGGACAACCGGTTTAATAGAGGTCAGCTTGATGTTATATAAATAGCGATATAACTTTTCTTACATTTCATTTATTTCATAATACTTTTTGTTTATATATATTGTTATAATGAATTGTTTATTAACAAAGCCTTCATATTTTGACTTGTTTGTTTACTCTTTGTGTTAGTTAAATTAGTTAAAACATAATCGTGTATGGCTATTAATTTTCTATAATACAAAATATTTCCATATTCCTTCAATGAACATTTATTTTCAAAGGCTAATTTTGAAGTCAAATAAATATTCATATGTTCGTTTAAATCAGTGTTTGTGTGTTAATCTTTATTCAAATGTTATTAATGATTTTGATATAACAATGACCTCCATCTCTTCCTTATTTACTGATAAGTTGATTTACGATTTGATGATTTAACAATTTTTCTTGCTTCTGATATTTATTTGTAATAATAAGATACGTGAAAAAAATAATATCACAGTATCGTGAATCGTATAAAAAATCCAACTCACCATACAAAGACCGCTGTTGAGCTTAGCCTTCTCGGTTCTATTGTATCTCGCCTTGTAGAAGTCGCTGAAGAGGAAGAGAAACAGGAAGCCGTGCATCGCGATCCAATACACGAACACACGAGGGTACTGACAGGAAGGACGGAACAACACTTGCAGCTGGTGGCTGAATATAAGCACGAATTGTACCTGGAGGGGATAGTATAGATAAGTTTACTAACAAAGCTTATTATGGTGGTACAAACTGTACCAAATTGGCTTAACCTTGGTTAAACACCAAACACCAAAAGCCAAATAAGGAATAGAATAATATGTAAAATGGTACAAATAATAAATATGGTAGTCGAATATATTTATTTTATAATAGCCATTTCGTCTATTTAGTTTGAATAACATTAAAGTTCCATAAACAGAATGACATTACTTTATAAAGAACGATGAATTATGAAACTATTTTATAGATTTCAGTGCGTAATTAGATAACATTTTCAAAGATTATTATTATTTTTATTTAAAATTAAAAATTTATTAATAAACGTGACTATCAATCTTTAAAATATATTATTTAAACGCGTTATATTTATGAAAATCTTTCGTAATAAATTAGTTAAGTAACAAAACTAAACCTTAAAATATCTAAAGAACTTCTTCTACAAAAGACAAACAAACTAATCCTAAAATAATTCTGTGCAGGTAAACTTAGTTTGAGAACAATTGATGATAAATATAGAGAAGGGAACGGAGAAAGGGGGGAATTAGTTAGTTTCGATTGGCTCTAGTATAATAAGTTTTTTCATAAAAATAAAATATTAAATTTCCGATGAAAAGATGCAATAAATATATTAAATGAGATGTAAAAACCAACAAGTTAATTTTATTTTGTTAGTCTTTTCCTTATGTACATTCGAGTATTACAACAGATAGTAATTGTTGTTTTTAACTTGAAATATACTTGTATTTATATTATTTTCTGGTTTGATTAATTATATAGAATTTTGTTGCAAACGACATCTAGTTTTATTAATTCCAAGTATCAATTATAAAATATTATTACAACAATGGTTCCGCATACATAACAAAACCAACATGAAAATTTGAGGACCATTGTTCGAAAAAAATGTATACTTCAATCCACAATGAATTGACTGAGAACAAAACATTAAAATATGAAAATAGCACGAAAACGTATTGTGTACGTCAAAGAAATATAGGTCGGTGCTGAATTCTTTGGTGAATAAAATCTCACTCACCATTTGGAAGGCGGTGAGGTACTTCTTCCACCATATGTACTTCTGGAACCGAGGTCCCATAGCTGACACCATGTAGTAGAAGTACATCACAATATGTACAAACGTGTTCAGAAGTGCGAAGAATGTGCTGTGACCACCTGTGGATAAATTATTTATATTCCTTTACAATTGTATTAAATATTATTATATATACTTATAGTATAAAGTGAAAAAGTATGTTTGTTTAAAGTAATCTTAGATATGGGTTTGATATGTTTTAGATTATGATAGGTCTACGCTACTGCTCAGTTATCCAAATAAATAAAATCCTTAATCCGTGGATGAAACATGAGTAACAGTATCTTAATATTACCTTAAATATATCAATATAACTCATGATAGTCGGAAGTCATGCAATTGCTAAACAATTTTTAATTAGCTTGAACTCAGTAAATTATAACTAACGTTATAAATATACATACATCATTATTTAGCTCCAATACTTAATAATCTTATCGAGACATCGAGAACAATGGAATGAAATTATTTCTATACAGTATAATCTAGAACATTCTAACAAGATTTAAAATTAAGTTTATATTTGGCAACTTATTCGAGATTGTAAGACAGGGTGTCAGAGGAAAACCTTATCTATTGGTATACGGAATCACATAGTTTACATAGATAAGATCTTTAAACGTAAAACAAGTTTTATCTCAAATGCTAAACCTGTCTTGAATGCGGCGTAATACTCATCTGTCTGTTACGTTTTAGTGTCTGTATTTAAACTTAGTGTTATACAATATATTTATAAACAACCTACTAATATTACTAATGTGACAGTTTGTGAGGACTGAATACATTTTGGTGAAACTTTAGACTAATATAGATTATATTATTGATGTATATTATACATAAGAAGACATAGGCTGTAATTTATATTGATTTTGTGTAATTGGGCTATTATAATTGGCGTGTGTGGTAAATCGTTGAAGTTACAATAAGAAAATGTATTCTAGGATTGTTTGTCTCAAATAATTCTAAATAAAAGTCTACGAAAGCATAAGGTTGTGAAAGGGGGGGGTGCCACTTATTATTGACATTTTTCATAAATACAAACGCACGAAGCAACGGACCAGTACTAGTATTTCTACAAAAACCTTATTGTTGAAGAAATAATTTCCAGTACAACCGAATCAAATTGAAAATAATAGTAATTATATTATGATAAATAAACTTACTTACAACACTTATTATGAATGATTTCTATACATATATAATACAATATTTTTTGTTCGTCAACAACTATATTGAATTAATTTTATCAGGCTTAAAAGCCTATATTCTGCCTTAAAAGGCAGAATATGTTATTTTTAAATATTGTTATAACGTTTATTTATAAATGTATAATGTATCATTCCATGAACTGGAAGGTTTAACTTTAGGCTCTGCCAACGAAAACTTTAAGCTTATTACTTATTACGAAGGCTCTGGTTTCATCTATAATTTTAAGATATTGTTTAAATTATTAAATAATAATAATTATTATAGTATTAAAAATATATTATAATGATAAATCTGTTATATTGAATTATAAGGTATTGCCAGAACAAAGATAAATAAATTATAAAGTAAAAAACCCTACAAAAAAATTATAAAATACGTAACTCTGTAAATTATAATACAAAACATGTTTTTATAGTTATATTATTCAGAATGTATATTATAAATTAAATATGTATATAATTAAAGTTAGATATATAAATTTATAATATAATTTAGCATAGTTTCATTGTAGAGGTATATAGTATAGTTACATAAGTGGGAGATTATAGGTTAAGTATTGCATTTCATAATAAATTCTTTTAAGAGCATTTATAATTTTTAAATACAAAATAATTTTATACACTTTTTTATAACGAAAAAAATCTTCCATTTGTCAATCGTATTCGATTACGTAACATTGATTTTCTATGATTAATAAATTGATGAAAAAATACTTCAATATTGTTATGGGATTTGTTTCCATTGTATGGAGATATTTTTTATAATAGTAATAATCTTTATCTGCACTGAATAATGGCTCTGTCTACGGAAATCCTCTAATTTCAACAACCTCAAGTCAAAACATATTTTAATACATATATTTTTGTAGATCACTTCTAAACTATTGGAAGGAATTTAAAAATGATGTTTCTTACAATTATTATTGTGATAATTAAATCATCGATAAAAATGTCTATCGTAGTTAGGAGTTATTCTTTTTACACATGTAAATATATCAAAATAAACGGCTCATATGTGCAACCTTCTTACAAGATAATTTAATCCTGGCTGGATAAATTATAATAAAATAAATATATCCTGTACATACCTGGTGCAAACCTCATCCCGAACCAGACAGACATAGGCATGATGCCGTGGTGTACCACGTGCAGCGTCGACACGTGCTCGTTCTTCTTACGCAGCACAAAGAACAGCGTGTCGAAGAACTCCGTGAACTTGCTGAAGTAATACCACCAGCATGTGTGCGCCATCTGTCATTCATATATACTTCTAATGATGATAAACAGACTACAGGGTTATGTGATGGAGTAGAAATATGTAAAATTTTATGAATAAAAGATACATGAATAAATAAAGGGCGGAAAACGCTTTTGTTCATCCCTCGTTTATGTAGGGGACAATGCTAACCGTGGACGGGAGATCACCCTCAATCAGGTCACCCGTATGCTCGTGTATAGAACTTTTAATACATGTAATTAATAAGCTCATGACAATTAAATATATAAATATATATATATTTTTTCTAGTCTCAAAATCTTTTAAAAAAATTCTAATAAATGCTAAAACTTGATTTCTTATAATTCATCTGTTTATAAGTTTTCTTTTAATAATATATTCAGGCTTAATTGAAGTTAAAGACTTAACAGTTATTTCTGAACAAATTGTAACTATGTCAATTAATAAAAATTAAACCACTGCTTATTTGTAAATATATATTTAAATATTAAATATATGTATTAAATTAAATTTATAATACAATATATTGCATAATAAAAATGACTAATAAACATTCAAATTTATCTTTGATCGACCTTACGAGTTTAAAATTAATTTCCATTTTTATCAATATCAATGTCGAATATTTTCAACTAAGGAAAATTAATCATTTATATATCTATATGTTGAAATAACTAAATTACATAACTTATATAAATTTGTATTGAGACTCATGATAATTGATTACTATTATATCTATTCGGCTGCACTTAATTTTTGGGAATTTGCCCTACTAGTTTCGCATTGGATAATTCATGAGTTCGGAGCATGGGGAATGGAAGACCACGGCATGATTGAATCTTAATAATTACTAAATACTATATTATTATAATTTAATAATTAATAAAGGTCGAAAGTCAATTCTATATGATGAGCTGAGTTTAAATTTGCGTATATGCTCCTAGAAGGTTTCTATATAACATACTTGTTATAATTAATAATAGCTAATTTGTCTAGCGGTGAATCTTTGGTGTCCGTGTCTCCTGATATAAAGGTCGTGGGTTCAATTCCCACATGGTAAATATGTTTATGGATACACACTTAGATGTTTCGAGTCTGTGTATTATTTGTGTCCATTATTTCGGTTTGTAAAACTTCCCGAGAAGAAGATATTATTAAGCTGAGCGAAGCGAAGCAGTTTACCGATCAATTCGATCAAATTTTGTCGGTTTTCTTCTCCTGCACCGATCAAGCTATACTAACAAAATTTAGTCCAGTTGCTTATAATATGCCTACCTTTCTATATTGTGAAAAAAATGTAATTGTAGATTAAGAGTTATTTTCAATTAACTAATTCTTTAAATTAACAAATGTATATTATTTCGTTAATTGCTGACATTGGGGAAATCGTATCAAGCTAATGTTTTCGTGATATATTTTTCGTTTCGCTCAGCTTCCCTCGTTTGCGTGCATGCATGAGTTTTTTCCTAGTAAAAGTGTTATAAAGTATTATTGGGTCAGAAAGTTCCGAGTATACGAGTTTAACACTAAATCAGACCAGCGTCTAAGGTCCCGAGCATCCAAGGTCATATAAGTAGAGGAAACTATCTACTTTAGAAAAATAAAAGGTCTTCCTTTCCATTTCCTTTGTAGTGTTTTTCTATCATTTAATTAAATCCATTTAACTTTATTGCCCACCCTGTATAATAATTTTTACAGGACAATAATAATATTTTTACATATATTATTAAGACAGATTATTTACAAATATTTCGCATTATATATTAACATATTCTACACTGAAAAAATAATTTATCCTTAATATGAAAGGGTAACTAAGGGGACTAAGTGGAAATATTTCAATTAAACTATTTTACGAATATAACTCGCGTTTATTTTTACATTTTTTATTTTAATTTTATAGCCGTTTCGAGTGATTTACAGCAAACGTGTTCGCGGTAAGAAGAGATGATATTTGTATTAAAAATAAAAAAAAAGGTAAAAATAAACGCGAGTTATATCCGTAAAATGGTTTTATTGAAATGTGTACTCGTGTAAATCTTAGAAAACATTAAGTTTAAATATTATAACTTACCCTCATCGCTGTAGGGCTTCGTGAATAGTCGACGAGCTGACACCTAAAGTCATAGAGACCCCACCATCCACTAGCTAAGTACTGTAGACAAAAATATACCAGTTTTATTTAATACAAACAAATTTCATTAATGAAGAAAAATATATATATATGTTAACTACGCAAATATAAAATATTTAATTAAATTCATTAACAACGGTAGTAGTAGGTTTACGATTTTATCGAGGCTTAAAAATTGTTTGAATTTGTCTATCAACATGTCTCTCCGTGTAAAATTACTTTATTGTGTACCATAACGTGATAGTTTCGAGTCCTGCGGAAAATTAAAGTTGAAAAATTTACTAAAATTATGTCAGAGAATTTTCATTTTAAATCTAAAATAACTCTAGAATATTTATATCTATTATTTTTTTGAGATTATTCTCTTGAGAAAGACAGACGAGGCGATTGAATTTATCAAAACAAATAACGTATAAATACTTCGTGTTTAAAAATATTATAAACATTGATTTGACTTGAAAATATTTGTTTTTCTTTTTATCTTTTATTCGATATATAACAATGACGCCATCTCGATATTAATATATAAAAAAAGTAAATAAAATGTACATTAGTATATTTGGTTACGCCATGTTTGTTAAAACAAATATTGACATAGCGTAGAACAAATATAATCTCGTCATACCTTATAATATTTTAAAAGCAAAACCGTGTGACAAGTTTATATTACAAAGT
The DNA here is from genome assembly GCA_959347395.1 of Mechanitis mazaeus. NCBI lineage: Eukaryota > Metazoa > Arthropoda > Insecta > Lepidoptera > Nymphalidae > Mechanitis > Mechanitis mazaeus. The sequence continues at coordinate 12,507,797 of OY365750.1, forward strand.
GCTAATTAAAAACACAGATGTGTTATCGATTTGAGCGACAATAACATGTTAAAATAAATGAAATAAGCACTTTCATTAAAAAATATATTTATAATTTAAAAATTCAATTACTCTTTATTTGGTTTTAATTGAGTTTTCTTATCACAAATAATAGGGTAATAATATAACGAATCTTTACCTCATAGAATATCCATGCACTAAATATCGTTTGCACCAAATTATATATAACGAGAACGTTCCTCAGCTCGAAAGGTTTTCGATTCGCCATGAACGCTGGGCCGATCTTCCTTGCGCAAACAGCGTAGCACACGCAGGCGGCCAGCGTCGGCCATGGTGACGACATCATCGGCCAGTCCTTAACACGAGGGTCTGGGGACAAGGTCACCACTTATATATACTTGAGAGCAAAAAATACACTTATATTATAGTCATATCCATTAACTCTTAATAAAATTGAGACAATTTAAGCAATTTATATAGTGTTATTCTTTTTCATGATAATTCTATTTTACATTAAAGTGGGGGATACCGCCCCCTCCCCCCTCACGCTCCAAATTTATGATTTTTTTCAAATAACTTATTTTTATCACCATGAAAATAAGTTTATCTGCATCTGTTTTAAGTATTACAACAAAACGTGTTTTATTATTTAATATCTGTTGTGTGGAAAAATATTTAAAATAATGTTAAAAATCCCTCCCTTTATCTAAATTTGTTATCCATAAATACCGGTACACTCCTAGGATACACGCTTATTTGTATTTATTGTATACACATTTATAAAATCTACTTTGTAGTCACGTAAAAAAATATTACCGTGTGAGACAAGCACACACGAACACACATGCACACACACACACACACACAAAGCCAACTACAATATTGTTTTCGTATAACATTACCTGGGATATCAAAATCATCGCCATGTTACATCACGTGCTGTTGAACCCAAAATTATCGTAAAAAAGGTTCGTTAACAAAATAAAAATTAAACACAAGAAAAGAAATATCTTAATTATTACGTTGCTGATTCCGTAAAATCATGTTTGAACTTTGGAACCATACGTATAATTAAAGTAGTTTTTTACTCCTAAGACTAGTATGTTTATGCAACAATTAATACTTATTTACGTCATAACATACTTATATATCTGAGTTTTTGTTGAACTTTTAATAAACCTAAGTTGATTTCAAATCTGTTTTCAAGAGCCGTGAACGCTAGGTTTTCTTTACATGAATTAGACAATTATTAGAATACTAGCTGTTTCTCGCGGTTCCACACGTTAAGAACTATTTTATTTACTATTAGCATAATTAAAATCAGTAGCATAATGATAGATAGCCTATATCTATATCCTTTTTCATGTTCCGGCCTATTATAACTAGACAGAACGTTTCAATACCATCATGTAGTTTCGACGATAAGCGCATTACATACTACATACAACAAACATACTTATCCGCTTTATAATATTAGTATAGATGTCATAAAAATATTAGAATAGAAAATGAAAAATTAACACGTCTCAATAATTACAGTAACACGAGTACAGACATGACGCTGGCGTCTTTATATATTCTAATTAAACGAATATTTATCGCCTTTTTTATTTTATAGATAGTTTTATATTCATTCGGTGAAGGGTCATTGGACATCAATCAATCATCAATCAGTTTATGGATATTACATCAATCAATATAATAAATATCATGACTGAATTAAAATATGAAAAGATAAGCAAAAATTTACAAAAAGTTAAAATTTGTTTTTAAGATATAAATCACAATTGGTAGGTCATGCTGAAGGCAAGACGAGCAAGGTCAACAACCTTACAGCCATTGTACTATAATTTGGGAACATTAAACCATAAGAGGCAAACTTTAATAAAAATATCGATATACAGATACCAATGCCCCCCACCAACAGTAGTATGCAACCTAACATCCATCTTGTGCAACTCGTCTCTTTTGAAACGTCTTCAAGTATAAAAGTTGACATAAAAACCGGTAACCACATTTCCTTATTTATCATCTGTATTTATTTTCTGTAATAGTTAAAATTGTGCAACTTTTATAAAACAATTTTATGTCAGTTTAATGTCACTTAAATGTCATGTTATAGTTCTGTTCTGTTTGTTTTTAAATGCTAGTACTTCAATGAAACTACGATATAAAAATATTTATTTTATAGGAGACTAATATTTGCTATATTATTTTAAAATATAAATTAGTACTAAATTTGTATAAATACTTCAAAATCTATTATTAACCGACATGTGCAATGTGATCTAAAATTTCTAGATGCACCATTCTTTTAATTAATTTTTCGAACTCAGTACCCTAAATCTATATTAACATTATAAAGCGGAAAAGTTTGTGTGTTTTAACTACCGGATGATATTGGAATATAATAATATTAAAGTTCTTTAATGTACATCCAGGTCATACAAAAACATTGTTACAAAAACAAGCAAAATGGTTGTTTTTTTCTAATCTTCAGATCTTTTATCTGTTGGTGGAACCACGTGTAATATATACAATATTTTTATAAACTATGTTTTTGAATACAGATTATCAATTTTATTCCATGAATTGAGTCATTAAGTAATGGATTCTCTGGATACAAAAAACTTCAAAACTTGTGCAGTACATAACAACAATATAAATGCGAGGCTTTTTCAATGATAATAGAGAAAGTATAAAAAATTCAGGGCCAAGGTAAGACCCACGAAGGCTAGCCGGTGATGATATAACAGTAGGTTGCGGCACCGATGCTCCAGTAGCTCACTTTGAAACACTTTACGTAATATGGTTGAGCAAATCTCTAGTGGGGGCTGTCGATCCCTATTGCTTTAATTATTATTAGTAATATTTCACAAACTATAAAAATATTAATAATTTCTTTTGGGAAACCAAAAACATTTTGAACCAGGTTCAACGACCTACCATTTTTTAATTATGTTGTAGGATAAAGAAAAATATACTTAATGTAATCATGAATATAAGCCATATTATAATACAATCACTGGGGGTTATCGCCCTTACAGTTCGATAAGTGGCACTCATGAAATTTCATGAAAAACATTTTTTATATGTACTCATTACGGAGGAATAATTATAAATGTATTTTTTATTGTATATATTTTGTATTATTATAAAAAGTGTGCAGTATTATAACGTTTTTTTTTCTTTAATACACGTCTTTAAAAAATAAACAAAAAAAAATATTTGCGTAATATTCATGAAATAAAAACTGTGAAAAACATTTTCTTTAAAAATATAGTGAATAACATTATATATTATATATATAATATCATTTTCATCACCATCTATTAAATAAAATACATTACTATATCATCCAATTTTTTTTCGGCTCTAGAAGTGAAAAAATCTATTGAGTCTTAGTTTAATGACTTTTTTCGGTAAAACAGATGAAGACGAAATGATATAACATTGTTTCAGAGGACTTTGGAAACAGAACGAAAGATTTACTACCGAAATTAATAATCGATCTACAGAGATTACAATCAACCTAAGATTACCTAACTCAAACCACATGCGTCTGGAAGTTATTGATAAATCAAAAACCTGTAGTTATGATGTTTTTAATATTATTTTATGACTATACAGTTATTTCGGTAAGATATATAATAATTAAAAAAAACTCACCTCCTCGGTTATCCAACAGATCTCTGTACCAAGTGTGTATGCTCTCCATCTTTGGATTGGATTTCCTATCGACTAAATATATCTGAAACAAACGAAATGATTATAAAAAAAAGGTGAGAAGTGACCTTATTATGTTTTGAAGTGTAGGCGTGGCCGTTCAGCTTCGTGACGATAGGCTATTTCAGGCAACCATGGGCATGTGACGATACCATGTAATGGACTTTGTTCTATAATAATATGTATAAAAACAATTATTTGTAATTATTCTGTTAATTATAACAAACTAGCTGGTAGTCGCTGAGGTACGATTTTATCTAGGTATACATCTATGTAGATAGCCTGTATATAAGCCTTCCTCATGAATCTGCTCATAATTAGACATATTTTTTAATAACTTTCGAAGGTTTCGAAGGTTAACCCGTTTAAACATCTGTTTTTAATGATAATAACATTTAACACGTTTTTATGTTTGTACAAAACGTTACAAATACGGAACTAACAGCATATATAAATAGTATTAGTACTTTTAACAATATTAAATACTAGGAGCGAGAATCAGACCTCAACTCTGTTTCGCTACGGTCTCAAAATCTCTGTATGTTTAATCATATTGAGCCAAGCGAGGTGCAAACAGCACCAAAGTTGCATTCCCAAAACGTCGGAAGCATTCAGCATTCCCTGGTCAACTATTTTTCAAAATGAGACACATTATTACATATTTTTTTTTTTTTGAAAGTGTTTTTAAAACCACTACCCGACTGATGTCTATCAGTGTGCAAAATTTGTACATTTTCGGATATGCCATTTTTGATTGATGCTTTCACATAGGGTGCAGAAGACTCACAGAGCGTCGCTCAATAAATGTTATATTCTAATGCGTAGTTTATGTACAAATATATACGATGTATCACATACGCATGTTATGTCAGCAAGACTAAGCCATTACAAGTCATCGATATCAACCTACTTTCAGAGAGAAGTATTACATTCTCACGCGACATGTTTTCATAACAAACGCGGATAATAAAAAGTGCTCTCGCATGCGGAATGTGGACATTTTATTTAATATAGCTTTGACCATGTGGAATAAGAATTATACCGGAAACGGCATTGAGGATTTCGTTAAAACAATTTTCAGATTTTGCATATAAAATGCGTTTAAACATATCCGGTTCCACAATATATAGTTGTAAATATTTCGTTTTTTTTTCAAGTCTAAAAACATATAGGCTGTAAATATATATATTTTTTTCAAAGTTTACTATACAATATACATATGTGCGAGTCTAAGACACATTATCCTGTATATTAAAAAAATCTGTTGTTTTTTCTACAATACAATATATTGGGTGTAAATAAATAGTTACAGCCTGTATAGTGTGTTACAGACTGTATATAATATACAGGGTGTAAATATTTCGTTTTTGCGTAAAAAGTCACAATACAGAGTGTTATTTTGGATTAGATCAGATTAAAGTATCACGTTGTCAGGAAAACAAATCAGGTATTAAAAACAAAATTGAAGCCATTTAGCACGTTTCGTGAATCACAATTTCTGGTAATATCACGTACTACAATTTTCTATAACATAACATATATATATTATATATATATAATAGCAAGGAAATAGATGTTAATATACAACAACTATCGATCGTATCAGTAATATGTTGCATTCTAAGAACTATCGTACATTTTATGTGATATAATATATATTATATACTTGTTATAGTAAAACGATATTATAATACAATTTTAATTAGTTTTATTGAACAAATGGATTTTCTGTTAGTTTTTCTTGTGACATAAATGTAATTAGAAACGCTAGTTTCCTGTTTTATAAAACAGATATAAATAATAAAAATATATATATATTTAACTTATTAACTTAACAATAAAAAATAAAGTTGATGTTCAAATTTTAATAACCATTTTTTAGTGTTATGTTTTTGTCTTGTTTAAGTAAAAATAATTAATTAGTCAAGGACATGATTTTCATTGACTGATTGTATATTTTAGTTTCGGATAAAACAAAAAAAAAAAAATTTTAATCCAACCTGTAACTACAAATCCAAAAGAAGAGAAACTTCCATTTTTAGAAATCAAACTAAAGATTGCAAAATCAACTTAACATTATTTTATATACAAAAAAAATTTCATCAAAGTACTGTAGATCTAGAGAGAACAATGAAATATTGTTTAAAAATATATATTTATAATACAATTCTTTATATGAAACATTAAATTCAAAAGAGTCAAAAGCCAAATTCAAAAGTCAAAAGGTACAGATTATGTAACTGTTTTAGGTCATGACCAGACCACGCTGAGACTGGTCACCTCAACCTCACCGCACTAACAAACGGAAACCTAATGGATTACTCAACAATTTAAGCTGATCTCGTCATTTTAAAAAACCGACCTCGGTAAAGAACAGGTGACAATATTTGGAGTTTAAATGGCAGTACCGTCTGCAACTTTCACCGTTACAGACTAACAGCATGCGCGGGCGCAGATCGCAGAGTTTACGATTTACGTAAGGACGTTGCGCCAGAGACGCACCCGCCTGCCCTGCGGAACCACTGACCTACTGCCTCAGAGCCCACCACCCCACTACCACACATCCCATACAACATTGCGTTACTACTTACGTGCCAAGTGCAATTTATTTATATATTCCTTGATAGCTCAACTCGTTACTGAAGGTGAATACCAACCAGAGCATTGCAATTAACATTATATAACACCTTAAATATTACATCATCAAAAATGCTTAAACTATAAAAATTATTTAGAAATTCATTTTTATTTAGGAGAAAAATATTAATATTATTTATTACATATTATATAATTATATATTGATTATCTTGTGACCAAGAATATTATGGATGTAAATAAATTTGATTGGTAGAGCTACACCAATAAGAATAGACAGTTTAGTTAATTTATAAAATTAATATACATAATACGCAAAGGATCGAAGTATCTAATGACTATAATAAATAGCTTCAAGTACACAAATAAGTAATTTCCGTACAAGAAAGGCCATGATCCTGGTATTGAAACTAGTAATCGTATGGTATTGAGCGGAAAATTAACAATTTAAATATATTTTATAAAATAATATTACTTATTAAATTGACTCATTCTTTATTTAAAAAAAAGTATAGCAAAAATAATAATAAAAAAATTAATTAGAAAATATATTTTCTAAACTATTCACTTGCTAACTCCAAATTAATAAACATTGAATTGTATGGTCTTTTCTTTGTAAATTCAAGAACCAGAATAACATTTTTAAAATATCATTTTTTATGTATAATTAAACATACATAAAAAAAGATAAAATTATTTTATTTTTAATGGTTTCTGAGAAGATTCTCTCATTTTTATTAACTAATTTTTAATCAAATTACACTGTTATTAAAAGCAAAAATGATATATTGATACGCCCAATATCTCTTACTTGGGAGCGGTGATTGTAACTAAAATATTCAATATATGAAACATGCAATCCGAGCAATTGGGATTTTCCAAACCAAGATTAGCTCGACCTGGAGCGGTATCACCATACCTCTTATAACAAAACATTTAAAAAGCAATATAGTTTCTTTCAAATTCCTCAGTCAATATTAAAAAATATTGAAATATTGAAATCATTTCGGTCGAACAACAAAACAAAGACTTATAAACAATGTTAACATTTTGTTTATTTGTTATTAACTAAGAAAACTAACTATTATAACAAAGGACACATCGTCCAAGGGAAATAACAAGGAAACAATTATTACTACAGTTACTTTATTGCAATGAACAAATATATATATATATAAAATATACGTATTATACAAAGAAGATTCAAATACAAAAAAAAAAGTCTCCCACCAAGTCATCAGCGTGAAGATCAATAGAGAACCTTCGAAGGCCTCATATTGTCTTACATAATACTGTTTACAAAAGATCTATGTCAGACTTCATCTTTTTTTTTTTGTCGTAAACAATTTCGCGGAAAAGCTGTAATTAATAAAAAATACAAAGTTATTTTATACATGAAGTTATATATTAATAATTTGCAAATTGACTTTCAATTCTAATTATACGTACTTGTAAAAAATAAAAATACGTAAATGATGTTACTATCGATGTCCATTCACCTGTAAAATATCCATTTTGTTTTTCAACGTAACTATACATATAACTTACTTTACAGTATAAATTACAATAATTATTATTTATTTAAATATTTCAAATATATGAAAATACAAACTAGTTTTTATTAAACTAAGCTTCAAAATAATAAAAAATAGTAAGAAAAGATATATGAAATAATAATTTATTTATTTATGTTTTAATTGAAAACAATAACACTGCACGTGTAATGCAAGTCTAATTTAGGGTCGTTCAGGTTAAAAATGCACTTTACTGTTTTAATTGAAAAAAATAAATAAAACATACATAGGAAAACAATACAAAAGGAAACTAAATCAACTGAAATATTAATTATTCATTTAAATAAAATGCTTTATCTCTCTAAAAAAAAATTATATATATATATATATATATATATATATATATATATATATGTATATATATAATTTTTTTTTAAATATAGGTATATATAAAAAAATATTTTTTTCTAAGTATTACAAATATTACGGTTATAGTTACGGTTATATTAATTTATGTATTTTTGTGACGGAAAAAATATAAAAATCAGTAGGATTAAATTCAGCAAATTAATATAAAATATATATACTTCAATTATTAAAAAAAATCGAAATACTCACATGTATATAGGTTATCCGAAACAGGTGCGAAAGGATATGCCTCTCCTTTCTAAACGTACGTGGTTACGGAATACAAAATAAAATACGCGCCTAATTTTCGCGTGTCTATTGACGTGAAGGTGTCGCACACCACAAGCGGCGGGCAGCCGGCAGGGACTGGCTGAGCGCGGGCGCCGAGTACGGCGACTCGGTATGAACCGCCTTCTTACGTCATTGAGACGTCACGGATGCAACGCCATCGAAACGGAAATATCAAAACCTCAGGGTTCATATGTCCTTAGAGTATTACAAAAGAGACAACGATAACTTATACGCTTACACGATAATGGCATAACGATATATAATCACACACATACACACAAAATCATAATACGAATACATAATATACATTTGGAAAAAACAATTGCGACATTTTTAAGGCAAATTCCCGTTAGATAATATTTTTACCATATTTACTAGTAACAAAACTTAGTTTGTCTGTTTGTTTAGTTGAACACGGTAATCTTCGAAACTACTGGATGGACTTGTTTGTTTTGATGGAAAATTTCTTTTTGATTATGATAGGCAGATTTATTAGGAAGGCTACAGGCATCTAGCATTATGTTATTTTAATAGTAATTAAAATCGTTTGTACGCGGGTGCAACCGCGAGCAACAGCTAGTAATAACATAAAATACATAAATTAAATCATTATATTTTTAAGCTTTAATATTTTGCTTACAAAGTCTTTATGAATTAAATGTTTACTCACCAAGTGACTCCGTATCACAGCAACAAAGTTAACTTAAAACAATGTTGAACATCTGTTAACAAAAAAGGTAATGTTAAAATATATATTTTATAATATATTTAAGATAAATTTTATATTAAAAGTCAGTTATCATTAATATTGAAGATGTTGAATTAATATTTAATTGGTATTGAGAATTCTATGTATATTTAGCATATTATATATTTTAGTAAATATTATGATCACATTAATATAATAAAAAAAGGTTGTCAAACTGTTTTAAGAGCATTTTATAATAAAAATAAATTTTCTATGCAATCTAGGGTTAAAAAATTCACAATTGTGGAACAAAGGGAAACTCCCAGTAACTCCTATACAATTTTATACAAATTCCTTCCAATTCCATCCATCCAAATCGACCTAATTTCTATATAAACATGTGTAAGAGTCAATTGTTTCTCAATCAATGATGACGATGATTACATGATTCAGGTGCTAATGATATGCTTGTAAAGAAAGTGAACACTTTACTAAATGGATATATATGGATAAACATACGGAAATTGTGTTAAATGTCAAAATGTTACTATGTTTTTCAACGCTTATTAAAACTGGGACATAGTAAACTTTGGTATTAAAAAAAAAAATGTAATAACTTATCAGTTTTTTTAATAATAATTGAAAGTGGTATTCTGAAAATAATGGTTCTGGAGTGGTATTTTGAGAAAAGCTGAAATTTGTATATAAATTATAATAATAAAATATGTTTATGATAATAATAGGGAATAATCACAATCAATAAAAATCATTAAAAATGATTATTTCATTATTATACCATTATCAATATAATCAGGAGAATTATGATTAATTATTTTTGTGTACACTTTCATTTTATATATATATATAAATAAAACAGATTAGATTATTGTTTTACGAATGGATAATTTTTTTTTTTAAGTTTTGTTATTCTTCCAATTGAGACAACTATAAATAGATTCACAGTTAATAGACATTTAGCATTGAATGTAACTAATACACTGTATGTTATGATAAAAACTTTTTATGTTAAACTTGCTTAATGCACACAATAACCAGAACCAGGACCTATTTCTTCATGTCAACTGTTGAACAAAAATAAAAAAAGTTTAAATTAAATACAATAATAAAGTGTGTGATGAATTTGCAATTATTTGAAACAAAGTTGAAAAAATCAATATGATCTAAAATTTGTAAGTCAGCCATCTCTAGTTAAAAATTTTAGATGTTTTTCATTAGATCTCTTTCATGTCTAAGGTTCAGAGTTGCTTAAGCGGATAAAATAGACATATTCATAGTTCACAGAAAATATATTTATAGTTCTTGGCAATTGACTAAAATGGTTCCACATGCTATGACACTGCATTCGTTAGTTATATGTACAATTTTATTGATATATGATTCAATAATACTCATATTACTCGTAACATATATATTTTAATATTATACTAATTATAATGATAATAAATATGACTCACACTCATACAGAAATAATAGTCAGCTTTCATTTAAACAAAGATGGTTTTGTAAATCCACAAAACCATATATATAATTATTTGGCTGTTCTTAAAGCTGTATGAACAACATTTCCCCACAGTTTACTGCTATTTCCTGAGTTCTGAGATAGTGTGAATATGAGTATAGCAGAATAATTATATATAATAGTAATCATGGATCACAAGGCTTAATACAAAACTGATTTAATTTCAATATGAAACTAAATAGAAGTATGTAATATGCAGAGCTAAGATGGAGAGATTAAATTTAGTTTGTTTAAATAAAAAGACAGATTACACACTTTTAATTATGATTCTGACACAATTGAAGAGTAATAAATTATACATATATATATATATATATATATATATATATATATATATATATATATATATATATATAGATCTAGTGAGTTAATAATCTAGTCTGAAAAGATTTTTCTTCATAAATTTATACAAGTTTTATATATTATATGTATTTACCTTATGTCAATAATAATGATATTAAGTAAGTATAAGTATTAGTCACAAATTTTAAAATTCCAAATATTGACATATATTTACATTTTAATAAGGAAATTAGGTTAGGACATAATTATAGTAAAGGTCAAGTAGTCATTAATTAGGTTATTGTTCCTAGAATTATTTACATATATTCAATAATATGAACTTCATTTATGATAGTCATAATATATTAACATATTTTATTAATCTTTGTTTATCTATTTAAATAAGTAATTAAAGACAAATAAAATATAAATATAGATAAGGTATCTTAATAATATTACACAATATATGATGATAACATTTTGTAACTCCAAATCAGATCAGAATCAAATGATTTACATAAGAGTGAAAGTAGGTGCTGGAGCTTGGTCATTTGTCAATATGTGTAAAATAACTATTTTTTTAATAAATAACGGACTTTGCAATTATACAAACTTTTAAATATTTTGTAATTAATCACTAGCAAAGAATTAAAAATTATAACTTTCTGGGCGTGTTCGAATTCCTCAAATAAATAGCTGACATTGACTAATAGTAAAATTCTTTTCACTTACCAAATAAACGCTGATATCACCACTGTGGCTTATCACAGTATTGTAAATAAGGTACCCATGTGTAGCATTGGTAAAATATTTAATTTACACTAATACAATTTCAGGCGTTTGTCACCTCTTCATTTAACAAACTGATGACTAATATAGGTTATAAAAATAGCTGTCAACGATTGATTCTTCATAAAATATAGTTATTCTAATATAGGTCAAGAACAACATTGCTATATACATGAAAACATTTTGAATAAATATTTGTTACAGAATTTATTAAATTTTATCGAAATTCAGCATTTCTCTACTCCACTCACTACCGCTTCTACTCCCACTTATCGGTCATTAGGGCTGTCAGACGCAAAAAATTAGAAAAAGTATACCACCAGTAAAAAATGTAACTTTAAATGTATATTTTTTTTTTAAGTACAGAAAATTTAATTATAAGTGTTTTTATTGAGGAAAACAAACACACACGTTGTTCCTTGCAAAGAATATTACTTGTTAATCTAGTAGAAAATATAATAAAAGAGTAACCGTAAACTCATAAGAAAACACTGTAAAATTAAATAGTTATGTTTTGAGGATTTCACTCTTGATCTTAATACTGATCAAGTAACTAGTGTCATCCTCAATACTGACTTATGATTACAAATCTAATACATATACCTCTTTGCATTATTGTGCAGGATATATCGAGCGACGATGACCTTGATGTCCTTTAGTTGAAGGTATTAAATTCTACCTGTGTATTGATCAATATTTCATTTTCATGCCTATGAAAAATTTATATTTAGGCGCGAAGCTATATGTTTTTCAAGAATGGTAACGTTTCTACAAAAACCTATAATTTCAAATATTCATGAGCTTCAATTCAAATTGATCATTAGGTTTCCGTTTCCTTATAAAATAAGAATAGAGTAGCTAACCTGGAACTTATAAAAGCCAAAAGAGGACTTTAATCGAAATCTAATAAAATATGTAAATTTTAAACTTGTGATAATACCATTAATACCTAATCTTATTATTATATATTATATATACAATAATATAATCGCGTTATAGTTATTTTAATGAATGTTTACTTAATACAATGTCAAAAGCGACATCTATTGGTACAATTTTAAATAAATTAGATTTTAAAGTGTAAAAAATTTTACTTTTCAGTGTATTAATAAAAGCGTTATCTACCGACAATTTTAAATACTATTTAAGTTGATTTGAAATTGAATTGTATTGCCATTCTCCGGCAGATGTCAAGTGTATAATTGTACTATTTCAATTTCAAACTTATTTGAATTGGTATAAAATTAATAAAAGTAATTTCGACTTATAATTTCAAGATTTCAATATTTTATTATTGTAGTAAGTAAGTATAACCTACCTCAGTTTCGGCCATCATAACATAACTTATTTACACTTATACAAAAGATATTACTTTGCAAATTTTAAGTTCGTAAATTAGTAAAATTTACGAACTTATGGACATAGGTAGGGGGTTAATTAGGCTCCATTAAAAGTTATGCACTATAAATATGAAAATCGATTGAAATAATATTTAATAAATTTATCTTGTCTCTAATATTTTTAATTTAAAAATATCTTTTTAAATAAAAAAGAATAGTAAGTATTAATGATAACAGATATATAAAAAAAATTTAGTATCTAAAAACCAATAGTGCATTTCCAATTTCATTTAAATATATTTTGTTTTTTTTAGCACATTTTCTGAACTATGGATATATATAAATATCTGACATCTTTAGTATATATATTTTTTCATTGTTATCGTTTATTGATTAAAATTAGTTAATTGAGATGTATGTCTTTTAGCGATAAAGCACGTATGAAGAAACGTGGATGGTGAGATTTAGTTTTAAATTAGTAGCTCTTATCACCACGTCTGATCTTAGGATGTAATGTAAATGTGAAGAGTATCAAATTTATATACATACATATTCTTATATAAATATATATATTGCAAAGAAGTAGTACTTATATATTATATAACTAACTTCTGTTTTTTGACCTAACTCATGTCTTAGTTCGTCTATAGGAAATTATTTACTATTATAATAAGCATGCCTATTCAACAAAAAAATGTATATTGAAATATTTAAAATAATTTTTTAAAATAAGTATATAGTATAGGAATAAGCACAGATGTGTTATAAAATACTTAATAAAAAATAAATTAAAAACCTAGAAATAATTTATTTATTGATCAAAATAGTCACTGAAGAAAATATGACCTATTCATTTGAAATTAAATCCATCAACAAGAAATTATGTTTCATCGAGTGTTGGTTTGTTAGTGTTTTTAGTTTAGAGACTAAATTACAATAGGAACGCATTTAACTGATTTTATTGACAAAACTTAGTTTAAAATAAAACTATTTTTTACCGATTAAACTCTCGTATAATTTGCTTAGCTTAGCATAGCTTAAAAATAATAAAAGATACGATTGCCTAGTTTCTGTTGCCAGCTCTTATCAAGTTTGAAATATCTTTACAAAGTGGTGTCAGCTCTGATTATCCAAGTAGCTAGTAATGTTAAGATGTTTTTAAATAAATAATAAATATAGAATTATATGTTTATCGATACGAGCAAGATTCATTCCTGCGGCCCGTTCGAAACAGTTTGTCGCTCTACCAATTGAGCTACAATATCAGTTCTCGCTTCGATGAGTTTAGTATTCTATATAAAACTCTTTTCTGCATCCTTTGTGCAACCACCAATCAAAAACGGTATATCGGAGAATTTCCAAATTTTGCATACTGATGTACATCAGTCTGGTCGTGGTTTTAAATTTAAAAAAAAACAACAAAAAATGTAATAATGTGTCTCATCTTGAAAAATAGTTGAGGATAGAATGCGTTGACATTTTGTAAATGCAACTTCGGTGGTGTTTGCACCTCGCTTCGCTCAATATAACACATACCGACATTTTGTGAGCGCAGCGAGTCAAAGTGTAAGTCTGGTTCCCGCTACTAGTAAAATTTGTATGATATAAAAATATCAATAATGATTTTGATTTCGTGCTTGGTGTGATCAATGAAACTACTCTGAGAACCTGTCCAGCAATCCAGATAAAATAATATTGAAATAAATGCTGGTGTAGAATATGTGGCAGGTTTTTTCGTATTCTTACATAAATGTTACTAATAAACAACACAAAAACTAATATAGTAATTATATTTCACTTTATTTCATTATTTTTTTTTATCATTTTGGGACTAATAATTTGATGACCTATTGGTCTAGTGGTATGTGGTTCTTAGCTCTACCTGCTGAGCCAAAGGTTCGATTAACACAAGGTAAAGATGGCTCTTTGGGAACTATGTTATTTGTGTCTATTATTTATATGTTTGTGAAAGTTCCCGTGACAGATATTTTTCTAAATATTTATCTAGAAGCATAAAACTTGCAATATGATAAATGCATGTTTTTTTTGTATGTCAATCATACCAATGCCTGTTCGCTATCGTATGTACCACTTGATATATAATTTCATTTTGAATAAAATGATAACAAGAATTTCATTGCAACTGATATATATTTTTTAATTAAACGACAGTGTTATAAATATGGCGACTTCCATAAAATAGTGTACTTCTTTTTTATGCTTCTACTAGAGTATTACTTGCTGACCAGTAGAAGTTTACTGTTTGTGTTAGCTTCATTGGGAAATCTTACTGTTTCTTTTATAAGTTAATTATCATTTAAAATAGAATTATTTTTATGGATTTAACTCGTGTTAAATTTGGTTATATTTTTCTCCGACGTTTCTAATGCTTTGTAGCAATCGTGTTCACGGGCAGATGAAATGTGTCCGTAATTATTATTAATTTATTTGTTCCAGCAATTGTTTCTCAACGAAGTAGTATACATACAACATTCAACTAATATTACATAATAAAACTTAAATAGATATTTAATATGTATGTTTAAGTAATTATAATAAAATATATTTTAATCAACAGACAAAAATGTGAAGTATATTCATGATTGAATACATTTAAAATTTATGGATTTCCGGACTTATGTATTACTGCCGTATCTTGGATGAAGTAAATATTATATTTATTTAAAATGGTAAATAATTTAGTATAAGTCATATTGTACCATATTAAATATATACATGAAATATATAAAAAGTATAGAATAGTCTTCATATAACACTGCTTGCAGGTTCATTTACCTCTGTATATATAGGCGTTAGAAAGCCATCTTGTCGTTACCCAAAAAATACAAATATATTCGTTATTCGAATAACAAAAAAAAACTACATTGAATGATTTGGGTTCACATTTTCTATGAAATTCTTTTGCTTAAATACTCTTTTGATGTTTTCGTTAATATTTTAAAATTTATAGTTTTTTATAATGTGAAGTTCCATTTCTCGAGAAACTAAAAGATTGATTTCTGGCCTCGATATGTAAAATCTTTCCTCAAATGAAGTATTCTTAAAAGTTCTTTACCAATCACGATCTATTAGGGTGTAAATTTTTTATACACCGATAGAGGAATTAAAAAAAGATAATATGGTTTAAATAATAAGAAAAAAGAAATTTTGTATTAATTCTTTTTAATTTTTTTTTCTATACAATTCAAGCCAATACATGGCTACATACCTACTGATGATAATTTGTTAAGTAGTGGTAGATGGTAAAAAGAATAGGGTCTCACTTATATTTCGTCTACCCGCGTACACGATTACTGCAAACCTTTCGAAACTTCAGGTTAGGATTAAAATGGATTAAAATAAAACGCGAGTTAAAACTGTAAAAAATAGTTTTATTTCAAAAATACTAGGTAAATAAACTAACTTCGTAATAGTACATTCACTCTTCCTTTGAAGATATCTACATTGTAATCTGTTGAGAAAAGTACCATAGGCACGCTGTTCTAGTCTTTCGCTATAAGAACAAAAAGCGACGAAGCGCAGGTTATCCTGTGGACAAAAAGATGTCCACAACGTAAAGTGCAATCTAGTCACGGACTTTCGATGATGGAAGTGGGATTATTAAATTAAATTTCCTAACCCCAGCGCACACTTACCGAAATTTGTCCTAACATTGAGAGGCTACCTCTTCTAAGCCTGTGTTTACTGTGAACTAATTGAGGGTCACCAGTCAGCCCTTTGCTTGCCACTTGATTGAATCCAGAGATGTAAGGTGGCATAATTATAAGTATAACTAAATTTTGAAAATAGTTTCTTGATTGGATATTTCGTTTATTTCATTCGATTACCTCGAAGCAACTAGGGCTAGCTGGCCAACTTAATAGCCTATCCTAACAGATTACGATATTACATCAACAAAGAAATTAATATTAAAAATATATTTTCAATGATTTTTGCGAGTAGTAAATATTTATGTGAATATACTTTACCTCATAGTCGATGACAAACTAACCGACTAACCGACTAAGACCTACATCGCGTACTCCTTGAACACTGTTGCTGTCAAACACGTCTCAATAAACGGCGGGACAAAATTTTAATGTCACAAATGTACGCGAATTAAATATAAAAAATATTTCATTTTATATACAATATTCACAAGAAAAGATATTTAAATAAATAATGTGTAAATAATTATATAATCAAAATTATAAATATTTTATTGAATAAACAAGTAATACCAACAATTATATTCGATATTAAATTCGAAAAAAAAATTGTAAAACTATAATATTTATCCGTCAAATGTATGACATAAATACTGGAAATAAAATATACAAATCGATGGTTGAAGCTAATTAGCGTGCGAGTTACAATTTACGTTGTACATTAACATCTGTTCGGGTTTTTTGGCGCCATTTTAACATTACCCATATAACTCGATTATTCTTAATTCGTTCGAGAGAGACGTACAAAAACCAAATGTAGTTTTGATGTGTACGATTTTTGAGTGTATCTTTAAATACGAATTACGAATACAATGTCCATTCTCAAAGCAAAAAGATATGAAGATGGGTTCAGTGGCATAAATTCATTATTCTCTGAAATGAGATGCCACAGATACGCGACAGGAAAAAGTAAAACAGTACTCAGTAAGTTTCGAAGTAATACGTCAATAGACAATCGATATTAATTAGTTTCTTCCTCTCCTTGACTGCCAGCTTTATTTAAAATATACTCATTAACTTAAATGTAATAATTATTAATTACAAGAATTAATTAATATATTATATAACTGTAATAATAATTATTATAAGTATACAGTATCTCAAAATTTAAAGGTATAAAAACTTTTTTATTTATTTATTTTTTCTCGGAATGCACGCCATTATGTTCTAGATAAGTCTCAGGTGCTGTGCTATATGTCAGAAATTATGTCAAAATTGTGATCATTGATAAAAATATAAAACAAATTGATTTATAATATTGATAAAAGTGGATTTAATCCCAAATTAAAAGATGAATTATTTAAGAGATATTGATATAGGATCAGGATAGGAAGACAGATACAGCACGTTGACTTGATGGTTCGTAGCAGTTATCGATGTGACGTCACAATGATCGAGATATATAGGCGGTTAGTGGCGGCGCGCGCGCACATTGCAAGTACAGTCGCGGGTGACCAGCGCATTGTCGGTACTAACTATTGAAGATTGCTCTCGTATCGGCCTTTGAACCGATTTTTGTATTTGTATACAGTGTATAAGTGTATTCCGAGTGTTTATAGCCGTTTGAGGTGAGCTATTTTTTGTAATTTTTAATAGTATTTTTCTAGAATTATTATTAAAAGCTAGTTTTATATGTGTAATTGAAATCATCGCGATTATTTATTTGAAATATATTAAAATACATGAATATTTTAAAACGTGTAATCTTAATTTTCTTATTTTAAAATATAATATCTATGCAGTTTTAATAGGATTTTGCGGTAAAAAAAATTCCAATGAAATCGTTAAGTAATATACGTAATTACATTAATTATAAATGTGATTATCAGTAACATTAAAATTTTTATATCATTAGAAATTTACCAAATATTATTAAAATAAGATACCTTAATAAATTTAATAGAAAATATATTAAATATTAAGTTATAATGCGTTTAAAATATTCTCAATGAAAGTAGAGCTTTAGATGTGAAGATAATAAATATATACAAATATATATAAAATTGCTTTAAGGAAATCGTCACTAATCTCAAACAAGCGAATATGTGAAAGTCAAATAAGGGTCAGATAAGGGTCAGTTACAATTTTCTCGGACTAGATACCCGTAGATTTGCGTACGTAACTTCACAACGGCTTAACGTCTTGTGAACTCCAATGCAACTTGGTGTAAGATTTGGAATTTTACACTATTTGCCCTAACACCATTTACACTTACTCTTATATATATATATATTTTTTTTTTTGATAATTTACTTATATATAATATAATATTATATATGAAATTAAAAATATATATATGTTTAATCAATGTTAATATAATATGGGTGAGGTTTTTTAAACTAGTTTGTATAGTTTTAAATTAGTATCGGTTTTAAACCAGTTTTAAACTTGAGTTATCAAAAAAATATTAAAATATTTAATCACGTTGCGTCATTATGGATAAAATTTTTTGTCTATAAATTAATATAAATCGTACACTTTACAAGGGTTTTTAAATGAAAATATAATGAATAATATAAATGTAGAAAAAAATTTTTTTAAAGGATTTAACAGGTGTTTAGTTATTGGTTTTAAATTAAATCCTACTTTTCTTTTTTTTATTATTTAAGAGGAGATAAAATTAAATTAACCAAAAATATAATTCGTCAAAATTTGTTTTATTAAAACGTGTACTGAAAATGTAATATACTAAATATAATATATAATATATGTTATCAATGAGAACGTTCATCCGAGCGTCAAAATTCGTAGCATTAACGTTATGGGCAACATTGTTTTCGCAATCAATGACGGTTTCATGGCTCTAATACTTTTACAAAAGACATTGACCAAAATGCATATATTCTAAAATAATATATTGTTTTTCACACGGCTTTATTTGGCACAAGGTTCTAATTTAGATTAGGTCTCATGTTATTATAAAAATCTCTAAATTAATTGTTTTTTGTAATCTATTTTAAAATAATTGTATTTTGTTAAATCTTTGCACACGCGTCCACAGAATATAAACAACTTTTACTTTATTTTTATGTTTGTTTTTTAACAATTATGGCCTTCCATTTTTTAATTGGCTTAATTTTATTTAAATTATTTATGTATTTTTGCGTTTAGTTATATTAAAAACTAGCTTTCAATCGCGACTTTGCCCGCGTGTTGTAAAGATAAAATTTAGAAATCACAATTACTTTACACAAGGTACTTCATACAAACTTGCAACTCCTATTTCACCTCTTTATTTATAGAATTTCTAAAACTCCTTCCTTAAACGACGTCTCCTAGTTACAATTTATTTTCCTGCGAAATTACATTTTTATTGGTACAGTAGTTTTCGAGATTGCGTGATGAGCGAGTGCGTGTTTTCGCTTTTATATATATAGATAATATAAATAAGTAAAAATTAGAGTTTGGGTAAAATATAGATGATTTGAGAACAAACTTAGCTATTTCATAAAATAAACTACTTATGAACTAGTTGTCACTCCCGGTTCCACTTGCAGATGAACGGTTTTATTTAATATTCACACAAACAAGAGCAGTAGTGTAATGCTAGTTAGCCTCATGAATGCGCCTATTATAGTCAAAAATAATTTTTCAAATCCATCCAGTAGTTTTGAAGATTATGGCGTTTCCTCTTTATAATATTATGAAAATTAAATAATTGTTAAGATAATGAATGAAATATTTTTTTAAATAATGAAAGGAATTTTTTAAATAATGAAAGGAATATTTTAAATTATGAAGTTGTGTTATTTCGTTTATTACTATTAAAGTGTAGATTCAAGACCTTGTTATATCATTATCATTAAGTAATGATTTAATGACAACGACAATTAAATTCAATGAATGTATAAAAATGTTATGTTGTTAATTCAATTTGTACATAAATGTATTGTTATACTTTATATAAAAAATAAATGAAACTTATCCTATTATCATTTTATGAAAATGGGTTTAGTAGTTGAGTTAATCACGGCCAAAGTGTAACTTATATTGTGTATATATGTATTTACTTTTAATTTACCTATATTATTATAGAGTTTATTACGATGTTAAGTGTTTGTTGAGTAAGTGTAATAAAATTGTTTTAAAGATGTTAGTAAACATTGTTATAAATATAAAATATTAATTTACGATTAATGTCTTATTTGCATAGTTATTGAAAACGTGTTGGAATTTTTTCAACTACTTTAGGATTGTTACAGTACAAAAATCGCAATTTTACCCCTAAAATAAATTAAATGAGACACTGGCGTCTTTATGTATACGTATATACAAACACACTCACACATACACACACATACGCACGCACACTCGAACACACACACACACACACAGCAACGAATCTAAAACTTTAATTCCATTTTAATTTTTATATTACCATTTTAAATAAAATATTTCTTAAAAACCGATTTCTTACATTGATTTGATTTAAATAAAATATAAGCATCTATAATCAGTTTGATTGCAAATAACTATGCAAGTTTTATGTATAATTTGTGTGCATTAATTATTTTATCAAAATAAAATAAATATATAAATAAAATGCTGCTGTCCCATTCATGATTCTGATTGGTTGATATTTTGAAAGACAATAAACAGCCAATCACAGCTCTTTAAAATGCTGTCAAATATTTTTAAATCTTTTATGACTCTTAAACATAGAGCACGAATTTGCGGTAGTCATGTTGCAATACAAGCATAATTACTTGGTTATTGCGCAGTTTTGCAACAGAATTATCAGAGATGATACCAGTGTTTAATTAAATTTTTATACTTGGGGAGTTTTTATATATCTATTTCATACGATAATGCCAAATAGAGATTCCTGATATAACTATTAATTGTATAAAACATTTTTATTTTGTTGATTTGAATAACAAAATGAATATTCTATAGAGATTCATATTGTTTAGGAAAAAGATAGTTAATTAACGAGTTAACAATATTTTTTTTAAGTTGCTTTTGTTTCGTATTTCAAAAAAAAAAATCAGATATAAATATGAATGTATATATTTTTTCGATGTTCAAAACTATGTCTTGATCCTTTTTGTCGACTATACAAATGCTAATGGTAAACAATAATGAATTGGCCATGAATTAACCTTGCATCGATATCAATTAAATTATTATCCTACATGTAAATAATGTGACAATGTCTAAGAATTTTATGGCTTTTCCGCGCTGATTCTTGACTCCAATTATGGTGTAGATTTCTCATTAAAATGATTAATTTATCTAGATTTAAAACGTATAAGGGACATCACTATACTACGATATAACCATATATATATATATATTGCTAAAAGCTACCCATTTATATAAATTTTATAAATAAATATTATATTTTCCATTCCTATATTTTGGTTAATTTTGTTTATTAATGTAATTTATTCAATAAATGTTGATTAAATCGATAAAAGACGGATGTTTTTTGTTAATTAAGAATAAATTATTTTGAGGGATGGGCAATGGGCATATGTTTAAAATAGTGATGTATAAAAATGTATAACATAGAAAATAGACAAGAAGCAAAGTTTAAGGTCATTTAATATGAAACGGGTTATGATTTTTGCACCTAGCCGTGAGGAAAATGACGTAAGATTATGTATAACTAACTATATGTATAACTAACTCAGAGTAAACTAATAAAAAATATGAGAATATGAGATAATTTTTTATTACTCCTATAGAAATTACATACTGGATACTATCCTACTAATATTATGAAGATGTAGTGTATATATATATATTTTATTTTTGTTTCCCTTTTACGCAGAAACTTCTGAAATCATTTTCATGAAACTGTACAGTATTATAGATTATACGTCAGAATAACGTATAGGCTAAAATTTATTTATTTATTTATTTATTTTTATTTATTTATTTTATTTATTTATATATTTATTATAAATAAAATTAACAAATAGTGCATAATATCAATAAAGTTTCCACTGTTATAAACGTTAATATCTTTATAAATTGTAAAAGAATTATAATGTACTGCAGGGTTGATTATTATTCCACTAAAACATATATCTATCTTAAATGTGAAAGATATTATTTAAAAAATACAGCGCTATTAAATTAAATTAAATTTTATACTATTTCAAAATACACATTTTGCAGTGTTAATAAAATTCTTAAACTGTGTCTTTTACACTAAGTAATTTGGACGAATAATACCAATTCGCGGCGTGAAGCGGTTGTGAAGAGATATTTTAAAAATACACCACACGAGTGAAGCCTGGGCAGAAACTAGTATTACAATAATTGTTATGGAAACTTCCTTAAAAAAGTTGATGTGTACAATAAAAAAAAATTTTAATAAATTTATTTAAAAGCAATTGCTTTTATTGTTTTAAAAAGGGATTTTCCCGTCATTTTAAGCAATTATTTTTTTATAATCCAGACGTATGAGAAATAAAAAACTTGTTGCAGTGTAATGACTACATGCAAATACCGGTTGGATAATAACTCAAAGTATTATATATCATATATCTATAATTTAAAAAAAAAAAATTTTTTTTTTTTTTGCTGAAGGGAACATATTGGTACAAATGTTTTTTTAGTCAGTACTAAGTCATTTAGAATTTTTCGAATTACCTATAAAAACATAATACAAAAATGGGAGCGTAGCCGAGTGAAGACAATTGTTTATTTATGTATGAAAAGTATTTGAATAAATTACATTAATTACTATATTAGTATTATTGAACGTTTCTATGGTTTGTTACCATGTATTATTAAATATTTATATATATATTTAATAATACATATAAAGTCTAAGTAAAATATTCATATTTTACGTGCCTTTTAATTTATAGTTCGGTATATTATTATAGTAATATTTTTTTCATATACAATGATTTATATTAAATGTGTAATAAAAAATGTTGAAGATATTGTAATACGATGAATTCTGAACACATTCATAACTAATGTGAGTAAAGTATTGCTTGATTATACCTACTATGTTATATATTAAAAAAGTTGTTATAGTGAGTATGGGACGATAGCTGTACACACGAAATCAGTTTCAGTCTTAGAAGTAGATGTAGAGGTGACTTGCAGTTTGCAATGAAATGAAATCAAAACAAAACGTGTCATAGGTTTAAAAATTCCTAAAATTATCTGTTGAATAAAAAAAATTAACCTTCTTGTTGTATATATATATGACGCAGAATTTTCAAATGCGTATGAACAATGAACATATAGACAGATACAAAAATACATAACAAATTATAGGTCGTTTGTATTCTAGATGTACTGTATTCTTCGATTGCGTACAGTTCAACCGACAGTCACGCACTTTTTCATATAAACAAATGAATGTAAACATTTAAAAACATTTTGTTTCAATAATTTAACAATACTTTTTTCTATTTAACACGCATACACACAAACACACACACACACACATAATTATTACACACATTTCTATAGTTTACATCAGGATATAAAAACTTTAATTTTTGATAATGATATATATATATATATATATATATATATATATATATATATATATATATATATATATATATAAATACTATAGCGTCGGAGTCAGTCAGTGATGTCAGTTTGTGTCCTATTATGCTTTTAACTGCTTATAGCATAATTGTACTCAGAGTAAATAAAACTGAGTAATCAGAGGAAAATAATATAAATGTAAATTAGTTTTGATTACAAATATGAGTATTGAAGACAATTGTAGAATTTTATGAAAATAAAATAAAAAAAACATGTTAAAAATAAAATGAGGACATATTTCATGCAGTAATTAATTTAAAAGATTAATCTCTATAATTGGCAAAGTCAGAGTCAAAGTTTTTATTTCGAATACATATACATTGCAATTGTGAAACGTCACACTCTAGTTACACGGTTACAAAGTAGAATACAGGTAAGAAATTCCAAGGATACTGTTAGATTAAAAGAAGACTAGAATAAGTAGCCACAAGTACTTCTCTACAGCTTAAGAGGTTTTAATTTTAAGAAATCTAAATAAACGCGCCAACTTTTCCAACAACCGGAGGTTCATGGGGAAGGCTAAATGGTGAAGAAGTAAGAATAAATGGCGAAACAGATATATACGATCAATACTTTCTGATATTAATTTCATTTATAATATTGTGAGTTAAGAGCAGGGAGTGGTATAGATTGGCATATTTCAAATAATAAACATAGATACAAAATATGAAGTATTGATTTCAATAGTATCCTAATACATCAAACGAAAATGAGATCGCTCTTTGGCAATACTGATCATTGATAAAACATGACTTGAGATATGTGCGCATTCAACATGATTAATATACAATTTCTATTTGAATGTTAAAGCGTTTAATTTGCATATTTTGAATTAGTAAATATTTTGTCTATGGTTGTTTTATGATTGAAAAAATAAAAAAGTTTAATATATTGTTGGAATTAATATCATCAGAGGTATTTTTGTATTTAATCTTTTGTGATCTAGGATTTCTATTACATATAATTATCCACCTGTACTCACGTCAATACTATCGTAAATTGCCCTGCTAGTTTCACCTCTTATTTGCATTTCACGCCACGGTTCTGTCATGCTCCAAGTTCATGAAAAGACTCCGAATGAGTGCGAAACTAGTAGGACAAATTCTGATAGCATTTACTTGAATATAACCGGATAAATAAATATAAAATTATCAGTAACCAATTAAGTTTCCATGGTTATTTTTTCTGTTGCAAAACCCGTAATAAGAAGACAGTTCTTTTGTTTTTCAAGTACAAGAACGTACGTCACCAGAGCCAGTGGAAACTGTTGCAGTAATTCATGGGAAATATTTATAATTTAACAAATTACTTGGAGAAAATATTTGTAATTGTACGATTTCATTCAAAGTAATTTAATTAACTTTTCTATGTGCTGATTAATTAAAGAGTCAAAAGATTTTTTGATTATGATTCCGAATATAATATTTGGTAGTATACATATAATATTTGGTACCGAGTTGAACACGAATCATCGCGTTTACTTAATAGATATTTTAGGAATTTTGAAACTCATGACAGATTTTCTTTAATTTCATTTTATTGCAAACTGCAAGTCACCCAACTATATTTTGGGCATTTTTATTTGTTTTTTTTTTTAATGAGTTTCCTTCTTTGGCACATCGCTGAAATTTTCAAAATCATAACCGATTTTTTATGTGCAGCTTTCGTCCTATAATCACTAGAGCAAAAATCGTCACACGCAGAACACACAGAACACGCAGAACACAGGCGCATAATTGCCAGCCTCTCAGTACTCTATAGGATACATTTTGGAGAATGCACAGGAATGACATAACGTAATTCCCCCATCCCCCTTCCACCAACGGACATCCCGATTCACGACGAGTATCCATCTTTACGTTGTGGACGTTTCACCTGTCCGACCGAAGCGTTTGCTTCGTATTTCTTAATTCGACGGTGAAGGATTGAAACAGCTTGCCGGCGTCGGTATTTCCGTCTGGATACAATGTGTCTTCAAGAGAAAAGGTTCTTAAATTAATACGCCTTACTACCTATGACTAAATTTTTACTTTCGATCAGGTGGAATTTAGTCGAGCATTAATTTAAGTAGTATAAAATAATAAAAAAAAACATAACATAACGTACGCTATGTAATGTCATGATCATATCATAACAGGGTAACAGAGGGCTATTCACGGTCGTTGTTTCAACTAATCTTGTGTTATATGTATGCTGTACGCGCTCCTCAGTGCGCAATAAAACTTGATTGAGAGCGAGTATTAATACACAACATATGATTTTAATATAATTTAAATATCTTATAAACATATATTTATAATAATTGTATATTATATAAGCAAAAACGAGTAATATTTTTTAAAACAATATTATATATATATCACTTTCAAGTCACCTATTTTTTAAAATGTAAGGAAAGTTTCACAGTAATGCCATTTTTGTAATAAAATGTGAACATTTGAGATTTCAATTGAAAATAAAATAAATTTTACGGTATATAAATGTTTATTTTATTCACTTTTACAGTGGATTTTATATTATAAATCCGGTTTTGATACGGATATCCTCATTCTATATAAAGCAATATATAAAATGGCTTCTTTTTGACCTCAAACTAACTTTAAATGGCGTGTTAGATCTCGCGTCTTATTTCGGTAGAGCTCAGAGTCTAAGGCCTTACCTCAAGGCAGATGTACCCTATTAGATAAGATAATATTAAAAATACCTTAAGTTGTTGTTATGTTAAATATCTTTCACGGTCACAGCAAAATGAAAAAAATCCAACTAGAATTGTTGGTCGGAATTTTATTGTCAAACACTTATGTGGGTTCGGTTTGCGTCATCTTTTGCATTATAACAAACAGTATTATTTCTACATTTTTTAAGAATAATTCAATAATAAAAAATGAATTAAAAAATATCAGCAATTTTTTGTATTTCAACGTCCGTGACATACTACTATTATATTACTATAATATAATTACTATATATGTCGGGATTTCAGCGTGAACAATTCACGACAAATTCCAATAGTATTTTAATATAGCCATAATTACATAAGTTAGCCACAACATCATAGCCATATCTCATGTTCAAATGCAATTTGGATAGTCTTAGGTAATAATTTGGACCGTGGCACCAATTTTGAAGTTCAATGGTGGTTGTAGAAAGACAACCTTCATAGATAATACCATTTATTATAGTTCATTGATATGTGTTGAAACAAAGTATATTATTGTTATTATGAACCCAGAGATTATATACAGAGCTTGTATTTAATACTGAAACATTTATATTTATGTATAAACATAATAAAACAAAGATTTTTATTTTATTTCATATCTTTAAGTTACATTTTTCATTATTATTTATAGCTATGATCTGTATTATCTGCTGTTGTCTGTGTTGGTTCTGCATGTATATCTAAATATATACTTTTTTTTCTATGATGAATATTTGTTTTATGAATCTCTGATATAAATATTATTAAAATTTTGTTTGTCTGTTTCTCTTATAACCCAAAAATACTTGAGTTTATAATAATAAATCGCATGATACAATATTTAATAAACATAAATAAGTTTTTATTTTTTTAATATATTTTTTTTCTTAACTGGGTTCTAGCATTTTGTCTGTCTCACTTACTTTAGTCAAACAAAATCCTAAATATATTATTGTAATATATTTGTATTTCATTGGCCAATTAAATCGAAGTCTTAAATATAGAGATAAAAAACATATCATGATATTAAAATCTTAATGCAATAATTCAAGTTATTTCCAGCTCCATATTAAATATATAAAATAAATATAGGTCAAGAATTCTGTTGTAATAATATTTTATTTAAATAAAACCTGTCATTTATATATATTGGACTTTATTATTAAATGAAGAGAAAAATTAAATACTTTATTTTATATTTAAATTTTTGTCCTGGTTAGGTAAGTGACATTTTTATTTTTCTGAAAATAAAACATCATATGATAAGGAAACTGTAACGTTATATATATTTTTCTAACGACCTTTTGTGTTTGTAACAAACTTGTTTACGTTAAAAAGTATTACTTAAAATATGAATTTATTCAAAATAAATATAATGTTTATTAATTGTTAGTAATAAATAATAGTAATATTTTATAATTAGCAGAAATGAATTATAATTATTTGTATAAATAAATGATTGAAGGTCGTGGAGTTATTGTATGGTTTGTATGTATGTACATAACATTACGTATGTATGTATATATGTATGTAGTTATTATATTCAGATTTATACTTTTTATAATCATAATTTTATGTTTATATTAATAGAGGATGAGAATATTAGAAGTGGATAGAATTTTATTTGTGGGTATAGAAAAAAACATTTAAACTAATTCTATGATTTTAAACCATGATGAAAATTTTTTTCCTACAAATTAATATGTTAAAACTTTTACCTCATTAAGATTTTATTTTTTTTGATAATTTATAACAAGTTATTTTAGAGTGTAGACTCTACATATGTATTGATTACATTTTTTTTACAACTGTTTTAATATTATATGGGAATTTTAAACATACAACTTCATAATGCCTTGCTTTGACAATTAATAGTTTCTTTAGTCTAGACAATAGTGTACAGTAGTGTTGCTTTTCGTAATAGAAGCATTTAAACATACCATACATATTATATATATTTATTTCTATTTTATTATCTTATATGAATATAAAATATATATAATGTTATTATTCCTAAATATAAATTAAATTTTCTATCCACTTAATTTTTCCACATACTTCGTATTGTAAATTCTCTCAGAATATTTGTACATCACCTCTAGTTCAGAACAGAAAACTTCAAGATTACATTCAATTATACACGTTTTTATTTAAAACTCATATGAATAGAATTAAATCATTTATTGTGACATATGAATCATTGTTCAGAGTCTTTTAATTTTTAATAAAACAATTTAAATGAATGAGTAAGCGTACGTCTGATTTATAAGAGATAAATCGAAAATAAACAAGAATTTTGTATAATCCATTCGCTGTCTCGTGCTGTAGAGGGGCCGGTCCACCCTGACATTCGGTAAACTTGACGCCCAGCTCTTGGGAAATTCACGAAATTGTATCTCGCCACTCATTTCAAGTCTCTTGTTCGGACCATACGCTATAGTAATTAATAATTTTGACGTTTTGTATGCTGCATCAAAATTAAAGATTTGGATTTTTTTTTACGTTCTATCTCTGTTGCAGTGAAAATGGAGACTATTAAAAGAATAGTGGAGGGTTACCATGACCTGATGGATAATCAAAGTGACCAGAGGGTGAAGGACTGGTTTCTAATGTCATCGCCCTTTCCCACTCTTGCCATCTGCCTCACATACTTTTTCACAGTTAAAGTAAGTTTTTCCTAATTTTAATTATATTTTAGGAATTGAAATTTAATTAATTTAATACCATAAAATATTTGTCTTGTCTTTATGCAAACATTTCAGTTTATGTTTTAAAATTATTTTTAATATAAAAGAAAGACTCTATTATAATTGATAGTAGATATGTTTAAAATTTTTACTTTTTGTAGGTCCTGGGACCAAAATTAATGGAGAACAGAAAACCCTTCGA
This sequence comes from Mechanitis mazaeus, assembly GCA_959347395.1. Lineage (NCBI taxonomy): Eukaryota > Metazoa > Arthropoda > Insecta > Lepidoptera > Nymphalidae > Mechanitis > Mechanitis mazaeus. The sequence goes on from OY365750.1 coordinate 12,537,815, forward strand.
GCTTAGGAATGTTCTGATATGGTACAACCTGTTCCAAGTTATATTTAGCTGCTGGCTCTTTTATGAGGTAATTTTTGTTATTATAGTTCACTCTCAATCAATATTATTGCACTTTACGTAATGTACAATAAGTTAATTTTTCATCTTTATAGAATTCTTTGAAAATAAAAGTGTCAAATGTTAATAACGAGCATCGTAAAAAGAAACAATATATTAATAATTTTATATTTATACATATATTTTCTATAGTCCTAGTCCTTATTCTAATATAAATAAGCTTGAAAGTTCTATATTTGATTTTTAATTGCATCGCATTGTACTATATATCTCATAGTTTTTTCTTATTTATCATTTAATGTCATCTAATATCATCTAATCAATCTGATATAATCTAAGTAATCTATGTATTTTTAGCTCATTCTCTACTGTTATTTTGAAACGTGTCTTTATTGCTGCGACAGTCACTGTATACCAAACATGAGGCTTCAGTAAAACTTTTAATATCTCTAAATTTAACAGTAAATATTTTTTTTAATTACTGTTACGATATTTCGATATTTTATTAATTGTTTTTAATCTTACTTACAAGATAAAAATACACATATATGTACTGAAGACCGATACTGTAATTTATGTATGGAGTACGTATGGATACCACAAGGAGGCATATTGTCCCCAATGTCATTTCCCATTTATATGTCGCCTAATACCAATAACATGTTTTCTGTATGTCCATGGTGCCTATCTCCAAATATATAGATATGTTCTAAGTGTAAGATTGACCTTTCCTTATGTTTTGAACTTTTAAATTGAATTGAATCTGTCTTATATATAATTCGTGTGGTTAAAAAATGTAATGGGAATAAGTTCCCATCTATCTATTTTAGGTTCTGCTAAGGCAGAACCTAAAATAGATAGAAAATAGACAGACAAAGTAACATCTAATCACTAATTTGATAACACTTTTGATTATTAATTAAGAGTTATTATAAAACAATAACTTTCTTTTACAGTAAGGCATTCAAGAAACTTAAAACGCTACTCATTTCTTCAAAAATAGCTGTTAAAATTTATAAACTCTGCTGTTCTTCTTTCTGAGAAATTTCCATAATTTACATCTTCATTTCAAAATCCTCTAGCTTAGAAAGTTTTTGTTATTAGACCTATACAATTGTAAAAATGAACGCGACACTCCTTAATTGCCTTAAAAAATAGTCACTTTTAATATATATTTCATCATTTAATGTATAGCGATAAAAAATCTTTTGGTTTTTGTATGAATTTACCCTTTTTAATTATAATAAGGTATCTGATTTTATGATAACACACCTATTTCTTTTAAAGACTTTAAGGCATAACTACTTAAGTTTTTCTTAAGGTATTACGCGATATTATTTTTTTTTCTAACACTAATTTCTTTTCTTCTAGAGTATTGCCAGTGGCTGGTTCACGTCATATAGTTTTAGATGTCAGCCTGTGGACTACTCTAGAACTCCTCACGCTATGAGGGTAAGTTATTTTCAATATATATACGATGTCTGTTAGTCAAGCGATGATTCAATAGATTAATAGTTACTTAAAAGGTAACCAAATTCTCGGTGTAAGTTGTGAAATTTGAGAAGGTTAAAAGAAACACGATTCACGGTAATTGACTTATATCAAATTTGGTGGTTGTTTGCCTTCAAATTATTTGCTCATACTTTTTTATTATATCTATAACTATCAAAATACCTCAAGAAATCGGCATTACTAGTTTAATTATATATTTGAAATATATATTTACGATAATTTGATTACCAGGCTGTACTCACGTAAATACTATCGTAATTTGCCCGGCTAGTTTCAAACCCATTCGGGGTTCTTAATCATGAGTTTGAAGCATGGCGGAATCTCGGCGTGAACACCAAGTGTGAAATGTAACTAATCAGACAAAAGCCGAGACTATTTACGTGAGTACAGCCGGATAATTATATATAATAGGATCATGGATCACGAAAGCTTAAATACATAAATTACATATTTATGTTATATATTTTTTAAAACAGGTTTATTTACGGTTTTGCAACTCTGTGGTCAATGGTATTGCGATCAAGGTTTTAACCCTAGAGCGAATTAGCATATTTATAAATTTAGTAAGCATCATATGAAAGCGTTCAAGGGCAAGTGACTAATAAAACATTTTAATTAGGTATTCGTATAAGCATTAAGAAATGTATGATTTATTCGTTTAGGAGATAACGCAATTCTAGCTTGATGAAAGTATTAATGTTAAGATGTTCTGTTATCAGTTATTTCATATATTTTTTTTAGACTGATAAGTATCGCTAAAAATATCTTCTTTCATAATAATTAAAGATTAGTTCAATATTGTTTAGGCGATATTAAAAATATATATTTCTTTTCAGATTACCCGCGGGTGTTGGTGGTATTATTTCTCAAAATTCACGGAATTTTTCGATACTGTAAGTTTTATGATTATATGAATATTATACTTTTCTAATCTTTCATTTATCTACATAACATATATGATCTAAAATGACATATAACAAGTTGAAACATACTAAATTGATCTTCATAATTATGACCAGGAAACATTTATTTAAAAAAAAACGTATTATAATTTTTTAAAAACCTGTTTTATGGCTTTATTGGTATTGTGTGTTTTAATAACTCACTAATGGTCGGTTAGTAATTTGCTAATTTAATATTATAACGATTGTGTTTTATTATAATTAAATTATATAAAATTAATTATATATAATAATAATAATTCTTCAGTAATGGTGTCATTAAAAGTATTAAAATATATTTGTAATTTTTTTTAAAACTTCTTTCCAGTCACAGTTAATTATGGAAAGGAAAAACAATTAAATGCAATTATATACAAGAAAAAGACAATAGTATTTAAAGTTCGAAGAAACAGCTTAAAATTGCTTAAGTACTTTCCTATAATTAGCTTTTGCACCTCCTTTCCAAAATGTTATTCTCTAAATTACGGATATATTAAAATACTGCTTGTAACATGTGGTTTGTTTCTTTGTTTTCCCACAGACATGACAACAAATGTTTCTTACAAAGCATCAACACCGTTTTTACATTTAATAAATAGATTGTTCTTTGAACTCAAGATAAAAAAAGTTTGAAATAAAACTATTTTTAACGGATTAAACTCGCGTATAATTTTGGTTACATATGTAAGTGTCTCAGCACTTACATCTCGTCTCGTGAACACGATTACTGCAAAGCATTCGAAACGTCCGATTAAAATTAAAATGTAACTAAAATTTTACGCGAGTTTAATCCGTAAAAAATAGTGTTATTTCGAATGTGTACTCGTGAAAATCGATGTATGAAATATTTTATTTTGTCTTCAAAATTATAATAAAAAAATAAACTTTTAAGGTTATATCTACTTTTGTTGTACTCATATAAATATTATCAAAATTTGATTTAATAGTTTTGTACCCATTCGGGGATTATTTTTTCGGAGCATGGCGAATCAGTTACCGAATAATCGCAAATTCCCTTAATATTTGTGAGTACAGCCGGATAATTATATATATAATAAATAAACCAGTAAAGTTTAATATAAAGGCAATATTAATATTAAAATTTAATTACTTTCAGATATTCTTCGTGATGCGTAAGAAGTTTGACCACGTGTCCAAGTTGCACGTCATTCATCACGGCATCATGCCAATGTCGGTGTGGTTCGGAGTCAAGTTCACACCAGGTATGGCGCGTGCTATTTGCTAAGCAAATATTTGTTAATACTAGCTCACTTGTATTGAACTTGTCCATTTTATACTTGACTTTTGCTCACCTTCGTCCTCCTTCAGTGCCGTCAGCTTTGAACATATTTATCTTAACTATCACCTTTGAACATATTTAGCTTAACTGTCACCTTTGAACATATTTAGCTTAACTGTCACCTTTGAACATATTTAGATAATTCTACTTATCATACACAGTTATTAGCTGTAGGGTTAACTCGCGTTTTGTAATAACCTTACCGATAAATGTATATAATTTAATATTTTAATAATATTTTTAATACAAACAGCACATAAATTATAGTTTTCCTTTGACTCAATAATTGTAAAGGTCGCTAATAATTGTTATGATATGAAGGTTTATACAAGGAAAATTAAAGTTATTTTGAAAGAAAACTTATTTAAATGATTCTATAATATATAACCTTGTCTGTCGTTGTGTCTATGATTGTCAATAATGGACAAGTAGGTTTGGTCCTCGAGCTTAATAAATATTTCTATAATAATTATTTCAAGTGAAAGAAAATCATTTTAACCTAGTTACGATATCTTACTATATATTTAAATCAAGGCATAATAGAATATACTACTGGGTTATTGTCGCTTATTCTTGAAATTAGTGTACCCAGTAGTGGGATAATAGGTAGGATGATAGCTTGAATAAATATATCTTTTATGATAGACAAGTTCATGAAGAAAGCATTACACTATTCAGGCTACTAGTCTTAGTTATTTTGATAGTAAATAAAATTATTTGTCCGCGAGTGGAACCGCGAGTAACAATTATTTTATTAAAATTCAACAGTAGTTCTGGCTTTAGTTTACAATTTTGATAAATGAAGATATATATATATATATATATATATATATATATATATATATATATATATATATATATTACTTTTTGCATAATAATAGTAAACCTTCCCAACATATGTTTTTATCATCATTTTTGTTTACTTTATACTTGTTTGCTGATTAATATTGAAGTTCGATTGATTTTACATAAACAAGTATTATTAGTATTATTATTATTATTAGTATTATTCACGATAAGTACACATTTGACTACATTTATATATATATATGGCTTAGATTCTATAATAAAATAATATTAAAACACACGTTATGTGAACAGTTTTTATTATTATTTAGAAATAATGAACATTATTAACGTATTATTTGGAAAGTAAAACAACAAACGTCGATTGCCCCAGAGTTTAATTGAAGTTGCTCAAGATTTCAGTTCTCACAAACATGATAATAAAGCAAAAACATTCTAGTGTCGCGTGTACATATAGATTCAAGGTGGACCACATTATAAGGTAATGAACCTGCGACACTTCAAATTAACTTATTTACATAGATTTTACACCCATATTGTTATGGGTGTAAGCATATGTGTGTTATGGGTGTAAATGGTGTAAGTAGTGAGTTGTAACATTTGTTTTAAAAATCAATATTAATTCACTAATAGCAAGGCTTATTTTGATAACTGTGTATCAAAACAGACTCTCCCGTCACAATTGATTACTGAAATTGTTTCAAAGGTTAAAATAAATAAATAAATAAATATAAAATCAACCTGTATACAAAAGTATATTTCTTATAAGTTCATAACGAATGTATTTTTTCTTGAGGTAACGTCAAACAATTATTATTAATATATAAAAGATAAACATTGTCATAATATAAATAATATTTTCACATTTTTCAGTCCAAAAAAGAAATTAATTTCTAATAAAATAAACATTATGTTTGTCTCAAATCAAATATATAAATTAGTTATTTAAGTTAAAGTATTGAATAGACTTAAAATTGGTAAGATAATTACATAACTCGTCCGATGTCATTTAGAATAAATTTCAGGAAATTTTTTTTCAGTGGAATTGTAAAAAAGTCGACATATCAGGTTCTAAAACGCGTAATTCGTTGGTTTAACGGTATTGGTAAAATTAGTGTAAATTTTTGATAATTATTATATATACACGAGTTAGATAAGCTCGTACTTTTATAAGTACACAAGAATATATGTAGTACTATGTGTGATAAAATTGCGCGGGCGTATATCAACAAGGGCTTACGAAATCTGCGTTTTATGAAGGATCTTAATGTACGTGAAGATTTTATTTTAGTATAATAATATTTACTTAATTTAGATTTATAATAAAGTTAAATATTTGATTATACAATTTTATATCGAAAATTATTTCAATGAGGCAATTTTTTCAGCAAAATATTGTTTCTAATTAAAATAATATCAGAAAGTCATCCGTAAAACTTAAGGTTTATTGACCCAGAACAAAAACTACTAAATCATATAAAAAAGTTGTTATAAAACTCCCACTCGTAGTCGTGGTAAAAAAAACAAAGAAAATTCAAGTCATATTTACGTATGTTTCAACTTTAATAACTTGCTTACGTCATAATCAATCTATTTATATACGTATATGTTTAATAAGCTTTTTTGCACGAGCCAGGAATCGGAAATTTTATAAATGGTTGGTATTTCCAGACTTATTTCTTTCAAAAACAACTCGTATATAGTAATGTGAAACTCGATTTTTATTGCAAGACTTTTGCATTGCAATACTAAACAACTAAACAACTTTTGTGTGTGTGTGTGTGTGCGTTCGTGTGAGTGTGTGTGTGTGTGAGTGTGTGTGTGTGTGTGTGTGTGTGTGTGTGTGTCGAAAATAAACCTTAATTTTTCTGTAGTCACAGTTATTAAAATAATATCCTACAAGAAGTGCTTTTAATTATTTTTATTTCTTTAATCTGTGACATTTTAAATATTACAGTATGCTGGAAAAAATTAATTATGTAAAATATTTTATTTATTTATAAAACTGATTCAAAAATAAACTTAAAAAGTTTTATTTTTTTATGTTTCTACACAGACTGAACAAGTCATACAGTACTGATTCCTTATTTATATTATATTTTTATATAAAACTTCTTGAACTATTTATTTAAAAACTGTTGTTAGTTACAATATTAGTACAATACTTAGTTAATGTGACAAAAAATACAATTTAGGTATCCAATTGAATTATCTATAATCGAAAAGAAATATTATTGTTCGAATTTTTTGTTGAACTTCAAATCATCTTCACGGATGTACCGCAACAGGAACTGTACTTATAACTTAAAAGTCTGTTCTCAACCATTAAAGATTTTAAAAAGTTTTTTGTGATTACGGCTGTACTCACGTGGGTACTATCGGAATGTACCCAACTAGTTTCAAACCCATTCGGGGTACTTGACGTTAACTGTTCACAGTTCATAACTAAGTAGGGCAAAGTCCGAAAGTATTTATGTGAGTACAGCCGGATAAATATATATAATAGTAATCATGGATCACGAAAGTTTAAAAACATTTATTAAGTTAATAAAAATATAAATTATATAAATATTTCTCAACAAAATACGTAAAGATTAAGATCTTGCGACATACAGCCATTGTTTTTCAACCTACCGCAATAAGATAATTACGTTTGAATACATATATATATATATATATGTATGTACAATAACCGTTATATAACATTATAGTATTACTATACTATAATGTTATATAAAAAATGTTTAGTCTATTAATAATATAATTGCTACAACGTGGAGTGACGTCCGCGTCCATCCAGACTGGTTCTAAAAAAATAACTTTTCTATACTAGTTTCATTCTTGTTTTTTTAATTATAATTCTGTAATATTCCGTTTTTCAAACGGAATGGAAAATACCACGAATGGACTAAGACAACTATAAATATCTTAACAGATATTATGATATATATATTATGATATGAGTTTATATTTTTGATGCGTTATTTTAATTATTCTCTTACATATTATTATATATTATAAGATCCTTTTCAAAGTTTTTAAAATGATATTTTTAAATAACTTTGAAAGTTAATATTCTAAAACAGTGGAAAACAATAATTAAATAATATTTCTAATCAAAGTTTTTGAAAAAATCTATAACCATTAAATAATTTACAATACAATATTCTCTATATCATTGTATATACAATATGTATACATTGTATATCATTATTCGGGTGTGAACTAAATTCACGGCGCGATTCCCCCATCTCGGAGCTCAATATAAGATATCTGAATGGTTTCGAAACTAGACGTAAAATGACGTTATAATTCAATCAGTAATAAATTTCTTTCAAAAATTTAAATTAAAAATCAATAATGAATGAATGAATGAATTTATTAATTACAATCCTGTTAAATATGTAGCGTGAAATATAAATAATATTTTTACTGCGTCTTATAATTTCTATAATTTATAGGACGTAGAGTTCCATAATTTTCATTATTTTTTTTTATTGAATATACAACATATTTTTAATATACTTGGATCAATAGCCCATCGTAGCAAGAGATCTTTCTCAGTAATATTTACAATCAATGATTCCCACTAAGTAATTTAATATTTAAGTTATCTATAATTAATATTATAATTATTAAAATATATTTTGTTATAATATAAATCCAATCGTGACCTTTAATCCATATACACGTGTTTGAAGTAGGCAGAGGTCGCTGGTTCAGATTCTCGTGTGTATATATTTTATTTTATATTTATGTAAAAACTTAATAAGTTTAATATCGCGTTTCTTTTTTATAGATTGTTTTGAAATTTCAAAAATTCAAATTTTGTTAACAATGTGCTCTAAAACTGAATCTTTTCTTTTCTTTATTTAATCTTATTTTCTTAACAGGCGGTCACTCAACATTCTTTGGTATGCTTAACACGTTTGTACACATTGTGATGTACTCCTACTATCTTCTCGCGGCTCTTGGACCTCAGGTTCAAAAATACCTATGGTGGAAGAAGTACCTCACTGCGCTTCAAATGGTATGTAGTAAAAAATATTATTTGATCAGTATTTAAAATTTTTTATCACACAGATTATAACTTTATAGAGAGTGGATATTTCAAGTTAATTTATTTTATTTATTTATTAGAAAACATAATGATAAGCTTACAAAACAATATATCATATTTTGTAAGACGTCAAGAATAAGTTTGAATATTTTTAATTATCCATGATATGTCATTAGGATACCCTGTGCTGAGACATCCAATAAACTCTGACCTACCAATTAAATGTCAATTACAATTGTATTATGTACCTAAGTAGAGGGAAGGTTCTCGTCTAAGGTCACAGTCAAAGCCTCAACCTAAACACTTAATAACGTATACTCGTTCGTAAAAAAACATACAAGAATATTTTTGCTAAAAAGACTTTTATTACTCTAAAACATTTACAAAATGTTAACTTATATTTTGGTATAGTCTCCCCGATATGACCCTAAAGGTCGAAAGTAAAGAATTCGATCAATACATCAGACATTTCTTTTTGGGTTTGGTTGCACTACACATTCGATATATTAACTATCAAACTGTTAATTCTCGTGGAGAGAGTATAATGTTAAGGGATTTTTAAAAAGACAATTAAAACAGTCTTTAGACACTTCTAGGCTCACACTCCGTTTTTTCAAGGTTGAATAATTATTTGCTTTCAAGTCTATAACCTTATAAACCTTGTTATTATGGACAAACAAACATAAGCTCATCAAACTCTTGATAAATCTCTTACTTTGATAATTCCTTCAGAAAAATTCTGTACTCATTGTCTATTTTAGGTCCAGTTCGTGCTGGTATTTTTGCACGCCTTCCAGCTACTTTTCATCGACTGTGATTATCCTCGTGCCTTCGTCTGGTGGATAGGAATGCACGCTGTGCTCTTCTACTATCTATTCTCCGACTTTTACAAACAGGCTTACCTCAAGAAGGCTAAGGTGAGTTTTTTTTTTGTGTAATATATTTCATAATGAGTCGACTTGAGTTATTCTTAACTTTATTATTATTTGTCGACGAAAACGTTGCATTATTTTTTAAATTTTATAATTATTACTGTTGAATGTTTTTCTATCCTATTCAAATAATTTTATTTAGACCGCTACTAATATTTTGATGAGAGAAACTACAATTTAGAGAAAAATACCTGAACTAAAATGATAACATCGATGTATTTTTGCAGCGGTCAAGATCGAAAGAGAAGGTAGAAGTGGAATCAAAAGTAGAATCCAAGGACAGGTATCCGCTTCTGAACGGCTTCAGCAACGGCTCTGCGCTGGGCGACGTGCGCCAGCGCATGGCGGGCGCCGTCGCGTCGCAGTGAGCGCGCGCTGCACGTGCCATGGACTCAGTTAACTGTACGAGATAAGCTCAATTAGTTACAAGTGATAGATTAGTTAGTAATGACACCATTCCAGAACTGGGCCTTATTCGCTATGACACACCAAATTCCTTTCAATTAGCGCACTTTAAATTTAACGCAATTCATTCCCCATTTTTTGAAATTGATAAATTGTATTCTTTATGTCACACGGCAAGTTGTCTATGGAGAGTTTTTGTTTGCAAATCACGCACGACACCTAGTTTTAAAATTTTAAATTGGCATAGAGAATACCATGACAATTTTACAAATATTTTCATAGTGCGGTACATTACGTATGAGGGCCCTATCGTTGTAGTTCTGTGATATGGTCTGCATTATATGGTGTATATGGGCAATTATATTTTATATATAATTGTTCATTTTCTGTAAAGTAGTCTGTATGTGTTATTATAGTTAAATTAATATACTCTTTAAAACAATGGACTGTTCCAAATAAAATACTTGTAATAAACGCATTTTGCATGCAAAAAAAATAAATGTTATCAAAATGTCGCCTTATCGTGTACAAATTATGAACTAAATATGAAGTGAAGTATGACGTGTGTGATAAAATGTATTGGTCAATGGTTTTTTATATTATAGTTATTAAATTTATTTCTTTGTATTAATGATGCGCCAATATATAATATTAACCTTTAAGGAGAGTTCTGAACGGTGTTACACGGGGTAATATAATGTTACACGGCGAACTTTCGAGCGATACAGCAAGGCGCTCGCAGCGAACAATTACATACATTAGCACGTAACGTATTATGTTCGCCGCGAATGTTACATTACATCCCGTGACGTCATTAACCACCTTAAAGTTAATAGTACCTAATAATGAATTTGTTTAATTTGTTATGAACATACCCTAGCCCTACCCATTCAGACTTAATTATTTCCGCAGTTCTGTGTATATTTCTAAGAATTTATTTTTGTTTGTGAACAAACATTAAAAAAATTTTCGATGTTTTATTTATTTATAACTTTTTGTTACAAATAAAAAATTCTTGTTAATTATAAATGATAAATAATTTAAGTAAAATATAATTTAAAATATTCACAATTGGCAATACTAAGAAAAATGTAAAAAAATTGTGATACTTATAGAAATAAATTAAAAAATATATATTTCAATAGTTTTATTAGTGTTACAACAAGGTAAGATCCACATTTGTCACACACACACACACACACACACACACACACACACAGTCACACACACACTTAGTATGAAAAATAATTTACGCCCTATTCTCAGACTAACTGAATATACACTTAATATTTCATAAGTATCAATCAAGGTGTTTCAGAAGAATTTAAGTACAAATACTGTGACACGAGAGTTATATATATATACAGTTATATATATATACAGAACATAGTAACTGAAGATATATTTCCTCTGTCTCGTCATATTCTAATATGTTAGGTCATCGTAAAACATTCTTCCTACTTAATATGACCTTTTAAACCACAAGACTAGACACTCCCCACTAATTTTAGGTATAAACAAATGAACTCTATGAAACAGGTTTTATATATTTTTTTATTTTCGAATAAATAGCAATGAATTATTAATAAAATAATTCATAAGTTCAAAATTTTGAATAACAATGGTTAAATTAACATTGAATTTATTTTATACTAATTTACGTACAGACAGTATAGACTGTTTTATAATATATATAGGATGTTAAACGCATTGAAGCGAGCAGCGATACGGTAGCTCAATTTGTAGGGGACAGAACGGTTTCCAAGATGTCGGGGGTTCGAATCCTTCTCGTATCGATAAATTACTCATTATTTAATTATTTATAATATAAATATTAACTGATCAATAGGACAGGGCTTACTTACGACCTCTGACATACAATCGTATCACTCTGCCAATTAAATCTGCCTTGTCTCTATCCACTTGAGAGATTTATAATATATAAATTTTTTAATTAGCTTATGGCTTCAAAGGAATCTTCAAAACAAAGCAATAACAATATCAATTATATATTAAATAAATTGAATCATAAAATGAAAAAAAATATGTTAATATGACAAATGATTGATATTAATATGACAAATATTGATGATAGATGACAAATGACTATGAATATGACAAATGAGTAATAGTTAATTTATTGGCACGTGGTAGAAATCTTAAAGATTGCGAAGCATGAAGTTATTAACGACCGTGGCCTATATTTTGAAGTTCAATGTTGTATGAACAAATACCAAATCATAACTAACATATTTATATTTTATTATTTCGTGTTGTAACTTGTTATGAATATTATTATTATACGCATATTATGAATATTTGAGATAAATTGCTTAAATTTTCACAATAATGATAATGTTCTATCATTTAACAGATTTAGAATCTTTTAAAATTTAGGACGATTTCGAAATACTAATAAATGACTGGTTAATAATAAAAAGAAAAACAGAAACGATCTATAGATAATTAATATTTCACAATAAAAATAAATAAACAAAGGTTCCACAGTAAGTTTATAAATCTGTAAGTTATATTAATTATAGATACGGAATGTAAGACAGAAACAGAGACAGATTTGGCAAAACTAGACGAAGCTTCCTAGCATTCATTTATTAGCAGCATAGGTGCCGTATTATCCCATTGCAGAAAGAGGAGTGTAAACAGTGCCTGCGACTAGGCCCTGACTGAGGCCCTTCTACACCCTTGACCCATTTGGATAAAAATGTATTTATAAAAATGAATAAAAAAGCGACATAGTTTGGTCCTTATGCATTATCAAACGGGCGAAACCGATGTTTAAAGGTAGCTGTAAATACAATATTAAAAATGAACAAACATTTCTAATACATATAATTTTGTAGTTTTATTGTCAGAAAGGAAAGAACTTTAATATATTTAGAGGCAAAATATCTTAGTTTATGTGAGATAACATATGTATATGTATGTTCGTTATTAAAATCACTCTTTCTCGGTTTTCGAAAGATCGAAGACACGTTAGACTACTTATAGCCGTATATATTTATAGATGTCGCCGTATATATGTATAATCTGATGACGGGAAAAAACTAATATTCTTATGCAAATTAAGTATATATATGACTTGACAAGCTATTTATTACAATTATAATAATGTGTGTGTTATGCACCAGTTATGTTATTCAATAGTGTTGGTATAATATCGAAAAGGAGAACCCCTTTAATCTCCGCAGCAAAGTTAACTAAACTAATTAAAAACGGCGTAAACTTTTAAGTTTGTCTTTAATATCAACTTAAGCTTTTAAAGCTAGCTTTTATAGCTTTAAACCCAGAGGCAAGCAATGGTTTAAACTTTAAATCAAATAAAATATTATTTATTCAATTTATTATTTCGAATAATGAGACCAGGTTTTTGAATGCATCAACTTCTCTCTTTATTCAAGACACCATAAAAAAAGATATTTCCGTTTTCTTACATCTCGCCTGGGATTTTTGGTATAAAGATATTTTAATCATTGAATGAAGCACCTAATACCAGACGTGTTTCACCTCTGCAAAGATCAGTGGACAAAAGAATAACTATTTCAATAAATAAAAAAAAAACATTAAAAATTAGTGATTTAGTAATTTCAATTTTGGCTTAGAGTACTGCTCTATGATTGATATGACTAATTTACAAGAAAAATAGTCCATTCTCAGGTAATTCATTGAAAATCTTCATTAGATCTTTACTGTTCAATGTTGCTAAGACTCTTATTACGTCTATTAAATGATTCACGTTCCTAATACACAAGGTTCCCAAAATATTTTGCAATAGTTGACCCCTCCATTTGCACAAACGAAAGACGTATAACGGTTTAAAGGAATCCTTACCAAAACCTTATCTTCCTATTACAACAACCTTATGTTCCCTTTTCGTACAACGACATCTATAAAATAGTATACTTTACTCAAATTTCAAACATTCGCTTTTTAAGGTTATGAGCTGCTAGGCGATTGGTTATCTAAAAAATTTATTTCTCAAAAAGTTAACAACTTTTTTGCTATTATATATTAAGCTATTTAGAATATTTTAATAACAGAAATTAAAGTTAATTCCTGATAAATGATATTTTAGAGTAACGCCTTCTAAAAAAAATTAACTTTTTTGATTTGTTTATGCATATTTTATTTTTAATTGGAACCGGATCAGGATTTGCTGAAAACTGGATTCTATACCTGCTATTCTTTTCGTACCTATAACTGGTTTCATCTATTTTTTGTAGGAGGCGAAGGTCATTAGGATATATTAGCAATTTAATTAAGTCAAATACCTATAAAATATACATAAATTTACGCACTATTGTTGTATAAGCAAAAACACTTCTATGGATAGATTCTAAGGACGAGAACGAAAATGAAAAATGCTAGTCTTACCAGAGCGAGTGCTAAAATCAGAATTTTCAGTATTTTTCATTCTATTTGTCCAATCCTGGTAAATTTCATAGTTACTTTCTATTAAGGACACGTTTATAAACTTCAAAGAATTCAAGAAATAATATTTAAAATACTTTAGTGTGTCTAAAGTTAGTTATACTTTTTTCGTTAAATCAAGAATTTGATTTAATTTTTTTACTCTGCTACTATTAATTTAAAAAAATATCTAAAATCTTAAAAAAATCTTTTAAACAGGAATAATTTGCTTGTTTAAACATTTTACATTAAACTTGCGACATCTAGCGACGAGTAGATGTAATAAAACATGATCGCTAACAAAACTTGTTTAAGCAACTATATATATGGTAATAGTAAAACGTAAAACAGCTACTTTACACTAGATGTCAGTTTCAAATATTTCTAAATGAACATCTAGAATATTATAATGACATATATGTTGACACATTTTCGATTTCATTGTTGCGTTTTTAGATAGAAGAATCTATGTATACTTATGTCATAACTAGCTAAGATTTGTATGTTTGTTAGGTAATGTGTTGATCTTCGAAACTATATCCGATAAATCCGCTTATTATTTTATCAAAATTTTGATTGGACCATTGGGGTGGGATTATCCTCTTAATATACAGAGGTTTTCGTGGACACTCATTTAACAGACTTGATATTGAGGCAATTTCATAGGAACGCTTCCTGTAATTAGTAATCCATGCAACAGACAATATATTATATATTTAAAGTTAATTATTACTATAAAAACTTATTTATCTAGTTTGTTACAAAATTTTGTATCTACTAAAAAAAAGAACGTTGTAAATTGTGTTTTTAATGACGTGGATTAAGTAATTTCTGAATAAGGTTTATTTCCCGACTTTAAGATAATGCTAAAATTTGTAAAGAATAAACGTAAGATATATTCTAAGAAAACTTTATTTACAATAAAATTTTATACACAATTATTGATATTGTACGTATAATAAGTTTTATTTTCATACCAACTGAAGACAGATATTGAATGTTCGAGTATTTTTTTCTCTTAAAACTGTAATTAAACAGTTATGGAAATATAGGAAAATATATTGTTTTTTTTTTTGTTAAAAATTTTAATACATTTTCAATTTCAAAAAAAAAGCTCGTAACAATGTTTTTTATTAAATAATTATTACAATTTCTTATCTATTTATCATTATTTTATTATCTAACGAAATACAAGCATCCACAATATCACAAAATAATTTAGGGTAACATTACAATGACAAAGCCTCTTTAGATTATCAATATTTTTTTCCACTCAAAAATATTCCATTCAAGAGTTTAAAACATTTGAAAATGTTGTTAAACAAATAAATATTGTTTAAATAACGAGTATCTAAATTTTAATTTGTTGTAACTCGAAATATAATTTATTAATCATATTTAAAGGTATGTGATAGATAAATAACACCTAATTTTAATTGATCTGTGTACCATCACATCAATCTCTAATATTAAAATTTGTATAAATTTAAACTAAAGAGGCGACTTACATAATGGCAGTGAAGGAATGCGTTGATTATTTTATAGTCTAGACTTAGTTCTACCGAACTCTTCTATGTGGTCGTATTCTGAAAAACCTGGGTCAGAATCGTAGTAAGCGTAGTCGTAGCTATTATCTTCTCTGTGATTGGCGGGTTTGGAATAATGTGGACGGTGGGTGGATCGTGATGAATTGGGTATAAAGGATGTTGTTGGTGGGGCAGTTTCCCGGGGTTGTGAACGTTCCGTAGTTCTAGGTGCCAACGTTGTCGTTGCTCTCGCTGGTGGGTTTGAAGGAGCAAATGTATACGCTGGTCCAGAAGGTGCCTGGTATGGCCTGGATGTAGTTGTATAGGTCTGGTAATAATCAAACGTTCTATGTGTGGATGGCTCAGGTTTAAGGGTGGTGGTGTATTCAGAAGGCGGTAAAGTAGACGGATATGTGGTCGGGGCAGGTTTAAATGGTCTAGGTTGTGATGTCTTTCCAACAGGTTTTGCTGTTTTTCTTATTATTTGATCATCCGGTAACCTGTTTCCACTTGCAGCAATATTTAATGAGTGGGCTCCAGACAAAAGTTCTGATTCCTTCTCGTATAATTCTGGTCTGTACTGACCATCGTCTTCACCTTGAGGTGGTCGATATTGTCCGTCATCTTCGACACTATCGGCGTAGTTTGAAGATTGTGTATCGAACCCTATATTTGTATTATATGCTATAGTATTTATATTAGCCGGAGGGTCAGCACGGGTAGTGGTATATACTGTGGTGGTAGGAGATGTTGTAGTGGGATTAATATAGTAGGTTTGCTTTGGACTCTGATAAGGAGCAAAATTTTTCTTTTCAGTTTCGTAAGAAACACTATTATAATTTTTATAAGCTTGTGTACTTGTGCCTCGCACTGAGTTATAGTCTAATGTGGTTGTGGTAAAGGATTTGTTAATATTGTTATTATTATTCCCATTGTAGTTCTTTATTCGTACAAAGTCTTGTTCTTGTGATACTTCATTTTCAACATTAAAGTTATTTCTTACTTTGAATGGACGATTGTCATTGTAATTACCTGGTGTAGATTGTGCTTCGTAATTAAACAATTCAACAAGACCTTCTTTTCGGTTACCTTGTGGTGCTAATGTTGTTTCAATGAAGGGAGTGGGGGTGGGGTTATTCGGATAATATCTATTGCTATTTTGTTTCGGGACAACTTTACTAACTTCGACATATTCATCTTTATATTGTGGGGGAATTACAGCTGGGGTTTGGAATTGTCTATTTGGCTGTGGTACTCTTCGATTATAATTTTGTTGTTGAGGTTCAGTGTAAGTTTGTGGAGGAAATGTATTTTGGACAGTTGGTGGTGGAGTAGTGGATGTATAAATAGGACGCTTCCTTATAAATTTACGCTTGGAATTCTCATACTGAGATTGAGTTGAGGGTTGGGGAGGAAAAGTAGTAGGAGACGGTGTGGTTTGATAGTAAGGAGTAGTTGTGAAGGATGCACGTGTTGTAGTAACCCTTCTAAAAGATTGTCGAGTGGGTGCAGCAGTTATCGGCGGCTGCGTTTGAGTGACTGCTTCGTCTCGGCCGCGGTCGCGTTGGCCAGTAAAGAAGTCAGAAGAATGGGCTGCTCGGAGATCGGAACCACCTCCACTTGGTACTGCATTTTGTGAAAGTCGACGATCGCCAGTTTCAGCTCTCTGTAGACCAAATTCGGTTTCGTCTTCGCGATTTCCAGAAGAGGATACTTTTTTTGTGTCGAACCCTGTTGAATGAAAAGATAAAAAAACAGTTAAACTTAAACTACTAACTAGTAACATAGAACAGTAATACAGATGAATTACCTACCAAATATAATAAATAATCTCCATTTTAAATTTGATTTTATTAATTTACAACTTTACTATTATAAAGCATGACTATGTAAGCAGATATTCTAAGCTTTTTGTTTGTTATATTTTAAACTAGAACTAAAGGCTTTTGTTATTAAACTTTTAATGCGTATTTTTAATACTACCCAAAGTCTATAAAATTGTAAGCATATCTAAATTTGATTATCTTTAATAAGCGTTCTTATTTATATATAATCGACGAAATAAATTTCACTAAAAACTTACAAACATTATCATATAGAAATATGATTGAAGAATCAAAAGAGTCTAAAACCTGAAACCTTATTTCTAAATAGTATAAAAAAATATATTATAATATGGAACTATGAAGCTATTCGTGAGTATGGTTAGTCGCAAAGCAGCTCACCGGATCCTATCTTGTAGAGGTCAAACGAACCATCGTAGAGTTCAGCTGGGCATGCGAGGGGATCATCGTCTCCCCAATCAGTGCACGTCTGAGCCTCTTGGTGAAATAAGGTACCAGGGGGACAGAAGAATCTAAAGTCACGAACGCCTCCTCCAGCCACTCTCACACAGACGTGGAACGCTTTGCATCCAGATTTGGAATCTGCATAATAAGCTCCGAGGATGCGCCCACGACAGTTGAATCTTTCAGCTCCACCTATGAAATAACAATTTATATATTACATAATTTCTACTAAACATTTTTTATCTGTTTATAAATTAATAACGAATTAATATAAAATGTTATCCTTATATAGGATATATAAGGATAAAAAATGTCATTAAAGTAAACGTCCAATCTAATATTAATAGTCAAACTCATTTTATACGAGATGTTACCGGCAGTAATCTTAATGAGGTCGATTACATGATGAAAATGGTCATGTAAACTATCGCAGGTAAATAATCCATATACAGACTGATTTTATTCTAGTCCTACATTTTTATTACAAATTACATAATAAACATTATTATTACCAAAAACCATTAATCGTAAATAAAACTAGTTTCATTATTACTTATTATCTATATAAAATTCCACAACTCATTGAGATGTAATAGTAACTTTCAAAAGTAATAAAAGATAATTACTATATCTACAAACTTTATAAAATATATCTTAACATTTAGGAAACATATAGTGGTCTTAACGCAAAAACCACGTTAATTATATTTACTTAATTAGTATAGTTACCAAATACTTACCACAGCGACCCATTCACGCTCTAAATTAATAATTATTACTCAGAACATTGTAAATAGATTGTAATTTATCGGTAATAATATATATATATGTCTATAACTTCAACAAAGTTTAAAATTATACAATGCAACCAACATAATAAAAAGATAATTCTAATTACTGCAGAACTAAATATCTGTTAAACAAATTATGATTTAAATAATCTAATAAGTCATGCAATACGAAAATGGATTCCAAATTTGCAAGTATTTATACTTAAAACCATGCTAATGGTCTTGCGTCATGGAGAAGGTTCGCATGGCGATTCGTAAGGCTAAACGTTCCCATGCATGAGTTGCGCAAGTGACCTGTGCCCCATCCTCTTTGAAAGGTCGGTGTAACCGACCATCATTCTCGACTTTTTATATATAATGGATTATATCAAATTACTTTTGTGGTTACTTCACTGTATTAAAACATTATTAACATGCTTAATGTTCATTATTTAATTTATTAAATCCAATAATATTCATTATTGAATTATAATAAATTCATCAAAATCAAAGTTATATAATTATTATCAAATTTATATTTCGTTTGTCCTTGACTTGACTTGAGGTAATTTTTTAGAACTATAATTATTTTTTTCATAATTTAATTCAGTTTGAAGTTATTTTCAAAATACCATTTAATTCAAATTTTTTTTAATAACTTCGTAAATATACGTATTATATAAAAGGTTTTTATTTGTTTGAATTATTAATTGAATAATACATATAGCATGTTTGAGTGATACAGGTAGCGGACGTCTTGAAGTTATACGGAACCAAAGGTAATTATGGCGATAACTCGATGTGTTAATTGCAAATTTCAAGTTTTTGCAATTATTTAGTTAGGAACGGATGTTGTAAATGGTATTCACACAAATTATTTTAATTTTTTTCATTTAGGATAATAATTTTATATTTTTTTCTAAATTCCATATATAGTAAAGACAAGTAAAAAGTTTTAGTTTTGTCAGATATATATTCTATGTATTTAGGTATGTATGTGTTCATAATATAAATACTAAATAACTTAGTGTTTTTTTATGTATACTACTTATTCATTTATAAATGTATAAATATTATTTTTATTAAAGATTAAATAAATAAGTATTATATATAAACCTTTATTTTACGTAATATTTTCGTATTTAAGATAATTTATTACTATAGTAATGTAATGGTCACGAGTTAAAACAAATGTCTGGTTACTCTATATCTACAATGAGTTGTCGAAATTATCAATACAAATACATATTTCACGGAACGTAACTTTCTTTTGTACGTAACAAGTTCTCTCACGCCTCTTCGTTTCGACATATTTTAATGTTTGCTGATTTTTTCTTTGCTTTGTTTTAATGTTAGCGTAAAATTTGAATTATATGACCGGTGTTGTGTAATATTTTTCTAACAATATAGTCTTTCTATTTCTATTATATTAGTTACGTTACGTTTAGAAAGACCTTATACATATATATTTAAATATAAATATTTATTACATGATATATATATACTTAACAAATGTATAAGGCTGAATATATAATGAAAAAAATACACACATTTATATAAGTATTAATTTATAATTTTAAAGCCAGTTTATTATTTTTTTTTCATAAAAATATATATTTTATATAAGTATATGTTTTAAATGAAGGTAACAGTATTAGATGAAGAAGACCTGTCTCAAATCAATCTGATCGCTTCCATTAAATCCGAAATGGAATCAGGAACCTTGGAGCATCCAATCTCTGACCACCACGCCGCTCTACTTCAGCAGGTCGTGAGAAACACTTATGTAAATCCAAGGAATCGATTAACTTAGATGCGCGATACTTTGCGACTAGCGGCATACAAATGGAAAGTGCATAGCGTTGCGCAACTGTCTTGCAATCTCTTAGAGATGCACCTCATGAGATGGACATTAGACACCTTTACGTGAATGCAGTTAAGGATTATATTCGTGTGATAAATATATAGCTTAGTAACATTTGTTTGCTTAGAAAATGATGGGCTTCGCTGTTACGTTGCGTTTACGAGCTCACGATCGAAGTAGGCGTAGACGTTAATTAATATAGCTTCGTAATATCATTATTTAATTTACTAAGCACTACATGGCTCTAGACAGTTACAGAGTAGGTACGACTTTTAGGTCTCTTTATTTTATTATAAATAAATAGTATTTATGGGCTTCAAAAATATTTTCCAAAGTATGGGATATTTTCCAGAGTTAATTATTATATTTTAATTCATTGTTATCGCTGAGAATTAATGTATAAACTTGAAACTTTTTTTTTATCTTTGTGTAGATTTACATTTATAAAAATTTACATGATCCCACACACAAGTTATACGTTATAATGACAATTAATTTCCCACGCGCCCGGACATCCTGTCTCGTATTAGGCGCAGCTCGTGCGCGTTTCCTTACTAGGTTACCACTAAACACACGTAAAACACATCCGCAGCACATTGTCACTAGCACTTACCGATAATTGGGAGTAAAGCGAGCACGAGCCACACGGGAGACATGTTGCCGCGAGGAGTGTCGCGAATCGACTGCCGCAGCGAGCGCCTGCGCCGCCCGCCCGCTGAAAGCCCGCCCGGCACCTTGAAAGGTTATAGTATACAGATCTATGTAATGACTATATATTTTTTTTTTAGGCGGTAGCTTTGATGTATTACGATCTTAGTATATTTTTTAAAATAAGTTAATCAATATGAAGTACCAATTGTTATAGACCAATTTCCAAAAGTATAAAGAAGTATAGTTGTAATATGTAATTTTAAATTAATTATATACAAGTAAAAACCTCTTCGATATTAAAAATATATAATCCATAAATCATGGCTCTATTTATTTGCTCTGACAGAAAGAGAAGCGTCTAACATGATATAGTCTAAAGGCTGAACCCGAATTGCGCAGAACATATACGTGAATCAGATAGTGGAACTTTGATGCAACAATACTTAAGATGTCCGTTTATGCTATTATATCGATATGTCCTTTAATATTAATTAATATTTTAAAAAAGTTATGAAATTCTTAACTCTATTTTCTAAAACATACATTTGAATGAATTTCGTATATATTTTTGTATTTCATATTTAATATTTAAAAAGAATTTTCAGTAAACTGTTATAACCATCAGAAAAATAAAAATCTATTAACATATGTCACATTAACAATGATTATATTATTATTTTTTTATTATAAATTACTTAAACAATAAAAGAATTTAAATAAAGAAATTAAGGAAAAGATTTATTTCTACCGCCTACTTGTCGTTTTTAGACATAATCTATTGTCATACACCTCGACTAATACCTTAACCTGAATGCCAATAAATAGTTAATGTATTGAGCAATTGTTTATCCATAATGAAACAAACACTAATTTAAATATTAATATTACTAATTTGTTTTTAAATTAAACTAGATATTATACACGGGTCCTATTTAGTTCAGATATTTAAACAAAGTTCAAATATTTTATAGATATTTATATACACTCACTGACGTGGAAAATGTTGTTTTGCCTTATGAAAGAGTAAAAAAAAATAAAATACTTATATCGTTATTAAAAATAGGCTTTGATATCAGAACGGTGAAAATTTAAGATTGTAAATGTTTTTTATGTTGTCAATCATAAAAAAAATTAACAATTTTGACCCCAAAAAAAAACATAGGATTGATGCTCAGGCATAAAAAAAATAGCTCACGTTCTATTTTAAGACCTACTGAATATAAAATTATATAAGAATCACTCAAGCTGATATGAATGAGTTTGGATAAAAACACTGTGACACGAGAATTATATATTTTAGAAAAACTTTTTGTAGGAATTTAGCTTTTATTCACGACATTTCTTTCATATGTTCCACGAATATCACGTTTTAGTATGAGTTTTTATGTAAATAAAGTAACAGAATAGACAGAAAAAGTAACAGGATACAGACTGTTACTTTACTCTTACTTATTCGCTGAAAAGTGACGCTTTAACTTATAAGTAAAAAAATAATAGTCGAGATATGTTACTTTAATCTTACTAATTCTCTGAGACTTTGTTACTTACTTTAGTGGTGCTTTTAATTGAGCCAAGCGAGCGGAAAGGACGGAGCGCTCTATGTGAGACTTATCTGATTGAATGACCGGGGTTGGCGTTTAAACGACTCATCCAAGACTCATCAAGACGAAATTTTGCACACATGTTAAGAAAGTTCACACAGTGGTTTAAAAAATTATAAAAAAATCTGTGGTGTTGAGGAGTAATAATTGTGTAAAAAATCCCCATAGGCAAAAACCAGACCGACGCAATAACACGACTGGAAACCTATTTAAAATAAATATTTCTCGATTACCGCATCTACATTAGTGTTGCAGAGTGCTTCAATAAATGATTTGTTGAAATAAAACTATTTTTACGGATTAAAACTCGCGTATAATTTGGTTACATTTTGATTTTTAACCCGACGAGATGTAAGTGTCTGTCTTAAGGACAGACATTTACTTCTCGTCTACCCGTGAACACGATTACTGCAAAGTATTCGAAACGTCGGGTTAAAAATGAAAATGTAACCAAATTATACGCGAGAATTAGTCCGTAAAAATAGTTTTATTTCAAATGTGTACTCGTGAAAATCTAAGAAAATGATTTCTTCTTCCTCTGCTCTTTTCGCTCAATATGTAAACGGCACCCGAGATTTCGGGTGCGCAGCGAGTCGAAACTGAGTCTCTGGTTGCGCCCCTAGTAGAAAATGCGCCCTAGTTAAAAAATGTAAATAATAATTTTATCATCATATAGTTTTAGTTTTATTTGTAGCACAATGTTATTGTGTGTAAGTGTAAATAAACTGGATACTAGTTAGCAGCGTGCGGCTGGGAACAAAGCCAAAAGATCGCTACTAAAAAAGCGCGCGCAAAATTTCCCCATGCAAAGTCTATGGGAAAAATTAATTTTTTGACTAATTACTGCAATTAGGCTAATGAGATTTGAGAGTTGTCACTATTTTTCAGCAGTGTAGCATAATGAGACCTTTGATTTGAGCCATCAACGATATTTTTCCCTTTAGTGGTTCTCGAGCTACAGTGTGCCAACGAAATCGCTTCCTGCATTAATATATAAGATTTTCTTAATGAGTTGCATTGTACTCTAGGAAACTTATACGTGGTCTCTCGCGTTGTGTCACGATATCATATTACTATATATACTATAGAACTACAAAACCTTGTACTAATAGTATATGAAACTTATATATAACTTAATATAGTAAATATATAATGTTATTATATTTGTATGTAAACTTTCGTGATTATATTATCCGGATGTACTCATGTAAATACAATTTGCATTTGTCCGATTGGCAGCCGTCATTCGGCCATGCTCCGAATGTTGAATGCTGAATGAGGACTGCGAATGGTTTGAAACTAGTTGGTTGAATTCCAATAAATATATCTAATAATATTATTATTTAGACATATATTATTTTAGTTTATAATTTAATTATATTTATATTAAAGTATACATGTTTATTGTTAAACGTAAAGGTTAATATTACTTAATCATAAAAGGATTCTGGTTTAGATCAGGTGGTTTAGTGAAGAACTCACGAACATTTACGTAATGAGAGTCATTTTATAAGTGTTTACAATATATATACAAAATAACAAGAAAAACAATATGTTATATACGTCTTAGGTTTTAATATCGATTCGTTAGGTCATGTTTTAATGCTTTATAAATTTTAATCTTAAGTTATATAATTATATCCTATATTATATAGCAGCAAAGTATGTTTGTTTATACGCGTTAATCTTCGAAATTACCGGATGGATTTAAAAATACTTTCTGATTATTACAGGCAGTTAATAAAAATACCATTAACAAGTGGTATTGTGGGTAACAGCTAGTTCAAATAAAAACAGAATTCACATTAAGAATAGCATATAAAAATTATATGCATTATTGTACTTTGAATGCGTTGATGTCTTTCGTATGAAATTTAATAAAAAATGTTCTAACCAATTTTTTATTTATTACTATTTTTTTGTTAAATAAGATTTATATCGATTATAAATGTAAAGAAATATTTAAAATAATCGAAAGAATCAATAAATTCTATTATTTCACATATTAATTATTGTAAATTATCAGTAACAAAAAAAAAATATTATTTTTATTTATTTTACTTATTTTTAGTTTACTTATTTAATATATTTAGTCATACGGTTAATAGTTATGTAATAACAGTTTTTAGTAACATAGATGTTCTGAACGTACTTACCACTTACTCTATAGTTTACTTAAGTTAAAAAGTAAGTGGTAAGTACGTTTAGATACTTATCTAGAAAAGTAAAAGTAACGACGAAAACGTCATTAAAATCACTTTAACGTAGGGGTTGGAAGTCACCACCACTTATTGTGGTTTTGTGTCCAAAAAAAACAATTTAAATTATTATTTTTGTTACATTAATAATTATAATGCTTGCTTTTTATAAAATAACTAACATCTTTGCGTTCGATTTTTTGTCTTTGTTTTACATTGAAAATTAAATTATAGAGGAAACGCTTCTTTTGTAATTTAAGGATATGTATAATATAGATATAATTATTGTATATTATAAAGTATAAATTATTTTGATAGATGGTCTAGCTGAAGGTTAATCATGTCATATCCAATTGATATCTGAAAATATGAGAAATGGTAGAGGCGTTGTCACGCTGCATGATTGTGATGCGGCTCTTTTTTTTTTTTTTTTTTTTTTTTTTTTCCGTTGGAAAAACCCGTTACGGGTACCCCGTCGGCCCAGGGGGGTGACGGCTGGGGGGTTATGTGGGACTACCCGGCAGCATAGAGGATGCTGTCATTTTTAAGGCTACCCACTAAAAAACCAACGGTTGCCCTCTTTGCCGTGATGGGACTCTGGTGAAGTAGTTCTGTATAACCTAATACTGTATAACCTGTATCTGTCCACCTCTTGAGTTAAACAGATCCTGTTATATCCCATTATGAGGATGATTCCGTTGCGTTTAAGTGGATATCCTGGCGATCTCTGTGTCGACAAGTCACACTGTTCCCACCCTCCCCTGGGTCAGGCGGTTATTCATAGAGGATTACAAAAGCCATAGAGACAATGTTGTATATCATTATAATATAAACCATTCATCATTATGTGGTTATTCATTCAGCGATAGAATCTCTTGTCTTATCTCAGGTCATGTTATTTTTATTTCTTGACCGCTAGCTCATTATGAACTATGGCAAAATAAAATTGCTGTATTATATAACACTTTTAAAACTGTGTCGCTTGAAATTTTAAATATTTTGATATTTTAGTGTTTCAATATTTTCTATAACTGTAAGAAAAATACTAAAATAAAGAAATTCAGCGAAGATATATCTTATCATTATTTATTGTATAATTTCCAAGAGGTGTCTTGAATATTAAAAAGTATTTCTGTACCGTTGGTTGTAAAAAGAAAATTGACTGCAATGAATTAATAACATTTACATAACTTTATCAAGCAGGTCATCATGGATGGCTACTAATATTGCTAATATCTGAAGAATAGAAGATATCTTAACATTCAGCTAAGTACCAGTTTAAAGATGACACACAACAATATATAAAAAAGATCTTTTTTGTAATTAAAAAAATACTAATATGAGATATTCGAATCACAAAAAAATACTGCATCGAATAATTTTTTTTCGAAATTCTTTTCCTTTTATACGCTTTTGTTTTTTTTTGCAATGTTTAAACTTTTTTTTTCTCTGGTATGAAATTATATTGCGAAATACCATAAGACAACTTTCTGACGTCGATATATATATATATATACAGGTATAGATGTCAGATATTAATGCCAGCAATCTTAATATATGATAAGCATTTAATTATTAATAAGCATATTATAATCATCTATTATAATTGCAACATTATTAGTTAATTGTTTAAAAATAAAAGAATACAATAGTTATTTAGATCAATTTCAAATAATTGTCTATTTCCACTGTAACCCTTTCTTATTCTCATAGTTTAAAACGTATTCACGCGATTCACAGTACTGTCTACGTAATTGTAATATTGTATTGTGTGTTTTGCTCGAACAGACGTGACCTCGGCATGACCTTTAGAAGATGCTTACATTCCAAATAGGTGAAGATTTCCCAAGCACTGAACGGTATGATGAGCTAGAATTTTATTTTGTAAATTATCAATTATATCGTAAATTTCTGTGGGAACCAATTCGTCATAAGAGAAATTTAAAAGTATTTACAGAAGATATATAATAGAATGTTATATTTAATTAGGACAAGTTCTAAGTCTCACGAGAGTCGTTAGACTAAAAATCAAAGGTAGCCATTAGAAACCCAATTTAACTCAGCTGATACATATCATTGTCTGATTCCCACAGCCGATGTAATACAGTAATTGAGTAAAACATTAATCATATTAAAAAATAATTGTAACATCAAACGCGGTTCATTCAATTCACCATGTTTCTTGAAGGTTTTCCGTTCTCTGAAGATACTAGATCTACTCTCAATGCCCATTGCTGTTTTATATATGATTTTTTATATAATATGCTGTATATTTTAATATGTCGGTGCATAATTTGCCGGATTTTTGTTATTATCTTTATAAAATTTTTATAAATTTCATGTTAGTGATGTCCAAATATATATCTTATTTATTAAATTTTTACGCTATGAAAGACTAATATTATGATATGTATTGTTGTATATATTAAATATATACATATATATATATCGATCCCTAAATTTGATATTGATAGCGTCATAGACGTTATTGGTACGATTTTTTTTATAGTTTTACTTTTTCTTGTAAATTTATATTAGATTTAAAGATATATAACATAACTTTATATACCACCCTTTAAATTATTAAACTTTTTGTATAATGATTAATTAATTATTCATTAATGTTCATACATAATTATTTCTGCATTGTCTTAACAGTTTTGATAAGCGTTTGTAAAAGGTATTGTGTTATAACAAAAAGTAACTAATTAAATTATCTTTCTATTCTTTTTATAACAATGTGTTTTGTTAATGTTCATTATACACAGAACTGTTATTTATTTTCTGAGACTGAGACTATTCTTTTTCAAATTATATTGAAATAGCATATCTTTTATAAATATAAAATATATCTGTGTTTTGAGTTCACGGCGCGGTTCTGACACGTTCAGAGCTCATAACAGCCCCAAATGGGCTCGAAACTGCTCAGGCAAATGCAGATATTCACTTGAATACAACCGTATAATTGTATATAATAATTATAAAATAATAATAGTAATAAAATAGATCACAAAATTGATGCATAGATGTAAAATAGCTTTAC
The DNA here is from genome assembly GCA_959347395.1 of Mechanitis mazaeus. Taxonomy (NCBI): domain Eukaryota; kingdom Metazoa; phylum Arthropoda; class Insecta; order Lepidoptera; family Nymphalidae; genus Mechanitis; species Mechanitis mazaeus. The sequence goes on from OY365750.1 coordinate 12,566,198, forward strand.
CAATCCATTTATAGTATTCATAAAATATGAATTTAGTGTTTTATTAAATAAACGGTTCAAATCGATTATCCAGACGATTGTATGCAAATATAAATCGTGCGATCAAAACGTGATGTATCGATGAGAATCACTCGGTTTTATTTGTTTTACGAATACTCGAATTCGTTATACAAAATTATATTTTATCTTGTTTATTTTGATTTGTGTCTTTGGTATTTTATAAACAGAGAGTTCAAGTTAAAAGCTTGTAAAATATATTTTTAACAAAGTTTTAGTAATTGTAATTAACTTAATAGTTATATATACATATTATATTACACATTAGCGAGTATTACATACAGCACTTAAAAGTCATCTTCCTTCTTATCCAGTTTCTTACACAACTCTATACATGTAAGCGGTGGTAATAAAAACGGTATATTATAAATGTTTAGTACCTCCTTATGACGACGGATGCAATTATATATTATATAAGATTTAATTAGTAAACTAAATACTCTTTAATGAATGTCGGTTGACATCTCTCTCTCTCTCTCTCTCTCTCTCTCTCTCTCTCTCTCTATAATGTAGCTTTACTTTAACAAAACCTTTAATTAAATTAAAACATCAAAATTCTATTTTTCAAATTTACGTATTATTATGAATATTTTAACAATAACTAGGTTCCGCCGGTAGCTTCTTCCTCTTGGATTTTCATAACCTTTTTGTTAACATTAAAAGTAATTAGTATTATAAGTATTTTTAAATCAGAGATTGTTAATTTGCTGTCATTTATTTATTCTAGATTTTTGCGATCTATCCGTACAGTATGTTTTAAGTTCATAAAGACAGAGAGACATGACTGAGAAGCTTCATTTCAAAATATAGATGGACGTGATTCATAGTCACAGGTTTACAGCACAAAGACTGACCTAATGATAGGAATGTACAGATCCTGGTTTTATCACAAAAGCGTCATCTGATGACTCGACTGTGACGGATCTGGTTGAATGTCAAGAACCTATAAATATAACAAATTAATGGATTGGATTATAACTATACTATAAATCGATTTTGTTACATAAAGATGAAACAATGTTCGAATATTGGCCAAGCTAATTTTGATGTTTTTGATATGGTAGTCTTTAAGCTTTATATTCTTAAAACTAATTTCGGCCAAGGCTGACCGAGTCTCTTCGGCCATGCAATCTTAAGATTCTATGTCTTACCCACTTTGATTAATGATGTATAGGTTGTTTACTCATCTGTAAGTAAATGTTTAAGACAGGTTTTACTGTATGTAATAAATATCAGTTCTGCAAACTTTAAATCATCTATCTTTATATTAACTTTGAAATACAAATTGCTATATATTTATCTATATGAACAGATTTTTTTGTAATTAACGTATTAAAGAAATTAATTAAATATTTTATAGAAAATAAATTTATAAAAAAAATGTTTTAAGGGTCAAAGCTAACAGTGGTTCGAAAAAATATATAAAGTCAATGTAATTTTTTTATATGTGATAATTTGTAGCAAATTTTTTTGAACGGAAAGTTAAAATATATACAATATGCCCTGGAATTATTTGTGATATACATACAAGAAGACACAAGTCCAGTTAGTTACTCTGTCCGTGAACCAATTGTTCTTCACGGTGGCTGCACTGCACCGGACGAGACCAGCAATGTGTTCCTCAATACTTGATGAACTATTGTTATTTTTTCATTAGTGGAGTAATATCATTGAATTATGAAATATGATCACATTATCAGAAACTTATAATCTTATAAAATACTAGCTGTTACTCGCGGATAGACCCGCGGACGAACGATTATATTTATTATTAAGATAACTAAGAGTAGTAGCGGAATGCTACAAAGCCTATAGCTTTCCCCATTAAACTGACTATCAGAAAGAATTTTTAAAGCTATTGGATTGTTCCGAAGATCAGTGTGTTTAAACAAACACAATTTTCCTCAAAATAATATTAGTAAAGATAATACCTATTAAAGAAGTAAAACTTTATTGTTTGACTTGTTGTTTTGAAACAAATATTTATATTAATATTATAAAACGGATAAGTTTGTGTGTTTAAACGCGCTTTTTTTTTTTTCAAATTTTTGAAACTACCAAATTTGTTTAAAAATGTTTTTCTTATTATGATAGGCAGGTTCATGAGAAAGGCTATCTAGCATCAGGCTAGTACTCTTAGTAGTCTTAATAGTAAATAAGATCGTTCGTCTGCGTGTGGAGCTGCGAGTAACTGCTAGTTTAAAGATAAAATCCGCCTTAAGCTTAAGGTTTCCTAATAATTTAGATTAACTGCGAACAATTGTGTGCTATAAATGTTTCCCATAACACGCATTGTGTTAAAAATGAATATGGCTACTAAAAACTTGTTCACGGTGTTGCAATTTGTCACTAGAGTAATAAATACAGTTAGAATTGCAAAAAATAATAATCTTAGTAATTTGTCGAAAATATCGCAAATTGACTCAACACTGCTTCTCTTAATCATGTCGGAATCGAAAGCTCTCGGTGTCAATTACTCATCCATGGTAAATATGATATATCTTGGACAATCTATTTGTTTACATAATGTATGAGCAAAACTATTATATTCGGTAGTTGAAGTTCAGTCTTTTAGTTTAATTACGTATAAAATTATCCGGCTGCACTCAGATTAAGTATCTCGAAAATATTATTAATGAGCTCGAAGCATGGCGAAACCGTGGCGTGAAGTGCGTGCAGCTTTTTCGGCGCGCCTTTTTCAGAGAAAAGGAAATACTCCCAGCTTAAGAAGGATGGGTTTAGGTAAATTCCGATAAAATTAATGAAAGAACCAGATAATTATTTATAATGGTAATGATGGACTACGGAAGTTTTACTAAAAAAATATATATTTTGGTATAAAGTTTTCGATGTTATTACTATTTGTTATTGTCAAAATTATATAAAGATGAAGTGTAATAGTGTTATTTAAATGGTATATTTAATGAAGGCGGAAAACATGAAGACTCTCAGCGGGAGTGCAACCAATATCTATGGATCCGACACGCCATAGCCACTGACCGGCTCGTGAGAACGAATTGTTGAAAAGAATTTAATACTTTTTTATCCACTTTTGTGAAAGAAAAAGTACAAATGATGAAGACCTAAGAAAAAAAAATTTAAGCTTATTTAAAATGCGTTCTTATGCTTATTATAATACTACAAAATATGATCAAATAGGGTGTCTGGCAATTTGTTAACAATTCTGCATGTTTCTTAATTCCCTTCGAAGTTGTTGTAAGGCATAAAATTATTATTATAATAATACTTTAAGTCGTGTTTAATTATTCTTTTTTTTCCTCCTCACATATCAAGAATGACTGTGATTCTAACAGTCAATACTATAAAATATTAATATCATAAATAAAATACAAGATTGTCTAAAGAGTTTCTTGCGAATTCCTCACCATTGATTTACACTTTTAAAACGTATAACTAGAGAATAACGTTCCATAACTGCAATCTATGCCTATATGAATTTTAAAAAAAATATTATGTAAAGCTTATCGATCTCTAGAATATAAAGTAAAAATACTTTTGTAAGTATTTAATAACAATCAGTTTGTCCAATTTAATAATAATTAATTATTTCAAATATTACAATCATTAACAGCTCATTCAAAAATAAAAATAAATTAAACAAAACTACAAATTAAAAAGGGTACATAATTCACTCAAGTGCGTGTTATTTAACAACCTTTGCGTAACCTTAGAATGGCCGGCGCAGGCGCATCCTGATATCACGGAACTAACTCATGGACGAGATGATTATCACAACAGGATCTGATTGAGATACGGAATTAAATGATCCACAATTTATTTCAAGAATTGTAGTTTGTTGAATAAATAAATTTAGAAACAAAAAAAATTACCCGACATGTCTATGTCGGGTAATTTTTTCTGTCTAGATAGAATATTTAAAAAGCTAAATTCATCTAAGCGAGAAGCGATACAGTAGCTCAATTTCTTGAGCAAACGGTCGGTTTCCCAAAAGTTGTGGTTTAAAATCATTCATATGGATAAATGTTTAATAACATAATTTATTTAAAACAGAACAAACTTTATTATAATAGACAAAAAGGATTTAAAATCATTTATTATTAAAGAAAAACTTGAATTTAATTAACGGGTTGTAACCGATCTCTACAAAGCTTATTAAAAAGCTCAGTGGAGACAAGCATCTTGCTTTTGTTCCGGTCTTCCATTCTTGAAGCTTTCTCATAATTATCGTGATTTGATTGGTTGAGATAACTGTCATGAACTATGTTTATGATGCATACTTTATATATTATGCAATATAAAATTTTAATTATTTGTACAAATGCTGAACAGTAAAATGGTTTTAAAGCAATGCATATACATGTTAGAAATGAATCACCCGGCCACGTCTATTTTATTGTAAGAACGTGATAAACTCAGCAACTGCAGAATCGATTTATATATACAGTCTTTAAAAATAGAAAGCGTGGTTCCTGAGTAAGGTTTAGGTGTACAAAACATTATAGTTTTATATAAATTAAAAGAAATATAACGATTTTTAATGAGGTCGCAAAAAATCTTGACTAAATTAATAAACAACTTATAAGAAAGAATTAATTCGCTTTTTAACATCAACAGAAACGGTTAAGACAACAAAACTGAGGACGAAATCTCGTTTATGTACAGTACGAAATCAATTAATGTACTCAAATTTAATTACAATTACAATACTTGATGGTACAATTTAGGTTAAATTATAATTAATATTCTAATTCTATCCTATCTAATCATAGTTGTGAAGATACAAATTAATTCAGTCAACTATTCAAGAACATTGAAACCGTTTTGAAAAAATGAGCCGCTAATGCTGTGAAGTATATTCACGCGATAGTATAATTGTTTTCGCGGTTGCGACATGTGCAGAGACATTCAAGGGAGACAATGTTTAGTCTCACGAACACGCCGATGATTCTCACGGGTGCCGAAGGTCGTGGATTTTGTTCTTACAACACGATTTAAATTATTTGATTTCATAACGCCTGGGGGCGTACTTAGCAAGTGGTTAGTGAATCACGCAAATATATTGAAGGATATAGTTATTGATTTTATCAGCGATCATTAGGGATCTCATTGTTCGATTTTGGTTTCGTTAGGAATTTTTTCAAATTTTTTTATCATTGTTTTTTGACTACAAGTGCTCAGAACTAACTAATGACAAACAGGAGTTTGGCCTTGTCTGTTCTGAGCAATTTTAGAAGCAGCTGTATAAAGTATTTTTTTTTTATATGTTTTTTTCTTATTTGACAAAGCTAAGGTGATGATTGTAAAGCGCAGAGGTGCTATGTATGTTATTTAATACAATGTTTACCCGGCCCTATTTGTTGCAAATGATGGTGAAATCATGATATAAATGATGAGAAGTACGAATAAAAGTATTCTGTTCTGATATCTTTTCACCTAAAGGTTGTCTGTTAGAGATTGCTTTTAGCAATAAGACCGCCTTTGCATATTATTCTGTTTCTCGTGTTCGTGTTTCATTTAATATTGTAAGTTTTTCCTTTTTGTTTTTATTTTATTTTTTATTTTTGTATTGTCTAATATGCAATAAAGTGCTTATCTATCTATCTATCTATCTACAATATAAAATCACTTATACTAAGCAACAAACAGTTATGTCAATACAAAAAAAAAAATAAACACAGAGTTACAGAAGTAAAGGAAATAATAACAAAATAAGTTCTTTTTTAATAGGTAATTTTTTTCGCAGTGTATATGCTTATTATTTTTATTTATGTATTAATTTTTTAAGTATTAATTGTGTAATAAAGTGGCTGCTTTAGTTTAATAAGTGTAAGATATGATAATGTTTTATTTATAACCCAATAAGTTATCATATTTTCCAAAACATACGAAGCAAGTAAACAAATATTACTAAAAAGTAACAATATTTACATAGAAAACAAAAACAAGTATCTTGAAACAAACAAAAAATAAATAGTTTCCGTCCCTAGCCACTAATAAAGTGACATTAAAGAATTATATTTGAAGTTGACAGATTAGCATTGAGCAGTTGACATTTACATTTTCCCGCCCTGGGGCTTGGGATTAGATAACTTGCTTTCACTCCCGGTATATCACGAATGATCCCAAAAGCTAGGGTTACTATTTACGAAAAGGTCATTGTCCTTTTATACAATTTTTTATTAATAATTGTATTACAAAAATAAAAGGAATACAAACATAATTAATAAATATTGATTTACTTTATTAAAAAATATATCAAATTTCCTTTCTTAACTAAAACAAATTTCAAACTAATCATCAATATATATATTTCGCAAATTGGTCAAATGATCTAGTATTTTATTTGAGGAAAATAAAAATAATAATTAAAATGCATTATTTAGTTTAATTATTTAAGCGGTGATTGATAACCCTACTTTCACGTACAGCTTCCGCGAGGTGATCTGGCGCATCATGACCTGTGACCCTTGTGCAGAGACTTTACTATATCAATTGCGCAACAGTTAAATAGGACAAACAAACAATAAAGAATTCAATTCTCAGTATCTATACATGTTTACCATAAACTAGCTATTACACGGGGTTCCAGCTGCGGACGATTGAATTTATTTACAATTAAAATAATTTAAACCAGTAGCCTATAACCATTCTCATAAATTTGCGTTTAATAATTAGAAAGAATTTTTCAAATACATGCAATGGTTACGAAGATAAGTGCGCTTAAAATGCTAACTTTTCTATATTAATACAGATTATATAAATAATTCAATATTTTTATCGTTTAGAATTTTTAGAATCATAGAGACTAAAAAGTCGAAATAGGACAATAATGGTATATACTTTAATAATAGTTTACTTTTCGGGTACGTAATATTTGTGAAGCAGTATTTTATGATCACCAAATCTAAAACAATCTTAAAAGATTGTTATTAATGTTAAGTGTAGATATATATGACCTTCAGTAATACTGGTTACGTTAAACAGTGAAACTAATTTCTCCAATACACGACGCAAAAAGACTTCCGACAGAACATCTTTGCGTGGTTTGTTTTTATATGATTTTCGCATTCGTATTAGTTCACGCGATTTCCTTGTGGTTATAAATAATGAAAACAATTCAAGAAACCACGTCGTACTGACCTAATGGCGTGTCAGTAATCTATATAATACTTATTAAAAGTAGATATACTTTAGGATTTTAAGGGCTAATACATTAAACATAATTATTTTAACAGATGTCAAAAAGCATATATATATGTTATTATACATTACTATCTAATTGTAATCGTGTAAACACTATCAGAATTTGCTGGAGTAGTTATGAATTCATTCGGGCTACTTATTTTAAAGCTTGGAGCAATCTCGGACCGTAAATTTCATGTAACATTTATTTAAAATATTAAAATTTATTATTTTATGTTATAAATATAAGTAAATAAAAAAACTGTTGAAAATACCGACCATTCTGGTCGATATTTTCTTGCTACTTCGTACATAGACGTAACATTTAAAAGTTATTAAAAACAATCTCAGATTTCAATAAACCAATATTTTAGCTGTGTATATAATTGCTATAAGCGAAAGGTTAGCCATCATGTTGTGTAATACTTGGTCAAGATTGATTTAACTGATTGAGAATCTAAGATAGACATCATGGTTTTATTATTTTTTTGACAAACGATCATACCTACGGACTTTTTATTTAGAATTATTGTAATTCTAAAAGTAAATATAAAAGTTTTGGAAGCACTGTAAAAAGCTATCTCTTTTTAATAATCCAGTAATTAATATAAAATTATTATTTTTTATTAAATATTATCATGTCACGAATATTAAAAACCTTTTTCGCCAACCACATACATTATTTAAATTAAAGGGCTACAACTAAAACAAAACGAAACCAAAAAAAAGCGGAAGTCATTTTTTAGAAAAGTAGATACCGTCCAAAGCTTCAATAATAATACAGCTATTCCAATTCTGGTAATGTTGTAACAAAAAAGTAATGCCTATTTCGGCCAGTGGTATAATCAAACAGATTGATGATAAACCTCGCATCCGTTACGTAACAGTAAAACAATTGATGAAAAAGAAAACATCTTGAACAAATTCGTCAGAGGCGGTGTTAACACTACAATCGGGTTTCAATTTTAAAATGCCAATCATTCGAACTTTCATAGAACAATAGTGTACAGATATATATAGACTATAGTAGTACATGAAGTAATAAATAACAATGGATGAATATTAAGGTCTTTCACTTGGATCTTCGTCTATTTTTTTTTTTATATCACTTGTCAGTTTTGAGATGGTGCAATGTTTTAATAAAAAATTACATTTGGCTTGATGTCACTAATATATATATATATATATATATATATATATATAAAAATCGTTGAATATTAAATATACAATAAAATATGACTATTAAAGTATTGAATGTTGTAGAAATAATAGAATAATTTAGAAGTTTCATAAACCTTTGTGATGTTGACATTTTAGTAACCTCTGGAATGTTGGCAGTACTTCGTTAGTGAATACCGTATGTGTTGTAGATGTCACAACACAAGCTTTACCTATTAACAGACGATAGTTATATCTTATTGCATGTAGATATAAAGTATACGAATAGTTTTAGAAACGGATAGATATTGAGTAGCTTTGTATTTTTTATATTTCCTTATAACATTATGTACAAAAATAAGGTTGTGGAATAAATATTATTTATATTATTAAAATTCCTTTAGAGTTTTAAAGATGGGTAAAGTACAAAAAATATTAAGGCCAACGCAAAATTGAAATGCTCGTTATATTTTAACTATTTCTATTTTTGACTAAACATTAACAAATTTACACAAACATAACAATAGGTAAACTTATTTTTATATAAACCAATGTTTATTTAAACGTGTAAATATTCTTATTTTTGGCTAGCGGACAACAATATTTTACTACTTGTAGCAGTGGTTGCAATAAAAAAAAATGTACGGAATATTCCCTAAAATATATAATTAACGTTTTACATATAAAAATGTAGGATTATTCTAAAACATGAATCGTATAATGATCGTTTATTACGGAGTCAAGGACTAAAGAGACTAGCCGATGTCCTCGGCACATCCTTTCACGACCTACGGCTTTACAAATACTGAGTATTAACGCATATTTGTAAGACATAAAATTAACTAAATAAGTAAATGCAAATTGTATATTTTAATAAAATTGAGTGTTTTTCATTAAAATATTCAGGTGTTAGTTGGTAATATCACAAAACGTTGCAAAACTTGTAGTTACATGACACTAGGTCATAGGTGATGTCAGCAGTGTTTGGTATATTGTACTTTGTTGTCTATGTAATAAACAATATAAGTAAAAAAATAAAATTACGAAATACACAATTCATTTTGAGTGTTATCTAAGATTAGTTACCGGTGTCTTCTGACGTATAGTTAATGTAATGCAGCAGATAAAATGAAACTACTAACAAATGTTTTTATTAAATAAAATTATGATATATGTAGGAATATATATTTAGAGACAACCCAATTGTTAACACGTGATGAAGCGACGAGAAGTTAATGATACACATAGTTGACAGTTGACGCCAATCTGATCTCCGAGGCGTATGCTTGTAATTAGATCCAAAATGCATATATTTACTTGTAATCTTATATATACTATTAACTTGTTACTGGAGTGAGCAGAATATCAGATAAATATATTGAAATTTAAATATATGATTTATAATTAAAAAAGTAAAATCATATTTAAAAAAAAGAGAAGAGTTAAAAAATTAACTCATGAGTTTAATTACTTTTTAAAGATATTACTGACGATATAATTGTATAAATTTGGTTATCAACTAAACTTAAGAAACTATTATTATGGCGTCGTTAGATAAAATTATTAAATAATAATTTATTTAACATGAGAATATTAATTAGATATTACATATTAATCACTCATATATTTATCTTATAGAAAATTACTAAATAGGATGAGTATAATCAGTTATGGTCAAACAATTTTTAAAAGGATCTAATACAGCTCTTTGCACAGAGCCGTCTATCCATAATGAAGTATTGACGAATTGTGTCAGTGTGACAGATTGCACCGCTATCGGTTGTGGCTATATTTCTAGGTTCGCTGTGGAATAGATCTAATTGGTAAGAGCTGATATGGCGGAAGACATTGTGGCAACGCACCAGCGCCACTTCCGCGCATTGTGGGTGGGAACTGTGTCGAGGGACACTTGCGACATTGTCTCTTGTTACTCAGAGCTGAAATATATAGAATAAAGAAAATTAAATTGTATCGGAATTTCTTCAACCCAGAACTTTTAGATATCTGTAAATAACGACTAAGAGAATGCCAAAAATAATGATCACCTTAAAGCTATATGAATTAAATAAAACCTCCTTAAGATGACTCTTAAATTATATTGTAGAATCTACCTTACAATATAAGTATATTAACCATTCACATAAGACCGGGATTTTTTTTTTAAATCATTTAAAACAGGACATAAGAAAATGCTTTGCAAAATCGTCTTAGTATTACGGACGCTTCAAATTTGCGTTTATAACTTAAGTATTGGTAAATGTGCAAGCTAAGAATTTCAAATTTAAGTGATATAAATTTTACCTATTGTATAACAATACATGTGCCAGGAGGCGGGTAATACAATTCTATATTTTCAAATACAATTATTTTGTCATATTATTCCGACATATATATAAATAGTTTTGTAATCAGTAACTACGGTATTGTTAGCGATGGGTTTTAAATTTATCTTTGTTTAACTGGAAGTGTTAACGTCCCGATTTGATAATAAATATTAATTTCTGAAAAGTTGATAGGCTAGTCTGCTAGTATAAACATGTTTTATTTGTTGTTACTAGATGTTACATTACCCCAACGGTCAAGAGGTTTCCAAAGAACAGTAATAAACTACCTGTCCAAAGTTTAGACGCTTTTTTTGTAGAGTATAAACAAATTGTTTTTAAATAAATTCATTTAGTAGAGAGATAAATCATTACAATTTATAACCTTTTAGAATGTATAGTTTTATGTCAAGTAAGAGACATAAAGATCACCGAAATAAAAAACAAAAACAATTTCTCTGACGTTTTATTTACAATATATTAATATTCTCTGTATCTTTGTTTTAGTTTGCTCGTTATCAGTTCAGGCACTGCACATACATCGTAAGCATCACATAGACTTTAAGTAACATTTTGACCTCACTTTTTCGTTATAAAATTTGTAAGTTTATTACGAATGCATGCTAATTATTAATCTCTTAAAAAAACATCTAAAATTACATATTATATAAAAACTACAGACATTGCACAACAAATCAATGCAAATAAATACTAATATTAAATATTCTAAAGAGACGAATACTATGGAAACTAATAACCTTACATATTGAATAAACAATCTGACTTAAAAGATTTCATATCTAAAAATATACACCATGTTAATGATCATCTACTTATTCTTTTTAAATAAAAACTTGCTGCAGCAGGAAATTCAAAATCAACAAATACTATCGCGAATTAGTATTTGAGTGAGAGTATCTCTTATTTGAGATTCATTTAGGGCCTATTGATATATACAAGTCAAGAATATAGATATAATCACAAAAATCAAGCAACCTATTTCAAAAACGACCAAAAATTTGTAAATTTAATAATAAACCTAGTGTTTACTTTTTTAATTGATAGATGGCGTAACCGACAGATATTCAAAGCTCTTAGCATTACTTTCCACCTACCTTTACAAACTACCCTCAAAATAAATAATATTCCCTAATCAAAGTGCATTTTAAAGTTTTTTTATATATAAATGACAATCAAATATATCCCGCGCAACAACTTGATAAAGCGTAAATAAATAATTTAATTTACTACTTTAGAAGTACAGACAATTTTTTATATATTTCTTTAATATTCTAACCTCGTGATAAATATTATATGATTACCCAATAATTATGTAAAACCATTTTTTATGAAGCAAAATTTTGGAATAAATCCTAGAACATACAAAATTAAAATACAAATAACTATATATCTAAATATGTAGTAATGCAAGTATATATATTAAATTACACGAAAAAGTGAGGTCGCCAAGAATTTCATTGATTAAACATCGAATTTGACATCATACATTTGACATCAACATATTAACAGTTAAATAATTGAATACAATCAGACAAATAGTTATTACAGATTAAAAAGACAAATAAAAAAAATATAAGTGATCAGAAAGGGATTTCAACATTTGAAATAAAACTATTTTTAATTTTAATACTTTGCAGTAATCGTGTTCACGGGTAGACGAGATGTAAGTGTCTGTCAGACAGACACTTAGTATTCGAAACGTTGGGTTAAAATCAAAATGTAAATAAATTATACGCGAGTTTTAATTCATTTATGAAAAATAGTTTTATTTCAAATGTGTACTCGTGAAAATCTAAGAAAATACTATGATTTCAACATTGTTATCTATTTTAACATTTATGACTTATGTATCGAGATGAGGGTTTCGAATATAACGCCATTTTGAAAACCTGGTTGAAATGGTATGTGGTAATCCGTTTCTTTGCCATAGCAAGTTACGCATCTCTCAATCAATGCGTCAACGCATCTCTTAAAAGATAAGCTGTTAATAAATGGCGTTGTTCAATTCACCTCCTTCATACATTCGTCTTAATTACACAGAATTGTACAACACAACATATTTAAACATAAAACATTTATTTATCCTAACATGCATTACAGAAAATTAAGCTTTTAGAACACCACTTGAAAGCCAATTAACAAAATTAACAATAAGTTAAGTACTTGCATTTAACAACCATTGAATAATGTAATAAAAGAAAATAGTTTTAAGAAGTTAAATGAAGTTTTCTAATAATTCATCAGTTAAACTAACTTTTTAAATTAAGAATTTTTAACAAATGAACATTCTTCTTAGTCCATGTTTAGTCCAATATTTTTATTACTCGTGATTTTTAAGATCCTGTGACAGCATAAATTTTAGAAGTCGCATTTCACTACTGATTAACATTATTTGGTTATTTTAGATTTCTTACGTTATTATTGTCTCCCATCTTGTCCCGTAATCGAAACTATAAATTAAAATTTATCATAAAATATAATTATCTTTTAAATATCTTAAAAGATAATATTTTCAAGTTTTATGTCTTTTTTTATTTTATTATGCACCTTACATTTGTTAATAATTTATAAAATTTTTTTAGATATATCGAAATTTCTGCATCAGTTTTGTATATTAGATAAATATACCAAATACAATAAAATTAATTATATAAATGTTTTTTTAAACATTATGCGACGTTATCGCATTATAAATTATATAATTTTTATTTTATGTTTCGTTGATGTGCGCATTTATGCTTAGGTGTTTCAATTACTATATTTATTTTCTTTTTCTTTTAAAAGGACGGCAAAACATATCTTGTTTAATTATTAGTAATATTACAGACCTTTTCCTATATCAGAAATTAAGCAACGTGAGTAGCGAAATGCAACTTCAGTTATTGCTTTGCAAGGTACAATTTCTAGTTATCAGAAGAAAAATACATATATTTATAATTTTGAATACAATTGTAAGGGTTTCACCAGTACTAGATTTAATTTTTCAAACTAAACTGTCAACGAAACAACACAATAAATTCGCGATAAACAGAAATATTTCAAATATAAAAAATGTTTTTCATTATCGTTTCTAAATTATACAATTAATTTTAATATATCTTAACTATATCACTTTATAGGACGCCATATTGAATTGGCAAAAGTTGCTCGAAGCCGCCATACTTGATACGGCATTCCAAAATTAAAAATTCATAATCAGAACGTCAATGAAAAACATGTCTTAATAGTTGCAATAAGGTGCATTGTTCAAGTGAGGCGGCACGGCAGTCGTCCGCACGACGAGTGCCACCGCCGCTTGCACTGAGTCGACTCGTCAGACAATTCCGCCGTTGACATTGTACGGGATCCGTCACCTAATTCTGGAATTAAATAACATTACGTAGTAAAATTTAAACGATTCCATTTTCAAATTTATTAAAAATAAAATTCTTTATTGTTAAATATTGAATTTTACAAAAAAAGATTTTATTTTAATAAAAAATCTTATTTAAAAGAAACAACAACAAAAAGTTTCCATACTCATAATCAAACCATCCATAATATAATAATAAATAAATAAATAAAACCATATACTATTAGCATCATAAATGAGTATGAATTACTGCACTTTTTATAAATTATTAGTCAACAACTCTATTAAAGCTGTTAGTAATACACGATAAAGGATTTGCGTCACTAGCCAGTAACCGAGACTTATTAGTTTTGAATTTAATTGTAGATTAATAATGATGGAATATCAATAATTATATGATTTTTTTTTTTTTAAAAGGTTAATTTTTATGACTAGCCTCAGATCGTGGATCAGCTCGGGTCAAGTGTTAAAAGCAAGAGATATCTAGTTTTAAAAAACTGAAGTTCTTTAAGGTAAATAATAGACATCGGCTAACCTCGTGTTTCCGAAGATGACCGACACATTAGGGAGTAATGATATAGAGCTAATCTTACTAAATAGACTTAACCATAATTTTTTCTACGAGATATAGCGATATTGTGTATATTTCTTTCAAAACAGAAAATTAAAGAAAAACTTTATTGTTATACCAAAAGGCAATTGACGGTTATAGCTCTATATAGTTCTACAAAACAATAGCGCTTTCCGATGTTCATTATTTATCTTCAAGTACTGTAATCTAGCGCTCTCTAGCGAGGTATAATGTCTGAGCGACTTCCAATCACAATATCTTATGTAATTTTATTTCTTTGGTTTTTCAAATTTTTTTCATTTGATTATTTATTTGCAGATACGAATCCATCTAATATTTTTACGAGATATACAGACAAATATTATAAGAACCAAACATACAAACTTGTTTATTAATTATTTTATAAATACCAAATTATTTTATAGTTTCAATCTAAGAACTAAAGTGGTACCGATTTGTTTGGAACATCCGTTAGATATAATAAACAAACAAAACATCTGTATCCGTTTCATATTGAATTAATAAATCGGTTATGAATGAAGCTGTAATATCTGTAAAATTAAATCAAGCTATAATTCTCGAAACATAAATCAACCATCTGCGCCGAAACGCATCACAAGTCTAGGTAATGTAAACAGGGTATTTGCGAACACCATGCTACGAACCTAACTCAATGAACAAATGCGACCCCGAACTTGACCAGATCTGTGAAATACGTCTGAATCTGTAATGAAATTATTTTTTTGGTAATAGCTTAGTTATTTGAATGCATGAAGTTATGTACATAATCGTGAGGCACTTATAAGGTTTACAGACCAGGAAACTTCAGAGGAAACATAACAATAATATTATAACAATAAACCATTAATGATAATAATTATTTATTTTTTTACTGAAATTGAACTTAATAAATAAATATAATATTCAATTAATTGCTTTATCATAAATAGTAGTAAAATGGTTTAATTTTTTTCTTATATTCAACCTTAAATAAAAATAGCTTTTATATATTTTGTAAAATAACAGATACATGGATGGAATGAAGGATTATATTTCCCGTTCTTGTAGTCTAAATTAAACAATAGAAACCGTCCCGCGAGGACGTGGTCTAAGAAACAGTACTCGTCACTCGTCAACGAAAGGTGACGGTGTATTCCGGGCTCAATGGAAGTGCACTGACCGTGTCGCAGGTCCCTCTCGGTGTAGTAGTCGTGGGCGCCGTAGTGCCTCTCCAGCAGGTAGGGCACCACGGTGGAGGAGTGCAGCTCGTCGGAGCGCCGCGAGCGAGGCGCCACCGCGGCGCACTCGCCCGACGACACCGGCGGCGCCGAGCGCACCCAGCTGCACACACGACACGACGACATTACGGAACTGTGAGTGTAGGGTCTACATAGACAAATCTAGATATCAGAATATGTATGTATGTAGGTATGAAACTACCTCCGTCTTTAAATAAATGTTAATTCTTTTACGAACAACATCCACGTTGGGATCATCCGCCGGGGTACCAAAAATGTAGGATAACTATGCCCAACTAATTTATGTAATTTGCGTCCGGTGCTCATTTAGTAGTTAAAAAGTATCGCAAAATTGTGGCACTCGTTCCTCCTGTGCCGTCCAGCGAGTAGGACGCTGGGAGCACTCACTCGTGGCGCCTGATATCCTGCAGCGAGGCCCTGCAGGCGGGGCTCGTCTGCAGCATGTGCGCGAGCAGCGCGCGCAGGCCGGGCCCCACGCCGGGCGGCGGCGGCGCCGGCTCGCCGCGCCCGATGGCCTCCAGCAGGCGGTACACATTGTCACCCTCGAACGGATACTTCCCTGTCGTCATATTGTATCTGTTGAATATAATATGTGTTTCTATCTCGAAACCGCTCGTCTTGATGGAGATTGAAGATTTTCTTGCGTTCTAAGACGTTATTTATTACGATGACGAATTCGAATAGAATTTTGCAATATATTGTCGGGTAAGATCAGTCTTTGTATTATGCCATGAGACGTTCGACGAATACACGAAGAGAACGAGATATTTGAATAACGTAGATCAGATAATATGCGAATGTGTTTGACATTAAGAAAAAGTCATGCACACATTCATCAAAGAGGCACAGGAGAACGAAACCATTGTAATGCAAGAGAAGTTTTCTATTGTATTCGATGTATTTAGGACGGTTTATTTTATGTGCTGTCTGTTGACAAGCTCATAATGAAATCAGTATATGAGTCATTGCCAATAATAAATTATAATATATATTATTGTTGTTTGTAAAATTATTAATAAAGAATTATCTAAAATAACATACATATTTTCCTATTTTGTATATTATGAATGTGAGTGCAAAATTCTTATAAAAAAAACTGAGTGTGGACTATTAAGCGGCTTATTAGCTTTGTTATTAATAAAATATGATGGGTGGTAGTCCACTATATTTATCTTTTTTCGCTACAAATCAACTTCAGTGATAACTGAATGTCAAATGGAAGTCAGGACACATTTGGATAAAATACAATATGAACTCTCCTAAAAAAACACCCTCCAACTTCAAATTAAGCTACAAGGACTCCAAACTCAGCCAGACATATTTTTTTGATCAATCAAATCATTGAAAAGTAGTAGTATTTAGAGTTTAGAGTTAGAGAGGTGTAAGTTATCGAAGACTTTGGATCATTTTATACAAATATAGTTTCATCCAAACAAAAAATATTAATTAAACTTTTAACGCGGTTTCATTATATTATAATAAATAACATGAGTAAGTTATTTTGTAGTAAAATATATTTTTTTAACATAAAATAATATATTTTAGTTATTTTACACATAAATAAATACAAAATGAATAATTGTTGATTCTTAAGTTGCTGCACAAAAGGAAAAATTTGGTAAAATGTATCCTAGGAAATATTGTTTTGTCTAAACTATATATAATAGACTATAAGGTATATATATATATATATACCTTATAGTACCTTATATATATATATATATATATATATATATATATATATATGAAATTTATATTTTTATGGTAACCACTAAAAAATAAATAACTTTTAATAAAAAAAAAAATAAAATAATTATTGAAAATAACTAAAAGTTTAATTATTTTATTGGGTAAGAAAATATATTATAACTTTTAGTATTTATTTCTTAAACACTTGTCTGTCTGATTATTTCAATAAATTGTCTTATGCCTAATCTTATTTATTGGTCAACCTATAGATAGAATTGTCAATGGTTACTTACAATGTAACTCCACTACTCCAGATGTCCACCTTGATACCGGAGAACTGTTCTGCCCCATTAGCTATCTCCGGAGGTTGAAAAGCAGGCGAACCTTGACCAGTGTAACAAGTATCCTCAGGAGAAAACATATCCAAAGCCTAGAAGAATTGTTATTTATTCTATTTTAAGATTATTGAATAATCAAAAATAATACTCTAATACAAATAATTCTCTCAAATTATTTGGTATTAATTGAAGAGCGAAAGACAAACCTCAGCAACACCAAAATCAGTAATTTTCAGTGTCTGTTCCAAAGTAAGGAGTAAGTTTCCGGGCTTTATGTCCTTGTGTACGACTCCCTGGCCATGCAAATACTCTAAGCCATCCAGCAGCTGTGTGAAGTAATTGTGTGCTTGGTGCTGGGGGAACTTCTTACCAGGACTTGATTCTAACATATCCTAAAATTTTCTATCATCAATATATGTCCATCAAGTACTAAAAATGTGTGCATATCAAAATTTTGTTATTTATAAGAATGTGACTAAATCTAACCTGTAATACACCCACACAGAACTCCATTACTAAATACATTTTTTGCTTTTCGTCATTATACATAACATCGACTAGTTCTATCACGTTTTTATGTCTAAGTATTCGCAGCAGTTGTATCTCTCTCTGTACATTTTGTTCTCCATTTGGTATTCTTCTCAATTTTCGTTTTTTTAATATTTTAACAGCTCTCCTACATAGCGTTTCTGAATCCAACATCTCCTTTACTTTACCATATGACCCTTCTCCCAATACGTCGCCCATTACGTACTTGCCAACCATTTTACATTTTTTCTTCTTCGTTCTATATATTATATCTTCACTATCGACTCTATGAAAAAATAGGTTAGTTTGGTCTAAATTAAGATCTAAATCATCAATCTGGTCGTCGTCCAGCCAAGTAACCGATTGCTGTTCCGGGCTGCCTTCCAATAAAAAATTCTCCTCGCTTTCTTGCGGTGCAATGATGTTTGATATTTCAAATTCCACATTTTCTGCATCTGGAAGACTTTCACTACTACTGATTTTCCTACACATTCTTGGATCCATTATCTATCAAAACAACACATTTGGAAAACTGTCCGTAAATCTATATTAACTACAAGGCCGTTTGCCCTGACATATAACGTTATTTATAAAATTAATTTACACATCTCTCAAAATATATGCCATGCGTACATGGTGGACAAAAGATTTTTATAAAAATTAACTTTTTATTTGCGATGACTGAAGGTAAATAAAATATGAAACCATGAAAATTGAAACATCGCAATGAAACGCACAGACTATAATAAGAGTTTAAAATCTTAACTTGGAGAGTTAACATATTCTGTGGTAGTACTTAATATTAAAATGTTTAAGGTTTACTACCTATTTAGTTCTTACGACTTAATTATATAATATAGTTTACTAAAAACAAATAAGTTATATATTAGAAATTATTATAATTTATATAATAATTAAAATGATATATTTTCATTAAATTGTGATTTTTTTATTTTCTTATAAGTATGACATTTTGAAAACTATTCAATATTATAAAATACATCTAATTTTATAATATTTTATAACTTATGATAGTATTTAATTTGTTATATGTTACAATGACGACACAGAGAGACCATAAACGTGTAATCTGAAGCTATGCTCATTTTCATTATTATTGAAACAGATAAGGTAATGCTGTATTAGTCTTTGTTGTTCTTTTGATCTCCTTATTATAATTTAAAAAAATATTATGTTCATAATAAATTATTCTGTTTTTTTTTTATTTTTAGCAATAAAGTGTTTATATTCTCTTACAGGTCTTAAAGCTTTACGTAAAATCTTTAATAAAATGGAGAATTACATTCTTATGAAGATTTTTCTATAACAAAACGTAAATACAAAGTAAGAAATATAAAATAGGAAAAAATTGTAACAAAGGATAACAACATAGGTTGTATGTATATTCTCAATTATTTTGTATTATTATATTTTTTTTATAAAAAATAAATATTTTTATTAAGGAAAAAGTAAATTTATTTGATTAGATGATATATTTACAAATATTATAATTAATTCTTATATTTGGTATTCATTTCTTTCTTGAGCAATGCGAGGCGAGTGAGGCAAGCGTCCCTCCATGCGCGACGTTCTGGCAGTCGTTCAATAGGAACCATCTCATTTAGTTGAGAGCATATTGTATGAGCGCTTTTTGATGTGTTCATGTGAGGAATGTCTCCGAACGTTTTGCTGACACTGTTGATCGTATTTCCATACCTGATAAGAGAGAGAGTTTAAATATTTATTTATTTCTACTTAGGAATGTATACAAAAATATCAATATCTCGGTCAAGTTTTTAGATAATATTACATGGCGTGACGGCGTCCTTTTTTTAAAATTACCTTTCAATATAACTCTCCATTCCTTCCGCATTCAAATGTGCGGTCTCCAAAGAACCGAGAAAAGCGTATCGCATTCCTAAACCTTCCGATATCACTTTATCGATGTCTTTTACATCCACAACTTTATCGTCTACCAAGCGCCATACTTCATTTAGAATGGCATATCTGAAAAAAATCAAAGTTTTTGAAAACTTTAATGTAGTTATGAGAGCGGTTTTGAAACTATGTTGTGTGAGGCCTTGGTCGTTTATCGTATGGGGCCCATGCGTCCCTAATCTAAATAAGCTTAATAATAAAAGGGGTTTTTGTTTATGAACTAATTTCATACAAACGCTACCATAATTGATTTGTTATCTTTAATTCAGTCCGGTCCTCTTTTCCCTAGGGACCTTTTTGTTACGCCACTATACTAGAGTATAGAATAAACTTACTGTATGCGGTTTAGTACAAATCCATCGATTTCCCTCGACAGTGATACAGGCTCCTGTCCGATTTCAACCATGATTTCTCTTGTCTTTTTGGCAACTTCCGGCTTAGTCCACGGTGCTGGAACTATTTCAACTAATGGCACATAGTACGGTGGATTGACTGGATGCGAAACTACAACCTGAAATCAATTCGATTGCAATAAAATAAGTGCTTCCAATTTTGTGGAGAGAATTCTCGCACAATGATAAGTAAAAATGCACGTTTTAAAATAAATCAATATTATTTGATTATTATGAATAGTAATATATCTACATATAATTTATATATCTTCTATCTGTTCCATTTTGACCTTTTTAGGTTGAGTAACAACAAGTTACCCATTTAAATATTTTTCTTTAGGAGTTAGCGAGACATTGTCTTACAAAATAAATACATTCTTTTATTGAATCTAAATTAATCAACGGATGACCAGTGAAGGTCACGTTAAAATATTTTCGAAGTTGTTATAGTTTTCCACAATCTGAGCTCAAAAGAGACAAGGGAAAGATATTTTGAACTATTTTTAGCAAACAATGTTATCATAATTGTTTTCCTAATCAATACCTACTATTTGACTACAATAGTTAGCTTGGTTTCGGGTAATTGAATTTCATTACCATCCACCATCCTTTGGGTGGGTCAAATTCCTATCTTATATTATTTTAGACTATGTTTATCATATTATTCTTTATGCATTCTTTCCTTATCTTCTTTGGCAACATAC
This sequence comes from Mechanitis mazaeus, assembly GCA_959347395.1. Taxonomy (NCBI): domain Eukaryota; kingdom Metazoa; phylum Arthropoda; class Insecta; order Lepidoptera; family Nymphalidae; genus Mechanitis; species Mechanitis mazaeus. The sequence continues at coordinate 12,587,690 of OY365750.1, forward strand.
TTCTCTTATAACCATCCAAATTCATGCAAAGGAATCTTCACGTTACATTACGCTGCATGTGGTTAGTTCTCTTTACTGTCATCGACGCACTGTCAATAGTACTTAATTCTTACTTTATCTTTTCTCATGATACGGTCACATTTTTTCAATTTCCACAACTAACACAATAATAACTCTAGTAACTTTCCCCAATTTCACTTACTTTAGCACCCGTCTACCTCTTCTCTTTTAATTATATAATTATCTGTGATATATCCCCTATTTGAAATCTCCTTCAGTCACATCGTCCCTATATCCAAACTTGCATTCGAAAAAAACTAAAATATAACACCTCAGTTGCATCTCATTTTCTTTAGACTTGTCTTAAAAAGCAACTGCTCTTGATGCTACAATCATTATCCATTACTACTCACAGATACTATCTTCCGCGTCTTAGCTCCGTTGTCAAACTTTTTACTTAACGTATTGCAAGATATACCTAATTTTTTTTGTACTTAAAAGTAATGTAAATTATTAACATTTGTAACTAAACTAAAGTTAGTAGATACCTGAGACTTATGCTTTAATCCTTCAGAGAATAAAGATGGCAGAGTGGTACTAGTGGAGCTGGACAAAATAGTTTTGTCGTTCACCACCTTGTCTAAGTCTAGGAATACTTTCTTTTTAAGGTCTAAATTTTCAGGCACACATTCTTGGACAAAAATGGCGTCCTTTACGGCAACTGCTAGATCCGTGGATCCTAAAAATTTAGAAAAACATAATCAGAGTGAATATATTTTATAAAAAATAATATTATTAATAAAAAAAAAAATCCGTAGATTTTTTTATTTTTAAGAATTGTATCAAAAGAAATAAGAATCAAATGATTTCTCAATTACTTATTTTCAGCACTATAACACCCTCATTGAGATACTGTTATATAATTATATAACAAAGACGAAGTTGCTGACAATAGCTAATTAGCTATTGTCAGCGACTTCGTCTTTGACTAATAGCTAATTAAATATTGTAACCTAATTGTTTTTTTGTGTATCTGGTGTAAAAATATATAGGCACAGATTAAAAGGGAATGAAAACGCACATTATCCCTAATTCAAATAATAAAAAAAAAATTGACCTTGGATACACTTGAATTGATCATCAGCGTTAAGTTTGCCACGCAATAGTCCGTCCTTTTCTAGAGTTTTAAGTTGTAATTTAATGTCTTCTAAGGCATCCGCGACTTGCTTTGGAATTATATCAAAGATGGTCACTTGATAGCCAACAGAAGCGAAGAGCATAGCCCATGATCTTCCGATTAGCCCACTGTAATGAAAATATTTTGAATGCAGGTATTGTAGTGGACAATAACACTTTAGCAGATAAATAAGCTAACTAACTATGAAATGGCAGTAGGTAATTATTCAAATTGCAACCTGCAATTAACACACTGCAGAAGTGATACTTGATTTTTATTTTGTTTTTATATTTTTGAGTCGTTTGTGTTTGAACATCTGACGAGTGTCGAAGAATTGTTGTATTTAGTCAAATATAAGAATTCCTCGACACTCCATTACAATAAAGTCTCATTAATAGGCAATGTGTTTGTGTGTACGTGTTTAAAAGTGTCTCAAGAAGAAGCACTTTAAAAAAAAACAACTTATAACTTTGGAATTACAAACAAATTCGTTGGCTTATTTTATATTATACAATGTCTTATCAATAAAGTTACATGACACAGATAACCTTATGTACTTAAAGATAATATTATATTCGTCTCTATTTTACTAATTGCATGTAAAACAAGCAAACGAACCTGTTTCTTGCTCGCGGAAGGTCATTGTCCCTAATTGTCATAACTCAAGGCCTCCGCCAGTCACAGGAGTATTTTCTCCTTGCCTTTCGAAGGTTGACCACTTTGCAGTTTCACAATTTTTTGTTTTATTTTTTATAAAAGAACGCAGTACTTAACTAAAAGTAACGTTTCTTTATAATCTTTTGTAAATATATGATTATGTAATCAAGTTCGTTTGGTTAACTATGTATAGCAATTGATATTGTTTTGTTGCTAGGTAAGACATTTTGTATTGAGTATACTGATGCACTATTGAAGATTACGCAAGTAAGTATAGGTCATAGGTATTGGGGTAGTCTTGGAAAATAATTATTTAAAATACTTGACTGTTAATAATTCAATAATATTAATACAAAAAATGGTTAAACACCTGATATTTTAATTTTAAGATATAAATAATAAATTTAACCTATTTAAAATAATATGGTTTTTAACCACCTACGGAATAGCTTCCTATTGAAACAACAAGTCTTCTGTAGTATGAAGACAGAGAAAAATAACTAAGTATTTATAAATGAAGGTATATATTTAGTATAATTCATAGAACCTCTGTATCTCTATGCGCATACTTTAACCAATAGTATCTAAAGAGTTTAAGGATATTGCTCAACCTTTTTGTACCTGGCGTGGGACTGGCATTTGTTTCAATTGTATAGAAAAACAATATGTAATCTATTTTAATATTATTGTTTATAAACTATTGTACGAAGCACTTATGATTGCGTCTTAGTATCGTGGCCTCTTAGTATAACAATAATGTATATATATTTAGACAAACTGTAATTTACTGTTAAAGTTCTTTTAAATGTTGTCTTGATGTTGTTATGTATTTTGTTACTGACCTTCCAACAATTCCCACTTTCTCAGATTTAAATTTGGATGCCATTCTTGTTTCACAACACAATATCCTTCGCTCAAGCCGTCTGAATGAATGTGAATGTTCGTTGCGTCTGTTCAGTAATTAACTTCGACTCGTTATCAGTCTCAATTTAATATCATTGACAAGAACTAACAACTCTTCAAACTAAATAAATATGACAAATACTTGAATATGTGTTAAAAGTGAAGTCAAATGATTATAAATAATATTAAAATAAGATATGGCGCATGAATTATTTAAAAAAAAAATGTTTTTAATTTTAATCATTTAATTAATTACTATAAAATAGTTTAAAAAAAAGAGTTTAAAGTTTTTATAACATACCCGTCGTTTCCATATCTATCTTTGTTTTAAAATTTTTCTTGATATATTTTTGCCTTTCCTAAAATTACAAGGAGTTAGAGTAGGAATTATTTCTAAAACTTTGCAACTTTACCATGCAAAGTGTTAGAAATGGTAATGAGAACGTGATGCTATATAAAATTAATTCTAAAATATGGTGATTTATGTATTAAAAGAACAAAATAATGACATAAAATTATTTAAATTTTAAATATACTTTAAAAAATATTTTGTTTGTATTTGCGTACATAAGTATGTAAAATATTATTTGTATTTGAAATATGTATTAACATCATTTTAGAACACTTACCTACTACATGAGTGGGCTGTGTATAATTTTTTTTTTACATTCTCGTATGAAAAATTCATTCTTTTAAGAAGAGAAAGTGGTTATGTATGTAAACGTCCCGGGAATCGAGTATAAAAAACAAACTTAGTAATAATATTTAGTCATGGGTCATAATCATAGTATTGGTAACAAATAATTAATCAACGGACAAATTACACTTCTTTACTTTGATATAACCAGTCACTAAAGCACGAAAGAATAAAATATCGAAAGATTGTCAACTGTGAGTTGGACTGCAAAAATTAGTTTAAGTGCAAAATAATATTAATTATAATAATTCGTTTTTTAAAAACCAATTGCAGCAGCTGTAGAATTGACTGTTAAAATCTGTCTGAAATTTTCACTTTGGCACACATGCATGCATCTTTCACCTAATAACTACCACCAAAAAGCGAAAGCTTCTTTATAAAATTGGCTTGTCTGTGTAACGAAGCTTTCGCTAATAAAACTATAGACTTATTAAAACAACAGATTTATCTGACAATCTGCTTCTGATTTTTGTAAAAATACCACCGGACAAGGAGAACACTTTAGATTTTAATAAATGTCGATTTAGTTGTATTTAAGGCTTTATATAATAGTTACAAACATTAATTACGTATCCGGTACGTTTCCGATTGCTTCAAACAACTGTAACTTCATTTTAATGTTGCTCTTGTCCCAAGTCGTGACCCTAAATTTTCGGGGCCCGAGACAATTAAATGTTTGAAAGTCCCGGGATTTCGAGATTCAAACCTCCCGTGACCTAAACTCTGTATGTACACAACAAACTATTCTGACTTTGGTATTTACAAGTGTAGTTGTTTTTATTTATAATAACAATGGCTAAATTTTATTTTTTTTATTTATTACAATTTTCAAATATTATAATTCTTTTTTATATTTGGTATTCATTTCTTTCTTGAGCAGTGCGAGGCGAATGAGGCAAGCATCCCTCCAAGCGCGACGTTCTGGCAACCGTTCAATAGGAACTATTTCGTTTAGTTGAGAGCATATTGTATCAGCGGTACTCGATGTGAAGTTCATGTGAGGAATGGCACCGAACGTCTTGCCAATGCTGTCTATTGTATTTCCATACCTAGTTTTAGAGAGAGTTTATATACGAAAATCTTAATATTTGAATTATTAGAACGAATACATTTAATTGTGTGTCCTATACACGATATACGGGGTACGGTTTTTGAAAGTTACCTTTCAATATAACTTTTCATTCCTTCCGCATTCAAATGTGCTGTCTCCAAAGAACCGAGAAAAGCGTATCGCATTCCTAAGCCTTCCGATATTACTTTATCAATGTCTTCGACGTCTATAACTTTGTCATCTACCAAATGCCAAACTTCATTCAGAATTGCGTATCTGTAATAGTCAAATATATTGATAGGTAAACATCTAAACATTCTATATGAAAGTATGATTTTATCTAAGTATAGAAAAACTTACTGTATGCGGTTAAGTACGAAACCTTGGATTTCTCTTGAGAGTGACACAGGCTCTTGTCCAATCTCTATCATGATTTTTCTTGTCTTTTTAGCAATTTCAGGGTTAGTCCATGGTGCTGGAACTATTTCAACTAGTGGCACATAGTATGGTGGGTTGACTGGATGCGAAACTACGATCTGAAAATTACTCCATCACAATAAAACAGGTGTATTCAATTTAGCAGAGAGAATTTTTCCTTAAGGTTAAAGTACAAATATCATTCTTATTTCTTTCTTACGGAATGGCCAGAAAAAGTCTCAACTAAGTGAATACCAACTTTATTAAGCTTATTCACGCTCGGCTTGAAGACACCTACATTATAATCGGATGGAAATACCCTTGCGCAGCAAACTATTCTACCAATCAATTAATAACCTGGTAATGCCATGATGCAAAGCGCTTCGTACGGAAAAATAAAATATCAACGTAATGATGGGTACTCGCCGTGGTCGAATCATGCATGCAATTTCCTGCACACTCACCAGAATCTCTTCTATAAAATATTGAGAGTCTGGAAATTCTTTTCCTGTATTCGAGGCTGCTAATTTTCCGATAACTACCGGCTGTCGGACACCGAAAGACCATTTTGTTTTATCCCGTTATCTCTTCGATTAGGTAGCAATAACAAACACTAACTCCCCGTCTTTTATGGTTCGCAAACTCACCGCTGTTCAAAGCTATTTATCATATACGTCATCATTGTGCGTGGTTCTTGAACACGACTAGGTTGCTTGGCGGTACAATTTTATCGGCGGCTTGATGTTATAGCCGACTAACGAGGTATTGTCCGTATAGCACTGCCCAGAGGTCACGTGTAGAGTAACTAGAGTCATGAGCTCCAGAAAGAGACCTCAACTACGGACATCATCACTCAAAAAAATTAAAATAAAATTCTTTTAAATATTTAGCATATTTTTAGTCTCAAAGAGGAGGCTTACAAATAATTGATTACAAATACATGAAAAATCTTTCTTTTGTTTACAAATTATTTCATGTACCTTTCAATATTTTTATTTCACACTATTTCGTTTTCCATCGCTACCGAAAACACAAATCTTGTATCTTTTATCTAATCTTTCTGGTTTTAAAACCTATCCACTATGGCTCTTCAATTTATGCTAAGTTTATATGTTCATTCGCTAGTTCTTTTCCTCTACTAGTTATTGTCCTTACATTTTCTTTTTTCTTTTAAATATTTTTATATATTATAATATGTTAAACAAAAAGAATAAGATGTTAAAAACACAAAATATTTCTAGATATAAAATGAGTAGTCATTGTAAGCTTGCCTGTGACTTATGCTTTAATACTTCAGAGAACAAAGATGGCAGAATTGTGCTAGTGGAGCTGGACAAGATAGTTTCTTCATTCACCACCTTGTCTAAGTCATGGAATACTTTCTTTTTGAGGTCTAAATTTTCAGGCACACATTCTTGAACAAAAATGGCGTCCTTTACGGTAACTGCTAGATCCGTGGATCCTAAAAATTGAGATTAATTATTTTAAATATTTATTTTCACACATGTTCTAAGCTAAACGAATTCAACCTCATCAATATTTATCAAATTCAGTTTTGCATGTTGAGTGAGCAAGGCACGGACAAATAGACCGAAATTATAAAAAACTCTTATCTGTGTAATCTAAAACTAAAACGAGGAGTTTTTCTACTGTTCGGACTCAAGGACAAGCAGCGGTCTTAAAATTTCCTTTAATTCCTCTAATGTTTTTGACAGTTGGCGGCAGTCACCATTTATAAGCATCTTACTTACAACGAATATCATCCCAATTTTAAATGTAAAAAAGACTACATTTTACCTTGGATACACTTAAATTGATCATCAGCGTTAAGTTTTCCACGCAATAGTCCATCCTTTTCTAGAGTGTTAAGCTGCAATTTAATATCTTCTAAGGCATTGGTGACTTGTTTTGGGATGATATCAAAGATAGTCACTTGATAGCCGACAGAAGCGAAGAGCATGGCCCATGATCTTCCGATTAACCCACTATAATTAAAATATGTTAGATGTAACTATTTTATTGGACAATAATACTATTTTACTGGATAATAATTATTAGATATGTAAGCTTATTTAAGAAATAACTTTTAAATTTTGAAACTAATGGTCTGTTTTATGTTACAATTATAGGGAAACAAGTTATAATTGCAAATATAATTAGTATTTAATAATGCAAGCATTGAACCTTGTTCGTTAGTCAAAACCACTGCCAGTCCCAAAACCATTTTCCCCTTCTTTGCGTTGCAAAAATCCGTTAAAGAACAAGGTGTTGACGGGTGGTTTCGTGGGATTATCCGACGCTATGGATGATGCTGCCAGTTTTAAGGGCAACTCACCAGAAAACTGACGGTTGGCCTACTCGTCTTAGTTGGCCTAGTCGCCTTGGGATAACACAGGATCGTTTGTGAACTCATCATGAGGACCCCGGTGGTATTCTCCTTGTGAATTTTCCCCGTGTAACTTATAGCGCCCTCATGACATACGATTATACTTTTTAAGAGAGATAACCCTTCTCTTTCACAAAGCCACTTGATCGCAGGAAAGCTGTGGCAGAAATCGGAAAACATACGCCCATCAGATTTCCGGCTTAATCTTACGGAACGAGTCAGGGGAGTATGATGGAGTGGACTCAGGCAGATGGTAGCTCCTTGAGTCGCACTGTAAGATTGGAATGGGAAGCACATCGGCGTAATATCGGCCGCTTCTTCACACGAGTTGCTCACCGGCCATGGCGACTCAAACGGTCTCATTGCTGAGCATCTTTGGAATACGGCTTGATAGCAAGATCCTGCGCTGATCTATTACTGTCAGCCCTTCGCACTGGCAAATTAATGCCGCACGCCACTCCAAATTGTGACAAGCCGAGTTCTTAGTTCTTCGGTCTAACAAAGTGTTTTCAGTAGCAAATAAAAAAGGCTCAGTCTTCGGAGCTGAAGTCTTCAGTCAGAAGGTATCCTACCAAAGTATCCAACAAACCTTGTCATGCTGGCCGCATCCGAAAAGCTCCCACGTTCGCTGTTATGTGGGTAGTACTACGACCCTGTTGCCTTTAGAAGGCTAACGAAATTCAATCTTTAAATTTATTTTGTTTTTATTTTTAAAAAAGCGCATAATAAATACTTAGATTAATGATTGAAGTACGTTTAGTTAAATGTTTGCTAAAGTAAGATATTTTGTATAGATTATACTGATGCATCATTGAAGATTACGCAAGTATGTAAAGGTCATTGGTATTATCATGTAGGTCGTCTAGAATAGATATGAATTTCATGAACAAGAAAATAAAAACTGCTTGATATTTATTACTGACCAATCAATTCTAATTTAGATGAATACGTATGGATTAGTACCAAAAAGTCAATTGCATAATCAGATCGTGAGAGATAAGAGGCGAAAAATATGCTTCATACCTAAAATTATTTAAACTGTCTAGAATTACTCAGGACACCTCAATACTTAAAGATATTACAGAAAATCCGATTTCACAAACCGGGGCGATGACGATAACATGCTGAATCAGGAAGTAAAAACAAACCAGAAAGCTACAGAATGAAGGTATAGTTATAATAATTCATAATAACTGCAAGTCGTAGTACAAAAAATATTATCAGTATCCTAAACAGTTAAGGACTTTGTTCAGCCATCGAACCGGCGCGGCGTGTGTTTCAAATTTATAAGAATAAACACATATTACGTACTCTATATATAATATTACAATTTATAAATTATTATATATGTGGTAGCCGCTTAGTATTCCTTATTATTCTTTAAAACTTATTATTTTAGTAAATATATATAATAAGAACAGGCTAAAGTTTCCTGTTATAGTAGATTATAGCTTGATATTGTTTTGTGTTTTTGTTACTAACCTTCCAACAATTCCCACTTTCTCCGATTTGAATTGGGATGCCATTCTTATTTCACAAAACTTCTTCCATTAAGCAGTACGACTGAATGTGAATAGTAAGTCGTTACGTTTGTGCAGTAATTAATTGCAATCTTAACTCGTTATCGTTATCAGGCTGAAATGATTATCAACAACTAAACTAAACAAAAAACAACTAAAACTTGAATATTTGCCAAAAATAAAAACATTAGATTTAGAATAGCGTATTTAATCTTTATTTTATTGATATTATGTAAATTTAAAAAAAGTAATAATTGAATAATTTTGAAAACCGCTTTTTTTTTGTATTTTCTTCGTTTTTAAAGATACAAGGTTAGGTTAGGTCAGACAGGAATTATTTCTAAGACTTTGCAACCTTATAAATAAGAATAATGAGAACGTGATACGATATGGAATTAATTTTATAGAATCTTTGAATTATGGTATTTTAATAAATAAAGATATAAAACAAACACACATACGTAAATAATTATTTTGTTTATATTTGCATTTAACCATCAAGAAATAGGGACACAGGGTTATCTGAATAAATTATAGATAGAAATAGTTTGTGAGAAATATTTATGCAATTACAATTTTTTTGTCATTGGACGGTGGGTAGGTAAATTTATTTTTTGAAGCACATAAAAATACCCAACCGTCTTTTAATTTTAAAGACTAATATTGGTCTTAAAACAAAGAATCTTTGTAAAAAAAATGGGATCAAGATATTTAAATACTTTTTCTCCGGTGTTGTAAATCTTATATAATATTATAAAAAAATATATATATTATTTTGTAATTTATAATATCATAAAAATAATAAGATATATACGCACACGTCGTGGTGGAGTCGTGTTCTCTCCGTCGTTCGCCAGGTTTAGTCGATGAACCACGTCTGTTGAATCTGGAGTAGGAGACTCGGAAAAAAACTGAAGCTTGTTCAGCCAACTCCACTTATAGCATTCCACTTATGATAACAAGATACTGGGCAAGCGAAGGAAGACTTGGAGACAATAGTTATCTCGTTATTGTTCCCTAATTGGATTCATCTCTTTAAATGGAGGTCGTAGCTGTACTCGGTTCTATTGGATCAAGGGAGGAAGGAAAACTCTCGCGTTTGCGCGTATTTTTAATTGCTAAAATTTGTTATGCTTGTGACTAATTTCGACTCCCAATTTAGTAAAAAATTGGTGGCGGTTAAGATTTTTTTTTTTCGATAAAGGACTGCTAACGAGAATGCGGGTCACAAATGAAATGTAATCACCGCTGTCTACAAACTCTAGGAACATGCGTAGACTCACAAAAGCGGTGCCGGCCTTGAAACTTAGGCCAACTTAGTTTCGGTTTGATACCCCAGAAGGAAGCGGCGGAACGTGAGCGCGAGGCAGTAACTGACTGCCCGCTGCGGCGCCGCAGAGTAAGTCGAAGAAGACGGGCGTACGCCGATGCCCTTCTTCCTCTATAATTGAGGCCTTGACGGCACCCGAATTAAGGGTTTACCATCACACTCAGGCCTCGAGAGTGCGCGCGCGGTGTCTCTCCGCGGGCTTCTTAAAATGCAGAAGTGCGAAACGCACATCTGAGGATGGGACCCTCGCTCAAGGGTCAGCGCTGCTGGGGGGTAAGCTGGCGGACTTCGTACCGTGACCCCAGCAATTTGCGCACAGAGGGAAACAGTGTGTGGTTTAGTGGGTATTAGTCCGGTCTAACGATGAGCCCCGTATGGGGGGAGTTTGACCGGGCGTGTTTCCAGACTTTGGCTTGTTCGGAGTCGTGTGGCCAGAGTCCCACATAACCCGGAAGACCGTTTCGTCGGTCGGGTATGCATAAACGCATTCCACAAACTTAAATAATAAAAAAAAAAGGTTCGGTTTGATACAAGATGGACTTTGTCTCAGTTCTGCACACAAATAGTTCCAGGGGTATAAGTACACGGTGTAGTTAGTTACGTGTGTAGATAGTAACGGCTGCTTTTAAATCTTTTAATTTCGTGGCCAAGGCAACAAGTATAACATAACAACATCTAATGTAACTTTTGACACATGTTATGCGTCTACACTTATTGAACGTGAAACAAACACTTGCCCTCAAAAATTGGGCGAGAATTTCTTCAGTACAATATTAATGTTCCTGTTATATCAATTCAATAGTAAAACAGCTTGCTGATGGAGGTTAGTTGATTAAGCATTGGACCGTCTACGTTCTTCTGGAGAGGAACTTATGCCGCTGAACCAAGGCTATCTTTAGTTGGCTTTGGCAGACTTCCTTTCCGTGTTAAGATCTTCCCCATATTTTCAGAGAATACCCTTAAGAAAATCCATTTTACTCGTGCTCCAGTTTATGGTATATGCTGCCGAGATATGCTGCTGTATATAGATGACTTTCAGCGCTACAAACGAGATGACATCATTTCAATAAAACTTACGGATATAACTCGTGTTTATTTTTACAGTTAACAGTTTACAGTTAACATTTTGCAAACACTAACACTAAGTAACTAATATCTGAGGAGTTTCGAATACTATAAGTTTTATTTTAATTTAATTTCATTGTAAGCTGTGATTGCAGCTTACAATGAAATTCATCTACATCTAGCATAAAAATTCTTTACATTTTTTCCTTTTTAAAATTTTTTGTTTGTTTTTATTTTTTTGTCCATCTGAGACTGGAGTTTCTCAATATGAGAAAATAACCGATTCACCGATAATGTGCAACTATCGTCAAACAATCACTGGAAAGAAATCGGCTAAAAATATATTTTTTTGTAAATTGTAAAAATATTTACTTAAGAAAAAGAACAAATAAATAAAAATGTAGCTATGTAAAAAAATAAATGTTTATTTGTATATAATTCTTATTCTAAATTTCTTAAAATAAAATTATTTAAAACAACCTCAAAAACTTCTATCAATCCGTTCTTTAATGTTATTAATACAGTTTTTTTATATGTTATAATAATCATAAATTAAAATTATATCAAATAAAAACTTGTTATTATATCAATAAATTGAATAAATATGTCTATATTTAGTATCTTTGCAGAACAAAATAAGTATACAAAGACACAAAAGATACAAAGATTCTTATTTGCGAATTTCGTAAATTTCTCGGTTTTTGGGATATTTAGATTTCCTCACGAGTATGATTTTGATAATCTTTAAATATTTTAAAATAGTTTTACTGGACTTATTCGCGTTGTTTAAATCTTAATAAAAGGTTTTTAAAGTATTAAACATACCTCTACGTTTCGATTAGGTTGCACTGATCGTGGTAACGTGAGAGTGTTCTCGTACTCTCGACTTTATAATTTTATTTATTTTATTTATTTATTTCATGTACCACAGTAAGTTACATAAACAAGTAAGTACATAAGCATGAGCTTATCTCTACAAAGAGATCTCTTCCAGCTACCCACGAGTGTTGGACAGGGTATTTCAGAGGGCAACGATAGTAACATAGATATTTCTATAATAAACCTTTTATTAGGATTTTAATAACGCGAATAAGTCCTGTAAACCTAATTTAAAATTAATTAAATTCGAATAAGTTTCAAAAAATCTTTAAACAGTTTTTAAAAGGTTATCTGTTATCACAATGATGCTTCTATTCGCAGGCCGTACCAGCGATAGCATCCGAAGCCTTGATGCTCATTATTCTGAAGTTGACTATATTTGGATCCAGGGATTTGAAGATGAATCGCGGGAGTTTGTCGCTCAACAACCAGACAACGCCTTCATTATCCACCTAAGGAAGATGAAGAAAGTGATACTCCAGGTTTGACAGATATAAAAAGACCCTTACAGTTAACTTATATATATTATGGTTGTAATTTTATTTTCGTAAATATTTTAATGATTTACTGATTATATATACTGATATAATATCCAAAGGTGAAATGTAATATAATAATAATATAATACCTTTAGGTCGTTAAGGAATTCGAAGAGAGTTGGATCGCTGAAGAGCAGAGGATTAGTTTCTGGGCTGTATGGCTTGTTTGAGTTCCAACAGCCGAACCCATCTCGGTTGACCTTCAACAAATAGTACCTTTAATACTGATTGACAAACTGTGATTACTTAAAATAAAATTAATCAGTAGTAAAATGCTTAGTTAGTCAATCAAAAATATGACCTACCAGTGACGTAAATAAACTGTTTAAGGGCTATGGCAAATTCACCGGATGGGTGACCTTTGACTTTGACTTTGACCTATGTTCACTGTTTTTTCAGATTGGGGGTCGCTTTCGGCTGAGGCCCTGAGAAATGGCAAAATGGCAACATTTTGCCGTTTCGACACCCTATTGTTCCGCTACTGGTACCTACGTCCTTATTAGTAGGTTATTCATAACATTAATTAATAAATGGTAATTGAAATTCATGATATCTTTTGTATGTCAAACTTTATTCCAAAGAAATATTAAATTAAAGTTGATAAGTATTTTTGTACTGGTTGTATAAAAATATATAAAAAAGAAAATTGAAAAAGAAAAGCTTGGAAGTATTTTTTTTAGATAACGGTATATCAAAGTATTTTTCTGTTCTCCAATACATGTCCACTCAGCACTAGATGACTGCGTAATCTTGACAATTATTCTTTGAATATACTTAGAGGTTTTGCAATATCGAGCGAAGGTTATTTAAAAAATACTAATGCCTATGCTTGGTTTGGTCACGTCACGCGCATTTAAAAACAGTAAGAAGTGAGTCTAATTTCAAAATAAAAAAAATCTACGTAATTACATGAAAAAATACACATTTCGTAAAAGTTTTCAAAGGTTAGATGATAAAAGGCTAGTAACATAGGCATTGTACTTGAAAATGTTCATTAAACATTCACTTTTTTTTAACAAATATAGCTAACGCATGAATGAATGAAGACGTATAGGCAAATTACATTTTGTTTCATACAGTTCAAACAGATGTTAACTTAATTAAAATGCTGTTTATGTGTAAATTTTTAAGGCGACAGAATATATTTTATGTATGTATTTTTGTATGTCAGCTTTCACGAATTTAATCTTTTTACTTCAAGGATGGATTAATATAACACTTGTGTAATATTATAACAGCTAAGTTTCTGAAGTTAATATTGGCAAGTTATCAAAACGCATGTCTTTACGCAGACCTAAAAATTTGTTTATATTTACATTAAAATATACACTTTTTAGAAAGTTGCTAATGGAAAATTGAAATATTTAACATTCCAGTAATAGAAGTTTAATATTACGACTATTTTTTGTTTTATTTATTTCTATCTGTTACACTTTAAATCTATAGCAGTGTACGTGTGTTTATGTCAATCAAACAAGTCAGAAAGGCTTATTTTGGTACCATATGTATTAAACTTAACTGTTAAGGCTACGAGGGCTCCAAGCACGCCGAGTATTTTCTATTGTTATCACTGTTTCACAAATGTTAACATTTTAACCATTTGCTAAAGCACAAAAGCCTTAAGTAGCGGAAGATTCGATCAAAAAGAAATAGTAGTTCAAAAACTAACTGTAACAGCTGTAGAATTAACTATGAAAGCCGGTTTGAAATTTGTGTGCAGTGGTGCATGCTGTAAATTTTCACCTCATAATTTCGATCAAAAGGCAGTAAGGAGGCCAAAATTTCTAATATATAATCCTCTAAAAATATTAAACATACCAAGTTTCATCCCTAAACTATGTAACGTCTCGGAGTTGTCGCATACACGGACAGTTGGACGGACAGACAGACTTCCCAGACAATCTTATAAATTAGCTTTTTCTACTTAATAAACAATTTGCATAAAGTATCGCAATAAAGCCAATTTTTGATGACCTCAAGCAAAAAATAACATAAATTTCGTTTTAGAAACCAATAAATAAAATTCAATAATTTAATTTTAGAAATAGAATTATTAGCAAGACATTGACTAGGGACAAAATTAAGAAAAATAAAGAAGGATAAAAAATATATGATGACTTGTACAAAATAGATATATTTTCCTCTTACCATGAATCATCAAAGATTAAATACATCTGTAGAGTATAAAAAAGTTGTTTGAGAAAGGAAAAAATATGACATTTTGTGAGACAATTGGTAGGAACAAAGCTGATGATAAAATAAAAAAAAACTTTTACGTAGTGATGGGCTCTGATTTTCCTGTTACCATGAGTCATGAAAGATGGTATAGAGTATAAATTATTATTATAATTAAGTATTATGTGGATATAATTGCACTTCTCGAATGATACATAATTGTTTCTGTAAACAGATATTCAAGTGTTTAGCTCTATGTACGGACTTTCAATGACTTAAATTGTTTTAAGTTGAATTAACCTCAATTACGATCCTTGTATTTCTCATGTGCCACTTAGAAGAACGAGTTATTGCTAAATAAAGAAAACAAATTAATATAGTGATCAGTGTAATATTGTTTTATATATTTTACGACATAGTATAATTGATAAGATATTAAATTAACTAGCTGTTACTCGCGACTTCACGCGCGGACCAACGATTTTATTTATTATCGGGATAAGCGCAGTAGCATAATGCTGGATAGCCTTAACCTACCTATCATGATCAGAAGGAATTTTTCAAACCATCTAGTTGTTTTTAAGCTTAGAGCGTTTAAGAAACAAACTTTTGCGCTTTAACAAAAGTTTTATTTAATAAATATAAAACGAAAAATTTGACGATACGAGCATGATTCGAACCGTCCTGTGGTTGTACCAATTGAGCCACTGTTCTGCTTCTAGTTTTGATAAATTAAGATTTATTCCTAAACTTAACCATTAAATTTGATTTCTTACTTTTTCGTATCTATCTATCTATCTATCTTTTTTGTATCTATTAGACTATAGAATGATATATATATACACAATAACAGTCTACTTACAACGCAATAACTCGTCGAATGTACAAAATGCCATGAATTCATACCTGAGTATAGAACAGCACGCTGGTGTTCGTGTCATAATAACTCGCTGAAGACTGGGTTCCATTGCCCCTGTCTCCTAGGAGCTGCAATGAAAAAAATAATACATAAGTTGAACGAAGAACAAAGCATTGTCGTATTTCTTGTAAATCATGCAACAAAGGTAAAACTTGTTTATATTGCGAGGAGTAACATCGACTACTTTAATTAGTTATTAGAATATAAACCATTGTATCTTTAGACCTACTTTGTTCAAGCGACATGACGTTTTAACTAAAGCTAGTGACACTTATCAATTTGTATTCACTATATAAGGCGTGTAT
The DNA here is from genome assembly GCA_959347395.1 of Mechanitis mazaeus. NCBI lineage: Eukaryota > Metazoa > Arthropoda > Insecta > Lepidoptera > Nymphalidae > Mechanitis > Mechanitis mazaeus. The sequence continues at coordinate 12,603,710 of OY365750.1, forward strand.
GAAACAGTTTGTTTCCATTACTGATTCATGGAGTTATGTTAAACGGTATCTTGTTATGCAAACCTTGAAGTCATGGAATGCTTCGTTTTTGTCAATGTGTGTGTAATTGCGGAGTAGCTCCGTTGATACGCAGAACTCCTTGGTGCTTGAAAACGCGTGAAAGAACATTGTACGGAACCTGAAATACAATATATAATATTATTTATATCGACGCCAGAAAGCAATCTTGTCGTAAGATAAAAAAAATGCAATTTCATACCACAATCAATAAACTATAGGTTTTGTAATATTTACAAGAAAATCAATTATGTAAAAAACAAAAAAATTTCGTAGAAAATCGTTAAATCGTTCGATTATGCAGAATTTTTTAGTGATTAAGTGGACGAATATATCTCATATTAGCATTTTTAGAGTTACGACAAGATTGCTTTCTGGCATCAACGACAACTAATTATATTTTTTTGTATTTAAACTTTCGTCATCAATAATTACTATAATAAAAAAAATATATGGCTGCACCTACTGACGTTAATACTATCTGGGTTTGACGTTGAGTTCAAACCTCGTCAGATAAATTCCAATAACTTTTATAGCTTGAAAAAAACAAATACCTACAGACTAAATTATAAGTGGTGGTGGTGGTGGTGGTGGTGGTGGTGGTGGTGGTGGTGGTGGTGGTATACAAATACACAATACATATGGTATATATTTATTTGTGTATAAATAATCATATAAGGTTTTACGTCTGATATAAAAAATCTTTATTCTAATTTCATTTCATTAATAATTCATTAGTCAATCAAAAAACAAAAAAAATACATATTTTGCAAATATAAAGCACCTAAGATAAATCCTCTCAAAAATATCTAATGAAGTATTTATTTTTTAACCTAAATTATTCTTAATTATAAATACTAGTATTGTTGGTTAGATATTACAATTTAGTATTAGTAAAAAAGATATTGCAAGTCTAGATAAAAGTTTATAATAATTATTATTTACGTGGTAGAGCGTAAACAATAATGTATTCATTAAGGATGCAGAACATTTATAAATCAAGGTCTAAACAAAGGTCTTAAAATAATACTCGGCCATTCTCTCATTGATTTTCATTTCTGTTTTATGAAAGGCAACCTAATTAATTGTAGACTTCAAGCAAGTAAAACTAACAATGACGGTTGAAAAATTTTTTATATAACTCGACATACCATCTCATATAGATTCATCCATCCATTAAGTGAAATAATAATAATTAATGGTTTATAAGCACGTTAAAAAAGGACATCGAACTTCTCTTACCCGTTTTCTCTCGGCTCGGAGAGCGCAAGAGCGAAGACCCCATCCGTCCAGTGAAACTTGACACCTCCCACGTTGTAAGACCCAGCTAACGGTTCAAAATGAAAATAGTGATGGGACACACGCCAGGAATCGTCCTGTTTCAAGCTGTACACCACAACACCATAGGCGCCGAGATCAGGAACGTACGCGAATGCATTGTCGCAGGTGTTATTGTCTACATCCACCACCTGCAAAATATTAAAGTTAAAAAAAAATCAACTTCATAACAACCACATTCAGTATTATTTTAGATAGAAAATAGAATTGTAGTTGAAAGCATTCATATTACATAAAAAAAAACATTAAAATACTCACAAGCAATATTTATGTTAATAAATTAATATCATTGCATTGTCTTAATTTATTTGATGTTTTATTCTTATAACTAAGTGTAGGTATGAAATAATACTATTTTGATGTAAGCATCTCTATTTTGATCTAAGAGTCTACCCGTGAACACGATTGCTGCCAAGCATTTGAAACATCGGGTTAAATCGAAATATAAACAATAATTATACGCGAATTAAATCTATTCAAAATAGTTTTACTTGAAATGTATACTCCTAAAAATCTAAGAAAATACTAAGTTTAGATTATCTCCTTGCAGTTATCCAAATTATGTTACGTCAGTTGCCTCCATGAACTAATATTTTATTTTATTTTAGTGCAGACCTACTAAATTTCCATGCATTTACAAGCACTCCATCTGTCATCTTCCGTCACCCTATTCATTTATTAATACCCACATCCACACTTACAAATTCATCCTCATGTCAAATGCATCCATCCATCCGCTTAAAGGATCTATATACAGTTCACGCCGCGATTCCGCCAAACTCTGAGTTCATGAACTGGTTCATGAATGAACCAGAGCCCAGAATGCGTTATTAACTATTGGTACAATTTTCTTCAATATTTATGAGACAAAAGTTGAATTATAATATATAACTTATATCTAAGCAGAAAAATATTAAATATACTTTTTTCAGTGGTAGCCACCCAACAAATGTCAACTCTTCCTGTACCATTGTATTTTAAAGGAAAAATATATTCTACAATGCTGTAATATTCTAAAGTAATTAAATGTGATATTATAAACATCATTAGGTACTAACTTGAAATAAAAACTAGTATCTACTTGATTACTTAATAATTTACGATTAAAGTATGCGTCTTTGTAGCACTTCATAATTATACATAAATAGAGCCTTGTTACTACAATAATAATGAATATATAAATTATAAGTCGTCTTTGTTATTGAGACAAAATAAGTAGGTATATTATTACTTACGATATTTGCAAAGAAAGAGTCTTCCTTCATATCTGACACTTTAAAGAAGTAACGGTGTAGAACCTTATCGGTGTTGAGATCAAAAATAACGATAGACGGACCTGCAATCTGGTTTGCCGAACCTAAAACACAAAAAAGTTCACAGGTGTGCTGGAAGAAACTTCAATATGAAATAAGCAGTTCTTTGTACAGATTATAGTCAGAATTATTTAATCATATATGTTCTTTGTACATAAAAGTGGAATTATGCAAACAAAGTGAAGATATTATTGAAACTTTCGTTTCACATATATGGATATTTCTGATTTCGTTTCAAAGCTTTTGGGATAAAGTTCGTCCTGCTCAGTTATAAATGACTCACCCAGAATATCAGCCAATCCAGAGTCCATTACCCACAGTCTATCACAAGGATCCACGAACAGTCTGAAGACAGATATTATTGTGCTGTTTGACGGCAATTCTTTAGCTGAATCAGCCAAAAGATTGTCCTTCAATGAAGGATAAGGTTTCAAAGCTTGGTTTTCTGGACCATTCACATCCACATAGTTCAGTGAAGACGCCACTCCGTTCTTCCAGCGTGGAACTGTTACAAATAGCTTGTTCTTCCATTTAGCTAAACCTAAAGGAAGATTGTTTGCAGGCACAAAAAGTCCATCTTTTAGAGCAGTTTCTCTCTGTATAGGGCTGTCCCAAGTAAAATCTACCTCCTTCCATGCAAAACGTAAGTCAGGCGTAACCGCGGTACAGCTCACAACCGCTGAGAGCACAACAATTATATTAATTGCCCTCATTTCTATCTGAAACAATAAAGATGATTTGAGAAAATCATATTATACAATGGTTTTTCTTTAGAAATCTAACATTTTTTCTTGTAAATAATGCGAACAATATTTTCACATGAAATCAAAATTCTCACGTACCAACTAAAAAGTGCAAATGTATTTAAGTGACATGACAATGGACTCATTATATTTATAATAAATTAAAACTATTTATAACATATGCTTAAATGGAGCAAAATGAGTAAATTGCTCTATTTACTGTTTGTAATAAAAAAAATACAAGAACCGTACTCTATAATAAGAGAGACTGACGTTTTTGCAGATGATATTAGGTTCGCTACAAAAATATGTCTTATCTCAGTGAATCTGCGTTATGTATTCTGATACCATGAGAAGCGTGCGGTTACACAACTCAGTAGTGAATGAGATGTAACAAACGCTATACAATATGTATTGAATTAATTAATATACTCTGCATTGTTACGATTTTAATTATCTTCGATTGTTTATTGATAACGGCTCTGTTTGTTTGAATACAAGATGTTATATATAAATAACTCTTGCAACACAGTGGCCAAAAAAAAATTAATATTAATACATGTTTAATTCTCTAAAGCGACCGTAAAAGTATATATTTTTGAATTAATTCCGTCTCTGTATGAATACATAGCCATATGAGTTCATATAAAACAAAGATACAAAATAAATGTTTATATTAGAAACAAAAAATACATTAATCATAATTTATGCACATGTCTTTTAATTTATATAAATTTTTACTAATTCTTTCTTATAAAATATAGACCTATATTTTGCAGGTCGGATGTCGTTCGTATTATTTAAAAGGGAAGAGAATGTTGCTAAGTCATGACTTTTTGCGTCGACTCGTTCAAGGCTCGTTGCTGTACAGTCTAGTGAATTAAATAGAGAGCTAGTCTACTGAATTGTATACTCTGTGTACGTGCTTAAAATCCTTTCATAGATTCCAATAACTTCAAGGAATTGATTGAATACCTAAATTATATTTAGTATTATAATTGGAATCGAACTCGTGATCTTTTTATTTACGACTAACTACTAGACCAATCGGCCGTGAATATGTTTCATACACTCGATTTCTTACCTATTAACTATAAGTTTTTTTTTGTTTCACATAATTTATAAAATATTGTAATAAAATTCGTGCCAAATTGTTAACGATACATATTATATAAACAGAATAAATTTAATAATTATGACATTCACATATATCAATAATCCTACCGGACACTAATAGAAAAACCCTTCCTTGCCCTTTTTTGTATTTTTCATAATGTTAATAATAAATTTTGTATATTATTGTGTATCTCTCACTCACTACTCTATTATTTAATTTACGCTTCGAACTTGGAGCACTAAAATATGTGTCCTTCGTAGCATAGGACTTCTAGGAGTCAAATATCATTTTCAAATAGGAGTAGAAGGAAAGGTAGGAAGCAGTTTGCTTTTTTCAAGACATGCTTCTCTCCTTCGAACATTCCAGTGTATTTATTGTTACTATTCACTAATACTTATTAAATATAAAAATATATATTTAAAATTTTGTGTAAACATTAGCAGCTTATTGAAAATAAATATTTATATTCAAAGACACACACACACACATAGAAGCCAAATAGTTATAGAATTAGTTAATCAGAATTAATGAATATCAAATCTGTTCAAACTGAATTCTTATATGTTAAGAATTTTGATTGTATTGTCCAATTCGTAATAAACTTCAAATTTTACATACACAAAACTTTTTCAATATAATGTTTACCACTTATGACATTATAAAATAAACATTTATTTAATTGTTTAAGTAAGACAGTGTATTTTCAATACTTTTGGTAAAATAATATGGCAAAAAACAAATTATCACTGTTGTACACTAATTGCCACGCCTTCAATACATAATAGAAAAATTATCTAAGAGAATATAAGAAAAATTCGATGTTTAAAATATAAGCACAATAAAATATTAAAGAATTTAAATTTACACACACGTACAATTTTCTTCTATTATAAAAACATTTTACTACTGAAAACTCTCACAAACGGAAAAACACAAAATAAATATAGTTTTAATTAAAATTAAACTGAAACTGAATAGATTTAATAATATGTTGATAGGTTATTTTCATATTTTATACCTTAAAGCTATAATTTTCGTATCTTTCACAAACAAAAAATTAAACATGTATAATTTTATGTATTATGTTAAAGTTTAAATCTTCGAATAAAAATAGAAATTAAAAAATAACCTTTTAATCCTAACATAATTTCGACTTAAAAAAAATTCTTGAAAGTTTGTTTTTAAACTTATAAGCTATTTTATAAATAAATGTTACGGAAAAGTCAAAACCAGTAACTTACCTCTACAATACCGTGAATAAGAACTCGCGACCGGTTCCGAGAGGACGCGAGCACAGACTAAACAGTTAAAAGCTTCAACAACCTTTTTATTGACCTATTATATTATATACTATATATTTTAAAATTAATAATTTACAATATAAATACATAAATCAGGGTATAACATATCAAATTTATTATATATTTATAATTGTTTTGATAACTGTAAATCCGTTCCGCCAATCGTTTGCTAAATACATCGGCGTAACTAATTGAGCAAATTACATTTTTTTTATGATAGACATTTGTCACGAGTTGTATATTCTTTATAAACGTATACGCCCAAGTTATAAAGAAAGTTATTGAAATATTCTTTCAACAGCACCGTAAGTGACAATATTTATATATATAGATATATGTATTTGCAATTAGTGCGTTTTTCTGAAAATAAAAAGGCCCATAGATGGTATTTTTTTTCACTCTAATAGGAATTTTCAAAAAATAGAAAATTTCTATCAGATAAAATAAATAAGTTATTGTTTGCAATATATTATAAATTAAATATTTAATTGGTCAAAAGAGTGTTTCGTTACTAATTCTATTACTCCTAGATAAATGATAGATATCGAAAATTTACAGAGTTGTCGAGGACTGTGTATGTTCTGAAGCTTTTTGGTGACATTTGTGATTTTTTTTAATGATTAAATTGTGCCCCATAGATTTAACATGTGAAACGTTTTGAAATCGCACGCGCATTAAAGCCACTATTTACCCTACTATTACAAGTCTGTGAAACTCATTCAGCAACAATGCTTCGCTCAGCTCCACCCGCCGTGCACAGTGGCGGACCTAATTTAAAATGAACTTTTGTTTGCTAACGTTAAATTTTAAATAACTGTCTGACAGTCATATGACTGACTGCTAGTCTAATATAAGAAAGTGAAACCTTGCTTACCTTGTGTTATGATTTAACACTAAATATAAGATTATAGTAAATTTAAACCATAAATTCAAAAATATAGTTTTTTGGTGTTAAAATGAATTAAAGGTTTTTTTATATATTTTAGTTTTTATACTTCAGCGAGGTTTTAAAATTTTTTGTTTCAAAATAGTTTTGATTGTTTATAAACGTTTTTTTTTTTTAAATTAAATCTATTAAAATTTACATCTCGATTTTTGTATAGAAAATATGTAAGATGTATTTTTTAAATGATATAGGGTTACAGAGTTATAACTAAATCTTATGGTGCGAATGAATTCTTAGAAAAAAAAAATCTCCAGTATTTTTGAAGTTTTGGAAAAATACTGTTTTTATGAAATACATATTAAAATTAAATTTAAACTTACATTTGAGACTTTCCAAAATATTTTTTTAAATCTTTGTTCATTATATGATTAATAAATATGAATAACAGGATTATTTTATCAACAAAAATAGAAGAAATATATTCATTCTCTAAATTTAAAATTAATTATTAAGAAAGTAGTGTCATAAGACATACATACATTTGTTGTACAATAACATTTAGGACAAACAAAAAAGCCAAAAATTTAAAACAGTACTGTACCGTAAAAATAATATTTGGTTTAAAACTTTCGTTTGTATCATTTTAGTGTTTTAATAACACTGAGATAACTGAAAGAGAATTAATTATTATGTAGGAAAAGATAAAATGTCTATACTAATATTATAAAGCGGAAAAGTTTGTTTGTTTAAACGCCCTAATCTTTAAAACTAGGAGATGGATTTGATTATTTCTGATTATGACAGTCAGATTCATGAAAAAGACATTAGACAAAAAGACGCGTTTCTAAGAAATAAATAAAATCGCTCGTCTGCGGGTGAAGCCGCAAGTAACAGCTAGTATAAAATAAAATTATACAGTTAACATTGAAATAAAAATAATAATTAAGATGGTATTGATATAAACAGAGTGCTAGAAATAGACTATCAAGAAATAATATTAACCTTGAAATTTAATGTCTTTTTAAAACAAATTACAAGCTTCATTGATCTCGAAACACGTTGACCTCAGGTATGTTAAAATATGCTATAATAAATACTTCCGATTTAGTAGACTCCAGCTCTAGCGACTTTACAGTACAGTACAGTACAGTACAGTACCGCACGGCACGGAGCGGCACGGCACGGCAAGGTACGGTAAGGCACGGTACGGCACGGCACGGCAGAGCATGGCACAGCACAGCACAGCACAGCACAGTACAGTACAGTACAGTACAGTACATTAAAATATAAAACTTATTAATTTTTAATTATTCTACTCTATTGACTTCATTTTAAACTGCACTAAATAATAATTTAATAAATCAATCGGAAAATCGTAATTACTTATTAGACCTTTAATTTTATTTTAATTATATCAAAACTATTCTAGCATTTAAAAAAAAACTAGGATGGACTATCCTTTACACTTAGGAGTATGTAAATAGGTAATTCCTTAATTTTTAAATCTCCATATACATATATAATTAAATAAGAATGGGTCAAGCCTTGTCGCAGTAAATGGGATAAAATTTGTGACACGAGAATATTATATATTCTCATATATTTATGCTTTTATGCTCAGTGTTGCTCGCTCCGTAGAAAAGTATTATTTTTTATTTAATACCTAATTATTTTCAAATAAAAATAAAGTTATTTATATCTTCCTTATGTTTCTATAATCTTTTATCTCTTAAGAATGTCCGCTAAACTTTCTATTTTCTTCTTCATTATAGTGTTTAAGTAAAAGTTTACAAAGATCGTAAGATAGAGTAGATGTCGCTTGTGATAAGCATTATAATATACATAAAGTTGTTTTACTTAATTTAACTTCTAAAAATGTTCTGTGATTCTGTTTATTTTTTATAGTTTAAGTAATATAAAACTTTATTTCAATGTTCAATTAAAACAATGGTGTCTTTGTTATTTCTTGTACAATAATTGTAATATAATATGTTATTAGCCAGTGACATTTAAAACAGATCTACTGTTTTATCTCTAGATCCACTTGCGTGAAGTTTTTATAAAAAAATTTGAGATTCAGAAAGGGTGAAACAAAGAGTAATAGATTATTATGATAACATTAATTTTTAACTATATAACTTTGAATGCGCAAAAAATTAGTACTATTTTTAATAGTTAGATGCGATACACGCAAATTAGTGTGTCAAGTTGAGATTGCGCGATCAGTGTTGTGAATTCGATGCGTCTAATTCAAGGCCTATCCCGTGATCCACGAATCCGCTATCTGTTCATGGCATATGATTAAATGATCGGCCATTTTGTGACCTGGCGTGAACATATAATTGCAATAGTCGTATAGCCTTATTAACAATTATGTTGTTAGTGCAATAAAAAAATAAATAAATATATATTACATATTTATCGCGATAATCTTAGCAGTTATTTTTTAATATGCAAAAGGTTGTAGTTTATAGAATGCTGTCAAAAGGTTAATCAACTCAAAAGTGGATGTCCTCAACTACCGAGAACATAATCAAAAATCTGTATACGTGTCTTGCAACATGCCATTTATAAAAAATAATAATATAATATTTGAATATAATGTTCAATGTAACCTTTTTAGTTTAACTGCGAAAATTAAAGGAAAAATACTGCATTTTGATATATCGTAATTTTCTGCTGCTGATAAAAATGTTATTTATTAAAATTGTTTTTAAAGTGGTCATGTTTATTGCTAAATAAATTTTGTTATTGTTATCATAGCATTCGTCAATTTTCGTGTTTACCTATATTTTTTTTTTCGCCGTAGCGTAATCTATAATCTAATCCTAACACCAAAGATTTTATACGTATAATAATGGTATTTGTTTTGTTACTTTTCAGAATCCATTAATAAGTAATAATAACACGTTCATCAGTACTATCCAGTGAACATCAACATCTAAAAAGGTGTCTCCAGTTTTCTAGCAATATGGCCGAAGAGTTCGAGGACTCTACGGAGACACGTAGTTGAGAGCCTGGTTACGCCGATCTCTTTTAGTATGCTTACATTGGTCAGGTGTTCGAAACAAGATAGGCAAATATTTTACGCAGCTACCACATATCAAAAACGTTAATCTGATTTGGCAGTCCAAATCTCAGAGCCATTTAGAAAAATTGAGAACACGAGTGTGCGTTACAGCAGGATATTGTTTTTTTTTAAATATTGCGGTCCCGTTATATTTTCTGCAGCTGCAATATTGGCACCTTTTGCCATGCCATGCGTCTTTGAATTTCATATTTAATTCGACTACTTCGAGATTAAACGTGTCTAATATATTGTGGTTAGGCTCTTTTTTTACAATGCTCAACTTGTCTGCTCTCAAAGGTGATTTGCTCGTATTGAGATCTCATCTTGTTTAAATTCTGTGTTTATCACACCAGTAGCATTATTACCGTCAGGGGCCTGGTTGTTATCATTTCACCAACACTCGAAAACGGGAGAGGAGTTAAAGTGTAACCTTAAATAATTATTATTAATAATCATAATATAAACTTAATATTATTCTTGTAGAAAAAATATTTATTTTTTAAAGATATAAACGAGGAATGGGAAGCAATTGTGTCAAATACTTACATTCCATACCCGCGATTAAAATACCTTTTTTGATGACGACAAAAATATATTGATCGAAATCAGATGCTTCTTGAGTCTAGAATCTAGTTGTTACTTTAATTCTTCAATTTGAACTATTGAAACTAAATGATATTTAAAAAAAACACAATCCTTTTTCTTACACGCTTAAGCAATTTAAAATAATAATTATTAAATAAACGAAATAATTTATTAAAATTCAATAACATTTCAATTGGATTTAAAAAAATTATAATTCTTCTGTAAATTACTAGATTTTTTATTATATAAGAGGAGGAGATAATCGTTTCAGAGCTATGGCAGTGTATTCCGCAGGTATTTCTCTCAACAGCATTATAAAGAGCAAAATGGCCGACTCGTAGAAAAATGCCATCGTCCTACTTCAAACAGTTTTTCATTGGTAATTATTAAAATCGTTAACTTAATATTGAGATTATTAACATCAAGTTTTGATTAATCTATGTTCAATATTTTTTACTTTTTTGGTTCTATCATCAGGCATAACCTCGTCTCTTTTAATAATAAATTTACTACTTTAAAATTTATTTGTTATAATATCTACGTGATTCCCTACGTAATTTAACTAAAACAAATTTTTTGGGTTCTAGGTATAATTTGATATAATTTTAAGTCATGCTCATTTTAAATCAATGAATTTCAAATAATTAACATATTTATTTTATATTGGTATTGATAAATTATATCTTTTTGAATTGAAAATTAAAAACAAGCAGTTATGAAGAAAGCCCGTTGCAAAAACTTTCTCATTAATCAAAATATAAATGATTACTTTTTATCTTCAATACGTATAGACAGACACCATAGCAAAATATATTGCTTAATTAGTTTATAAAAAATGGGACTAACACAAACACACACACAAAGACATACAACAGGTGTTTTTTTTTAAACTGGAAATATTTTAATATTCTTATTTAAGCAGTCTTAGGTAATTATTACGGTAACGTTAAAACAAAGATATTTAAGAGAAATCAGATTTAGAAAATCGCGTACCTTACTAAACTTCTTGGTGGTAGAGCCTAGCCGTAGTAATCTGACTGCAGCTCGTATAGGGCTAGCTCAACCGGGAAAAAGCCCTCTCACAGAATATCGATGTGCAATAACCAAATTCATATGTTTTTGGTTATGTTCCGTTAGTTTGTGAGAGTTTCCGGAGGCCCAAACCTTCCCCCGTGAAATAACAATGCGATAACTGGTTTTATAAATCTATCATATACATTTTTACACCATTTTATACGACACGCTGGGGTATCTGTGTTCGTAAGGAAGGATACCTGCTACCGTCGCATTCAGTTTTTTGAAGGTCGGCATCTGGCTCTACTCTGGCTGCGCATGGACATGGACGATCATGTTAGATTCTACGCGTGGCTGTACATAGACCTCAGTGGGGATGGTTTCACAATGGGATGAATCTCGTTTAGTTTATTCCCCAAACGACATTAGTTTGCGCGTTTTCCACTAATAAAACTCCATTTGTCGTATCACCGCTGTTTTAGAGCACACCCCTCAAAGCCTCGCCAAGTATTAGAATACTGGGACCTGATATTTCGGTCGACTGTCATTTTGGGGTCATCTTGAAAGCAAGACCAAATTGGCCTCTATGAAGTTGGGTACGATCAAAAGAGCGAAGCAATTTTTCAATCCTGATCTCATACTTGTGCCCTAAAGGGGCAGGTCCATCCACATATGGAGTACTGCTCTCATCTCTGGTCTGATATCAGCTTCTACCTTTTAACCGCATATAGCGGAGAGCCGTTCGGATTGTTGAGGACCCAGTGCTCTGTTAACGGCTACACTCTTTGGCGTTGCGTTCTTCTTTGTGCGTCTTTATCGCATTTATAACGGAAAGTATTCCGAAGAGCCATTTGATCTGCATTTTCATTCCTTCCAGGTGGATTCATTGCGATCTTCTACTATGCGGTTTTGAAAGATCTTTCTTCTACGTACCAAAAAGATGTGGAATGAACTTTATTCGGCGGTGTTTTCAGATCGATACGACATGGGTAAATTCAAAAAGGCATGTACTTCTTCCTCCAAGGTCTGCAACGCTTTTGTGAGTCTTCAGATGTTGCAATAGTTCATGTGCAGCGGTGATCACATTTCAACCTCTGACCCTTACGCTCGTTTGGCTTCCTTTACTATAAAAAAAAGGAAAAGAAAAACACAATTAAAAAAACAAAAAAAAGAACAATTTTGAATTACAATAAGTATTATTTATTTATTATTTTAGCAAGATAATATTCCGTAGGTTACCTGTGTGTATTCATGTATGACCAAGCACGGATTAGAAATTGGAAAATGTTCTTTTTTCTAGAAAAGGTAATACCTAAAAAATTGGAAAATATTATTGTTTCTAGAAAGGTAATACCTAAAAAATTAAACATAATATTGCAATAGCAAATCGTGATAAAAAACCGCTAGCCGTGACCTAAGTACTAAGTTTTATTATTAAGAACAAAAACTCTTAATTTCAGATGTTTAAGCGCACGAGCGCGTTCTAAATATCAATTAAGTTTAGAGTTCGTTGGGATCCGCTGCTTTTATAATTTAATATTCAATAACTGATCCTCGTGAAATCGACTACAAAGTTAAGTAAAGAGTACGTCACATATGTGCGAACATCAGTTCAGAATTGCGGATTTTTCATAATTGTCAATAATTCTATAGACACCACTTTACTTCTAGCACCTCATATACTGATTCAAAGGGTTTTTATAAATAACATGATTGTGAAATTCCTCAATAATATAGGCAAACTTTAGCAAACGAACAAATAGATAAACCAACTTTTCAGATTATAAAAGAGTTGGTGATTTTGGTTAGTTAGTAAAGTATTTGGTTGGGTGAAGTTAAGTGATAACTGTTTAACTTACCACACCACCCTTCCAACAAGGGCTGGTAATTGTTTGGATCATACACTAAGCTAAGCTATACATTAAGCTTCTGAACTATACAGTCGTCTAAAACTCCACTATCACTAAGCACTTCCACATTACTGTGTATTTAAAAAAAAATTAAAGATCAAACACGAAAATATAGCTATGACTAAATTTATTTAATCTGTCACTACAACAATTTCTAAAAATCTTTCTACTTAAAAGGTTCCATCGAAAAAGAATTCTTAAACTGGATTGGTTCTGGTTTGTTGCGATACATCAGATATAGAAATGCGTTGCATAAAAAAAAGGGGAACGCAAAATCCATCTAATAACGTTTTACTTATAACCATCACAGACCACTTAAAAGTTTCTGTTATTTCTTATTCCATTCCGGAAACACTTCTGATCTTCTGTCTTCTGTACCATCGATACTACTCTCAAACCCATCTGAAATCTCAATCTGTTTTTTTTTTAAAAAGCTTAAAGAATACAGATAGTAGTCAATAATCTATTATATTTATTTTTAATGAAAATCGCTATTTTCTGAAATAACGATATATTATAAAATAAATATACTAACTTTTTATTAATAAATATAAATTACATCTTAAATACACTTTTTTATTTATTATGGTTGTTAGTGTTTGTTATTATTGATTATTTTAGCAAAATTACACTTTATCAGTGTCTGACTTGTCGATCTCAAAAACAAAGGTCTTATAGATAGATTCTGATCCCTTAAATATTATAAATTACCTACTTCAAATATATTCTTATACATTTAAATTAATTATCCTTGACTGCGTTTAATAGAAATATTAATAGATATGATAATACATTCAAGTCATTATTTCAATTGTAACACTCACCATCAGATGCATCGACTGATCGCTTAACAACCTGTCCAATAATTAAGCTATAGTAAAGTGATTGATATTATTTAACACCATTTTGTTACTCATCATCTTGGTTTGAATGTTTTTTTTGAATAGCGTATTTATACAAATCCAGCCCTTTCATAAAATATTGAACAATATTGCATTGGTTGTATAATAATATGTAATCCCCCATTGTGTAACGGCGGCAAATAGTATTAATAGAAATTCAAATGATCAATAATTGCAGTATCATAGAAACTAAAGGTGAATTCGAAATTTCAATTCCATTGTTTTAGGTTAGCTGGTTCCATTCAGTTCCAATGTTGGACCTTCAGTAAGAAACTAAAAGACAACTCAAGTTCATTAAAAAATATTCTAAAGAACTTGTATAAAGGGTTAAAGACACCAGAAATAGTGATTGATATATCTGAGTTGTAATTAATTCAATATAATAATACAATTAATGCAAATATAAAACATAATAGTAACATTTTTGGAAAATAAGAACACAATGTTACAATATCTATCTACCATCTGTTCTTGATAAATATTAAATTTATTATTAATTTTAGAGAGCTAATCAACCTCTATCACCTGAAACCTTATTGAAACTTAAAAACGTCTGTATAAAAGCTTACATTTTTAATAGAAAAAAAAAAACTAAAATAAACACGGAAAAGATTTGAAGTTGCAGTCTCGTCTCTCGTTACCGTGTCGTTGCTCTGGAAAATAACCTGTCCTGTAGGAGATATTAAACGCACTTCATGTTTTCCAATTCACATACTAAAATATAGTTTTAAATAGCATATTAATCATGATCAATGAGCGGTGTAAGTTGGCGTGAATGAGTACAGAATGAGAGAGATGAGTTTAGCAGAGCGTTAGTAAGAGCGTTCATCCGACCGAGACAGTGCGTTGATCCCACGCGTGATCAGATGTCCGATGTTAAGAATACTGATTGTTAATATAAGAAATGCTTCTTCTTTACATTAATAAAAATTAATTCAACTTTTAAAAATTTAATTTAATAATTTATTTAAACTTAACTTATTTATCTACAGTTAAGGAAATGCATGATTAGGATTAACCACAAAGTTAGAAGTTATAAGTTTCTTAGTTACACTCTGTTCAACATTTTCCAGTTCTTTTACAATAGCGTATAAAGTCACTATCACTGTCGTCTTCGAAGTCCTCATGATATCTAGAGGGGGTTTGGTCTATTGCATGACTCGGTCTTCTGGGCCGCTTGTGATTATACGCTGGTCTTCTGACGGGATAGCGTTTTTTGTTGCCGTCTCGATAGACCATACGAGTTGGTCTTCTTGTTGTGGGACGAGGACGGTTGCGTGAGCTGGAAATAAATTCACAATAATGAGTTTGGTTTCTTGTAACTCAACAATATCTATATATAATAAGACAATTACACAATAAATAAAAAATATTGTAATTTATATTCTTTTTGCACGAGACGCAAAAAAACTACTGAAAAAATTTCAATACTTGTAAATATTTTTCTATTAACTCTATTTTAATAGTTTTATTTTATTTATATATGTATATGATATTGTATAATTTCATTTATCGTCTCTGCACCCGCGACATGAAAACATACAAGAAAACATCTTTTTTAAGTGATTAAAAAGTAACATTCTTTGAATATATTCGTTTAAGGAATGATTCGTTTGAGTGGATATTAAAATATATATCTTAATATATATTTTAATATTCCTATTAAATTTTGTATAAAAATGTACAATTTATTTAGTACTTTATATAGCATTCCTCGACAATGTCTATTAAAAACAAAAACCACCTTTCAAATACAATTTTATATTTCCAGGTGCTCTAACTTCCCGATTGAATTTTTTTTTTTTAAACTCCATTTTCTCGCGACTTGATTATGCAATTGACTTCGTTTTGGATACAATTTATAGGTGTACCCGTAACTTTAGAGCTAATTAGTTTTCCAACTAATTAACCAAAGAATAATCGTAGACGCATGTAAGCTATAATTGACATTCATTTTCAATCCCAATATAAAATTGAGGGATGTTCGTTAAATGGATGTCTCCGTTTTTTATAGTTGTATATCTGTATGTGGCATCTCTTACCCGCATGAGTAGTGTTGAGTATTTTTTACTTACAAGCTGACAATAAGTATACGATAAAAATGTTTTGCTTATGAACTAATTATACGATTACTTCGTCTGTACTCACTGTTCCCTTTCTTCAGATAAAATCCATTTGTGTCTTTTTTTATTTAATATATATTTTAAGTGACAATAAACGGCTTAATTTTTTTTGGAAAGGGTATTGTCGCTGGAAACAACTAGTTACTATGAGTAAAATGTGACATAATTTTATTATTAATCATTTATGTTATGTGTCATTTCACATTTAACAATAATGTAAAATTAAATGTACTTAATATAAAGTTAAACGGTAAGATTTTAAGACAGAAGAAATTCATTAAAAAGTAAAATAAGATTCTTCATATCTCTTATGATCTTAATTGACGTTTAATAAATTTAAAGATTTGAACGTGGATTCTAGCATTTTAGTCAATATTGTTTTAAGTATACCTAGATTCATCAAAAGAGCGATGAAAGCGACACCCTACAACATTTTAGAGTTTAACACCAAGATGGTAATATGAGACAGGAACTGGAACCTAGTAGAAGCTTTGTTCAAAGCAGTATTAAGTAAAATAAGTTTGATATTTAAATTTAGCCATATAAAAACAAAAATATTAATGTGGCTTTACTGTGCAAAGACTGAGTAACCTAAATTCTAATATATCTACTAACAAAACCCTTTAATGTTTTGTTTTTATGTGTCCAATAAGATACTTAAATCTAAGAAAAATATCTAAGCATGGGCGACGCGTATATTTGTCTTTATTTAATAAAGAAACCTTACTTCTTGTGTCGTTTATAGACTGGTCTTCTCGTGTCTGGACGCGATTCATACTCGTCTTCTTCTTCTCGATCATCATGCGGTTTCTTGTGATGAAAGACTGGTCGTACTTGAGGAACGTGGACAGGATATGGCTTTACAACCGGGACACGTACCTGTGTATATTATTATTATTGTTAATTTTCAAAATCAGATATTATTATACCCTTGACCTTCGACTATAGCTAAATTATATACATCATCTATAATATTTTTTAAGATGTGGGTAACTAGGAATGACTACAATATGTACAGTGTGCTATTTATAAAAGCGGTAGAAATCAAAAATATGATACAATTAGGCGCTTACATTAAAAATAATACATTATTAATAAAAACACCAGACAATTCAATTACAAAAAACTAAATTATATCTTTTAGTTTTTGCAGTTTAATCTGTTATATAATATAATTTAAACTATTGATTATTTTTACTAAAAGAAAATTCTTATTTTGTTACTCTTTTAACATTATTAATGTACAAAACGATAGCATTCCGTGTCAATTTGAACAGGATATTTGACGTTTTCCTCATTTGAAACATGTTAAGGCTAATATTAAACATGACCACACAGACTCACTTCACACTTACACTCATTATTTAAATATACGAGATTCTCTGCTTTTTAAAAAGCACTGTTAACTTTATGCTAACGTCACGAAATTCTCCATAAAAATATTTACTTGTTAGAATTTTCGAACTTTTGAGTTAGGATATTTTTTTTAAATTTCAAATATTTTCTATAATGAATTGATTTAAAAAAATATTATTATAGATATTTTTTTATTAAATAGTAATTACAAGGATATGTATCTACATAAAAAAAAAACCTTATGGACAATTCTGTAAAATATGAATTATGATGAAAAAATATTCCTAAATATAGTAGTAGGTATATATAGTAGTATATATAGTAGGAAGACCCTTTTCTGTTTTTTAAACTTACTTAAACCTAAATTTTACCTACGACTAGGACTAATTAAGGCAAATGTTTTGGATTTGGATTATCAAAATAATACGTTTTGCTGTAACACACTCACTGTAGGGACAATCATTTTGTAATACGTGTAATATTTTGGTTCATATTTATCAACCTATTTATGATCCCGTCATTATTTACTTAATACATGATAATAAACTAGCTGTTATTTTCGGTTTCACTCACGAACAAAAGATTTTTTTTACTATTAAAATAATGAAGAATAGTATCGTAATGATAAAGTCTATAGCCTCTCTCCTGAACCTCTCTATTATGAATCAAAGATTTTTCAAAATCTCAAATATATTTAGTTATTTGTAAAAAGGTTATGAAAATAGATAGTTATCATTGCGTCTTGATTTTTGATATTTACATATTTAAAAAACATCGCATCGCATCGAATATAAGTTATGTATTGTAAGTTAGTTTTTAGTATAAAAGCTGTATTAAAGTTACTTTATGGTTAATATCATATAATATTAACAAAAAATTTACTTGTTTCCAAAACAAACCTGTTTCTCAACAGGTACAGGAACGAGCTTCTCTACAATATAAGGAACGTTTTTGTAGACTGGATAAGGCATTGGTTTCTCGACCGGCACCTTTAACTCCTGGATAACCGGCACGGTCACCAGTTTCGGTATCGGAACCTTAACCGGATACGGCTGCGGCACCGGCACTATCACCGGATGTGGTACGTCTATCTGTAAATCCAGTTAAACCTAAGTGCAACACAACCAGAACCAGGTGTTGAAGAACCTTTGCGTACGTCCTTTATTTACATTAATTACAGGCCTTTGTCATAACATGCATAACTATTTAGAATTTAAGTGGATAATCAACTCATTAATATTCAATGAACCTTTTTCTTCCTTATACGTATTGTACTAATAAATTAATTTTAAGAAGTTACACGCAAACGTATTAATTACAATTTTTATTTGCCAAGTCCATAAATGTAGAATTTGGCAAAACAAAAACTTTTGTGAAGAATTATTTAACTGTTTTTTTTTATTTCTATACAAATATAATGTATTCTCGTGATATATTATTAATTTTGAAAAAATATCGTAAAATACACCTTTCACTTTTATTATTTTATAAAACTGGTGTACCGTAACTTTAGTTAAGGATTATTACAGAACCGTGCTCTCTAACCACTAATTTACTTATAAATTTTCACTTTAATTTTGTTTCAAACCTAAAAAGCAAAACTACAATAAATAATTTAGTAGTATTTTTATTTGCAACACGATATGCTAGTAGAATGAGTGTTTTGTTACATGATTTCACCTACTAATTATATAGGCGCATCATCTTACTGGCAAGCGAAGAAAATAGTGCGCGACGAGACGTCTCACAAGATCCGCATTCCTTCTTAGTTTTTTATTAATTACATAAAACAATCCAGCTATCGTCTCTGGATTCCAACCCAGTGCACACAATAAATCTTACATTCTAACAAAATAGCAAGATGTTCTACTTACGGTGTATGGCTTCGGACGAGGAACGTGAACGGCTTTAGTTTCTGTTGCATAAGTTTCGTATTCGTGATCC
The DNA here is from genome assembly GCA_959347395.1 of Mechanitis mazaeus. NCBI lineage: Eukaryota > Metazoa > Arthropoda > Insecta > Lepidoptera > Nymphalidae > Mechanitis > Mechanitis mazaeus. Next base: position 12,623,369 of record OY365750.1, read on the forward strand.
TGGTTCTTCGATTTTAAATAGTTTTGTCTCCATCTTTCCGATAATTTATTATAATCAAAATCTTTTGCCAAATCATTATAATTGTATTTAAAAGTGGGCAAATAAGACGAAGATAAGCTATCTTGATTTCTTAGGCCTAATAAATCTTCTTCAGTTTTGAATTTGTTGTTTATATAGTCTTTAGCCCATTCAGGTTGTTTTGTTTTGATATGTTTTTTGGATTTGTATCTATTTGAAAATGGCCATTCTTGTGTATCTGTGGTATCCAAATACTTTTCATAAGTCAGAGTTTGCGGTCTTTTTGGAATGTGGACGATTTCATCATTATCTTCTTCATCAAAATATGTTTTCTTAGGGTGTTTTTTAAATGAAGAGAACTCAGAGGTCTTAAAAATATTACCCCAATGAGAAGCCGTAGAGGGAACACCGGAGTAATAATCCTTAAATGCTTCCAAATATTCTTCTGAAGGTTTATATGTATCATGATTATTTAAGGTAATTGTGTCATCCTTTTCCGTATTTAACGGTCTTATATTCGACAAAGTTTTGAAACCAGAAAAATCTTTGTCGGGATAACGGTAATTAACTAAATTTAAATTACTGCTTTCGGGAATAATTTCGTCAATACTACTGTTAAAGGGTTGTTTAGATTTACCAAAATCGTATTGAAAGCTAGTACTGCTGTGATTAGTCGAATATTCATAGCCTTTTATTGGATTTCTCAGTATATTTGAGTCATCATTATTGTTATTAAAATACTCGTGTTTAGTTCTTACCTTATCCTTGTATTCTGGTCTGTTTTTGTTGATCTTCAAATTATTATTTAAATTAGGATAAGCATCCGAATGGTATTGGTTATTCAAAAAGCTTTGGGGTAACTTCTTTTCACTAAGGTCGGTTTCATCTTTTCCACTAAATATATTTTTATACGGCTGTTGCTCACTTTTGTGCCCATTTTTATTATGATCATTAAAAGAGTTTTCGCTTGAACCGCTAGTTTGATATATATCTAAATGAATAGGTTTCTGATTTGTAAATTTACTTTCAACACTAGTTGGGTAATATTTTTTAGCACTAGTAAAATCTATAACTTTTGGAAATTGCACTGAAGAACTCAGAGATGGGAACTTGTAATTATTTTCAGCTTCAGATGATTGAAAATGACCTGATGTCAAACTTGAAGTATGATCACTGTTATAATTTTTCTCAATAACAGATGAAACACTATTTAAAATATTATAATCTGTATTATTGAAATTGCTTATAGGCTTGTTTCTAAGTTTTGAACTGATTTTTGTTCCGTAGATGGGATAGTTTGTGTTATCATCATTCAATTCAATTATTTCTTTTGTCCCAGTGTTTTTTTTCTCATTAGCATAATCGTAATTAGGAGAAGTAAAGAAATTCATTGATACCGGTTGATACGATTTAACATTAGTTTGTCCCTCGCTATCGTTATTTAAAGAAGGATTGTCCAGTTGAGAGTCATAATAACTACCCAAGCCAGTAGAGTCTATTGATGATGGAAAAGCCGGAGCATAAAGCCGCATTTGTGATTCCTGATTATTATTGTTGTTGTATGGAGCATAATCCGGTGACGTCGGAAGTAATCCATCATAAGACCCAACATCATTAAAGCCAAAAGTGGAATATGTTAGCACATTTGGCTGAGGTGTGGAATCTAGATCATCATTGTTTTTTTTCTTCTTCGTTTTCTTTCCATCGGCGGGCAATACAGCTATTGCAATTAACGCGATCCAAATAATCTTAGCGTACATATTGATCAGTGCGTAACACAATTTTCACATCGTCCGAAGGCGTTTAGAGTCGCGAGTGTCCGAGTAGCGACTGAAGCGTCAGATCATCAAAGCAGGATTGCGGGGTAGCGTTCAGAACTGACGTGACTCCAGCCGTCCTATGAAAACGAAAGCGTTCACGCTTCGTGAAACCGACAATTTTCGCCCGATCATTATCATTGTTTGCTAATAACATTCTAATGCATTTAAATAATTCATGGCAATACTATCTATGATACATTCTTCTTTGTTCGTGACTTCCTATTTAATATTTAAAGTTATTGCTACGACAAATCGATGTCGTTTTCCTACACGAACGACAATATACAAATACTTTTACCCTGTTTCAAAAAAATTGTTATAAACGTAAATTAATGAGTTACTTTTATTAAAATAGTTTTTTTAAATAATATCCTTTTTTGATATGAGGCAAAAGAAAATATTAATATAAAATTACAAATAAATAAAGATTCTCCAGTGAAATTGAGTTTCTGATAAAACTTTCCTTCCCTTGACCAAATCCTGTCAGACGTTTTCAGACTCACTGCTCACAGGTGGGACACTTCCCTTACATCATGATTATTACTATTAAAAATATTAAAATAATAGAGATAAATTAAGTAATTGTACATATGAATGGAAACTAGTTATCCATCAGGATCTCGATCCGCTTGTATATATTTAAGTATCAATAAGAAACATGTTAGTAGAAATTATTCAAAAAATCAAAGTACGTTTTAAAATATGCCTTATAAAATGCGCGAAATATCACGTTATATTTCAGTTATTATTGTAGTAAGAATATGTATAATTATTTAACCGTTAAGATTTTTAGACAGCTATGTAGGCATATCTTTTTTATGTTATTAGGAAAAGTTATAATATTATTTGGACTAATTCCAATTAAGTAACATCAATAAAATAAAATAAAAGATATTCATTCCATTAGTATGAATATTACATTTTATTTGTGAGCTCAAAAGTAGTAAAGTGTTATTACTTTTTATTAAAAAATAAATACTTATTCAACTTTCCACTAGATGGCGTTGCTTTTATTTCATACTAAAAGTTTTTGCTAACATAATCAAGATGTTGAACACCTATCTCTAGGTGTATTGCAAATACAACATTTTAAATAACGCTCTTGTTGTTACTATATTATTAATAATAAGAAATTGATGATCCCTTATTTAAAATTAATTTTCAAGGTTTTATACAAAAATCTTTTCAATATAATGAAAAAGAACTTCAAAAGGATCAACTAACTTTAAAGAATCATAAATAAAACAACTAACACTTTATTGGTCTATGTATTATACAACTTTGATACATTTTTATTGTAAACTTTAAGAAGAGTTAAATCACTTACTCTAGTTAGTCACAAAATATCAAAATAATAATGGCATCGACACACAGCACACAAGCCGAAGCTTCCTGAGAAGACATTTGTACTAAGTTATATATTACAAACAAATATACAAAGAAGACTTGGAAGTGAAATTATAACGAGTGGAATTCATATTTTTATAAATCATTCTCAAAAATGCTAAATTTCTAACTAATTCTCTGAAATTATTAACAATTAGGCACAATGGAGAGAAAAACTGAAATATCAATTCTTTCACACGGTCTAACCATTGAAAGAAATAAAATAAACAATTTGTGACAATTTTTGTATATCAATTCACTTTATTGTTGTTTAAAGACTAGAAAGATAAAACACTTTTTTTTTATATTTTGTTTAGAGATTCTTTCAATTGAAAACCTTTATCATCTAGAAGCTGCAGTTAAATCGTTGGTTTTAATAATAATACAATTATTAACTTTTCTTTGGCATTGGTAGGTATATAATATATATAATAGTAATAAACAACTACTGTAAAATACATCAATTATTTATCATATTTTCAGTATATTAAAATTGTATAAATTAAGTATATTTTTAATTTCAAGACAATTTGACTCATAATCTACACTAATATTATAAAGTGGAAAAACATGCTTGTTTAAACTAATTTTCTAAACTACTGGATGGATTTCAAAAATTCTGATTATGAGAGGCAGGTGCATGAGGAAGGTTTCTAGCACTACGCCACTGCTCTTAGTTATATGAATAGTTAATAAAATCGTTCGCCCGCGGGTGGAACCGCGAGAAGTAGCAAGTACAGATATAATTCATATTTTATATTGACAAACAAAACACAAACGATTTAACTGCACAGTGTTTTTATTATACCATACATTTATTGCTTTAAAAAGGGAACTACGAACTACAAACTTGTACAGAAATAGGCTCTATAGGTATTACATAATATAAAAATATGTTTCATATCTATCACGCACTTGAACACTTCCATTAAAGAATGGTTTGGACAACTATTTATGGGAGAATAACTTCAAAAATTGTAAGGGAATAAATCTGTATGTAGAAGGTAATTTTTCACTAACTCTCATAAGACTATCCTTAATAAATATGATACTTTTAACATGTAAGTCTAAGCCGTAATTTCCAATGTCTAACTACTAAAAGTTATTATTGTTACATATTCTAATGAATACTTAGTGATAAACAAACCTACAGAATGAAGGTGATGACAGAAATAGTAAACACTCACAAATGGTTCATGAAAATGTTAGGTGTGACGTTAAAAAGTTTAGAAAAATATTTCTTCTTTTGTTGAAGACGAATACCCTTATTGTTACAGCTCTCGCAGTCGATTCCTCAGTCAAATGTTTCTGGTTAGTTCATACATAAATAACGGTAACATAACGTTTACAAACAAATTACGCCTAACATAAACTCTAATGCAGCTACCGAAACGTTATACGAATAATTATTTAAAATAATATATATTTGTGACACTTATAGTGATTAAGTTTCGATGACAAACAATAAAGACCAAACTTACCTATCTACCTATACAAATAAAGTAAACAAATAAGCTTTGCATTCAAAGCATTTCTTACAATAACTCACACTTGCCTCCTACAATATAAAAACCGAAAACAATACTTTTAATTTAAACATTTTAATGCCAGTTACTTGCTGATTTCAGTTCTGAAATCAAAGCATTCTCACAAAAGGTGGCGCACGCACATACTACAAACTAGCATAGAGCATAAATCATAGGCCGTTTACACGTTACAATTTTATATTCAAATTAAATAGTTTGAAATAATTATATAAATTAGTAAGCGGATGCGACGTTAGATGGCGACGTTTATGTAAGATAGTCACAATTCGTCCTATAAAGCCATCTTAAACATATTTACTTTGCGGACGATAGCTGGCGCTGTTGTAAATTAGTTATTTTCAATGACACCATTAGATGGCGCTGTTGTAAATTAATTATTTTTCAATGACAGCGTTAGATGGAGTTGTTTTAAGCCATATTGTAATGTAGTATGTTTAGTGCGCGGAGGCGGCGGGCGAGGGCGTAGGCGCAGCGTGTCTCAGTCGTGCGCGGACCTGCTGCAGCGTAGGGTTGGTACCAGCTTCGAGCTCCTCCGTGCTCTGTTCCGCTTGTTCTAAACGCCTGGCGCGCTCTGCGATTGCCTTTTCGAGCTCTGGAATAATATAAAGCATTACTTTATTAAATTAGAACATATTTTTTATTGATTGTTACATAAGGAAAAACGTTTTCGCTCAGCTCTTCGGTAAATGAAAATATATCATGATGTAATACTTAGTAATTAAAAAGTAACAAGGTCTTGCAAATTATTGCAATTGTTACTGTAAGTGATTAAGATTACGGATATTTCAATCATGTAACATATTTATTTTAGACTTATTAAAACTGTTCACTTGAATTTTTAATTATTAAATTAAAATTAGTAAACGGTAAGTTATTCTCAAATTACAATTTCTTAGCATTGAATTCTAGTAATTTGTTTCTAAAAACTATAGATTATCAAAAAAAACAAGACGGACAATTAAGAAACATGTCATAACATCAAAATGCAGTCTCCGTTAATAATGTAATACCCGTGCTTTTAAAATGATGTAATACTTACTTACAAAGTTAAGATGTTATCTAACAAAAATAATCGTAAACCAGATAATTACCATCAAAATTAAAAGCAATTTGAGAAAATTAAATAATATACTTACGATTAAATATTTTTATAATCATCCTTCCGCCCTTAACTTCATTGATGTCAATTTTATATATTTGAATTTCTTCCACGCTCTTCTAGAATACATCATCTCATACTTCCGTATTTGCTATATAGCTTTTCACGCACACACGCACACACACACATCAATGTCCTCATCATTCTTCGCTTATAGTAATAAATTCAATATAATTGCAATAATTTCTAAATGAAGTGCAATTTGCAGTGACTATATTTACAACCATCGGCCATCGGCCAATCGGATGAACGGAAGCATTTGCAATTTCACTTTCATCCAACCTTGGTCATTGACATCCAGGGCGGTTCAATCAAGGCAATTACCTAAGGGATTCCTATTTGTATTCGTATTGCTTGTATAAATTAACATCAAAGGTATTTAGTTAGATTGCTATTTTTCTTGAGTATTGATGAAGTAATCATACTTAATAAAATATGTTTTTTCATTTTTTAATACTTGAACCCGTTAAAGTTTTATTTTAATACGTTTAAAGATCACATACACAAAATATATCTAAATACATAACGTAAATAAATCGTAATACAATATACTCTTGAAGGTCTTTTTATTGTTCTTATGTTAGATATTACTTTATTAATATATATATATATATATATATATATATATATATATATATATATATATATATATATATATATATATTATTTACAAAGTTTTAATCTCAGAACTGAAGACGACTATCCGTTATATGGATATAATTATATTTATATTCATCCATCGAGTTATTCAAGTATTGAACCATCAATAAACGACTAAACGTGCCTCTGGGTAACAGAAACAATAAATGTTTCAAATATAACAAAATTAAAGTAAATGATGTTATATATTTATAAAATCAGTGGAATCTTTAACAAGAATACATTATAACCAATGATTGAAGGGGTGAATGACATCACCGATGCACCTGCATTAATCCAGATAAGAAATATGTAAGAAAAACAATACGCTTTGTCGTAAAATATTAAGATGGCGGACAAACGAGTTTGGACATCGTGCATCGTTAGCAAAACAACCTTGGACTAGCGAAACAATTCATAGAAAAACATCTTTTGTAAAATTCCAAGAAGTATTATTATAAATTACGTATTATTAATTCATTCTTATTTGTGCAGGATTTATAGTTTACTGAATTTACGTAATATATTTTGTCTGTGAATTTCCTACGATTTCAAGGTTATAAATTATATTTATAATTTTAATTGCATACTTAAAATTTATGCTAAACATAAAACTTATATTTATAAATTAATATATATTATATATTTTTTATACCTAGTTATTTCCGAAGTTCTTGAACGCAAGACTGCTCACCGCTTAAAGAACTCAGTCGGATATCATATAACCCATATCGAAATAATTATCCGGTGCATTACTTATTCGTATCAGAGTATTGAGACTTGAGTACAGCACTGAGTATCGAGTTCACAGTACTCAATACTTGTGAGTATTATAATACTATATAAGTATACTGATGTATTATATCTTACGAACGCATTTTCGTTTGACAAACACAGAATTGCCAAATTGTCGTTTAAGTAATTATAGAACGCGAATTGTTACGCCATGTGTCAAAGGTAAATGTTACGTTAGTTTTTATGTTGTAATAAAACGAAGCTGTGTTGATAACTCTTATTACATTATGATCTGTATAAAAAAAAAAATGTAGAATACAGACAATACTTATATATTAATATGGCACTATAGATGTAAACAAAAAATTGGTTATGGTCGTCTTATTACGAGCTCCAGTCGTAGATGTGCCATAAATAGAGAGTTCCCAAAAAAAGGGGCAAAAAGGTTATATAGGTTTCGAAATACTTCAAATATATTAAATATCTGTTGTATAAAAGTTTTTCTGTCGGCCAACTAGTACGTCATTAATTAACGTAAAATGTTACCTGGTGTTTCTTTGTGTTCCCGTATCTGATTCATGAGCTGCTTCTCTTTATGCTTCGAAAGCGCTTTTTGAAGCTCGGTCTTTTGATTGAGAACATTTTTTCCTCTGAAACAAACAATATTATACAGACCTATTTCACGAATATCCTATTTATACTTATCTCTATGAAATGAAATGAAATGAATATTCGTTATGTTACCATAAATATAATGAAAGTGTGCCAACTAGCTAACTCATTGCAATATCATAAGGTTATTTTATATAACACTTACGATTTCTGTTTAATTATAAATAATAATTTAAGAAACTGTTAACAAAGTTAGCAATTATTAATTTAAACATTACAATTATATATACTAAAATTAAAAAGATTTGGATACAAGTACTAATTATTGATTAAAACACAATTCCAGACAACTTTTTTTTATTGTATATTAATTATTTTATTTTATATATTTTTTATATTATTTTTATTTTGCATTAGAAAAATAATCTCTGCGTCGCTAATCGTAACAATGTACAAGAACATCCAGCTCCCAAAACAGAAGTCTAAAGATCACACAAACCTTCGACCAGACCCTCGGTTCAGCAGGCAGTGCTACCAATCACTAATCTCTGTGTAGACCAAGCGTATATATAAATGTTAATTTATTTTTTCTGGTAGTAACGTAAAGATAGTAATTTATACTTATATAAAAGTATGTCGTAAAATACCAAAAGTGATAAGGTTACATGTAATCTTATCAAATCCTTTTTACGCTACCATATAAGGCAATGTCGTTTTCAATGATAAGAATACAACATAATACAAGTACGTAATGATAATGTTTGATAGTACATTTAAACTATTCTAATGTTACCACTTTATTAACTAAAACAATATCATATACGCTACTAAAATGAATTCCTACACAAAAATTTCAAATAGCTTTTGTACTGAGAACTTATAAGTATAGATTATGGTATAAGAGCCCCTTCATAATCATCCGTTCAATTTAATTGTAACAAAATTCTATAGCAATTATACGAGTACTTTCCCACGCACTACCTGCATATGTGAAGTGAGTGACGTCATCGATGCACATCTGTAGGGATGCAGTTTATTTGTTCTGTACTAATGGAAGGAATTGTAAACCTTTTTTAACTAGTTTGTTTAATATATGATAAATACATTGTAAGGATGTTTGTTTGTAATTAGTACGTACCCTAATACTTATTTTCTCAAGGTCTCAACATGTTATCGTTATTTTTCAACAGCTTTATCTTCTGGATAAGGTGAATAAATAAATTCCAATGTCTAGGAATTTATTACTTGAATTAAAACTATCTACATACTACATAGAAATATTAATACAAAACAAAATGCCTGTATTTTCCTCTTTATAATACTAGTATAGATAAAATAATTGAATTTTTTATATATAATTTGATTAGAAATGAGAACGCAGTGAGTCACATCTCCCATAGTATAACTTGAAGCCAATTCCAATAGCTGGGTGTGCAGTTTATTTTAAAAGCACTCAGCACTTCCGCGTTATCCTTAAACACTTGACTGATATTAAATAAAATTACATTTACTACTATAAATATAACACAAGATAAAGACATGAAATTACTAATTAATTATATAAAAATACCATGAAGTCGTGGTAATAAAAAAATTTTATGGGATAAATAAATAAAAAAATATTAAAAAAAATAACAAGAACCTATAACTTATAATTTATGTTATAGTTATTTTGTCTTTTTTTAAAATGTTTGTACAACATACAGATACATACAGTTACATATATATAGATACATACAATAATACATACATACATACAGTTGACTTTTATATAGTCATTTCAATTTGAAAAGTGTATTTTATTTCAAATTCAGATATCAGAGAAGCAGCTTGTATAAGCTGATTGCTAACTCCACAACGCTCCTAGTACTGCACTCGTCTCTCAAAGTCATATCTGATCTAAATCTATAACCCAATCAACGTATTCACCGAAGCAAGCAACCGAAATAAATACGTCTGATAATACGGAAATCGCATCCATATTCACTAATTTTCAATTCTGGATAAAATATTTTCACAGTTATATAAAGTAATTTTTTTGACGAACTTGACATGTCATTGAGGAATGAAATGTCATTCCCGTTTGTAATCTAAAATTGCTTCCTTCCGTCGCGTCGCTGCGAACACGGAAATCGGTGACGGCTCCTTCAATCAACAAAATTACTGGGAAATGGACTGAATCAACAGGTTGAAATGACGCTTTGTATTAACACTCATACTAACACTATATTTACATTAGTTTGTTGCCCATTCCTTATTTATGACAAACAAACTACCAATAAAACAGAGTACTTTCATATTTATGATGTAATATTATCTTACTGTACATATTTTCCCATTAAAATGACAATAGCAACCTTTTTGTTTTAAACTTGTGATCCATGATTACTATTATATTTAATACGTCTGTATTCACGTAAATACTATAATAGATCGAGTTTCAAACAAAATGGAATGGAGAGTATTTACGTAAGTACAGACGAATAAATATATATATATATTTTTATTTATTTATTTATGTACCTTAATTTTACAAAGACATTTTAATTTAACAATATATATATAAAAATAGCAACATTTGCTAGTTATTTCTGCGTATTTATTCCACCCGGTTATATTTTTTGTTTGCTTTGTAAGAACATCAATAGGGTTTAGAGACAGATGTTCAATACCGGCAGGATGCTGAACACCTGCACCTGTGAATACAAGTAATGATGCAAAAACCTATTTCAAGAGCTAGTTCTATGTTTATTATATATATTAAAAAGAAAAAATATTGCAAATACATTTTCAAACATTTTTTAAATATTATATATGTTTGTAAAGAATAATTTAAAAAACTACTGAATCGATTTCAAAAATTCTTTTAACGTTAGAATTATATCTCCTTGATTAACATAAATTATATTTATCTATATATAGTAAATAGAATCGTTATTTCGCGAACGGAACCGCGAATAAAAAGTAGTGTTAAATAAACTTGAAATTGTTTCAAAGGACACATTTTATAGGTCACGAACGAATATATCTACATATAATTAATTATATTATCAAACGTCAGCTTCTTGACTTTGACGAAGTATTAACATAATGAAGATTAACACTCATTTAATTATAATACTTAATATAATCATATTGTTTCAATTACAAAAAACACTGGAAAATAGATATATAAAATCTCACAGCTTTTTGTATCCATATTCTTCCGAAACTGCTAGATTCTTATGAAATTATCTAAGAATAGTACGTATACCATTTTTCATACCTATGTGATACGGATTATGCACCCCAAAATTAAATTTTTTTGGATATTTTTTTATGACTCGACATTTAAAATGTATATATAACCCAATTTTTTAACTATTCTTCCACCAACCCCTATTTTTAATAGCGATATAAGTACTTCAATATATTTTTGAAATAATATAATTTTTATTAATATAACACTAATATCAAAGGTAGAAGTCGCTTTTCTTTAGAAAAAGTATAACGTCATCTGTGTCACCTTACGATCTCTGAAGAGTCTTTTGAGGAAAGCACAAAGTGTTTTGAGAAGCACTTCACAATAGACAAAGGTGCCTGCGCAGACTGTAAGGGACACCTAAACATACTTACATATTACATAAACAAGGTTCTACATAGACTTCAGATATAAAACATTATATAAGTCTTAAGAATACAATACAATTTAAATTAAAATAGAATTAAATTCTGTGACAGAAATTTATTAAGCCGGCTTTACATTATACAATTTAATGAGCACGATATCAACTAGTGTACTAATATCGTAATGTGAAAATGTGCGCTAATTATCACTTAGTACATCGTAAATTGGACAGTGTAATAGGAGCTTTACGGTTATTAAAAAAAACAACCAATCTTCAGCTCCATAACGACGCTAATATATACTGGATTCATTAAGATTGTTTGTACACGATAGCTCATTTCGCAGACCGGTATATTTTCCGAAAGGTCCCGGATTTGGTTCCTGCTAGTCTCAATGATCTTCATACTATATTTATGATATATTCAAATTTTAAATAAAATTAACATCTTTTCTCTAATTTTATTATTTTATTACTTTTTAATATTCATAATAACTAATTAAATTACATAACTTATTTAATATAGCAATAATCTACGATAGTGAAAATTCCTTTAAAATATTAATTCGTAATCATGTTATCTTTTACGATCTATGACATATTTCGGAATAATTTAAATGTAGTAGCATTGGCTTTATGTAAATGAGCATTTTTGTAAGTCCGACCAGACTGTGACGCGTCTCAAGATCAAAAGAAGCCGAAACATGCGTGTTTTTATGTCATCAGATTATAGCTAGGAGCGCGAACCAGACCTCAATTTTGACTCGCTGCGCTCACAAAATCTCGGTATGTTTGTTAGCATATTGAGCGAAACGAGGTGCAAACAGCACGGATGTCGCATTTACAAAACGTTGACGCATTCTATCTTCAACTATTTTTCAAGATGAGACACATTATTACATTTTTTACAACAGACTGTTGTCTATCAGTGTGTAAAATTTGGAAATATTAGCATATACAGATTTTGATTGATGCTTGCACAAAGGATGCAGAAAAGTCTTTCATAGAGAGCTTCGCTTCGCTCAATAAAACATACATCTTTGTTGTAACAGTTTTTAAAATGGCGTTTTTCTTTTAGATATGTTTTCTGTTATAAAAAGTTTCTCAAGTGAAATGTTATATACATAGTATTTCAAATAATGAATTTGGTTGGTGTCTAACCTGTATCAAAAATAAGTATAAATGAAAGTTGAAACTCGTCACAATGTATGAGGTGTGAGACATGTTCTGAATTACATTGAAGGACGAAGAATTCCTTTTTAGCAACACGGCGGGTGGGCCGGTAGAAATTATTATAGTTCCGTACACACACTACAATTATTACTATACTATACTATAATATAATTAACTACGTTATAGTAGTTTGAAATTAAACAATTGTTTAGAATTTTTTAATAACGCTAAAATTTTATAGAAATACATTTTTATAGAAAAACGAATAGTAATTAATTATTTAAAAACGAGTTTTATAACAAAATGTTACAAGGTTTTCATGGTAATGAATGCGAAGTTGTTTTGAAATTAATAATAATAATATGATAATAAAAATGTTATAATTATGTACTTACATTTTCTGGTTAAACATAAGTTCTCGATGCAGGTCCATCCGCAGAGGATTCTCCACGCAGGGGTTGGGCAGCCGGCGAGGGGCTATGAGCCCATCCCCCGCCCCCTCGCTCTCTTGAACCATCTCCACGGCGCCCAGCAGTGACTCGCACAGCGTGGGACTACCCACGCCACTCGTTTCGACTTGGGATACAACTGAAACAAAATAATGATGAATGTTGCAACATTACATATATATAACACTAATTTGGAGAATTATACAATTAATAGTGTTTTACATACTCATACATAATCAAAATATACCTTCAAAATAACTAAATCCGATTACCTTAAGTGTAAACAAACTATTGTGTTATAACATACTATGAGTCAGTATGATATCACCCACTTGTTATTACAATACTAATTATTTCTTTAAAATCAACTCAGAAAAACAAACTTGTTTTAAACAACAGAAAATAATTTCCAGAAAATTCAAATCTTTCGTTAATCTCGGAAAAACATGTATGAACAAAAAACAATTTGAATAAAACTTAAATGTTAACAATAATTTCCATTCCTTGTTTTATATTGATTATAATTATCTATTGTCTGAAATTATACTTATTATTAACGCAATAACTGTATCAGCTCTGACAAAGGGTATAATTTACGGTCAAATATTCTGTTTTATTATTGTTACTATTATATTATATAACTAGTGGCTTTTCGCGTTTATTCAACATATATTTGAGGTATATAGAAACCTATGACAGGTTTTTCATTTTATTTCATTTCATTTCATTGTAAACTGCAAGTCACTCATTTGACGCCATAATGGTGAAACATTTTCATTTTCATTTTTTTTTTGTTTTTCTTTTTTTTTCTGCACTTTTACAGCTGGAACTCTTCGAAATGAAATTATAACGATTTTTATGTACAAAGGGACAAAATCGAGTTACGTTAATAATATATATGAGATTCGATTTCAAATTTAATAAACTATGATTTTATAAAAATATGACCATATTTCAGAAGTATTTCATTTGAAAATACTAAAATAAAGTCGTAACATACGCTCTACATATGAATATATTTTATTCATGATACTGCCGAGTTGGCGCTGTGTCAATTCCTCAAACTCTTCATCTGCAGTTGCCTAATATTTGATAACATAGTAAAACAAACATATAAATACATAGTACAAACATATATATACAAATATTATTTTTGAGTTAGCGAGGCAAATATAACAATTTCAACCATTGCTTGTTATCGCACGCCATGACCCCGTTTCCTGCACTCCGGTAAATTAAAATGCTTAAGTTATAAACTTTAATTTGCCAACTAGAAAACTTTACGTTTGATAAAAAATTCAAAAACTTTCAACAAAATATTTGGAAAGTTTTTGAATTTTATTTATAATTGATGCGATTTTAAACAATTTTAAAGTTTCATTTAACAAAGATTGGACAATTATATGGAAATTGAGTTCAATAACATTTTTTAAAAATGGTATCTATGACGAAATTGATGATTGATGATTGAATCACATTTCCTTATCATTAAATATATATACTTATAACGTTTCACAAATTTTATAAATTTCGCAATAAGTTGTATTTGTTTATAATAAAAGCAATACTCAGAGTAATAAAGTCATTTAACTTTCACCCGGCTAATGAACGATTCATCAAAGTGTGAAATTGTTCAATGTAATACTATTAGCACGGACAATTGTTAAGGCGATTGCAATACGGGAAACAAATAACTACCGGTTCTCAATTCGAACGGAACTCGTGACATACTGTTTACGATAAATATTTCATTCATATATAGTGTATTTATAGTATACGTAATCTAATGCAAGTTTATTTATGATTCATTTGGCAATCGAAAACCTAAGGTAAAGGCAACCGTTGTTACTTATGTCCATATGACTTAATAATAATCTCACTTTCTACTCATATTATAGAACTACTGAACAGATTTAGATGAATTTACAATGATATAGCTTATATATCAGAGTAATATGTGGCTTTAATTTAATTTGGACAAATAATTTCAAAGTTATCATCACTAATCGTCTACTATGAGTTTGACGCGGTGTGAACTAGTTGTGAAAGCCCTTACTATTTAGTATTTATCATCGTCACGCGGGCGAAGCCGCGGACAAAAGCTTGTAGTATTATTATGTTATGTTTATTTTTATTTAATCTTTTATATTATATGTATTCTATCATATCGTTTATTTAAGCTATAGTTCCATGTAAGTGTTGTAATCAAAATTGTAAATATAATTTATATTTTATATTTATTTTCGCAGCGTAATTATTAAGGATTAGTGTATATAATTTGAATTAGGACGATAAAAGAAATATAAACACAAAAACTGTAATAGTCTATGACAGGGATGGTGAACCAATGGCAGACGGCCCACAAGTAGCACGTTTAAAAATGTTGATGGCACGCACAAAATCAAAATAATTGTAAAAAACTCATAGATAAAAATATATAAAATGTTTTTATTTGTGGCAAATATATTCAGCTTTTTGGCAAGGACATCAAAAAAGGTTCGCCAGCCCTGGTCTGCGATATCCATATACCGATAAAGCCTTTGAGAAACACAGCTGCGAATATAAAATATTAGTTCATAGATAGTGGTATTCTATATAAATTTTAAACGCCCTTGAAAGGATACTTACAGGTCTCGGAATTATTGAACCAGACTTGAAGGTCGACGCGTGCAGGTGCCAGAATATGCTCTTAAAGTTCACCTTTACATCGGACATCGGAGTTAGGTTACGGAAAAATAAAACGCAGTACGTAATAATCATAAAATAATTATTACGTCATAATCATATAGTATTACGTAAAATTTGGGCTTCAATCGTATTTACACATATAACGTATAACGAAGATATAAAAAGGATTATCTCAATGTGACATTGAATTTACAAACGGCAAGGAAATTTCTATTCGACCTTTGGTCTTTGACTTGAGTTTACTAGACAAGAAAAAACAATGTATATCACATATTTGAGATAAACGATGATATAATAAGCTCTTTCATGAAATATACAAAATTGTATGTTAGAATAACGTAGTTATATTTACAGATGCAGTTTGTTATTATTATGTTCGGTAATAATAATGTATTCATAATAAAATTCAAATGTAAATTAATGTTATCAAATAAGTATATTTTTCATTCAATTTAGATAATTTGAAGTCATTTTAGCTAATTTTATTAAGATGATATTATAAAATAGATTTTTTATTGAAAGTAAAAAGAGTTTATAAAACACAATTAAAAGTTCTATACTTATATTCTATAAGACTTGGTATTAATCTTATTTAGTAATAAATCAACGCTAAATAAGACAGATGCCAATTTGCATTTTAAATAGATTTTACGAATTATTATTTTACATGATTCTTCCATTTCGATGTTTGAAATAAATTAAGCAAGACAATACCAATATTAAAATAATATTTTTTTAGATAGCTCTTTTTAATCTTTAAACGTAATTTCAGTTCGATTATGCTTTTAAAATCGGTAAGTTCGAAAAACGTTACGTCACTGGGTTTCCATTTGCGTTTTCATTTATTCCAGTGGTTCCACCCTGACCTCTGACCTCTGACCTATGACTATTTATAGAGCCCTAACGTATTGCTTCCACAAGGCTGTTTCAGTGCTCATTTGCTGAAACAATTGACGTCACAACACGTCTAAAGGCCACGCCGTCAATCCTCTTAACAACATGATACGACGATTTTGCTTGCGTTTTAATCGATTTTTTGTAGCTTGCAAATCTTATTTGGGTTTTCTATTTAATTATATTTATTGCACTTTATTGATCTTGACTACACATATAAAATAAAATCAATATATCATTTTCAAATAGTTTAATAAAAAAAATAGGATACATGTGAATTAATAGTAATTAATTTTAAAAATAGTACAATAAAACAAAATGTGATTCATAGACATTCATAAAAGATAAATGATAATTTTTTATGTATAAAAAGATAAAAGGTATTAGGAAAATACATGAAAGTTTAATAGATACAGATATTTTTTTTAAATATAGAAGTCTGAATCGTAAACTTTAAGTTTACGACCCAGACTTAACTAAGAAACGGATAGATCCGGTTTAACCGATCTATCCGTTTCTTAGTTTACGATTCGATTCTGGATGCTCTCGTATGATTGGTTAAATGGTACATTAAACAAGTGTATATGAAACTTAATTACTATATTTTATATGGTTTTTATTATCATTTTCAAATCTATACAAAAATAATTGAATGTTTGTATTGTTTGAAATATACGAAGTGTTGTCGTGGAAAATCTGTCTCTAGTACATCTATCTATTTAAAGCTTTTGTCCATTTCTTAGAGCTAAATATTAACTTTTGAAAAAAGAAAAACGAGAAACCACATTCGCGCTCGCATTCAGAATATGCAGGTAGCGCATTTAATTTTTTTTACGAGAACCCTACACGGAGCTATTTTTTCTAGAGTATAAATAATGAAAGAGTTTTGATTGTAATTAATTTTATATTTATATTGTGATGGATTAAAATCTTTTATGAAGTTAGACATAAAGAAGAAATTTTACTTACACTTTTATTTCTTGTATTATAGGGTATGAAAAATAACTAATTGCTCAATATACAAAAATTGTTCTATAGATAAAAGAAAAGTTATTTTGAGAAACTGTATCTGTAATTTAAATATAACTTATATAGAAATCTTTAACTTTAAGTAATTTTGAATTTATTATCTTAGTTTTAACTACAACCAGTAAATATTAAATCGAAGACAGAAAAGATTGCATAACAAAAATTTCTTAGTAACGATTATCTACAGAAAATTTGAATTTAATAAGGTTTTTGATTATATATATCAATAAATACTCATTAATAGTTACTTTTAACTGGGACAATTTAGCATAATGTTTTACTTACAAGTCAGTAGGCTTTTTTTTACTATTTACAAATCAGAGTAATTATATTTTTTTATAATCGTACTGTAGCAATATACTATCTAATCAACCAGACCACAAGGATATATGTCTATATAGTATATCATGATAGTAAAAAACACATAACTAAGACTTCTAGTTATATTACAACGCGATTGATTCAATATAC
This sequence comes from Mechanitis mazaeus, assembly GCA_959347395.1. Lineage (NCBI taxonomy): Eukaryota > Metazoa > Arthropoda > Insecta > Lepidoptera > Nymphalidae > Mechanitis > Mechanitis mazaeus. The sequence continues at coordinate 12,641,594 of OY365750.1, forward strand.
GGTGATAGAGTTTCAATTGAAATATCCATTGACAATCAATATTGACGGTCTCATAGAACTATTACCTTATTCCTTTTCATTAATAATTTATTTTATTTATAATACTTATATTTGTAGTATCTACTGTATCTTACAATAAAATGAAAGACTACAAAACCATTGTTATGGGAGTTGCTTCTGAAATTGAATTCCTCCCCCAAGCTCATTTTTTTATATACTACGTTATAAAAACTATTCTTTATAAATATCATATATTTTATTCATATTCTTGTTACCTACTAACATACAAATATGTTTTTCGCAACTTAAACAGATCAAGGCTGTCGTATGAATTTGCATTTCATTAAAACGTGAGATTATCTAACATTATTTGTAACATATTCAACAGCGATATTGAATCTTTTTTCGAAACACTTTATACAAATTGAAAATTGAAAAAAGTCTAACTGACCAAACGAGATTATTTCTCCCCTTTCATTCAGAGTCATGCAGATTAAAAGAATAAATTTAAAGATTATAAAATACATTAAAGCTTCTATCACACGCATGCCATCACATTAATTTCATCAAATATAAAACATCTATCACACAAATTTCATCACACATAAAGCTTCTATCACACTAATTTCATCATCAACAAACCATCACACGATTACTATCTTATTTGGGTTTTATGTATGCATAAAACTTGCATCACACATATTATAACAGTTTTTGTTAAAATATGAAGGAATAATCAACACTAATGTAAAATAAATATGTAAATAATGTCTGATCCTTAAGTGGCTGAGTAGATTAATCTAATAAGAGCTATCGTTAGCAAAGCGCTGCGGCGAGAGCGAATGTCGTTATATACAGTTTAGTAATAAATTGGCTAGCAAGCTTTTAATCAATTATATACGCTGCCTAACCTACTTATAGCGTAATAAAATAACCAATGATAATTTAAAAGTTTTATTTGAAAATAAAAACAATGCTATTAAGTATAAGAACCTAATCTTATACATTAGTAGCGTGAGTCAATTTTTGTCCCAGTGTTTATAGGACGATAAGTGTAGATAAAATATTTTTTATATTTTATGGTTATGGTTTCATTTTGAATATAATAAAGAAAACAATAAATAAAAAAAATATATATAAAAAAAGTTTTATAATTTTGGTTACAAATTTGAATGTGTCTTCAGTACTTATAAAACTTGGTTTTGAAATACCTAAAATATATTTTAAATGAATGCAAAATTTCGCGAAGATCGAACAATTTAATATGTGTTACAAAATTCTATTAGATGTTGGAATGATTAATTAAATATTTATAGAAAGCAATCAAGGATGAGGCAAGAAATGCAATAAAAACTATTCGTGTCAGTCATCCTGAAGAGATAATACTGTACGCAACACCCACAAAAACTATGAGAACTGGAACAAAGACGAAGTAGGCCAAACTTCTTTTAAACTTCAATCGCTCGGCATGTGTATTGCGTCACCTTAACGGCAATACCATGGTTCAAATAACCATAACAAAAGCAAAAACCCATCTCCTATTTATAATGCACCTATAAGTTATAAAAATTTTTCAATGCGCTCGTAAGTTAACAGACAATAAATATTTAAGATGTGAGTCGCATTTTCGAGGAGATATTTAATATACAAACCAAAATAAAATTTATATTATTCATTTAGAATTTAAACATTATAGATATCATAGGCACCTCCATTCTTATATATTATAGGTCTAAAGGTGACGAAGAAAAGAATTAAATCACCCTAGATGCAGTTCATTTTATCAATAACCAACTTCCTGATGCGGGCGTTCTACTATATTAATGTTTTCCCGCGGGTCTTAACCAGAGGTCAAATAGTCAACAGACGTCCAATGCACGCTTGTCTAGCTTAATCAACCAAATGAATCTAATAAAAAGACATTATTTTAATGATTTTGCCTAATATTTTGTGGTTGATAAAATGAAAGGCAATTGAGTTTAAATATACATATGTATTGCAATATTATATTTTCACAGTATTTAACTTTTGCGATGATATTACAGTGCTAAGTTCGGATGGCGAATGACTACAGAATATATAACCATTTACTAAGTAGAATAGCGAATATCGATCTGTTTCTAGGTGCCAAATATGGACAGTGATATTTGCATATATTAATAATATATGTAGGCACAATATTGATAAACCTTTAGGTCAGTATTAAATGTGTTGTTTACTTAATTCTATGAAAGAATCATATTATAATGAAAGCACAACCTTTTTATATACCTATCTATATTCGACTGTACGACCCCTTCATCGTTGTTCATGAGCTCTGATAATGGTGGAAATGTGTCGTGAACTATCAAACAGTTTTTAGTGCAAATTTCGATAGTATTTACGCGAGTACAGCAGGATAATTATACAATAGTAATTATAGATTACGGAAATTTAAATAAATTTCGAGAATTTTTCCTATTAGAGCAAAAAATATCTTAATTTTGTCATACTTGTAACTACATAATATTATGTAAGTAAGTCTAGGCCCCACGAACATATAAAGAATTGCTTTCAAAGGGTTGTTAATATAATATGCATAAACGTAGTTTTCCATAGGGTGTCAGTAGTGTCCAGTTTTAAATAAGCGGGGAGTGAATACGAAGGGTTGAAAACGATTTAAGGGCCGTCCCCGGATTAGTACACCGGTTATTATTAGCTACAATTGTTGTTAGGATCGTTTAAGTTTTCACCGCAAAATAAAAAAAATATTTCAAAATTGTTTTTACATTAAAATTAAAAAAAATACGAAAAGCATCGTATAGGACTTAGATGATAGACCAACGCCATAAGTCTCATAAAAAAACTATATGCTTTTTAAATGTAATTTTCAACCCGGTGAAAATAAGATTGTACTTTCAACACGAAAAGCACATTATTTTAAATAATATAATTCTTAATGTCATAAAATTAGTTCTCCAGTAGTTCTTTGTTTTCATTTATCTGAAATCAAATTTTAAGGTTTTTGGAAATTTTCCGGAATAAGAAATGTCACAGGATAAAATTGTTAACTGTTATACCAAATTGAATCAGAGCCCAGCCAAAGACAAAGAAATATATATGCACTAGTATATTTATTTTATCTATTATTATTATTTATACATTTATTCTCTTATACATTTATAATTATAACATAAAGAAAAACATTATAAAATAAATATTTAAATAAATTTTTAAAAAACCGGTACGTGGGTGTAGTCCGAACCGCTGGTGGTGAGGACGGCAAAGCAAGAAACCCCTGCACAATACGTGCTATACCCAAAACTGCGGCCTTCTGTATCTTCTTATATTATTATTTCTTTAAAAACCTATGTAACATCATAACAATTAATTATTTTTTTTTCCACTTTGAATCAATGTCAGAGATCATTTGGGTACGTCAAATGGAAGTGACAAAAGGGCCTATTTTGACACCATACTTATCGAAATAAGCCATTCTATTGAGACACTCTCCAACTTAAAGTTAAGACTACGAGGGTTCCAAACGCACCCTGGTCTAAGAAAAAAAAACACAATAAACTCAGCCGAGTTTTTTTTTATTGTGATCACTGTTTTACAATCGTCAAAATATTTAATAAACAATTTGCGCACAACTAGAACCATCTCAATCGATCCATCGTGATGCTCTAATGTTTCTAGTAAAATAGCTATTGCCAGCTCATCCTGCTTAACACCCACTCACCGCAAGCAGCACCCATTCGAGAGTATAATACAAAAATCACCCATTTCAAGAAGTTTTTTATTCACATGTTTGTAATTATCTCCTCAAACAAATCCGATATATAAAATAATTCCCAGTGGCACAATACAAACCCTCAGCGGCTTCATAAATAATTCTCAGTGGCATAATAACGACAGACACGTTCTAAAGCCTAGGTCACAGTAACAAGCATAATATCACTTATAATTTTCCTTATGGAAAAGTCTTATAACAAGAGGCTAAGCGGATCGGAAAATGTTTTGTACAAGGGCTTCTTAAACCGATTTGTCATCATGGCTTCTTATAACAACAACATATGAATCCAATCCAATATCCAATCTTACATATTACACTCTTTTTGATCTTGAAAAAACTCGCTAGAGGATTGGGATTTCATGTTACATAAGGTTTAATATTTTTAAATCAAATAGTTATACGTTTAGTATACACAACCTTGAATAATTTTGCAATTCTAATGATTCTAAATTATTATTATTATTATTATCTTTACAGTGATAAGACGTTTTAAATACATTAAGGTTTTGAATACATGCATGAAGAGTTTTTATAGAACGATCCCCTCAAAATCAGATCGTGTCAAAATATGTATAGAAATAAAAGCGAAAAACACTGATTTATTACGAAATTTCTAAAACTACTGAGACAATAAAAATAAAATTTGGCATTAAAGTACATTGTAACTAAGAGACGTCAACTAAGAAAGGATTTTTAGAATTTCCATAAATAAAGGGAAGAAAATGGGTTTCAAGTTTATTTGAAACTTCGTCATTTTTGATGTTGGACGCACGAAATTTTAGATTAAATATTTTATTAGTATAAAATAATAACGCATAAATGGGATTTCTATGAGAGCGAAAAAGGATTTGCAAATTTATATAAAATGTGTGGTTTTTCTTTTGTGTTGTGCAAGCTGTCAATAGATGGCGCTAGCAATCATTTTAAATATCGGTAATAGTTTGTCGTTTGCATTTAATCACCCTGTGCAAAGTAATTGTGATTTCAAAATGAAAAAAAAAGTTCACATTATGTACTTTTTATCCACACCACCTTGGCAAAGTCGTGGGCGAAAGCTATGATTCTATAAGTAATCTAGATATACTAATATTGTAAAATTGAAGTCTGTGTGTTTAAAAGCGATAATTTTCTAACTTCAGGATGCAATTGTCATTTTTTCTGATTATGATAGGCAGGTTCATGTGGAAGGCTGGGCTATCTATAATTATACTACTAATATTAAATAAATTCGTTATATAGATAGTTATATAGATATATGACATTTTTAGTAAAACGTTACGTCTACACAGCTTTCGATAAGTCTGCTTACATTGGCTTCATTCATCGTCATATATTACTAGACCAAACTCCTATCTGAAACCTCATAAATCATTGTTACAAAGAAGCTATTCGTTTCAATAACGCCTCTGTATTTGTAAACAATGTATGTGTATGGGACATTGAATCGTCACTTCGTTTGATATGGCACCGCGTGACGTCACAATCATTGAAGGTCTTCAAAGAATTATAACTTCATAACAAAAATTTATTAATACAAAAAAATTACCAAAAAAAATATTGCAATGGGTCTGTTAAATATCAGTAATATTAGTCCATTAGAATGCAAACAAGTAGCAAGATAAAAACCAGTACTTACACGTAAATTTAGACCATCTTTGTATATATAATATCGAAATGTTACTTGGTTTCTACAAATATAGATTTTGTAAGGCGCAGTTAATTAGAATAATCTTAAATTTCCTTAAAAAGCGAGTTCGTATCCCGTAACCTCAATACATGTTTATACGTTCCCGTAATGGGGCGTTCAATGAGATACAATATTGAAGTTCACCGCATAAATTGCAAAATACCTGCATAATTCACTTTAACCTACGCTTACGATTATGCAAAACAATTTTAATTGACACCTAGATAGTTAAGGATCCATAATTCAATTATATTTGAAACTATTATTTATTAAAATTATAAAACATTTAAAAAACGCTTCAATAATTAAAATCACCTCTAATGCAACATATTTCAATTATATTTTTAAAACGATTTTTAATGTTTTATTAATGTTTGATTTTAATGTTTTATTTTTAATGTTAACTTCATCAAAAAAATTAATACCAAATAATATCTGATCATGGGTCATTTTCACTGGACGTTGTTAATAGATTATAATTTATCAAATCATTTCGTACGAAAAACCGTTTTTCATATACCATTTACAGTACCGTTCATAGCGTGATACGTAGCATTAGTTAATTAAATCAAAATTCTACTGAACCATTAGTGCTTAATAAATATTATTGAACTGTAGGTCGTAAAACGATATTTTATACGTATACTATTATAATATATAAAAATTTTGTTTGAAACTACTTGTTGGAATAATAAAGGCAGTTTAATGAGAATGGCTATTAATTTTTTAAATAGTAAATAATCTCGCTCGTGCACGGGCACAACCGCGAGTAACAGCTAGCTATTAAGAAAATTAGCTTAGATTGCGTATTAATATATATTTACCATATAGTAGTAATGTACAAACAATACATATAAACATACAAACTATCTAATTGTGCAGTAGTTATACAGAAACGCCTTTAATGTTATTTCTTAGTCTTAATTCAGAAGAGGGTTTAGTAAAAACCTGTACGCAGACTTTAGGCGTATATTACTACAGAAATCTGAACTGAAAGAGTCGTAGTGTTCAGTCTTAACGCTAAAATAAAACTAGGATTCTCGTTAGCTGTAAATTAAAATTCTAATTTTTACATTTACACAATATTTGGAGAATTATTATTATATATTTTTCATACATAATGATAGTAAGAATAGACATACAAATTAAAAAGTATTATCGAAATCATACTGTTATACAATATATATTAATTAATTACGTCGATAATTCAAGGAATTTTCACCCTATCTTTTGCAAACGGTATCGATAACAGTTGGTAGCATCCCTCGTGACGTTCACGGACAGGAATCTGGGGCGTTGACCCCACAAGGCAGACATTCGTTCGCGCCCATGCCCCCGCCTTAAATCGTTTCGAAATAATAAAAGAACATCAAATCTATACTAATATTACAAAGTGGATAAGTTTGTTTGTTCACGAAATAGGCTATCTAGCATTACGATACTAGTCTTAAGTATCCTAATATTAAATAATAATCCGCGGATGGAACCACGAGTAAAAGCTAGTGTTTCATAAAATAATAAAAATAGTTAAAGCAAATATATTAACTTTTTTATCACTTTTAGTTTCTAATATGTAAATAGAAATTGCGGCACTAAAATATGGTTAGTATTTAAATATTTCACGAAACCACTAAAGGATGTTGCTCTAGTCGATATTGCGATATTGAGTAATTTAGAGAGGTGTCAGATGCCAAAAATTCGTGCTTAAGGACGCTATTGTGGAATCCTCTTCAACAAAGTGATGCTCAGAACAAGAGTCTTGGTATTCATATTTTTCACATTATTAGGCACACAAGTTGCAAGTTGTTAAGTATTGAACCAAAAACTGTTTAAAAAGCAATTTAATATAAAATACATGAAAACCATGAGAATAATTTTATTCGAAATTTTATCTTTTAAGCCAATAATTGTCAATTATTTAAAGAGATTATTATTATTAACTTTCTGATTAATGACGTTATTGTAACAAAAAAAAAATGGTAAGATTTTTTAAAATATCTTAACATTTTGAGGTATCCTGAGTAATTCTATCCGCTTTTTTAAATGTGTGTACGAATGTATACAAGTGTATATGTATGTAAACTTTTTTTTCGGTTCCATTTTCTCGCGACATTTTTGTGGAATTGACTTCGTTTTGGTACCAAAAGATGCGTATTCACAAAACTTATTTATATTTTATTTTTCACATAAATGCTGATTATTAATATAAATCGTGTCTTTTCTAAACTATGAAACAACAATACCGCTAATTAAATATGTAAAGATACCTGTTTTGTTTCCTATTTTTTTTAGATTGTAGTTCAAGAAGCTTCGGGATTTTACTCTTTTTTTTTCAACTTTTGGGATTGTTTTTATATCAAATTGTCATATTTGTATATTTTTTTTACAACAAATCCACTTAATTTTAATTAACGATTAATTACTAAAAAATATTTAAAAGAGGTGAAGGTCGAATATTTTTTATTACGTAAATAACTAATTTTGCATAATACATATGCAAAACAAGTCATGCAACGAATAATGCAAATACGCTGTATATGCCTAATATTCCAATAACAGAGCGGCCATATTTTACTAAAAAATAAACAACTGTAACAGTTATATACATTTTTAAACGGTTTAAAAAATAATAATAATTTATTAACATTGATTTAAATTTTACCTTTTATCTTTACTTTACCTGCGACCTCTGAAATAATCCGTCCTATTGAAATTAATTTCATATAAACTAAAGCGAAATCAAAATCTGTACAGCAAATCTTACAGGAATAATTAAGAATAAAACCTGAGAACATAAATTCAACAACAGGTTGTTTATGGAATTACAAATGCGTAATAGCCGTAATAGTGACGTAACGATAATTCCAACACTTTCTTTAGATACTTGGCGGATATTGTCTCAACTTTCGAACGGTCACACGTGACAAATACAACATAATCAGATTATAAACGCTTACAAATGTATAATAAATGACGTAAAAACATTTGTAACTAATAATAATTATAAAAGTAAAGGTAGATATCCATTATACTATACTATACTATACTATACTATACTATACTCTACTATACTATACTATATCGTTTGGTGTAGTGGTATCTGGTTGGTAGCCATGCCTGTTGAGGCAAAGGTCTCCTGTGAGCCAAAGGTTGCGGGTGTTCCGGGTGGTTGATTCCCACCCGGAACAGTTGGTTATGTGATGCACATATTATTTTTTCGGGACTGTGTGTTACTTGTGTCTGTTATTTCTATATTTATAAAACCCCCGTGACACAGAAATTATTTCTCTAGTGCGGGAGTTGTATTTTTTTAATAAAATACTATACTATAATATACCATACCATGCCATACCATACTATAACATACCGTACTATAATATACCATACTATAGTATAGTATACTATACCATAATTACGTATACTTAAATGAACGAACCACGGAGAGAAAATCATCAATCAAAGATACATATATTTTGATAGCACAAACCACCCAGGTTGCCTTATCAATTGTTATATGCATGCAATGCATACATAATGCATGCATGCGAGATGTTATACATGCAGTGAGCACTACGTAACTGTCGTTGCAACAGAAACATTATATTAGTAACATTTATGTATTGGGGTAATGCTAACTTGCAAACTTGTTACGCTCTTTTAAACCAACAACACTTTCAAACTAAATAAATTAATGATGTCATGTACTAAAATTATTATATTTTTCAAAAGCTTAACTATAAAATATATTATTATCTTTTAGTGTCAGTTTAGCTTTATTTAAAACCAGTCATATTAATAATTATTATTTAAGCATAATTATAGAAACGTACGCCACTAATATACATACATATTTGCTTGCTGAAGCATTTATTGAAATGTTTTTCGTGATATTAAATATATATATATATACGTAAAAATAAAATAATATGTCAATGTATTTATAATAAAGATATACAAAAGAATATTGTGATGTATTCTAATTAAGTAATGAGTTTTGATATTAATAATCTGTCCTTATTTTTTGAATTACTTAAGTATAAAGATGTTAGTTTTATTGGTTTGCGAATTATGAAATTGTTATATTAAATTACAATATTAATATGGTCTTAATGTAACATTAGTTCAATATAAACAAAATAATTAATAAATAATTTCAAAGGTAAAAGATGCTATATATGAATATATGTGGGATTATACGTATATAATATACCTAGTATCCCTACAGTGTTGTTAAGAAACGAGACTAGTCGCTAGAACATACGTGACTAGAGAACAGCGTGTCATTGTGGAACAACACTGAAGAGGAACTTTAGTTCAACCACCTGCACTGAGGATTACATTTTTGGGTTAAGTTTTAACACTAACAAAGAACATTATCTTTATTCCTTTGTTATAAGAACGCGGTTTTTAAAACTTACTATTCATTATAAGTACCAACGCCCTTTATAATAAAATTGTCGAACTCTTTAATGTTAAATGTCACTCGGAAGTGACAAGACACTATCATAGGGTTTAAGGTTTTATGTGATACCGATTATTATGGTGTGTGGTTGTGTGTATGTGCTACTGTCTGTGTCTGTATGTTTGTGTGTGATTTATTTCTTACCAATGAATATTATAATACAATGATAATATTTTTTATAGTCATTAAGGAAATAAAATTGCACAAACATGAATTATATTTAATACATTACATATATTATTTCTACATAAACACAAAACTAATCTGAATGACTTAAGGTGTAGTTAATTGTATGAGATATTAGAAAAGATTGTTATTTTAATTAATTTAAATGAACTATTTAATTAATTGTTATTAAAATAAGGCATACTAAATTTTTGCTTACATTATTGCAGATATATCAAAGGTATGATATAAGAAAACATGTCCTTGTTCTTATTATCTATATTTGCAACAAAGACAGGTTAATGAAAGTGAAAGCACTGTTTCTAAAAGAATGGATGTAACAACGAATATCGGGTGTCAGACACTCGTGCACTGTGTCAGCTGCGTCAGAAGGATCGGGTATCGTTACCAGGAAGCGTGAAAACACATATATGCTTGTTTCACTCCCGTTAATTACGTGAACTAAATGATAAGTACAAATAAAGAGCCAATGAATACCATAATTATATTTCATAGCCACTAATAAAACCACTGACCAAACAGGACATAGAGATATGCTAAGTGATATTTGTTTTGCTCGGCCATACCGTTCTCGTATAGCGCAAGCTTCTCTTGTATGGCAGGTGCAGTTTTACGAGTTCTTGCCTCCATAGCTAATACGGATACGCGACGAACAAAACTGAATTGAATACCTACCTGACGCAGAAACCGGGCAACGTGTCACGGCCACCTAACAGGATTACGTGTTCCACTGCGCAGGTAAAGTGAATAGATATGGGCCAGAAATTCTTTAACCGGCTTAAAATATTGTTTGGATTATGAGCAGACACAAGCTTTATCCCACTCGACCTTTGAAGGTGCTTAGTCTAGTGTTACAATCACGAATATTAATGAAAATATAGGATTTAAAACGTACTTATTCATGGATGAATATAATTCACGAAATTAATATTAAACAATTTCAGGATTGTTTTTTTATTAATTTAAGATAACTAAAGTAATGATTAATACACAGTTATAATTAAGATATGAAAATCAAGTAACATAATTAATCTTAAATAAAACAAACAATATGACAAACCGCGAATGACGGTTCCATTTTCTAATTGATTCATATACCTATTACAAATAGTTTCTTGTTACAATGGCATGTTTACTAAAGAGCTATGACACATGCCGGCACACTTTTGTTATGATTTATATTTCATATGTATATTAATTCAATACACCAACAAACCGCTGGATGCAGTGTGCACCCAATAAACAATAATGAATGATTGATAAACAAACACAACAATTATATCATTCATTCATAAACATTTATATATATATACCTTAATTTGTCACAGACAGATTATTTTAATATTTTTACAACCAATTACTTATTAGTAAAAAGATACGGAATACTTGTATACCTAAAACATAAATTTTCTTAATTCACTAAATAAACGGTAACGATCCGTAAACTGAAAATATATGTTACGGAAGGAATCATAACCTATAGCTAAACCTAGCTATAACTGTTTAATTTGGAATACGCAATTTCATTGTTTACTATACATTTTATTTGTAAAATTATAACATCTTTAATCTTTAAGTGATTTTGTAACGTATATAAATGTTCATAAGTATTTAAAACAGCGGACACAGTGCAAATATTGTTTTATTTTGAAGTAACATAGGTATATTCTATATATGAAGTATTAGTACTCATCCTAAAATTAGTTATCTAGATTGAGGTCGTATTTTGATAACTTATCAGTAGTCTTTAAAGGGTTAATTTGTATTGTTGGGTAGGAATGTCAAATGTAGACTTTAAACTACACAGGTTTATTCAATTTTAAAATTCGTGAGTAAAAAATGTTAATCAATTATAACAAATTTAAAGCGTCGCTATCATGTCCACAATAGGTTTTTATTTGCGTCTTTCTTACAATCTTTAGATAAACTAGTGTTAGAAATTAAATTCAAGAGTGCTACTTATTTAACTATAATTCGATTAATATATTTAATGTTAGGTTCATTAAATAGGTTCCATAAGTAATAAAACAATTAAAATTATGTATTTTTTAAATATTTAAGTACATTTCTTATAATTAAATTATTATAGAGTTACGTTTATTTTAATAAAGATTATTTGTATAGATAAAAACAAACTGGATAAAATACACTTACCCGAAGGGAATAAACCAGCGAAAAATCGAACTATGCAATGGCGATATAAAATTTCACAAAGTATTATTACAATCACATATATCAGCAATTAAATTAATCGAAATATTTTATAGGAATCGATTAAAGTAGCATGCACGTATACATTCAACGCTGTCTAGAAACAAACACTACTAAGATCGCGATGTTTCACACTGCTCCGCTTGATTGATAAACAAAACTTCCGTTATTAGCAGCGCGCGCAATTCCGGATTGCCAGATATAAAATTCCATATCCATTTCATTAAATGTAATACCTACTATGTGTAAAATAATTTTTCAAACTTATGACCCAATTACATTGTATAAACAATAAGAGTAAAGTTAATATTTTATTATTTAAATTATGCAAATAACTGCAATAAACACATAGACTGTTGGATTTTTCAATATAACAAATATCTTTTATTTTATTAATCTGTCTAGCTAGATTTATTGTCAAAAGTGACAATTAAATTGTCAATTAAGCCCTCTGCCAGGGTTCCAATAATTTTCCAGGGTTCTATTAAATATAAAGTACCCAATAGTTGCTATAAACATGGGTTACAAATTTTTAAGACTAGCTTCAACTTCATTTAAGGTAAGTTTTTACAAACCAATAAATTAAAGTTTCGTTTGAATATTGACATTCGTCAGTTATGCAATCCGGTGACCATCCAGTGAAAAATTCATATCACAGCTAATTTCACTTATACTGTAATGGAATTAAATTAATTACAATCAGTAAAGTGCATGTTTTAAAAGCATTTATAATGTGAATACTGTACTGCAGTTTCCTTGACCTTCAAACATGTGACCGTATGTCAAATCGTAAACTATTATAATTTTTTTTCACAACATTTCTAACATTAAGAATATATGTAATAAATTGCAGAGCAGTGACTCACACAAGAAATCCAATTCTTATTATTTTCTAAATATTTTATACAGACTGGTACTATCAGAATTGGAATCAGGCAGTATTCCAGCTCACATGATGCTGATATTGTGGTAATTGGATCAGGGCCTGGTGGATATGTTGCAGCCATCAAAGCCGCTCAAATGGGTATGAAGGTAGGAAAAGATTTAAAAAAAGTAAATTACAACACCTTAAAGAGGAAAAATCTATTATTTTATCTGCAATGTTGTACAACAATTCCATAAAACATCAATTATCTGAGGGATAATTTTTACTTTATTATAATTTACATGTGAATTTTAATCCGTAGACTATCTCTGTTGAAAAAGACCCAAGTCTTGGTGGAACATGCTTGAATGTTGGCTGTATTCCCTCAAAAGCTCTTTTACATAACTCTCACTTATATCATATGGCAAAACATGACTTCAAACACCGGGGTATTGAAGTTGGCAATGTGGCATTCAACTTCGACACTATGATGAGTTACAAGGTTAATGCCGTGAAGGCCTTGACTGGTGGTATTGCTATGCTGTTTAATAAGAACAAGGTATATTTTCTTATGCTTGTACTCAGAATTATAAATATATATACTAAGTCTAATCCAAAATTTAAAATAATATGTGAGATATTGATTTTTGAATATTTTTTAATTTATTTATTTATATAGTAATTTTCAATAACTTACTGATGTTGTTAAAGGTTAAACTAGTCCGTGGAGTTGGTAGCATTGTGGCTCCAAACAAAGTGGAAGTCAAGGGAGAAAAGGGACTTGAAACTATTAATACTAAAAACATTCTCATTGCAACTGGCTCTGAAGTTACACCCTTCCCTGGTGTTACGGTAATATTTTCTATCTTTCTTAACACATAATAGAAAGAATCATTTCATATTAATGATCCTTAAATACAACATGTATATTCTGTAATTAAATTTAATAATAAAAAAACTCAACTTGCAGTTTGATGAAAAACAAATTATCACATCCACGGGGGCACTCTCACTCAGCCAAGTCCCTAAGAAGATGTTGGTAATTGGAGCGGGAGTGATTGGTCTGGAGTTGGGCTCAGTGTATCAACGACTGGGGGCTGATGTCACTGCTATTGAGTTCCTAGATAGCATTGGAGGTTTGTTGTTACGAAGTTATTGAAATAAATTATTTTTGATTGTTTTGTTGCTGATTAAAAACATTAATATTTTGTAAAATTGTCATGAGTACATTTAAATAAAACTATTTTACACACAATTTTTAGTACAATTTTAATTAAAAACCATGTTTTGAATGTGCTCCAGTGAAGCATGATTGTGGGATGCAAGATGTATTTATGATATAATAATAAAAGGGATTTAAGTCTAAATTATTTCATTCAAATAGAATACAGTAAACTTAAAAAATATTTGTGATATTAAAAGACATGTTATTCAAGGTGTTGGTATTGATGGTGAGGTGTCAAAAACTCTACACAAGATCATGACTAAACAAGGCATGAAGTTCAAGCTCGGCACTAAAGTACTAGGTGTCAATAAAGTCGGGAATGTTGTAAAAGTTGACGTTGAGGCTGCTAAGGGTGGTAATAAGGAAAGTGTAAGTAAATGTATACTTTGACATATTTTGTCAAATCACAATAATATTATTGACTATAGATATGTATATAGGATATATAAGACCTTCTATTATATAAGTTTCTTAATTTGAAATAAAATTTCTAATCCACCCCTTATTTTCGCTTCCAAATAAACAATTTTTCTGCTTTTTAATATTAGTATAGATAGACAATACTCAACTATGAGATAAAAGTATAAATCTTTGGTAAAATTTAGAGTTCTTATCAACCATAGATATCATATCATACTAAAAGAGTATTTTCATTTGTATCCAGTTTTGACCGCTTAAAGAGACATAATTTATTATCATCATTTGTTACGAGCTTACAAATTAGAGATAAAAATAGAAAAAAAAAACTTTATTTAATTAAATTAAAGTATATCAGAAAAAAAAAGTATATCGTATTTAAATGGAGCACTAGTATTTTTCATTATAATTAGATTTAAAAACATATTTTTTATTGATTTTAGCTGCTTGTATTAAAGTAGAGTCACAGATACAAAAATAATATTACATTGTAATTTTTGACATTTAAAAATAGAATGCGTGCAGAAATTCTTAAATACGAGCCCTTAAGAAAAAATACTTTCGAAGAAACTTTAAAATGGCAAAGAAATTAAAAGATGAGAAATTAAGTGTTTTCATGTATTTTATTATTAAATAAAGTACAATACTTTATTATAAAGTACGGTAGGCAACCCTAGTCATAACTAATTACTGTAATAAATGTTCAAATGATATTACCACCCCCAATTAACAAATAAATAAATTCTAGTTGGAATGCGATGTGGTGCTTATATCGATTGGTCGTCGTCCATACACAAAGGACCTTGGACTTGACAAGGTTGGCATCGCTCTAGATGACAGAGGGCGAGTACCAGTTAACAACAAGTTCCAGACTACTGTGCCTGGGTAACTATATAATGAAAAATAATATCTGTTTGATATAGGCTATAAATGTACTATTTCATACATTCATATATTTACATAAAGTTGACAATTAGTGTTTAAAGTTTGGCTTCAGTCATCAAAGGATAATCGAAGTACAAATTATTTAAAAGCACAAAGATGTTATTTTTTCAATAATAAATTCATTTCAAAGCTATGAAAAACTGGAGTAATTTCCATATATGTTCATAGAATTTATGCAATTGGTGACGTCATCCACGGCCCCATGTTGGCTCACAAGGCTGAAGATGAAGGCATTGTTTGTGTAGAAGGAATTAAGGTAATGCATTTTATTACATAAACTTATATTAGGTTCAATCCTCAAATACTTACTTACTTTTTACTAAAACTGATTTTGTTTACGTTTTTCAGGGAATGCCAGTACACTTCAACTACGATGCCATCCCGTCTGTCATCTACACATCCCCTGAAGTCGGGTGGGTCGGCAAATCAGAGGAAGATCTTAAAAAAGAGGTCGGTATAAGAAGACATAATTAAATATTATTATTAACCCCTTGATTGACAATTTATTTTCAAACAATATAAATGTGTGTGTACTAATAAGTTTGAATTGTGTGATATTTCTCAAAACACTGAAAATGGGACCCAGTGATCTGGGTGAAGAACATCACGTAAATTGTATTTACTCTCAGTAGAGTAACAATTCGTTTACTAACTTTTATGCACATTTAGAGGAAAGCTGTATATTTGGTTTTCTCTGTTTTTTTTTTATCTTTTAATGCAAAATATGGGCATTCAGGAGAGCCATATCAAACATATAAAAAAATATTTTCTTGTGTCCTTTTACAGACGGATATGAATAATAAAATGACTGCTATTGAACTTCACGTTGTGTTTCTTATTTTCTACACGCCAGGGGTGGCCAACTCTATCGGACTCGAGATCTACTTTTTTAACTATACGATTTTTTTAGTATACTCCAACTATTTTCGTAATATTTAAGGGTAGGTACCGATAATTTTTTCCTTGCCAGCGAGCGACTGATGTAGGGGCCGCGATCGACGGGTTGCCCACCCCTGATATACGCAATAATGCCGGCATAGATTTAAAATTACATTCTAACGGTAGCTAGAAGCACGCACGCAAGTATATTAAAGCAATAGACTCGTTACGACTTACAAAAACTGCTCTCATAAAAACATCCAACCCCAGTAATTACTGGCGAGTCCAGTTCGTTGTTGTCATTCAGGAATGTTTATGAAGAGCGGGATTCGATATTTCCGTTCAAGAGGTTAACTAGTTCAAGATATAAAACCCATTGATTTTATTTAAAAAAATACTCTTAAGCTAAGCAAGGTGATATCATAGTAATTACAAGTATATAACTGTTAAGTATTATATCCAGGGCAGAGCCTACAAAGTGGGCAAGTTCCCGTTCCTGGCCAACTCCCGCGCTAAGACCAACTCCGAGCCCGACGGCTTCGTGAAGGTGCTCGCCGACAAGGCCACGGACGTCATACTGGGCACACACATCATCGGCCCGGTGGGAAGATTTGTGTTTTTGTATTCAGCTTAAACCGCAGTTCAAAACAACATCGTTTTAAAATTTAGTATTGCTCGCTAATCAAAATTGCGAGGAGCGCGAACCAGACCTCAATTTTGACTCGCAATGTCTCGGTATGTGTTAGCATATTGGGCAAAGCGAGGTGCAAACAGTACCAAGTAGTTCAATTAAAAATGTTTATGAATTCGTATGACTCATACAATTATAACATAAAATGAATTAAAAGTAAGAATAGCATTTGATATTACCGGTAAGTATCAGCCTCGATTCAATCTATAACAATATCGTAATCGCAGGGCGGTGGCGAGTTGATCAACGAGGCGGTGTTGGCGCAGGAGTACGGGGCCGCCGCGGAGGACGTCGCGCGAGTGTGCCACGCGCATCCTGTACGTACATGTGCACAGACATACACATACATACATACACATACATACATATACATACATATACATACATACACATACATACATACATATACATACATATACATACATATACATACATACACATACATACATACTCACACACACACAAAACAGAAAAAGCTCAAAAAACGTTCCATACATTGATAAACTAAGGAATAAAACCAACAAAATGTTCCAATACCAATAATAATAGCTCAGTGAGTAATAGACTTAGACTAACTTTAGATATCTTTTCCAGACATGTGCTGAGGCTTTACGAGAAGCGAACATGGCCGCATACATTGGAAAACCGATAAACTTCTAAGATTGTAAATAATTTATAAATGTACAAATAATTTTGTGGTTTTTAGCCCAATGGTAGTCAGTTATCCACTTTAAGGATCTTGTATGAATCTAATGTGAATTCTGGATATTAATATCAATAAAGTAATAGGTGCGAAAGACGATTTTCGTATATTACGAATATTATTATTATTTATTAGATTGATTTATTTTCTCAAACAATTCTCAGCTTTCGTTTTCAAATTTCATTCCGTTTAGTAGAAACTAAATTACACTCAAGCATTTACAACTTATCGATGTTGTTCATATTCGTCTTTATCTTTCTTTGTACATAGGTTTACTATATTTATATATAAAGTTATTTTTCTTTTCTTTTCACTAAACACTAAGTCTTATTAGTGAAAATATTGAATTTAATCAAAAAATATTAAAGCCAAGAAAACATGTTGCTTTTGAATCATACTTTTATGTATTTAATAAACAATTAAACGAAATAAAACTCAAGTAAAAAAAATTACTGGAAGTTGTATTATCTTTTATTTTTTTCCTCCTTTATTGATTTGAGTCGGACAGTAATATATTTCTATAAGGTAAATGTATATATAAATGTTTTTTTCTTATATCTTAGGTCAAAAGGAATCAATAAAAAAACGTTAATGGAAGTGTTTTATATATACATAAAGAATATATAAATTTTTAAGGTAATTTTTTTTGATAACAAACACTATTAAATTATAACATTTTATTCTTAATTTCTGCGGACGGTTAAATGATAAAATATATTTAAAACTTTAAATACAGCGTATGACTAGTGCAAATTTAAACAATAAATATAAAACAACTTTTAATATACTCAGAAATTGATATTAAATAGAGGAAATATTGAAATGTATAACAGAATAAGAGGCAATTTGTTAAGAAAATATAGACTTCTAATATCAAGCACTAAGAATATAAATAGCAAAAAGTACAAAAACTGATTTACATCATATTTATTTTATATAGTATGTGTTATATTATCATGATATCTCATGCCAAGTAATTCATTTCATCTATACTTCCATGTAATGGAAATCGATTTGTAAAAACCATCCCAAAGTCAAGAATATTCATCCCCATGTATCTAGAATGTCGCTACACATATTTAAATAAAATTTTGGTGATAATATTTCACTGTACTGGGCGCAGTCATTGGAATACATGATAGCTGCGGCCATAGTAGTTGCATTAGTTTCCATGTATTTACGTAAAACTGTTTCCAATTCCTCTACCATCAAGCCATTTTCCAAATAAAAATCTTTGGCTAAACGGAAGCATTTCTCCCATAGAGCACTATCTATGGGAAAAATACTAATACATTTGTCTATTGTTGCCGCAGCTTGCTTAGAAAGATTTTTAGGGTTATTTGATGTAACTTCAGGCGTTACTTGGTCTCTTGTATATCTTAATTCATCACAACAACAAGGCAAAGATTGATAAATACCAGCATCTATTACCGGATAGCTCTCCTCATTTAGAATCGTTAAAGATATGTCCTTAATCCTTTTAGACATTATGTTGGTTATAACTATTTTGAGTTCTCCTTTCTTTAAAGATTGATTTGTTTTATCGAAATCGTGATGGTTCAGGTATAGTTTATCTCCTTGGACTTCACACTTGAGATTATCAAGCATAAATTTCAAACAATCGGAATGCTTGCTTTTATGATATGCCAATTTGGCTGACATATTTTTATTACCAGATAGAGTCTCTTCATTTATCCATTGTTTTAGAAGTAGAATCATATTATCCGCCCAAGACTTTTTCTGGAAATCTGCGATTGAGTTTAAAGGATTTGGCATCGGTTCAATTGACTTTCTCTCAACATCGTCAATATCAAACGGAAACATGATGTCAATGTAATCGATGGCTTGAAATAGAAACTTCTTATTACTCCGAGCCGCCGGTATCTTAATTACTCTTTTAGTGGTTTTCATCATTATAATACGATTATTTAGTTTCTCCAATTCGTTGTTACCCTGCTAGAGATATTATATATTGATAAAATGTAAATATCAATGATCTGAACATATGTAAAAAAAAAAATCTTAGAAAGAGAAGAAATTGGGTCACCGAAAAAGACATGGATGGAGTGCATGAAAAAATATATGGTAAATAAGACAATGAGATGAATGATGATTAGAAAAGTGTTGAAGATTTTGGATTCTATTGGACCAACCCAAAATTGGGATACGGAAAGAATGATGAAAAATGTTATCTGAATATTTACCTGCAAATGCATGTTTCCTGTGGAATAAATACGTCCATTGTCATCTATAAATATAGTGAAATCGCCTCCGCAAGCGACTAGACATTTTGTAGTCATTTCGGAATCATTTTTGTCTGGTGACTTCGATTCTGTTCTGTTTTCTATTGGAATAACCACTTTTGTTGGTATCTTTACTTGTTTTCGATCTCCACTACCTGTTACAAAATATATTAGCTCTATATTTATGAGGATTTTTGTCGCAGCTTTTTCATGAACAGACATGGTGACAATAACATAAATTATAGGACTAACTGACACAACTGAAAAAAAAATTAAAAATATTACCCAATTGTCCGTCAAAGTTGAGTCCCCAAGTATACAAAGTTCCCGTATTATCAATTAAGCAGGAATGATGCCATCCAGCCGCTATCTAGAAACATACACTCTTCTTGAATAAATGAAATTACTCCTAAAACTCGATTTGCGTCGTTTTCGAAGTTACGTCGCAACTCGTTTAACACCAATTCTCGCATTGCGTCGTTAAATTTTCGAAGTTGCGTCGTTTTGAAGCTGAATTATTTGTTTTTTCCATGAACGAAACCAAAAAAAATTGAATTCTATCATGCAATACAACTTGAAGATTTCAATTATAACGAACGAATTAACCGTAATTGAAATATTAATTTCATTTTGTGTTAAAAATTTAGATTAAACATATCATAAATAAATTGTTGTTTGAACCATGACCATTTAAGCAAATATAATTGATGAAGTACCCTTATCTAAACTCATTTCAGCATAAATTATGTTAAGTCTATATGACTAGTATTTGAGGGTCTAAAATGTTGAGCAGGCATTAGTTCAAAATTTATGAAAAAATAAGAAATAGACCTCGAAAACAGCTAGCATATAACTATTATATAGTAACCAAAGTTGTTTTGATTTTAATTACATACGCTTTTAGAATGTTTCGACTTAAATTTATACAGTTAAAGCTATGAACTGCTTAAATTTTTTTGTTGTTTTTAAAAAAAACTGGAACGTATCTCCGACTCTGTCCGTATTTTAAACCAAAATTGTGATTCGCTTTGCGTCGCATTTTTTAGGAACGAATTAGAGACGCAAATCGAGGTTTAGGTGTAATTATCTAAGTTCGAAGAGGCATCAAACTTTTTTAAATTAGAGCAATTCTCTACCTCGTCCCCGTATCGAGATCACGCAGAAACTATTCTATTAGCTATGTTATCTTTTGTAAATGATACACATATCAACATATAAAATAAAAATTGCATTTAGCCGAGCTTACAGCGTTTCAATAAATTATGGACATAATTTAATATAAAATTAAAATGAAAAATTTATCGATACGAGCAGTAACATATTCTCATCTGTACGACGGTATACATCTTTCGACATAATAAGTATATAGTAAAACGGTCCGGTCCCTCTGACCCTTCACTCCGTCTCACCCGCACGATGCTCCCCCGCACGTCCTGTGTTTGTACTAGTGTGGGTGTGAGGTGTGCGTCCGTGTCGTCGAGGTCGGGCGCGCGGCGCGCGTGGGCGGCGCGGAGCTGCTGCGGACTGGCGCCCCAACACCACAGCTCACCCTTCAGCGACAGGGCGAGCTGGAGCACGGCGACGGTATCGGCTCATTACATATACCACTATGTATTCATAGACGAGTTACGGGATACTATTGGACGGGCGCCCTCACGTTGTGGAAGTACCCGACGGCGAGCGCGCCGACGGCGTCCCCGAGGCGCACGCGCACCGGCAGCGCGCTCTTGAGGCGCGCGCCGCCCGCCAGCTGACCGAACGCGCCCGCGCCGCACGCCCACACCTCGCCGCTGCGGAGCAGCACCGCCGTGTGGCACGCGCCGCACCCCACCGACAGCACCTGCGCACCCACGGGACGAGGGTCGGTAGCGGACACTGCGGCGACTCATTCGTCGCGACCGCGAGATTAGCTATGTCTTTTCTCACATAAATTGTGACGAACGCATACAAAAATTCCACGACAATTATTTTATATAAACTCCTATGAACCTCACGAGCACTAGTGGAGTGCGATCGTCGAGTCGACCTACCGAGGCTCACCTTTCTCCCTTGCAGCTTCGTCACCGGGCGCGGAGTGTACTGGTCGTCCACGCCGCCGTGGCCCAGCTGCCCGTGCACCCCCCATCTGGAAAAAGTAAAGCGTCAGCGGGCGCCCGGTCGCGGCTCCCCCGCCCGCCGCTCACCCCCAGGTGTACAGCCTCCCCCCCGCGTCCACGGCGGCGCAGTGGTAGTGCCCCGCGGCGAGCGCGACGGCCGGCGCGGGCCAGCGGCGCCGCACGCGCTGCACGGCGCCGCCCGCGCCGCGCCGCCAGCGCGCGCCCACGCCCAGCTGACCGTAGCTGTTGTCGCCCGACGAGTACACCTGCGACCACACCTCGTCACGGACCCGGCTCGACGACCACGAGCTTATTCGTTTTCAGGAAATTTTAGTATTTGACAATTATTACTTATTCTGTGCCCTAGAATTTTATACATAATGAGAATTATTACGAAGTTTAAGATCTGATATTTCTATTCGTTTTGACCGTGGACGGTCCATTTTTTCAAAAAACAAATTTCAATCTATAATGGATTATAGATTTAAATTTGTTCGTAAAGATATATTTGCTTGTATGAAGTTATTTCTTTTGTTTTAATTATATAAATGAAAGAAAACGATGGGACCGCCGCACCCCATTCTCGGTCAGCAAAAGCGTATGATGTCGTCCGCAGGCCACGTCCACGACTCTACCGATCAGTTCCGTGTCGACGGCGGTGTCTGCGCCCATTATCTTGGCGTTTCCGTCGTCGGTGATCGCCCAGTGACTCAACCCGCAGGAGAGGGACCGTCGAGGTGTGAACGTGTTAATCCAAGTATTGGCCAGGATGGGTATGTCTGCCCGGATATCGAGACGAGGGTTCCGAGACTCTATGGTACATGCTATGTGCATGAAGGTCGATATTAGTTGCAACATTCTGGTGGACTGTGGACAATTTAGATTTATTATTTCTTAGTTCAGGCCGCGATATTAGTAGGGCAAATTTTGATAAAATTAATAAATATATATATAAATTTATGGGATTAATCCCGTAAATAAAGTATATTTTATTGGATTCATTTCGACTATATTAAATTCATAAATCTAAGTTTTTAGAAATGCATTTTATTTTTTAGTTATTTTTCTTATTTGTACTTATTAACGTACATATATCGAAGTTATTCCTTGTTTTAGATCCCGCATCACCGGTCGTAACTGATCCTGTAGCGGGTTTAACCATAGACACAAATGCTATAACAGAAACAGATAATTAAACAAAATTCAACATAGACAAGGAATAGATGAAACAATTTTGGCTTACCTGCAAAATGATTGTATCAAATTTATTACATTTTTCTGCAATAAAATCGAAAAACCATTGACCGTTTTCTTCAATCAATATTGGAACGAGGCACTTTTGATTTAGAAGACATACAATGGCGCCCCGGCATATGTCACTTTTAGATTTAATAGCATTTAGAAGTAAATTAGGATGTCCTCTATGAATACTGAACATTGGAACTAGATCCCAAAGTCCTAAGGCGGTAGCTATGGACGTTAATTCTTGAAGTTCAACTGGACTTAAGTTTGTAAATTTCACGTCTCTAAAATAAAAGTTTCTAAATAAAAACTGAGATGAAATTAATAAATCTTTAATATACATTATAATGGCATACCTCTTTTCTTATTAAATATTTACAACTAATACATTAATTGTTATATAAAGTTTTATATTACAAAGTTAAAAAACCGGAATTATTCTGCAAAAAAAAAAAATACTTACGTATCAAAATTCTCTTCACTATTAGTTCCAATTTTCAGTAACAGGGCAAGTAGTTTGGCTGTTATAGCCGCGTTGCCAAGCGAGGTTGTGTTTCCTGCTTGTTGGTACATTGAGAGTTCGTGGAGTCGACCGAACACGCCCAGACGAGCCATCCAGCCATCCGCAGGACTCTGTATTATATAGCAAAATTTATTTTAAATAGTTAAGAGGCAGTTAGTTGTTCGTGCGACAAATAATAAAATGGTGGGTTACCACTTGTATCGACACTCGATCTATGATTCTAGAATTAAGTGAACATTAGGAAGCTTTGTCACTAAGTTGGCGTATGTTAATTGCACTTATAACTAAAATAATATACATGAGTCGACAGAGTAGAAGTAATAATATTTCGTATATTATTACTTTTAATTCAATTGAACAATTATTTACTAAAAAATTAAAACATCAAAGATACAAAATGAATTTCGATGTACTAACAACTAAATACTTTTAGATTTTGTTCATAAACTTGGAGTGTTTAATGATACTTCCTCGTATACTAAGTAAATTTAAAATTTATACCCTCGTAAACCAACAAGTGAATTTAAAATTCATAGGTTGATACTTATGTTACCTTATGTATAATGAATTAAAAAAAACTTGCTGTAGAACAATAATTGAATTTAAAAAAAGATACCAAAAAATACATTTATAAATCATAATTTGACAGCCTACGTATAATTTATTTTAAAAAAGCTATGTAAAGAAACAATAATTGAATTTAAAAAAAGAACATCTACCCGTGACAGTGAGTAGAGGTAATGCGCTGGTGCGACGCGGCCGCGCGCCAGTAGCAGGTCGGCGGCGGCGCGCAGCAGGGGCGCCACGCCGGCGCCTAGCGCCAGGCACGACTGCTCCGCGCATGCGCCGCCGCGCACTATTAGACCCACCAGCCATTCGCAAGGGGAGCTCCTGATTGTATTCAAAGATTACATAACTCTTAATAATAGTCATATACTTTTTCAATTTGAAATTTATTACTTTTGCATTCATCTAAATATCTAGATTTTTGTTTTACTTTTACGAGGTACAAACAAACCCTAAATTTGAAGAGTCTAAGAATATAAATAATGAAACCAATTAATTTAAATAAAAAGCTGTATGTTACATAAAATAACAAAAAAATTAAAAATTAAAAAGAGCAGAATTAAAACAAGTCTAAAATCTAATTGTCCAATAAATATGTTGCATGACATTTCATCACTAAAAAAAGGTTTATCAAAGACAGAAAGAAAATTTATGCATCTATAAACAGACCACTCAGAATAATGAGCATGCATGGGACTCACATATTATAAAGAAGATAATGAATTTAAAATCAAGACATCAATAGGTTTCTCACATTAAGAACTGAATAAACAAACTTACACTGTGTTCAAAACAAAAGCTCCGCTAGATGTGATCACCAGGCAAGGTTCAAGTATAAATCTGGGTAATTGCAAATCACACATAAAGGTAGGTTCCCTCCATCCCCCAGGTATCGAGGGTGGTTCTTTAGCAGACATTATATAGGCGCGTTTGACATCGCCTATCAATTCTGCAGACCAAAGTTCGGTTGTATTACTCTTGACTCCTAATAGAACTTCACCCTTTAAAATACAAGAAATAACTGAATTAATATACACCTTTATTCTAACTAGAAAAAAAAAATTGTCACACCACCTGTGTTTGTGAGAACTGAGCACTATGTACTTCTAACTTATTTTTTTTCAACAGATATATTAACTTTGGAGACCATAAGCCTTGTATGTATGAGCCATCATTTTTTATATTAGGCCTGAGTGTTCTAGATGGGGTATCCTCAGCTGGGCTTTCAAGCTAAAATTGGTATGAAATGTAAAAAAAATAATTATACACTAAAACTATTTAGAACTAATGTTGATTCAAATCTAGTAGTTCATTTTTTAAGAAGGTATTTGTCAAAATTTTGATCCTGTCTTACAATCATAAGGCCTTCATTTAATTCAAAAGCAGTCAAAAAATGTCTTCCAGTGACATATTGAGCAGATAGTGACCAACTATTTGAATTTTTACGAAATGTTGGCAAGTATTCTGTTGGCTTCAAGACATATTCAACTGTTTGTGTCTTCCCATCATCTGTAACAAAACTACAATTATCAGTCTTATGTAAACAATAATATTACAAACACATAGACATGGTCTTAGACTTAGGTCTTCTAAACAGACTTAGTATTTACTTGATGTTTATATTAAACTATAATTTATTACCTTTAGATCCGCTCTGTGTAAAGAATGTTATCTTATCTTTAGATAATTGTTTGATATAGGACATGAATCCATCTTTTCTATCTCTATCATTTTGTGTTCTTATTTGATGAAGCCAATTGTAACCAAGGGATCTATGTTCCAAGACCATCTTCCATTGCTGAGTAGGTCCTTTGGATATCTTAAAATATATTTGAAACATACTACTGCTTTATATGGACAATATATTAACTTAATCATATATGTCTAATTTTATTGCATAGATTACACCCATAATCTATCCTAATATAAATTGAAATACTTACAAGAAGAGCTAACAAATCAAGGGAGTCATCAAAACAAATTTGCAAATCTAGCACTTCACTAGAAACTTTTGTCTCTCCTACTACACTCTGTGATTCCAGAGAATAAAAAGTTATTAATCCACTCTGAAATATAACATTATCTAACTTTTATTAATACTTTTATAAATACCTTTTTTTGAGAGATTAGTAGTAATATTTATATTTATACCTTAGATGAGATAATAATGATGTTTTCAGATTCCTTTGTAAGCCACCACACTACAGATGTTGGTTGTGGTATTTCAAGAAGTGGCAGAACTGTGACACTTGAGAGTGACCACTTACAGTCAAATGTGTATTGTGGTATAAAAAGTGGTAGAAATGGCACTAGCAATACCTTTTGATCACTGACTATTAAAATCCAAGTTCCACTAGGTTCAAAACACATACAATAAACAGGATTATCAACGAAATCCCAATCGTATACAGTATCGAATCTCTCAGATTGAGTATTTATATACAAAAACACCAATTCCTTATTGTTGGATAAAGCTAAAAACTTTTTTAGTCCAACCTCATAAAAAGTATGGTTTGCTATATCGTGTTGTAACAGAACATCCAATTTGAATAAACCAGAAAAGTCCAAATGTTCACTTGATTGAGACATTATTAATATTATTAAATAGCAATAAGTAATTAATTAGCTTTATGCAAAACTTAATAACTTTTAAATTAATAAATGCCAAGTCAAAGTCAGTATTATCCCTTTTTAAAGAATGCTTTTAATTTTCAATTAATAAAAACATAAAAATATAAAGCTATTAATAAAAACATTTTTCTTGTAATTTTAATTATAATATCAAATGCCAAAATTTAACAATTACTGCAATTGTGTCAATTTTCACACTGTATTTCAAATCTATCAAAGTCATCTGTTTTGAGTGTTTTTTTTTACTGTAATTACTTATAATAATTTATTGAACGATTTTTCGGCTTAATGTCATTTAATATTAATTTCACATTCATGTTCCTCATTATCAATACTTTTTATTGCAAACATTAATAATATTGGTGTTTTATAAACAAAACAAGTAAATAAAGATGATGAATGTAGAGTAATAGTGAGTAATTTATAATTTAATCAAGTAAAATATTATATTAGATTTAGTAAAGATAAACTATATTAAATATTATTCAGTTTCCATTTGTATTAAAAAATGCAAGTTATTAGATATTTATAGTAACTTAAAAAGAAACAAACAACAATTAAAAAGCTGCGGATGTAAGTACTTAAAAGATAGACTCAAACCAAACCGGCAAGTACTAAAAAAAGGCATTATGTAATGTCTAGTCACGACCGAATAACTAAGAATAGCTATATTTTTATCCCAAAGCGATCGAAATTTTGATAACTCTCAATGGTTTCTTCGCTAAAGCCTGATTTATCAGACATAATAATAGACATCTAGACACTAGTAAGGGTACTCCAGAACTTCGACGTCAATACCGGATTTTGACGCTAGAAATCCACATCTCAAACAATGAGGTGTGGAGAACTTTGCGTCGTCTAAATAAAGGCAGTGGTCCTGATGGGAAATCAGTAATTGTATTTAAGAGCTTTGCAGCCCAGGTGTCTCGTATATAGATTGGAATAATGCTGAAATCCTGGAAGCTTGTCAATTTGTGACCCGTGGCAAAGTGGCAAAGAGGCAGATGTGCCAATCTTACCAATTACAGACCGATTTCCATTACCTCTGTACTCTGCATGATTATAGAGTGTGAAGTCATACCTTCTAGCAAATCAGCTCATATCAACTGGGGACCTTTTAATGTTTGATACAAACATTTTAGCCGCGGCCGTAGAGAGGAATGGAGTAGGGGTCGATGTCTCTTTAGATGTCTCGAATGCAGTTGGCAAGGTTTGCATGCAAGCCATTAAAATATTTAGTATAGGCTTTATCTCCTGGTCTATTGGACTAAGAATCTGACTTTCTGAACCAGACATTTTTCCAAGTAGTTGACGGATGTTCCTTTGAAACTTTACCAATAAATGTCGGCATGCCTTAGGGGTTGATGCTTTTTGCAACTCTTTTTCTGCTTACATATTAACAATCTGAACCAACCCAGTCCAAACAAAATCTATATCTGTATTTATGTTGGTGTAGAAACTTTAGAAGTAGAAGTTCTTTGTCTTTTATAATATAACATCAATAATATTTGTGTTTTTGTTATAATTTATAAATATAGACGAGATAATATAATAATTATTACAATTAAGATTTCAGACCTGCAACATAAGTGCATTCATTTTCAGATTGAGAAAGTTAATTTAACATTTTTACTTTTTTATATAATTTATTTATTAACATTTTTTTAAAGTATACCATACTTCTCCTGACATGTTAATGCAAACAATTGTATTTTTCGAAAATATCGGCTTAGAAAAATATATATATTAAAAAGTACAAGTTTTATTTAAACAATATATATTCAAAGTTGAAGAAAAATCGCATAGTACTTCGTGTCAGTGTGCTTATTGCGAGTTTTCAATCTACTTGTATTCTACCCCTTATTGATTTGCCGAACCTTATAAGTTACACGGAATGTTACAATGTCCAAAATAGTAAATATATGCAAAATATGAATTGCTATCATTTTTTGTTTGAGATTTATATAGTTATAAAATCACACCATTATCTTATAATTAATAGCTTTTTAAAAACTTACAAAATTTCAGATATAGCACCCTAGTGCTATAAATTGCTCAGACGAACTGTGACAAATGTATACTTACTACGTTACGGTTGTCAATTTCACGGTTGACACTTGACACTACTTGAATGTGACCTACGAAGTTGGTACACAAATGGTAAATGTTTGAAGTTAAATAAATCGCAAAAAAAATGTTCGCAAAATAGGCGCATTTTTCAAATACATTGTGCGTTGGTGGAGTAATGTTGATTGTGACAATGTAAGTAAAAAATTGCAACATTCATATTATAATTTTTTTTTGATTTTTGTGTTTCAATGAATCCAATCATTATTATAAATAAAGTGAAAAGTATTATGTAAGTTGTAGTAAGAAACTATCAGCGAATATGTTTATTTAAGACATCTTACTCTAATTAATTGATTTAATATTATCTCTTAAGTAGCAAGTTAATTGAATATTTAATTTTAAAATGTAATTTACTAACCATGTCTTCTGATTTTTTTTAGGATAACATGAGTTTAATGTTTGATAGTGAAAGTATATTGAAAAACCAACAAACATGAAGTCAACCTTTTACAGAGGTGTACATTTCTTCTTTAAGAAGAATTTATTATTTACTAATAGCATTACCTCTGGTATATTTATGACTCTTGGTGATTTGATACAACAGGAGTTTGAGTACCAAACTAAATTATTGCATAGTAGATATGATTGGTCAAGGACAGGTATCAATATCAGCATATAAATGTTACTTAAATTAATACATATGACTTTTACAATTTGTTTCATTTCAGCAAGAATGTTCATTGTTGGTACAATAATGGGTCCAGTGCATCATTATTACTATATTTATTTAGACAAATTACTACCTCAGGTGAATTTAAAGACAGTTGGTAAGAAGATATTGAGTGATCAGTTGTTAGCATCGCCAGGAACAATTCTATGCTTTTTCTATGGTATGGGTTTTTTAGAAAACAAAACTTTCCAAGAGAGCACAGATGAAATCAAAGCTAAAATTAAATATACATATATGGTAAGTTGATAGAGACATTTACCATGATAGTGTATACACTAGTGTTTGATTTCTGTTCACTATTATCACTTAAAAAAATATATAAAATTAAGTTATTAATTCAATTTTTATATTTTTAGAATATGTTACGTATTTTTCTTTCATTAAACTGGAATGGGATACATGAAAATAGTTTTGAATTTTTCTTTTCAAAACAAAAATATATGATTAAGTTATTGATTCTATTTTTATATATTTTTATAGAATGTTTAGTTTGTTTTATTAAACTGAAGTAGGAATAAATAAATATATAATTTTTTTTCAGGGTGATTGTATGTTTTGGCCTCCAGTTCAATTTGTGAATTTTTATTACTTACCAACACACTACAGGGTATTTTATATAAACTTTGCAACAATGATTTATAACGTGTTTTTGTCATATATGAAACATTATGATCAGCACAAATAGTACAAAGAGTTAAGTTTTCATGTGCATACTACAATAATAAAATAATATATTTTGTTACCTTCTTTTTTTTTACATAAAAAAACTAATTAGTTTACATCAGAAATGAGTTATGGAACTATTTAACAAGTGGCTTTGGTACTGATAAAATGACTGAAATAGTACTAAGTAGGAAAAGCCATTAGTATGTAAATTAAAGTATAATTATTTCCTAATTACTAAGTTAACACAAATACTGTTTGGAAACATCAATAGAAATAGGAAATTTACTACTATTATATTGATCTCAAATGATTCTTGTGTTAATATGGGCATTTATAAAAAGATTCAAATATTATAAGTAAATAAATGTAATAAAAAATTCATACAATGATCATCAAAAAACAGAATATCATAACTTTTCACATTACTTTGTAAGTATAGAAATTGAACACTTATTTACATTTAACATATAAAGTAGTCAACCCCAACACATCGTCCAGTCATCTTTTCTTGTTTGTAACTTGACTATAATTCTATAGAGTGCCAAAGCTGGGCCTAGGGGGAGTCCTAACCCTCTGACGATATCTGCTCTCCTTGCCATACTTATTGCTTGCCCATCAAACTCCTATAATATATAAAGTATATTAATATATCAATAATTTCATTTTGAAAAACAAAAACAATTATTAAAAGGTAGGATAAAAACAATTATTGCCCATAAATGTTATCGTTTAAGATGATACTGACCTGATCTCTTAAAATGGGAGCTGCTTCCGGAGAATGTTTTTTGAAATAGTCATAAACATCATCAACATTCCAGTTACTTATATCTGGTATTTTTGGGTCTATTGGTATATCATTATTTTGTTTAGTTGGTGCCCTGTCTAATTCATGTGGCTTTAAAAATGGGTCCATTGTGG
The DNA here is from genome assembly GCA_959347395.1 of Mechanitis mazaeus. NCBI lineage: Eukaryota > Metazoa > Arthropoda > Insecta > Lepidoptera > Nymphalidae > Mechanitis > Mechanitis mazaeus. The sequence continues at coordinate 12,673,326 of OY365750.1, forward strand.
GAGAGTTTTTCCTTGTATATTCCATATTAGTCGGGATGCCTGGGGAAGCAGCTGCAGAGGGTCGAGATTCTAAACAATTGTTACACTCCCATTGGTCCCAAGCTTTAAGTCTTTCAGGAATTCTTGGTGTGTGACACAGAGCATGATAGGAATCTGAACAGATACTGCATACTGTTAATATGCCCTGAAATAATAATTTGAAAAATTTGTTTCTCAATTTATTTTAAATGATAATTGAGGTGAAAAAAATATTTGAATAAAATAATGTGAAGTGTTCTATAACATTATAGTGAATTTTATATTTAATGTTACAATAATTGTTTTCATTAATAAATATTTCAAAATAAATATATTTTACATATGACTTACAGCATCATTGGTTTCACAGCAAACAACACATGTCTTACAGTGAGGACATTGCCAGGTATTGTCTGGTCTTGGTTTAAGAATTCCTGATCCGGATTGTAAACAACTTAGATGAGCTTTATTATTACAATCCCTACATTCAACAAGTCTATCATTAGACCCTCGTGTTTTCTGAACTAAACAAACTGAACAGACTCCTGATGTTTCATGAGGAACTGATTCATCAGGATCCATCTCGTCTCCACTGCCGTCGAGTGACTGCTGACTTTCTGATAATGGAGTATCTTCTTTGTCTTTACCAGCAATCATTAATCTTTTTTTAATAGTACTTTTATTTAATGAACCCACTGGACGACCTCTTTTGCGTTTACTAGGGACATTATTATCAGAGGGATCAAATACTTTTTTTGCCATTTTTCGCCTTTCTCCAACCCTGACTCCAGCATTATGAGCATTACTATGAGCACTGTTACTGGATGCACCACCACCTCTCTTCTTGGGTCTACCTCTCATTCTTTGAGGGGATGATCTACAGGATGAATTGGCTGATGATGTCATCTAGAACGAGGTAAACAAAATGAATTTAACTACTTGTAGTAAGTTTAATTTTATAAATTATTTTATTTTAAAGTTTGAATGCTGGATTGTCACAGTAAAAGTTTGTTTTAAGTCCTAATCTTTAAAAAAATATATAATATAATATTTATGTAATATATAAAGAGGCAATTATACCTTAGTGTTTGTATCATTATATTCAAACTTAAAACTGTCTGAGCTATCTCCATCATGATCAGCAGGCCCAAGAGCTAGAGTACCATTCGGCAACTTCACTAGACTGCCAGATAAGAGCTCCTTGTTTATTATAGTTTCCAATTGCTTTTTAGAATATTTTGATTCTTGTGCTGCAGCCACTCTTACAAGATCATCAAATGCAATTCCATTTTCTAAATAACTTTGATCCTGATATATTAAAGTTGCTATAGCTGAAGTTATAATACGCCTTTCACTTGTTGCAATTGTAGAACTCATCTCTGAAAATAAAAATAAATTAACAATTAATGCCAATTTACAGTTTTATTTATTAAAAAGCAGTAAATGTATCTTTTTTATACAATCATTAGTGATTATAAATTTCAGGTATTATTGTTATGTCAAATACAACAAAGCAGAACAATAAATTCGAATAACCAAAGGGATTATAATGCCACATGCAATTGAAATTATTTGAATTTGGAATTATTTTTAAAAATAAAGAGCTCACTGTTGTTTTGGGAAGTTTTTTTTCGCCACTTAGCTGCGTTTCTATAGCTTACATTATCTTTGTAATCTACTTTATATATACTTTTTTCTTTAAGACAACGCTTGAGATCCGTTTTCGTATCTTTAGGTGCCACTTTATAACACTTTAACATAAATTTGCAAATTCTATTTATGTCAGGTCTTGATTTTCGTGATCTTAAATGGTCTATCGCTGCCAGAATTTGATTTTTATACTTAATCTCTGACATTTCTGAAAGAAACACAAGTAATTTTATTTGACGCTAATCTTTTAATATTGAACAATTATAAACAAAAAGTACCTGAGCAAATGCATGCCGATAAATTTAAATGGCTCGTTAAATAGTCTTTTTATTACACAGTAGTAAAATAAATAATTACAAAAACAAAAAAATAGAAAATTAAAACTCGGTTTCATTAATATCAAACAAACAAATCCTAATTAAGTAACCAAGTGAAACTGTTTAGTAGGTATACAAAATCTTTTAGAGCGAGAGCCAACTGTCAAAGAATGAGAAGGTACCGAGTACTGATTACTGAAAATTATATACCGAATACTCTGTGCTGATAACGATCTAGACTAGAGCGCAGAGTCAAGTGTCAGCAGTTGTTAACATAGAAATTTCGAAATTATCTTTCCACTCGGTAAATTATATTCAACAATCAAAACTAAACAATTTAGGTTTTAACTGAAATTCCGGAAGCATTAAAATCTAGAAAATATTGTGGTGTCAAAACCTATTCTAAAATAATATGTAAATAAAAATTGCGAATAATTTGCAGAGAATACATTTTCTGAGATTTTAGTTTAAGATTTATAAATATTGTAATCACGTGTAAGGTAGTTTTTTATGACACCTATTTAAGTTTATTGGAAAAAGAATAATACCGATAGTAAAAGCTGAACGAAGTCATCCTTGAACTCTTAACCTTAATATCTCTGAAAATGGTTTAGGAGTAATTTTTTTGGTTGCAAGTAAATAAAATAAAGAAACGATTGCTATTGCACTTTTCCAACAAGAATTTCTGAATATACTTATTACAGTGAAAAACCATTATTTTAATTACTTAATCTACTTGTTATTAGCAGATAAGTTTGAATCTATAAAAAATATTTATATTTTAGACGTGTTTTTAAAAAATTAATATGAACAAAGATAATATTATGGTTTATGAACTTCAGAAATAGAAGAATGGTCAATGACTATGGTCCCTTTAAATACGAGCAAAAAAAATTAGACTAAAAATGACAATCGTTGAGCAATTGACAACAATGTCAGATTTTAAAAAAACTAATAATTACTGTTTGGAGTAACAAATGTGATTTGAATTCCCAAAGCTAAATAAAATATATTAAAATGAAATAATACTCCAGCAACATATTTTATATACAATTTTGAAAAAAAAAATGTCCTCACTTGTTTTATTTCCGTTACATCTGAAATGCAGAGGTCCTAACCTTTTAAGAATTCTGTGGTATTCTTCTCAACCACAGCAAAAAACAAAGAATGAAATCGGTAAAGTAGTTAATGTAGCTATTATAGGAGCTCCTAATGCTGGTAAGAGTACACTCATCAACAAAATAGTAGAAAGAAAGGTATTATCTGTTCTTTCATTCAATTGATTTTTAAATATTTTATAATAATGTGCTTTAATTGGTTGTAGATATGTGCTGCATCAAACAAAGTTCATACTACGACTAAAATGGTTAGAGCTATGTATTATGATAATCATACACAAATAGTATTTTTAGACACTCCTGGGATTGTTACAGTGAAGGAACAAAAGAAGTAAATATGTGTTTTTGTTTGTTGATTTTCGATAAAAATAGACAAATGCATGGAAAGGTTAAGTCTAAATTGCACACAAATTTAAAAATTCATAATAAAACACCGGTAATTAATTGTATATTTTTTTCTTAGATACAAGCTTCCAGAATCTATGTTGGAAGCCTGTCAGAAAAGTCTAAGATGTGCTGACGTAATAGGTGTTGTTCATGATGTATCAAATAAGTGGACAAAAGATTACCTAAATACAGATGTAGTAAATATGCTTCAATTGGTAAAAGAAATACCTAGCTTTCTCATTTTAAACAAGGTGTGTATGTTTGTATTCATTACTCCTACCAAAATAGGTTTTTAGTCAAAACCAAAACTTAACTTTTGCATATACATATGGGCAGTTATATTGTGTAAATTAATACCTATTAACTGTTTTTTTTTGCCAAAACTAATCTTTTGTTCTATCACTAGTATTAACAATAAATATATTTTAAATTGTTTTAAGTCTACATAGTGGGTTTTAATTTTAATGTATTTATAGGTAGATGTTTTAAAGTCTAAGGGACAGTTATTAACAATAATCAGAAATATAACGAATGGTGTGATTGCTGGCAACCCAATACCAAATGTAGATAAAAAAAGAAAGCAAGATAAAGGTTACAGTTATTTTTCTGATGTTTTTTTGGTTTCTGCACTCAATGGAGATGGGGTTGGTGATATAAAGGTAACATTATTTTCATGTTACTCTATTTAATGTTTTATATTTTACAAGAAATGAATCTATCACTTATTGAAACTAACATTTGACAACACGGGCCTAAAGTAACACTGCATTTTATTAAAATCGTTAGGAGTGTTTCTATTTCAAACATAAAATCTATGCAAGCAATACTTATTGTATTGTTTGTTGTGATATGGCAAGCAAAACCAGTATACTTTTAACTTTAAATCATTTATCCACCCTTATATGATATTTATTCATTTAATTGTGATTTTGTGACAAATTTGCCTTTATTTGAGAGATCAGGAGGAAACTACTATATGAAATCAGTACATCACAAAATCTATTTTCAATTTAAAAAGAGTAACTATCATAGTTATTTCAATAATTACATGCTTATTTTCAGCAATACCTGATCAATAATTCTAAAACCCGAAATCTACACTACTCACCTTCTGAATGGTCGGATCAGACACCTGAAAGATTGATAGAGGAAGCTGTAAGAGCTAAGTTTCTTGATTTTCTAGCAAAAGAAATCCCTTATAACTTGTCAGTGCAATTGGAGTATTATGATGAAATAGAGGAACAAGATAAAATTTTATGTTCAGTGTCCGTAGAATGCCCGTCAGAGAGATTATCAAGGTTAATAAAGGGTGCCGGTGGAGGGAGGCTGCAGCAGATTAAATCCCATGTCAGAAATGATCTTATAGATATGTTTAAGAAAACTGTAGTTATTGACATTAAATTACTTGTAAAAAATAAACCGGAGAATCAAAAAGTTGTATAGTAGTAAGTATAAATATATTGTTAATAAATTTAGTACAAAATATTTTTTATTTAACTATTCTAATATTATAAAACGAAAAAGTTTGTTTGTTTAGAAATGCTAATGGTTCACGAGGAAGGCTGTCTATCAATATAAAGGCTATCTATCAGTACAGTATTACTCTTAGTTATCCTAATCTATACACATAATAAAACTAAATGACATGTGTCTGTATATTGAATATATTTTAAAACTTTTTATACATCTTGTGTCGGTCTATATGTATGCACGCATAACGCAAATCTTATGCTAGAGATTTTGAAGTAATTTAGTATGGTGATAGCTGTCGTGGTCCATATTTAAAAAATGTTTTTCTGCATAAAAATGTCTAATTTTAGGAAAAAAATAAATAAAAATATATAGGGACTTATTGTGATACTTTATGAAACGACGTCGCGGGCACAGCTAGTAGTAAATAAAATCAGTCGTCCGCAGGTGAAAACGCGTGCAACAGCTAGTTAACTTTTGAAATAACTGATATTAAGATATGAGAATAATCGTAATGTTCCCATTTAATAGTGACTTTAATAAATTAGTTATATTCATAACAGAATAAAATCTATAAATATTATTAAAGGCTGATCTATATTATTAAATCTCCAATTTGGAATCTTGTCTTTTCCAAAAGTTCTATGCTGTTGACCAACTAGGCCAGTCGATACGGTTGACGGTTGCGATATTTGGACAGTAGGTACTGTGCCAGCATTTTATAAACCAGTCATCTCTGTGAAAACATGATTGCCAAACTTAACGAAAACATGGTTTACTCTAACATATAACCTGGATTTCTACAACGTTGGCGGAGTTCACTCCTAATTTCAATCTTTCATTTACGATACAATGACCTGCAAGTCATTGCAAGTGCAAGTGCCCCAGGTACAGGCTCGAGCATGTATCATTCACGATATATGTGTCTTACATATATATCAAGGAAAATAATTATCGTTGTTAAAATCCCTTGGTCCGCCAGAAGCTCTTAAAATAATTTGGTTACCTTTGGTTATTCCCTAGTCTATGAGAAATATTTTAAGAAATTATTCAGCAAAATGCCAAGTCCTACGTACAGGGATGCTTCTCATCTTGAAACTTAAAATGCGTCATGAGACGATGAATGAACTTATTTAGGAAGGCTCAGAAGTAGTTATAACATGAAGTTGTTCAACCGGGCCACTAATATACTCCCTATAAATTAAAAGTTAAACTATAACATTGGTTAGGTATATATGAACACCCGCTCTTGACAAGAAAGGCAATCTCTTCCTTTACTTAATTCTTAATTTAATCTCTCTTTCTCTCTCTCTCTCCCTCTCTCTCGCTCTCTCTCTAATTTTAACTTTGTATGCACTGTTATTTATTATTGGATTACCCGATAAAGTAAATAAATAAATAAATACGAGTATTAAAGAATTAAGTATGTTATATTACTCTTTTTTTTCTCGTTGGAAAAATCCGTTACGGATACCCCGTCAGCCAAGAAGTTGATGGTTGTGGTGTTATGTGGGACTACCCGGCAGCATAGAGGACGCTGCCATTTTTAAGACTACCCACTAAAAAAACAAAGGTTGCCCTCATCGCCTTAGTGGGACGTCACGGGATCGTGTTAACACTCACCGTGACGGCTCGGCATGTTATATTACCCTATACTATGATCATTTAATAAATATTTCTTATACTCTTATTATATTCTCACAAACTGTGGAAACGCTGAGTAAGCACAGGTGCATTGTATCATGTTAAAACTCAGAATGTAAATCTGTAACCCTTGTTTGTTACACTTGTTTTCTGTATTCTTTTAATTATAAATTCATTTTATTATATTCATTCTAATCTCCAACTTTGAGCAAGAAACACGTAGTTTGTAAATTAAATATAAGTATTTTATGTTAATAAATTTGTATATTTTTGGATCTTACGGTTGTGACCGACGTAATTAGTAATTTGTTTGTTTTATTTCAAATATATTTCACTTATAAACATCATTTTCGAGTTGGTAAAGTATAAAATGCTCTTATATGCAAGTTTACTACAGTACAAATACATTATTACATTATACTAAGTACCTAAATATTATCATCTTGAAATGTAAGAGTCAGTCGGGATATGAAGCTTTTATTCACTCCATCAAAAATTACTCTGATAGGTACTTCAAACAATTCGCGCTATTTTCAAGAATGCGATTTCACCAAGTAGAAGTTTCAATTGTACAACTATGTAGATGAGTTTCTGTGACCTATTGCACACAGAATGGAAATATAATTTCATCAAGCTTATGCTTAACTTATAGTAAATGTATTCAATTTTAAAAGTATTTAATTTAAATAATGGACGTTGAACCGTCATACTTACCATGTACCATTATAATGCAAATGTAATTAACGAGACAAAATCTCAGATACGAAAGGTAGTGTAAGGTTTACGCTGTGAAATAATTAAATGAAAATATTCTCTTATATTAAAAAAAACTTAAATCTATAAAATTATTAAAAAAGATTTTGCATAAACAGAAGGTTTATCCTTTCGTTGGTGCTTATCAGTGTTATGAAGGAAGGCTTTAATTTGGTACTAAGTACACTGAAAGTTGGCACGGCATGCTGCACTTGTGAACAAATTGGCTCCTCTTTGGGAGACATATTTTGTATATACTGCGCAGTTTATGATATTAGATGCCCAAAAATTTACTTACACACGTTTCTAAATACATAACGTTTTTAGAGTTTTAAAACTACATACAGTAGTGGTAAACTGTTGAAGTTGATGAAGATGAAGGCTTTCTTTATTTATATGCTTTAATTTCCGAAATTGTTATAACAATTGTATTTTTTGCATATTGTAAGCCGTTAATAGTAAAAGTTTTAAAACTAATATTCCGAATGTGTTTCAAATGTCTTTCTGTAGTCAATCTCGAAGTCATCAGGAAACATATTGTTGTGAATAAATAAATAAAAAGTTGATTCCTAAATTTTAGCAGTAAGGTAGAAATTCGATTTATTGAATGAATTGATAATAAGGTGATCATTTGAAAATTTCGTTGCATAAATAATAATTATTTTAATAATACAATGTACGTCTCTAAAGATATTTCGTTAGGTTATAGATCCTTTTAAGATAAGTACTTTTAGACCTGGCTATGAGCAGGCTCACAACCCCTCTCGAAAAAGTACTTCAGCATAAAGCCATACCGATTTGTCTAATATATTTTTTCTATTCGTGTTAATCTAGATTTTAAATTTAATATGTACAAATCTTAACCTCCTTCTCTTGTCACATAATGTGCCATGTGATAAAATAAAATTTCGACTAAGAACCAAGTCCTACCTGTATGTTATACATTTCTTAACATGCCATATCCAGATCTAACTTTTTTATGGGCTTGTTATTGAAAAAGGGACATTTCGAACAATTTTTCCGAAGATAGCAGAAAATTATCAGAACGCATTTAGAAATATTTAGTTTCACTGCAATGTAAACAATATTTATTGAATCACACGCCATAGATCAAAGCAAAGTCTATGGCTACTACTTTAATATAAAATGAAATGATTACTTTTTTATTATGAAAATAAAGACAAAATAATATATATATGATAAACTATAAAATAACTTTAATATGTAAATATCTAGTCGAATGTTTTATCGTTGTTGTAAATAAAACATTAGAAAACTGGTAAAATATACAAAAGAATAGAACTATTCTATAAATTATTCTTCTAAGTATTACAATTTAGGTACTATCCAAATTATAAAGCAAAACATCAAAAGTAAAAACTTTTTTGTAGCAGTCATAAGAATGGAGCTTGAGTTAGTCTAGCTACAATAATAATCGAAGGTTATAAAACTTCGAGTTTTATAACACAAGAATGAGCTCTTGAAGAATATTATGTTTACGTATAATTTGGTTTTATAATTCTTTTTAACTAATTCCATTATCTGAGTAAATAAAACAGACTATGAAATAAATTGAATTTTACATGAGTTCTTAATCCAACTTACTTACTCTCAAACTATGGTAATTATCTACGGAACAAATTATATTCAACTTACATACACAATATCTAGTATTAATAAAAATAAATCATGTTGCTAAGTATCTAGTAAATAAGATAAATTAATTATTGCTTTTAATAGTACTTGTACTCTTTTTCCTAAATACAATATTAAAAAAGTCAATGAGGATAAACGTCTAGAAATGGTGTTATTAAGCCCTTTTGTCTATTTTTACTTTTTTTCGTTAAATACTTAAATGCTTTACGGTTACCTCTCCAACCAAGAGGGCGTTGGCCGGGATATTGTGGGACTACCCGGTGAACGCTGCCATTTTTAACGCTACGGTTCCAAAAACTGCTGCCGTCATTGCTTGAGTGAGACGTCAGAGATCGCCTTCGTATTCAACGTGATGTGCCATCATATGAGGATGCTTCAAGAAATAGGTGATGTAGTTCAGTACAATTTTTTATTTTTTATTTTGGTAGTTACAAAATATATTTGTACACTTGTGCTTTTTGATATAAAATGAGTGGATAAAGATAAATAATTCATTTTTTAAATCATTTCTAGTTCCAGAGTTTGATTCCTGACTTTTTAATGAACTGGAACTAAAAGGGCAGATCAATGTGTAAGGTTTAGAACTTATATTTGAACTATACTGATAATAATTTGTTTCACACAAGACACTACAGACTTCTAAAATAAAATTATTTTAATGATTAACAAATTAAACTGTTTTTTTAAACCTAATAATTAATTAATTGTAATATGATATGAATGTCTAAAATTGATATAATTCAATTTTTAAAATATATATTTTTTTATTATTTTCATATTTAACAATTAACAATAATTTAATAAATAAAAATAACGTATGTAAATTTATAAAACAAGACTCTATACATTCAAAAGCATAATTTAAACTATCAAGCAGTCATTGTCCGTTGATCTCAGAGCCCAGACGAGTGCCATTCATCAAGCTGAGAAATCAATTAAGTCAAACTCACAGAGTTTACTGAAATAAATTAGTTCAGAGTTCTCTCCTCTGAATATAGTCATCTAATTTGATAATACCTTGATATATTTATGATACATTGTTTTTTATAATTTAAGAACTTTTAAGCTATATATAAAATTAATTGTTATTTGTTAGTTTATAAAACTTGAGACCGACTCCACTGATCTTGCTAATTTTGGTTTCGAAATGTTGTGGAAGTCCAGAGAATTTTTAAATATAGGGAAATGCTGAAAAATATGCGCTTAAAATAATAATAAAAACAACAAATTACATTTATTGAGCGAAGACTAGACTTTTCTGCATCCTTTGTGCAGGCATCAATCAAAAACGGTATATCCAAAAATTCCAAATTTTGCACACTGATAGACACCAGTCTGGTGGTAGTTTAAAAAAATATATTAAAAAATTAAAAGAAAAAAGGATAATAATGTGTCTCCTCTTGAAAAATATTTTGTAAATACAACTTCGGTGATGTTTGCACCTCGCTTCGCTCAATATGCTAACACATACCGAGTTTTTACAAGCGCAGAGAGTCAAAATTGAGGTCTGACTTGCGGTCCTAGTAATTGTAATTAATCATTTAAAAGTGAATAAGTAATAAGTGAAAGCTATATAAGCCCTGGCCAGAATTAGAATAATAAAAAGTGCAAGCCTTCTAGTATTTACTATAATTTCTTAGTTTATTCTATAATGTAGCTGGGTGGGTGTACTCAAAATTTATTTACAAATTGTTCTTCTTGGTGATATTACATGAACCCTCAAGAGTCCTTTAGAAAAGTTTACAAGTCCTTTATATTCTTATGATTCAGACGCTTTAAGTAATGTATGTGAGAAGCGACTCCTATAATATGAATACGACGAAGTAGGTCAGGCAGTATAACTTTATAACTTACTTTTTCACAATTTTATTCATTTCAATTTTTTGTATCAAAGTTCTCTCAAAACATCTTATAGGAATCTGAGGACGAAAAATTAAAAATATAATAACATTGAAGTCGCTTTTATTGAAAATTCTTATTTTAACAAGATGACAATATTGCCTAGCAATTATAATTGTAAAATATTTTCGCAATTCTTTATACATTGGTACAATTTTGATATATAAAGCAAAGTTGAGATTTTAATATCAAATTTTATGATTTCTGTTTACATATCGTGCAGTGACATATGTAAAAGTCATTTGAATCTCAGAAGTATCAGTTTGTTATTGAAAGTGACACTCTGTAAAATGTAAGCGTTAAGAAAAATCAGATATTTAAATATTTGATTTGAATAATATTGTTATTATTTTGGAAAGTTATCTGAAGAACAACTTACTAAGATTGTTTGGAATTTAGAAGACTAATCTTGCAAATAAACAGACAAGGGGTTATATAACATATGGGCGCGAGTGCCATCACATTAACTTCCTATTAAGAAAAATGTTACTTTGTCATCATATTTTAATAGTCCAGTCCACTAATACTTCCACTCAAGTTATTAAAACCACTTGTTGCAGTTATAGCATATTTCATAACTTAAGAAAATTAAAAAAAGTTTATACTATTTATTTTTTACTATTTATTTTTAATGACATATTTTTTCTCAATTGTGGTCAGTTTTTTCTGACATTAACACGGGTCGATTAATACCATAACCACCCCAATGAGTTTGTTTAATTTGGGAATAATTTCTGTTTTCAGGCTTTCAGCTTAAAAAACATTTTTTTGATAAAATTCTATTCCGCTCTAAGTTACTTGAATACGCATCGATTGTTATTAAAAAGAAGTGTAATGAAAAATACGTGCAGTTTACAAACTTAGGTATGTATAATTGTTTCCATTTTTAGCATTCTATAGTACATTTTAAAACTGTTATTATTTAAGTAATAAGTCATGTGTGTAATATTTAACTTGATAATTGTAATAAAAATAACCCTCTTTCTTATTATTAAAAATAAAGTTATATCAAAGAAATTTCGTAACTAATGAAGTACTTGTGACACGGGTCGGATCCAGTGATTGACATTATCAAAATTAATGAGATAAGTTTACTTCAATTTAGGGTTTTCCGGCACAATCTTTATGTTACTTGAATACTTCGAATGTTAAAAGATATTGATTTTAAACTTAAGGAAGACTAATAATAATATGTGAACAATTATCAAACCAACATCTTGTTTTTTGACTCTGAATGAGTTAGATAGATGTTGGTTCATGAATAGAAATGATGATTGCCGGACTTTGTATAATAAATTTTAGTAAAAAATACTCTAACATCTGCACTTTAATAAAAAAACATTATTTTTGGGGCTCTTTTTGGATTTACAAAATATCTTATCCAAATAAATGTGTTACTTATTTTTGCATTTATATTACAGTTATCTGTTTATAAAATGTTTTTTTTCTTTAATTTTTATATTTATTTTATAATTTTAGATAAAAAGAAAAATTACTCAAAATTCTCCTATCTATGGGTATTACAACAACCTCAATCGCGCATGTAGTTACATGAATATGTATTGATGATATATATACATATCCGACACATACATGACGTCAAATAAAACTATTTTTACGGATTAAAACTCGCGTATAATTTGGTTACATTTTTTATTTTAACCCTGCGTTTCGAATACTTTGCAGTAATCGTGTTCACTCAAATCAAAAATGTAACCAAATTATACGCGAGTTTTAATCCGTAAAAATAGTTTTATTTGAAATGTGTACTCGTGAAAATTTAAGAAAATACTACAAACATGATGTTTTTAATCGTCTAGAATTACTCAAAACAACTCAAAACTTAAAAACAATACAAAAAATCAGATTTTTCGAAAATCAGGCTAATTAGAATAACTTCGTCAATCATTAAGTTTAATCTTGCTTCAAATTGTCAAATAAAAATACACGATCCTAGTTTCTTGGAGCATCGTCTAGCATAATTTCGACATAAGTTATGTATAATGCCCACAGCAATTTGACACAAAAACACCCTCGTTGCAGAGCTGTAATTTTAAATTCTAATTTTATGATTGCTGTTTGCATATTATCATAACTGCCATGTATTTGAAAGTCACTTGAATGTCGCGGAAACGTGCCTCTTGTCCGAGTGCGAGTACACTCTTATGTAAATATGCATTAGGTATGCTTTAACATATTTGATGTAAATATATATTATAAATTATGTATTACAGTTTAACATTATTTTATTACACTAGTAATTATTTGAATGTAATAAATGACGAACTTATTTGAACAATTAAGAAATAAAAGTTTTTGTGAACGTACTTCTTCAGGATTTCTTTAATGTAAGTTTCGTGGTCATAATAAATTAAGTTTTGATACGGGTTGGGTCCTGGTATTGAAGTAATAGAATTAATAAGAAATTTTACGTCAAGTTAGATTTTCCCTAATAGTTAAGTTGTTTCTTTACGGTCAAGAGGTCCGTACTGCTGCTGTATCCGTATGTCCGTAACTGCTGTGCTCTTGTATCCGTCGTATATTTTTTCAAATCAAATTATATTAAATGCGAATATACAGAATAAGGTCATTGTGAGTTTTGTCTGTGACGGTACATGGCGAAGAGGCAATTTAAATAATAACGAAGACTTGCGGGTAGATGAAAAAATTTCTACCTCATGGACTCGACGACGGAGAGCGTGCACCGCTAAAACAGTCAGCCTGTGACCACGGCCGGTGCAACCTCACCGTCAGGCAATTGAGAGGTATATAATACCTATTTTGAGCGTTAATGTCCGTTTATAAAATAATAATATTATACAACGCGAAAGTTTGAAAGTTAGTATAACATATTGTTCTATTTAACATGATTCTTGTTATAGATCCTGGGATGGAAGTAATCAAATGAGTAAGAAACATCATCTAAATTTAGAATTAAATATTTAGAAACAGTTAAGCGGCTAAATTGCTCATCGCTGAAGTCATCCTTAAATGTTCAATGTTTATAAATAAAACGTAAGGACAGAGAGAAATAATAAATTTTCAAAAATAAAATATAAATTAATTTAATTTAAATATTAATTAGTTATATTAAATAGCTTCTAAAATGAAAATTATTTTGAATAGTTTATAATATATACAATACAAATAAAACTATTTTTAAAATATTTTCGAATACTTTGCAGGAATCCATTACTGCAAAGTATTCGAAACGTCGGGTTAAAATAAAAAATGTAACCAAATTATACGCGAGTTTTAATACGTAAAAATAGTTTTATTTGAAATGTGTACGCGTGAAAATCTAAGAAAATACTATATATATAGTATTTCTTTATTTATCGAAGCTATTTGTAATGCTAACTTTTCTTCTTGAATAATATTTAGAAATTTACTCTAAAAATAAGTAGAGTAATAGCATAATATTAGTATACTTAGATGTTTCCTTAATAGAGATTTTCTTCTGTTCTTTAAACTTGTAAGTGTAGTTTCCTAATACAAATTACTTTTGTACCACGTGGTTTTACCGCAATCAAACTTGTTGTTAAGGTTTGTCTTATTACTAAAGTTTAAATTTATATTTATTCGTTTTACCAGAAAAATAATACAAAAAATACTAGTGGATTAGAAGAATAACGAGAGAAATAGGGAGGATAATCAAATATTGTTTAGTAAATTTTCAGTAACTTGATACAAAATTTTTTTATTACTAAATATCAATTATCATTCTCGGCATACAGGAGGGCAGGAGAGGAGATACATTATTATCACTTCACTCATAAAATATAATACCTTTGATGAACATCAACGGGTTCGTAAATATATTTACCGTTTATTTATTTGATATATTTCCACGTTGTTTATTTTTATATTATTTAATAAAGGTTTCCATATTATTACATAAATTATATCATATTACATTTCTTTAATAGTTTCAGAAACATATTATTTCCCCATTTATTTTAATTTGTGAGAACCGATGGTTATGTGCCTTCAATATAGTAATTCAATAGTTTTAGCAATATATTATATAGAATAGATTTCCACTTTCCATCAGGTGGAATGTAGTCAAGCGTTAACTCAGACAGTGTAAAAAAAAAAAAAAAAATATATAGAAGTTGAGTTTGATAAAGAGATAAGAAGCAGCAAGCAAACGTTAATTAGAATTCATCCGGTATTTAGTCTGAGCAAACAAATACATAAACAGATAAACACACAGAAAATTAAACCTATTAAAATTTTTATACCTATAGTTATAGTATATTAAAAATTAATCCTATCAAATAATTATACATATAGTATTAAGTTAACATTTTGATTCTTGATACCTTCTTTATACATGATAGTCATTTGTTATAATTTAATAATATTTATAAACAAACATAAATATATTAATACAAAATACATAGTACTTATACATAGTTACTATAAAAGTAACTACGATATTAAGTGAATAGATTTTTAAACAAAGAAAACCAAAGAAAACATATAGTTTCGTTGGTCAAGTAGCGTGTTCGATATCTTTGATTCGATACATTTGAAGGGCAAATCTGTGTATGAAATTCTTAAAAAATATACTTGTTCGAGCCTAAAATAGGGTCAGGTTCCCCACTTTACATACTTTTATTATTTTTTATGTTTTTAGTATTAAGTATTAACGTTTCTCATAACGTAAAGACCGAGTTATCGACAGTATTTGCATAAAAAACCAACATTCAATTCACAGTAGTTTTTGTGTCTCCACAATATTGTATTTTATCATAAACGGCGTTCACCGTATTCTACTAACTCCTTACTCAGATTGAAAAAGTACATCTGTTACACTTTAAATATTGTTACTTTTAAACTCATTTGTTAATATAAATTAACGAACATTCGATTTAATAGGCAAATTATTGTGATCATGGTAAATATTTTTTTAATATTGAACAAGCAATTATGATTACTTGAATTTTTTTAAAAATAAAGTAAAGTAAAAGTTATTGATGTACTGATCTTTAGGCTGCAGATTGTAAGCAAATACGTTTTAAACTAATTTCTTAGAGTAATCTGCTCCACTATGAATAGACTTCGTCAATATGATGGATTAGATCCGTCTCCAGTCCGTGAGATCAATGGACAATATACTGCTATCTCAAAGAACTGGATTCAGTATTTGTGCAGGCTTGTTTCAACAAACATTACTACAATTTTAATTATACTATACACAAATTGTATGAGTATGATCAGCTATCGTTTTAGGATATTAAGACTAAAAAAGGATAATGATATTAAGTTAGAAAAAGAAACCTTACACTTGGGTTTCTTCTAATCTTACATCAACAAATAATCACTTTTGAAGTATTTTATTATAATTGGTTTTAACTTTTCATTGTAAGATTTCTAAAAATTTGAATTTATATCTCCAAAATTTCTCATAGTTTTATGGGATACCTTTTTAAATGGGGTTATAAAAAACCACTTAGCAAAGGAGAAATAAATGTATTTTGATGATTGAGCTTGTGTATCACTTTTTAAACTTTATGTTGATTGGGTTCGTTGTGTATATACCATAAATAATACATAAATAAACATATTTGATTTCAAAATGGAGCACTCAACATGATTTGTGCAGTAAAAATATTTGTGGCTTCCGATCTCATATTACAGCATAAATTCAGAATGAAATGAAATGTTGATTTTAAATTCTAATTTTATGTTTCTTGTTCTCATATCGTAACTGTTATGTATTTACGTACTATGGCCACTGTAATATCATTATGGAGATATAATTAAATACGAGTATATTTGTGTTGAAATTGCTTAGGATATGGCCGCTTTATAAATTGTTTGTAATTTTATATTCACTTTATAACCTGGACTATTGGGCAGGATTATAAAGTATTTTATTATAATTAGTTCTTGTTATTCGTAACAATTTATTTTGAGAATGTATTACTTTGATTGTAAGAGAACGCAAACAAAGGAGTGAAATATACAGTTGATAATAGATGTTCCTAGAAACTTATTTTCATATAATGGTTGATGTAAATATTATTTTACATAAAGATCTATAATTGTAAATGATTTTCTGTCACACAAATCTACAATCTCTTAAAGAAGTTGCGTGTCTAATGAAGTAATTCGTGACACGGGTAGGATCCTGAGGTTGACGTTAACAAATTAATGAAAAAAGTTCACTTCAATTTAGGATTTCTAGTTACACAATTTATGTTTCTTGCAGTGGTAAAGTGGATTATTTGTAAACCATTTTAATACTTCGAAATTTAGTTGTTTATCTAATTTTATTAGTGCCATAATATGTGTAATTGAAATCAATGTTGAAGTTACGCTACAGTTTACAGACAGATACTATACTTGAGCGAAGCTCTTTATGAGAGACTTTTCTGCATCCTTTGTGCAAGCATCAATCAAAAACGCTATAATCGAAAATTTCCAAAGTTTTCACACCGATAGACTGATATTTTTCATGTCTGGTGGTAGTTTAAAAAAAAAAAAACAAATATTCGATGTCGTTTAGGAAAAATTACGGAAAATCTAACTTCAATGAGTAAAGTTTGTCCCGCGAAAATTTTGTTTTACAAGGACATGCATGTGTCGATTTTTTTTTTAACAGCTTTTAGATTTTTTTTAAGTAAATAAAAAGAAAATTGTTTTGAAAAATTTTTGAGGACATAATGCGTCAACGTTTTGTAAGTGCATCTTCGGTGCTGTTTGCACCTCGCTTCCGTTCCCGTCCAGACAAGACAGTTGAATTAAGGGAACTAAAACAAATTCGTTTTGCTTTAAATTTTTATTACTTTATATAACAAAATTACTCTATCTTTTACTCTTTTACGTCAATGCATACTTTTTTACAACAAACTCCCAGAAAACTATTAAAATATAACATTAAAAAAAAAATTAAAAGCATTTATGTGCTAACGGATATTAAAATGTGTTACTACATTCTAACAATTTGTTTCTTTGGAATGAGGTCTTCGGTGTTAAGATATTTCAAATTTATAACAAATTGTAATAGCCTATAGATTGGTTTAAAAAAATAATAATAATAAAAGGACAAGCCAGTTTCTGTCGTAGACTCTTCTTAAGACTGAGGCAAATATATCTTTCCGAGCCGGTAATAGCTTTGACATTTTCATTTTTCATTTTTTTTCATTACTAATGCGAAAATTACTTCGTTACTTCGCCAAATTGTGATGTAGTAACGAAATTAAGGATTTATCAACATTAAATGATGGAATGTGTGAAGAATAGAAGAGATAGAGAATTATTCATAGCTGAGTTTAATTTTTATTTATTTGTCTTCGGTAAATTTTTTATTATTTGTAGGTATTTCGAAATTAAAATTAGCTAAACAGTCTCGTTCATTACTGACGGTAAGCTATCTTTTAGTTTTAGTATTCTTTTTTATTTAGTATTCTTAAATAATTACAATAATCTACGTCATTTATTTATTTTTAATGTTAATTACAAGGTATGATTGAGATAAAATGTGCCTGTGGATTTTTATACCTTTAGCAATTTAAAAAATAGATCGAAAAAATAAAACCAAGTCCTCCTCGTGTATTATTGTATAATTGTCCTCCTCGTGTATTATTGTCCATTTTTGTATGTTAAAAATAAATAAAAAGTTGTTCAGCATCCTTTATTTTATTTTATATTTTTAATATTTATTTAGATAATTGTAATAAAAACAACCCTCTGCCTTGTTTCAAAAGTCAATTTGGTGTTATATTAACGAAATTAGATGAATAGTGAAGTAACTCGTGACACGTGACACGGGTCGGATCCTGCGATTGACGTAATTATATTAATGAGATAAGTTCACTTCGATTTATAATCAAATTAACTACTTCAATCTCATGACGCCGACTAACAGACGATGTGACACGGGTCCACAGTCTTGCCTAACATCAGGCTGTCTGTAGTCAACCGCTTGTAGTTGGAGAAATAAAAATGCTCTTTCATGCAAGTACAACAGTACAAGTATAATATTACATTATACTAAGTACCTAAATATAACGAATCGTGAAACGTAAGAGTCAGTCCAGATATGAAACTTTCATCCACTCTAACAAAAATTAACGTGATAGGTACTTCCAAAACTTCAGGCTATTTTGAAGAATGCAATTTAATCGAGTAAAAATATTAATTGTACGACTATGTAAATAAGTTTCTTTGACCTATTTTACGCATAATGTTAATATAATTTCATCACGCTTAAGCTTAACTTATAGCAAATGTATTCCACTTTTAAAGTATTTCATTTAAATAATGGCAATAATGAGACAAAAGCTCAGATACGAAAGGTAGTTTAAGGTTTACGCTGTTAAATAATTAAATGAAAATATTCTCTTGTAGTAAAAAAAGTTTAAGCCCAGAAATTGTTTAAAAAGTCAGCACTTTGCATAAACAGAAGGTTTATCCTTTCGTTAGTGGTTATCAGTGTTATGAAAGAAGGCTTTAATGGGATGCTAAGTACACTGGAAGTTTGCTCGGCATGCAAGCTGCACTTGTGAGAAAATTGGCTCGGTGTAGGGAGACACATTATATATATTGTTAAGTATATAATATTAGATGTTCAAAATTTGCTAACATTCGTTTCTAAATATACAATGTCATTATATTTTATAAAGTTTCAGTGGTAGTGAAGTACGAGTAGTTAGGCGCAATTATGTTAATGTTATCTATACTCATATAATAACGATGAAGAACCTGTTTATTTGAATGCACTATTTTTTAAAACTGTTATTCCACATCATATTTTTTTTGCATATCGTAAAGTATTCATTGTATAACGTTCAAGATCTTATTACATTGCGGCCTGTATCACCAGTGGTGGACAAGTAATAAGTTTCGATAAGTCGCTCAAAAGTAATATTCCCAAAGCATTTCAAGAGCCTTTTTAAATTCCACTCCAACATGTCACCTGGAAATAGATTGTTAAATTCAAATAAATAAAAATTGTTTCGTCTTATTTAGTAGTAAGGAACAATTTAGAAATCTTTTTCTAGTAGAGAAAAAACTTTCTCGAATAAACGAGCACAGGTGATCATTCAGCAATGACGTCAATAATAAATAAATTTATAATACAATATTCGTATACTTCTATAGAAATTTAGTTATTGTATAAAATTTGTTTTAAATACTCTTTATTGCGACTTTGTTCATTTTATTTACAAGAGGTTCTTTATTGTTTACAAATTATAGATTCTCTTAATATGTTTTAAGACGTGAGCTATTTGTAGGCTAGTACTGGTTTTGAAAATGATATAAAGGAACAGATTCGTCAACACAAAGCAATATGGATTTTCCTAATATATTTTTTTATTATTCTTTTGTCTATGTTACCAAAGTTTTCTTTAATTTTATTCATAAAGACGGGAAGATACCAGACTAGATATATATTTTAAGGATATTTTATAGCATATCAAATTTAAATTCAGTTTTTATTTTCATAGTAAAAAAGTTATAATTTCATTTTATATTAAAGAAGCAAAGCCAGCAACTCCATTTTCTATGATTGATGTTGTGTAATTCTGAAAATATAAAATTATATTAAGACATTTCAGTGAAAATGATATGACTTAAAGACTCGTAGTAAAGGTCTTCAAATTTTTTTTTTCTAAATTTTTCTTTATGAATAACAATACATAAATAAGAACGAATTGCATAATACTGGAAAATGTACAACATACGACTTTTTGTAAACTGAAACATGTATTATATTTTTACAAACTCAGATTTCATTTATATTCATCAGATGTAACACTATATACATAACACGTGAAGGCGGTGAAGACATGTACGAAATATATTAAAAATCTAAATTAACACTTATTAAACAATATATAAAAAAAATCAATACCGCTTTATGCTGAAGAATCTTTTACATAGTCGTTATAAAGCGATAATAACACTGCAAGTTCTGTTAAAATATTTTTCAATAGGGATTGCTAGTATGATCTTATATGCTTTACAGCTAGGTCTGTGTCTCTTAAAAGAATCTATAACTTATAAAACACCTGTGAATCCAAAAAAGCATAAAGTCGCAATTATGATTGTTTAAACTAGTTTTAATTACCGAAACGAAATTTCTATAGAAAAATATCAATGTCGTAATTATTTATGCCTCAAAATTCGCAAATGATCATTCTATCAATTTATTCTAGAATCCTTATTTGTGACTCATTACTAAAATCTACAAAAAAACTTTTTGAAGTGATAACTTTTTATGGGAGGTAAACTGCTTCGTTACGTAATGAATTACGGCGCCAGTCTGTCTGCCTTCCTTTCACTTAAGCATACGGAAGCAGTAGGTAGGCTCCCCGTCTCTGACTCTCGTATAAAAGGTCTGTTTCTGATGCAGTCATTAATACACTGTATTTAGGTTTAGGATTTAGTAATGTACGTGCACGAATTTTTAATATCCAATTCAAGAATTGTAACTAAGAAAAAAATTTATTCATGAATTATTTTATTAAGTAATTTTTAATTACATTATTATATTAAAATACATAAAATATACGCAATAACCCAAGGTTTTTTCAAGATAAATGATTTCAATATTAAATAGTTCAATATAGTTTAGTTTATCATTTCTGCCGAGCATCCTGAGACGCACGTATTGGATTAATAAGGCTTTACTTATAAAGAAAAATAAAAATAACGTTGTCTAAGATTTACACGAGTAATAAAACTATTTTACGAATATAACTCGCGTTTATTTTTACATTTTTAATTATAACGCGTCGTTTCGAATGTTTTACAGCAAGCGTGTTTGTAGTAAGACGAGATATTGGTGTCGGTCAGTCAATCAGTTAATTTGTCATCTACCTCCAACGGTTCCTGCGTTTACGTGTATAGAGTTCAGGATACACACAAAATGCACTTTTCTTTTCTCTGCTTTTCTACAACATCTTAATTTCATTTATACTAAAACCCAGAAATAGTAATACCACATTATTCTAAATAATATTAATTGTTCTTATATTATATATTTAGCAGTATATATAATATGTGTGTCCCAACACCGAACCAATTTACTTGAAAGTGCAGCCAGCATGCCGTGTCAAATTTCGGTGTACTCAGCATCCCATAAAGCCTTCCTTCATAACACTGATAAGCATCAACGAAAGGATAAACCTTCTGTTTATGCAAAGTGCTGTCTTTTTAATAATTTCTAGATTTAAGTCTTTATAATATAAGACAATATTTGCATTTAATAACTTTAGCGTAAACCTTACACTACCTTTCGTATCTGAGGTTTTGTCTCGTTAATTACATTTGTATTATAATGGTATCTGGTAAGTATGACTGTTGCGTCCATCATTTAAATTATATTCTTTTAAAGCGAAATAAATTTACTATAAGTTAACCTTAAGGAAATTATATTTTCATTATGTATAGAATAGGTCATATAAACTTGTCTACATAGTCGTACAATTGAAACCTCTACTTGGTTAAATCGCATTCTTAAAAACAGCGTGAATTTTTTTAAGTACCTATCAGAGTAATTTTTGTTAGAGTGGATGAAAGCTTAAATATATCCGGACTGATTCTTACGTTTCACGATTACAATATTAAGTATTTTCTTAGATTTTCACGAGTACACATTTCAAATAAAACTATTTTTTACGGATTAAAACTCGCGTATAATTTGGTTACTTTTTTTACCCGTGAACACGATTGCTGCAAAGCATTCGAAACGTCGGGTAAAAATAAGAATGTAACCAAATTATACGCGGGCTTTAAATAGTTTTATTTGAAACAATATTTAGTATTATATAATTATGTACTATTGCTGTTGTACTTGCACGATGAAAGAGCATTTTTATGTCACCAATAAGGGACTGATGTTTCACAAGAGCGATGTATTTGAAATAAAGAAAAATAACTTTTAGACTTATATTAGGTAAGAATAAAAAAGTCAGTCACAAAATATTTTTTTATTACTACATACTTTTAATGACATAAAAAAAATCTTAATATAATTAGAAAAACAAAATTCACAGAACAACTGAATACAATAAGCTTTCAAACAATAAATAGATAGACATTTATTGTATATGCCTGTGTGAGTGTGTGACTAGCTTTATTAAAGAACCCAATTGATTCGGAAATATATTGTTCGAGTATTTGTTAGCGGCGAGAAGGAATTCAGACCTTTCACCGAGTCGTTTATATCTAAGATATATATCTTTTTGTTCTTGGCCAGTATTGTTGTAAGAATTCTCGATTTACGCGTGCCCTTCATTGATACGGCACAATCGAATCTTAAGTGCTTTTCTCTTATCCATTGTTTGAGATGTACTTCATGTTTTTCCTCTATACAAATGTGCTATATATAACAATTACGTGTTGGTTAATACTCGGTTTATTGTGTTCCTAATTCCTAGTCTTAATAATAGGCAAAGTTGCTTATAATATTTTAATTTCATTAAGCCTAGAAGATGTAGAGGCTGATTATATTATGTAACATCTTCTTCCTTAAAGTAGGTATAATTAGAATTAACAATTAAAATTTATACATTTACATGAATATTTAGTAAAATATTGTCCAGAATGAAGAGTATTCTATTTATTTACTTATTTGTGATATACTTAATCCATAAAAATAGAGTATCAGTTTTTCAGTTTTTTCCTTCCTATGGGCTTCCCGAGAGTTTATGCAAGTGGATCACCAGCTTCCTCACTGGGCGGAGCATACAGGTCGTTCTCGACGGTTTTTGCTCGGACCCCAAGCCCGTGAATGCTGGTGTACCCCAAGGCTGCGTGCTATCCCCAACCCTGTTCCTCTTGCACATCAATGATATGTTGGACATTTCCAACATACATTGTTATGCGGATGACAGCACTGGGGATGCGGTATATTCCGGCCGTGCAGGTCTCTCTCGGGAAAACGTCGACGAGTGCCGAAAGAAACTTGTATCTTCTATAGAGACCTCCCTGAGGACGGTCTCAGAATGGGGTAAACTGAACCTCGTTCAGTTTAATCCCCAAAAGACACAGGTTTGCGCGTTTACCACTAAGAAAACCCCATTTGTCGTATCGCCGCTCTTCGATAGCACACCTCTCGATGCCTCGCCAAGTATCAGAGTACTGGGACTCGACATTTCGAGCGACTGTCAGTTTCGTGGTCACTTGGAGAGCAAGGCCAAGTTGGCCTCGATGAAATTGGGTGTGATCAATAGAGCGAGACAGTATTTCAATCCTGGCCATAGACTTGCGCTTTATAAGGCGCAGGTTCGGCCACATATGGAGTACTGCTCTCATCTCTGGTCCGGATCACCCCAATATCAGCTTCTACCTTTTGACCGCGTACAACGGAGAGCAGTACGGATTGTCGGGGACCCGGTGCTCTGTGAACGGCTGGACTCTTTGACATTGCGTAGAGACGTGGCTTCTTTGTGCGTCTTCTATCGCATTTACAACGGGGAGTGTTCCGAAGAGCTATTTGATCTGATGCCTACCGCCGAATTCCATCACCGCACAGCACGTCACCGCCTGCATTTCCATCCACACCACCTGGATGCGTGGCGATCTTCTACTGTGCGGTTTTCAAGGACTTTTCTTCCACGTACCACTAAGATGTGGAATGAACTTCCTTCGGCGGTGTTTCCAGATCGATACGACATGGGTACCTTCAAAAAAGGCGTCTATTCTTATCTCCAAGGCCGGCAACGCTCTTGTGAGTCTTCGGATGTTGCAAGAGTTCATGGGCGGCGGTGATCACATTTTATCAGTGACCCGCATGCTCGTTTGCCCTCCTTTTCCATAAAAAAAAAAAAAAAAAAAAAAAAAAAAAAAAAGTTCACCCCATTCTGAGACCATCCCCAGGGAGGTCTCTATAGAAGACACAAGTATAGAAGACAGGCGATCCTCGAGGTACGCGAGGAACTGTCGGTTAATGATATTCTCCATTATTTTGGAGAGAAGAGAGGTGATGGCGATAGGTCTGTAGTAAGCCGGATCCGAGCTATCACCTTTTTTAGGGATCGGATGGACAAAGGCACACTTCCACGAGACCGGGACTACGCCTTTGAGAGAGGAGTGCCGAAATAAACGCATTAGCACAGTAGTCAACTTAGGGGCACACGTTCGTAGCACCAATGGGGAAATACCATCCTGTCCACTCGACTTATGAACATCCAAGGAAAGTAGAGAACGACCAATGGTTTTTTGCCGGAAAATTATTTCCGGTATTGAACTCTGACCCCGCCGGATGGTAGGCGGTGTTTTCCCTTGGTCGTATGAATTGCCGTTTGAAGAATCTGGAGGCATGATTATATTTCCTCTTCAGAATTCTAGAGTTCGGATCCTTTGTGACTAACGTTTTAGCCCAGGCTTGGTACGCTTGCCGTTTGCCGACCGCTGCAGCCCTGAAAGACGCATCAAACCAAGGCCGCGATATGCCATCAAGTGGTACCACAGAACTTGGCACGAATAGTTCCATACCCTGTACTATCACATCAGCAACAGCCATCATTGGAACAGAGATCATTGGAAGGGAAGCAAATCGGCCCCCATGGGTAGAATGCAAAGAAAGACTGCATTCCATCCCAATCCACGGACTTGTAGTGCCATACGCGTCCGGTCGTGGGTGTTGTGCGAGCCGGACGTTGAAGGGGCACTACACTCCGTACTAGGCAATGATCGGAGGACTCAAGAGGGGCCTCAACAATAACCTGGTACTTTTCGGGATGTGTAGTCAGCAGAAGATCCAACAAAAAGGGCATGTGGTATCCACGTCTGGTAGACGAGTGTGCGTCTGAACCAACTGGGACAAACCATTTGCCAGAGCAAAGTTAAACACAGATCTCCCCGCGTAGTCAGTGGAACGCGACCCTAGCCACTCGGCATTGTGCGCGTTGAAATCCCCGAGGACTATGACTTCAGCTAAGGGAGTGAAAGCAGGTCGTCCATCTTTGCCTGAACATGGCCCAAGAGTTGCTCCGTTTCTGCATTACCACTATGAGACCTGTAGAGGCACGCGTCGACTCTGACATGATCGTCCATGTCCACGCACAGCCAGAGTAAAGACAGATCCCGACCTTCAAAATTCTGGAGGTGACGGTAACAGATATCTTTCCTCACGAACACAGATACCCCGGCGTGTGGTATAAAATGATGTTCAAGTTTATACCCGGGGTATGAAAGGTACGCTGTGTCGCTAGGTTGAGCTATCTGCGTCTCTGTCAAAAACAACAAGGCCGGCTGCGCCGTCTTTGTTGTGTTGTTTTGTTTTTGTAGTGGACGGCGTTTAGGTGAAATCCCCGAATGTTGCAAAAATCGACATTTAAAGTGGAGGGGGGTGCCGCTCTGTTCCCTTGTCGTTTGCCGTCTGTAAACAAAAAAATGCGATACCTTGCCCGCCCCAGACACGACGGGTTATCGGAGCAAAACCGGAGAGATGTTTCCCCGATTTTGCTCCCGGAGGGATTCTCGGGCTTCATGAAAGCCGATACCCTCTCCTGGGGTATTTTTATTGTAGTCATCGCATTCATGTTTTGGCGGGGGGTGAGGGGAGGGGGGGGGGGAATTAGGCTTCCGGAAGCTCTCACTCACCGGACGGAACATAACCAAATAAGTTTGGTTACTTCACGCCGATCTTCTGTGAGAGGGTGGTCCTTCCCCGGACGAGCCAGCCCAATACGAGCTGCAGTCAGATAACTACGACTAGGCTCTACCACCTAGATTTGTCTTGTTAAATGAATTGACTCAAAAGCGATATAGCTTATATTGCCTGCCTAAATAACAAGGATCTTAAGAAAGTGGGTAAATAAAACAATCTATACCCGTCTTTATATTATTATAAGGGATTTTTTAAAATTTTTATATATATACAATAACTTTATCATACTAGATGCTAAATTGTCTCAATAACGATATTTAGGATAGCAATATATCTTTATAGCACAGGGATCAACCGATCGATCGACCTATTGGTTGTTTAGTTATTATCGCATTTGTATATTGTTTCGTTACATATTATTTTCTATTTTCTAGTTTTCTTTATTGACGAACATATTATAAAATATTGTTATTAAAAAAATACAAAAACAAGAATGTTTTAATGAATAAGTTTCGACGTTTTAACAACGTCGAAAAACAAAAAGAAATCATTTTTTATATGTTCACATAAATAGGGTTTACATTACATTCGTACACTTTATATTTAAGGTAGCGTAAAATAACATGAAACCTTTATAAATTTCTTCCTATTTGCATTATACAGGACTATTTCTGAGCCTTTTGTGGACCAATTCTTATAACTACGTCACACATTATCAAACGCACACAGAACAAAGGAGTGTAGTTGATCTAGAGTCGTTTTAATGTGAATTTTAAATTATAAGTGTCTGACAATATTGATGTTTATTCTTAGTGCAATGTAGAACTCAATTCTATATAGTTAATATAATTGAATTGAATTACCAAATATAATGCCTTATACAGATAAAAATATATATAAAAAAAACCATAGAATTACTAAGTTATTTTTCACTATTGTAATTAATTGTGATTGTTGACGTCATAAAAAAATTATTTTATGTAACAATGTTTGTTTTCTTATACTTTAGGGTTATAGTTGACCCTTACTTGTTCTGACGAGTTGTTATATCTGTTATACGTTTTATCTTTATGCCTCATCTTACTCAGCTCATAGGTATGCAAGTAGTTCAAGATATATAGAATATATATTATGATTTCTTTGATAAATATAAGTAGCATCTTGTTTCCATTACATTTTTTTATATAGTGGATTTAATAACTAACTTCAATGATATAATTAATTAAAACAACCATAATTGTTATTCTGTTTAATTAAATAATGAGAATTTCAGTAACTGACTGTTGTTAAACAGTTTGAACAGTATCACACAGCTTTATTACAGCTCTCGATGTAATTGTTTAATCCTCTTACTTTGGGAGGAATGGAGTCAAAGAAGTTTAGTTCTAAACCATCTGCATCAAAACACGATATTTATGTCAAATACAAAATAATTCAAAGTTTTATTATTATTCTATTTTTTGCTTCTCATTTTCTTATGGTTTCATAATTATTATATGAAAAATAAAGCAGCAAAAAAGTTAAAACTTAAGTATGATAGAAATAAAATTACGAGTAAGTAGAATAATATTGAAATTCTTAGAGACAATAAAAATATACAAAAAATTGTGAACTCGTTAAAAAATAGTGAATCGTGTTGAACATAAATATTTTTTTTTATCAAGCGTGGTAAAAAAATATGTCGAAGTAATTTTATTTTTACTAGTCTGGTCTGGCCTGTAGTGTAGTGAGAGGCCTGAAAAAGGCCTTTTTCTATATGTAAATTTACACATAATATCAAGACTACCTAATGGTTTTTGCTAAAATGTTGGTTAAATAATATAAAGTTAATATATAAATTTTTTTTACTAATACTACATATATATTTATCCGACTAGTTTTAAACCCATTGGGGGTCCTTATTCATGACCTCGTAGCATGGCGAAATAGCGGTGCCGCAATAGTAATCACAAATCACAAAAGTTTAAAATTTTTACTTGGGGTAATTCTCTTTTGCAGAAAATACAAAAACAAAACTTTATTTATAATTTAATATGATTTATAATATACATATACTACAAGAGACTTGACGAATTTTGATAAAAATTAATCTAAATAAACATATGAAATGATTTTCTCTTCTAAAAATAAAATAACAGGACTATGTTTTTTTATAAATTTGATGTGGTTTAAATTACTTATTATTTAAATCACTGGCAACGAATTCTCTTACATTAACTATAACAATTATGTGCAAAACAGAATCGTAAAATTATAACTTTGAATAAGAATACTTTCGATTCTATTCTAAACTGATTCCAAATTTACCTCTTTATTAATATATACAATAACATAATTACCATAATAATTTCTTGATAATCTTAATAATAAGAAACACCTATAAAACTATGAGCACTTTTTGAGATACAAATTAAAATTTTTCAAGTCTTATAATGAAAAGTTAAAGACCATTACTATAAAATACTTTAAAAGTGATCATTTTTAAATTTGTTTATGTGAGATTAGAAGAAACCTTACACTTCATCTAAGTTAACATCATTATCCTTTGTTTAGTCTTAATATCCTTAAACGACAGCTGATCATACTCATACAATTTGTGTGTAGTATAATTAAAATTGTAGTAATGTTTATTGAAATAAGCCTGCACCAATACTGAATCCAGTTCCTTGAGATAGCAAGACATTGTCCATTGATCTCACAGACTGGAGACGGATCTAATCCATCACATTGACGAAATCTATTCAAAGCGATGCAGATTACTCTAAGTAATTAGTTTAAAATGTGTTTTCTTACAATCTACGGCCGAAAGGATCAGTATATCAATAACTCTTACTTTATTTTATTTTTAAAAAAATACTCAATTAATCACATTTGCTTCATTCAATATTAAAGAAATATTTAACATGATGAAAATAATTAAATATAATGTTCGTCCATTTATATAATAATAAAAAATTATGTGTCAATGTTCAATAAAATTTAAAAAATAACAAAAATTGTAGTTATAAACAAATGAGTTCAAAAGTAACAATATTTAAAATGTAACAGATGTCCTGCTTTCTGATTAGAATTGATAATAATTTTTATATATTTAATATTAAAATGTTTCTTATTGTATTGCAGTTTAAATTTGACATTGTTTTTAAAAATACTGTTCGTTTTCTATTCTTCGAAAGTCGGCTGAACTTTATATTAATATAATAATGTTATTAATATAATTTATTTCAATTTAGTATTACATTTTAAAATTAACCAAAGTTTAATGAAATGAGAATATCATTAATAACAGTAAGCCGTCCGGATTTGAGTAGATTGATCTCGAGACGAGATAAATTGCTTCTGCCACTGTATTCTACGTTGCGGACTAAATTAATTAATATAATTTTAGTAAGTATATCTTTATTAATTTTGGGAGTTTTTGATGGAGCTAATTATTTCTGTTGCTTATTATAATTTTCAAACGGAATCTAAATTCTTAACAGAACAAAAATAGTTTAATCAAGTTTATAATCCTACAGTAGTTAATATAATAAACAGTAGTAGTATAATAAAAGTCAGACGAAGGGTCACAACCCTGTTAATAAGGTTTCTCGAACACCAGGTTATTGTAAAATATATTCAAGATTTCTTTTAACCCAAATAAAGTTAGAAATACAGGAATGAAGACTTAAAGGGTAAGTGGGTCAGTAAATGGCCATTCGCCCAGTGAGAAAGCTGGTGATCCACTTGCATAAACTCTCAGGAAGCCCATAGGAAGGAAGCTTCGAAAGAAGCTCCTTGTGCCATACACGATCGAAGGCTTTCGCCATATCCAGACTAACTGTCAGACCCTCTCCCTTGCTTTCAATAATCGCAGCCCAACGGTGTGTGAGATATAACAGATCACCAGCCGATCGACCATGGCGAAAGCCATATTGCCGGTCATTGATCAACTAGTGATCCTCGAGGTACGCGAGGAGCTGACGGTTTATGATATTCTCCATTATTTTGGAGAGAATAGAGGTGATAGCGATAGGTCTGTAGTTAGCCGGATCCGAGCTATCACCTTTTTTAGGGATCGGATGGACAAAGGCACACTTCCACGAGACCGGGACTACGCCTTTGAGATAGGAGTGCCGAAATAAACGCGTTAGCACTGGAGTCAACTCAGGGGCAGACGTTCGTAGCACCAATGGGGAAATACCATCCGGCCCGCTCGACTTATGAACATCCATTATCAAACTAGATGACTATATTCAGAGGAGAGAACTCTGAACTAACTTATTTCAGTAAACTCTGTGAGTTTGACTTAATTGATTTCTTAGCTTGATGAATGATACTCGTCTGGGCTCTGAGATCAACGGACAATGACTGCTTGATAGTTTAAATTATGCTTTTGAATGTATAGAGTCTTGTTTTATAAATTTACGTACATTTATTTATTTATTAAATTATTGTTAATTGTTAATTATGAAAATATTAACATTATGAATAAAAATAAATTAAATCTATTTCAAAAACAATCAAATAACTATTTTGACAAAAACGGTTAATTTGTTAACCAAATAATCTTAAGTTAGAAGACTGTAGTATCTTATGTGGAGCAAAATTAAGATAGTTTCAAATATAAGTTCCAAAATTGAAATATTGAACTGCCTTTCTTGTTCCTGTTCATTAAACAATCAGGAATCAAAATTTGGTCATATGAATGATTGAAAAGATAAATTATTTATTTACTTATTTTTTGTTATAAATGTACAAGTTTTGGGGCTTTATTTCTTGCGGCATCCTCATACCACCTATAGGTACCGCCACATAGGTACCGCCGGGACATCACGGTAAATACGAAGACGATCCCTGGCGTCTCACTCAAGTGATGACGACAGCAGTTTTAGTAGGTAGCCTTAAAAATTGCAGCGTTCACCGGGTAGTTCCAAATTACCTGCCGGCCAATACCTTGTTGGTCGGAGATGTGGCGGTAAAGCATTTATTAGGAAAAAAAAAAAATAGCAAAAAAAAACACCACCATTTCCACAACCACCACCACCATTTTTAGAATTTGATTTCCACTAAGCCATAAGCCAACGGAGTTATAACTCTTTTCGATAGTGTAGTATCGATCGACGAATTGCGAAGCTAGGTGCCAAAATATATGTAGATTATGTAAAATGTTTAACCAAATAAAATTGTTTTTTCTTTTGATAATAATTGTAAAACTATTTAGTTAGATAAACATATTTTTTCTTTTGCAACTTCTTATTATTTATTTATAAACTTGTCCTACTCCTATTATTCTATTATTCTATTACTCATAAAAAATACGTATTCAAAGACCTCAAATGTCTTTAGACTCCTTGAGTCGTACTTGCTAGGTCCTAAAATTTTGGGCCAGCTCATAATGAGCCGTTATTGTTAAGAAGGAAGTACTATAAATTAATAAAACCACCTTATAATTATAATATTTTATTCACGTTGCCTTAATAATTAATATTTCCAGTATTTATTAAATATCTATTAAATATCTGAATACGTCATCCATTATTACGTCGCAAATATTTTTACGTACAAAAAAAAGCTTAACAAATATATTTGTATATATAACTTTAAATAAAATGGTGTACGTGTATATAACCCGGAAGTTCGGAGTTCATTTCCGCTTAGTGCTGGAACAATTTTGACTAGTTTCATTCATGCATTCGGCGCTGAGCCAAAACAAGTAACTTACGAAAAGGTGATTTAAATTAGACTTAACGTATATTTAAACATAATTTACATTTTCTAAAACTGAATTCTGGAGTTATAGAATAAGAAATGTTAGTTTGCATAATAGTTTCCAAGTAAAATATTACCTTGATAGAAGTAGTTGTTTGTTGATTCTTTTTGTACATAGGCCAAGGTTTAAATAATTCAAACTAGTGCCTACTTTTTTACGGCCGTACGAATATTAATCCTATGAATAACTTCACTTCGCATGTAATTCATTCGCTTCATTTTTCATTCATTCATTTTTGAGCTATTGTTTACAGTTATATATTTTGTTTAGTCAACTAATAACAACACAATAACTTAACAAACATAGAAGCTACGTATATGTTATTTTATATAAAAAAGAGAAAATTCTACGCAAGCATAATTTTGAATAGCTCATTCTTGTGTTATAAAACTCGAAGTTTTAAGACCTTGAAATATTATTGTAGGTAGACTAACTCAAACTCCATTTTTATGACTGCTACAAAAAAGTTTTACTGGTGATATATAAAAGTTACAATTTTGTTTTTAAATTGTATGATTTACTTATCAAAATAATTTATGCAATGAATTTCTATTCTTTAGTCTATTTTACCAAAGTTTTTTATTATTATATTTATAACGTCCGTAAGACATTAGATTCAATATTAATATTTTAAGGTAATTTCTTAGTATATCACATTTGAATGTTACAGTTATTATTTTCATCTTAGAGGAGTTATCATTTCATTTTACATTAAAGAAACTGTCGCCAGTGGCTCCAGTTAGCTTTAATTAATATTTTTTTTTATTTTGTTCTTTATTGTTCCAACATAAAATTGTTACAATGGGTGGACTTAATGCTAAATAGCATTCTCTAACAGTCATCCTTGGGGATGTGCAGAGATTTTAAAAGCGGTGCAATAAGGAGCGAAAATTTAGAAAAGTTTGTAGGAAATATTATAAATATATAACATATAAGTAGTGGGGAAAAATGTAAGCACAAAGAAGACAAATAATAATAATAAAGAACTATAATAGATATATTCATAAGAAATATTGTTAATAATACATTCTAAGCTAAAAGTAAATTCAAGAAGTGGCTATAATTTTTTTTTTATTAAAATAGGCTTTGTCCGTGATTTCCTGATGTCATTGGGGAGAGAATTCCACAGTCGAATACACTGGAACGTGAAAGAATGGGATATAAAACCAGAAAATGACAAGAACGAAAAGACTTACCGTGAGAATCAATAATAATAATGAGAATATTGTATGATATAAGACAATATAATTTACATAGCATTTTAATCTCGTTTTTTACTTTAACGCAGTTTCCACAAAAACATATCCATGTTGTATTCTTAAATTAATAATTTATTGATACCTCGTTACAGTCAAATGATTACCTTTAGTCGGTTATTTGAATTTTTTTTTTTCTGTAGTAGCAAAAGAGACCCGATTTGTCCCTACTATTACAAACAAGGAAATATTTTTAGTTCGTCATGACAATCTGCTTTTATTTTCTTTTCCACTTTGAATCGATATCAGTGATCACTTGTGTACGTCAAATGGAAGTATCAAGAGGCCCAATTTTGATATCAGAGTTATCGAAAAAAGCCCTACTGTGAATACTCTTTTAAACTTAAACTCAAAGCGACGAGGGTTCCAAACGCGCTCTGGTCTGGGAAGAAATAAACAAAAAACTCAGCCGGGTATTTCGTTTTGGTGATCACTGTTGAACAAATTTTAATATATAGAATAATGTGCGAATAGCCAAAATTATCGCAATCAAATGATCAAATCAAATATAAGGATGAAATATCAAAACTTCCAAGATGCTAACACATTCGAGACACTATACATTTTCGAAAAATACGTAAAAACATTTTTATATTTTGACTTATGCGTTGCGACGGGGCCTCCGCTGCAGAATTAGGGTGGTAACTAGTTCTGGCGTGGGAGGGGTGTAAGAGGGACATTGTGGCTCAATATCAGGAGTATTCGTCAAAGGCATTTAAAATTATAACGACCTACCCACTGAGACCCAAGATCGACTGTTTCCCATGTTCCCCTATGTGTAAGCTTTTCTATTTTCAATTTAATAAAATTAAATACCATAGTTAGAGTAGTCGAATTGGCTTTAGAATTCATGTAGAATTTAATGTATTTAAAAGATTATAATAAGACCAGTAAATTTTTTAAAAGAATAAACTAATATTGACTACGATACTTTGAAAGTAGCTGAAGTAAATTAATTTAGCTCCTTCAAGGTTACTTAACTGGAGTATTCTTTTAGTTCCGTTGCGGCTGAACTAAGTTTCGCGACACAACTTATAATATATAAGGATTCCCTTCCTATTTTGCAACTAAGGCAGTGTTTGAGACAGCGTTCGTTACATCATCAATAATCTATATGATGTCTTTTCATTTTAAAAATAATGGAATCATTATAAGCAAACCATACTATCTCATGTTTTTACTTTAATAAGAATGGTAAGTCATTTATGTAAATAAAGAACATGAAAGGCCTACAGTTCTTGAGTTTTAACTAAAATAATTTTACATTATTTTTACCTCTTCACTACTTTCAAATTGTTTTTCCACGTACGGATAATATAAATTTTCTCTATAGTCACATATGCGTAGGCTATAGAAAGGCATTTGGAAAAAAATATTATTGAACTCTACTATTTGTATACACCTGATTTTAGGGATCCTAAGAAAATTAAAACCTACAATCTTTTAACCTACAAAGCTTTATGATATGATTTTTTAAGATTTAAATAATCGCAATTAAAGCATTCAAATAAACAAATTATTCATCATTATTATATTATTAGACATAATATAATATAATAACAGACATTTTAATAGCTTAAATACTCGTACTAATGTATTTGAAAGTTTTTAAAATGTAATAACATAATTTATTTAGAAACGAGTGTTAGTAAATTTTGAGCATCTAATATTATATACTTAGCAGTATATAAAATATGTGTCTCCCAAAGCAGGGCCAATTTAAGGACAAGTGCAGCCAGCATGCCGTGCCAACTTTCAGTGTATTCAGCATCCCATTAAAGCCTTCCTTCATAACATTGATAAGCACTAACGAAAGGATAAACCTTCTGTTTATGCAAACTGCTGTATTTTTTAATAATTTTTAGATTTAAGTCTTTAGTATATAAGAGAATATTTGATTTACGAATTTCACAGCGTGTTTAGAAAGACATTTTTACTTTACCAACTAGAGAATAATGTTTTATAAGTATTTTATAAGCAAAATTACTTCAATGCTTTTAGACTTGTATTAGGCCAAAAAACGATTAAAAACAAATTTATGTGGTTATATATTGCATTTTTAAAAATTGGTTTTATTGAAATAAAGATTATAATAAATTATTATTAGCTTAATATAATTTCAAGAACCAAGAATAATTCCATACAATAATCTTTCAAAGAATAAAGTTAAGGATATTTATATGCTTTATTAAAAGAACCCAATTATATTATTCGAGTATATGTTTGCGGTGAGAAGGATATCGAACGTTTCACCGAGTCGTTTATATCTAAGATATATATCTTTTTGTTCTTGACCAGTATTGTGCTAAGGATTCTCGATTTACGCGTGCCCTTCATTGATACGGCACAATCGAATCTTAAGTGCTTTTCTCTTATCCATAGTATTGTTTGAGATGTACTTAATGTTATTCGTCTATACAAATATGCTTTTAGATATTTTCATAAATGTGCTATAACATTTATGTGTTGGTCAATATTACGTATATTGAGTTCTTAAACGCAATAGCGTATTCCCAGCCATAATAATAGGTATATTTAATTAGGGAAGCTTGGAAGATTGAATTAATGGAGGAATGGAAGGTGTTACATAATATATTCAGCCGTTCAAGCTTCTTCCTTAAAGTAATTACAAAAATTATATATTTTTTTATCATTTTTTATTTATTATCAGTGCCTATAGAATATATTACGATCATACTCATGTATATATGATACATTTTTGGTTTACAAACATATTTTATCAGTATTTATCGATGGTTCCACAATAATGTCATGGTGAGTGCGAAAGCGATCTTGTGGCGTTCCAAGAAGGCGATGAGGACGATTGTCAGTTTTTTAACTGGTACTCTTAAAAATAGTGTAGTTTTACTGCTTGTACTTTTTTAAATGCGGAGGATCCGTAACGTATTTTACAAATAGAATAAAAAGATGTTAATAATAAATGTAATATATCGTAATAAACTAACTTAGACTCATCTATGACTTAACTGCTCTCGGTTCTGATCCCCGGTCGACAAAATATTCGTATATCTAAATTTGATTGGGTATCATCGATGAAGGAAAATAGCGTTACGAACTTAAATACTTGACCTTATTTATTAAAATTCAATTTGAAATGGTTTTTTCACAGTCCATCAATCCGACTAGTCGGCCATGCCGATCATATTTTTCCATTTTTTCGTTTAAACTAAATGTTTCTATTATTTTCTTTAAAGTAAAAAAATTGTAATTGTGAGAGAGTTCTTTTATGATTCCTGCTAACGTAAAGCAACTGCTATGTTTTACAAGTACAATAGCCACTTGAATATCATTACGGAGGTCTAATTGTAGTCGAGTATACTCGTGTTGTGAACGTTTAGGACATGGTCGCTGTTAAAATTGGTTATGACCTCACATTGTCTTTAAGAGCAACTGAGGACCAGATTTTAAATATCTTAATTGAAATGTAATTAAATCATAGATAACATTTTAATAATAACATATAGATAATAACGTTATTCTTACCTTTAATTAGTTTGGTCTTTAATTAATTTATTCAACAAATATATATTATCGTCTGTTTAAAATAATAAACTAACAACATATTATACTTTCCCAGTACCTTTAATAGTAATATTTATAAATGCCTCTATTTATATAGAGTTAAAGATGAAAGTTTAAATATTTTAACATTGCTCCGCATAGATATTTCATTTAGTTATATATAATTTTATATACTTTATGATATATTTTATGATACTTGACTCTTGAATTACAGTTATAATTGATATCTAAGAATTTTAGAAGCCAGGTGAAGCTTTTAAAAAAGGAACAATAAGGGAACTAAAAGGGACATAGGAGTGATGAAGATATTTCAAAATATTCATTTCACCTTCGTATTTATTTACAAAAATTGCTAGACTGTGAAGTTATTTAAATGATCTAACAATATTTACAAGCGAGTTCTCTTATTCTATTTAACGAGGCGTGAATGTGTGAAATTTTAAAATAAACTTATATTTGGTCCCAGTCGGGTCTGGCCAACAGTGTTTGCGAGACGTAAAGATTACCTTTAAACAAATACGAGGTGTTGATTCGACTATATATACAGTAAAATCCTTTTAGGATCGTCGAAATTATTTCTTTGACATGATACTAGGGGTTGGAAAACTTTTTAGCTGTCAGACCCAATTTTGATTAATTACGTAATGATTTATTTTGTTAAAAAAAAATAAAATTTCATACTTGGTTATCTGTTTTTGCCTCAATATGCATTATTAGTATGTATTATATAAGATTCAAGATTTGAATCTTTACTTTAATTTGTATTTAGATTGGACATAAACATTGTAGTTAGTTTGTAACACGTTCGAATAAAAGTTTCCTGTCCCTTTTAAGCTAAGATGAGATAAATGTAAGGATTAAACTATAAT
This sequence comes from Mechanitis mazaeus, assembly GCA_959347395.1. Taxonomy (NCBI): domain Eukaryota; kingdom Metazoa; phylum Arthropoda; class Insecta; order Lepidoptera; family Nymphalidae; genus Mechanitis; species Mechanitis mazaeus. The sequence goes on from OY365750.1 coordinate 12,711,232, forward strand.
AAAGGGTTGTTTGAAGTTTAAGAACTTGAAAACCAGCAAAACCCTTCTTTCAGCTGTTTCCTTTGCCCTCAACATTTATGTTTCTTTTATAAAAGTGATAAAACTGTTTGATTTTGCATTTGCTTATTTATAAAAGATTGAAATGTTATTCGTTGTTACGAAATTATAATTTGATTTACCCATATTATTAATTTTAACGATATTTTGTTTGTGTGATTTTTAATATTTTTTTATTAAATTTAAGATTTAAGATATGTACTGTTTAATAATACGTCACATAAGCTGGAACAACATGGTAATTTTTAACTATATTTTTGAAGCTCCGTCGACTTTGATCTGTTAATTTTTTTTGTTATTTTTATTGTGACATTATTTTATTTTTATTTTCTTATATTCTTGAAATTAACTTTATAATCAAGACAATATCGCAGTTGGCAAAAGCAATTTGATCGCGGTCACATATACGGCATACCCATTTACCCTTTAAGTCTTCATCCCTGTACTTCTAGCTTTATTTGGGTTAGAAGGGACTTAAAAATCTATTACAAGGCATCCCGATGTTTTAGAGAACCTTATTAGTAGGGCAGTTACCCTTCGCCTGACCTTTATTATACTACTGCTACCTCCTTCAACCACTATCAGAAACTTGATTAAATTATTTATATTCCGTCTACAATTTACATTCTGTTTGAAAATAATACTAAGTAACAGAAATAGGAACCTCAATCAAAAACTTCCAAAAGTAATTTATGTTAGAAAATAAATAAGTGTATAAATACATTATATTAATTAATTTAGTCCGCAACGTAGAATACAGTGGCAGCTGCAATTTATCACCCCTCGAGATCAATCTACTCAAATCCGGATAGCTTACTGTAATTAATGATCTTTTCATTTAATTAAATTTGGTTCATTTTAAAAAATAATATTAAATTGAAATAAATTGTATTAATAATATGATCATATTAATATACAGTTCTGCCAACTTTTGAAGAATAGCAATCAAAAAAGTTAAAAAAAAAAACAATTTTTAGAAGTAAATTAAACTGTGATTAGAAACACGTTTAATACTAAATATGTAAATAATATTAAATATTCTTGAATTATTATATAATTATATATTATAGTAAACTATTATGTTTGTTAATTGCTTTTAATAACCTACAGTAGGCATTGAGCAATAGAGGCACCAATGTGTCACAAAACACCTCGACAGCAGATATTTAATTTAAAATTCAAATTTTATGATTTCTGTTTTTGTGCTTTCATTTATATTTTTGTTAGTTATATAGTTGTTAGATTAATTTTGTAATAAAGTCAGAACTAATGCTAGCTTTCCATTTCACTTCTTTATATATCAGTTAGACAGAAAACATGTTTTTAAATATTTGTTAAACCGCCTGGTATTTGCATATTTCAATGAGATACTATACTATTTCAATCACCTTCTTGGGTTTACATTGATTACACATGATTGCTTTCGTAATAGGTTTTGGGTCTGAAGTTATCAAAAGAATAAGAAACACTATCAAAATTTATAATTACCTAAATATTTAGTAGCAATGAAGTATCAATCAAGTGGTAAATTGATTTTCGATGAAAGCATATGAAGCCTCATATTTTGTTAATTTATACTAAAAAACATAAGGACAGAAATATAAAAGACACAATAAAGTAATAAATCCTAATCTGTAAATTACAACATACAAAATAAATAGATTTTAAAAGGAAATACATTTTAAATAGTTTAAAATTTTGAATATTTCTTTATCTATTGGAGTTATAATGCGCTTCTATTAGGTTGACTTTTATTAAAATGCACTCTTAAATTTATATTTTTACTTAACTTATGTTAGGTAATATTAGGGTAGACGTTTTCTTAAAAGATATTTTTTTCTGTTTTTTAAACTTATTTTCTTAGTACAATTTAACAACTAACCAATTTATTTAAGAAGGGAAGTAAATATCTTAAGATGTTTTTAGGTTTTCTTGTATGTTTATTGTATTATAATTTAATTATTATGTTTATGAGCCTCACAAAAAAAAATAATGTAAAGCCTCTTAATTTAAATATTATTTTCACGAAATATTATCTATAAATATTGCAATACTATAGAGCGAATAAAAGAAAAAAGATAGTAATATATTGATAAATATCATTCATCATTCATGAATATATTGCTATCACACTTCATAAAATATTTATGAGTTATGAATACCACAGCGTTCGTAAAAATATGTACTGGGTAATATTGGTAATATGTAGTTGTTGATATCGGTATTAGTTAGTATCGTTTTCAAATTTATTACATATTATACATTTAATAATATTTTTTTTTTCTGAGAAACATTAGTAAAATATTAAAATATATATACATATAATTTATTATATATACATATATTGATAATAAATAGCACAATGTTATTATATCAACATAATTGTATTTTATAAAGTATATCCTGAATTTGCATATGTTACATATGTGTTGTAAGAATATTTTTTTATGAACATGTATATATTTTAAAATCCAATTGAAATATTTTACATTTGTAGTCAATCCTGTGGAGAAATCATTAACTACGATTTCCAGTCCTTCGATTTAAGGTACGCACTCGATTTAATCACTCGAAGAGAAACAAATAGATTGCCAAGGGAAGGATGCAAAAAAAGACTGTATCTCATGAGAATCTGCTGACCTGTATCGCCACATCCGCCGGGTATCTATAGAACTAGGATCGGGCGGGAAGTAAACTTATACATATTTCACTAGACAGTGAAAGGAGCGACCTAGTGGCGATGAACTGAATACCGAGTGTACGCAATAACGTTTATGAGAGTCAACATCCGGTACTCTAGTGGTTTTTTGGATCAGATGTTAGAAACATAACGAGAGAGCAAGCGATATCGTCTCTCTCCCGGCGTGTTTGGTGTCTAGATATGGATCCTGATGTTGGCTATTAAAGTCCCCTGTTAACACAAGTTGACCCGACGGGTGCTCTTTTTAAGCTACGTCCTACCAGGCTGAGATAGTTTGTGTGCCTTGTTGTCTCTGTATTTTCCCTATGTGACAGGCTTAGAGAATTCAATATCCATATCACCGAAAAACTGGAGTCTTCAAACTTGCGGAGACGCCGAAAACAAATGTCATCGCTGGCGTGCGACCTCACGTGGTTTAAAAACGTGTTTAGGGTTATTCCTTTGACATTATAGAATTTCAGAGGCTTTCACATACATTGCAGATATGTCATGCAGGCTAATTCATAAACTCTAAATGTAAAATAAGTATTCAGTACACAGTTATATTTGTGTCTTGCCAAATGAATTCATGGAGTAAAATCGCATATAATTATTTAAAATAAATTTTTTTTTTTAAATTTCGATTATATATTGACAAACTTAATGTACATACTACTGTGTTTTATTATGAACGACGCCTTCATTACTACTAAACTACTAAAAAATAAATTTAAAGTTAACATAATATTAAATAACAGTAAATATATTACTCTTAAAATATTGTTACTTTTAAATTTGTTAATTAATAAAGTTTAAAATATATTTTTTTCCAATTTCATTTAATAGTGTCTTCCTTTTATGGTATTATTTATCATTTCGTATTGTAATTATTATTAAATTAAATACACATATATAATATTTAACACTGGAAAAGGGAGACTATTTTAAACTACAAAAATACTAATTTTATATGGCTTTTTGAAGATTTTAGAACACAATGTCTTTATATTAAGAAGTCATAAATATGAAAGATATAAAATAATATAACAATAATAGGTAAGTATTGTCATTAGACATTTGGCAATAGATTACAGTTGAATGCGTTCAAAACTAATTAATTAGAGGTATCTGTATCCGCTTTAAAATTATCGATTTCGTCAATTTGATGGATTGCATTCGTCTACGGTCTGTGATATCAACACACAATGTCTTGACATCTAAGAGATTATTTAGTATATGATGAAGGTTTGTTGATTTCAATGAATTTAATATATGTTTGATTATTTTATTAACAAGTAATCTATACATTGATTAATTAAAACCATATTTACAAGAAATAGAAATAAAATGCTAATGATACGAAATAAAGTACACGTCGTATTACAATGTAATCTTTTAAATATTTTTTTGTTAGAAAAGTTGAAATCAAGAGAAAAATAATATTAGTACATAATATATCACTACACGGACTACTTAAAAAAGTTACGTAGCTAATAAGATAACTCATGACACGGGTCGAGAGTCTGAGATTGACGTAATCAAATTAATGAGATAAGTTGACTTTAAGTTAGGGTTTTATGTTACTTGTAGTGGGCAATATTTCAGCATTCAGTTATTTCTTTAATCCGAAATAATTGATATTTTTTTCTATTATATTATATATATATATATATAATAGAAAAACGTAACAAGAAACTTTACGTTAATTTAGAGTTTTCTAAATCCAAATCGAACAAGTGGCTCAATTGCTTTTATTGTAGGGGAACCTGGGTACGGTTGAAACAAAGCGAATATATCGCAAAACCATGCGTTATACGGTGATGGGTAGATGAGAAGAAATGACCGGGCGAAGATGTAAAAGTGCGATCATAACCGCAATAATTATTAACTGTTAAAAGGTTTTTTGAAATTTAGATTTAGAGATTTTTTGAAATTTAACTCATTGTGAGTTAAGTTTAAAAAAATCTCCTTAAGTTTTATTTAGTGTGTGTAGAAGTGCTAAAGTGAAGTTGTAGTTAATACTGATGTTTTTATAGAAATATTATAGAAAGTAACATACAAATAACACAATATATATATAATTTAAGCTCTACTTACTCTTATTTTTCCTGGTCTACTTGAATTTTAGCAAGAATATGTTTTTGATGTCGATGTTTACTGGTCTATAAAATGCCCCTGTTGTATAACATCCGAAATCCTGTATTTCGGAACTCATATTTAAAATTCATACTTCCAGTACCATGGCTCCTGTTTTCCTAGTGGCTTCCCGAGACTTGATGAAAATAGATTGTCAGCTTTCTTAGTAGACCTACCTAGACTTATGCAATATCCTGACCCTGCTCGATATCCCCTATAATTTTCCTTTTGCATATAAATAATATTTTGGATATATCTAACACTATTCTACAGATGACAGCACTGGTAAAGACCGTTTTTAGCGATAATTTTAAAAATAACATACTCGAAAGCGTTTAGCGGCGGAAATCATCATCCATTAGATGAGGTCCTTTGCCCAAATTTTAATAAAAAGTTATTAATTATTTTATGGTATAAAAATAATTGTCGAAATCTTTTTATCATTCGTGTATTAAAAAATGTTTTCAACAACATAGAATTCAATAACTTTAGAGTTTACATGATCCGTTTAAGATTTTTTATTTTTGTATTACAGAACGAAACAAAATTTCACGAAATACGGTATTGCAAGCCTGAACGGACTAAGTACTAGTAACCTATATAGTTATCGTTTCAATAAACATTATTTCATATGAAAGCAGTTACTATTAGAGAAGTTATATAATAAAATATGTATAAGTAAAAACGGTTATATATATATATATATATATATATATATATACTGTATGGTATTACGTCGTTTATTACTGTTTAGGATTATAATAAGTTAAAACATTAACAAAAAGACATGATACAGACGATATAAATAAATCAAGAATAGCCTAGAAATTTACTTAAAGTTGTTTAAAGTCGTGTGTGTCGAGTTGCTTCATAAAATTCGCAAACTTGCGGGATATTTCTGCATTAAGATAAACTCGCATACAACAAGAGTGCCTCGTACATAAGTCATGACTTTCAAGCACGACTTATTAAATATTCAGTATTTTAAATAGTCAGTTCTTTCTACAATATTTAAAATAGATTCAAGTAACAAAATTTTACAAATTTTGCAACGTTATATGTATTGAGAAAGTTTTAAGACGGTAAGGTTAATTAAAGACGATTAATGAAATAAGTTACAGAGTATGTTATTTTTACAAATATCGCTAAAAACGGTCTTTACTTTCTAGATTTTATAAACATTCTACTTATATTAAATGATAAAATTTAATGAAACTGAATTGATCCGAACACTATAGTACATTTTTATTTATATTATATTGAGCTCTTTGTTTTTAATTCCATATATATACAAAACACATTAAGATCCAAAATACAGCACTCAAAATGATTTGTGCAGCAAAATGTTGCTGGCTTCTGATCGCATCTCTCAGCATAAATTTAGGGTGACACAAAAACAACCCTCAAGTTTCATGTTCATTTTAAATTTAATTTTATGATTTCTATTTGCATATCGTACCTACTATGTTTTTCAGGTACTTGAAAATTAATATCATTATGGAGAAGTGCTTGAATTCGAATTTGCTAGTGTTGTAATCGCTTTTAATATGGGTAATAAAATTTTTATAACTTTATTTTGGTTTTGAGAGATGGATTTAGGGCAGGACTTTAATAGGCACCATTATGATATAGTAAATAATTTAAATTGTTCTAAAGTTTTTTTTTGTCATGGACTAATTTATTTTATGATATTAAGTAAAAATCATTCCTGAACTTTACATTTATGAACGCGATAATTTAAACAGATACAAACTGCTTTTTTTGTTTATATTTACTCTATTTAGAAAATTATAAATTTTTGGGAAATTTTAAAATAATAATAATATGCTGATAAGGTGATGTTACCAACGTTACGTTTATTTATATATTATTATATATATAAAAGAAAAGCATAAATAAACTTTCTAAAACTTATTTGTGTTTTGGACAAGTGTAGCTCCATAGATAATACTCTTTCTGAAACCCATGAGTGCGACGAAGTTATTTCTGTACATTTGTTTGGGACTATAAGCCCGTTTAATTTACAAGAACATCTAGACTGTAATGTTATTTAAATAATTCAACAATATATACTGTAGTGACAAGTTCTCTTATTCTATTTAACGAAGCATCGATGTGTGTAATTCTAAAATCAATCGGTGCCAGTGGAGTCTTTGGCTTCCAGTAGCTTAATGTTTGCGAGACGTAAAGATTACCTTTAAACAAATACACGGTTTTGATTCAACTATGTATACAGTGAGATCCTATTTGGATCGTTGGATTTGATACTAAAAAACAACTCGGTTTTTTTAACATATTCCTGGATCCCTAAAAATAAAGATTTTCAATTTTACACTTGAAAATTTAATTTTTGACCCAACTTGTTGTTTTTGTAAATTGAATTCTTAAATGCTTCACTTTCTTGAAGTCCTTCTACCAACAAAATGCTCAAAACTTATATTATTATTAGAACATCGATAATGTACCTAGTTAGTTTGTAACATATTTTGGTAAATAAATGAGAGTTGAAAAAAGTTTATTCACCAAAAACTTTATTTTGAGTTGATTTAGTCAGTGAATTATATATTTTTCTATCTCCGTATATTTATAATAATAGTTAGAATATAATATTATTTCTTGTATTTTAAAGTCTACAAAATTATAAATTATAAACACAAATAAGAGAAAATTCATCACATGGTAACAAAAAATAAATATATTTTGAGGATGGTTTGTCCAAATTTAATTGAGCGAAGAGATTTTATGACAGACTTTTCTGCATTCTTTGTGCAAGCAGCAACCAAAAACGGTACATCCGAAAATTTCTCAATTTTGCACACTGATAGACATCAAGTCTGGTGGTAAACTAAAAAAAAATACGAAAAATAAATAAATAATTTGAAAAATAATTGATGACAGAATGCGTCGACGTTTTGTAAATATAACTTTGGTGCCATTTGCACCTCGCTTCGCTCAATAAGCTAACACATACCGAGATTTTTCGAGCGAAGCGAGTCAAAATTGAGGTTGGGTTCGCGCTCCTAGTTATTTACAAAAACCAAATTCATCTTTGAAAGGCGTACTTTCACACCTAAAAATTGAATACACTACACCTGAAACCTATGTCGACATTTTCATTATACAAATACAAACAAATAAGAACTTCCAAAATTAATTAATACATACAAATAAAAGAATAATTAATAAAATTTTTTTGATTAATTTAGTCCGCAACGTGGAATACAGTGGCAGATGCGATTTATTTTGTCTCAAGATCAATCTACTCAAACCCGGACGGCTTACTGTTATTAATGATCTTCTCATTTCATTAAACTTTGGTTCAATATAAAAAATAATATTAAAGTGGTATAAGTTATATCAATTATTACACTTATTAACATAACCATATATGGTTAAGTCGACTTTTGCTTTTATTTCACGTGCTTGTGATCGCTTTACTTACAGAATATAATTAATAACGGAGCCACCAAAATTAAAATTCAAATTTTATGATTTCTTTTTTTGATGGTATATAGTGATAATAGTTTTATATATAAAAGTCACTTGAATGCTTTGAATATATATAACGTCTTGAAATACATAAGAAAGATTACTCCTAATTAAATCTTGAATACTTTTTTAATACAAATACAATCCTAGGATTAAAAATTATAAATTAAATAAATTTATAAATATAGTATTTTCTTAGATTTTCACGAGTACACATTTGAAATAAAACTATTTTTTACTGATTAAAACTCGCGTATAATTTGGTTACATTTTCATTTTAACCCGACGTTTTAAATCCTTTGCAGCAATCGTGTTCACGGGTAGAAGAAATGTAAATGTATGTCTTTAACTCAGTTAAATTATCTTTTCTTTTATAAAAATATTTAAAAATATATTCTAACAAATAAGTTAAGTAATAGTATAATATATTTATATATATCAAATTAATGTTTTCTTCTACTTTTTTTACATATTTTATTAATATGATTAAAGTATTATTTTATTTACGTGTGTACTTCGCTGTCTTTCTGCTGTTTCATTAGGTGAAATCTTTTTTCAATACTTTTCTTAGTGCTTCTTGTATATTTTTTTTTTATATTCTTAAAAATAATGCAAATGCCTTTAATGCATGTACTCTTATTAATTACTACTAGTGGTTTAGAAGAATAAGGAGATAAATGGGAAGGATAATCGAATATTGTTAAGTTAATTTTGCAAAAGATAATAACAGATGTTTATATAAATTTACTAATAAACATCAATTATAACTCTTGCTTGTGAGATATGCTACTATCACACTTCATTAAATATTTATGACTTATCAATACCAGTGGGTTCGTAAATATATTAAGTGAGTATTATTTAATTAGTATTGAACTTCATGTTATCGTTATATTAATATTTTAATATATTTAAGGACATTTGCTCCTTTATAGTTATAGAAATATATTATTACATATTAAAAAATAAATACATGTAGATGTTGACTCCAAAAATAAGTACAATATTATTATATCAATATAATTTCTTGCATCAGTTATATCCTTAATTTGTGTATATAATGTCTTATTACAGAAAAGAGCCATCCGTGCCATTTACCGTCTGGGACCCAGAGATTCTCTTTGTGCTAAGTTTAAACAAATTTATGTACTCACTGTCGCCAGTCAATATATTTCGAAAATCTAAAATATGTTTATAAGAATATCGACAAATTTGTTAAGCATAATGATCGACATGATTTAATTACAAGCAACAAAAATAAACTTACTCTTTTATTCGACTGAAAAAAGTGAGTAACTCTTTTTATGGATCAAAGTATACATTTTTATAACAAACTCCTTGAAAACTTAATAAAATATAACAATTTTTTCAAAAAAATTAAAGAACATTAGTGTGTTAACGGATATTAGAATGTATCCGACTATTAAGATTATTACGTTCCCCGAGAATAAGACCTTTGCTGTCAAAATATTTCAAGTTAATAATAAATTGTATTTGTCTATAATGTGATTTAAAAAAAAATAGGACAAGTCCCCTGTCGCTGGCTCTTCTCAGGACTGAGGCACTTATCTTTCCGAGCTAGTAGTAGCTCTGAATATGAAATGTTTTTTTTTTATAAACTTATTTTCACATTTTCATTTCGTTTCGTTTTTTTTCGTTTCCTTTCGTTTGGTTTGGTTTCGTTTCATTTCATATGAAAATACTTTTTTCATTAATGTTGTTTAAAAATTTTTACTAATAATGTAATAATTATTGATAAGCACTGATATTAGCAATTCGGCTATAGATTGTAGATCAATGCGTTCAAAACTAATTAATTAGAGTAATCTGCACCGCTTTGAGGTAATCGATTTCGTCAACGTGATGGATTGCATCCGTCTACGGTCTATGAGATCAACACACAGAGTCTTGCGTTATCAGAGATTAGGGGTTACAATTTAACAAGATTGTTGATTTTAATTATTACTATCGTATCTTTAATTGTTTTTTACATAAATAATCTATACCTTGATTCACTAAAACCATATTTATAAGAAATAGGAAAACAAAATTTTTGGGACAAAAATGGAGTGCATATTTTAGTGCTGTGTAGTCTTATTTTCATTCTCTTCTTGGAAAAGTATAATTCTTAAAAAAATAACTGATTCAAATATTTTTCGTTGCTTGAACCTTTATTTGTGACTTAAATAGAGTATACTCAGATAAAGTTTTTTTTAAAGATATTACCTTACATAGTACATAGTATAGTGATGTGGAATTAGAGAGAATTTCTAGTACATAGTTTGGGTTTAACATACTTGTAATTCAATGTCTACAGGAATTTAAATTTAAGGAATTTAATTTTAAGATTTTAAGATGATTTTAAGATTTATTATTCCTGAAAATAAAATAAATATATTGTTATCGTACACGGGACTTCAGCACGTGATGATTGAAAATAGAATTTCTTAAGCTACTTACAACTAAAAAAAAGAAATCAAATGTTGCCTGAAAATTTATACTAATTATTTCGTTTTGATTTAAACTTTTTTTGTCCTGTAACAAATATACTGCATAATAAATCCATATTATTTAACATATATATGTAATTATTATTAAATTGAAAAAAATGTGTTTGTTATATATTTGTTATGTGTTTTAAAAATCAATTGATTTGATTGGCTTGTGTGAACATGTGTATATAAATGACTACAGTAAAACTTCATAGAGTCTTTTATTTAGATTTATGTTACATAATAGAATTAATAATGTGTATAATAACTTGACAGTTATTTCAGTTCATGATTTGAGTTTGGGTTTATTTAAATTTGTGCCTTTTGTCTTATTATCTATAATTTGTATGAATAAGGTCCATAGTAAGCGACCACGTCCTTGTTCCATGACCTACCTTTTTTTTTTTTTTTTTTTTTTTTTTTTTTTCCGTTTCAAAAACCCGTTACGGGTACCCCGTCGGCCCAGCGGGGTGACGGCCGAGGGTTTATGTGGGACTACCCGGCAGCATAGAGGATGCTGCCATTTTTAAGGCTACCCACTAAAAAACCAACGGTTGCCCTCTGCGCCGTAATGGGACGTCACGGGCTACATTCCGCAATGGTTTTGGTATTACGTGATATTGGTATCTTATCTGTGTTCAATCTGAGACCCATTTGTTGGAAAACGTTACTGAGGTCAGTGAGCATTGCACTTAGGTATTCCAAGGACTTAATCATGACTTCCCACTGTTGTCGGCATATCGAAGGTGAGTCAAATACTCGCCTTTGATGTTGATACCGAGTCCTTTCCAGTTCATAAGCTTCAAGACGTCTTCCAGCGGTGAATAGCTTCGGATATATTATATCTCTCCGTCTCACTCCACGCTGTAGCTGGATAGGTTTTAAGTTTTAGTCCTGGAAGCGGACTGACATAGTGGCGCTTTCGTATAGACACTGCAGCACTTCGATATACCGATAGTCAATTTGGCACCTCTGGAGAGACTTGAGTCCTGATCGAATCGAAAACTTTCTCATAATCCACAAACGGCTAGACAAAGGAGCCGGTTGTACACCTCGGACTTCTGTATAACCTGCCGCAGCGTATGTATGTAGTCTATGGTACTATTGCCTTTTCGGATCCCGACTTGTTTGTGAGGCTGAAAGTCATCGCAACTGTTAGCAAGTCGATTCGTGATGAATCTCGAGAACAGCTTGAATACGTGAATTAGGAGCGAGGTGGGTGTGTAATTCTTTAAAAGAGTTTTGTTGCCCTTTTTAAAGAAGAGCACCACCACACTCCTGTGCCTGGAGCGTGGTACCCTCATGCATGAAATAATAAAACAGTTCTTGGAGGGCCTCTAATATTGGCTGTTCGTGCGCTTTTAAAAGCTTTTCTGTTATTCCGCCATCACCCTTTTTGTGTTTCAGCTGCTCGAGAGCCAAACTTATTTCGCACATTTCGATGCCCGTGATGTCTTTGGTATTTGGTGTTGGATTATCGGGATTCTTGGATCTGTGACTGCACTACAACAAGGTTGTTGTGTTGACTTGTATAACTGTCCAACTGTCCGTAGAATTTCTCTTACTCACTCATAAGTTTCGGCCGGGAAGACATAATCCTGGCGTCCTCGATCTTAAATTTGGTTAGCAGGTTTTGGCCTTGGCGAGCACCTTAAAGCCCCTGTTCTGTTCAATAGATTCTGCAACACCTCTTTAATATTGAATTAGCGTATATCACGTTTCAGGTACTTTGAGATCTGTTGATTGAGCTGCCGGAAGCCTGTCACTTCACCAGAAGATTGCAGGACCATCTTGCGTTTTTCGACCTTGAGTGGGATCTGAGATGTTTTAAGTTCTTTTCGGATGAGTTTTAAAGAACTAAGACCTAGTGGTTTGGATAGTTTCTATGAGCCTGTTACTATATTCATCCATTTACGCATTCACCTAAGCACTCGAAGTGGTTCCGGAGTAAAAGCTGAAAACTCTCAGGGTTTTTGATATAGGTAGATGCTGGTGGACGTAGAGAGCGGACTTCATCAGTCGAGATTTCTCAAGCGATACGTTGAGATTCAATGTGCCTCTTACCATTCGGTGATTATTCCCTGTTTTCTCCGCATTGATCACAGTAACATCATTGAATGTACGCCGTTTGGTCGACATGATGAAGTCAATCTTATTTCGGATGGCATCATCGGGGCTTAAGCAGGTCCACTTACGCTGGCTACGCTTTTTAGTTTCACGTTGCAGTCCCTCATAACAAAAGTGAAGAAGGTCTGGAAGATATGTATAGCCCGAGATATATACTCGAAAATAGTCTCCACCTCATTGTCGGAGTGTGCCGAGGTCGGGGCATAGTCCTGGATAACCATCAGTGAATACCATTTGGTGATTCTAAGTATCAGGAGCACCACTCTTGCAGACACATTTTCGATCTTCACGACGTTGTTTACGAGGGACTTGTGGATGATAAGCCCGACACCATTTTGGAACTGCAGGACACCCTCCTGGAAATAAAATTGTTTACCTGACTTGAGAATTTTTGAGTCCTCCCCCCTGTCTTCAGACTTCAGATGATTCTATAACGTCTCACCGTAACCTGCTTATTTCTTCCTTCAGTTCGATTAACTTTTCGTCGGTTGTGGTAGTCTGGTCTTATCTTGGAATTATAAGCACCTCTTGCACCACTGTTAGCACGACCGATACCATAGACAAAAATAGCGGGGTCGCTGGGGTTTAGATGACGGATTTTGTGGACAAACATTGAGGGAGGTTTTGTCGAAATCGCCACGCTTAGCAGGCGGGTTCGTAGTGGTGGAAGTCTCATTACTCAAGCTGCTGCCCGTCTTGTCACTTCCTTCCTCCGTGTTGGAACGGTTTTAGCGCCATTAATCGGTGGATTGCTTGCACCAGTGTTACTAAGGACCATAAGTGGGCGGTGGAGGTCTCTACACCTTACGGACAGCCGAATAATTATATTTAATAATAAAATATAGATTTTTATTCAAATAAATACGTAAGTTACTTTATCATCTAAATTACAACTTACTTTACATAAATTCTTTTTTTTTCAATTGTAATCATTTAATGCTGACATTAATATGAGTCGATTAGTTCCACTAACACACCCATCGCACAATTAGTCATTAGTATAGCAAATACGCGGTTTCAAGATTTTTATTTAATAACCCCTGAAACCGATCAATATCGCTGGAAAACTTATTATAATCTATTACAAAACAAACGATTTCAAATATCGGGTGTTATTACAATAACCTCCCTAAGTCTTAATCCAGAATGTTAGAAATATCCATTAAAATATTCCTCGTATAAATTCTCGAACGTCGTACACATAAAATTTTGAATTTGTTTAAGGAAAAAATATTACTTAAAGCTTTTCCTATCGATTGTTTTTTAATTTGATAACTTAAGCCTTTTCTGAGTCACATATTTCAGGAATTCTTTGAAAGTGTCGTGGTCATAATAAATAAGTTTTGATACGAGCTGGGATAAAAGTAATTTAATTAACAAGAAACTTTACGTCAATTTAGTGTTGCCCAAATCGTAAAGTCATGTATAAGCTGTTAAGTAACTCAAATTTTTTAACTCAGCACTCGTCGCATTTTCGCTATTTGTGCTGTAAATAATAATTTCGAATTTCCAAATAATAATAATAATAATAATAATAATAATAAGAATAATAATAGTAATAAAATTCTTATTTCAGACAAGATCATCCATATAGTGTTAGTATATCAGTAATAATGTTTACTTAAAAGTTATATGATATTACGTATATCATATGCTCGTAGTTAGTAAGATATGATAAATATTCTTAAAAATGGTTGTGGTATAGCTACTAATAAAAAATATAAAATATATAACATACATTTGTATCTATCGCTCGTTAGTATAGTAAAAAAGTTTTTTACAACATAAAGACTTAATATGAAAAACATTTTTTTTTACTTTGTAACAAAACAAGTCTTCGGTATTTATTGAGCAGGATCGTCTCACTTGTCAGAAAAATACGAGCGTGTTTTTGAGATTAAAATTAGGACAGAAAGTAAACAAAGTCACAAAGGCGAAAAGAAACGGTTGAATAACTGAGTTTATGTTTCACTCTTTATACATATTTAACAATAATAGAACAGTCAAGATGATTCGTGCATTAAAATGTTTTTGGCTTCCGATCGCATGTCTCATAAACTCGTTATGATACAAAAACACTTCTGAAGTGAAATATTGATTTTAAAGTCTAATTCCTGTTCGCATATAGTTACGGCTACGTATTTGACGGATGGCCACTCGAATATCATACAGAGGTGTAATGGAATATATTCGTTTTGAATATTTTAAGCATTGAGTATACTCGTATTGTAATCGTTTAGAAAATGGTCGCCATTAAAATTATTTATGACTTCATATTGTTTTTAAGAAGTAACGAAAGCTACAAATGCCTTGAGTTATGCACAGAAGCTGAAATGGAAGTGGGCGGGACACGTAGCCAGGTTCAGGGACCAGAGATGGACCTTTAAAGTTACCATGTGGAGAGGGCCACAGGGAAGAGAGGAAGAGGAAGACCACCTGCACGATGGGAGGATGAAATTAGGAAAATAGCAAGCTCAAATTGGTGCAAAAAAGCACAAAATAAAGAAGTTTGGGCATCTTTGAAGGAGGCCTTTACCCACTAAGGGGTTCTGTGATTTAATTTTTAAGATAGTAACTTAATTCGATTTAATGTAGTTAAGAACAAATAAAGGCTTTTTTATTTATTTTTTATTTTATTATTGTCTTTAAGAGCTAAACTTACATATAGACCAAGATTTTACCACGTAGTATTTATTGTATTAAACAAAATAATTAAAAATTAGAAGGTAATGAAATAACTTTTAATAACAATATGTACATAATATTATAAATAGCTGTTTCTACCAATTTATTGAAACTGATTTATTTATTATTTTAAAAGTATATTTAAAATAATTATAATTTATTAATGAATTGATGCATTACTTCGTGAATATTTTTTTTATTTATTTATACATCTTATTATGTTTATAACATGCATTTTTATTTATAGGGACTTACAGGATACAGAATCTTTAAAATAATAATAATATTAATAATAACGTACTTTAAAATAAGCGATAATTTACATTGGATTAGGATCTCTGTAGAGAATAATCTTTCATGTACTATATTATACTATACCGTAACGTGCCGTGCCGTGTCGTGCCGTGTCGTGCCATTCCCGGATGTTATTCGCTATCAAGTACTCCAAAAAAGCTGTATGTAAACTTGCATTATATTGCATTAACGTGGAGCCGGGGCCAAGAGTTAGTGCAAATGGATAAACATAAGGCGTAAGAACTTCCTGAATCTAATTTTTAGCGTTTATGTTTCCATTTACAAAAACAAGAAAAGTTCTTCATTAAATCCGTGCATACCATAACAGTTGAGTCAGTCATTTGTATGTAACGGTCTAGCCGAGCGATAGTACTCTTTCCGCAGCCTGGGTGCTGCTTAGCCGTATCTCTAGTATTATTTATTGTAACACTGTAAAATACGGCAAATGAACCTTCTATTCACTTCGAAATGACGTTGCTCCATGGCGTGAATAATGTTTTACAATAGAATTTTTCGAAAACACTATTGAAATTATTGTTAAAATTTTCAAATCAAGACTAAACACGAAATTCCAGTAGCAAGTCATTTAAAATATAATTTTATTAATTAAAATATAATATTTTTTGGATTATATGCACATTATTTAGATGTGTGCACAGTATTTATTTGAAAGGATTAGCTCCTTTTCGTTTTCAAAACAGCTCGACTATAATGCTATTTAAATAACATATACTATACCAAACGAGTTCTCTTTTTCTGTTTAACGAGTTGTGAATGTGTGATATTCAAAATTCAATTTATGTTCGGTCCCAGTCGGTCGACTTCAGTACTTTAGTATTTGCGGGACGTAAAGATTCCGTTAAATAAATAAGAGGTGTTCAGTCAATTATATATAAAGTGACATCCTTTAAGGATCGTTTGATGTTATTTATTCGATACTACTAGACTAGGGGTAGGTAAACATTTTAGCTCGCAGGTTCAATTTTGATTAATTACTCAATAGTTTAAGTTTAAAAAACGACTCTGTTGGACTTTTGAACTATTCCTAAGATCCAATAACATTCAACATTTATGTTTCTCTTATATAAGTGACTCTTTAGTTTGCTTTTGCATTTACTTATCTCTAAAACTTTAAAATATTGTTCAATGTCACAAATTTATAATTTAACTTATCAATATGTTTAACGTTAAAGCTTATTTGTCTGTGTGTCCTTACTTATCGTTAAATATTTTTTTTTTAGGTTTAAAATATGTGTAGGTGAATAAATATTACAAAAAATACGAATTTATTGTAACAAATTTAAAAAACCTCGGCTTTGCCTTGCCTGTAGTGTTTTTTAAATAATAAAGTAATTAATAAATAAATAAGACATATTATTTAATAAAATGATTATGTTAGAACTATTGTTTTTTTAAAGCACATCTTCTAATACGATACATTGTTTCATTGTTATTGCGAAATTTTAATAATTTTGTATGACAAGTCAGAAATAAGGAAATATTAAGGAAACTTTATGTTCCCTAAAACTTATTTTTCAAGTGATTTTATAGTTTTATTGGAGTGGTTAACATTACAATATCACAACATTAGAACATATAAGCTTTAAATGGATATACATTTATTTACAATTTATTATTATTAAGCCTATAAAACCAAAAAATATTTTCAAATAAAAAATAATATTCTCCGATTGGAGTTTAATTACAAAACCAATTTTCTCTCTGAGAGGAGTACATTTAATAAATCTGGCTGTAGTGGCTCTATCTGTGCTCGCATACGAATAGATTGATAGATAAATAAAAAGTGAAAAAATAGCCTATTGCTTTATTGTAAATATTAAAAAAAAATCAATATCCTCCATAAAAATAAAATTTTTTCTCCATTTTGATGTGAACAAATAAAAGTAAATATAAATATATTTAATTTTATTAATCATTTCTTTTATTAATACATAATAGTGTAGTTTAGTCGCAATTGTGGCCATGGAATAAGTAAAACTAGATAATATTTGTGGGACTTCTGGGAAACAAGTTTATAATCAAAGCAATAACGGAGTCACCTTTTGTCGTCAAATGAAATTTTATCGCGGTCAGATACACGGCCTAAACATTTACCCTTTAAATCATCTTCTCTGTACTTCTAGGTTTATTTGGGTTTAGAGGATCTTGAACACTTATTACTAGACATCTTGATGTCTGAGAGAACTTTATTAGAAGGCTGTGACCCTTTGTCTGACTTTTATTATACTCCCACTCTTATTACTTTAACAACTATTATAAACTTGATTAAATCATTTATATTCCTTTGCGAATTTAAATTCCGTTTGGAAGTATTAATAAGTAATAGGAATAAGAACCTCCATAAATACTTCCTAAATTAATTAATATACACAAATAAACATATTAATATAGACAAATAAAACTATATTAAAGTGGTATAAATAATATTATTACAATTTAGACAGTTTAGATGACATTTGAAGAATACAAATACAAATAGTTTTTTTATAATAATAATAGATAATAAATATTTATTTCATGTAAATCAATATCAAATATTTTCAAATCACAATATCAAATGTGACACAAAACACCTCTGTATCTTTGATATAAAATTCTAGTTTAATGATTCCTCTTTATGTTTTGCAATAAATAAAAATGTTGTATTTAAAAGTCACTTGAATGTCTTCAATCGAATCAAAATATAAATACATAAAGGATAAGGATAGCCCAAAATTCAATCCTGAATACTTAGTTAACATGCAAAACTCATCCCTTCCTATAGTGTTGGGTTGAGGTTAGTTTTAGACTGGAGAAAAATCCAATTAAAAAATCTTCTTTTCACATTTTCATCATATTAAAAAACAAAAAAATATATGCAGAAATAAATATTTGTTATGCATAATGGCCACAGCAGTGTAAAAAACACAAAAACACCCTCGTTGCAGAGCTGTAATTTTAAATTCTAATTTTATGATTGCTGTTTGCATATTATCATAACTGCCATGTATTTGAAAGTCACTTGAATGTCGCGGAAACGTGCCTCTTGACCGAGTGCTACTCGCACTCGCACCCTTATGTAAATATCCATTAGGTATGCTTTAACATATTTTATGTAAATATATATTACAAATTATGTATTACAGTTTAACAAATTATTATTTATTTATGGTAATGTTTTTTTGGAAGCAATGAAAAAATTACAATTAATGATAAATCATTTTAGTTAGTTATTCCTACCGGGTCAAGTAATTCTCCAGGATTTCTTAGAATAAAGTTTCGTGGTCATAATAAAGTAAGTTTTGATACGAGTTGGGATAAAGTAATTGAATTAATAAGAAACTTCATGCCAATTTAGAGTTATGCGAATCTTAAAGTTATGTAGTATTGGTTAAGTGACTTTATTACTTTGATCTTTTATACATTAAAAGTTAATTTTTAATTTCGTAGTGATATGGTTTATCTAGTGTCTATAGACAGTAAGATACTAGGTCTAACACTGTGCACGGCGGGTGGACCTGAGCGAAGCATTGTAGCTGAATGAGTTTCGCATACTTGTAAAATTAGCAGAGTGACTATAATCTCAAGGCTAAACTCGCGCTTGTGATTTCACAACGTTTGCATCTTAACTCTATAG
Source organism: Mechanitis mazaeus (assembly GCA_959347395.1). Lineage (NCBI taxonomy): Eukaryota > Metazoa > Arthropoda > Insecta > Lepidoptera > Nymphalidae > Mechanitis > Mechanitis mazaeus. The sequence continues at coordinate 12,730,829 of OY365750.1, forward strand.
GACACACTTTGACCATTTAATAAAAAACTACCATCACAAATGTCACCAAAAAAGTTCAGGACTTATAAGTCACTGTCCTCGACAACTCAACCAATTTGCGATATCATACCGTTATTCGTGTAGGAGGAGTAGCACTAACAATGAAACATACTTTTGACCAGTAAGAGCTTCGCATCGCTCGGCTCAATAAGTTATATAGTTAGATATAGGACATCTAAATCATAACAAACAGGTAGAATATAGAAAAATATTCAATAAATATAAAATTCTAGATATTTTTTACCTTTCATACATACATTTCAACTTAGAGATCGATCACTTCACAGTTTACGCTCCTCGGTTAACCTTTCATATTTTATATTACAAAACGAAACAAAATTTCAAAAAATATTCTGCGAGTATTGCAAGCATGAACGGATTAAGTGCTACACTAATAGAAAACATGAAAGTAATAGGTAACCTATACAGGTATCGTTTCTATGAACTCTATTTCATTTGAAATTTTTTAATATTTTAGAGAAGTTGTATAAAATGAAAATAGGTACTACTAAGCAATTTTATATATAAATCAGTAGAGTATTATATTATGAATTAATTATATTAAGCAAAATAATAAAATTCAAACTTCAATAGACATTCAAAATACAGATTATATAAATAGTGAAGTGTAGGAAATTGTTAAGTCATATGTCAAGTTGCTACATAATATTCGTCGGTTTCCGGAATATTTCATATATAGAACAAATTTCAACAAGATAGATTAAATTGAAGTCACCAGTGTTTGTAAATATAATTACACTAGATTCCTCCCATGACTTTAACACCGTGGTCTGTTGATAGAAAGTTTGCCATTTCCTATCCCAAGCTGGACTGTCTGTAAAATATACATTTACTATACGTTATACATATATAGATAAATAAACGCCCAGCTCGACAGAAGTTACATTAGTTAAGTTTTAACCCAAAGCGATAAAAAGGTTCAAGGGTTAGAGGAAATAAGTAGGCGAGTGCTGGGGTGGATGTGGGTATCATTCAAACACAGACACGAAGACACGACGTTATTTGATTCAACGGTGTGCATAGTTTCAGATCAATCTTGCAGTAGTTTAGTCAGAGAGAACCGATTAAAAATATCGCGTCCAATTTATAGATTATGTACACGAAAACGGCTTAAACCGAATCATCGTGCTGAAATGCAATCTTTAAACTAAGTCCACGTTAAATGAAATGATTTTATAAAATAAAACTTTTTTACAGATTAAAACTCGCGTATAATTTGGTTACATTTTTCACACTTACATGTCGTCTACCCGTGAACACGATTACTGCAAAGTATTCGAAACGTAGGGTTGAAATAAAAAATGTAACCAAATTATACGCGAGTTTTAATCCGTAAAAATAGTTTTATTTCAAATGTGTACTCGTGAAAATCTAAGAAAATACTATCTGAAATGTTTTTATAATAACTTTATAAAAGACATTTTTTAATGTTTGCGATGTATCCGCAAACCGACCGACCGACGTAAGACGGATTCAATCAAAATATTATGTACTTTATCGTTAGAAATTTGACTGACATTTTGCATATTATCATTAGAAACGGAAATTTATATGAACTAAGATGATGTATATATGTTTCTTCTAATCCTTATCTCAATTAATTGCCACTTTTAAAGTATTTTCATATAATTGTTAACTTTTGAGCTATTCATTATAAGACTTTTGGAAAAATTTCCATGTATATGATAGGGGCTACTCTTTTGACCGAGGTAGTAAAATCTATAATAATATATATGTTGATTAGCCTCTTTGTTTTTAGACACATAAATATACACACACACACTAAAAACACATTTTCCTAATGGAGCACTAAAATGATTTGTGCAGTAAAAATGATTCTGGCTTCCGATCGTAACTCGCAGCATACATTTGGGGCGACACAAAAACACCAGGCGTAAAATGTTGAGTTTTAATTCTAATTTTATGATTCCTGGTTGCAAATGGCTGTTGTGTATTTCACGTACTATGTACTCGAATATCATTACGGAGGTTGCTATTCAAATTATTTATAACTTCTTATTATCTTTACGACCTAGATTATTGGTCCAGATTTTTATATGCTTTTTAGACTTAATAATGGTTCTTGTTACTTTTAAAATGTTTACGTTTTAAATATTAAATTTTGGCGACAAAAGCAAAGAATATATTTATAATAGTAGATATTTGTTTAGAAACGTATATTCAATGGTTAATTTTTGAATGGTTAATTTAAATTTTTTTATAATCAAAATCTATAACAGTAAATGCTTTTTTGTTAAATATATCTTAATAACAAACTTTTAAAGAAATTACATAACTAATGAAGTAACTCATGACACGGGTTGGGTTCTGAGATTGACGTAATCAAATTAATGAGATAAGTTGACTTTAATTTAGGGTTTCTATTCACAATCTTTATGTAACTGTAGTGGTAAAGTGGATTATTCATAAATGATGTTAGTTCTACGAAATGAGTTAAGTATCTAATTTTAAACTTAATTATCTTATTTCATTGGTTCAATTATATGTGTAATTTAAATAAATTTTAGGTATGGTCTTGTTCAATTCCATTTTAGTGACTGATACTAATCGTTAAAACGAAATGTAATAATTATTATAAATATACAAAAGATAAAAGATAAATATTAGATAAAAAGATAAAGATTGCATTAGATAAAAGATAAATATTAGATTTTTAAAATTTACCAATAAATAGAAAATAAATGTGCTGTTGTTTAGTATAAAGTTCTTGTAAAAATATTAAAACCGCAGAAAATATTTGTTTTATTAACTGTAAAGTCAAGGAATTTAAAATAACATTCAGACCGTAATATTTGCAAAAACAGCAACATTTTATTTTTATATGTTCTTTGACAATGTATTCTAAAGTAATAAAACTCATCATTCAAGGAAGATATGTGAAAGTCTAAAATAAACTTATTAGTTGATAGATTCTGTCTGTTTATATATATAGAAACATCTGCAATGCTGTTATACTGACAATGGTGTTAATTCACTAATTTTTAAAACAAAAATTAACCATTTAATATTAAAATATTTGAAAATCGAAAAAAAGTAGACAATTATAATGACTAATCATTTGGTACTTACAATATTATCTGGTTACAACTTCCTTGTACTAAAACTCCGAATAGTATACGTTTAAGTGGTTCTGTTACGGCCGTTCCTTTAAAGGTAAAGTTGTGGGAGAGTCTAATAAATTAATATTTATATTAAAACTAAAGAATAAAAAATTATATTTTAAACTGTATTGATTAATAAATATTATATACAGAGGTATATTTAAAATTACGGTGACAAACGGTTAGTGTAGAATGTCGCATAAAAATATATATAGTCGTATTCAAAAATCTAATTTTGCGATTTCTGTTTAAATTTTTCTTGTTAAGTTCCATTGATTTCTTTTCACATTCCCTAACGCAATTTACCAAATGCAATAGAGATAGTATTTTAATATTAGTTTATGTAAATTAGTTTTGTAAATAAAGATAAAATTAAGTTTGTTCCAATGTAATCTAAGATAATGATAACGTAATTAAAGTTCTTAAATAATTATGATATACAAAATATTTGTTTAAATGGCTTGTTACATAAAAAGTATCAGACTTCAGCAAGTCCTCTTTTTTCACTTGTCCTAGACTGCTACAACTTCTAGGCTACTGCACTGCGGCTTGGCGGGTCATATCAAAACATTTGTTTGAAGAGAAGGCATTGCCAGCTATTTGAATATTATTGTCATTTGAATCACTTTGCAAAGTTATAATATAGCAATAGTATTAACGTATATATATATATATATATATATATATATATACATATACATAGTATATAGTATATAGTTATAGTAACATATACATATACATATACAAGAAGCAAAAACAAAGGAGGTGATTCCAGAAACTGAAACCTTTCCTTCAGTTATAAAAATAAAATATAGTTCTTTGGTGAAGAAGATATTGTGAATTTAATTTCTCTGGCTCCTTTCCTTCTAAATTAAGTAAAAAGATTAAACAATAACAGCGAGGGTGACAGTTTAGTGACAAGCTCAAATTACACAGTATAAGAATATTGCTAATTTTAAACAATCTTATAATTGAAGTTATTTATTAAATCCACTATATACAAAAATGTGATGGACACAAGATACTTGTTAAAGTTATAAAACAAGAAAAAAGATAAGACATAATTTCTATGAGACATGAGATAAGACATATAACAGATATAACAACTCGTCAGACAACGTAAGGGTCAACTATAACCCTAAAGAAAGTAAGTATAAGAAAAGATAAACATTATGTTACAGAAAATAATTATGTTATGACGTCAAGATATAAAATAGCTCACGTCCACAATTACTTATAACACTGAAAAATGATCTTCTATTATTATCTTTCTAGAAAATGGTATTTTTTTAAATTTCTATATGACAGTTCTATATATAATACTGAACGATTTAGTTAACATGCGATAAATTCATTTAATTAGTTTTATTACACTAAATTAAATAATACATCATTGAAATAAGAATAATAAATAATATTAACATATATTATTAATGTCTAATTTAAAAATCACATGGGATTATTGGATTCTATAACTACTTTATTCAGTATATTGCTTTGTTCTCTGTTGCGTTTGATAATATGTCGTACGTAATACTTATAGGAATTGGTGCACAAAAGCCTGAAAAATAGTCCTGTGACATGAAGATAGGAAAAAATTTATAAAGGTTCCGTGTTATTTCGCTACGAAACGTTAAATATAAAGCTATTTATGTGAACATAAAAAAAAATGTGCTCGTTTTGTGAGTTTTACGAGGTTGTTCATTTGTCGTAAAGAAAATCAAATCAGTCATTAAAACTGTTTTGTTTTTGTATTTTTTATGTCAATATTTGATTACATGGCAAGTACATAATAGAAAAGGTAATGTAATGAATCGAAATACATATATTTGATATTAATTTAACAACCCTAGAAAAAGTAATGCAATGAAACGAAACACATATACTTGATATTAACCTAACACCCCTAATCTAAATTAACAGTCATCTTAGTAACACTACGGTTTGGATACTTTCCATCAGCAAAAATTTCTAATGCGAAAAGTTACTTTAACAAGTTGTTATGTTTAAGTGATTTATGAAATGTGTGAAGAATACAAGAGATAAAAAATTATTGATAACTGAGCGCTGTAGCATGGTGCGGGTGACGTCTGTCAGTACTACATGATTAGGGATGGACGTTACGGGTTTAATTGTTTTCGAATACGATACTCGCAGCATAAATCTAGTTCTCTTTAATATTGTTATGAAAATTAATGTGTTATTTAGTTGTGCAAACTCCATGTATGAACTTGTCTTTACTTATATAAAATAAACAAAATATGGCTAATGATTTTTTTTCGTGAGAACATTTTTGCTCCATAGCGCATCAGCGCGGCGAGCATTTTGTTAACCCGAGCGAAGCTGTCAGTACGAGTGCTACCGCTGACTTTGATATCAATTTAGATATATAAAATATAGTTTTTCATAAAAACCTTTTAAGCAATTTTACCCTATATATGTTCTGTTATTTCATAAATAGAATTATAGACTTTTTAACAATACAAATTTTACTATTTACGCACAATATGCGTTTTATATTATAAAAAACTTCGACTATATATTATAGCGCGGCAACTCTAAAAGCAAAAAATTATATTTTTTTTCGAAAACGTATAGAATTTTAATTATTGTGAATTTTGGTACCTATTGTATTAGAGTGGCTTTGCAACGGCAAGCGTCAGATTGTTCCAATTTATACGTGGGTGTGCCATGAAAATGGTGAGCTCTAATGAGCGCTTCAAATTTTCTTATATTAATATTAGGTATGTAGTTTTATCTTTAAAGAAATTATGTTTTTATTCATTCTATTCGAAAAGTATCGCTTTATTCTTCTTAAGGCGGGAGCAAAATAACTCTTTTCAGATTGGAATTTTTATGCGGGCGGAAAAGTGATTTGAATTTCAAATGTACATGTAGATATGACCATTCATAGAAATCGAACGCAAATTGTATTACTGACTGGTACGTGCTGGCTGCACGGCGCGAGGTTCCGTGTTAACTAAAAAATTAAAACATGAATTACAGATAAATATAGTAATTTAATATCTACTTTTTATTTTGTATCTAAGTAAAAAAAAAATTTGCACACATTTGTACGGTCTGTTGCAAAAATAGTTGAACAGTATAAGTCGAAAATTTAAGAATCTAAGAATATAGTCGAAAATATAAGATTCTAACACTATAAGATACTGACGTAGAATCCTTCACTTCGCTCGAGCTTCCAAATAACGCTCTCGTCGTAAAAATGCTTTTTTACTCCCTTGCCATACAATCTACTACTATTTTTCACTGTAAGAAATATTTTTTCTATAAAATAATTGTTGATATAAATAAAATATATTTTTTTTAATCGGCTACAAAAATCGCGAACTGTTACAAAGTTCTAAATAATAGATATTTTTGTTAAAATGTAAAAACAAAAAAAAAATAATTTTACTACCTAAATTGATTTTTACTTATTGATGGCCTAAATTATTCTTAACAATACAAAATATACGTAAAAGTAGTTACGTCAACAAATTTGTCAAAAAAATTGTTATCGAGTTTGTATTTTTTTTTATGTTGATTTGCACTTACTTCAAAAAGTTAAAAATATAATAAATATAATTTTGATAATCTTTGAAAATTATTTATAACAAATATTACACAATCTATTAGAAATGTTTAATTATTTGATAAAATATAATATAAATAAAACATGATTCCTGTTTGAATATTATCATAATTGCTAAGTATTTCAAAGTAATTTGAATGTCGTGAAGACGTGTTTTTGGTATGTCTTTTGATTTAATACTTTTTCAATATTTAATTCCCACAGTAGGAGATGAGGGCAAGCGTTGGTTTTTTGGTGGGTAGCCTTAAAAATGGCAGCGTTCTCTATGCTGCCGGGTAGTCCCACATAACTCCGGCCATCTCTTTCTTGCCCAAGGGGGTACCCGTAACGGATTTTTCCAACGAACAAAAAAAAAGTATGTTAAAGTAACTATAAATATACTCTAAAATTATTATTATATTATTCAACTAAGTACTATATTTTTGTAATTTTAAGACACATTTGTATCTCGAAAAAGATGAAATATTTTGTAGAGTTAAATAAAGTTAATTCTTTACGTCATAAAAAATGTAATTGTCATCAAAATTACTTAAAAATTTAATGACTACTTAGAAAACCAAGAAAGCAGAAATATTCCATTTCATAAACCTCCTATGTACTTATTAGTTGCCATGAATCATAAAGATAAGATATATAATGGAAATAAGTCGGCAGAACATGTAAGGGTCAACGATAACCTCAAAAAAGGTAAATACGACCAACGACGAATACGACATTTTTTAATAAAGGAATTGCTATGATTGCTTTTTAAGCAATATCACAACGCAATTTACAATATTAAATTTGTAGTTTTTCGACTTTTACAATATTGGATGAGCATTCAGCTCTGGCACAATAAACGATATTATCAAATATTCAAAATTCATTAATACTTGTCATTGAAGCACTTGTTAATTACTTCATGTATGTTTCTTTGTACCCTGTCCAGATTATTATATAGCAATGTGCCGGTGTATACAAACTTGATTGTGATTATGGCTTATCATACATTGGTCAAACAAAGAGGAGCATCGGTACTAGAATCAAGGAACACATCTCAGATTTAAAAAATAGACGTACGTCGAAGTCGGCAGTGTGTGAACACACAATAGACAAGCCCAACCACTTTCTCCGCTTTGATAAACCAAAGATCCTCGCATTCATAAACACAGATATACACCAAGAATGATTCGCGAGGCTATTGAAATTAAAAAAACACCCTAATTTTAATAGAGAAGATGGTTGGAATCTATCGAACACCTGGGATCCTATCATGAAAAATATTAAATCCCATGTCCGTGAACAGACTGCCAAGCCCATAGACACAGTTAGTGCGTTTTGTGTGCATCCTGAACTCTATGCCCGTAAACTCAGGAACCGTTGGAGGTAGGTGACAAATAAACTGACTGACTGACAGACACCATCATCTCGTCTTACCGCGAACACGTTTGCTGCAAAGCATCCGAAACGTCGGGTTAAACATAAAAATGTATTAATAAACGCGAGTTATATCCAAAAAATAGTTTTATTGAAATGTGTAGTACTCGTGTAAATCTTAGAAAACATTTTATTATAGTATGTTGTACTCAATATTTAAATTTATGACAATTGAACCACAATGGCCGAGCTATAGGCTATCGAAAGGCTTGTGACATACGAAGCACGAAGCTTAATATACACAATAAGTGTTTCTTGCCATTTAGTTCCATACTTAAATGTACGCTTTATTTCTTAGAGCTCCATAGCTCTAAGGAATAAATCCTACATGAATATACACATAGAATAAAACATTGTAGTCATTTTGTAACTTTTACGACGTTATTAATGTTTCGTAAAGAAACTGAAATCTTAATCTCAAATATATATCGAATAAATCGGTAAGCATGAAATAGAATAGTTTTATGTATATATCATGTTATATAATATCTTATCTATATTACCAAACCTGTTTCTATTTCTGTTTTTCGGATGTGAATTGGCAGTAGCTCTATTTGATTGACAGTGCTTTTGCCCATGGACATCAGCAACATTAGAATTGGCTCGAAGCAGGGACCAAGTCACAAATATAAATTTTATATAAAAAATATCTAACGCAATAACCCTCATAACGATTATTTCATGTTCTGTCGCAAGTTAATAATTTCATATATATAACTAAATCGTATTTTCTGAGATAAAACAATATATTGTGATGTATTTTTGACAAGAAAAAGGAGTTTTGCCTATTATTTAAAAGAAACATTTTTTTAAACTTTTTACTTACTTTTTTTTGTAAAATAATAGAAAGTAGAATGATAAAATATTATGAAATATATTAAAGGCAATGTGTATTTGAACAAAAGTCTCCTTTTCGTGATAACGAGTTTGAAAGACGATTCTCCTGAAATTACCCGGCATAAAATCTGCGAATAGAACAAAACTTCGATTTAATATAACGTAAAAAACAAGCACACTTTCACATTGTAACGTTTGCTTATAATATACTAGCTGTTGTGGCGCGTCCGTGATGTCCGGGTGTCTAAAAAAGAATTAAAGCTTGTCCCGCTAAATTTCAAAATTTTTCAAAACTTCAAAATAGGCATTTGACAGATCTCTTGAAGAGGAACGACTTTGCTGTTGGACGTTTTACTCTAACATGCATAGTTTTTGTATTACAGCTTTTTCCACTCAAAATTTCGAAATTATATAATTTCAAAATAGCTCTTTTTAAGCTAAGAGCTTTCGAATGACAAATAGCATGTGTCTCTACGACGCTTCCTCGAGTAACGGCACGCGCAGACAGACAGATACACAGATATGACAGTGAGATTATATATATATATGTATATGTATATGATATGAATTATTTTCTTCTATAAATAAACTTAAAGAATTTATGTGACTAATGCAGTATCTTGTAATATGGGTCGAGTGCTAATATCAACGAAATTAAGTTAATGATAAAAGTTCACTTCAAGTTAGGATTTCCTACCTCTATGTTATTTGGATATAGTAAGGTGGCTAATTTATAATTAAATTGATTATACTAATCTCGACTAATTTCTTAAGAAATGGATTTTTCTGAATATTAGCTATATAATAACAAATACTTATTTCTATGATCGATGTTAATATCAAGAAGTTAGGCCCAGTCATTGTAATACATTGTTTTCTAATAATTTTGTGTAATTAATACTATTATGTTATACCTTTAGCAATATACTCAAATATGTAATCTGAATATAAACGCAATAGTAATATAAACGTAAACGCATTTGTAATTTTAATTATACCCACCTTCTACCTTAATTTACAACTAAAGAGATAGTGAAGATAGGTGTAGAGGTCTATGATTTTTTGGTTGGATATATGTATCTCTATTTCACTGAAAGAATCCATTCTTCTTTTCAGTAATAATGGGATAAGCCTAAGTTGTGAAAAGGTGATGCGATTTCAAAGGTATTCTATTGTATTTACTTTTACTACAGTAAGGGCAATTTAATAATTGACATTTGACCACTGTTGGTTTTGGATTGGTAATTAGTTGACATGCTTTTTTAAACAGTCTTTTACTCTTTATTCAGTGTTTTTATATGTATTAATGAAAATGAATCGATATGAACCTCAAACATATGTTAATTGGATTTTTTTTTTATTTTAAAAATCATTAGTCGTATCCATATAAATAGTTTTTGTAAATTTAAGAGACAAAATAAGAGAAATATTAATTTAACTTATATATACTATAGCGTTGATTCATTTAAACTATCAAATCTCTTACTAGTACTAATTTTATTAGTGTCAAGATCAATGATTTTTAAATTTGTTATTTTTGTAGTTATTTAAAAAATTATAAGCATTGTCATAATTAAAATTTGGTCATTGATTTATGGTGAAATATTTGTTTAACTTTAAGGGACTTTTGTCGTTATAATTTAAAAAAAATTAGTCCACAATGATACGACGTAAAGTTCTTTGGAACAGAAATTGTATATTTTATTTAGAATGGTTTTTTAGTAAAAGTAAATCGTAAAATTATCTTATTTGTCTTTTATTACCATAAATATCTAATAATAGTTTATAAAAAGAAAAGCATTTGTGCAATTCTAACTTCGAAAAAATCAATTATATTTTATGTTGCTATTAATTACAAAGTAACTTTTCTGAACTTACATGAAGTGAAAATACGTTTAAAGTATCGCGTTTCATAATAAATTCTTACTTTATTGCCTGACATTTCGATAAATTTAAAAGTATGTAATAGATATTTCCTAGTGCGTTAAATCTTGTGAGTAAAATAATAAAATATAAAGAGTCAAATGTTTGCAATTAAATAAGCCTTAGTGTATATAATGTACTTCATATTTTATATTTCTGGTCGCTAACATTAAATAGATCACTTTTAACTTTTTGGTGTTTGAACTTAAGATTTGCTTTAGATAAATATGTCGATTCATCTACTTACACCTTCTTTTTAGGGTCTTTTAAAGTTCTGCTTTCTTTTTTTATATTTACAAGTATGAGTGCTTATAGTTGGAAATAAAGTTTTTAACATTTTTTTATTTGTTTTAATTTTTTTTTAATTTGGCAATGTTAAAAATATCATTTGGGATCTTACATGTTGCCCATGACCGTTATAAATTCTTAAGCAATTACAAGTATTTTTTTATTAGTGTACCCTGACCTAGTATGATATAATTTTTAGGATTACTTCTCTATAGACAAGTGATAGTTTTTAAATTAGGCAGTGAAAAAAGTTTAAATAATTTTTATTTTATTTTAAGAATTTAGAATGAAGACAAATATTTATTTTCATTTTTCTTCAAGTATTAATTTTTTTTTTATTTCATAAAATAACTCGAAAAAGTTGCATTGCGATATGGTAGATTGCTTATTAGGTTACTTTGAGAAAAAATTGATCGTAGCCCTAATAGTTTGCCTACCCTTGCTATTTCTTAAGAAATCCGGATTTTAATTTAAAATATCTACAACTTTTGAACTAAGTATCGTGGAAAATAAAAAGGGTTTAATTAGTAGGTATCAGGCCTTCCATAATCCAGCCGCCAATAATCCACGCGTCTAGTTATATCGCTTAAGTCCAAGTATTTTGATAAATTTGTCAATTTTATTTACTTGAAAAACTAAAGAATCTTAACATTTCTTACATGTTTACAGACAATTTCAAACTAATTACACTGTATTTATGGTACCTGAAGTATCTGAAGAACATTTTTCAGTTATTAGGGTAAACCCATTCCTTAAAATCAAAAGTTTCTCAGAGCAGTTAGTCTGAACAATAGTGTGAAATTTATTGTGATATAATATTTAAAAAAAAATATATTTTTTGGATCCAAGAAAATACATTATAACTTTATATAAGTTCTAATATCTTAATGTTTTCTAAGATTTACACGAGTACTACACATTTCAATAAAACTATTTTTCGGATATTAAATCGCGTTTATTATTACATTTTTAAACTTAACGAGGTGATCTCGTCTCACCGCGAACACGTTTGCTGCAAAGCATTCGAAACGTCGGGTTACGTTTAAAAATATAATAATAAACGCGAATTATATCCAAAAAATAGTTTTATTCTAATATCTTATTGGAATAAAAAAAATACTTTGAAACTAATTCTTGTTAAGTTATAAATATACTAATTATACTAGTAATTAATATAAATCTACAATTTCATTTGAATATGAGTAATATAAATTGATTATGTTATAGTACAACGTCTAGTGCCGTTGGCATAAATTGGGCATAAGTTATGGGTAATAGCCACAACAGTGTGTCACAAAAACACATTTGAAGCAGAGCTGTAATTTTAAATTCTAATTTTATGATTCTTGTTTGCATATTATCATAACTGCCTTGTATTTGAAAGTTGCTTGAATGTCGCGGAATTGTGCCTTTTACAGAGCGCGTATACACTCGTAACATCAAAAATACAAATTCTATAACAGGAATAGAACATTACTACAGGGGAGGGATAAAGGGTCAAAGGGGAGGGATAAAGGGTCAAAGGCCTCAAACTACATTATTTACACGTTCTTTCATCAATGTCTAGTTATGGCCAGGATTTGTAAATGATTTTTGGCAAATAATACCGGAATTCTAAACTAGGTAAAATTTAAAATTTTCAGAATTATTTTTGAATTTTGATATCAACAAGTTTCCTATTCCTTGAATTTCAGGTTGCGGTAAAATAAGTTTCACTCATTGAACTCATCTTCACTTGAAGTCATTACAGATAAGTCTATATTACTTTATTCAATATTATTATTTGTATTACCCACATGGAACATACCTACATGAAATATATACATAAAAATATTTTGACATTATACGTTTTGACATTTATTTTTTTTTAAATAATTTAATACTAAAAAAAGTAAATTCGTTCTCTGAAGTTCTTTTTTAGAAAATGTAAATGAGATACTAAATAAATCTGTATTTAAAATAGCTTATTTCACTTTAATTTACACTCTATATTTTAAAATTAGTCTTATCTTTAAGGTTGAGGTATTTATTTATGTATGAAAAGATAGCAAAAATTCTTCAAAAGTAACAAAATAACGACCGGTCAGTTCCATAAAAAAGTTTATTTCATTAAAGATATAATTCATTTCAGTGTCCATAAGTTAGAAGACCTTACACATAATTAAAAATAAAACAAATTTAGCTATTTCAAAACAAAAATAAAATAAATGTTTCACTCCATGTTCCTATTTCTTTTTCTATTTTTTCATTATACTTGCAACTATTTTAATATTGTACCGTGGCATACTTACATCACATTCCACACCTTAGTGTATTTTTGATAAAATTTTAATTATCATTTCCTCCACATTAGATCTCTTAATTAAATGCTTGACGCATTAGAGCTTTACGGTGCCTACAAAACCTATACTTATGGATGAGCGCTGCTCATCATCTAATGTTCGCCATATGGTGGACCTACTAAAAAAGATGCAAAACATTAGCCTGGAGTCGTGTATTGACAAAATCAAGCGTATCATGGTGATATTAAGATCTGCTATGGATAAGTTGTCAAAAATATAACGGTATCCAAGTCACCAAAACCCTGCTGGTTAGGGCGTTAATATTTCCCATATTTATTTATGTGTCCTAAACGTGGATCATGCGGAAGAGTGAGAAAAAGAATATAGATGGCCTCGAGATGTGGTGTTGACGAAAAATATTATTAATAAAATTGAATATTTTTAGAACTAACCAGTTTATTCTTGAAGAACATTGCATCAATCATCGTCTATCCTCCATTTTTTACAAATCGTATTCTGACTTTCTTCCATGATAGTTTAAAAGAGCAGGTCTTTGACTGCAGCTTTCTTGTACTAACAGCTGTGCATATGTCTTCAATTGTCTATTGACAAGTGCATCTAAATAAAATTTTAATATTAAACATACCCCTTCTTTATCTTTAGTAACTTTTTATGTTTATATAACTTTATATTTATGTATACAGTTGAGATCAGGAGTTCAATGGTCTAACTGGCAGACTACCCTAAGCCATAATAGAAGTACCGGTCCAAGCGCCCGATACTAGTTGTCATACGTTTAGTTTTTTTAATTCATTTTATTTTCTTGAAATCCAAAATCAATGTAAATCAATAAATCATATTTTAAATAGATTTTCATATTTCACATAGCAACTCGTAATTCAAAAACTAACTGCAACAGATGTATAATTAACGGTGACCAGTGAAATTGTATTTTGCACATTTGCTGTGCTTTTTTGTTGTAACAACACCTCCCAACTTTCACCCAAGGCTAGTAGGCCAAAATGTCTAACATATAATCCTCTATACTAGAGTATTAATTATATTCAGCCCTGATCTATGTACCGTGTAAGAGTTATCGCGTACACGGACGAACGGACGGACAGACGGACATCCCAGACAATCTTATAAAGTAGCTTTTGTTACTTAATAGAAACATGAAGTTTAATATAAAAAAGGTTTTGTAAAAAAGCGCGTGTTGTGATGATCTCACACTGAAATTAATAAATTAAAATATATATTTTGTTTAATTGTTTTAAATTTATTTCATCCTAATAATAACAAAAGGTAATCTTTTATGAATGGAAACGTTGCTAATTAATTTGACGAAAATACAATATTTTTCTTTAATTAGTATCGTTTGTAGTATTTCTTTATCCGAAATCGTCCTAAAAAGCTAATGAATCTTTATTTATGTTAATTATTTTGGCAAAGTTTTAGTTAGGAATGTTTTTAATATTACAAATTATATAAATCTGTTAAATTCTATATTTAATTATAACAAATATGATAATAATCATGGTGTTATGAAAAAGTAAAATTTAAATAATTTCAAATCTTCTAAAAAATATAAGACAAATTTTGCTTTGCTCGTATAATACTTTTAATTTGTTTAATCATAACTATGACTTGCACGAAAGTGACTCTTTAGTCCCCATCTAGATGCTCTTAAGGTAAGAGACCACATCTCATAGCAATATATGTGAAAAATTTAATTTTTTAAAAAGTATATACTATATAAATAATTATTTTATAGCGCGTAAATCATCTTTTAGAAAAGTTGAATTTCTAGATGACTTATACTATCTTTAATGTGAAACATAAAGAAAGTTTTGTTAACATTACAAATGCATATGTCATAGTACAGACTTAAAATTTGTTATTTTTTATGTTGGTAAAATCTATTGACAGCCAATCTTATATATTAATGCAGGAAGCGATTTCGTTGGCACACTGTAGCTCGAGAACCACTAAAGGGAAAAATATCGTTGATGGCTCAAATCAAAGGTCTCATTATGCTACACTACTGAAAAATAGTGACAACTCTCAAATCTCATTAGCCTAATTGCAGTAATTAGTCAAAAAATTATTTTTTCCCATAGACTTTGCACGGGGAAATTTTGCGCGCAATTTCAAATTTTTTGTATTATCTATTGTGACTAGCTGGTCTTAGCATACTAGTTAAGTGAATCGAGGGTAACACTATTGTGTTATTAGCGTATCTGTTTTAGAGAGTGAATGAAAGAAAGGAATTAATGTAGTAGTTCGTAGGTTTTTAAAAGCTTCTCAAAAAATACCATTAAAAAAGGTTGATCCATGTTCTCGAATAATCACGTCCGCTAAATTAAAGAAATATGAATGCCGCAGACGTGACGGCATTAGCCATCAGAGCACGTCGCGGGCGTTCCGCCTCTGAAATCACTTCGCTATCCCGTTCCGCCATCGCTTGACAGTGACGTATTGTTGCTCTTCTTTAACATTAACGTAATGCTGGGACTAACTAAATGGATTGTATTTCATATTGTGAACCTAAACATACTAACATGTGTATATTTTTTTATGGTCAGTTAAGAGTTTAATTACATAAAGTATAGAAATACGTAAATATAGTTTTCGGACAATTCCTAGTTTCTTTCGAAAGTTTTTAAGTTATTTAACGAATATAAATAATAAGTTTACAATAAATTGTAAAGCGAGTTAGTAAGCGTTAAATCCGTTGTAACCAGAAGTAGACATATCAGCTACAGAGAAACGAGATACAGAAAATTTATCACGAATAGCGAAAACATAATCCCTTGTCAAATCCAGGTCATTTAATCGAAAGATGACCTTAATCCTGATCAAACCGAGCTTGCAATTAAACAATTGGCAATTGAGATGTAATTATTATGGTATGATTTATAAATTTATTATCTATTATAAAAATTTCAAATCATTTTTAGAAATCGCGTGAGAATGCGCAAATTATTCGAAGCATATGTGTTGACTTGGATTATATACTAAAGTACACATAACTTCAAGTGAATTCCAGTAGTAATGTATGACTTACAGCACCAATTCATATTATTTTTGAATATTTAAAAGTATATATCCTATATATTAGCTCCGTAGTTTAGTTGTATATGTAACTATACTATTTTTGTGTTCTACTTTGAACATTATAGATAGATAAAAAATACAAAAACTATTTAATAATTCGAAACATATCGTTTTTTGTTGAATCATAATACGATATCAGAATTTTATTAATATATAACTAATAACAACATAATAAAAACGTTGTGTTCAGTTTCGAAGAAAATAAACAAATTCACTTATCTCATTACATTTTTGTTCAGTTATTTGTTTGTTTAAGAATGTGTAACCAGTGACCAATGATACTTTTCAGTTCAGTTTAAATAAAGTTTTGTAAGTTTAAATTTAAGTTTAAACCTAAAATCATTTTTTTGGCTAAGATATTAAATGATGTATGTGGTATCGCGGAATTTATTGTAAATCAAAAAATAAAATGATATTTATGGAATAGATTTTATTCTCTTGTTTTTAATTTTTCAGGCAACCAACGTCATATAACAAATTTTTATGCCTAATTAATATTGTCAAATGTCAATTATTGAAAATATATATTTACTAAAATAAAAAAAAACCTATATATCTTAAAAAAAAACTAAAAACAGAAAATAAGAAAGATAGCACCGAACATAAAAATTCACAAACATAACCTCTTTATGATATTGGTAATAAAGATTATTGTCAGTTGAATATAAATGCCAAAGTTAGCTAATGTGTTTAAATTAAATTCCCAAAGCCAAAGGATTAAACAAGATGAGGGGTCGTTCAAAGTTCTGAAATAACAATAACTTCTAACTTCCTTATAGTTACGTCGGCGAGATATGGTTGTGTGTAGGGTATTTACAATTGAACATAATGAAATATGTTCACACAAAATGTGTTTTGTGCACAACTAGCAAAATGTTATATAAATAATATGCAAAATGTTTTATAAATAAAATGTTATAAATCCAACACGATACAATAATTTATGAATTTACTTCATTTTTTTAGTATGTATAAAGTTATTCTTGTATTTAAAGAAATGAAGTAAGTTTATATATGTCGGATAAAAGTTAGAAAACGAATCAATTGAAGTCAAATTGGAATGCCAGCGCCATCTAGTGGCGCTATACAGAGTCTGGGACGGACAAACGCCGAGAGGGTTGAATCAGTAATCGTTGGATCGTCTCGGTGATAGCTAGTCTCCCAGGAACTGTACTGCGTTCCTTTGTAATTAACACGTTTTAAAAGTGATCATAACAATTGAATAAAAATTATTATCAACAGTAAATTATCGTTATTAATTAAAGTGACTTTTATTTATCTGCTCGTATCCATTGCCCGCACGCTCAACAACATGTCCGAGAACAATCATAACAACCTTTTGCCGACATCAGAAGTGGGATGCGAGCGAGCAGATAAATCCGCGAGTGATACACGTAACAACGACCAGTGGCGTGAATTATTTGAACAACAAAATGAAAACGTGAAAGCATTGATTCAAGCATTATCGGCATCCAGTTCATCTAGAAATAATGTGGTGCTGCCTGAATTTAACCCCGATAACATGGAGGTAGACGCGAGGTCGTGGTGCGCGACCGCTGACCTTTGTTTGGCCGACAACCCAATACAAGGAGGACAGCTTATCATGGTGATCAGCAAAGCGCTCAAGGGAGCGGCCTCGGGTGGCTGAGTCAGGTTACTTATCCTGGCATGACCTGGTTGGAGTTTAAGGATCTATTTATCGCTCGGTTTGTCTGTACTGAGACAAACGCAGGTACCCTCATTAATTTTTATAATAATAAACCAAGCGACAATGAATCATTACCCGTTTACGCAAGTCGCTTAATCTCGTCGTTATTGACTCGCTGGAGAGATGCAAGTAAAGAACAGATTGCAGTATCGACAGTTCTTGCGCACATAGCTCAATTTGATTCACGTTTGCAACGGCTTGCTTTTACTACCGAAATTTCTTCGCGCCAACAACTACAAAAAGAACTGCAAGCATTTTCATTCTTGAAACGGAAATTTACCAGTACAAATGACACAAAATCTGTTCCTGATGTTAAACGACCGAAATTATCTACGTCAATGAATCTCAAATGTTTCCACTGTGGCAAAATTGGCCACAGGCAATCGGAATGTCGACAAAAAGTAAATTCTTTTGTTTCGCCTGCAACCCTGCCACCAATAGCCAAGCAGAGCATCGTGTGCTTCAAGTGTGGCGAACCGGGACACGTCGCCAGTCGCTGTACCAGCGGTGTGCGGCCGGCCGGGGCCGGCGGTTCGCAGACAGAGCGCCGCGTTGACCTTTGTGTGGTGGAGCCTCCATCGGGAACACTTGAACATCATGGTGAGTCGTTTCACTTTCACTATGACTCAGGAGCCGAGTGCTCACTTATTAAAGAGACCGTAGCCGCGAGGTTCAGAGGAAAACGAATACACAACATAGTTTCTTTGACTGGTATAGGACAAAGTAATGTTAAATCGACCGAACAGATTTTAAGTGTTGTAAAAATTAATGACCACGTTTTGGAGATCTTGTTTCATGTTTTGCCTAATTTCTACTTACGTAGTCAAATCATGTTAGG
Source organism: Mechanitis mazaeus (assembly GCA_959347395.1). Lineage (NCBI taxonomy): Eukaryota > Metazoa > Arthropoda > Insecta > Lepidoptera > Nymphalidae > Mechanitis > Mechanitis mazaeus. Next base: position 12,750,015 of record OY365750.1, read on the forward strand.
ACGTGAAATTTTGGTTCAAGGGTTTTCCGTAAATATGACCGCTACTAAGTTTTTTTTGTCAAAAAATAGCCTCGTTAATAGCTGCACAATCGAAAATAGTTCTTTTAATTTTGATCAAATCAATACCGACATTCCTTTACATGAAAAACCGAAACTTTTAGAAATATTACAACAATATTCAGAATATTTTACAACTAGTATGCTTACTACACGTGTTACTTCCGGTGAGCTTGAAATACGACTTGTAGACCCGAATCGTACCGTTCAGAGACGCCCCTATAGGCTGTCTGTGGAAGAACGTAAGGCAATGCGTGATAGGGTGAATGAGCTTTTGCGTGCAAACATAATTCGGCCTAGCTGCTCGCCTTATGCAAGCCCAGCTTTATTAGTTAAAAAAGTGGACGGATCGTATAGGATGTGCATTGATTATAGAGACTTAAACGACAACACGGTTCCCGATAGATTCCCACTTCCCTTGATTCAGGATCAGATTTCGCGACTTAATGGTGCAAATTATTTCACAAAACTTGACTGTGCAAGTGGTTTCCATTTGATCCCCGTCAGACGCGACTCTATTGAGCGAACGGCATTCATAACACCCGATGGCCAATTCGAATATTTAACCATGCCATTTGGTCTTCGTAATGCAATTTCCGTATTCCAAAGAGCCATTATAAAAGCGTTAGGTGATATTGCACATGATTACGTTATAGTCTATGTCGATGACGTGTTAATAACTTCAAAAGATATAGAGCAAGGACTTCAACGTCTGAACAGCGTACTTGACGTACTGACTAAAGCCGGTTTCTCCCTTAACCCGAAGAAATGCTCCTTCCTTAAAACGAAGATAGAATTTCTCGGTTATGAAGTAGAAAAGGGCGAAATAAGACCTAACAAACGTAAGATAGAGTCACTCACTGCACTGCCACCTCCCGAATCCGTTACCCAGTTGAGGCAGTTTATTGGCTTAGCGTCATATTTTCGTCAGTTTATTACGCAATTTTCTTGCATCATGGCACCGCTTTATAAACTAACATCCCTTAAGGGTACTTTCATTTGGAAATCTGACCATGAACAAGTACGTCAAAAAGTTATTTCAATTTTAACAAAGGACCCCGTCCTTACGATTTTTGACCCACAATATCCGACCGAATTACATACTGACGCGAGTTCTGAAGGATATGGTGCTATCTTACTCCAGATCGTTGAGAACAAACGACGAGTTGTAGCTTATTTTAGTAAGCGCACTTCCCCTGCTGAAGCAAAGTACGATTCTTATGAATTGGAGACTCTCGCAGTGGTGAACGCAATTAAACATTTCCGACAATATTTACATGGTCGCAAATTTCGAGTTGTTACCGACTGTAAAAGCATCTCGTAATAAAGTTGATTTAACACCGAGAGTCCATAGATGGTGGGCATTTCTTCAGTCCTTTGATTTTACTGTAGAGTACAGGGAAGGTAAACATATGCCCCATGTAGATTTTCTTTCCCGGAATCCATTAATGTCAAGGCCTTGTAAGAAACCACTCGTTGAACAAATTCGACATAAGCGCGTAGATATTGCAGAACTTTCTACTAATTGGCTTCTTGCTGAACAACAACGCGATAATGATATTGTTAAAATTGTTGAGAATTTAAATAACGGGATGCTAGATAGGAATATCGCAAATACTTATGTCCTTCGGTCGGGGGTTTTACATCGTAAGGTTCAGCGTAATGGTAGGACGAAATGTCTCCCAATTGTGCCACATGCTTTAAAATGGTCAGTTATTAACAATATCCATGAGTCCATAGTCCATTTAGGGTTTGAAAAGACATTAGAGAAGGTATATGACTTTTATTGGTTCGAAGGTATGTCTCGTTACGTTAGAAAGTTTGTAGATAATTGCGTGACATGTAAAATTGCTAAGTCACACTCGGGTAAAGTTCAAGCAGAGCTACACCCTATTCCGAAAGTAACTACTCCATGGCACACGATTCACATCGATGCTACTGGAAAACTAAGTGGAAAGAATGACACTAGAGAGTATGTATTTATTTTAATAGACGCGTTCACAAAATACGTTTTACTTCATCACACAAAGAATATTGATACCAAAAGTAGTATTCAGGCGGTAATAAACAGTGTAGCTCTTTTTGGTACTCCCTCCCGCATAATTGCTGATCAAGGTAGATGCTTTGCCAGTAAGGAATTTCGCGAGTTTTGTGAGATTAAAAACATTGAACTTCATTTAATCACTACGGGTTCTTCTCGCGCAAATGGGCAGGTAGAGCGAGTAATGGGTGTGTTGAAGTCCATGCTTACCGCGGTTGAAACTAGTGAAAAATCCTGGCAAGATTCGTTAGGTGATGTTCAACTAGCTCTTAATTGTACGCTGAATAGAGTAACAAAATGTTCTCCTCTCGAGTTGATGATAGGTAAAGTGGCAAGGCCGCTGTCGTTAATGGCTAGTGATGTAGAGTTAGATATAGAATTAGATGAAGTTAGAGGTAAAGCGGCGGAGGAAATAGAAAAATCAGCTCAGTACGACAAACAGAGATTCGATAGAAAGAAGGCAAAGCTAAACAAGTTTTCTTTGGGTGACTTTGTTCTGATTGAGAATGAAGAGCGCAATCAGACAAAGTTGGACCCTAAATTTAAAGGACCATTTCAAATTACTAAGGTACTTGATGGAGACCGCTATACTATAAAAGCACTTAACTCGCGGCGCACGTACAAGTACGCTCACGATAGGCTAAGAAAAATGCCTGAAGGACAAGTACCCTTTGATGTTAGTGATTCAGAGCCTTGTGAGGGTGACATTTAGTCGATTTATGATAATCAAGTTTGTGTGAGTGGTGAGTGTCCTCTTGAGTCATACATTCGGGTGGTCACAGGGATGATCACGGGTGGTCACAGGGATGATCACGGGTGGTCACAGGGATGATCACGGGTGGTCACAGGGATGATCACGGGTGGTCACAGGGATGATCACGGGTGGTCACAGGGATGATCACGGTTGGTCACTGGGATGACCATGGGTAATTTGATCACTGGGATGATCATAGGAAGTCACAGGGATAACAAAGAGTATAGATGATCACTGGGATGATCACAGATAGTCACAGGGATGACATTATTTCGGGGCTACTGGGATAGCCGGACAAAAGAGACACACACACACTTGAATTTTGTTTGATTTGAGATTTATTGGATCGTAATGGGTACTTCTCTGGGCTCGTCTGGGCTCTAATTGTAAGCTAAGTTATGCAATGTAGTAAATAGAAAATGTAAGTTATGTCGTTGATAAGTTTCCTTGACTTAATTGTTAATTAGAATTTTTAGAATAGAATTAATCAAAAAAAAAAAAAAAATAATAATAATAATAATAAAAAGTGAGTTTGAAAATTTTCGAAGTGTTTTATTAAAGAAGAGTTAAGTTGGTCAGGAGTGATCGAACGACGGTGATCTTGTGCTGTGCTTTACTTTGTTACAGATTATCACACTGGGACGTGTGACCTGTAGGATGGCCGTGTCGGATAAAAGTTAGAAAACGAATCAATTGAAGTCAAATTGGAATGCCAGCGCCATCTAGTGGCGCTATACAGAGTCTGGGAGGGACAAACGCCGAGAGGGTTGAATCAGTAATCGTTGGATCGTCTCGGTGATAGCTAGTCTCGCAGGAACTGTACTGCGTTCCTTTGTAATTAACACGTTTTAAAAGTGATCATAACAATTGAATAAAAATTATTATCAACAGTAAATTATCGTTATTAATTAAAGTGACTTTTATTTATCTGCTCGTATCCATTGCCCGCACGCTCAACAACATGTCCGAGAACAATCATAACAACCTTTTGCCGACATATATTTATTTTTTTTATGTTCAAATTATTTTTTTTTTATTTTTAATTTTTCTTTCTACTTATTTTTATTGTTAAATTTATTTAATAATTTTGTAAAATTATAAAATAGAAATCATCGATCTTATGTATTTTATATGGAGAAAAAAAATTGTTTAAAATATCATATTAACATTTTTAATTGCTTATAAATTTATAAATGTAAAACATGATGGACTGTTTTGTATACTTCTATATTTGGAATACAAAGAAAAAAATAGTTTTAGGGGAAAAAACATATTATAGTTTTATAATAAGACGTGATTTCGATGTAAAATATTAGTATAATAAAAATAATTATCTTATTTTAATTTGTAATTATAACATTGGTTTAATAAACCAAACTTAAAATAAAGTTTTTTAAAACGTTTGAATTCTTTTTGTAGACCTGTGTTATATGTGACGGGAGTGGACTCATTGGAAAGTGTCGATTCAAATACGAGAAATTTAAAAGCAGTTATTGTGAAAAAGTATTATAAAAAAAATTGTTGTAAAATTAGATATGTTAGATTAATTCGAAACAACTGGTTAGTAACAAAAGATTAGTTCGAAAAAACTGATAATAAAATATATTAATTCTTTTTATGGACGTATTAAGACTTTATAAGTATAAATTACTTATTTTAAAGATATGCTGACTATGACTCTGATCGCCTAGCCGACTAGTCGGTTGGTAAATGTTTGACGAATCATCCCACTGGATGGCAAAGTGGAACGGTGTTTTTTTTAGTTTTGCTGTTAATGTAAAAAATTTTCTTAATTTATGTTCAAATAGTACCAATTTGTAGAAGGGTTATAATAAAAAAGGATTTTACAAATATTATAAATTCTAAAATATAAATATATGGATCCTCCTTATAATTCAGCCTTACCGGAAGTAGGTAAGGCGGTACCGTGCGGGTTTTATAAAAATAATTATTCACTAGTCGATTACAAAACACGGCCACTAATCGGCTACTAGTCACTGACTACAAAACACGACGACTAATCGGCCCATCTCTACTTATTTTGTATTTATTATTTTCCTTAAAAAACTGCTTAACCTTTTGTAATTAGACATAATGTTTTAAAATAAGTCTGCAATATTATGCTTCAATTTAAATCGAATAAGATGCACATGTAGGTAATAAGTTTTAAAACAACAGTATTATGTACTTGTGATAATAATTGTATTATACTTATGATAATAATTATATTATCATATATTAATAATATTAAGGGGATTTTGGTTAGATTATACAGTTACCGGGCGTCACATTCCTCTTAATCATAGTTTTAAATCGACATTATTTACTTTATAAGAAATATAAATATAATTAGGTTAATTAGAATTTAATTTAATTTAAAATTTAAAAAAGTTACTTAAGTTTATTTTAACTGTTTGTTTATTTCCTAATTAATAAAATCTTTAGTTTTAAAAAAAGTTATTTGAATATAAAAATTAACATGTTTACATATATGTAGAAAAATTAAAATTTCTGATAAAAAACAAATTTGCCAGTCGATTTCAGACTGTTGACTGCTGCTTTATCAGTGCACAGTTAGAGAAATCAATTAATTTTAATAAGAAGACATCACTGTAATACATGAGTTCCTTGGTTTAAATATAATCATATAATGATTCCTATCCCTTCATTTTTGTCAAGTGGCTAATCTAAAATTAAATTTATTATTCCAATTACATACAGGAGAATGTATTTTGTGAATTTATTTTCATACCCATTATAATGTTTTTTAATAATTTTTATATATTATGAATTCCGTGATCAATGTTAATGTCAACAAATAATGTGATGTGACCGGTAACAGATGCAAGAATTTAGAGAATCTGATAGATTCAAACAGAACAATTTAGAGAATCTGATATAGAGACACTAATATATTATGTGTATTGTCTCTTTTATTATTTTATTTATGTATTATTATTTCTTATATTACAAATTACAATTTTTTAAATGAATGTTCTTATAGGTAAAACCATATTTGTATGTAAATATACATCACACATTTATCCACTATTTACCTTATAAAAAAATACTACCTAGATTATTTTTTTATTTTTTATTTTAGCAAATTTTATTATGTTTTAGATGACTATATTTAGTGCAAGGAACTCTTTACATTTATTATCGCATTCTCTATGGGTTTGAGTTAATCGATTTCTCAACTTGATTGATCACATCCGTCTTCAGTCTGTGAGATCAACTGGCAATATCTGGCTTATCTAATAAATTACGTTTTTATTATATACGGGCTTGTTAATTTTGTTCAATTCACTATTTATCTTTTATATTAAAATATACATTTTTATTAATATATAAACACATAAACATAATGAATTTGTATACATGTGGTATAAACTACGACGTAACTGATTTGGAGAAATTTTAAGAATTTTATCACTTTTGGAAACTGTTATCTTTTAAATTTTATCTTTATATTATTATTCCTAAGTGTTATAATCTACTCTGTTTGTATATATATACTTTGTGGTATAAAGCCCGCTTTTTGTGCATTATTTTGAGTAATGTGCAATAAATAATAAATAAATAAAAAAATAAACGGTTCGAAATAAAATCATAAGATCTACAGCAAAAATTGTTAATAATTTTGGCTTTACAATAAATGGCTTTGGCTTTAAAATAAATAAATAAATTACAATAAATATCTGTGCTGCTATATATGTATTTTGAAAATGAGTCGTGTTTATGAGTTTTGTGAAAGTATTGATGGAATGGGTTTGATTTCATTCAAAAAAAAAAAAATATAAATAAATTAAAAAGTATATAATGAAGAAAAAATTTTGATTAAAGTTCGTTGATTATTTATAATTCAGGCAAATTGTCTCTTTTACTTATAAAAACATAAAAAGGAATTGTTGCTTTATTTACAATACACGAAAAAAATCCTAGATTTAAGTGTTTAATTGTGTTGAATTATAATAATTATTTTATATAATATAACAACTATAGGGTCGGTTTTAAGTCAACGGCCAATTGTCTAAATGAACGCTTTGTTTCAATTGGTACAATTTTAAAAATGAAAGTGAAAATGGAGGTAATTACAATAACTTCAAGAACTTAATAATAAGTTTAATTAACTACGATTTATCAACAGATTCCCCCAATCCATTAAAAACACAGTAAGTCTTAATGCATTTAAACTGAAATTTAAAATATGGCTTTTCAAGTAGTCTCTGTACAACAAGGCATTTTTAAATATAAAATTTTGTTTCGATTGACTTTCAAGGTAATATTATATGTTTAAAAGTAATAATAAAAAAATTACAGTTTTTAATTATTTTTTGACATCATGGAATGATTAATGTGCAATAAATAGAATTGTGATTATATATCTTTAATTGTGACATAATTAATAATTATAAATACATGTATCCGAAACTGTTTGACGTTTAGTATAATATATTTATGAATAAATGACTATTGACTTTTGACTATAAAATATATATTAAAAAAAAAACATCTGACACGCGGCAATCGAGCTTGCCGCTATGAAAAACTCCTAATCGGCAAATTATAACTCGCAAATTAATTAACAAACAAAAGAAAAAAATAAAATAAATTAAAATAATTAAATTAATTAATTAATTTTTAAATTTTAAAAAATTTAAAAATTCGAAAATTTTTTTCCATTTTTCGGTAACTTCGGCGGCCGATCTGACCACCTTCCCGTTGGACAATCAACATAATTTTGAAAAGTGAATCTTACATTTAGATGCTGATTCCAAATATATCTTTAGTTTTTCAAAATTCGAAAAATAAAATTCGACAGACACAGAGACACACGTACAAACAGACAGATCGGAAGGAAAAACTGAGTTTTTCGAAAAACAGTTCTCACTCGGGCTACTAATTTATAACGATGTTATATTATAATGTTCACACTTGTCATTGCATATCACCTTGCCAATAATACATTTTTATTACTACGAGTTCCAAGAGGTAATTCTCTTGGAAATCGCCAAGGGTAAGGAAATCACCATAAAGCCAAGCCAATCCACAATTTGGTTGTGGTTGACCTTTTCCGTTAAGCCTTCGTTCCAGTTATTCTAACTTTATTTAGGATAAAAGGGTCTTGATTATCTATTACAAAGATATCCCGAAGCATAAGATCACCTTATTAGTTAGGATGAGGGTTTGTATCCGAGTTTTATAGAACTTTCCCTACTTCATGAACTATTATTGACTTGATTAAACCAGTTTTATTGAAGGAAGCTCTATATAAAAGATATTTCTGCATCCTTCGTGTAAGCATCACCCAAAAACGGTATAACCGAAAAATTCCAAGTTTTGCACCCTGTTAGAAATCAATCACGTGGTGGTTTTAAAAAAATAAAAAAAAATATTATAATGTGTCTCATCTTGAAAAATAGTTGAAGACAGAATGCGTCGACGTTTTTATATACGAGCTTAAATATTATATATTTCTTTACTGCTCAAATTTTGAACTCTTTGTGGTAACAAAATGTGGTCGTAGGGTACTACTTCTCCTTCAATTTACGACCTACATGCACAAAATTTTGCATACAATTAGCAAAACTCGAGCTCGATTGAAAATCAGCCGAATCGTAATTGTAGTTTTTGAGATAATTGATAAAATGTGTCCCATATAGTTGACATATATAACGTTTTGTTTGACCATTCCTACTACATTACTTCAGAGGCGTCTCACGTGCTTTCACCTCAGTCGTATGTGTCTCACAAAGTCAACCAGTAAACAACTACGCTCGATTTTTTATTGACCGATTTTTTTAAACTATTTTTTTTTTCGCTTATTCTCCCATTTCTCTCTATCCTTTTCGAATAATATTATTTGCAATTATAAATGTGCACAAAACAAGTATTGACATCTAATCATAATTTTTATCCATAAATAAATATCTATATTCAACTCCAGACATTGATGCGCTCGACTGCCTCGCGAGGCTAACCACGCTTGCGTGTACCTAGTTTATTTTATTATAGTATGTTATATCCTGTAAGGATATAATAAAAATATCGTAATTTTCTCATAATAATTAACTGATTCAAGTAATTAAAAATATAGTTTTAATAAAATTATTGTATAATTCTAGTAAATGGTAGTTCTATAATATAATTTGATTGTGGTTGACGTCACCCATTAAGCCTGAAGCCCGTGATTCTAACTATATTTAGGGTAAAAGGATCTTGATTATCTATTTCAAAGATACCTTGACGAGTTTTATCAAACCTTTCTTGCTTTTGGACTATTATGGGCTTAATTAAAGTACCTTTATTTCATATAGCTCCAGTATAATACAGCATAAACATTTTAGTTTTCTAGTTTATTTTTTAAACGATGGCTCCATAAACTATTTCTGAAATATATGTAACATGTCATATATTATAAACACAATAAATCATTGTAAGTAATTAATCAATTACTTTAACAATGAATATTTAGTGCCAAACCTTGAAGATTTAGTTGCAATTTATCAAACCCGAGATTAATTTGTCCAAATCCTGACAGCTTACTCTAAATAATGAGATTTGAATTGTTTGTAATTTGGTTTATTCTTAAATGAGTTATGAAATTGTTAATTGATTAGTAATTTTATATAATTTCGTCAAATAACTAAATATTATTGATCACATATGTTTGAAAAATCTTTACAATGTGTTTTAAAAAACAAAAATTTTTCATACAAAAAAAAAATGATTTTATATGGTCGCATTTTGAAAAATAGTTGAGGACAGAATGTGTCGACGTTTTGTAAATGTAACTTCGTTGCTGTTTTGCATCTCACTTCGCTCAATATGCTAACGCATACCGAAATTTTGCGAGCGCAGCAAAATCCAAATTAAGGTCTGGTGCGCGCTCCTTGTTATTATCATATTATATACTTTTATTACAAATATAAGTAATAATAAATAACATCTAGTTTCTGTTAATATTCTCAGGTATAAATTGTTCATAAGTTATGTGTAAAATTATGATGAATATAATAATTTCAAATGTTGGGTGTAATATGTAGAGTACTGCAACTTAGATTATTGTTCAGTTACGGTTTTCAAAATGTTCTAATTTTAAAGCATGTTTGAGAAAATGTTACTAGTATATTTTTTTGAAACTATTATAAACAAATTGTAAAATTATTGTGCCCCTCAAAGTAATAGAGACTAATTGTATTAACATACATTTTACGACTAATATATTATATAGAAAAACATAAATAATTTGATGTTCTGTTTTCTTCTTGTCAAGAAGTTTCTAGGGTTTTTAATTACTTTAAGACTACTGAGAGCTTTGTGGCTTTTGATATAATAAAAGCAACACTGTCTCTATTATATGTGCCGTTAAAATTGTGTGACAGAAGGCTACAAAAGTAATATGGTAATGGTAAAGTACAGGGTAACTTAGTTCATGTCTGATGTTTACAATATACTTAGTGGTACACTAAGTAATTTAGACCTTTGTGTATTGTATTTGGTTTAGTAAATAAATTACATTTCAGTTTGTACTTGTTGTATGTTCAGTTTTTGAGAAGTATATAAAAATACAATATTTATATATAGACAATAAATTATTACGATTAGAATCAAAATGTGATTCTAGTATAGAGTTTTTTTTTCTAGATTTTTGACCAAAGAAAATTTGACCAACTGAACTTCTAAACACTATCTTCCTGCTAATTTCTATAGAAAAGTCGTAAGTAAGATTGTGTAATTATATACTGTTATTAAGCTTAATGTCATCATTCTGAAATATTTCATGGTTTACTTAGAAATGAAGATTTTTAGATAATAAAACTTACAACCAAAATAATATTATATTAAACCAGAGACTGCACTCAAACAACACAGCGCAAGTTTAGAGAACTTAAAATTATTATTTTTTCTTTTTTCAGATGATGTGCAAAACTGTTTTATTCCATAGAACTAGATAAACTTGTAAATAGATCTGCTAAATTAATTTTTTTTATGAAAATTTGTGATAAATAAATATTTTTTTATAAACCCAAATTTTGTTATCTTATCCATCTACATATATTTTTAGAACCAACAATCTCTTCAACAATCTTAATAGCAATAAATGTATAGTAAGAACGTGTAATAATACAAATGAAAAAATAAATAATTGACATTAGATGTACCATTTATTTGATTATTTTTTACTTTTTTTTCAGCAGAATTAATTACGTTCAATATTTTATTATATAGTTTTAAGTTCCTTTAATCTTGAGATTCCAAGATTTTATAATTCTTAAAAAAAATTTTTAGTGTATTATTTCTTCTTGTTTGTTTTTTAATGAGCATCCTGCCCGTGTTGATTTAGTTATAGGGAGTTTTTAGAAATAATAATATTAACACTAAAACAATTTTACAGATTTAACTCACGTTTAACGAAATGATGGTGTGACATCATCATCTCGTCTTACCGCGAACACGTTTGCTCCAAAGCATTCGACGCGTCGGGTTTAAATTAAAAAATGTAAAAATATACACGAGTTATATCCCTAAAATAGTTTTATTGAAATGTGTAGTACTCGTGTAAATCTTAGAAAACATTCTAATATGAGTACTGCTAAATTAATTATAGACAATTTAAGAAATCAAGCATATACAGACCAAGAGTTATTGAAAGTTCCTTAAGAACATTTTCCCTTGCCTATTTCGGATCCACCCCGTAAAACCAAAGGTTATTACAGCGGTGATTTAGGATTAGGATAGTAAGACGTTGTCTTATGTTAAGTAAATACAAAATAAAATTTTGAATAAAATTTAAATTTTAGTATTGTACAAACTTTTAATTAATTTCCGTAAAAATCTTATAAAATAAATTTTGACAATATCGTAAGTAGCAATTTTAGTTCTATAATACAATTTGATTGTGGTTCACGGGTTCCGTAAAGCCCTCAAGCGCTCAACTTTATTTAGGATCTAACTTTAAAACGGTTTTGATTATTTATTATGAAAATATCATGACAAGTTTTATAGAACCTTTCTTGCTTTTTTAACTATTATGTGTTTCATTAATCTAAATTATTATATATAAATAAAAATTGTAGCTTTCTAGTTTTGTTACCAATAACATTACTCTTTTCAGTTTAGATTACTCTTTTTATTTTAGTCTTTGTAACGAAAACGTTATATGTGTGTGATGCCTGGTTGATTATTTATTTTAAGGATAACTAACTAATATCAAACCTTAAAGATTCAATTTTTATTTCTCCAAATGTAATGAATATGTCAATAAGATGGAAGACTTTAACGCAATATAAGATTGATTAAAGTTTTGGAACAAACATTATTTCGGTCTCTCTAGTACGTAAATTTTATATATATCTGTATTACATAGGCCTATTTTTTTTTGTTCGTTGGAAAAATCCGTTACGGATACCCCGTCGGCCAAGAAGGTGATGGCCGGGGGGTTATGTGAGACTACCCGGCAGCATAGAGGCGGCTGCCATTTTTAAAGCTACCCACTAAAAAACCAACGGTTGCCCTCATCGCCTTAGTGGGATGCCATGGGATCGCGTTAGCACTCACCGTGACGCTAATGTTTGTGATTGAAAAAAAATCTGTTTCATTCCTTGTGAAAGAACATTTTCATCACTATGTCTGAGTTTCACGATTATCACACTGGTTTTGACAATATGGATATTCTAGGATATATCTTTTTTTTTAAATTTATTAAAGACCACATTGTAAACTGATTTTTTTCGTAAAGATTTAATTTTTAAAAGTCTTTTACTTACCATCTTCAATTTTGTGCTTAGTGAAACTTGTGGTTTATATAAAAACAACTTCATGTCATATGAGAGATGATATTGAGACAGAATATATTTCGTTATATTTAGTGTACGTACACTAACTTAACTTTAGCAGTTACCATATTTGGTGGTTCGACAGGATATTTTAAAATATTAAGCTGCTACATTAGCTTTATTTTAGATGATAAATGAGAGAAAGGGAAAATGTAGTAATAATTTTTTTTAATTGGTATTAATTAAATTTAATTACCTGAAAACCTATAATATAAAAGTATCATTAAAAAGTCTTGATCTATGTTTGTTGAATAGTCACATCCGATAAATTATATAAATGTTAATGACGTACCTTGACGGAATTAACCATCAGAGCAGGTTGCTGGCGTATCGCCTCTGGCATCCCTTGCCTGTGATTTATCACTTGCTTTTATTTAACGCTAACGTAATGCTCGGTTAGACTGAATGGATTGTGTTTCATATTGTGATAACACATATTCTAACATGTGTAAGTTGTAAGTAAGATCAGTTAAAGGAGTTAAATAATTTTTATTAAATTAAGCAGATTTTTTTTCATTTTTAATTAAATTCAAATATATTTTTTAATAAATAAAAAAATAATCAGTAATATTTATTATCTTAAAATTGTATTAAAACATCAAAAAAAAAAAAAAAAAAATATAAAGTTCATAGTTATATAACATTGTAATATTTTAATAACTTTTTTTTTATTAGCAGTACTTTTACTATTAATTTTCACAATTTAATTTGAAGTTATATTATACAATTAAATATCAATATAAGGTAAAACTTTTTTGTAATCTAAGTAACAAAAGCAAAAGAATTTTTCTAAATATTTTATGCTATTTATTATTAGACATTGGCTTTCAGTGTATATTTTCGCTTGTCATGATTTACCAAAATTTACTAATTAAAATATTGTTACAAAATTTTTAGTTTCGGTTAATTTTATCTATATATTATTAAGAATATCTTTTGTATTATTCCACTTCTATTTTTCATTTTTTCCTACTTCAAGACTATGTTTCAACAAAAGGTGAAACGAACAAAACAGGAACCATTATTTACAAGAGAGTTTTATTTTTTATATAAATAAAATAAATCTTAAAACTATTCAGGCTTTCAAAATACTTAAATTATTATTTTCATTAACAATTAGATTAAACAAAAAGATGAGGGGTCGTTCGAAGTCATGACATAACAATAACTTGTAAGTTTTATCATAGATACATTATATTTATTTGTTATTCACAGACTAACAAGCCGTATATTCATATTATATATTTGATAAATTTTGATACATACGTAAAACTTGAACTGCTGTGTAAAAATTTAAATGTATAAATAAATATGTTGTTGTCATAATGGTATAATGAAATCGTTTTATCGAGATAATTAATTAATGAATAAAATTATACTAACTTTAGTTATTACAAATAATTAAGACAGATTTGTTAAAATAAAGAATATTTGAATAACAGTCCATTAAAATATTACTGTCTTCTCGATACTATATAAAGATTTCAGTGTCTCTGAAATGAAATCTTTTTATATAATACATTGATAGATGAGAATATTTATTGTCATGAAAATTATTGCACACGCTTCATTAACATACATATATCTAAGTTGATTGATATTATGATAACCTTTAAGTAATTTTCAATACTGTATACAAGTAAATATAAAGTTTCTATATGCTCTCAACTATTTCACTAGTTTGAGACGTAAGTTGAGTATCTTATAAATTCTAATCACGTCCGTAGCCTTCTTTCACGGAACCATAACAGCACACATAATATAGAATTAGGGTTACTTTTACTGTAGTTAAAGCCATTATTATTTCGGTAGTCAACAACATATTAATTTTTTTTTTATTACTTTAAAATATTGTAACAATACAACATTAATAATAACATTTAAAGAATGTTGATTACAGGAATAATTTCTGCCGATTTACATCTTAAAATAAAAATAATACTCGTCTCGTATAACTTATTATTCACTGGTAACCATAATGTTTTTGATGTCTTACAACAATTTTTTTTATAAAGGTGAAAACGAAATGAAGTGAAATTTAATGTAATGAACTGAAGTAGATTAAAGTGAAATAATTTCTGGTATTGAAAATAAGTTGTTTAAAAAAAATGTTAATAGATAAAGCTAACTGGTTCGAAAACATGTATGCCGCAGTCATTCAAATGATGTCTATCTTAATTCTTAATAAATTTGTTGATATTCTCATAAACATATTAGATATAAACGTACTAGTGACCGTGACTACATTATTTTGTTTAAAGTACGCAGAGAATATCTGGGGTCCATACGTTAGATGGCACGGATGGCTCTTTTCAGGAAGATAAAAATAATATTTATATCAGCTGCTTTGCCCCAAAGTAAAATATCATAACGCATTATATTATGAAAATAACTGTTATATCTTGGCAATAGCTTCATCCATTAGTGATCAATTTTCAAGTTATGACATGGGTACCTTCAAAAAGGCGTTTATTCCTACTTCCAAGGCCGGCAACGCTCTTGTGAGTCTTCGGATGTTGCAAGAGTTCATGGGCGGCGGTGATCACATTTCATCAGTGACCCGCATGCTTGTTTGCCCTCCTTTTCCATAAAAAAAAATAATCCTGGAATCGCTTATTCATTAAACTATAGGTCATTTCTCAATATGCAGGGTTACGTAATTTGATAGAACATACCTACCATTTACTATTACACAAAAATTAAAAAAATAATAAATCTAACTTATATCTAATCCTGTTTTCAGCATGTCACAAGCTGTTATTACAAGGGAATGTAAACAATAAAATTTACAAATTGATGTGTTATTCAGTTGTGCAGGGTAATTCCGTGTGAACTTATCTTTACTGATATAAATAATCAAAATTAGGCTAATGATTTGTTTTCGTGACAACATTTTTGCTCTAGCGCATCAGCGCGGCGGACATTTTGTTTACCCGTGTGATGCTATCAGTAAGAGCGCTAGTACCGACTCTGATATGAGTTCAGATGAAAAAAAAAATTGTTTTCTTAGCAATCTTTTAAGCATATGTTCTGTTGTTTCATTAATAAATTTATAAGCTCTTTAACAATAAAAATTCAACTATTTACGCACAATGTACTTTTTTATTATAAAAAAAACATCGACTCTCATATCGTAGCAGTACATCTCCTTACTAAATTCGTCGAGGCGTTATGTTATACGCATAACATTTTGCTGAATTTTTCTTTCTATTATAATTTATTTGTAGACTAAAACATTTTGATTGGGCTTAATTTAATTTACTACAGTTATTATATATTACGAATGTGGTATAACTAAAAAACTAAAATATAATTTGTAATTCGCGTCAATTCTCAAGAGAGAAACGAAACGTTAATGACAGTGTCAGCCGCACCATGCTACAGCGCACAAGGTATAAGTTTTTTTTTTTAAAGAGCGCGTTTTAAAATTCGATCTCATTAATATTAGAGAACTATATTAAAATTTAAATCCTTTCCCCAAAAATTGTATTTCGTTATTAAAATACACCGTATAATAATTATTTAATTTACATTATCCTTGACTCAAATTTTACGTACAGTAAAATATAATGCTTCTAGTATGATTGAAACCACTTTTCGCCACGTTGCTTGTTTCTGGCGCAATGCCGAGAACTTGACTGCAATTAGCCAAAATTATGTTCAAAACAAGTTGAAAGCAATTAGCAGATGTAGACCAACTAAGGAACTACTTAAAAGTGATTTACTTAAGTCCTAAAATTAGGTAAATTGCTATTTTGTTTAAAAAACAGACTGGCTGCCATCTTTACTAGAAAGTTTTATAATTGCAAATTTGTTTAAAAAAAAGCTTTATTGTATGCATTTGCAAATAGTTATTTAACATTTTAATGACATTTGGTTTCTATTATATTTGGTATGTAATGGTGTTTGATAATTGAAACGACCACAAGTTTGTTTTTAAGTGGACGTCGTAGAACTGAAATGTATTGGTATAATATTGAGAAACTAAAAGTAGGAAGTTTCAAAAGAGCAATGTTTGAATATTTGAAAAATTAATTGAATTTTACTCTGATGTCTAGCTTCATAATTGGCTATTATTTCTATAATATAAATAATCAATTACATTTTATTATTTGTCTTCGCAGAACTATACTTGTAGCATTTGCGTCAGAAATCGTGTCCGGTATCGCAGGTTTTATTTAATTTTTACTCATAGTAAAACATGGTTTTAAAACAATCTTTATAATACTTTGATATAAAATACTTTGAAAAGAGTCTGACAACACTTTTTTGGGTACATAGTGTATCTGAAGCGGCTGTCAGAGGACGGTACTTGTGTATAGTTTGAAAAAGAGAACATTTTTTCCTTAGCAAATTACAAGTATATTTCACGATCAATTTAATTTTTTCCCTCGGTGTTACGAGAAATTGAGTCAAACCTGATCTCAGGAGTGTTTGTTCGTGGCAGATAAGACTAACAATATTCTCTATTAACCATTACATTATTCTTGCTTGGTCCGTCAGTGCTATTCTAGTTGAATTAACTTTTATTGGCTTTGGAGCATGTTTTTCATTATTTAGTTACCAAATATAAAATAAATAGAACTTTTAATTTATATTAATTACATAGTTTTGGTATAAGCAAGTACGATAATAAAAAGATCTGTTATGATGCTATCTTATTATTTTTTGTTTTTATAATAGTAAAGGTTACTTCATATATTTAAAGATATACCATTTAGTTGCTGAAGATGTTATAGTATAAAAAAGGTAGAAACAAATTTATCATAAAAGTTTCTGTTCAGATTGAGGTGTCAATTACGTCACCACTTTCCCTATTTCATTTGTCATCTAGATACCAATTAAGTCGAATCAGCAACAAAAACAACTTATTTCAATTTATCTTTTGAGTACCTTTTCAAAGTAAAAATGTTAGATAAGGGATTCAAACGATCATGTCGTCTTGATATTTGGAACTCCGATAGTTTATTTGTTATATATGTCATTAAATATTATTGCTTTTAGAGCTTTTTAAATAGATTAAAGCGGTGCTTGCGATTTTTGACAGAAGCGAGTGGAGGGAGCAGAGCACCCTATGTGTGACTTATTTGATTGAATGTCCGTCGGTTGGCGTCCGGTTGGCATCTAAACAACTCATCCGAACAAGATGAAATTTTGCACACATTAAGCCTGTCTACACGGTGGTTTAAAAAAAATTCGTAAAAAAAATCTGTGGTGTTGAGGAATAATGATTGTTTAAAAATACCCAGAGGCCTGAACCAGACCGACACAATAACACGACTGGAAACCTATTTAAAATAAATATTTCTCGAGGACCGCACCTACATAAATGTTAAAGAGCGCTTCAATAAATGATTTTTTTCCACTGCTCGCTTCGCTCAATATGTAAATGGCACACGAGATTTCGGGAGCGCAGCGAGTCGAAATTGAGGGTCTGGTCGGGCCCCTAGTTATGTTTATCTTTACAATGGTAATACCTAGTAATGGTCAATAGTAACCTTCTCTATATAATAGTCATAATCGTACTATGAAACGATAACAGAAAAGGAAACTTTTTCACATTGACGTATTTCATGGCCACTGAAACTACTAAATATCTAAATATCTTCATATATGCAGCTTTAATGGTGCAGATAATAGATACTTACAAACGCAGTCTACTCCACTGCACCTAACATTTCTTCTCTCAGTAGTTTCTCAAGGACTTAAATTTTTATGACCAAGAGCATGTATAAAATAATGTTTGAAATATTTTTTTTTGTTTAAATATGTTTTTCATTAAACCTTTATATTATTTACATTTTTTTTACAAAAACTCATTATGTTTTAATCATTATTATTGATGACTTAAAACATAGACACGTACAAATAAATGTTAAGTTTTATAGTTAATCTATCACAATCAAAATTTTAATACTCAAACATTCTAGTACGATATAAAAACATGTCAAGATATTGAAAAGGTGGAAAGCGTCATCTAGTCAGCGAAAAAAGGTGGAAAGCGTCATCTAGTCAGGTGGAAAGCGTCATCATTATTTAATGTCTTAATTCGCTTACTTTGGTACGTTTTATTGAAAAATTGCTGCTAGTTTGAATTATATAAGTTGTATTCATGTTATTTAGAATTTTCTAGAAAATTGTAGGTAAGCAGAAATAAAAATAGTAGTTATACATTTCTAAGCAAGGAGCCTTATAGATAATTCTTTATAGAATATTGTTCTACTGCCAAATAATATATTAACATTCAAAACATTTTAATGAAATTTCCTTAGTAAAATAAGTTGGAATAAAAAAGAACAATATAATAAAAAAAAAAATGTACTATAGAAGTAATTTTCATCACAATTCAATAAAAACCAGTTTATGTTTCTTACAAAATCCATAATAATATTAAATAAAATAACAATTGCCGAGGAATGCTGACGCCGGAATTTGCTGACGGGAACTGAGCGTAAAAATTCTTACTTTCTCTTTATAGATATCGTCACTTGAGTTTTGAACTTTACACGTCGATGGTCTTTTGAGCTGGTTGAACCAAACTTTGATTTAGTTTATATTTTTTGGCTATGGCTAAGTTATTTATTTTAATAATAATAATTTAATATACAAATGTCTATTAATATACATCATATTCATTAATTAGTATCTTTCATGTAAAGGAATAGAAGAGCTATCCGAAATTGGCGGTGCACTTTAGGAAAGAATGTTAAAATATAATGATTTAAAATAAAATGTCAGAAAGAGTAATTAACGAAACAGAGAGATGGAACTTCTTAATATTTCATAAAATCACCACGCCGTGCAAGTGCAGGGTCCGCCCGTGCATCCATGCGGAGAAAGGAGTGCAAGCAACGCTCGAAATTTGCGACCCAGATGCAGGTTTAAGGGGTCCTTTGAATATGCTCACCTTCACTGTTTACGATTCTCTCCCTATCTAACCAAATTTAAAATGAACCTAGCAATGCCGTTTATTAGCATCAGATATAGTCTCAATATAGAAATTACAATACAATGCACGAATATTATATAACATAGTTAGCTTGTCCTGATGGCAGATGAAAACTAGCTTGAGTTCTTTGTAACTTCATTGCAGTTTAGTTAATCAGATTAGTTTCCTAATTAATCTACGAGGCTTACGATCGATACTGAAAGCTTTACCTACTAGAAGACACGGCTTATAATCAATTCATTTAACTGTTACAATAAGTCCTAAATAAGATAACAAATTTCAAGTGAATATAAAATAAACAAAGAAAACTTTAAAATTTTTTTGTAATATTTTTCGGTCCTTTTTTGCTATTTAAAATAAAACCTCACACTTCACTTTGATTAAAATGACACTACTTAAAACTAATGAAAGGATGACAGGTATAAAAAATATACATTTATATCGTGAGAAAATAAAATAATAATAACTAAAATATACAAAATGATAACAGTTTTTTGAATATGCCTTAATTGGATAGATGTTATAATAGGATAGAAATAGTGAAAGATAACTCTTTATAACCGTCCCTAGATGCAGCCGCAACAATTGAGGATCTATCACGCGTCGCATAAACTTAATATCCTATCAAGCTAAATTAATTAAACTAGAGCCTACCACGATCTCAACGGAACCGCAAGCACACAGTTGTAAACTGACACTTAGATAGGCTGTGGTTTTGGTGCTATTCTAATAGATTACATGATGCAAAAAGTATTTAATATTCAAGACGAATAACCAAGACTGATAGGTTTTTATAAAAGCAATAATATCCGCATATATAACTTCATGATTAAGAATCGATTAAACATGTCGTTACACGGCGTTATATATTTAGTAATACATACACGACCGTTTTCATCGTAACTAAAAGTCTAAGAAAAAGCAATAAAAACCCTACCACTTTAGGTTTAAGTATTATAAAATTTTGTTCATATTATCAAAGAGAAACTCACAATTCAAGCAAACCTCAAAATTGTATGGTATTGAACGTATTGTATTGAACTTTAGCGACGCTATTAAAATACAACTAATAAATAAATTTTTGAATTTTTGATTTTTAAAAAAAGAAATCGGTATATACATCGGTTGATACAATAAACCAAATTTGACTACTCACTTCCTAAAGCAAAAGGTCGGTTAATATGGTGTCATGATTATTTTTTTAACACTACCACACTAAATAAATAAATGATTTTTTATTTGGGATTTAAATGAAAATGAAATATCATCTCTTCACTTTAGGGGGTGGTAGAGAGTAGGAATTAGTTAAAATATTTATTTAAACGTTTATGATTTATGTTTAAATCGTAATTTCAGAGTCTCAAAAAATTAACTTATTTCAAAAATGCCAAATTATTTGTATGCTCTGAGAAAGCTGTCGTTTGTTTCACAAGTGGTATTCCATAACATGGCCATGAAAGCCAAAAAGATTACTTTGTTAGAGTGGCCTAATAGTACGTTAGTATGACTGTGAACCGCAAACAGAGGCGCCCGAGGACCGTCACAAGCGAGTCCAACTATGACGGCGTATACAAAATATCATCTTTCAAAATACTTTGGTACTTATTAAGTTGACACTTATCACTTCCAGCAAAGCAAGCCTTGGTTGGCGCGGCCATATTGGCATCACTTTTCAAATGGTATCCTATTGCTAATATACTTTTAACTATTGCTAATATACTTAATTACGAAAATAAACATGATTGTTTAAATTATAGTGCATATATTGTTCTATTTAACAGTTATAAAAAAATTTCTTGTTAGAACATTTCAATAGGGTCTTATTTTACTTTAAACTATTCTGAGAGCATTGTGGCTTTTGATATAATAAAAGCAACCGTAAGTCTCTATTAAGTGTGTCGTTAGAGTTGTAAGAGTTGTGTAAGAAGGCCACGAACATGATTAGAATTTACAGCGTAATTCAGTATACTTCAGATATTTATAATAGACTTAGTAGTAAGTACACTATGAAATTTAGATCCTATGCTAGCTAGAGATTCCCTGAGAGATGTCTTTAAAGGAATTGGTATTCTTACGGTCGTTTCTCAATACATATTTAATAACATTTTATTTGTACGTCACAATTTGGATAGATATGTAAAAAACAGTGACAGACACGCTATAAATACTAGAAATAAAAATAAACTTTCAACGCAGATATTTCGTCTGCAAAAAGTTAAAAAATCCTTCATGGGCATGAGTGTGCACGAGATATCTTAGACCTTCCTTTACTTGCTTTTAAATCTAAAATTAAAAGTATACTGTTAAATAAAGCTTATTATAGCATACAATAATTCTTAGTTGATCGTATTTCGATCAAGTAAAAGGTTAGGTTGTGGAGCTTTGGTTGTTGACTCATTTGCAGGATATTCTAATCTGTACATCAAACAGTGTTCACATATTTTAAAAAGAGCAACTGTTGTGTTTCTGGCCAGCTCTTCTCAACAGAACAGCATTCCGAGCTGGTGGTAGCTTAAGGACGGACTGACTACTGACATTTTTATAATGTAATAATTGACGATTAAAAAGTGCGTGTAAATGCCTATTTCAATAAAGATATTTTGAATTTGAATTTGAATTTATGATATAGATGACCGTATTATATTGAACTATTCGACTTTACTGTAACAAAATGCTTACACCAAAAATAATATTATATTACTAGAATACAAGGAAGCCATAAATTTTTTTAGTAGCTGATTGCAACATATTATTATTATTATTATTATTATTATTATTTTACAGATAATGTGCAAAAGAGATTATAGTTAATATATAAAAAAAATCTAAATTGGTTTAAATTTTTTTGTATATTTTGTTATTTCCAGTCTGTATATTCAGAAATTAATCATAATAATTTTTTTACTTACATCTATTAACCTTCACTTTCGTTTTTTTTATTCCGTTACGGATAGAGCGTTGGCAAAGAAGGCGATGGTCGTAGCGTTATATAAAACTACCAGATAGTATAGTGATAGTATAGCATAGAGGACTCTGCCGTTATTTATATTACCTACTAATAAACCAACGGTTCTTCTCATCATCGTGTCGATTTTTAAATTACTCTACATTGATTATTTATTTAAATTTATATGTAATTTATTATTTTTTATGAAGTAAATATATTTATTATGACATTTTTAATGTTTTGATTTAATACAAGAAAGAAAAAAGAACGGGATGTAAATACATATATGTTTAATTAGAAGGATATTTAAATAACGTTTATTTAAGTCACTAGGGAAAACTAGCCGAAACGTCAATATAAGAATCGCGGAACACTATTAAGAACTGGACCAGAATGATCCAGCGATGACAAAACACGTTTTAGAATCGGGAACGCTTCCTTACATACGTTTCGATAAAGCCAGTCAGTACGAAACAATTTTTAATACTAAATACTAATCCGGAAAGTACGGCAAGCAATTAAAACTATAAATATATATAAAACTACAAACTATTCTTAACATTTGAAAAAAAAATTATTTTATACGGATTTAACTCGCGTATAATTTGGTCACATT
Source organism: Mechanitis mazaeus (assembly GCA_959347395.1). Classification (NCBI taxonomy): domain Eukaryota; kingdom Metazoa; phylum Arthropoda; class Insecta; order Lepidoptera; family Nymphalidae; genus Mechanitis; species Mechanitis mazaeus. The sequence goes on from OY365750.1 coordinate 12,773,221, forward strand.
TTAGTTTTAACCCCACGTTTCGGATGTCCTTACATCGCAGACACTTACATCTCGTCTACCCGTGAACACCATAGCTGTATTGCTGTAATTTCGTGTAAAAATTAAAGTGTAACCAAATGATACGCAAGTTAAACCCAGTTAAAAAACAGTTTTAAATCAAATGTGTACTTGTAAAAATCTAAGAAAATACTATATTCTTAACATTACAAAAATAACATAGTAAATTCAGTGTGCACCCCATACACTATGGTGAGTAATAAAGATCTGCACGAAATCTTCGAAGACGATATTATCCCTTCTCCCCCACGCTCAGAGCTCATGGTGATCACGTGTTTTATACAAAAATCGAAAAACATTTAATAAAGTTCGACATTAATTAGAGATAACTTAATAATCCGATATTTAAATAGATACTCACCGGAGGATTGAGAACGATGAAATCGGCAAAAATGTAATAAACGTTATTCGAAATAAACCGTGGAAAATCATCGATGAATTATGTTCTACCCAGGTTTATGATGGCCGCTCGTAAAATATTCGGCGCCACGATTTTATGGCATTTTTTTGCAATTGTTGTCTTCATAAATACAGGCTTGCTTTTCAAAAACCTTTTTAAATACAGGGATTGTGGGTGTATGTCCATGTTTTTAATTCAGTTTCAAGGAATTACGCAACAGTAGCGCCACCTACATATTAATATCAGAATGTTATTATGTGATTTATTCGTTTAATTATTCTCAATCTTATAATATGAAGGTAGGCGTCATCGGTATATTAATTATGATATTGTAATTTACCCTCACCGAAATGTTATAGCGGTGCATAGTATAAAAAAAATTGTAAGTGTAGTCGGGCTATTACAAGTTGTCGGACATTTAAAACAAGTCTTAACAATATACTCGTATATTTTCAATATAATTAGGGATTAATCAAAATCCCTTATGCATTTTTACATGATATCTAATTTATTCAGCGATAAATTAGGGCGTCTTATTATTGTTGAAACAATCAGCTTAATTGGAGTCTAGATGTTAGTTATTTAGAAAAAGTAATTTTAAGCTTTACCTTATATATATATAATTATGTGATCAAATAGAATGGGACCAAGTTTCAGGATACAACTGTGTAGATATACTTGCGGCTTTGTTGAGACCGCGGTCGGCTCTAGTTTAATTAATCTGGATTTGATAAGGTATTAAGTTTACGCGACTCATGATGGAACTTTAGCTCCGTCTACTGTGGGTTACAAGGGATTTACTTTTCATTTCGTCTTCATGTCATTTTTACATAATATATTTGAGGTTATGTAATTAAAAATATGTCACATAATGTTTTTCTTCCAATAAATATCTTTGAGATACTAGTGAAAAAAAAGTTTTGTAATTAGGGAAAATATTGTGTAAGGCCTTTCTGGCCTTCCAAATTTTATTATCAGTATTAATACATGCTTTGAATCCATGTAACATACAGCAATGTAATATAATCATTTTGTTCTGAGCATTACAATTCACCAATTCGTCGGTGAACTAATTAGAGCATTCCGCATCTGAAATAACTCTTTAGAAGGGGAACACATGCGGAGTATTTCGACAGTAAATGCCATGTCTGTATTTCTTTGAACAGACGTGACTATTTATTATCATATGAGTATATAATATCTCAATGAAAATTTTAAGAAATATTAACTCACATTTCTTAAAGTGAATGAAGTCAATGTCAAAATTTTTCATAAAAATATTGAATATCATTATGAAACCGATGAAACCCTTATTGTGAGGAAAGATAGATTTATATTGTAAATACTAAATGCATCATAATAATTATCTCTCATATTATATATACATTATATAATAATATAATATTAATTATTGTAGTGATAAATTAATGTAAATATGTACCTCCATCTGTTCACCATTATTTTAAAATCATCTAAAAATTTTATTGGGACTGCAGAAATTGAATAGAAAGCTTCAGAAATATCTGGGATAATATTTTTGATACTTTAAATATTTTTTAGGCAACATCATTTTTATTAAATCTTAAAATACAGAGCCTACTTATCTTCGTATTCATTCATATTTGTCAGTAAATAGATTTATAAATAGTCAATGTAGCGGTTCATTACTTGTGTATAAATTAAAGAAAAAACTAAAGGTAAAGATTATTAAGAAAAATTAAATACCAAATATATCATTATATATAAATTAGATAGCATTAATAAAAAAAATATATACCAAAAGAAATAAATTATAACCGAAAGAAGTTTAAATCCAACATGATTTAAAGGTAATGTGTCAGAACTAACGACATGAAACCTGCAACTGTAACCTGTACAGTTTTTCTAAATGATTGCTCAAAGGGTGGAAAACTATCACTATCCGGCTCAACTGAATTAAGTAAGTGTAAAGAAATCTAATAAATGTATATTTGTTCATGTTGTGCAATTAATTTATTATAAAAATTATCAAGGCTATATTTTAGTTGAAAAAATATTTAAAAATTCAATTGGAAATAAGATTATGTTCTTCGAAACTTAAGATAACATTTTATATGTTTAGCTGTTGTTTAAACCAGAGTTACCTTCAAACAAAAAGTAGCCATTTCACATGTTTTAAAGAGAATCTGATGTGGTAGTTTACTTTGAAGAAAGTACTAATACATAGGTATTTCGTAATGAAGTACTTGAATAAGGTAAGTTTTCTGTTTTCGAACACTTGAATATTGGGTTCTCGTGCCAATTATTACTATTATTACATAAGTATTAGTCAACAAAGAAGTATATTTAGTTTAGTCTGTTATTATATGTTAAATATTTTATATTGTATCAGTAAAACCGTTAACATTTTGGTTATTATTTTTATTACTTTTATTATTATTAGATATATGCATATCCAACAGAAATTACAAAATTATTGTAATATTCTTTTATCAAGTTTATATAATAAAATACATTATTTTTCTTTTATTGATTATTCTAATATTTTGCTCATCACCACGAAACGAAAAAATATTATTTATATAAACTATACATGCTTTTATTAATAATAAAAACTATTTACAACTCTCATAACATTTTATAACGTTTCTTCTTGGGTTTCTTATAATACAAGTAAATAAAATATAAAATTATTTTATTTACTGATCCATATATAAGTAAAGGTAGGCTATTACAAAATGTATCTGTTGGTATGACGGCGCGTTGATTATAATTTAGTTTTAATTATAAGTTATTCAATTATCATATTACATTTTATTATTAATCATAATTCGATTTATTAATATTTGTTTTAGTTTTATTAAATTATGTAATGGACTGTTATAAAAAATTGTTAAAATATGAGTGGGTAATTCCGAATAGGGTTGTAGGTGTCGTCACTGGTTATGGCGGCTGTCGTTGTGTTGACAGCTGATACAAGAAGTGCCCATATGCTTACCTATTGGCATTGACATTGTGTCAAATTGTTGAACAATTAATAACGTTTTGGACGATGCAATTGTGTTTCTGTTTTTGATTCGTGCCGTTACAACGCCCACTATGAACTAGGAGTGCGAACCAGACCTCAATTTTGACTTGCTGCGCTCACGAAATCTCGGTATGTGTTAGCATATTGAGCGAAGCGAGGTGCAAACAGCAACGAAGATGCATTTACAATAAATAGACTATTCTGTCCTCAACTATTTTTAAAGATAAAAGAAAAAAATAAAAAAAAAAAGGAAAAATTTACAAATTTATAGATTTATTTATTTGTCTCTGTTTGTTTGAAGTTTCCCTTTTGCCCGTGGGTGAATTACACATATTATTTAAAACTAATTAAAAAAAAATTGTACTTGTTAAGAATAGACAAGTATAGAAATATATAGACAAAATAGAAATATAAATAAAATAATGAGCAGGCTATTTCCAAATATTGTTATCAGTAATGAACAGATGGTAAAATTATGGAAATACATGTAAGGTACAACATAAATATGTTCATATCATTTTTGCAAAAATGTAGTAGTAGTATTATATATACTTGTTCCCAAACTTATATATGTTGAAAATTATAAGTTTGGGAACAAGTTAATAAAAAAATAAGTAATAAGTATAAGAACAGTTTTTATTATTTGTTTGTTTTATGTACATTGTTAATTAAATTGTTTCATAGCTGAAGAAATCAAAGTAAATAATTCTACATTGCAATTTAAAATATAAAAATATACTTAGAGGCACATATTATTATAAAGGGTATTAAATTGTATGTGAAGAGTTCCGCAGGTTCTATTTCTAATTAAAACTAAAACTAACGTTAACATTTTAACCCAATCGTATCTATAAGAAAGAAGTAAAATGTAATTAAACTGTAAGGTAGTGTAAAAAAATATTATTTATATACCAAACTATTAACACATGTTACATTTTCACGAAACCGAAAACAAGAACTTTTCTGTTTGTTTGTGATTCTTAATGAGTATGTGGGGTCCGTTGGCGGACGGATCTGTTGTAAAGACTATGTTACAGTTTTATCTACTATGTATATATTAAATTGATTTCGAAGGCTAATAAGTCACTGTCAGGGTCAGGGAGAAGGGAATAGATTTCAGTGGTCATTTAACGTGACATGAACTCAACAACTTTGTCACGTCTATTACATTCATATTGTTTCGAATGAGCGAACGTAACTGTTTGAGTAAAAAATACTGTTTTAAAAAGTATTCGGCGAAAATTTATTGTAAATTATTTATTTATTCTGTTATATATTTATTTATTCACCGCTTTGTTATTAATGATTTATATTGCTAAGAGATTGCAAGTAAAATGGATACTACATTACATAAATAACTACAAAAGAATCAAATAAAAAATACTTGAGTTAACAATGAAATGTTAATGTTTTCATCAGACATGTGGGATAAGTTTCAAAGTCTTAGATTGGTTTCAATCTCAGAAGCCAGATTATTTATTTCGGCCATTAGCCATCATGAAAAACGCTTACTGGTCAATTTCTATGCCCAAATAAAACTATTGGTTTTTATAATTTAGTTTAGTTAACACATTTATTCATTCGGAATACAAACAAACATATCTATCTCGAATTCCTTATATAATTATCATTATTTTCAATGAAGCTTTGCTTTTTCAAGTTCGAATGTTATAAAGTCAGCTATTATCTCAATGAGTTTTTGGTCGATTATAATGATTATTTTGCTAATATGCACTGCGTATTTAAATATATTAACTAAAAGAAATAAGAAATTTGAACGAGTACTCTGAAAAACCAAACAGTAGTAAGTTACATAAATACATAAGTAGAAATATTTAGAAATCAGTTATTTAGAAAAAAACAAAAAAAAACGGGTTTGTCGATTTTGCTGAAAATTTTATAAGCTCTAGGTTACGCGAATACGCATCGATTGGTCCCAAAACGAAGTTCATTGCATAATAAACTCGCTAGAAAATTAAGCCGAAAAACACCCTTGCATAGCGTGTTTTTCGGCTTCATTTTCTCAATCTTTATATATCAATACAAAGATGTTTTTGAAAATTGTTTAGAATTAATTACTCAGGATACCTCAAAACCTAAAGATATTACAAGACTTCGATTTCGAAAACATGGGTCTTAATCAGGAAGTTAATAAACCCTAATAGGATATTAAATAACATGGTGATTGATTGTTTTAAATTCTTTTATTATATGTTTCTCGTTTTATTTTAATAATATTTACTTCCATTTCACTAGACATTTCTATGAAAAAAAAAAATAGAACAAACAATTAACGCAATCAATTACTAGCCCGTCATTCAAGTGCGAATGACAACCAGCTCCGCTGTAACCGATGCCAGCTTGCATTAAGCTTAAGCGACCTCTAGCGACAGTAACAACTTACCTTGATTTTATTTTGAATTTTTTCCGAGTTTGCACAATTAAATGATGTACACAAATGTGCTTCTGTTCAGATGTATTTAAATATTATATTGAAGTGACTATATAGAATATGAGTTCTTAAGAAATTAATCATAAAAATTGTTATGCAACCATAAATGAAATAAATAAAAATCTATTGAAACATTTTTTTAACAAAGTGTAATTAAAAATGTTAACAAGTATATGATAATTTGTTAATATAAATAATAAATTATTTACTATATTAATAATTTTCTTTTTTTTGTTTTAACTTATTTCATGTGAATGTAAAAGTCCGGGTCTAATAGAGTTGTTAAAATATCAATTGAATTATAATTTCAATATGCTTTATCACAATTTATTAACGATAGATTCTTTAATTCGAAAAAAATTAATGTTTTCTAAGATTTACACGAGTACTACACATTTCAATAAAACTATTTTTCGGATATAACTCGCGTTTATTATTAAATTTTTATATTTAACCCGACGTTTCGGATGCTTTGCAGCAAATGTGTTCGCGGTAAGACGAGATGATGGTGTCTGTCAGTCAGCCAGTTTATAAAAATGTAATAATAAACGCGAGTTATATCCGAAAAATAGTTTTATAGAAATTGAAAAAATATGTATCACCTCTAGCCAGGATCATACGTTTTATAATTTAATTAGATACATTATAAATGTATTATTAAAATTAAATTTAACGTTATAATTTATAGTCACATTTTAATAACAAACAGTACAAGTAAAACAAGGTTGTATAATCTTTACATAAATATTGCGTATAAGGCGACACGAATTATTATTGTTCCAAAACTTTGAACAACCCTCGATCCTTGTTTAATTTCTTCACTTTACAAATTAATTAAAACCATGACCCTAGATGCTTCATAAAAATCTATTTATATTTAAAAATATTAATATCAATGTTTAATTATGTAATTATCTGTTTATTTCAATATGTATTGTATTGAGTAGGTACTCTTTCTGATATTTTATTGTACTCTTATCATCAGTCAATTTTAAACAATATTCTTTACCAAAGAGTGCCGTCAAGTTTTTGACAGCTCATCCATTGCTGTAAATTAAAAATACTAATTGATGAATATGATGCAGAATATTTGTATATTTAATTTTATTATTTAAATAAATTACTTAATCATGCAGAAGAAAGAGGGCTTTAATGAATAAGAGGCTAAATAAAAAGTGAAGTTTTATATAATTTTTAATTTCTCCTTCACTAACTTTCGTTGCTTTCAAACTAAATCAAACACAAGCGTAAAAGACCGGTTCAACTTTCTCAAAAGTCTATCGACGTGTAAAATTCAAAAGTCAAGTAATACCTGACAAGTCGAAGTTAGAATTCTTAATCTCAGTTCCCGTTAGAAAGCTTTGATGAAATTGTATTTGTGATATAAAGAATAATATATTTTATACATTCGTGTTGCGGATTTTTTAAGAACCATAAACTTTGAAGAGAACGTGATTAAGCCATGCAATGCTTAACTCCATCTGTTCCGGACTCCGACTCCGTCTTCAGTTACTGAGGAATAATCGATCGATCGATAAATATTCCATTCTATATTCATTCTAACCCTAGAACCATATCCTGGGGTAAGCAAGCTGACGAGCTGAGTGAAACGAAAAATATATCACGAAAACTTTAGCTTACGATTACGATTATACGATTTCCCCATTGTCTGCAATTTATAAAAAAATATATATATGTAAGTCATAGTAAGAATTTTCCATCTGCACATGTAATATAACGTTTCAATTAAGCATAATGTTATTAATTGCAAATTGAATAATTTTCAAAATCCTTTCTAGAGATAAGAAAGGTCGGCATGTGATTATCCACTACTCCAAATTTGGTTAGTATAGCTTGACAAAATAGCGGACAAAATTTGATCGAATAGACCGTTAAAGAGGGTCGCTTCGCTCAGCTCGGTAACAGATTATGTGATAACTGTTTTTACATATTTTTACAAACAAAGTAGCAAGCTGGTGTTGGTTTATGTTATGTTTTCAACAAGTATTTGAATCTATACTGTTTTTACCTACTGTATTTTTTTAGGTGTCTTCAAGACTTCATTTAAAGTTAATTGAAATAGAGAATATTTTTCTGCAGGAAGAAGAAAGAGATTGTGACTTTTATCTGACGTCTAACTTCACAAACCTATTTAAAAGATAACTTGAAATATGTTATCGTAGTTGTAAATTCGGATTAATTGGCGTGGACATCTAAAATGAAAGGTGGAGAGTTGTGACATAATTGACACCTCAATCTTAACAGAGGCTTTCATGATAGATATGTAAGTACTTTTTTAATTAAATCATCACTTATAATCATTATTATGATTAAAACAGAGGAAGATAGTATTTTTCGAGAGGAAAATAACAGATCTTGTTATTAGCATACCTGGTTTTACCAAGATTATATACTTAATATAAATTATAAATAGAATCTCTTTTATAATCAATATTTAAACAATTATAACAGATTTCCAAAGCTAGTGTAAGAAAATTCAACAAGAATGTTATAGACGGACTAAGCAAGAATAGTGTAATGTTTAATAGAGAATATTGTTAGTCTTATCTGCCATGAACAAACACGCCAGAGATCAAGTTTGACACAATTTCTTGTGACACTGAGGGACAAAACTAAATTGATCGTGAAACATAATTGCAATTTGCTATGGAAAAAAGGTTATCTCTTTTGTAACTTTAGTGTAGTTGTACACATAGGCTTTCTTAATATTATGTCAATAAATTCACGTCTACGACATTCTATTGATAACAAGTTTGTAGTTTTCCAATAAAATTCTCTTTGATACCAAATATAACAAACAAATATAATATATTCGTAAATGCGATTAAAATATTAAATAACTATTTGCAAAATCAAACAATAAAACGTTTTTTTACACAAATTTGCAATTATAAAACTTTCTAGTGAAAGTGGCAGCCAGTCTGTTTTTTAAACAAATTAGCAATTTACCTAATTTTAGGACTTAAGTAAATCACTTTTAAGTAGTTCCTTAGTTGGTCTACATCTGCTAATTGCTTTCAACTTGTTTTTGAACATAATTTTGGCTAATTGCAGTCAAGTTCTCGGCATTGCGCCAGAAACAAGCAACGTGGCGAAAAGTGGTTTAAATCATACTAGAAGTATTATATTTTACAATACGTTAAATGTGAGTCAAGGATAATGTCTATAAATTAAATAATTATTATAAAATTTATTTTTTAAAGCAATACCTGTTTGATTTTAAACATCTGTAGTCTAGGATATTACAGGCCTAAAATAAGTCTTTTTAGGTAACTAGAAATTAACTCTTAACTCTCGATTTGAGGACCCTTAGATTGTAATTCTCAAGAAACACCGGGCCAATAGTGATTTTCATATTTTTGAAATCCGCACAATGACTGTTGAAGGAAAACACTCTGTGCGGGTTTTTGGCATTTACATTGTAAATCGAGGTTTCGGTCGTTCGGTAATGGAAAGAAGATGAAGGATTTCGGAATGTATTCATCACTAACACGGTCTAGATAGTCTATAAACATCAGAAAATGGAACACAATACTCCTTTCCCGTAAAATAAAAATAATTATTACAAAGATCAATATTTATTTAATAGCATTCTAACAAACAAGCAGTTTTAGTAAAGAATAAATAATTTTGGTTTTTAATTAACGTTTGAATAAATAACTGTAACTCTGATTTTAAAATTATTTGTGAATTTGTGTCGTCTCAATAAAGATTTCTATAACTGTTTGCTTGTTAATAATAAGTTACATCTAAGTTTTATAATAATCTTAAAAACTCATTATTGAATTATGTATATTATAAAAGACATCAATAATATTAAGGTTGACATTGAACAATAATTTTTACGATAACTATTATTTGTCTTTAAAAAATGTAGTTGTTATCACAAAATTTGCCCATTGTATTAGCTCTTTTTTACCAATTACCAAAATATTGCAAATTTGATATCATTACACGTCGTTCTTATTAATTTGCATTATACCTAATATACAATGTGGCGTTTACTAGTAGACACAAAATATATTCTTTCTGTAATCTGATACGACGCTATTTTAAAGATGGGATAGAATTACCGCACAGAATATTCCTGTAATGAACATTCTTTAAATAATATCATTAATATTATAATGTAATAATATTTTTTTGTACTTCGTCTAATACAAAAACAATTTCAATATACAATTATATACAATTATAATATAATGTTTCTGCGGAAGCTTTTACTATTTTAAAACTACTGAGATAACAATGGCTTTAACCACAGTAAAAGTAACCTTAATTCTATATTATTTGTGCCATTACGGTTGTGTGAAAGAAGGCTACGAACGTGATGGGAATTTACAAGTTAACTCAATTTACGTCTGAAGCTTGTAATGTACTTAGTAATATTTTATGTAATTTTAGTCCCTAGTTTTTATAGTATTTGAACTGTGTATTATAGAAGTAGTAAGTATTTTTATGTAATTTATAAATAAATTATTTAAAATTACTTAAAGATTATTATAATATAAATTTACTTAGGTATATGTAAATAAAGTCGGCCTTAAATTTTAATATGGATTAGTTATTCTGAAGTATTAAAAATATAATATTGGATTACATTGACTTTAGAAACAGATTGCTTCAATTAAATAAAATACTTACACCTCAAATAGTATGTTATTCGAATTACAAACAGATGTAATGATTTAATTCAAATATTTTTTAGTTTTTCAATGGATCTTTGTTATTAAACAAAAGAAATTAAATTGAGGAGAATTGTATACATTCTTTATTTAGATATTGACAATGCAGTTATATTATTATCACAATCTATTTATTTATTTATTTGTTTTATATAACAAATACTGACTAATATGGATATTCTTAATTTTAAATATAACGTAAACGTAATGTAAGTTATTGTTATATCAGACTTAGAATGATTCTAAATCTTTTGTGTCATCTCTTAACTTTGGAAATTAAATTTAAACGTGTTAACGAACTCGAACTCCTAATCTATTTTCAACTAATATTAGAAACTATTGGCCAAAATAATAATTATTTTTTGTTTATATTTAATTAATACTTACTGCTTTAAAGTATGTTGTTTGGTTTACCTTTTTTTAAAAATTTAAGTTTGCAAGTTGGAAACGCAATAAAAAGTGGAAGTGATATATTGAAGTAAAATATATATTGCTCATAATATGTAGGCAGAATGTAGCAAAAGCCTTTTGTATTACATCTCCAGCAGATGTCAAGACCCTAGAGGTTTGGTAATATAATATTGGCTCTTAACTTTTCGTCAGTCACAGTCATAAATACGTGACAAACGAAAACGTACACTGAGAGCCAATGTCTAAAATAAATAGCAAAAATTGTTCAGAGGGATACTTTGGCTTGTGTTACTTACATAACAAAAAAGTTTTATCTCATTTTAATATTTCATTTCATAAAACAACGTCAAATTATATTGTGAAAATTAATAGTAAAAGTACTGCTTTTCACAAATGCCCTTAATATGACAAAAAACTACAATAACAATTGTGACTTGTGACATGACTTATTTTTTAAGTTTGTAGTCACTGGGAACAGCTAGTTAATAAAGACAGCTATTGACTTTATAGATATTATTTGAATTGTTCGTCACTTAATATGATTGTCCATAAAAACATCAAAGCCAATTATAGATTAATTTTATCAATATACTACATGTGCGTGTAATGTTGATGTAAAATATATGCAGTTTTGATGAACTGAGATCAGCTTTCGCTTAAATTTTATTAGAGATAAAGTTTATCCCACGTTTGGTAAAAAATAATTTTAAATAATTTTATTTCTATTTAAGCTTTCACGGTCTATAATTACTATTATATACAATTAAGCGAATATATTCACGTAAATACTAATGGAATTTGCCCGACTTGTTTTGAACCCTTTCGCAGTCCTTATTAATGAGCGCTGAGCATAGCAGAATCGCCATAGACAATACATCCTATGTGTTCTCTTCGGAAATCTTGTGCAAGTTTTCGTTACTCGCCGTCGGTTGGTATTATTTAGATAGTAAACTTACTTTGTTAATTTTGTAATGTTTCGAATAGTCTTTGAACTTAATAGTATTAATTACCGGTTTCCAGGCTGATGTAAACACTAAAACAATCCTTATTGAAATTGATCAGATGCCTGATCTCAATATTTTCACGTATTTTTCTCGGTATTTAAAGCTTTTCCCTTTAAAAAAAGGACACTTTTTCAAAGCTTATTCATATAATTAAAAATGTAATAATAAACGCAAGTTTCATCTGTAAATACTCTTATATTTTATTTTTGGAGAAGCATTTAGAAAACTTTTAATTAATACACGCATCCGTTCCTCTCACTTACCGCCTGAAATAAAGCTATTTTATAACATTCGAAGTAACAAATTTGGTTACTACTACTCTTGACTAACAAATACCCTTGCTTAAGTTATTGTTATTTAATTTATGATTTGTGTTATTTCGAAGTCATAATAGAAATAGCTTCACCAAGTTTCTATAGAAATAGTAATTGAAAACTTCACTTCACTTCAGTAAATATTTAAAATGCTCTAAATTTGCTAAGTATGATTTTATTAAGACACATTCATAAATAAAAAATAAAAGAAATAAAACTTTTGGTTTAAGCTTTATGAAATCTATCAATATTGAATAATCCTGAATCAAATATTTATTTACACACAAAGTTTGCTAAAGAAAAAAACTTCAAATATACATAATTTTTTTTAGTATTATAGAACAAAACAATTTTGCACACAATGAAGTGTCATCAAAATTTAAAACAGACTGTTCGCACATACAGCTTTGTAAATAAAAGTTTTAAAAAATCTTTTGGTATTTTGTAGTACTTTCTTTACATTTAAAACATCTACCAGATAAGTATTCAGAATGTGGGTATGATGGCATTGATTTCAATAATATAATATTATATTATATTCATAATTGTTCGGTTTTACTCACGACAATTTTATTGAATGTACAGGAATGGGTTTGCAACTAGTAGGAAAAATAGTATAAGAGTAACGAGAGTGTAGCTGGATAGTTAAGTATAATAGTAATCACGACAATGTATATACAAAAATTATATGTTTTATACAAGAATCACATCTAGAATTGTGTAATCATAATTATTTATTATCGGAATAAAACTGTTGTATTTTGACGAGTACATCAAATAGTAATTCAAAAACTGCTCATACAACCTCTACTACAAAATTAATTGTAATTTATCTACTGTTCCAAAGATAATAAATTAGAGGTCAAACTGCTAAGTACATTATAAACATCAGACGTAAACTTGCCCTGCAAATTCATATCACGTTCTTAGCCTTCTTTCATACAACTCTAAACGACACACATAATGGAGACTTAGGGTTGCTTTTATTATTCCTAAAACCACAATGCTCTCAGTAGTCTTAAAGTAATAAAACCCTATTGAAACGTACAAGAAGAAAACAAAACATCAAATACTTTATGTTTTACTTTATGACGTTCATTGACCTTCCTAAATGATATAATATAGTTTATTAATGTAAAATTTAAACGAAAGATGCTGTTCGTGTTTGTTGCCGTCCTTTAATCACAACAAAAATAATGTTTTGTCATATTCGACCAATTTAATAAAGGCAAATAGTACTCTTGACATTGTGTTACTCATTTACAGAGACTAACTATAATACTAACGATATTTAACATAATATTCATAAATTAAATTTAAAATTTTTCAAACAATGTTCTTAAAATTGTAATTACATCTATATGATACAAGTGCACGTTTAATAAAAAAGTGACAGGCATATAATTATTAAAAGTAAAAATTAAAAATAAGTGATTGTAATAGGTAGTTTAAATTTAATGTACACCAAAATGGGATCTTTTATTTAGAAGCTGTCAGGGAAAAACACGGATAATTATTAAAGAATTGAAATCATTTTTAAGTTAAAAAGAGTTGTTTTTTATAATGTTTTCTTCTATTCACACGAGTACTATTATTATTTTTTTTAAATTAAACCCGACGTTTCGAGTGTTTTGCAGCAAATATCTCGTCTTACCGCCAACACATTTGCTGTAAAGCATTCGAAACGTCGGGTTTGAATTTAAAAAGTTAATGAACGCGAGTTATATTCGTAAAATACTTTTATTGAAAAGTTAACTTTTTTGTTTTTTTTTTTAATTCTAATATTTAAAAACTAGTATTTATTCATACATTTTTATTTTATTTTTAAGTTATTTTAGTAGAACATGACATTTCAGAGTAATTTAGTAATTTATTTATTCACTACTTTAATAAGTTGTTTGAGATAGGTAATACTTTCAACTGAATTTATTACAATCTTAATATACCTGTGATAATATTATTATTCTAATTTGACTATTTTCAAGATAACACGTTGTGTACATATATATTATTTGGTATTCAAGCAACTCCATTAAATATATTTAAATATGTATAACCAAGGTTAATAAATAATTTATAATTATAAAATGAATTTAAAAAGTATGTTTTTAAATTGTCTAATATCTAGAACTGCCGATCGAATCTTTAATATATATTAATTTTTGTTTACATTTGATAGCAATTTATTTAGAAACTTAATTACAAGTAAAACTAAGAAATACAACTAATAATTTCTTTTAATTTCGTTTAGTTTTTATTGAAATTATTAGTTATGACTAAGTGTTAAACCTATATTAAAAAATATACTGTTATAAAAAAAAGGAATACCAAGAAATAAGCATATCTTGAGTTTAGCTCAGTTATTAGAAAAGGACGTTAGATTTCTCGTAACCTTAACTTTAAATTGACATTTATTACGTCATAAAAACATATGACGTCCATGAGAATTAATTTTTTTTAATGAAATACATTAAAGTTGATTTGAAACCATTTGTTTTGTTGTTAATTTGTATCGTCCTTTGATGTCAGAGACCGTATCTGAGATCAAAGGACAATACAATACAGTAGTCGTCACTCATCAATGTTTGAAATGCGCTTTATTTTCAAAATGTTCGAATGTCTTCTGACATTCTTGTTTTAAAAAGTTATAAAAAAATTATGTTGAAGTAAAAACTTTATAGTCATATAATTTTTACAGATAATCTTAAGTATATATTTGCAATGTAATATGTATATATTTTAAATTATTTGTAATGTTAATATAAAGTATATTAACGTTACAAATAATCTAAAATATGATAAACAGATGGACAAAGGAGTTTTCCGGCTTCGATCGTGAAAATTCGAAAGGTGTTCGGCATAAAATCTCCACTTACTGTTAAACGTGATAAAATAAGCCAATATTTTGCTTTAATATGACATAAATAATAACTATAAAGTTGTATAATTTCTTTCTATAAATAGACTTACTGGAGTTACGGGTCTAATGCAGTAATTTGGGATATGGGTCGAGTCCTGCGATCAACGTCATCAAGTTAATGATAGTGCACTTCAATTAAGGGTTTCCTACCTCTAAGTTATTTGGATACAGTCAAGTGGCTAAATGGTAATCACATTTGATATTCCAATTTCGTTTAATAAGTTTTAACATTTATTTTTACAACCAATCCAAGAAAATTTAATTCTATATAATTAATTCTATGATGTTAATGTTAACAAATTCGTTTAAGACACTGTAATTAAAATCTAGAGACTCTGGATACTGTTTAAATGGAAAATATTGTGTATTATATACTATTATATTGCAATAATATTATGCCTTTCCAACACATAAAATAAATTACTTGAATTTATTATAGTACCAAACTTATTTTTTTCTTTATAAATTTTAAATTTTCTGTTCAATATTCACATTTTTTTAAATAATGTTTAAACAAAAACGAAGTGTTTTAGTTCTTTTCTTTGATTTTTCAATGCTTAAAATTACTACTCTACTTAATTACTAGTTACCATTTACAGCCTTAATGTTAATTTCATCCTAGTAATTTTTATATATGTAACACTAAATTTATCATTCCGTGTAACTACATGGTATCCTAGTTGACAGAGCGACGACGTCGAATTCCCCGAGGAGGCAGGTACAAAAATGTTAATCCTTTTTCTATTCTATTTATTTAATAATAAAATAAATTTAACATGGCTCACATATTTAAAAACAATTTGAAACATTTTATTTTTATTTTAATTTTAATAGCTTTATTTCACACAAGATAAATACAGTACATAAAAGTAAAAGAAAAGATACATAAAAATAGGCGACCTTATCACTAAAGTATACACTGACATAATGACACGTATATACTGACAAAAATTTTAGGATCCCTCAAGTACGTTTTCCCTTACTATATTTATAAACAATATAAGTAATACGGATCCACCCTGTAAAGGCAAAAGTTAAACGAAGCGGTGACTTTGGATTACCGTGTAATACACTGTAACAGTATAACATAAAATAACATTATATATTTCTTTTATAAAATTTTATATTACTATGGCAGTAAAAAGGAAATTTTGACAAAATAGAGGAACGGTACTATAAAACAAATCAATTTTTTTTAACTTCTGTTAAGCTTGGAAGCTCGTGTTTTTATTTAATTAGGGTATAAGGATTTATTATCTAATACAAAGATTTCTTGACGAGTTTAAGAGAAGCTTCTCTTAAATTAATTACTAATTATGCGTGTAATTAAACTTAAAGGTACCATTTTGAACTATTATGCGTGTGATTAAACTAGACTTACTTAATTTAAATTTATATACAGTTTTATATTAAAATTTAACGCCTTCTAGTGTTGTTATAAATAACATTACTTCTTTTTATAGAATGTCACAATAACTAAAACTTTTCATATATGCAATGTTTGAATAAATTTTTATGAATGAACTTTAAGTAACAAACATTAAATATTCAAAATAATTTTATTCAAATCATAATATATAATATATAAATTTTGGGAACACAATTACCTCGGTCTTTATTGTACATAAACTTAACTTTTGATAAATTGGAGCTATATGACTTTTAATTTCAGCTAAACCTAGCTTAGATTTTCTTGACAAAAATTTTGGTTATAAGAAACGGTTCATCGAGTGCTATGATACCACATTTACATACAAAAATACAAATACACGTGTAAAATAACGAAGAACCTCCCGTTAGTGGGAATAAAATTATTATATAATTAATACGGTGAATATGAATGAGACTACCGAATTCAAAATATTAAATAGTGCTTTGCAAAGATAGAATTTGATAAAAATCAATTTGATGAAAATCTTTTTTAAATAACAGAATTTCTTTTGATATTTAATAACTTAAAGAAAAAAGCTTATAACCAGCCAGTTTCAGCTGTTAAAGAGTAATTTTAAATTATTATTTACCTCTCAAGACAGGTACTGTACAACTTGTTAAATGAATATTCATTTCGTAAACTTTCAATCCCTTTCGAATTTGTGGCATAAACGAAGCTGCTTGTTAAACCCACGACAAATTTATTGTTATAGTTTTATAAGAACAAGCTTTAATACACATAAGTATAGTTTTATAGAAATACATGCTTAATAAAATGTTACGTTTGTAAATAAAGAATAGTTATTGCTAATGTTGCTGAATGAAATAATTTTTGTTCATACACTTTATGAACAATATGAAATGACATTTTTATCGTTATGTCTGGGTTTTACGATAACAACCATGTTATTTCCTATATTTGCCAACAACAGATTAAAGACCACGTGCAATATGGAGATTTCACGGAGAATTATATATTTTTATAAAAATAAATATTGTGTTTGGGTAGGCAATTACGTCATATGCAAAGTCAACTAAAATTAAATGAAACTTGGTTATAGCATTGAACTGCGAGGAATATGATAATTTAACTAATTTGTTGTCGCAATGATTTAAAGTATATTATTTTAAATAACTACGAAATACTTTATTATTAATAAAATAATTTATTAATAAATAATTGTATCTAAAAATAAATGTTTGTTAAAAATCATCGATTATCCCCATTGATTCGATAATTTTAAGAAAGTTCTGATTTTAACGAAACCAATAAGAAGAATTAAATATTAACGGGCTTAATGCTTTTAAAGTGTAAAATAACTTCAATCATCTCATTGGTGGTATAAAATGATGTATATATATTTAGATGGCTCTTGAAGGAGATTATTCATTGTAGATATTATGGAAAATGTCACTTACATTTCGTCTACCCGTGAACAAGATTGCTGCTAAGCATTCGAAACGTCGGGTTAAAATTAAAATGTAACCAAATTATAAGCGAATTTTAATCCGTAAAAAATAGTTTTATTTCAAATGTGTACTCGTGAAAATCTAAGAAAATACTATTATCGAAAATTATGTAGTCACATTTTCATACTTTGTATTTCTATTTCATATTTTTTACTCATCATATTTTCTATTTTATATTTTATATCTTAACTTTAATGAAATTTGTGGTAACGTTTTAAAAACAATTTTATCTCATCTATCATAGTACAGATTATAGTTTGTCGAAAAAATTTACATTCACAACCGATTAATTAAATAAATATAGATGACGTCAACGTGACAGAATTAACCATCGACGCGTTGCGGATTTCGCCTCTAAAATCATTTCGAATTCCCATTCCATCATACCTAAGCAGTTTTTTCTCTGCTTTTCTTTAACAACATTAACGTTATACTCTCATTGATTAAATTGTAATAACAGATGTAAGTAAGGTCAGTTCAAAGAGTTAAATAATTTATAATAAAAAAACTGTAAACAGTAATTAGGGTATTTTTTTAATAAATAATAAATTACATAATTTTTATAACAAATTTTTTAAACAAAAAATAATTATATTTAAATCTTCGAAGCTCAAAGTTTATATTATATTTATTTAAAAAGTTCACAATAAATTGTAGAATATTTTAATCTATTCATATCATTACTTTTACTGAAGTCATTAAAACAATTTATTTCAGATATGACATATTTCATAATAGAAATATATTGGGATTTAATCGCGTGTATATTTTTAACAGTTCAGAATTGCACCGAAGGTGGTCATGGGTCGGTTCGTTCGAAACGTCGGTTAAATAAAAAGTATCGTATATCAAAAATATTGTTACAATCGTGAAAGTTTAAAAACAATAGTAGCATATTTCATAACCTAAATTTAACAATAAATTTGATACCGCAACCACGGCGATCGTGCATTTTGTTGGTTAGAAAACGCGAATACACGGTTTTCAGTTATTTTTTAAGCTAAAAAAGTAACTTCTAACAAAACTCTATTCTATTCTATTAATTCTCTTCTGTTCTATTCTAAAAATTCTAACTAAATCTAATAACTTATAAGTTTTGTCATACCGATGCCGCATATTGATACTAATCGTAATACATTGTGAAGGAAATTGTATAATCAAGCCGCGAAAACACGTTAAAATCCTTTCATACACACGAACGTTATACGTTTTTAAAAAGTGTCTAGAAGTACTCTGGACACTTCAAAACAAATATATTAGAGAACTTCTTAATCAGGAAGTAGATAATAAGATATGTTTTTATAATATAATATTATGTTATTTTATGCAGTTATATTAATAGAACATAATATTTTTTTGTTATGTAAGTAACACAAGATGAAAGTATCTTTCTGAATATTTTTATGTCATATGATCCAGACATTAGCCCTCATTGTACGTTTCGCTTGTCACGTATTTATGACTATGACGAACGAAACAAATGAAAAATTAGGTGACAATATCATATTTCTAAATCTCCAGGGCATCTGAAATCTGCGGCAGACGTAATACAATAGACTTTTGGTTTATTATTTTGAAAATATTAAGAATTTTATGAAATGTTATGATATATATTTTTTATTTTTAATTTAAAATTGTATAATATAGTTCAATAAAAGATCATAGGAACAATAAGTTTTAAAGTAACAATAGTTATATAAATATAACATAAGTCTTTAAATTATTTTGGTCTAGCAATTTGCACTGATATTTGTTGAAATGGATTAGGAGTAACAAAGTTCTCTAACACGTTTAAACTTAATTTTCAAAGTTAAGGAATTAAACAAGAAGTTGGGGGGTCGTTCAAAGTCATGAAATAACAATAACTTTTAAGTTCTATAATAGTTATATTATATTTATTTGTGTGAGGGTATTCACAGATAAACATCTCCATATTTCCATTCCATAAATTTTTACACATATGTTAAAGGTTAACTTCTATGTAAACATTTAAAATGTATATCAATGAGGATATGTTTTGTAAAACAAATAAATAGGTTTAATTAATGTTAAATTATAAATAAACTTTAGATTAGTAGATTTATAATGTTTTTAGCTGTTACACTTTGTGATTGATTAAGTTTTGTGAATGATTCGTTGTCACTCGTTTTTTTTTCCGTTGGAAAAACCCGTTACGGGTACCCTGTCGGCCCATGGGGGTGACGGCCGGGGGGTGATGTGGGACTACCCGGCAGCATAGAGGATGCTGCCATATTTAAGGCTACCCACTAAAAAACCAACGGATGCAAACGGATACCGACGGATACAAACCGTGACGCCCCGGCGAGACCCCCCGCATGAGGGTGCCCCGAGCAACGTAGAGCACCCTCCCATCGTAGGCCTATGTTAGGTAAGAGGGGTCACCCTCCCCCCTCACCACGCCCTACAACTGGGGAAGGAAGCGACGGGCGTATTCCCGCCTCCTTCTACCCAGTCTCCCCCTACGGAGCGGATCAGCGGACGAGGCTGACCCCCTGACCCGCTCCGCGGCCTCCTTTGCGGCGATAACTTGCTCGCAGAAGGAGGCCACTGGGACCCAGCACCTTTCACTGTTGACCATCGTGCTGATAACGTGCGGCAGCGAGAGGTCCCTGCTAATCACGTCCATCAGCTCAGTGCGCTGGTGATCCCAGGCGGCGCACACCGCCAAAGTGTGACGAGCCGAATCGACGGACTCGTCACAGTGATGGCCGGAGGGGGTCGCCTCCCTTCGTGCTATCTTGTGCAGATACTTGTACCTATTCTAACTCACGTCTGTTTCAAAACGTACTAAAATATTTATATGCTTACGTCACTGTGTATATATTTTTTGGCTAGTCAAATAAAATAAAATGAATTTTGCTTTTGAACAATTGATTTGATTATTGTCATTGTCGTATAACATAATTCTTTACTCGAGAAGATGTCTAAATAAATAAATTAATAAAAGTATATTATATGAATTTAAAAACAAAAACCATTGTTTGTTTTCCGTTTTACTAACATTTTTTACTTGATTTTTATGTTGAATGATAGAAATTATGATAACGCCTACACTCGATATAAGTAAATTGTACGTGCCGTATACTGATCAATATCATTCATAATGTCGTCGATAATATTCAATGACGTTATAAATTTGGAATTTCATCATTTATATTTTTGTGATCACAAAGACGGAGAGAGAATAAAGACCAGTTTTGCCTTTAAAAATCTTAATAAACTTAAAAGATATTCGTCTTATTTGTTAGGTAAAAAAATTATTGAATTGTTCGAGCCTCAGCGCACGTCGTTATGATATTTTTCAATACCTCTTTGTAGAATGAACTACATTACAATTGTAAGATAAGAAATTGTAATAAATTTAGTACATCCATTGCTTACCACAATATAAGGTTTATTTACGATTTTGAAAATATCAAATAGGATTTTGTAGATAAAAGGTAGAGAGAGAGAATGCAAGCGAGAAAGAAAGTCACGTCGAAGGGCATAACGCTTTTAAATCTAACATTTACTATCACTCAACTCTTACCGCAACTACTTTAAAAGCGTTCCAAAGAAATCACACATTTTCAAACAAAATAATTATTTTATATTTAATATGAGAAATAAAAGACATTTTCAAAATATTAAGATATCCGTGATGGTTGTTATGAAGAATTTTAACAAATTATTCAATCTCCTTTACAAGAAAATAAAAATGCTTTTACTTGAACTTACATAAACAATCGCCGTCCACATGTAGCGCTCCTAAAAAACCGGACTCCGCGACGTGAGGTGATGTGATGTGATGTCGGCGACTAGTTTTACTCTTTAAAGTGTAACTTTTACTTTTGTAAGTACAAAACTTACCTAAATAGTGATAAAATCTGATCGGTGGCTGAAAATGAGGACTCTTCTAAGCGAGTCTTACTTACATTTAACTCTTATTAAGAATTATCTAATTGTGCCGTTTGCATCAGAAATCGTGTCAAGTATTTAAAACAAAAGGTGTAAAGTCCAAAACACTTGTAAAACTACATCGTGGAAAAGTAAAAATATTCTAAAATGCTATACGGCGTTTCAGGAGACCCTGTTGAAAGACAATATTTATATAAAATGTGAAAGAGAGATTTGTTTCCATTACACATTATACTTCACGATCTGATCGAATTTAGTTTTATCTTTCGGTGTTACGAGAAATTGTGTCAAATTCGATCTTCAGAGTGTATGTTTGTGGCAGATAAGACTAACAATATTCTCTATTCACCATTACATTATTTTTGCTTCGTAAATCAGTGATATTCTAGTTGAATTATTTATAGTAGCTTTGTAGCTCGTTTTAATGATTTAGTTATTAAATATAAAAGAGATAACACTTATAATTTATATTAAGTATACAGTCTTGGTATAAGCACTGGGTTACGAGAGGTACAACATATGTAATATGTTCAAGATTAGTAAAATGTGGAATGAACTTCCTTCGGCGGCACGCTCGTTGGCCCTCGTCTTCCATAAAAAAAAACAGAATCAAGCGGTGGACAGGACCAGCAGGACGACGTGCCATAAATTCACCTTAAAGGAAAACTTCTTAAAGGGGATAAATGCCTCGAAAGCGGTCAATAGCTTACTACAACTTCAATAGTTGAAATAGGATAAATAGAAATATTGTTCTTACAAACTTTGAAACCGTCCGAGAAGTACCGTATTAGGAATTATATTTATTAGATAGTATTAAATAAGCCCTGCAATTAGGAATACGAATAATAATAAAGTTTTTAAAGCGATAATAAAAATACTAGAATATACACCTAAGGCTAATTATAAAATGATAGTTGGAAGTGCTTTTGATAGAATAGACTTGAAAAGGTCGCGCGCGAAAATGAATTGAAAATTTGCAAATAAGCAATCGGTTTTGCAACATTGCACATAAAACGTCAAACCACATGTGTGTAAATTAGAAATAAAGATCTGAAGAAATAATTAATACAATCATTTAAAAACTTTACACTAATTATCTTTGAGAAGGAACAGATGTATATTAGAAGTAGATTTCAAATTGATATATTAATAGAAATATCTATAAAACAATGTAGGCTGCATCTATTCTTCTAAAACGCATGACAACTACTTTCAAATGACATTCCTTTAGTATTCTACCAAAAATTAATAACTCGAATGAAACACTAATAAAGAGTTACAAAATAGTATTTATTTTCTGTTACATTTTAAGGAAATTACAAGTACCCTCAAGCTGGCAACATTTAATTTCTAAAACATTACAGAAATGGTACATACTAATTATGTATTTTTAATAAGCTGTCAATAAATTACTAAATAGCCTGAAATCTTTAAATTTGATTGACAGTAAAAAATAAAATATATAACTAAAATATTTAAATGATTATAGAAATTAAATTTCTATGTCTATAAAAAGATATGTTATTGTCCATTAAAAAACTGTTTAGTTTAGTTGCATAGATAGATTAAGGTACTGTTTTACTCTATTTTATCATAGTAATAGTTATGATTCTAATTTTACTAATATTCTCATTATAATGCCCAGTGAAGATATAATAAGAAAATATACATATATATTTACCATGAGAGCTTGTATTCAGATTGAGGTGTCAATTATGTCACCACTTTCATTTATCTTCTAGACACCAATTAAGCCAAATCTGCTACAACGATACCTTACTTCAATTTATCTTTTAAATACCCTTCAAAAGTAAAAACGACAGATGAGGGATAACAACGACTGCGCTGCCTTTATAAATTGAACGATAAAGGCAACGCAGTCAACCATGATTTATTAAAATTTCTATTTTTAATAAACACATAAGAAATTATTTTATGTAGCCAACAAAGATTATTCTTTCTCTTAGATCTATTTAAATGTATTAAAGTAATGCTTGCTATTAATATATTTCTTTAGTGACTTGATCTCATATAATATTAATTTTAATCCAACTATAAAATATTCATAGATACGGAAACTCTTTCACATTGACATATTTCCAGATCCACTACAATTGGAAAATATCTAGGAACGGTGAGAATTCTTTTACCTTGTTTATTTTGCTCACGTCTTTACTTCATTCATTCAGCTTTAATGGTACAGATAACATATACTTACCGCGCACTCTACTCCACTGCATCTAACGTAAAAATCCTTTCTCAGTAGTGTCTAAAGGATAACATACTAACATCTACATATACGACCAAAACTATGTATAAAATATTGTGCGACATAATTTTGATTATTTTTAATGTGTTTTTCATTAATTTTTATATTATTTTTTAATAATAATATAAAAATGTAATTTATAGACTCACAAAATATTTCATTTTAGAAAATTATTTGATGATGAAAAATATATATATCAGGAAAAAAAAGAATGAATACTTACTCAATACATTTTAATGGTTCAAAAATATAATGGTAATAATTATTTCTTAAAAATGAATTCTTTCGCTGAAACTAATATTATTTTAAGAATGAAGTTATCATATTTAATTTAATTTAGTAGTGAACCAACATAAACAATATCAATATTCTAATGGAATTTACATTATGAAGACATGGACTTTTTTAATATGATTACATGTTTTATAATAAAGGGTAAATTTGTAGCTCTGTGAATATAATGTAGTGAATTAGGAATATAATAACAATAAATAATAAAACATGACGAGTAAAAAGGTTATAATTGATACATTCATGAGGATTACTTGTCATTATGTTGTTTTTTTTAAAGAAGAGTGTATCAACTTAATTTACCTGTGTTTTTACATTCCATTTTAGAGATGCCGCTAGTTTCTATAAAAAGTTCATCAGTCGTTGGAAACTGTATTTTACAACATTACTATTCTTTTACCTTTTAAGTTGATATATATATTATTATTGCCTATTATCCTTACTGTATTTTATTCTTTTTCTTTAAACTTATAGTGATAAGTTTTTTACTTTATTTACTTCACATGTTTGCTTAATGTATTCCTGAAACCTTTCAAATTCAATTGTCTACTTATTATTTACATGTAAAACTTTTTACATTTTTTATTTATTTTCGTTTATGTCACATTTTATTTGTTAGTTTTATTATTTTAAGAGAATATTAAATAATTCTTAAGAAAAAAAAAAACAATTTTAAATATAAAAGTTTCATATAAAAGTTGCAGCTGACGAGTTCACATGCTCTACCAGCGCAATTCAGTTAGTTTTGGAGCTAGCTTGCCGTCTCCGGCTTGCCCGCGCTCGACCAGCGCTTTCCTGGAGGCCATCTCTTCCAGATTTCTTGCCTTGCCTTCGGCCTTGAACACGTACTACTTTCGTGGACCGAAGCTTTTATCTCAGCGCTACCGCAACTTACGTCTTTAAATTATAATCTTTCCTATTTTTATTTCTATGCCGGTTATTTTGGTGTTTTTTTCAAAGTCAACTCAAGAACTTTAAGTAGCTTATCATTTTTATTTGCCGTTTCTTCTTAACACCAGATTGTTTTTCTTTAATTGATTTAATTTGTAAGAGTGGGCACCTTTCAAATCTTATGCCGATGAGATTGGGGCATTATTATACAATTTTCAAACCTGTTGTTAAATATTATTTTGAATTTTCAAGAAAATTGTAGATAATCAGGAAAAGAAACAATACTTTATATGCCTAATACATTTCTATGAAGTCTTTTATATAATTCTTTGTAGAATATTGTTACATGGCTAATTATATGAGTTAATATGTTTTAAGCACTAAAAATAAAATAATACATCAAAAATGCGAATGTACTGAGGATAATTTTCTTTATTTGAGTACTAAACGAGTTTATCCTATCAAAATCCAGTATTACGTTAAATACAATATATTATTTTATATCAAAAACAATGCAATTTCCAGCAAAGCTTGCTGACGGAAACTGAATTTTACACGTTGAAAATTTTTAAGATTATTTTGCGAAATTGCAATTTCTATGGCGTGATTATGTAAAATGTTTAAAAATAACAATTTAATATGCAAATATCCATTAATCTGAGTAAATTACTCACATTATTCATTATAGACGTACACGATCAAAACATTTTCAAAGTATTATCAGTCTATAAGTATTATTATTATTATAAACAGGTAAGTATTTTTATCAATAATTATATCTCAATAATTGATTGTTGAGTGTTTATAAAGCGATAATGAGAAGTCCTCAGTCATGAAATCGATTTCGCCTCAATAATACCACCCGTGAAACTTCAAAAAACTTATCGATAATGTCCACATTCACAAGAATCATTGCAATTTTAATCCAATTTGAGCTTTACCGAAACTTTTTGAGCTTTATCGAAACTCGACACGGCACGCATTGTGAGAAGGTTCCTTTCCCTGGAGTCCTAACCATCGGAAGCTTGGTCCCTATGCTCGATGCAGGTGGGCCTCTATTTTTTATATTTTTTATTTTTATTATTTCTTTTTTTTACATATGTATTTAAAAATGTAATAAATAAATGATGATAAAAATAATAAAAAATACAATAAGAAGACATTCTAAAAGTAGTTGATTTAATAATTTGAACAACAGGCATTAAACGGAAAACACTAGAAACTACAGACTCTCAATATCAACAATTTCCTATATATTAGTCTACAAAAATCATTGATTTTAGACACAGGTTCTATAGTTCGCCGCTTTTTAAAGCCTTCTTCTTAAATTACTAACTTGAACAGCTAACAACACTAATTTAAAGACCTATGGGTCTTATACACTTGGTTAATATAATTTACTAAAACCGGCAATAAGTCTAGAGACGTATTATTATAATAATAATTATAAGAAATTTTCATTTTTCTTAATCAGAAAGTTCATTACGGCTTGTTGTTTAATAATTTTCATATCATACATTGCATAATACACAAGTATACACCACTTATGACTTATATTTATTCTATATTTCATCTTTTGATCAACATTTGTTATTTAAAATATGAATGGTGTAACTGAGTACTCTCTATCAATAAAGATGATAAGAATCAATTATAACTCCAATAAAAATCAGGTTTCAAAGGAGGAATATCACAATTTATCAAACAACGATGGATTCTTTAATTTCAAGAATTAATCATAGTCAACAAAGAACATACATTTTATAATTAAATTAGATACATCATGAATGTATTATTAAAATTAAGTTAAATTTATAGTTGTCATAATAATAAACAGTGCAATCAACACAAAGTTGTATAATCTTTACATAAATATTGCTTACAAGGCGACACGAGTTATAATTGTTCCAAAACTTTGAACAACCCTCGATCCTATTGTTTAATCTCTTCACTTTGCAAATTAATTTAAACCACGCCACTAGAAAGCTCCGTCAAAATCTTCTAAAAAGAAAAAATGTTTATTTCCAAACTATCAAGTTTTGTTTCGTTTCAAACCTTTTCTTTTTTATTTCTTTCACGTGTATTATATAATTACTAACTTATTGAATTACTAACAAAGATGTGATTTATGTTTAGAAATAAGTAACTCTTCAAAAAGTGATATATATGCAATGTAAAGACTTTGTTTTTAATAAGCCTAAATTAGAGTTGTGAAACACATTATTCGGTTATTTCAATATGTCTTTCAGTGTTAAGTACCTTATCTTTATTATATTTTATTTCACTATCAGGATCAGTAAATTTTAAACAATATTTTTCCCCAAAAGATCCCTACCAACTTTCGGACTGCTCATTTATTCTATAAATATTTTTATTTATTGTATAGTCTTTTGATTATACAATAAATATTCATAACATTAACGTTATGCATTTGTATTTTTTCTTGATATAAAAAGTGCATTGCATAAACAATAATGAATAAAAAAATATCTACTTGTTTGTTAAATCGGTTTTTATTTTTCTAAAATTAATTTATACGTAATTTTTCATTGCCCAAATTATACAAGAGAGGTTGCTGTTTTAAACTTGGTAAGTACAAAATATTAAATTAACACAATACAAATTAGCTTAATTTTATTGTGGTTAAATAATATTTTACACACATATATTTCAGTAAGGTACATCTAGGTTAAAATATTAATATATGAGATTTCGCTTTTATTAGAAATAGAATCTCCGGAAGACTCCTCATAAAATTTTACGCCAGATGTTACCCTAATCTAATAAAGTAAATATATTGTAATATATATTTCTAAGTATTTACGTAAATTTATAAGCTATGAAACAACTTAATTAACTATGAATGATTTAAAAACTTTTTTTATATTCTAGGTTTACATTCTTAACAAATTTCAAAACACATATTATACAGAGTTTTTGCAACAAAAATTGTACAAAAGTTTCCATGTATTTGTATCATACATCTATTACTGATAACAAATTTATGAATAAGCCTGCTCTTTATATTTATTTTTTATCTATATCTTTTTCAAATGTAATTTCATAAAAAAAGGTGTGTTTGCAAATCATATATGAAACTTTTGATAAAGTAGCCTACCAAAGAAATAAATATGAGGTATTAGGAGTATTAAGATAATTATAAGTTTTATTTTAATATTTTGATTTTGATTAACAATTATTTTATATTCATAGAAGTAAAATATTAAATAATTATTTTATATAAGTAGAATATTATTATTTTATATTAGTAGAAGTAAAATATTACATTATTAATTGGTATTCATAATACGTTCTGTCGTTGGCTAATGCCCGGTCCAGAGGGAGTCGGTGGTGAGGGTTCGTACCCGACTCATAGCTGACTGGGGAGGCGTCTGCTTTTTGGTTGGGCTCTATCTTCTTTCCTTTGGCTTTTGATTTGGTGTTTGAGGGTTTTAGGTGAACTGAGTACGTGGGCCATTTTTTTATTGAAATTGTTGCTTGGACGTATATAAATTTCACTTTTTGTAAAATATTTTTTTTACATGAAGTGAGTTAGAGAAAAACTTATCTTAAATTTTCAATTGTCTGAAATGTACGTACTACAAAATCACCAAGTACTAACTTTATAAATAGTAAAAAACAACTATATGCAGAAATTATTATAGGTAACCGCAAGACTATAAAATAACATTTTGCTAGTTTGGTATGTATATAAAAATGATAATAAAAAAATTATGGTGAACATCGCCATTAAAACATAGAAAAATAATATTTAAAAATAAAAATAGAAAATGACGACAGTTTTCTAAAGTATTCCATAACTGGGTTGATGTTATACCTTTTAGTTACATCGGCTTGCAGGGAATCTCTTTGATACTGCCGGCTTAAAAAATAAATTCAAACGCAGATCTGTATACACTCTGAAAATATCTTATTACAAAAATGCTTATAATTTTTTTCTTCTGTCATAATAAAAAAAAAAAATGTACTGTAGTGAGTTATAAGAGAAAATAAAAATACAATAGAACCTGGAGTTTAAGAAATCCTGATTTACAAAATAAGCTTCTTTGACCTCTTAAGTTTAATTGATTTTTCTAAAACCCACGTATGTTTTTGAATAAAATTTTTGTCGTTTGACTTCGCTTATAGAGGTCAATACAACTGCATTGTTTTTTTAAAGAATTGTCTACACCATCTTAATAGATAGAAATAGTAACTTAAAATGCTTTTAAACCCACCCTACCTAAAGATTGAGATCCATCACGTGTCGCGTAAACTTAATACCCTATAAAGTCAGATTAATGAAAGTCAGCCTTCGCGATCTCAACCAAGCCGCAAGTACACTATTGTGACCTGACACTTGGATGGGTTGTGGTTTTGCTGATTCTCTATTTGATTACATGATGAGTTGGAGACGAGACGAATTACTAAGACTTTCTATAAAAGCAAACACGTTCGCAGATTTGATTTCCTTATTAAGGATTGATTTAACATGAAACTTTTATATATACTTAAGAATTTTTGATATTATTGGACATTTTCATCCAATAATTTACGTTTGATCCCGGCTAACAGTTACACGGAGGCCCCACAGAAATGATTTCAAATTTATGTATGTATATATTTGTTTAAGACACTGAGAAAGATCAAGGACTCCTTTTTTGCTAATATAAAATAAACAAATATTTTATTTTGATAATTTTAGCTAAGTTAAACTTATCAGCTTGTAAAAATATTCGTTAAACAGATTAGGTTTAATAAAAAAAAATCAAATTTATCAACCTAAATTATATTGAATAATAAGTTTATTCCTAGAATTAAAATAAAAAAAAAACCTAGAATTAAACTAATAAAAAGTGTTTACCTTATAAATAATAGTTGGCTACACAAATTGTGTTTTACAATCGGATACAAAAGTGTCGTTCAAATAAAACAGGTTTATATGTTGTTATGTTGTTATTTAAATTATTACAGCCATCCATTCCATACATAAAAAATAATATATCTTCTAATGACGTGCTAAATAAAATTATATAAAAATATTTGGTGTTAGTTTTTAAAGTTTAATGCTAATATAATATGTATGTTACTACAATATATATCAGTATTTATTATTTTATAGTATTAACAAACCTTAATACAAATTCAGAGACTACTAACAACTCAAGGTGGAGTTTACGTCACAATCAAAACTTTAGAATTTCACTAAAATTGCCTTGGTTTTCTTTGTAGGGGTAGCGCAACCTGTATTTGACTTATATGTTGTTTTCTTCTACTTGATCTTTCAAATTTTAAGAAATTGTTAATTTGTTTTTTATTTATCATATCTTATATTTATAACTTCTTAGATTTAAAAAGCCTACATTTTGTACAGATGTTTCTTTGTCATTAAAAAAAGAATTTGAGATATTCCAAAATAGATTATTAATAATGTATTGTTATCAACTTCGGTCCGGTATATATACCTCCACTTCATAATTAGAATATAAGAAATTGTGGAGTGCTTATAAAAATCAATGTAGAGGGTAGATCGAGTGTGTTGTCTTGCAACAGTCGCTTTGCAGTTGCGTTGCAGTACAGAACAAGTGGAAACGCTGTTCGATTACCGTGAATAAATACGTGAAAGTTAATAACTGTTTTCTTTGTTTGACGTCATCCTGACTGTACGTCCTTTTATTATATATATATGTATAATCATACTAAATCATGTCTACTATTATCATTTATACATTAAATTATGAACAGAATGAAATGTTTATAGGAAAAACATATATAGGATAGATATATTTTTAAATCTGTGGAATTTTTGAAAACAAAATTATTTAAAAAACTGAAAATTAAAATATTATACTATTTAAATTAATATATCAATTCTTGTTTGTTATTTTTTTTTTTGTAAATCAATTAAAATTAATATAGATCTGTGCCTTGATAAGATTAATTTTTTTCGTTTCTGTGATAATAACATTCTCTTGTTTTAAGATCTGACATAATATTTAACCTTTACCTGCTGTTTGTGAATAATTAAAACCGAGACAAATACTATATAGGATATTATACTAATAACATTTGTTCATTAAGTGTTGTCATATATATTCATCACTGGAGCCCTGTCGAGATTGAGGTGTCAATTACGTCATAACTCACTACCTCGCTATCCATCACCTAGACGCCAATTAAGCCGATTTTTGCAACAATAATAAAATATTACAATTTATCATTTTATACCTCTTTATAAATTAAATGTCCAGTAAGGAACTGTTACTTTAAATTAATTAATCTTAATTGCTAGTTATTTTATTATAAAATAACATTTAATAAGAATATGTTATGATTGGGTTTGTTATGTAGTCAATTATAATTAATTAACTGCAAAATCAAATAGTAGAAATTATAATTATAAAAAAAATATTTAAAAAAAAGCATAACTTTTATAACCTTTGTAGGTATTTTAGTGAACATATAAAATATATATATATATATAAGTAGTAAGCAAAAAAAACCCTCACTTACATATATACATAATGCCTAACTTTTTGAAGATGAATATCCTGTTTTTGCTTTCGCATTTTCACGTTGAGATTTGCATTGTTGGGAAGGAGAGCTGCAAACAGGCCTCGCTTCTCCACGGCTTCTTTATTATTCGTTTAACCCCCCCCCCAATCCTACAAACAAAAGCTTTTAGGATTCATAGCCGCAACATAAACAATAATATAATTTTGACAATAATTCTTGAATTTCAAAAAGGCGTTGGTATAGCCTACATTTTTTAAAAGTATAGCAAGCATTTATTACTATTAAAATGGAACACCATAGTTGGTATTATAAAATAATATTATCCTAAAGAGTCTCGAAATGCCGTTAACTAATTCCTTATTCACTACAGTTTATTAAATTGCTACAGTCGCAGTACATTCTCTTATAATATAAAATGTGAGTTGTGTTATTTAAAGATATTTAATTATTGTTCTTTTTGGGGTTGTATATTGTTTTATAGAGCAATACTAACATTTTATATACTAGTAGATAAATTTTATGATAGCCTCTTTAGTTATACATTTTAAAAACTAAAGTGTTTGTTATATATCATGTTTACCTGTGTTATAAGACAACGAAGAAGATTCCTCATAAAATTGTACGATACTCATAAATGGTTTAAGTTACTAGATAAAATGCATTCTATACAAATATTGTTAGTTCCGTGATTGTAAGCAAATATT
The DNA here is from genome assembly GCA_959347395.1 of Mechanitis mazaeus. Lineage (NCBI taxonomy): Eukaryota > Metazoa > Arthropoda > Insecta > Lepidoptera > Nymphalidae > Mechanitis > Mechanitis mazaeus. The sequence goes on from OY365750.1 coordinate 12,805,982, forward strand.
ATAATGAACAAAATATATATTTGTTCACATCAACTTGTATACTTACTATAAAATAATTCAAACAGAAAGAATATAACTTTTTTTTTATTTCCGTTAGATATGCATATGTTTAATAATGCTCAAGAAACTTTAAAATGACAATATTTTTGCAGCAAATGCTATACGGCGTGGATAATTATTAAAATAAAATATAGTTATTGGTCCTAGTAAGATTATCAAAATTGGAATATCATCAAGTTAATATTATATAAAATCATATAAAAATCCATCTAGGTTTATGAAGACAACGAAAACAAGATAAAATGAATATTTAACGAGTGCTCTAATAACATCTGATGAAAATCAATAATGTTACACGATGTATTCCATATATTCCTGTAAAAGATTTTATTAATGTAGGCTTTGAATTAGCAATTGGAACGGTCGCATCCTTTACATCTGTCAGATATTCAAATGTAGCAGGTAATTGTAATTGTAAACCTGAATTAATTATTTATGCCATAGCGCAAAGAACCTTAATCGAGACCTAAAAATTTATATTATTTATTTGTATTTATATTTTTTCATATGTTTTTAATACTTTGAAAATTTTAAGGCTTTCGATTAAATCGCTAACAACTAAATAGAGAACAAGTACAATTGATTTTACCATTACATCTGTTATTTATAAGCATATTTATATATAATAGACTTAATTTTCTAATTTAAAAAATCTAAAAAGGTTTATACCAGTATTTTTAGAGCGTTATTTATAATTTATATAATCTAAAAAGTTTTGAGAAGAGATTATGTTATTTTAAAGTGAATAATAATTGGTTTAATGTAGCAGCTGCAACTAATTTTACATTTACAACTAATTAAATGTAAACATGTTTTATATTCCACTAATAATCACACAGATATCATATATATAACATTATATTTCTATACATTTTAATAATTAAGGAACACCGTTTAGATAAAAAATAATTATTTTAAAATTACCGTTAATCAAAATACTCAACACTATTCAAATACGAACATTAATCATATGAAAAGTTAATGTTTTAGGATGTTTACAAACTTGATAATAAAAAATCAATTTCCAATAACAGCTCATATGAAAAAATTAATTCAATTGTCTAACTACTATTAAAGCAAAAAAAAACATTATTAACAATATATAAAATAAATAAATTATGCCCAGTACCTCATAGTACAGGTTATCCCATAACCCTGAAACGCAGATATATAGACTTATAATATAAAGTATAGACACAAAATAACGCAGATTAATTTTTTTTTTATTTATAACAGTTTAATTAAAAATATATTTCTTAAAAGAATTGTATTCTGAAGATATTATCTTTTATGAAGAGGAGATCATTAATTAGGACAATTTTCTTGCTACATATAATATTTCAGTTTATTAATAAAATCCGATAAGGGATTTTCAGCATCTTTTATTATAATCAATATAATATTATAATGGCTCTCTTTATAGAGATAAGCTTATCTTTGTTATTACATATATTATTTTTATTTTGTAACTACTTGTGATGATGCTTCAACTAAATTTTAAAAAGTAATAATAATTTTGTAGCCTTGAACTTTAAAAATTATATATTATTTATTAAATTCAATGTTTAATATTTTTTTAACTAATATATGTAATAAAAGGAAAAAATAAAAAATCGCAAGTAATAAATATATAAAATAATATCTTTGAAATGTTATCTTGTAATGTGAAATAAGATAAAAACTAAAAAGGTTTCAAAAAGGTTGTAAAGAAGGTAGTAAGTTTGAATAAAAATTTAAACCTATTTAACATGAAGATATGTAACTATTCATCGCCTGATACTGATTAAAAAATGTAAGTATAATTTATCTCAAATAAGAAAACAAATCATTACTAACAATTTTAGATTGTAATTGCTGATAATAAAATTTCTAAAATATCTACCAACTTTAATAAATTTATGCGACTTTTAAAATAGGTTTTTAGAAAGAAATTTTAAATTAATGAAAATTAAATATTACATTAAAGTCACATGTAAGATGTTAATACAAGTTTTTTATGATAAAAAGAAAAAAGCTTTACACGAGAGTCCAACTTTGTCCACTTTACAAATAAACAAGTAACACCGACAAAAGCCATAACGATCGTACTTTGAGCACATAAAATGTTAGGGACCGCTTACACGATGTAGCAGACATATAGTTCTCAAGTATATTCTTGAGACTTTCTTATGTGACCCTCATTAATTTTTTCAGTAAATCCTCTCAATGATAATATAATACTTATATCATCAACGATAACGAAACGTGCTAACTTATGAAATATGATAACTTCTTCATAAGACGAATATTAAATTAGGGTAGGGCTAGGGTATGTAATATGTTTGCGTGCTGTGGAATAATATACATAAATACAGTTGTAATATAAGCGAATAATTCCATATTCGTTATTGCATTTGTTGCGTAGATAACTTCATGTTATTTTTGTGGTGGGGAGGCAATCCAGAAAATAACAAGGCGACATTGTAAATTAAGAAGTGAGATAGTCGTGTGTTTGCTGGAGCCTGGATCGTGGAGCTGCTGGAGCCTGGAGCTGCATCTGTCGAATACGATAGATTTACAAAACAATAAAAAGTGATTAATATTTTTTGTTGTTATTATGAATCAAGATAAGAAACATGAACAAAGAGACGTCAGTGATGCCTGATGTCACCATTTCTTTGAACAGACTACCAGCTTCTGATTTGATATATATTTTTTTCTATATCATCTGGTAAATTTAAAAATTATGAAGTGTTATAAATATGATATTAATTTATTTGTTAGTCTAAATTAAATTTATTGAAGAAATAAAAAATTGAAGTTAGAATTTTAAATTGATTAAATTAATAAAGTTGTTAAAATACATTTTAATTTTACTCGTAATTAAACTTTTTATCTATTTTAACAGTTTTTATTGTCATATTAAGATAATATTCTGCTTATTCTTGTACGTATGTATGTAAAGTCTACTTGAACATTAAACACCTTATTGAAAATTTTATGAATAAGAATTTTGTTAATTTAATTCATGGTATGATGTTGAGTCGAAAATGTAGTCTTACTTTAAGACTTGTTAATAATTAATTAATGCTTTAATTATAATACACACCTGGCTTAAAATATTAATGCATAGGATTTAGCCGTGCTTGTTGTAAAATTAGGTGTTGTGGAAGATTCTAAACCAAATTTTAAGCCAGATGGACTGGGATGTAATGAAGTAAATATAATTGAAAATTATAAAACATATCTAAGAACTTGTTTCAATATAAAAAATGTTTTGTTTTATAACTTAATCAAAGCCCTGCAATATATACAAACTGTTGTTTTTTTAGCCTTGTAATATATACAAACTGTTGTTTTTTTAGCCTTGTAATATATACAAACTGTTGTTTTTTTAGCCTTGTAATATATACAAACTGTTGTTTTTTTAGCCTTGTAATATATACAAACTTTTGTTTTTTTAGCCTTGTAATATATACAAACTTCCTTGACACTGTATGGTAAATGTGATTGTTGCAAGTACCGACATGTATATGTGATATTATGTACTAGATTTGAATGTAAAATAAGATATAAATGAAAAAGAGTAATATTTTTTAAATGGGCTAAAGTCAAAAGATGTGCGAACATTAATAAATTCCCTGAAATTTTTTAAAAAATGCCATACAAATAATATTATCCATAGTTATGTTAAAAAGTTATTATTTTTATGTATATTACAATATTAATAAAATCGTGTTTTTTTAAGTAAACCCTGTGCTAAAGAAAACAAATTAAAATTAGATATATTTAGCAAAATAAATAGCAAATAATGGATTCCGCGACTCAGCGTGGGATCTGCAATACAACAGCTTCACAGGGAAAGGGTTCTGTTAACGCCAGTTACAATAAATTCAATATAATGAAAATTTAAAAATAATTTGAATCCTAGACGAGAAGTTTATTACATATAAACATACGTTTAATTAAAAATAATATTGAAATTTAAAACATAAATATATTTTTTAACTTCCTGGTCAAGGAAATTATGTAATCATTAAAATTTTCTGTAATATCTATACATTTAGAGGTCTCACGTCATTCGAAGAAACAATATTATATCGAAATTAATAATTTAAATACTTTGTTCATTCAATTTCATTCCAGAACAATTTAACGTTATTACGGAATAATATCAGTAAGTGATAAATATTATTTGAATTATTTGCCATGCAGCAGTAATTAAGATAATATTGTTTTAATGATTTTCGATCATATAGAAATAAATAGATTTTACGTAAATTATGTAAATATTTCTGCAGATATTTAATAATATTATAAAAGTGTATGTAATGTCAGTTAAGTACTTATTCTTACTGCTAAGAAATATTTCCACCACAATGCTGCAATATACTTAGTAATATATTTTGTAAATTGTAACATAATTTAAATTTTCTGTAGTTACTTAAAACAGCTTGAACTTTAACATCATTGTATTTTTTTAAAAAGATTATTTCCTTCTTAATTTCAGGAGTTTCGTGGATGTTTTGAATACAGTGCATGGGACAAGCGAATAGTTAACCTGTTGTAATAACTTGTATGTTTAAACAATAAATTCAGTAAGTTATGGGTTAATATAAAAACAAATAAGAAAATAAAAAACACACTTACATCTCGTCTACCCGTGAACACGATTACTGCAAAGTATTCGAAAATCAAAATGTAACCAAATTGTACGCTAGTTTCAATCCGTAAAAATAGTTTTATTTCAAATAAGAAAAATTTAACGTAGTCTTATTATTAACTTATTACATTAGCTACAGTTAGAAAGTAAAAAAATCGCAAACCAGTTTAAACCTAATTTATAATTAATTAAAAAGAATTACAATTATCAACTTATTAATTTACACAATATTACTGTAATACCTTTTTTTTTTAAACCCGTTACGGGTACCCCGTCGGCCCAGGGGGTGACGGCCGGGGGGTGATGTGGGACTACCCGGCAGCATAGAGGATGCTGCCATTTTTAAGGCTACCCATTAAAAAACCAACGGTTGCCCTCTGCGCCGTAATGGGACTTCACGGGATCGCGTTAGCACTCTACTCTGCTTAAGTTCAAACATTAATTATATGTTTTAAGTATGTATATATTATTCCATAATTGCAGTTCTGCATTCCGTGGTGATGACGTAATATAGATTTTGTTTACATTTCCTTGTAATATAGAGGAATAATCAACGAATTTGTTTATTACGCCCTTAACGTTAATTTTAATTAATTTTGAATAATAATATTGTTTTCATTTTAATTTTTAATTTTATCACCTATAACCGCTACATATGTTAAAAATATAAATATTTCATTTTTTTTTTATTTATTAATCGTTTTATTTAATTATTAAAATGATGAAATTAGTTTTTATGTCTAAAGGTCATCGTAGGCTGAATAAAATAAAAATAACTTAAACACTTTTTGAGAATAAAATTAAAATTAACTGCTTACATGACCTTAAACTTTTGTGCCAAGGTATGAAGACAAAATGAGAAATAAATCCCAGTAACCCGCAGTAGACGGAGTTGATGGAGAGAGCTGAGAATCCATCACGCGTGGCTTACGTCGCTAGTGTGGTAAACTTAATCCCTTATCAAATCCAGATTAATTAAGCTAAACCCGACCGCGATCTCATCGAAGCCGCAGGTAAAACCGTAAGCCGCAGTTGTAACCCGACACTTGGTGGTCTGTTGTGATAGTGCCATTGTATATACTTACACTATAATTAGAAAGGCTATCTAATTAACATGATATATTGTTTTTTATGCAAACAGTGACTTTGGCAGAACTAATTTCTTTTCAGTTTTACTTATTTAAGTTAATCATAAAATGTTTTATTAATTTAAGTAAATCATAAAATGAATTATCTATTTTATTTGTTTCAGAGATAATAAGAATATTTTAATAATAAAACGAAATTTATGTTTTTTAAAGATGTGTTTTTTTCGGCAACGTTCCGCGCACTTAACGTATTTTACGGTTAATATAACCGTCCTATAAGAAGAAATATTCGTTGTTTTGTAGATAAAATTGATTCAATTTACAATAAATTTTACACCCGTATTAGGCCAAAAAACAAAATACAAAAACATGATAAGAATCTTCAAGGAAAAGATTACACCTTTATTAAACTACAATCGAAGATTTGTACATCCTTTCAAATCAAACTATCCCAGGAGTTGAAGACAATACGAATGGTGATTTCTCTGCATTGGTCCTAAAGTTCTCTTAACACTTTTTTTTTTACCAAACTGGCCGCTGCTACACAGAATGTACTCGAAATGATATGTAACATACCTGCTGACGTTTCTGGTGTTACCCTATTCTTTGTTTTCCATTTTTGTTATCTACGTTAAATGTAACGCTATAGTGCATGCCAAAAAAATTTGGAATTCTCTCAGAAAAACCGTCGGTACCTCAAGCCGGAACACTTACCCACTCTGTATTGCCACAAAGGTTCGGCCGTTCATAAATCGCATCTTTGAGATGGATTAGTAAAATACCAGGAGTAAAACCACCCTAACTAAAAATTCAAAGTTTGAAACTGCGCCGCAAAATGGCCGGCTTGTCCGACTTTTCGCATTTATTTCATATAGTGTGCAATAGATCTGCACAACATTATTCAGCTATCTTATTTCCATCACCAGAGAATTTGCGGTGGAAGTGCCAAGGTCAATGCGTTCATCCTTCATTGTAAGGACGGCAATATTTCGCGAACTTTGTGTCGGGGCTTCTATTCCCTAAGATTTACAAGCTATGTATCTTCAAATACAGAGTCGTTAGTAGTAAGCGTATAACTATGTAGAGTACACTTATGCTCAATATCAGCCGGACTGTGGTCAAACACAAACCTATTATGTATATAAAAAAACAACAATAATAATAATTAACCATTTTCAATGCCTCTTCATCGAAATCTATGATAGTTGTAACAAAACAAGCGGTAATGGGTACGAGCCCAATTATATTAACTTTCGGGTTGCGAAAACTATTACAATATTATTGTTTTTTTTAATAAAATTTCATCATTACTTTCATTAAACTTGTTAAAACAATTTATTCCAGAATTTTTATAATATTATATTTAATAATATTTATTTTTAATTTGTTTATCAACTTTTTCATTTTCAATTGGTACTACAACATTTCCAATAGAACACTTGCTTTTTTATAAATCACGCATGCCAAGTATTAAGGTTTAAAAAAAAAAACTAAAACAATGAAAGTGAAATGAAATTAAAGATTAATTATTATACATTTCATATTTACAAAATATATATTTACATCGAGACTACAGTGTCTCACAATAACGGTCTCTTAACAATATATATATTTTTTAAATATCTCATATTACATTTCCTAAGATTTTCACATTAAGATATTGTAGATAAATATCGTATTAAAAGTCTTTCCAAAGAAATATGTATGATACAGATGGGGAATTTACTGTAAAAATACTTTGTGGGCATTCCATATCTGATTAATTATTTCAAATGTTGAAAGCCCTGACCAAAAAAATTGAGCAAGTCAATTACATATTAATATAATGCTTACAACAAGTTTTTAGTATAACATTGTTTAAAAGCACCTTATTTTTAATGAAAAATTTTTTATTATTATTAAGACGAATTTTTCAACAACGTTTAGACCAGATATCATTTAAGGGATTTTGATAATGATATAATATTAGGAATCATATTAAATAACTTATATAAACACTTCTAATATGAATAATATAAACAATATAAAATTTAACTGTAATAAAATATAGAGGTAAATTTACACACAAGGTTATAATTTTTAAATATCGCAAGTGGTGGAAAATATGTTTTAAGTAGAATCCATTAATTGCTTTCATATTTTAATACTTTAAAGTTTAGAACAAGCAAAATACAACAAATTAAAATATCCACTGAATATTTATTTTCCCAAAAGATTAAAAATATCAAAGTGGTGGACCTTTTACAATATATGTCTACTACATTATAATGAATCAGCCGACTTTCTATATGCTTGGACACGTACGACATTCTCCATTTTCATACATCACTGCTATTCATCCTTGGATCAACATAAATAATGACCAAAGGAGGAAAAGCTAACCAATGTAAAACAATGTAACTTATTATATTATTTGTTACGTATTTATGTTTATTTTTTTATTTTTACATATTTATTATATATATGAAGTATTGTTATTAATAATTAAAGAATTTCAATTTTATTTTTGAAATGAAGAATGGAATTTGTTAGTAATCATATATTTTATTTTCCTATTTCCAAGTACTTAGCCGTTTAATAACTTTCAATTTCATCGAAGCTAACTTGCCCGTGCTATACAGATAACCACGAAATTGGCTATTGGTCACTAACTTCATAGTGTTCTAGAAGTTTGATGGACATGAAGAAAAGGTTTTTCTTATAGGCAAATGTGCAAACTATAGTCTTTCGGGGATTAAATAGAATCAAGATAATTTTTTCTCATTTTAAAACTTTCCTTAAGAGGTATCAATAAAAGATAAAAGTTTCTTTCGGCACTCATCAATGTTTTCCTGAGAGAGTCCTGCACGGCAAGATTATATTGCATACCCCGTTCTGCCAACTGCATAACAGTGTTGGGAATATCCGAAGTATTACTGATATGCAAAGGAACAGTGTGGAGAATAGCACGTAGCTTTAAAGACCATCGGCGAATACGGCTTGGGTCCCGATCAAAAACTATAGTAAATGATCCTTATGCTCCATCCAGTGGGCGTGCTGGTGATCCACTTGCATAAGCTCTCGAAAAGGAAGGGAGCTTTGAAAGATTCGCCTTGATTCATCCACACAGAACTAGAGGTGCACCTGTAGGGGTCTTATGTATTCTTTTGACTGACAGTACGCGGGCAAAATATAAAAGAATGTAGAATACTACATAAGTTTAAATAATTATGTAAACTGCAATTTGACTTCTTGTTTATTATAGCCAGTTATTAAATTATACTACTACATTTTATAATGGGAAATTAACTTTTTACATTGTGTTTGCATTTATTAACTGTAAAATTAAATAGAATAGTTAGGAATATTTAAAGCAAAACTAAATAAGCTGTTTCTTTAGTTTAAGTTCAGACTTAGTCTTTGTTTGCATTCATTTAAATATAGTTTTAAATGCCTGTCTGGTGTAGATAAGTAAAACATTATTCTCTGAAATCTTGTCGACAAATAAAATTATTTACTCTTTCCTTCTTTTTTATTAATAACTTGACTATTTATCAGTGCAAATTTAAACTTAAATATCAAGTCACACTTATTATAATATAAAACGAAAAATATACTAAAAAATTAAATAAATAATAAACCTTACTCCTTAAACCTACATTTTCGTACGCTGTATACATGTTTCAATGCAAATATACGAGTATGTACATATTTTAGAAATAAAAAAAAATTAACAATATTTGTTTTTGAATGGGACATAGAAATTATAATATGTGTTTTCTTATATATATATATATATATATATATATATATATGTTTTGGTTATTTATTCCGAAATGACTTTCTCGAGTTGAAAAATAACTCATATATAAAAAAAAATTGTCCTCATTTGTGTAATAATTTATTTTCAGATTTAAATGTTTCCAAATAGATATTTTATATTTTCCCGTTAAGTGTCTTTTTGTCTAAATAATAGTATCAATAGTTTGTTTTATAATTTGATAGCTTTGATATTAAAAAATACTTATGATTTATTAAATTCAAGGTACTAAAATGGAATAAGTGTATGTTTTAACAAACTCAAACTTGGACATTTATATTAGGAATATTTGCCATAAATTTTTAAGTTCTTTTTTACGCACAAAGAGTTTTAGGACCTTGTCACGATAAAATATTTATCAACTATTAAAGTGTATGTTATGTAACTAATTTTTAAATATAGCTCTAATAAAAAAGAAAAATAAATTAACAACTTATAATAGATTAAATTCTGAAAATATCTTTGAGAAAAAAAATTTTGTAAATGCAAATGTTATTTTATTAGGTCGTCAAGAAAAAAAAGAGGAAAGTTATGCAAGACCGCCTAGCTTTGTCGTCCTGACGAATACAGTGTAAGTGACACCGACAAGAGCCATAAAGCTCGTATGTTGAGCTCGTAAAATGTTACGGGCCGCTTACGAGATGTAACCTAACCAGTAGACATGTATACCTATAGTACCTGTAGACAGACCTGGAGTATATCCTTGGAACGTGTTTATGCGACCCTCATTAATTTTATCAGTAAATCCTTATGATAAATGGCTCAATTATAATTGTAAGAATTTTTATATTACCGTGAATTATATATATAATCATTACCTCCAAAAGACGATTTGGGTGTTGATATCGATTCACCATATGAAATAACAGCTTTCAGGGAAATTTACATATTCTAGAAACTAAAAATATATATATAATTTACAAAAACTACTTTAGTAATAATTATTTATATTTTCAATAAGATAAAACTTGTTCTAAAAGGGGTATAATATTTGAGACCTGTTAGGTTATAGAATTATAAAAACAATTTCAATTGTTAAATCTTTCAAATAAAGTTAAAAAGTTTCAATAGTGCATATATTCCAGAAAAAATGTTTAAAAAAATATACATATATTTTAATAAAAATTTGGGAGAAGGAAAATTTTTAATATTAGTTATTTCATTTATCTTTTTGTGCAAGGTAAGAAGAATTATAATTACAGAAATATATTTAATTACAATACTTTACTTACGTACTTATTATTTTGCTCCTACTTATAGAGAAAGTTCTTATCGGAAAAGATTCCGATAGGAACTTTTTAGTGTGCCGAAAAATTTTGTGAATTTGGAATATACATATAGTTATAAACATTAATAGACATCGCACGCAAATTGTATGAATTACTGACTGGTACGTGCTGACTGCAAGGCGCGGGGTTCCGTGTTAACTAAAAAAGAACAAATTAGATTATTTATCAATGTGTTTTTGTCAAATGGTACGTAATATGGTATATAAGTATATCGTTAGTATTTCTATGTATGTACCTTGTAACCTCCCTCGTGTGTTTGCGAATTACTTGTGCCCTTCTATTGAGAGGCACCAAGCGTGAACATTTGACTTCAGTGTCGAGGCTTGGATATAATAATAAAATGTTATTTTACTTGTGTATGACAAATGAGTTACGGTAGCTGTTATTTTCTTTTTTTTGTATAAAAAAGTAATGACATTATAATATGTTTAACGGTGTGTAACTACGAACATATAAAATAATATTATTAATTTAATAAAACGACAAAAAATATTCCAAGCAAGTTTCCGTATTATAAAATAATATTGTTTCTAATCAATGAACATCTTTTTAATTAATTCGTTCAAATTTAGTGACAAAGATTTTTTTGTTTTACAACAGGGTTTTTTTAGTTTACATTGATAAGTGATGTGAACATCCTCAATAAATCAGAATTCACTTCCTCGAGAGACAACATAGTATATATAAAGGTTAACAGGTATTAAAGAGATGGCCGGAAAAGGTTTTAAGGCTAACAATTGGAGCTTATGCTATAAGACACCTCTACAAAAGAAACTTTAATGTTTTAAGACGCGGACGGTACAATACTAGCTATTTTCAAGATAGTTTTAATCACACTTTCAATTTTTTTTTATTTCAGACTGTCGTATCGTTAGGGTAATCAAGATATTCAATCCACTTGCGAGACGGATACCTTATTGCAAGTATTACAAGGCAACAAGAGATAAAAGATAAGGAAGAAAAAGAGCTTCTTATGGAAGTGAGAATGGTATCAATGGTATATACTGAATATTTTATTTATTTATGTATGTACTTATTCTTTCCTGAACAAAGGAATTATACTTTTGTCGGAATTAATATTGAAATATTTTCTACAAGTCAACTGACGTAAATAACAGCAAAAAAATGAGTAGTTTATCGTATTAAATAAACGTTAAAAACATAAACAAAGTAATACATATGCGATTACTTTATACTTACTAAAATATGTATATATATATATTTATTCTTATATATATATTCATTATGACTCACATTTTTTAAATTAGCTTAACTTTTTTTAAAAAAATGTCTCAGGTTCAAGTTCTTTTCTTAAGAAAAGGTCTCAGGTTCTTTTCTAAATAATTCTGATGCGGTATGACTTTATTTGAACGATAATTTGTTGAGTTAATTTCAAAATGACAGCCATATTTTTCCAGAACCTTAAAATAAAATCACAGGACCACAAATATTTGTTCAAATAACATTAAGACGAAATGAGTAGTAAATCCTTTGTTACCCACAGGAGACGAAGCTGACGCCATGAGGTTCCATCGCGTCGCAGAAACTTAATCCCTTATCAAATCCAGATTAATTAAACTAGAACCGACCGCGATCTCAACAAAGCCGCCAGTATATCTACACAGTTGTAAAACAACACTTGGATGGGTTATGGTTTTCGTTCTATTATATTTGATTACATGTTGAGTTGGAAACATTATTATAGTATTATAAAACGAATAACTGACATTATTATAGAACGAATAACGAAACATTATTATAGAACGAATAACTAAGCCTATATTTTATATCAACAATTTCTTATGAAAATTTGGCTAAATAAAAGGATCAATTATTTGATTAAATGTAGCGCCTAGAATTACCTATTCTAAAATTTCTCGCCAACTTCCTATCCGTTTTTAGACACCAATTATGTTAAATTTTACAACCAAACATCAACTAAAAACGCAAGGTACGGATAAGGTTTGATAATGTTACGTAGAGAATAATATTAAATGACATATAACGTAATAACAACTAATATCATAAAAACAAAACGCTTATCGTTTCAATACAAAATTTAATTATAAATGCACAAGTAAATAAGCAATGCCGTAAACATATGGATATAACGTTTTACTCTTATATTTAAAATAAAACGGAACCCTTCTTACTTTCTACCAGTCGGAGGTATGTTAATATACTGTATTATTTAAACTCTGAAAATTCACAGTTTTATAAGTAATATTTATGGCCATATATTAAGGCCAGATTTTTTTTTACATAAAAAAACGTATATTATATTTCACAAAAGATCTGGGATAGCATATTAGTAAGAAAGGAATAATGCTTTATGATATTCATATTATGTTTGATATTATTATTGTTTTTACAGACATTAAGACTGAATTACATTTAAAGAATATGTTTTACTAGCTGTGTCCCACGGTTTCATTCGCGTATCTTCTATAGCCTATTACCTTCCTTATGAACCTTCCTTATGAGCAGAAACAATTTTTTTAATTCAACAGTAGTAAAAAAAAACTTTACCACTTTATTATATTACTGTAGTATATTATACTGCAGTATATTTAATTTCACGTCATAGAACCAAAATATTGTTTTAGTTGATATAAACTATTGTACTTCACTTGCGACATCGCTGATAATCCTGTTTTTTTTTCAAAAATCCAATAAATGTGTGAAACAAATATTTATATAAAATATGTCAGATAAAATGAGTTAATAATCCTGTCTTTTTCACCATTTAATTACAAGGGAATGCTAGCGTATAGGAGATTAAGGTATAAAATATAGCAGCGTTAAGTTATTTAATTAACTGACACAATGCATTCTATCGCATCCCGTCTGTCGCATGTAAGCATTAAAGATAGCTCTTTATTGCAATCTATAAACAGAAAGCTATTGTTACCTGCACTTGCATTCTAATTGTTCAAAATTAAAAAGTCTGAGAATTTAATAATATTACAAAAAGATCTATACATGTGGTTAACGAATTTTTACCAACTATAGTTTATTATATCCATTTTTACCAATTACAGTATATTATATCCAATTGAGATTTCAGTCACAGTATATTTTTTTCAAATACAAAATGTAAGTTGTATGTATGTATAGATATTTCAAAATTTCGTTTTGGGGGCTATCTGTAATACAATATAAAGCTACATAAATACACCAGTCAATATTTTTTATCTTTGTCAATGTTATACAAAATGTTGGAAGTAAAATGCATTAAATTGATTCCACATATTAATACTATAGACTGGTCGTTCTATATGCTATAATACGTACGACATTTTCCATTGTCATCCATAACTGCAAGTCATCCTTGTATAAATTTAAATAATCGACCAAGGAAGAAAGAAATAACCAATGTGTAACATTTCATGTTATTTTAGGTTTTTTGTTACAAATATATATTTTAATGTGTGATAATTTGAAATACATAATCAAAAAAAAAAAAAAAAAAAAGAAATTTATATCATAAATGTAATTTTGTGAAAAAATATTGAATTTTACAAACTTTTATATAGAAAAATATATAGTTAATGGACTGTTAAATATGTTCTCATTGTTACCAGACATACAGTAACAGATTCTAACTATATAATATGTAACTTTTTCTTAGCTTTGGATTATCGCAAGTAAACTCTTGACATAGACGCGTTTGCAATACTAGTATGAATATACGTGAATATGTGTTAAATTCCGCGTGTCTATAGTCAGGGAAAGTGCAAAGTTTGTCTTCAGTGTATATATGGATATAATAATGTTAGTGTTTATTTATGCAAAGTGACTAATTATATTAACTTGATTTTGCATTTTCTTATTTATAATAACATGTATATCGCAGGGTAAATATCATAATTTAATAGAACTCTTGAAATCTGAAAGAAATGAATACGATTGTTATTATATTGTTTATAAATAAACAAATTATCTCAATTAACCATTACAAATACATACATACATTAGTAGTTATTTCTAATAATTTTCATTTTGGTTTAATTCGACTGATAAAAATAATTTTTTTTTAAATTTTTTTTTCTCTTTATTTTTAAAGGGGTTTTTTCAATAATGAATATGTCACCCCTATGATTGATACAAATAGATGAAACACATCATAATTAAAATTAACTTAAACTACTTATTACATTCCCGTAACACAAAATAATTAATTTATAAAGCATTCTAGCTTCATTCGAAAACGGAGAAGCTAGAATGCTGTTAAATAAACCTAAACTAAAACATGGATTAAAAAAAGATTGACGCCTTTGAGAAGCCACACGACTGCATTCTGCTAAAATGTGATGGGCATCTTCAATGACTCCGCATACAATGTGATTGGGTGAATCCAACTTGCCCATCATAAATCCAAAGCTGTTGAGGGGCACATGGCCAGATCGAAATCTCAAAGCCGACACAATCTCCAGTCTGCTCATCCTTCTCTCATTGAACCACAACAAACGAGGTAGAGATGGTTGAATAACTTTATACCAAACACCTTTTGTAAGAGCTCTCTTATCAAAATATTCTGACCAAAATTCGACACATAAATTTCTTACTGACGGCATAAGTTCAGTATACCACGGTAGACAATTTAAAGGTATCCCGTCAGACCCAGCTTCATGAGCTAAACGATCTACAATCTCATTACCCTGTAGTCCAATGTGATAAGGAATCCATTGCAATATAATGACTTTACGTGAGGCAATAATTTTAACAATGCTATTAATTATAGTGTAAGCCAATGGGAAGCCTCGAATAGCCGAAGTACATTTTATCAAATGGAAAAGAGCAGATTTGGAATCCGTAAAAATAACAAAGTGATGGTAATCTAATGATTCAATATAAGAAAGAGCTTCTGCAATAGCAATTAGTTCTAAATGCATAATGGATACTTTAGCAGAGATTTTAAATTTATAATAGGTACTTGTTTGTGAATCAAAAAAAGCAGCACCATAAAAGTTATCGTGTTTCGAACCATCAGTAAAAATATAATAAAAATTACAATATTGTGCATTGATTAGATTACAACAGATATCTCTTAAATTATTCTTATTGTAACAACGTTTAGGTTTACTCATAGGGCTCAAACTGGGCTTTATAGCTAGTGATAGGTCCACATTCCTGACCCAAGTGTCTAATGAATACATATCAAATTTACTATTACAATTTATTAATTTATTATTTAAAATGTTGTGCATTGTAACTAAAAGAGGCTTCTTTTTGTTACTCCAGTAACTTTTTTCGGTAAGGTCTACTATTTTTTTTATAATATTAAAAATAGGGACATTATACGATTTCGCTTTTAAATAAAATTTACCTGCTAGATAGCGACGACGCACAGCCAAGGGACGCAATTGTAATTCAGCCTCCATTACATGGCTTGGGGTAAAAAAAATAATTTTAAAAGTTAAAATTAAATTAAATTGTATCAAAAGGAAATTAAATAGTATTTTTACTTCAGGATTTTGAATCACGAGCAAAATGAAAAATTCTAGAATAGAATGCCGAGCACAGAAAGGGATTCTAACGTAGAATTCTGAGCGCAACGAGGGATTCAAACTACATCGTCCGAGGGTAAAATTATCTTGCTTTTGAGTCATATGCTTTACTTTCATCCCTTTACTATGAGAAAATAAATAAGAGACTGTATTAGATAATTAATGAATATATTTAATTAAAAATAGACTTGTGAATTTAATTAAAGAAAAATACTTATTGATATTTATATTAGATACACTAGCACAATTTTTAAAAGTTATTGTCACTTTTATTTGGGATCGATAATGTATTCGATTCTTTTACATTTTAAGAATTTGTAATTTTAGTACCTGACTGGTTCTCGAGAAAAGGTACAGAATCCATCGATGTACAAGGAAGTGGCGACAAATGCACAGGCGAATTGTCTTTATGTCTTCATTTAACATTTTCTACAGTGCAGATACTAGTTTTTTTTCTTATTTTGTATGGAATTTTCAATGTAATTTTCTGTTTCAGAACTGGATTTACATGCTCCGAGCTGCTTTAAAACTGTAAGGTTCACTCCGGAATCTCGCAAAAGTAACGTTCGGCGAAAACAATGGCCTGTGTTTAACTTGCAATCGGGCAACTTCAAATATATAGCGATTTCTAGGAGCAAGAGAAAAAATAGAATATCTACATTCTATTTTTTCTCTTAACCTATTTAAAGCACTTTCCATTTTGATATCTATTTAGGGGGGGATAAAGCCTCTGATATATTTCCACTATTCGTTTGTACTTGCCACGAACGGCAATTGACCGAATTTTTTTTTGTTTTTGTGTCATTTTAATTCACTAGAGGTAATATATCTAAGTGTTTCTTGACATCATTGTTATTTTTATAAGCTTATTACTATAACAAGCTCCATGTAGACCGAATATTAAAGTCATCTATAACAAAACACAAAATAAAACTAGTAGGAACAATATGTACACGTTTTAAAACACTCTGTTTATATATTACAATAGAAAAACCAAAAGACGCATACCTTTTTTGCGAGGAATTTCTTATCAGGGGTGCCACTAAAAAAAGTTTCAACGTCTTGATGAGAAAATACTTTTGATTTCTTTGGTTTGCGTCCGTTGGATATTCACTTCAGATAAGACAGTAATTTTGAGTAGCTATCAATTTTAATATTCTTATTGGTATTTACTGTAGATTTGAGCATTGAGCAAAGGAGGAAAATAGGCCAAAATCACATTTTTTTAAACCGCTTTTTGGTTTTGGATTGGTTTGGTTTGGATTTAGATTAACAACGATCGGTACAATTCGATCGAAACGTAGGGTATATAAAAAGTTTCATATCTAAAAAAAATTCACGCGATTATGTCCCGGTATTATGTGAAAAAATCGGGAAAGTTTAAAAACAATAAGATTTCAATCAGTCATAGAGTTGTACAATACAAAGAAGGTTATTTAAAAATATATATATTAATTTTATTATATTTTAACAATTAATAAGAATCTGTTTCTTTTGTATCTGATGTATCAATTATAAACATGTGTACACCCTGAGCTTGTGAACTAAGCTGTTGTTGCGACAACTTTAACTTTAAAGGAAGCAATTTAATTGAAATAGTAGTAAAGTAGCAAACATTATCATAATTAATGATTAAAAAATAAGATGTTAAAATAAATTAAATCAGGTACCTCCCTGCAAATTAAAAATTTTTGTTAAAAGACTTGCTGTGTTTTTTGTAAATATAAATGCAGGTTCACTTTATTTGTGTATGTAAATTTTACATTTGTGTCATATCATATCCTGTACTTTTCTATGTAGTTTTTTAAATTAAAACTTTAAAAATAAACATATTCTTTTTTGTGCAATTAAACAAGAATATAAATTACAGAAATACTAAATGTGTTTTCTTTGGTTTTAAATTTATGAAAAAAATGGTTTTTCCAATAAATGGCAGAAAAATAAGGATAAAATTACTTAATTTCATATCCTTTCAAAAACGTGTAAAAAGTTTTTATAGATTTTAAATTTTTATTTTATCTTTCCTAAAGCAGCTATCGCAGTTAGTCAAAAACAGTCGTTTTAATATTAATTAATTAATATTAAAACTACTGTCTTTTATTAATTTATTCATGTAATTTGTTAATAAAATGTTATTTAATATGGAAAATACATATAGCTTTAATATTTACATGTAAGTAAGTTTGACTTTCTTGTAAAGATATTGGTTATTATAAGATTTGGAGGGATTGTATGGAGTTTGGGAGTGTTTAATCAAGACTGAGGATAAATCATTTACAAACAGAGAGTACAATACATGTTATATATAAGTGCGTGGTAGGGAAATTGACTTAAGTTGCGACGAATTATAATTGTTGGTTTAGATAATTTCCAAGTAATCAATAAACAATAAAATCGCAGCGCCAAATATTGTACAAGCTGCCCTCATAAACGATTTTCCATGTTTCCGAATATATTATCGTGTATTAAATTTTGACTGGTTTCATCGTTCTCAGTCTGCCGTTGAGTATCTATTTAAAAATCCGTTAATTAATTACTCTGGAACGCATTTTTAACTAATTTTAATATTACACTAAAAATGCTAAAAAAAAATGTTGATAAATTATCACCAGCTGTTTGGTGGACATTTTATTACACAAAGACCTTAATTTTTTTTTATATTTGGAGAGTTCAAAAAATATAAATGATCTAAAACTTAATACTAAAACTAAAAACCATTGTAATATAAATAAATAAATAAATATAATCATTTTCTTTTCTTGGAATTACATGACGTAACTTCCCCATCCCCCTTCTACCAACGGACATACCGACGCACGGAAAGTATCCATCCATACGTTGTGGACTTTTCACCTGACCGAACGAAATGCTTTGCTTCTTCTTTCTTGATTCGCACGGTGAAGGACTGGAATAGCTTACCTGCGTTGGTATTTCCGTCTGAATACAATGTGGGTGTCTTCAAGA
The DNA here is from genome assembly GCA_959347395.1 of Mechanitis mazaeus. NCBI lineage: Eukaryota > Metazoa > Arthropoda > Insecta > Lepidoptera > Nymphalidae > Mechanitis > Mechanitis mazaeus. The sequence continues at coordinate 12,825,334 of OY365750.1, forward strand.
GAAGAGTGAGTAGGTTACTGAGTTAATGCGTCTTACCATCTACGACTACATTTCCACTTTCCATGAGGTGGAATGTACTCAAGCATTAACTTAGACAGTTAAAAAAAAATATAATATAAGATTGATTACTATATGATTCTTATAGCATTAATTATAACAGCTTGCAAGTTATGATCCGCAAAATTACCAGCAACGTAGTCAGACTTAAAAGAAGGTGTAAAGAGGTTAATACGTCAACATTTACTAGTGTTATATTAAAAATCAATTAAAGTGGAAGTAGATAATAGAGGCAAAAATCTGTTAAATGATAATTGTTGTTTGCAATGAAAAAAATCAAAAGTGCAGTTATAATGTAAAATATTTCACAATAAACAAATCACAATTTGTAATGGCTTTAATAATTATTATTTAATTTAAATTCCTTTTTTTAATATAATCTAAAATACAACTTCCAATATTTGGCATATTCAAATGTTATGTATTAGGGCATGTCTGCAATCGTACGATAACAGAAAATCTATTTATAGTAGTTACAAACCACGAGGTGTGTTCGTTTAATATTCAATTAATTCAATTACCTTGCTAGTATTGCTGCCAAAATATGAAATGGACCGGAATTCATTAGAACATATTTTAGAACAATCGCAAATTATGCGCAGAATACATACATGAAATATACTTAATAATATACTTACTCTTTAATACCTATTAAAAGGAATATTTCTTAAGAATGTCTTGTAGTGGTTGTTGTTTCTTATCATATACCGGTCAAACGAAGAGAGTGCTAGAATCAGTCGTATGTCGAAGTGAGCAGGTGGAAGGAGGGCAGACAAGCCCAACCAATTTCTTTGAATTGATAAATTATAGATCCTCGCTTGTGAACATGTATATATTCCTAGAATGATTCACTAGGCTATTGAAATAAAAAAGAAGTTTTAAATTAATTAGAGAAGATGGTTGAAATCTATCTAACACCTGGAATTCTATCATGAAAAGTATTAAATTCCATGTTTTTGAACACAGTCCCAAATCCATAGGCGATTTTAGTGCGTTTCGAGGGCACCCTAAACTCTAAGCCCGTAAACTTAGGAACCGCTGGAGGAAGATGACAAAATAACTGAGAATCACTGAAATACACCAACATCTCGTCTTACTGCAAACACGCCTACTGCAAAGCATTCGAAGCGTCGGGTTTTAATCAAAAATGTATTAATAAAAGCGTGGTATATCCGTAAAATAGTTTTAATTATTATTACTACAATGTGTTTTTAAATTTATTTTTTTTTGGCTTTGTATAAAGTAGTAAGAATACCTAACAAAATAATAACGGATAGATACCACAATAATACGACGTAATCAATTACAAATACAATTCCGAAAGACTAACAGCGCAGCTGTAATCGATCTCATTCAAGCTTACATTCAGCTTAAGCAATCTCTGACAGTAACCCCTTACCTTGAATAAATAATTTCCTAGTTTTCCGCCTTTTGTATACTTAAATTTTTTGTCCATCTTAGCTACATTGCTAAATATAATAAAGAAACATACCTTATGCCGTATATGATATCTGGTCACAGACTGACTGACAGACATCAACCACTCGTCTTACCGCGAACACGCTTGTTTCAAAGCATTCGAAACATTTTTAGTTTAAAATATAATAATAAACGCAAGTTATATCCGTAAAAAAGTGTTATTGAAATGTGCACTACTCGTGTGTACTCGTGTAAATCATAGAAAACATTACATTCTAATTATATGAATTCACTAGAATTTATAAAAATATTAAATTTCAAAACGTTCAAAATCTATTTGTATTTTTCGATTAGAACTGTTTGGTTATATATATTATTAGCACGAAAATTATTTTAAATATGTAATTTTAATTTAATGGTATTTAAAGTTATATATAATTTCTGCAAAAATAAGTATTGGTAATAAACAATATACGAAAAATAATGTTAGTTCTTTAGTCGTTAAATAATATTTGTATGTCTCAATTCCGTTAACCTCATATTAACCTCATCAAAGATCTGTAATCAGAAGACTGTTCCCCTAATGGTAAATGGCTATCGTAGTCGATACTATTATCTCTACCAGTGCCGAACCTCATCCCATATGAGGTTCTATGTTATTGTTACCTTATTTATGCACTCATTGCGCTAGAGGCTATTATAAGGGAAAAAAAGCAAAATACCGTTTATTACCGTAACCTCATCCGTTATTAAAAAAGTTTAAAAACTAAATTATTGTATCCTCAAATTGTGGCCTGAGTAATAAAATTGTTTTTTTTTTATACTTTTGATGTGCAATAAAGAATTATAAGTAGATAAACAAATAAATGATACATATACTATTTCATGGCTATAGACATATACATATCAAGTAGTAAGCTGTGGGTCTGTGAGAATGCAAGATTTGTCATAATTAAAATCTGGTCCTATTTTTAAACCTTATTTTTTTACATATAAACTGATAAAATGGATAAATGACACATTTATCACAATACATAACAATAAGAAAACACATTTATATATTAGATAGACGAAATTAGCAGCTTTAGTTACTGTTTTATTATTGTATCATACCACGTATAAATTATATTTGTTTTATTAATATAATGAAAGAAGCAAAGCATTATTTAAAGAAAAAAAAAGGTTTTTATTTTTTTCATTAGTCTATGTACATAGATGATGATGATGATGATGAATGATTTCACTAGAGTAACAAACAATAAGTAATACTTTTAGAAATTTTGCAGCTCATAATCATTGATTAGAAATAAACATCTTGCAGTTTCACTAACGCTCGAAATTGATAATCAATCTACAGTTGCTTCTTATAAATTTCATCCACGTGTCAGTTGTTTCAGCTGTTTACTGAAAAAAAAAACATTTGTGAAATATTCTATACATAAAACTTAATATTAAATAAATATTAATCCTGAAATATTTTAGAGGTTTAATTTTTTTTTTGTAATAAACATGGCATATAGCCATGATGCCTTATTTATGTCATATATTACAAAAAAATATATCCCCGCCCATTGTTATTATATGCAAGAAGCATTAAAAGTGAAGGATAATAAAACAATATAATTGTTTAGTATATAAAGAGAAGCGTAATAAAGAAATATTTGAAAGCTATAAAAAGTAGATATATATATACTAAATATTGTTGAATTTTTGTTATAAAAAAGTCCATTTTTTTTCACAAATATCCTAATAAGCAAATACGCAAAAGAAATATGAACGCTATAGATGTGATAACATTGACAGCCGGGACACGTCACGTTAAATCGCCTTTAAAATCAATTCCTGTCCTAATCCCCGCCCCAGACAGTGACGTATTAGAGCCTCCTTTACATTAACAAAATATTCAGTATATCTACAGTAAAATGTTTGTTTTGAATTTATGTGTAGTTTTATAATAAATGTTTTTTATATTTATTCCCAGAACCAAATCTCTTTGTTTGTGCGGTTTTAAAATATGATGTTAATCTATTACAACCAGAGTAAATGAATATATAAAGATCAAATACATATATCATCTTAAATTAATATAAACTTAAATATTTGTTGTAGTATGAATTTTATGAATAATTTTATATGTACCTAGTCTAGCCATAAATATTGTTACGAGAAAAAATTGTGTTTTGAAAATATGTCTCAGTCACACCTTGATAGCTAACACCAAACCATAGCTGAAGTCGTTTTATATTAACGTTGTGCTTTCGTGATTAAATGGGAAATTTCTAAAAAGTCATTTTAATATACTTAGTTTAATCATTAGACGAATATGAAAATATATTGCAGTGTATTTTAAATATCTGCTTAATTTTTTTTTCATCTCTTCTTTAGTTTCTTTTTTATTTTTTGCCCCCTACTAAGGTAACTGCTGCATATCTAAGGTTTGCTGGTAGACAATGTCTTTGTGGCATCAAGCCCGCCTTTTGTACATTATTTTAAGTATTGTGCAATAAATAATAAATAAATATGCAGTAATCTATATAATATAGATATTTTATCTTAAATTAGGTTTATTATATCTATGTAATCAAATAATTATTTTTAATTAAAAAAAGATACCTATACCTAGTTATCACTTGTCCTTAACGGATAGAATGGAGTCATTTTCCCCAACCCACCCTATATAGAAATTTCTAGTATGAATTCTATGTACATTGCAGCTGAATGCCTGTTCATTCGCAATCTATTCATTAAACTAACATTTGTTACCCTAAATCAAAAAGTACTGGAAGAATTGAACTAAAAACAATGCATCTTAAGTTTCCCTACTCCTATGAAAATTATGATATATAATATATATTGTGTAAGAATGTATATGTTATATTCTCACAATATGTAATTGCTGAATATTTGTATTTACGTAAGAAATATTTTGATAAATATGAAGATATCAATAAAGAGGATACCCTATTCTTATGTTTGTTTGATTAATGGTAAGCATAAGATTTCAAGAGGTGTCTACGAAGAATACGAAAGTTAATAATTTATCGTCACAAATTTTTCATCGTTAACGTATTTGTTCAGATATATCGTAAAAAAGAAAACATTGTGATCCCTTCACAACTCCTATTTTGATAGCGCCTCGATGTGGTTCTCATTTGATGGATGGACTTTTATAACCAAACATTTATACAAAACGCAGTGATCCGAACACTCTTTGTTTAAACTTTTTGAGTAATAACTGATACCATGGCTCTATAACGGAAAAGAACTTGCGATTTGAATATTTTTCTTTATTAGGGGCGAGGATTTGAACCCATAATTTTTTTTTTTTTTTTTTGGTAATCCAACAGTGTTACAAAATTATAAATCTAAACAATATTTGCTTATGACTAAGACCAACAAGGATTACACTATTATGATTTACATAATAAAAAATTAAAAAGTTAACATACTAAAAGCGCTTCACTTGAATATACATAAATTAGTTTTAAAAAAAAAATGTGTTTAATATGTCTGTAATTTGAATATTTTATTCTGTTTGTCTGGATATTGATCATAGCATTAATAACTGCATAAGCTACTAACTACTTCAGTTAATGTCTATAGTATTTTATGTTCCGTTTAGATATTTATTGTTAATCTAAACTCCATATATTATAAAAATACTTTTGACAGTAAGTATAGAATAATCGAGTTTTGAAGAGTACCACATAAATTTATGTTTTCATAATTTTATTTGAAATATTTTCTATTGCTCTTCAGTAAGTTCTAGTTTTCTGTTTTATATTTTGCATCATCATATCACCGCCAATATTTTTATTTTTAGGACATGGTTGTTAAATTTCCTGAATATTGTTACATTAAATACTATTAATTCTAATATGAAATTAAAATAAAATATATTCAATCTTGTTAATATATTTTTGCAATGCATTACATAATATATCAAAGAATATTTAATTTAATATTTATAATACATAACAAAAAATAATTTAGTATAAAAACAATAATATTATATACTAATATTATAACCCATTTTAAATTAAAGAGTTAAGATAATAAAGCATTCTTACTTAAATTATAATTTATTTATTACTCGCATATGCAAAAATGTGCTATTTGGTCTTAAGTAGAATATTATTTTTAAAAATATTTTATGCTGTTTATTTTCAAGCGAATAGTATTTTTTAAAGTTTAATTTGATTAAAGCTCTATTAATTATTAGGTAAATAAAAATCAATAAAAAATAATAATTTTGTAACAGGTGAAAAGAATTAGAGATATTTCAAAAATACTTACACATATATATTTTATTTAATTTAATGTTGGAAAAAATATTCATCTTTATTTTTTGGGACTTATATTCCTTTCATGACTTATATGAATGAAACATTTCAAAACCTGATAACAGATAAAAACTAGCTGGATGTCTAAGTCACTGCATAGGAATCTCAGTTAATCTGATAAGTTCCGTAATGAATCTATCAGCTTCATGAGTTTCTCTTAGAGTATCTATACTAGAATACGTTACTTGTGACCGACTGTGATTAAACTGTTTAATCCAAGTGGATACAAGTATACACAGGCACTACTCACGTAGTAAGTTTCCCGTGAATATAAAAATAAATATACGAAAAAAAAACTTTGTAGAATATTTGATTACTAAACAATTGCTTAAGAAATTTAATGTATTTCACTTAAATATATATTTTTTTAATTTCGATCTCACAATAAAAGTCCATACGAAATTGATCGTCAGTAATTAAAGAATATTATTAGTTGTACATTTCAAATTTAACAAGAAAAAAAAAGAAGCAACGCATGCCACATATTTAATAGTAAGTGGGCTAACAAAAACTATAAAGAAACTAAACATATTCACATTTTGTTAAACTAATAACACAGTTTAACAAATATCTTAGTAAGTTTGTTTTGAATTGTGTAAAATAATTTCGTTAATATTTCGAAACCAACGCTGGGATAAAGGAATGTAAGGAAAACTTTGAAGTATCTCTAGATTATGAATCCTTCTAACTTTTAAACTTGTTAAACTTCCTAACTCAATCATTAAATCTAATTTTCCTCCTACTTCGAAGAATATAGATGAATAGAATTCAGAAGTTCACTAATATGTTCTGACAAAGGTGACGCTTAAAATTTCTCAAAGCTGTATAGAAAACAGTTAGTTGACTTATTTTTGTATTAAAAATTTTCAAATATAATTTTGGAGTATATTTCTGTTAACGCTCACCAATTTAAAAGAGGGTACATTATTTTCTTTTAGCCAAACTTGTTAGGAGTATATTGTGTAAAAAAAGAAATATGAACATATGGAGACAAAATATATATTTTTTAATATTTCAAGATATTATTTATTTATTTTTTCAGGAGAGTGCATATATTTAATAAAAGATTATTAATAAAAGTTCAAAGTGGAAGTGCGGATAATTAAATATTCAAACCAATTTATGACAATATTTTATCACTCACTTCTAGTAACGTTCTTATGTTCACATTCTATTTGTTAGAATTGATTCACATTTTACAATTTTACGATGTGGTAAACACTGGCCTTTGTGTGTAACCTAGAGAATATCTTTATGTTAACGAAAAATATTTAGAAAATAATATGAACTGAAAATATATGGATTTGTATAAATTGTAAATAAAGTCGTTTAGACTTATGACTTCAGTTGAAATTTAATGGAGGGAAATTATTAATTCGCTTTATAATAAATTAATATTAAAGAAATAATTTTTTTTTATTTAAAGTATTTGGGGAAAAAAAATTTAAATACAAAAAAAATAAAATATTTCTTTATAGCAATCGATGCGATATATATTATAAGTATATATATATATATATATATATATATATATATTTATAATATATATATTGAATCTAAAAAAACAATACTTATGACGAGCCAAAATTTTCCCTAGTAACTTTGTTAATTCAACTGAAAATAATAATTTCTTTACGAACCGCTTTCTTCATGAGACGCCATGGCTCAGATCAAATAAATATATCGTAATTGATTAGTATGTTGATTCGCCCTGCCCATTTTATTTCTAGTTGTACTTTTCTGATAACTTGTTTTTCCTGATGCTTTCTGTCAAAAGCTAAGAGATTGTCTAGATAAATATACGAAAAAAACATCTCTATCCTCTGCATTCTAATAACGACTTCAAGAATCGTGACAGATGTTAGATATTATTTTTGTTTTCTGATGTTCATCTGAACAATGAGTAACGAGTAACGAGTATAGAAGCATTATACATATTCCCAAAATTATTTGTTTATATTTTTATCTATAAATAGTCAAAGTATTTTTTAATATTATATATTCCACTTATGGAACGTCAGACTCTAGTAACATTTTAGTAATTCCAAAAGGTAGGGTCTTGGAGAAAAACAGTCAAAAAAAAGCAAAGAAAGAACGAAAAATATATTCATGTGGACAAACAACTGTTATTAGTAATATTTGAGAATAGTTTAGTATTCTCCTTAGACGTGCTAGCGAAAAGAAGACTAGAATAATTAACCACGACTAGTTCGTCTGTTCTCGTATTTACAAGCGCTTAAAGAATTCTAACTAATAAAATTCTAACAGTAATTATATTACGTCTTAACTAAGAACACCTGCGAAGGGGTTACAATGAAGTAGCATTTCTATAATTAATAACAAACTGGCTATTGTTAAACCATTTTATCTTTAATATTGCACGAAGTTTTGGATATTATGCGTCAATGTGGCCTAGGCCTTCTTGAGCTCAAGATCACGCAAAGAGGCCTGTTCTACTCATGATAATTCTTCATGACTTTCCCCCACTGATGTTCCAACTTACAGCTAAAGCTTCTGGTATCATTTCTTTTGTAGGCATTCGGTTTCAGAATCAGTTACATCGATTTCATAATCCAGTGAAATAGAATATCCAATCATTAGTATTACTGCCGCCCAAATTATTGCAATGGACTAGAAGATTAAACATCCAATCAGTAATATCTCAATCAGTAGATAAATATTTGACTTAAATTATCGACTATAAAAAGACCGACTTTTGTGAAAAAAAATTGACATGGCTGCAAAAAAAGCTGTCTTCATGACCCCTGTCATAAAATAGGTTCTCGAATGTTAACGTTAGTAAATCTTCTCCTTTTTGTCGTAAATAGCAAATAATTTAACTGTTTTATTTCAATCTAAAAATTAATGAGATTTAAATGCATTAATTATTATTATATGTGCATTTATTTTACTTCAGACTTGCATAATAATATTTTCAGAATTAATTATGTGTAAAAAAAGCGAAGAAAATAATTTGAAGAAATCCTATCTTGAAGAAAAGGATTTTATCTCGAGAAATTAATAAAGCACCTACAGCTCGCATATTTTGAAAGAACTTACAATCTATTAGCGGACATTATATACTGAACATTAATATACTGGACATTATTTAAAAAATAATTTTAAAAAGAATAGGGTGGTAAAAAAATCAAAAGTACTTCTTAAACAAATGCGATTAGTGATCACCGAATAATTTTATTTACTGATTAAATTATTATTATTATTGAGTACTATTTCTTCAAGAATATTTACCGATTGTCTCTAATAACTCTGCTGAAGTCAATAGTATAAAAGTAAAGAATAATCCAAAAGTATAAAAGTAACGAAAATTTTCCATGGTGATAGTGCGTTTTTCTATTGATTACTGACTTCGACGTTTAAAGGACTATATAAAAGCCAATGTAGATCATTTTGATTTAACTTCATGTAGGAATAAAAGATTTATGTAATGAAAAAAATATTTTTTTCTTTGGAACAATGTTTAAAAGGAGACCAACGAGTAAGTATACGGGGCACCTAATGAAGACTGATCACAGTCGCTTACGGTCGTTTTCATTATCTGGAGATCATAAAAAAATAATCTCAATGAAAAAAATTAATATTAACTAAATGCAGATATATAAATAAATTTATTTGCTAACTTTGGCTCACCGCGTTATTTTGCTTTTTTAATTTATAAAAACTATGAACGTTTCGAAATTATGCTATATACCAAACTTTTAATGCAAACTTCGTAGGCTTTCAAATATTAAAATTAACCTTTTATTGACTCCTAAATTTATTTATTTTTTAATTTATTAATAAGCTTTACACAAGTTTATAGAGATTACATAGTTTTATTTTTAGTTTTTTTATTCATTTGAAGTTCATATTGTAAAGTAAACAAACACTATCTATTTTATGTCACCAATAATAAGAAACCAAATATTTATCTTATACCTACTTAGTTACCTTTGCAAAATAAATAATCTACAGAAATGTGAAAAATAGTCAAGAGAGTACGAATAGAGTCAGATAGTAATCAAGAGAAATTTAATCCATAATCAAATAATAATCAATTAAACCTATACTTCTGAAACGAATGACAGATACTTTTAAATAATATTCATTTAGTATGCCACCGAGAATAATACACAAAACTAATTTTACAGACTAATTATTTTAAGGTAATTAATTAATTTAATGTCTTTAGATTTGACAATAAATATGAGAATATATAACTAAAATATTCAAATAGTTAAATGAGATTTCAGTGTATGCGTGAGTTTCAAATAATAGTTTTGTGCATAGGTAACAATATTTATATAATATGTTATAATAAATTCCTTTCCACTTTATATATGCTGCGATAGTATTAAGGTAATTGAATTAATTTACGTAATGAATCGAACCCGCCGCTTAGTTTACAAATAATATATAATTATTTGCCATTGTCATACGAATGCAAACGTTCCCAAGTAAATATTTTTTTCACATGAGTTATATTAGGAGTTATTTGTATTTTGATGTGAAAGAAAATAACATGATATATGTTCTTACACCTAATGTTATGATTTTTCTCAAATTGGAAAAAATAAATCAATAATATATATATATTATTAATAAATATATATAAATATATACCTGTTATTTTAAGTACACTAATAATTCTAAAAGATTTGGACAGTATTTTGCTACTATTTTTTTTATAGTAAACATAGAATAGCATTCAAATTTTAAATCCGTGGTGATATTATATTATTAATACATTATTTGTGGAGATAACATTTCTTGAATTCATAGAATAATAATGTTTAACTTATCTCCTCTAGTCAGCCATTTCAAAACTATAATAACTAAGTGAAACCTGACAAAGCGTAATTCTGGAGTTTGAATTATAGAAACAGCTAATATAGTTTTAAGTTCATTAAAATATTTACTTTGCAAATGTTAAATGCAATTTATGACTTTCACATTATTTATTTTGATGGTATAAAATAATTATTTCAAAAAATAAAAGTAAAGTTGAAGTATATAATAATTTTTAAATTAGAGATTATTATGTTGGTTCTTTGTTATTATTATTTTTATTTTTTCTCGTTTTTTATCTGTTTTGGATAAAAACGGGATTATAAATACTTTAAAATTAAAAAACGTAGTAAGCTTGGAAAATAATTTAAGGTTTTGATTATCTGTAGCCACGGAAAATCACTTCCGTCTGCATACGACTTTTTGCTCAGAGAGCTAGATACTGTTATCTATGGGAATAATTTAATAATTTATGGGAATTTTATTTAGGTATGCATTTTAAAATATATAAGTCGCATAAAAATACTGGTGACGTCACACGTGGCTGACGTCTTTTGTACATGTTTCTTATTTTGTTCCATAATAACAACAAAATATGAGTTTACACACTTTTTATTGTTTAGCAAAGCTATAGCGTTGGACGGAACACTACCAGCGAGTATAGCTTTGGCTCCAGCAATTACTTGACAATTTCTGTTTTTAATTTACAGTGTCGGTTTTTTATACTCTTTGGGTTGCCCGCCAAAGGAATAACATAAAGTTATCTACGCAACAAATGCAGTACTAAATATTGAATTATTTCCTTAGATTACAACTGTAATTATCCGATAATGCTATGATTATCCGCTATGCCAATAATAATTTAAACATTTCCAACGTATAATTTTAGTCGGTAAACATAACAATAATCTTAAAACAAAACTAAAATTTTACTTCATTACAAATACAATCACAATATAAAAAGTCAATACAAACACCTATTTTAAAATAAATAACCAAGTAGAAAACATAACCAAATATAAATAGAACAATAATTATAGAAATAATTAAACTAATAATTAATTATGGTCTGGTGTTTGAATTTTCGCCGATACATATAACGAAATAAATTAAATATAGTAATAAATAATTATATATTTAACTTAAATTCTTATTTTTCTTTTACCTTGCTGAATCCTGGACTTAAGAAGGGGTTAAAAATTAACGCTTTTGAGATTTGATTTTTAAGGGGGATGTTGAGAATTCACCGGTGGACCAACTTTTCAATCCTAAGAAGCTCGGCATACTCGTAACTACAGACCTATCCGTTGATTGCTTCCAGCTTCTTGTCAAATATTTAGGATACGTAGCTCGCAGGAAACTGAAAATTTACCAGGTTTAGGAGGTTCTAGACCTAAAGCCATGGAAATCGCTAGAGATAGATAAACATGAATTTAAATTGTTAAATTAAGGAACACATGTGACATCTAGAAGTACCCTGCTTAAAAGAAATATTATAAAATGATGGAGACGATACGAACTTCTAGAAATTATTAATTAAATTCAATTGGTTTAGTTTTAAATCCACAATCGAGTTTTATTTTATATTTTCATTATTGCGATTTTTGTGGGTATTGTTTAAAAAATTACAAGGTCATTCATGCAATATCGTTTTATAGTTTTATATGCTTAGAATGGCTCATTACATAAATGGAATCATAAGATTATCTTCTTTGATCATTATTATAATAAATATGGGTACTATGAAAATGCCTATTGTTAAGGACACGGCAGCAAAAATTCTGTTAAATGCATATTCGGCACTTAACAAAAGCACAACCAAATGCAATCAAATTTTTTTAGGAATCTTTATTTTTAGTTTAAATTAAAAAACGAAACTGGATCTTTTACTTCTGGAGGCTTTTATGGTTACACGTCTCCTTCCAGGAGGAGGAAGGAGGAGCCGGTTGTGTGGGTCTCTGGACAACATAGAGGATTCCGCCATAGCTAAGGTTACCCACTATGACACTATAATATTTGAATTTTATGTCACCATCTTCCTTCCCGTTACAATTCACATAGGGAATAAAGGATAAAAAGGTAACATACTCACATATTATGAAGCCGTCAAATGTGTTTTATTGCGTCATATGACCTTCCATATAATAAAAACCATATCAAAAATGTTTGCAGGCAACGCTGCAAAAATCGAAGATATCAGGCGTCTACGCCTTTGAGGCTATAAATATGTGAAGATGTTTTAAAGAGAATATATAAGACGCGAATTACATTTGTTATGTAGTTTTTGTCAATTCTATCATAAAATCGAGTACCTTAAATGAAATTTCTTTTAAAGAATTTAAAATATTTTAATGTACGTATTAAAATATTTTAAATTTTTTAAAAAGAATATAGTACCACAAAGTATTGTAAACATTATTCTAAGCCTGGGTATTAACCAACTACTATGAATGAATTTTTGTTATTGGTGCTAATTTTACGAAATCCATATTCAGTACCCAATTTGATTAAAGCTACTAAAGACATTGTGAGGGACGATTTAAGAAGCAGAAAATAAAATAACCTATTATTAAATGCATACATATATACATATTTATTGCATTACGTTTTTCCTATAGCAAATACAATGTTAATTACAAATACGGTGTAATTGTTGTTTTTTTTAGAATTGATTATAAGGGAATACGATGGGATCTATAGTTTATAAAAACAGTAAATTAAAAAAAAACAAATGTGACGCACAATTATATATAAAACTATGATTGATTTTTTCTGGCAAAATATATTAAAGAATATTATTCAAAAGAACTCGAATAAGCTTAATGAGGAAATAAAAAAAACAACTAGAGGACATTTTTGGAGGAGAATGTTGTATGACAAGGGACCAAAATAGTATTTTTACGGCGAGGGCAAACAACGAGCGAGGGATAAGCGAGTAATTCAAAGAACATCATCCTTTTTTTTTTCATCGTCCGAGAGTACAATTTTTTACTCCCGAGTTATGTACTCCACTTTTCATCACCTTTATATAAAAAACATTGTACCGACTGATTAAAAGAACGGACGAGTAATGTAAGTTCTTTTGTTTTTTTTGTCAGTATGGGTCCCCGCGCCGTGCAGCTAACATGTATCAGCCAGTCATACATGCAATTCTATGAATGTTCATACCTATATACTCCTATCGGAAGAGAGCTATTTTGCTCCCACTTTTAGAGGAACAAAGCGACACTCACTTTTCAAATAGAAGACATGAAAAGTAATTTCCTTTCATCATTTTGTTTTCCTAACTCATTCTATACGTTCTCTAAATTTTATATATGCTGATGATGTCGACCTCAATTACATTAATTGTGATAATAAAAATACTTAACAAAAATAATAGTAAAGCTAACAGGAATATTAGTACATTAGTACATTTTTAGGATTAATGTTCAAAATTGTATTTATATTACTGCAGATGACCCTTCACATAACACTCACAAACTTTACGTTTCTATATTTTTAGAATAGATATTTATTTATATATTTAAAAACGTGCATTTAGTATATAATTATAAATATTTTATCACTTTGTAAATTATTCTTTAATTATACATATATTTACGTACGTATATTTATAAAAATTATTTTTTAATAGGTACTTTTATTTTGTTGTCGTTGTTCGTATATCTATAGTAATTTTTATGTTTTAATAATGTACCAATCTACAGTTTTGTTACTTGATGTTTATAGAATTAGGAGGCTATTTCTAAAATCGTAGCGTCATCCTGAGTTTACTCTTGTATGAATTCATAACATAACATCTATGAATTCTGCTATATCATATATTGGTTAACTTACGTGTTTTTAAGAACATTTTTAAGATTAATTGAGCAATCTTTCAACGTACAATTGCATGATAAGATCAACATAATATCTTGTAAAAGACTTATGTTTAAATTAATAATTAAATACAATTTATAAATATTTGTCCTCTTTTTAGAGTGACTAAGAGAAAATATTTATCTTACTTCTTTAATTAACTCGGACGTATTTAACTTACTCTTTTAATTAACAGAAACGAATTATAAATTCTTTCCGTTAAATAACGGAACTTGTTAGTATATAAAAATAGATGTTAGACTGCAAAAAGTATTTGCTGCCTTGAAATTATTATGATTCAATGTGCCTCGATTGCACTGTCAAAACTTATAAATTGATTTGTAAATATTTTCTCATAACTTCATTTCTATTCAATATTTTTTTCATTATCAACAATTATTGCATTCATATTTTTGTAAGAAATTTTAAAATAGGGTGTAATACGAATGAAAACTAAAAAGTAAAAGGGTTTTTTATTTATATATTTTTTAAATTTTGTTATTTTTTCTTATACCTTATATTCTACATATTTACACAAATTAAGAACTTTTACAAAACCAGTGCTTAGAACATTTAATAACCATTTTAAATTGTTTTACGAGTTTTGTTTAACGTTAAGTTTGATTAATAACTTATACTAGGTCCACGCACGCGCAACGCATCAATGTCTAGAGTTAAATATTGATATTTATTTATGGATAAAAATTATGATTTGACGTCTCACACACGGCTGAGGTGTAAGCACTTGAGACACCTCTGAAGTAGTATTGTGGGAAAATCTGTGCAAAATTTCGTGCGTGTTACTCGTAAATTGAAGGAGGAGTAAAGTAACAAAGAATTGAAAATTGGGGTAGTAAGGAGCTTCGCTTCGCTCAGCTCAATTACTTGGTTACAGCGAAGCGAAGAGTAGAAAGTGGAGGGACGACTCAAGGAGGATGACGCAGCGGCTTTTTCAATGCGCTGCACGAGATTTAATTTAAATGTTAATTGCCTCAGTTAATTAAGTAAATCCAGGTGGTGTACTACCTATAAATACCATCTTTTGAATATTTAATAATAATAATTACCTGTATTTATATTATTTATTCTTTGATTTGTAATATTTACTTATTTATTTCTTTTTAAAAAAACCTGATCGTTTACAATTAGATTAGACAAAATAGTGTGTATATATTTTTTCACAGAGTTTCGATGACGTATCAAGGTAAGTTCTGAAAATCAGGGTTGAAGGTTCACGATTACGATTTTTATTGAGAGTTTAATCTTTTTACTTGCCTTTCCGAAGTCTCAGAAAAAAAGCATTTTTTTCATGTTTTAAATTATTTTTTTAGAGGATTAAGTTTTCGGTTTCCGAAATCGAAGCGAATATTTGATAAGTTTCGATTACCTATACTTAATTTATTCGAAACGCTTCATTGAGCGAAGCGAGCGGAGTGCTCTACTGGAGAGAATTTGCATTGGTTTTACAAAGTTGGCATTAAAACGGCTTAACGGTTCGGTTTCAAATTTTGCACCCATGCCATGCTGATATATGTAGTGGTTTGTAAAAAAATAATTCAAAAGAATTCATTGTCGTTGAGGAGTTATGTCCAAAAACATCACTCCCATAGACACTCATCACTTCAATGTAAAAAAATTAGTTCAAATTGTGGATGCGCGTGCCGAATTTTTTTAATTTTAATTGTACTGTGCTCCTGTTAAAATTTTTTTCCCACACCAAGAAGAAGCCTTCGGCTTGGCTTGCTTCAGCATGCAAATGGCACCCGAGATTTCGCGATCGCCGGGAGTCGAAATTTAGGGTCTTGTGGCGTTCCTAGTACTACAATAGCTTTGCATATTTGAAGATTTTAAATCATAATTGATGTCATGTCAAATAAAGCTAAATAAATACTTCATATAATAAGTTAAATGGTATCGTAAAACACAAGCTATATCAATACAAAGTGTAGACTGAAGTCAAATGTTCACGCTCTCTGCCTTTCAATAATGATACGGTATTCACGAACAATCATTCCGTAACAACAAGTAGCAAAGCGCTTTTGTCAACGGTAAACTTGGCTTAATCCCAAGCAAAGGCAAAGTATATATCTCTATTTTCATGTTATATTTACCGTAACAAATTTATCCAACACGAGTTCTTAATACTTTTAAACTGGTTTTTATGTATTAAACATGTTCTTTTAAAAAAATATATGTACTTCATTTTCAAATACTATAATTACATGTAAAAAATATTTATTTCTCTTTTTCTGGAAGAAAATAGAGAAAGTGTGGTGAAAATGTGATGTTATAAATATCACTAACGTAATCTTATATGCTTGTTAGATACTATTTTTTAACTGATGTACATAGAATGTCTTTTCATTTCGTCCGACGAGTTTACAATTTGGTCGCTTAATCCTTTCTCAGAAGTAATTGTTGCTTTATATAAATAAAAGTGACAGCCGTCCATTGAACATAATTTAACGATGATGCTTCCGAAAATTTTTTCGACATCAAGGTTAAGAAAATATTAAATAAATAAGTAAATTTAACACAAAAGAAACGTAATTTGTTCATGAATTGTATTTAAACTGTATAGGAAGTTAATGATAGAAGACCCTAATGGTTAATTCAGGTCTTGGCATTGGGAAATGCGGACGGTCGCTTTCCGTGACATTTGGCAGACTTGGATATTGCAGGAAAACGATAAAAAATATAAGAGTTATTTGTGGTATTTTTCAGCAAGTAAATTTAATTAAAAGGGTAAAATTATAATAAAAATGATAATTTGAGTAATGTTGTCTGTTTTGCTTTGGTTTTATTTTGCTAATATCACTATTTCATAAAATACAAAGAATCATGTACGATAATAATAAAGTGCAAGCAAGTGCAATAAGTTGGAAGAAGACGAGTTACAAGATACACTTTTTATTCAATATTATTAACCTGGAGCACAGTTCAAGTCATATTTTAATTTAAGAACTAAATATAAAATAATATTTTTTAAAGTATATAGATGTTTTGTCCAAGAGTTATTTTATAATTTAATATTTTATTAGTGAATGACAAACAAGCAGATGGTGCGCCTAATGAATAAATTTTCCACGGTCCTATTCCATGGAGATTAGCAAAAAGTCTTTAAATATTTACCATATATAGAATATCTAAAATATTTATTTATATATTATATTACCTTAATATCTTTAATCTCGCGTTGGTAGATTACTAAAAACTAACTATACTCTGTGCGCTGTGGCATGGTGCGGGTGACACCGTCAGTAACGTTTCATTTCTCTCTTAAGAGTTGACAGACGATTTAGAAATTATATTTTAGTATTTTAGTTATACCACATTCGTTATATATAATATCTGTAAATTAAATTAAGCCCAATCAGAATAAAAATAATCTACAAATAAAATCGAATAGAAAGAAAAATTAAGGAAAGTGTATGCGTATAACATAACGCCGTAGACGTATTTAGTAATGAGATGTACTGCTATTAAGTCGATTTTTTTTTATAATATAAAACTTATATACGTAATGAGAGTAATGTGCGTAAAAATTAAATTTTTATTGTGCGTACAGTACAATTTTTATTGTTGAGTTTATCAATGAAACAACAGTACATAACATAATTCTTGAAAGGTTGCCCACCGCACTGATGCGCTGTAAAGCAAAAATGTTGTTACGAAAAAAATATCCTTATTTTGATTATTTTACATAAGTAAAGACACGTTCATCCTCGGAATTACACTGCACATCTGAATAACACATTAATTTTAATAACAATATTAAGAACGAGATTTATTATCCGAGTATCGTAAGCGAAAAAAATGAAATGCATAACGTCCATCCCTAGTCATGTAGTGCTGATAGATGTCACCCGCAACATGCAACAGTGCCCAAGGTATGTCTGTCAAAACAGCAGCCGCAAATATTTAAAAATATTATAAATTATTAGTAATTTTATTATAATTTAAATTACAAAAATGTTAATAAGTAATTCAGTTTTAAGGAAGTACATAACAGTAGTGCCAACTACATAATAATATCAGATTCTTATATTATGTGATTTGTTCTTCTAATTAATGGGAATTCCACGCACAAAGTATGGAGTAGTCGCATGGAGTACATGTTAGCTTAGCTTACCTTATTAGCAATTAACTAGAAATAAATAAAATACTTCAGATAAAACTCACTTTTTTTTTGGTCTAATAATTAAATTGTTTTTTCTTTAAAATGAATACCAATAACTATTCGCTACAGTCACAATCTGTATCAGTAATTGTAGAGTGAACACAAAAAAAAGAAAGCGTAAAATTTATTAATATTACTAATTTATATTTCCTAATCACGATAGACCACCAATCTTTAAAGTTTCACTATGTATGATTAAATAATAAATTATTATTTCACTATGACTGATTAAATTATTATTACAATTTAAACGTATTTCTTTAGCAAAAACGAGAACTGTAATTAATGGTAGTTGGCGCGAAAGCAAATATATGACCTAATATGTCTCGACACGAACAGTGTCCATTCCAAAATTTGACGGCACGGAGGCAACATCACAATTTATTGAGTGATTTGTAATTTCTCATAGTTTTGTATTAATTCCAACCATATTAATTCAGACCAGTTATATGACCAGTTTATCAGACTATGGAATTAAATAGTGTACCAGACCAGGGTTCGTAATCAATTTACCAAAACAATATCAGTTTATGTGCGAGATTTGGGGTGAGTGGAGAGGTTGGAAGCTACTGGGGGGACGATCCCCAAGATCAGATCAGAATATAGAGTTTTGTCTGAATGATATCAGAATCTTAGAATAATCAGTAAGCAGTTGATATGGTTGGATCGTTATCAATTTACTTATACGTATATTGTGTATATAAGGTTTCGACGTGTAAATCAATTATCCAGGCAATATATCAGATATTCGTTATATTATATTGTTTCACAATATGTGGCGACGATAATTTAATATGTAATAGCACGCTATGAAATGGCGTTGGTGGATGATGTTATCGGGAATTTGTATCAGTATGTCTTCATTAGGTAATAAACGTCATATTTAATAATTAACTGCCTAATTTATTGCATTTCCTTATAAATAAAATATATATATATATATATATACTCAATTGTCATTATCTTTTGCTAACATTAATACACATCGATTGGTCACCACCGCAGAATTAGTTATATAGAAATCGTGAAAGAAACGCGGCTTTTATTTTTGTTTATCAAAGAAACCGTTTGGTCGCTTTCGTCTAAGTTTTGTAAATACGCATCCCGAGAACAGGTCGCCGAAAATGGAATCGGAAAAAACTCTTACATGCACACACACCTACATAAAACATATAAACACACACACATATAATTTTACATTTAAAATATTACAATTACTCATGACCTCTCAAATCATAAAGATGTTTTAAAACTGCAATTTGGAAAATCAGGGTTATTTCAATAACTCGAGGAAGTTAGTTAGTTCATAAACATACGTTTCTTCTTAACTAAACTAAATTATATATCAATTATTATTTATTGTTTTATCTTAAAAAAAAATTTAAGATAAAACAATAAGGATACAATTAAAAATAATAATAATAATTAATTAATAATTTTTGTGTTTCTTTTTTAATGGTTGTGATTTTATGATTAATTGCCCAATTTATCCCTCCTAGAATTTTTGGAATAGATTAGTTACGAAGATTTTTATAAAAATTTTGACTTGTGTTGATTATAAAGAAGTTTTGATTGAATAAATTGCGTATATAAGTATAAAAAAACTATAAGTACACTCCTTGATAAGTATGTATATATTTTTCAATTTCAAATTCTTACTGACAGGCAACTTGTCTGTCTTAATTATGCTTGTCCTTTGCATATTATGAACTAATAAGGAAGGCTATCTTACATGACACTATTACTCTTAATTATCTCACTAGTAAATGACATTATTTGTCCGTAGAGTATAAGATAACCGTTTAGTGATGTAAAAATTTCAATGTGAATATTCAGATCAAAATATCTCAAATAAGAGGAATGTTACATTTCTTTATGTAGAAGCGTTTATAAAAATGTGTATGAAACTTTTTCTTACTATGTATTATCAGCAATACATATGTTATTTTTATTATTTTTCAAAGTAACTTTGTAACTGATTTATTCATCTTTTAAATGAAATTAAATGAAATGATATTATGAACCGATATTTTTCCATATTATGTTATGTATATACGAATTGTATGAAACTTGCACATGTCATGATATATGTCTAATATTTCAAATCTGTTTTCAATATTTATAAATTAATGTGCCAAAGTACCAAAAACATAAAAACTTTTCCTGTCTCTTGTATGTCTAAAATATATAGTGGCACAGTAAAAATCTGAACTCCTTAATATTGTTGGGGCCGACTGTTGCGCTCGTTAAATGCCCCGTTGAGAAAGATCGCACAATGGCCGAGTAAAATGTTTGTATCGTAGGAACTTTCGATCTTGTCGTTTTCTCTTTAGAAAATACTCAAAGAGAATTATTGCTTTATATACAGCGTAGTAAAGTGCGCAATAAGTCTCTATTATCTACGCCGTTAGAGAACCGTGAATGACGGCAACGGACGTGGTGGGAATATAAAAGATGACTATTTTTACACCGTTCTTCTAAAACTTTATTTTAACACTTTCTTCTATTTCGAAATCTCATATAATAAAGTTATTTTACTAGTAAATAAACATTGTAAGCAGTAAAAAAGATCCTATAGAAACAAAGATTTAGTTTTAAAAAATCATGAGTGAGAGACTTGTGTAACAATTATGAAAACAGAACGTAATTGTAGAATATTCGATTAATTTTAAATTGCTTTTCCAAAAATTCCAATACCAATTTATGAAAACAAAACATACAACACTATATTTGATGTCAAAATATATAATACAATTAATTTGATATCTATTATGTATGAGTCGTCTTTTAAAGATCTTATTTTAAAATAAATAAATGTAACTATTTATTCGAGTTATAAAAAAATATATAAAATCAGTAATGATACAAAATATATATTGTTATTAAATTAATATGTTAAACATCTAAAATCAAAATGGAAACATAATATTTTAATTTTCAAAATAAAGCTGATTTGTAAATAACTGTATACAAATTTTCTTTAAGATTCTTAATTCCTTTTCCATTATATTTTATCCTTATAAATAATAAATAGACAATATAATATAGTAATATATAATATTAAAAAATAATAGAAAATGATAAAGTTCTATAATTTAAAACTTCCGACTTCAAAAGAGGACTTATTTGCACTTCTCAGATATTTTATAAAGTTGGTCGAACAAGTTTTAACTAAAGAAACATGAAATATTGATCAAGATTTTATAAAATATGAGAAAATATCACTATTTAAGCGAATTGAATACATAATGTCTGTTGATAATTTCTGTTGTGATTTCTATGTAATAAGTTGGGGGAATATATTTTTAATGGATCAGTTTACCACAATAAATAATATTTAAAATGTTTATGTATGCGTGTGCGTGTGTATATCTATATATATTTAAAGTTTGTGAGTTTAGTTATTCAGGCTAGTCTTCGTTACGTAACACTGTCCGGATTTTTAAAAAAAGAAAGTATATTGTATCACATTGCTACCTTTATTTGTGAATATTCATAAAATATAAAAATATTATTGACAATTATTATAGTAATGTCCGCAAATTCTATAAGAAGCCCTGAGTTATCTGTATAGTGAAAAAAAGGAAAAAAGGCTGTAATAATGATATATTTTTTTATATATTTTTGAGCTCTATAATAAAAACCATAATATCATATATCTGCGTTTAATATCTCAGATAAAATTCAGTTTTTTATGTTTGCATTTGGTTAAGACAGGTAATTTCCTACAATCGATTTGAATGTGTACATTAGCCTATCTATAACAAAAGGTCTATTGGGGGTAGGAGCAGGCGAGGACCTAATTGCTATTTAATTATTATACAATAAATATTTTTTTTGTCCGTATTTCCTGGTCAGTTACAAAGTTACTATCTGAAGCTTAGTATTATTATATTCCTAACATCTGGTGTTTTCTCAATAGCTGGTGATATATAATTGATTATATTTAATCAGCACAAAAAAAAATATATATAAAAAGAGCAAGTATTTGACTGCATCTCTTTTATAGTGACAAATTAGGAGACTGTGCAAGTTTTTACTTATAAGTTGTCAGTATTAGCTGGTACAGTTCGTTTGTAATGTATTGTAAGTGCCAGTTATTATAAGGTCTAATCTAGTATAATAAATTTATTTTTTAATCGCCACATTATTTCGTTTCATAAATAAATAGATTTGCAAAAATTTATTTCACTTTTTTTGTAAGAAGTTGGAAAATATAGATTAAGTGGCCTACTAAGATAAATCTAGTTGTTTAATCCTACCTCGGAAGGAATTATTGCTTAATGGACGTATAAAGAAGATCTTGAAAACTCTATAGTTACTGAATAAAAGCAACGGACGTGAATTGAATATACTTTGAAGCTTTAAATTGATTATTAAAAATATTTCAATATTACCATGTATATAAAAGAAATAGCAATATTCGCACATGCTATATTTTTGTAAAAGGTTCTTTTTAAAATTTCAATTAATTTGACGTAATTGATGTTCCAAGGGTTATTACAATAACATAAAAAATTATGATTATCCATATTACAAATATCACACAACCATTTAGAATTAGTTTGTTTGACAAAACATACTAGCATACCTAATACATTCTTATGTATAAAATGCAGGTCAACATTTTCAATAAGTACGTGGACAGTGGACATCAGATTATAAATAATATATTTATATCGCATGTATTATGCGATACTATATAACTGTATTTATTTATCTTTATTTGAAAATAATAACATTTCATATTGATAAAAATCTTCAAATATTCTACGTTTTTGATTAATTCTTATTGGGTTAATTTAACTATCATCAGAATGCCATTCATATGTCATGTTTACACACAAAACATATTAAAAATTTATTTAGATATATATTAGTAATTTATAATTAAGAAAATTATATTACTTTCTGTGCATGCAAAAATATTTCACAAATTAAAACATCATTGTTTCATTGATTCAAAACTAATATATCTATGAGTCATTAAATAATAATTACAATACAATAAACGTATTTCATTAGCATAAACGAGAACTGTAATTTATGGTAGTTAAATATGTAACAGCAAACCGTGAAATGGCGTTGATGGATGATGTTATTTTGGGCATTTGTATCAGCGTTGCTTCTATAGGTAATAAACGTCATTGGTATTAGAAAATTAACTGCCTTGGTTGTTAATGCTATTCGACTGGTCTCATCTTACGAGTTCAGATTTTTACTATGCCAAATTTATTTTAGATATATAAAAGACAGGAATAGGCTTTATGTTTTAGTACTTTGACACATTATGTTATAAATATTATAAAACAGATTTGAAATATAAGTCCAGATTGAATGAAATGTTGAAAATTATGGAATATTTAAATTATGGTTAGTTACATTTAACAATTAGAATGTGCAATAAATAAAAATAGTGCAATTTAGAATGGAGGCCAAATATAATATGAAAAAATTATATCATCATAACTTGGAATAAAAAAATACAAATATATCGGTAATATATTAACTTTTAAAAAATAAATAACATAATAGTGTTAAAAATATCACTAATATATTTTCTATATTACTTCTATTGAAAGAAAGAAATGACATTCCTTTTATATATTCATTTTAGATATTTTGACCTGAATATTCACAATGTGAAATGTGAAGTAAAAATCTTTGACTCCAGTATAGTATCATAAAAGATTTATGTTGTATTTGAAACTAGGTATTACTCGCGGTGTGAGCTACGGACGAAAGACATTATTTACTATTGAGATGATTAAGAATATTAATCTGGTGATAGATAGGCTATAGCCTCACGAACCTGCCTTTCATAATCAGTAAAATGAAATCAATTTTTATCAAGTAGTATTTAATTGTATCGCGTTTTAAACACAAAAACTACTCCGCTGTATAATATTAGTGAAGATAATCGTACACCTTTTATATTTTGAAATTTATTTAAAAGTTTAATTTTAAATGTAGCTGCGGCGAAAACTAATTTGTGAATTAAAGAAATATTTTAACTATAAAGCATTCATATTATCATCACGAATTGGTCCTAACAGAATACTAAAACTTAAAAAATGATAGAGCTACGATCCTTGACTACTTTACTAATATCACCTTTTTTAATATTCATAAATCTATTCTTATACTTTTACTTAGAGACTATACATAGTAATTTTCTTTTGCTTATTTATTTCATACGCGATTATATTAACAGTGGATTGCGGCCAGTTTAACCTCCAATATTCCAGCCTAAGACACAAATGTTGTGTTAGTCACAGTTTCTGAACGTACATTTTAAAAAGACCTTCCCAGACTGTGAATAACAAACCAGCAATTTTTTAGAATATCTTGAAAATGGAGAAACAGATGTTTGTATGAAATTTGAATGATTTCCCTCTCAGCATAACACTACAAAAAAATGTATCCCACATAATATATCAATTATTGTAATCGATTTACATAAATAAAGTTCTTAGGTAATCCTTAATATTGATATCAAGAACCAATTTTATCAAAATATGAATATAAAAATCATATAAATTTTTGAATACAAAATAATTAACTGAAGATTTCAGTTCATTAATATTGCAATATTAAAAACATCAAATGATGAAATACCTCTTAGTATTTCCAGTTTTCCAGTTCCACGAGCGGACAAACGATTTTGATAAATATTAAGATAACTACGAGGAGTTATGTAATGATAGATAGCCTTAATCCTGAACTTGACTTTTACAATCAGAATGAATTTTATAGATTCTTCCGGTAGCTTATTAGATTAGAGCGCTTAAATAAACAAACTTTAACGCTTTATAATATTTGTGTGAATGTGAACTCGTGAGGTCGACTGTTGCTCTCGTTAAAAGGTCCGTTGGGAATGTTCGTACAATGGTCGAGTAAAATGTTTGAGTCGTAGGAACTTTCGATTTTGTCGTGTTCTCTTTAGAAAATATTCAAAAAGAATTATTGCTTTATATACAGCGTAATAAAGTGCACAATAAGTCTCTATTATTTACACCGTTAGAGAACTTTGAATGAAGGCAACAGACGTGATGGGAATGTAAAAGATGACTATTTTCACATTGTTCGTCTCAAAACTTTATTTAACTCTTTCTACTTTTTCACGCTTAAATATAACTAGGGGCGCGGACCAGATCTCAATTTTGCCTCGCTACGCTCGCAAAATTCCAGTATATGTTAATATATGCAGCGAAGCGAAGTGCAAAAACAGCACCGAAGATGATTTAAAAAACATCGACGTATTCTGTCCGCAATAACTTTTTTTCTTATTAAGCCAATTTTTCGCTAGAAACATTTTTCCCATTGAAGTCTATGGGGTTTTACTTTTTCCGTGATTATTCCTTAAAGACATCATATATTTGATTTTTTTAAAACCCCACCAGGTTGATGTCTATTAGTGTGAAAAATTTGGATATACCGTGTTTTATTGATGCACAAAGGATGCAGAAAAATCTCACACAGGGAGCTTCGCTCAATAAAGTTATTTGAGTAGTAGATAAACGTGGGTTTTATAACATAACAAATAAAGTCTTATAGAAACATATAATACCAAAACCTGCATAAAATTCATATCGCATTGTTTAAAGCATGCAAGTAATCATGTTTCAAAAATCTCTTTATTATTATTTATTAAAAGTAATGACGATTAGATGTTTACTAACGTTTAAATTTTAGGAAGTACTTTCTAGATTCTTTTTTGTTTCGTAATATGTTTATGTAAATGACATTTTAATTTTGTTCAACAAATATAATATGTTGAAGTTTACAAGTTTTTTTAAATACATTCTTCATGGATTTGGTTTATTTTTTTGTAAACCAATGCAGTTATTGAGGACTTTACATGCCTTTTTTAGGCAGATAAAGGTAGTGAGGTAAAGGATAATATCCACTTAAATTTATGAAAGCAAAAAAATAGAGGATAGAAAATCTGCTTAGACTAAACTACTCAAAACCAAAACAATTGTTTGGGTGTCGGTATGTCGGATGCTTGTTAATCTATTTTTTTCACAGTTTTTTAATTTGTTATGTAAAAGTAATTTTGTACTTTCTAAGGCAGTTCCATGGATAAAGCATTTCCGTCTAATTTATTTTTCTTATCAAAATATAATTAGTATATAACAGAATATAATAAAAGTATACAGTATAAAAAAATATAATTCATTATCTAAAATTATTGCAAATTATTGCAGAAAGTCTGAGACGAGCTTCTTAAGAATATAAGAGCAATTAAAACTTTTAACACTGATCAAACTCAGTCGGACACATTTTCATGTTGAACATTTTGAAAAGAAAAATAAAAATATACTTTAAAGACTGAAATTTATTAACTTTAAAACATGGTTTTTATTTAAACACAAAACCTTTTTACAAACTTTATTGCAAATTGAATCGATAGGGTAAGCAAATAGCTCATAGCTCATTTTTAAATTATCAAGATATAATTTCAGATATACAAATCAACGGGGCCAGTCGTCTTATATCTTTGAGAGGCACTTATATGAACCTCATTAATTTGATCAACAAATCCTCTTAACGTAAGTCCTTTATATTATTATTGGTATTATAAATATGCATAACTATATTTATTAGAGATAACAAGTATGCTTGAAAGTTGAGGCTCTATAGGATCCAAGACATCCGACTTATGTTTTTGTGTATTATACACATATTGTGAAATATACTGTTAAATTAGAACAACAAATCAAAATCCAGACTCGTCCACACAGACATTAGACATATAAAAGAAATAGGCTCACTTGCATTGGCATTCTTTTTAATCTAAAATTATTTTTTTTTCTCTTTTGCTTGACGTGGAAACTAGCACACCCGAATGAATAGATATTTATTTATTGTTGTATTTCGAACATTATAAAGTTTTTTTGAAATATTTTTTTATATTTATTTCTGTTTATTATAATATTACATATTTTAAATTAATACTTTATTATTATTAATAATAATATAAATTATAATAAAGTATTAATTTATACACTTGTTATATTCCCATACACTATGTGATCATTTATTAGATATTTCTTATATACTTATTAATAATAAAATTGTTAAATTAGCATTTACTATATTCTCACGAACCGTGAAAACGCTGATTAAGCACAGGTGCATTGTATCATGTTAAGATCCCAGAATGTAAATCTGAAACCCTTGTTTGTTACACTTTCTGTATTCCTTTAATTATTAATTCACTATATTCATTCTTGTCTCCAACTTTGAGCAGGGATCACGTAGTTTGTAAATTAAATATAAGTATTAAATTTTAAGTTAATAAATTTGTATTTTTTTGGATCCTCCGGTTGTGACCGACGTAATTGGCGCAGTCGGTAGGATAGCCGAAATTTAGTTAATTAAATTAATTAAATAGAGTCAGTGAATCAATCAAGGACGTCGGCTATCTCGAATCTACACCGTGTTGCAGCAGGAGGAGTTTCCGAACATTGAAACACCAAGAGGTACAAATTTTTATAAGTACTTTAGAATCGTTCTGAAGTTGCTTCCATTTATTCCTTAAGTTATCCTTATAAATATCCAAGATTTTCCATTCACGGCAATCTAGGACCCGTAGGTTAGATATTAATAAGAGAAATAATATTTTAGATTTTAATAGAAATTTAAATAATAGTAGTGTAGTCAGTATGGCTGATTTAGAGAATATCTTTAAAGCTATTCGCTTGATCCCGGAATTTGACGGAAATCATAACGTATTGTCGCGATTTATAAGAATTTGTGATCAACTTGTAAATGATTTTATTACTAACGAGCCAGGAAATCAATTACAAAATTTAGCATAAATAAATGGTATTTTA
Source organism: Mechanitis mazaeus (assembly GCA_959347395.1). Classification (NCBI taxonomy): domain Eukaryota; kingdom Metazoa; phylum Arthropoda; class Insecta; order Lepidoptera; family Nymphalidae; genus Mechanitis; species Mechanitis mazaeus. The sequence continues at coordinate 12,853,824 of OY365750.1, forward strand.
AATAAAGTTACTGGGCCCGCCGCCCGTATGATAAATACAAATGGTATTCCAGAGAACTGGAATGGTATCCGTAACGCTTTAATAAATAATTTTGCAGAAGAACGCGCTAACTTAGAGTCATTGTGTTCACAGTACGCAGACGTTTTCTATATAGATGGAGAGCCACTTACTTTTACAAATAAAATTAAGCATACAATAAAAACGACAGACGAACAACCAATTTACACTAAAAGTTATAGGTATCCATTTATTCATAGACAAGAGGTTCAAGACCAGATATCAAAAATGTTAGAGCAGGGAATCATCCGCCCCTCTGTATCACCTTGGAGCTCCCCCATCTGGGTTGTTCCTAAGAAACAAGATGCTTCCGGTAAAACGAAATTTCGTATCGTATTAGACTTTAGAAAACTCAACGAAAAGACTGTCGACGACAAGTACCCCATCCCTAACATAAATGACGTCCTAGATAAGTTAGGAAATTGCCATTATTTCACTACTTTGGATCTCGCAAGCGGGTTCTATCAGGTAGAGATGAATCCTGATGATATATCTAAGACAGCGTTCAATGTAGAGCACGGGCACTTCGAATTCTTACGTATGCCGATGGGTCTTAAGAATTCACCATCAACTTTTCAACGCGTGATGGATAATGTGCTCAGGGGACTTCAAAATGTTAATTGCCTTGTATATTTAGATGATATCGTCGTATTCAGTGTTTCTTTACAAGAACATATAGTCAATTTAGAGAAAGTATTTAATAGATTAAGGGAATCAAATTTCAAGATACAAATGGACAAATCCGAGTTTTTAAAATTAGAGACAGCGTACCTCGGACATATCATTAGTAAAGACGGTATTAAACCTAATCCGGACAAGATAAAAGCTATTGAAAAATTTCCTATACCTAAAACTGTTACTGAAATTAAGCGTTTTATTGGATTATTGGGTTATTATCGTAAATTTATCCCTGATTTCGCTCGTTTGACAAAACCTATGACTCAATCACTAAAAAAAGGATCAAAGATTAATATAAATAAAGAGGACTATATTAACTGTTTTGAAAAATGCAAGACGTTACTCAGTAATGCCCCGATACTCCAGTATCCCGATTTTAATAAAGATTTTATATTAACTACCGACGCTTCAAACTTTGCTATTGCTGGAGTACTTTCTCAAGGACAGATAGGAAGTGATAAACCTATAGCTTATGCATCTCGCACCCTCAATACCAGTGAGATAAATTATAGTACGATTGAAAAGGAGTTATTGGCTATCGTCTGGGCAACTAAATACTTTCGCCCTTACCTTTTCGGTCGTAAATTTAAGGTCGTAACCGATCATAGGCCACTTCAGTGGGTAATGAATTTAAAAGAGCCTAACTCTAGACTTACTCGCTGGAGACTCAAATTAAGTGAGTACAATTTTACTACAGTTTACAAGCCAGGCAAATTAAACACCAATGCAGACGCTCTTTCTCGTATAGAAATTAATATGGAAGACGCGAGCTCCATTATAGTTAATCCCTCTGAAAAACCACCCTCTTTACGTGGTTCGTCCACTGAAACAGCTCGAACTACATCTACTGAAACAGCCCATAGCACATCTACTGAAACGATCCATACTAGTATCGAGAACCCTATATTAGAAGTTCCAATTTCTGACGAACCCTTAAATAAATTCAGTCGTCAAATAATTTTCGTAGTAGTAGGAGATATTAAAAAACGGCCGCAAGTAACAAAACCCTTTGAAACACACATTAGGACGACTATACAATTATCAGAATCAAACCTTGAAAACGACGTAATTAGTGCTGTTAAAGAATTCATCAACCCTAAAGTCAAAACAGGTATTTTAATAAACCCTCTCCTTGCTATGTATAAAATTATTCCAATTATTCAAGATAAATTTAAAAATTCGGCTATGCATTTGGTTCTTACAAAGAAGGAAATAGAAAATGTTAAGGATTATTTAAAACAGCAAGATATAATAAAAAATTATCACGAAGGTAAAACGAATCACAGAGGTATTAATGAATGTTACCGTGCCCTTTCTATTAGATATTATTGGCCAAAAATGAAAGATCATGTAACCAAATATATAAACGAATGTATTATCTGTGGACAAGCTAAGTATGATCGTAATCCCATTAGACAACAATTCTCTATAGTTCCACCCCCAACTAAACCCTTTGAAATAGTTCACCTTGACCTTTTTACTGTTCAAAATGAAAAATTTCTCACCCTCGTTGATGCGTTTTCAAAATACTCACAAGCCTATCATCTTCGAGACGGTACAGCCCTTAGTGTAATTCAATCATTTTTAACTTTTTGTACTCATCATGGCGTTCCCTTGACTATTGTAACTGATCAAGGAACAGAATTTACAAACGCTCTATTTTCTGAATTTACCCGACTTCACAAAATACAACATCACAAGATTTTAGCTCACGCCCCTAATGAAAATGGTATTGTGGAACGATTTCATTCGACAATACTTGAACATTTAAGGATTTTAAAACTAAAAAATAAAAATGAACCCTTAATGAATTTAATGTTATATGCAGTCTTAGCTTACAATAGTACAATACATAGTTTTACAAACTGTCGACCTATAGACTTAATTACTGGACACTTTGACCCTCGTGACCCCATAAATGTTAACTTGACTGAGCATTTATTACAACAATACATACAAGACCATAGAGAGAGAATGATTAAAGTGTACGACCTAATTAACGAGACTTCATTACAACACCGAACAATACTAACTGAAAATCGTAATAAAAATCGTGAGCCTGAAAGGGAATACACCCCTAACGAACAAGTTTTTATCAGAAACCCTATGGCAAGTAGACAGAAATTAGCTCCACGTTACACACAAGACACCGTCCTTGCTGACCTTCCTATACATATTTATACTAAAAAGAGACGCGGTCCGGTAGCTAAATCACGACTTAAAAGAAACCCTAAAGAACCCGTATTGTTACAGGATTCTACTAATGTCACTACTCCAACTGACTCAAGGACAAGAAGTAATGATTAATTCGTTAGACTCAGGTCCCGGCTTACTCCCTTTTAAACTAGGCGATACAAAAATTATATCCCATTATCATTCATTTTTAAATTATATAAACCTTGATGTTATTAACAACCAAACCCCATTAGTTAAACCTCAAATATATATGATTAGGCGCAAGTTAGATAAGATTACACATCTTTATGAACCTCACCTTAATTACCTTTATTCTAATGTAGATAATTTAATTACCTTTTTGAAAAGTTTTGATCATAATCATAGTAAAAGAGGACTCATTGATGGCCTTGGTTCTGTTATTAAAAGTACATTATACTGATTCCGTTAAATATGACAATGCAATTCTATCTCTACAAATTATCGAATTAAAATTACAATTGAAATTAAACGAGCATATTAGTCTAACGAAAAAATGGCTGTTATATAACTCTAAAACTATAGACAGTACAGTTAATATAACTAGAGTACTATAATAGTTAATATAACTAGAGTACTATAATAGTTAATATAACTAGAGTATTGAACTCTATTATTAATAAAATTAATATTAAGCAACTTTATGCCCACATGGCCCAATATCTATTGATTTTAGGTTATAATATAGATCAGAGGAACTACGAAAACTACAAAGTTTTCTAGGTTTTATACGTGCATCGAGCACGCCTCATTCTATTATTAGTATTGTAGATTTTGATAAAATATTAAGAAAGCTAAGGATTTTATATTCAAAGAATGAAATCCTAAGTTTAGAACTTAGATATAATTAAATTAGGTTATTTTTATATCGGTAATCAAATAGTTATAGTTTTAAAAGTACCGATCGCCGTACCCCTGTCCTATGATCAAATATAATCAAGTCCTTATTCCCAACCTACGCTTTATAGCAATTTCTGGTAAGAATTCTATGTACATGGAGGCTGAATGCCCGAAGTCCAATTCTCTGTACCTTTGTGAACAAAAAACTAACTATGCACTTCGAGATGGACCTGACTGCATCAGAAACCCTATTGAAAAGCAAGAACTTGATTCAACCTGCAAACTAACAACTGTTATTCTTAATAATGAAGCGCTGGAACAACTGGATGAAAAACACTATATCATGAGTTTCCCTACACCCATGAAAATTAAAATATCTTGTGGTCAAGATTTGTACAAGACACTTCACGGCAGCTTTCTACTGGAAATCCCGCTTAAGTGCTATGTCAAGACACCTGCAATCACAGTTGTAAATTCAAACGACTATATAAAAGGATACGCTATAAGGATAATAGATTTACCTAACCTTGGAAATCAAGTGCAAACAAATATATCTCCTATAATTCTGAACTCAATAAATCTTCAAAAGCTTCATTTAATAAATTCAAAAATGTCTCTACAAATCCCAGTTAATTTAACTCAACTAGAAGATCATAGCGTATTATATCATACGACGATTCCTGTATACTTAATGCTTATTGGAGCAAGCATACTTTGCATTTATCTGGCGTACAGAAGATTCCGTTTGCAACATATTAAAAGAAGTAACGCGACTGAAAATAAGAATATTCAAGATAAAAGTGAAGTTCATCCCCACGAAATAAGGGTGGATCCCAGCAACATCGCAGCAACTCTCTCAAGGAATAGTTGCTGATCTGCGGAGGGAGGTGTTATATTCCCATACACTATGTGATCATTTATTAGATATTTCTTATATACTTATTAATAATAAAATTGTTAAATTAGCATTTACTATATTCTCACGAACCGTGGAAACGCTGATTAAGCACAGGTGCATTGTATCATGTTAAGATCCCAGAATGTAAATCTGAAACCCTTGTTTGTTACACTTTCTGTATTCCTTTAATTATTAATTCACTATATTCATTCTTGTCTCCAACTTTGAGCAGGGATCACGTAGTTTGTAAATTAAATATAAGTATTAAATTTTAAGTTAATAAATTTGTATTTTTTTGGATCCTCCGGTTGTGACCGACGTAATTGGCGCAGTCGGTAGGATAGCCGAAATTTAGTTAATTAAATTAATTAAATAGAGTCAGTGAATCAATCAAGGACGTCGGCTATCTCGAATCTACACCGTGTTGCAGCAGGAGGAGTTTCCGAACATTGAAACACCAAGAGGTACAAATTTTTATAAGTACTTTAGAATCGTTCTGAAGTTGCTTCCATTTATTCCTTAAGTTATCCTTATAAATATCCAAGATTTTCCATTCACGGCAATCTAGGACCCGTAGGTTAGATATTAATAAGAGAAATAATATTTTAGATTTTAATAGAAATTTAAATAATAGTAGTGTAGTCAGTATGGCTGATTTAGAGAATATCTTTAAAGCTATTCGCTTGATCCCGGAATTTGACGGAAATCATAACGTATTGTCGCGATTTATAAGAATTTGTGATCAACTTGTAAATGATTTTATTACTAACGAGCCAGGAAATCAATTACAAAATTTAGCATAAATAAATGGTATTTTAAATAAAGTTACTGGGCCCGCCGCCCGTATGATAAATACAAATGGTATTCCAGAGAACTGGAATGGTATCCGTAACGCTTTAATAAATAATTTTGCAGAAGAACGCGCTAACTTAGAGTCATTGTGTTCACAGTACGCAGACGTTTTCTATATAGATGGAGAGCCACTTACTTTTACAAATAAAATTAAGCATACAATAAAAACGACAGACGAACAACCAATTTACACTAAAAGTTATAGGTATCCATTTATTCATAGACAAGAGGTTCAAGACCAGATATCAAAAATGTTAGAGCAGGGAATCATCCGCCCCTCTGTATCACCTTGGAGCTCCCCCATCTGGGTTGTTCCTAAGAAACAAGATGCTTCCGGTAAAACGAAATTTCGTATCGTAGTAGACTTTAGAAAACTCAACGAAAAGACTGTCGACGACAAGTACCCCATCCCTAACATAAATGACGTCCTAGATAAGTTAGGAAATTGCCATTATTTCACTACTTTGGATCTCGCAAGCGGGTTCTATCAGGTAGAGATGAATCCTGATGATATATCTAAGACAGCGTTCAATGTAGAGCACGGGCACTTCGAATTCTTACGTATGCCGATGGGTCTTAAGAATTCACCATCAACTTTTCAACGCGTGATGGATAATGTGCTCAGGGGACTTCAAAATGTTAATTGCCTTGTATATTTAGATGATATCGTCGTATTCAGTGTTTCTTTACAAGAACATATAGTCAATTTAGAGAAAGTATTTAATAGATTAAGGGAATCAAATTTCAAGATACAAATGGACAAATCCGAGTTTTTAAAATTAGAGACAGCGTACCTCGGACATATCATTAGTAAAGACGGTATTAAACCTAATCCGGACAAGATAAAAGCTATTGAAAAATTTCCTATACCTAAAACTGTTACTGAAATTAAGCGTTTTATTGGATTATTGGGTTATTATCGTAAATTTATCCCTGATTTCGCTCGTTTGACAAAACCTATGACTCAATCACTAAAAAAAGGATCAAAGATTAATATAAATAAAGAGGACTATATTAACTGTTTTGAAAAATGCAAGACGTTACTCAGTAATGCCCCGATACTCCAGTATCCCGATTTTAATAAAGATTTTATATTAACTACCGACGCTTCAAACTTTGCTATTGCTGGAGTACTTTCTCAAGGACAGATAGGAAGTGATAAACCTATAGCTTATGCATCTCGCACCCTCAATACCAGTGAGATAAATTATAGTACGATTGAAAAGGAGTTATTGGCTATCGTCTGGGCAACTAAATACTTTCGCCCTTACCTTTTCGGTCGTAAATTTAAGGTCGTAACCGATCATAGGCCACTTCAGTGGGTAATGAATTTAAAAGAGCCTAACTCTAGACTTACTCGCTGGAGACTCAAATTAAGTGAGTACAATTTTACTACAGTTTACAAGCCAGGCAAATTAAACACCAATGCAGACGCTCTTTCTCGTATAGAAATTAATATGGAAGACGCGAGCTCCATTATAGTTAATCCCTCTGAAAAACCACCCTCTTTACGTGGTTCGTCCACTGAAACAGCTCGAACTACATCTACTGAAACAGCCCATAGCACATCTACTGAAACGATCCATACTAGTATCGAGAACCCTATATTAGAAGTTCCAATTTCTGACGAACCCTTAAATAAATTCAGTCGTCAAATAATTTTCGTAGTAGTAGGAGATATTAAAAAACGGCCGCAAGTAACAAAACCCTTTGAAACACACATTAGGACGACTATACAATTATCAGAATCAAACCTTGAAAACGACGTAATTAGTGCTGTTAAAGAATTCATCAACCCTAAAGTCAAAACAGGTATTTTAATAAACCCTCTCCTTGCTATGTATAAAATTATTCCAATTATTCAAGATAAATTTAAAAATTCGGCTATGCATTTGGTTCTTACAAAGAAGGAAATAGAAAATGTTAAGGATTATTTAAAACAGCAAGATATAATAAAAAATTATCACGAAGGTAAAACGAATCACAGAGGTATTAATGAATGTTACCGTGCCCTTTCTATTAGATATTATTGGCCAAAAATGAAAGATCATGTAACCAAATATATAAACGAATGTATTATCTGTGGACAAGCTAAGTATGATCGTAATCCCATTAGACAACAATTCTCTATAGTTCCACCCCCAACTAAACCCTTTGAAATAGTTCACCTTGACCTTTTTACTGTTCAAAATGAAAAATTTCTCACCCTCGTTGATGCGTTTTCAAAATACTCACAAGCCTATCATCTTCGAGACGGTACAGCCCTTAGTGTAATTCAATCATTTTTAACTTTTTGTACTCATCATGGCGTTCCCTTGACTATTGTAACTGATCAAGGAACAGAATTTACAAACGCTCTATTTTCTGAATTTACCCGACTTCACAAAATACAACATCACAAGATTTTAGCTCACGCCCCTAATGAAAATGGTATTGTGGAACGATTTCATTCGACAATACTTGAACATTTAAGGATTTTAAAACTAAAAAATAAAAATGAACCCTTAATGAATTTAATGTTATATGCAGTCTTAGCTTACAATAGTACAATACATAGTTTTACAAACTGTCGACCTATAGACTTAATTACTGGACACTTTGACCCTCGTGACCCCATAAATGTTAACTTGACTGAGCATTTATTACAACAATACATACAAGACCATAGAGAGAGAATGATTAAAGTGTACGACCTAATTAACGAGACTTCATTACAACACCGAACAATACTAACTGAAAATCGTAATAAAAATCGTGAGCCTGAAAGGGAATACACCCCTAACGAACAAGTTTTTATCAGAAACCCTATGGCAAGTAGACAGAAATTAGCTCCACGTTACACACAAGACACCGTCCTTGCTGACCTTCCTATACATATTTATACTAAAAAGAGACGCGGTCCGGTAGCTAAATCACGACTTAAAAGAAACCCTAAAGAACCCATATTGTTACAGGATTCTACTAATGTCACTACTCCAACTGACTCAAGGACAAGAAGTAATGATTAATTCGTTAGACTCAGGTCCCGGCTTACTCCCTTTTAAACTAGGCGATACAAAAATTATATCCCATTATCATTCATTTTTAAATTATATAAACCTTGATGTTATTAACAACCAAACCCCATTAGTTAAACCTCAAATATATATGATTAGGCGCAAGTTAGATAAGATTACACATCTTTATGAACCTCACCTTAATTACCTTTATTCTAATGTAGATAATTTAATTACCTTTTTGAAAAGTTTTGATCATAATCATAGTAAAAGAGGACTCATTGATGGCCTTGGTTCTGTTATTAAAAGTACATTATACTGATTCCGTTAAATATGACAATGCAATTCTATCTCTACAAATTATCGAATTAAAATTACAATTGAAATTAAACGAGCATATTAGTCTAACGAAAAAATGGCTGTTATATAACTCTAAAACTATAGACAGTACAGTTAATATAACTAGAGTACTATAATAGTTAATATAACTAGAGTACTATAATAGTTAATATAACTAGAGTATTGAACTCTATTATTAATAAAATTAATATTAAGCAACTTTATGCCCACATGGCCCAATATCTATTGATTTTAGGTTATAATATAGATCAGAGGAACTACGAAAACTACAAAGTTTTCTAGGTTTTATACGTGCATCGAGCACGCCTCATTCTATTATTAGTATTGTAGATTTTGATAAAATATTAAGAAAGCTAAGGATTTTATATTCAAAGAATGAAATCCTAAGTTTAGAACTTAGATATAATTAAATTAGGTTATTTTTATATCGGTAATCAAATAGTTATAGTTTTAAAAGTACCGATCGCCGTACCCCTGTCCTATGATCAAATATAATCAAGTCCTTATTCCCAACCTACGCTTTATAGCAATTTCTGGTAAGAATTCTATGTACATGGAGGCTGAATGCCCGAAGTCCAATTCTCTGTACCTTTGTGAACAAAAAACTAACTATGCACTTCGAGATGGACCTGACTGCATCAGAAACCCTATTGAAAAGCAAGAACTTGATTCAACCTGCAAACTAACAACTGTTATTCTTAATAATGAAGCGCTGGAACAACTGGATGAAAAACACTATATCATGAGTTTCCCTACACCCATGAAAATTAAAATATCTTGTGGTCAAGATTTGTACAAGACACTTCACGGCAGCTTTCTACTGGAAATCCCGCTTAAGTGCTATGTCAAGACACCTGCAATCACAGTTGTAAATTCAAACGACTATATAAAAGGATACGCTATAAGGATAATAGATTTACCTAACCTTGGAAATCAAGTGCAAACAAATATATCTCCTATAATTCTGAACTCAATAAATCTTCAAAAGCTTCATTTAATAAATTCAAAAATGTCTCTACAAACCCCAGTTAATTTAACTCAACTAGAAGATCATAGCGTATTATATCATACGACGATTCCTGTATACTTAATGCTTATTGGAGCAAGCATACTTTGCATTTATCTGGCGTACAGGAGATTCCGTTTGCAACATATTAAAAGAAGTAACGCGACTGAAAATAAGAATATTCAAGATAAAAGTGAAGTTCATCCCCACGAAATAAGGGTGGATCCCAGCAACATCGCAGCAACTCTCTCAAGGAATAGTTGCTGATCTGCGGAGGGAGGTGTTATATTCCCATACACTATGTGATCATTTATTAGATATTTCTTATATACTTATTAATAATAAAATTGTTAAATTAGCATTTACTATATTCTCACGAACCGTGGAAACGCTGATTAAGCACAGGTGCATTGTATCATGTTAAGATCCCAGAATGTAAATCTGAAACCCTTGTTTGTTACACTTTCTGTATTCCTTTAATTATTAATTCACTATATTCATTCTTGTCTCCAACTTTGAGCAGGGATCACGTAGTTTGTAAATTAAATATAAGTATTAAATTTTAAGTTAATAAATTTGTATTTTTTTGGATCCTCCGGTTGTGACCGACGTAATTCACTGTCACGTAATGTATGTTTTATTATTCAAACACAGAGTAAAAGTAATATATTTTATATAAGTATTGTTATTGTTTATAAAATTTATTTAATTTATTGTTGCCTTGGTTTTTAAATAGTTTTAGTAAGTACCAACAATAATGTATATTATATTCCATTTTCGTCACATCCATTATTTAGTGATTTTGTTTTATCGTAGAAACAGCAATAATTCCTTCTAAGAAAGGATTAAATTGTTAATTCGTCGCACAAAACAAAACGGTATTCTTTAGTCAGTGAAATGGTATCTAACGAATAAATAACGTTACTTTAGCGGTATTTAAACGACCGCATTTATCCTGAAAAGCGGCCAGTGGGCAATAAATATATAATTTATTTAAATATGACATTTAATCTTTATTTTTCCCAATTCTCAGAGTAGAAGAATATATATATTTTTTTTGCAATTTAGTTATAATAACTGAAAATGAACCTATGAAATGACATATTGTTTATTCAATATAATTATTAAACAAAACATTTGTACTATACAAAAACTAGGTCAAAAGTATTATGTACGCGTGTTTGATGGTTTTGTTACCGAGACGGTAAATATAACATATAGATAGAAATATATTAACTTGAATTTGTTTGGGATTACGTCAAGTTTACTGTTGTCAAAGGTGCGTTGTTATTTGTTGTCACGAAATAAGTGTTTGTGAATACCGTGTTATTATGGAAAGTCAGATAGTGTGAACATTTGACTTAGAGTACACATTATATTTATATTGCTATTATTATAAGATACCCTATATTTGTATGTTTCTGCTTTTATGTGAAAATAATACCATTACATATTACTTCTAATATGTAAACATGAAAAATTAAAATGTAATTAGAAAGAAAAGAAAGAAAGAAAATAACATTTATTCAATAACAACACACAACACTGACAACGTCTCAAAATTAATAAAGAGAAAAATTTATATATATAAAACTAAATGATGACAAAATAAAAAATAAACAAAAACACAAAAATTGTTTATATTAAACAACAAAAATTAATATGTGCCAATGTTGTGTGATGTCAAGAAAAGGGCACAACTCAGCATTCGTACAAGGCGAAGTTTACCTTATACACTGATTTTCAGTTGAACCCCTTACTCGACATCACGGACGCAAAAGAAATAAGGACCAGAAACAAAAAATAATAATAAAAAAAAAAAAAAAAATTAAAACTATTTACCTTGGCCAAGGACTGAATTATATATTAACATTGATTAGTTGGATAACAAGAAATTACACAGATATACAACACACGTATACACACATATATATATATATATATATATATATATATATATATATATATATACACACATACACAAAAATACACACATATACGCTCATAATACATATTTACATATACAATACATACAGCTGTATACATAGACATAAATAAATACCAGCAGCATCTCGTGGCAGCAAAACCAAAAGATAAACACTGCACCACCACTGCATGCGCAAGGAACATACACTGAAGGAAAATCGAATCAACGTATTTGGTTTTGTAATAATTGTATTTTGCAATATTTACGAAACGTATTTACGGTCTTCAGCTTCCTCAAAGGCTGTGGAAGATTATTCCAGCAGCGAGTAGCTGCATACTTAAAACTACCACGAAACGCTGCCGTTCTATGTCGCGGTGTTAGCAACATAAAGGCAGATGCTCGGGTGGAAAACCTATGCCTCTCGTAAGCCCACGCTAACTTTTGGAAAAGGTATACCGGCTTCTCATTAATTATAATACCAAATAATAGTGTAGCCAAATGTAACTGCCTACGAGCTTTCATTTTTAGCAGTCTTGAGCTGTTGATGTATGGTGTAACGTGAGTTCTAGGAGTAATGTTAAAACAGAATCGAGCACATGCATTTTGAACCCTTTGAATTAACTTTTTTGTTCTAGCCAGTAAACATGGACCATATACAACATCGGCATAATTCAATTTTGATAGTATAAGGGAATCACATAATGCAATACGAACACCCTCACTCAAACGTCTACTTCACATTACATTTTACGATTATGTTTTCTTTTAAACTTATTTAAAATATCTAATTATCTGACCTAAAATTAATGAATGAAACTCTTATTAGTCATATAGAAATAAGCATTATAAGAGGTATACCGATCATTGTTTCATTATTAGTTTCTTCTTTATTATATGCAATAGGAAAATGAAATATTCCCCGCGTAGTTTTATATTATTGTAAGATTAATTTCAAAATCTGATTTTAAAAAAATTATTAGAAAAATTATAAATAAACAAATATATAATTATACAAAATAGACTATAAACAACGAATACAATAATTATTATACTATAAAACAACTTATTGAAATATACAATGAAATATATAATGAAGCAAAAATATGCTTCGTAATATAAAATGGTATTTTTAATTATTAAGGTATTCAGAAAGTGTCTTGCAGTTAAAAGATATTTTTAAAGAATTTATTTAGAAAATTGTTCCCAAAAAAAATCACTGCTATTAAAATTTCTTTTTATTATTCAGCGGTAATTTATAAAACAAATTAAATAAAACAACAGTATACATAGATCACAAAATACCGTATGTATATGCAAATATTTTCAATTTATAACCTAATTTTGGTTTAGAAAAAAAAAGGCTAACATGTCTTCTTTCCACACAAAAATGGTTCAGAACATTATTTATTATTAATAAATAATATTTACAATACAATAAACGCATTTGATTAGCAAAAACGAGAACGGAAATTTATGGTAGTTAAATATGTAACAGCACACTGTGAAATGGCGTTGATGAATGATGTTATTTTGGGTATTTGTATGAGCGTGGCTTCTTTAGGTAATAAACGTCACTTGTATTCAAAAATTAACTGCCTTGGTTGTTAATGCTATTCGTCTTGTCTTCTCTTGGCCTTAGTGCTTCTTAACTATTCCGTCGGTTTTGTCACATAAAATGTCAAATGGATTCGTTTACATTACAACCATACTATTTTCTAACAGATATAATAATACTTTTCTTCTTAAATAAAGTAAAGTGTAAATTAATTATTTATATACTTTACAAGAAATCAAGAATTTTTTTTTAATGTTTCTAAGTGGTCTTTTTAAAATTATTTATCGAAAACTATAGACTAATGTTTTTTGTAATTAAATATGTATTAAATACGAGTGGGAAAGGAACATAATAATAATAAGGACCTAGGATTTCACGAGATTTATTTTAAGTTTTAAATGAATTTCACTTTTCACATTGTGAACATTCAGATCAAAATATCTAAAAGGAATATTTAAAAGGAATGTCTTTCTTTATATAGAAAATATGTGAGTGAAATTTTTCGCACAATTATTATCGCTATATGCATTATTTATATTATTTTTTAAAAGTTTTTATATTACTGATATATTATCTTTTATATTTAATGTTAAGGAAGTTAGAATTTTTTAATATTATATTTGGCAAGTATGATAAATTTCAATTTAATTTATGATTATTTAATATTCTATAATTTTTAGCATTGAAGTCCAGTATAAAACAGATTTGAAGTAAAACCGATACTTCAAATCTGTTTTATAATATTTATAAAATAATGTATCAAAGTACTAAAACTTAAAAGCTATTCCTGTCTTTTGTATGTCTAAAATATATTTGGCACTGTAAAAATCTAAACTCGTTAATATTGTTGAGGTCGACTGTTGCGCTCGTTAAATGCCCCGTTGGGAAAGATCGCACAATGGCCGACTAAAATGTTTGTATCGTAGGAACTTTCGATCTTGTCGTTTTCTCTTTAGAAAATACTCAAAGAGAATTATTGCTTTATATACAGCGTAGTAAAGTGCGCAATAAGTCTCTATTATCTACGCCGTCAGAGAACCGTGAAAGAAGGCAACTGATGTGGTGGGAATATAAAAGGTGACTATTTTTACGCCGTTCTTCTAAAACTTAATTTTAACTCTTTCTTTCTTTTTGCAATCAGTTTTAAATAAAGTAATTTATTAGCATATATATGTTGCTTAACAAAAATTTTCTTGCAGAAGCAAAGATTTAATTTGAACCAATCATAAGAAAAGAATTCATGTAACAACTATGGAAACAAAACATAGTCTTAGGATATATGATTAGTTATATATTGCTTTTGTAACCCATTTGAGAACAAAATCTACAATAATATACTCTATATGTATAGCGAAACAATGTCTTCTGCAGATGTTTTTATAATAGCTACATATTTGTATTGAAACAAAGGCAATTTTAGAGAAATTCATCACAACTTTTGATTGTATTACCCATATTCTGCTTGTGTATATGTGAATTAACTTGGTCTTAAAAGAAAACAAAAATAAAAAGATAAAACGTATAAAACCATTTTAAACAAGTATTAACATTATTTTAAATTAAAATTTATATTAACATTTATTGTTTCATAATTCATATAATGAATATTAAAATACTGAAATATATTCTCAAATAGGTATCGTTCTTATAGTAAATTATCATATATATATATGCAATTGCTTCTCGATATTGGTTCACAAAATATGTTATTTCGATATTTTTTATCATAAATTTTGTACGTACTTTTATAATTACAAGATTTTTTATTTTTAACAAAACATAAAAACCAATTAAGATAGAGTCGTGTTGTTGAATAATAAAGCTAAGATGTCGTTAAATAGATAATTAATAGAATAATTTAATAAAGAAGTTCAAGTAACGTTTGTAAAAAAGCTGATGCAGTATTTAATTTAGCTCATATATAATTTAAAAAGAAACAAAGTCCATTATTCAAATGTTGAAGAAGCGTAATAATATATCAGTGTCAGGAGAATCGCTTGAGGCAGCGAAGTGATTTTAGAGAACGAATACTTAGGACGTGTCTTAATTACTGATATAAACAATAGCTTTAAATTCATTTATCTGAGCCTACTAGTTATTATTTATAAAAGTAATGACAATTAATTGGAAAAGGAATATATATATATATATATATATATATATATATATATATATATGTTTTATTCTATAACTATTAGAAAGAGTTTTACAATTTTTTTTGTACCTCTTAATTTATTTAAATATTTTACAACATAACTAATACAGAGGTCGCTGAGGACTAGTAATATTTTTTGATAACTTTAGATAATTGAGATTTATATATGCTAAAGATAATATAGTTTTAAAAATATTTTTGAAAAGCAAAAAATAGAAAATACTTCTATTTATATTAAGATCAATATAAATAAAAAAAAGTGGGTATCAGTATGACAAAAAAATATATCATATGAATGCTTCTTTTCCTATTTGTTTTTTGTTGTTTTGTCATTGTATGTTAATAAAGTAATAGTATAACTTTTACTGTATTTTAAGTCCCTAGCGGGTGTATTATTGTGTAATACTATTTCAAGCAAAAACAATAATATTTCTAAATTTTATAACATAATAGGAGCGCGAAACAGACCTCCATTTTAACCCGCTGCACTCGCAAAAATATTGGTACGTGTCAGAATATTCAGCGAAGCTAGATGCAAACGGCACTGAAGTTGTATTTACAAAACGTCGACGCATTCTGGCCTCTTGTTTTTTTTTTTGCAGTGTAAAGCAAAACTTTCGTCCGAAAAAATTTTATTATTGAAGTCTATGGGATTTTAATTTTTTAGTGATTATTCCTCAACGATATCGAATATTTGAAATTTTAATTTAAAACCACCACCAGACTAATGTCTATCAGTGTGCAAATTTGGAAATTTTAGGCATATACCGTTTTTTATAGAAAGACGCTTGCACAAAACATGCAGAAAAGTCTCTCACAGACAGTTTCACTCAGTAACCTAAATAAAGCTCGTAGAAGCAAGCTACGTAATTTTTTGAGCTATATTAGTAACTGGCTGCTTTTAGAGTCTCCGTCTAGCCCAATGAAGGGCTTTCGGAACACTTTCGATGTATAAGTTCAGTTACCAATTGAACTGAAATATGCTATAATTTAAAAGAATGGAACAATTGAACAGAGCAAGCTAAGTTTATTCTGAAATGAAATGCTCAAGAATATAAGAGCAATTAAAACTTTTGAAAGTGATCAAACTCAATCGGACACATTTTCATGTTGAACATTTTTAAATGAAAAATACATACTTGGTTGGCTTTGAGATTTATTAACTTTATAATATTATTTTGTATACTGAATTTTAATACGAAATATAAATTATCGTCTATATATCATTTGCAGTATATAGTAGAACGAAAAAAGTCTACTTAAGTTTTATGAATAGGTGAAAAAAATTGCTACATGGTTCATGTATTTATTATTTTTGGGATAAAATGGTGTAGATCTTCACTTAATATTTTCTTACTAAATGTCGGTAAGAGGTTACATAAACAAGATTCAACCACGACCTTAATGCGCCTAATAAAGTTTTACGACTGACCCTTGGCAAAAATGTGAACGTTCTGAGGCGACAATGCTTTTTCTTATTTCAGTTTCCGATTGTTTAGATTTCTATAATCACCACTCGTTTATTAAAAGCATTTTTAATTTTGTCCTATTGAATTATGAAAAGACTATTCGTACCGACCTATATTTTTATAAAAAAACTAAGTATTATATTCATTATGTCGAACATATGTTTATTTTCTATATAAATTTCAAAAAATTGCCAGTGACTGTTATAGATCTTATAGATATTTTATAAAGATTGTCTATTCATTACTTTATTATTTGTAATAAATATAAACTCAACGTAGTAATACGTTTTATGACATCATTATTCTTTGGGGAAACTGTAAATAACTTTAAAATAACTCGTACAAATTATATAAATAATAAGCATTCTATCTGTAACAACGTTATTTATACTAAAATCTCATCGACCTTAGCTTTACAAACCATCAATTAGAACAGAAGTCAGTGAAGATTTTTTAAAAACGTTTAACATTCTTTCTTTCGAATATCCGTTGGAAATTACTGCTTGACTAGACTTCCTTTTGACAATGATATACGGTTTTATTGATACTAGCTATTAGTATCTAACTGAAACGGTACTATTTTATTTAGTTAGATGTTTGCTTCATTTTTTTTTATTTTAGGTTACAACTTATCAGTAAAGAAATTCAATTGAGAATTTTTTTGATAAATTAAAACAATCACCTGATTATTTCAATCTGATTGGATTTTTAATCAATGAGGAAATTGAATTCAAGTCTATTTTGTATAAAATGTGTTTTATAAATGCATTTTTAGATCTTATCTCAGTCAAATATACTTTTTTACATGCGTTGTTTTTATAAAAGTATGTATTAAAACTAGTTTACAAAGCGGCAATTACTTAACCCAAAATTTATCCTTACCAAAGTTATCTCAAAACATATAAAAATTTGAAAATTGCATAAAAGAGTTAGATAAAATAACTATAAATGCCAATCTATTCTTTACTATTATGCTTTGTTCTGTTCCATTCCGTTCCGTTCCATTCAATTCAGTTCCGTTTCATTCCGTTCCGTTCCGTTCAGTTTTGTTCTGTTCTGTTTTAATATTCTTTTTCCTTCTTCGAGTATTCTCTTAAACATAATACTATAATCATTGCGAATATCATATTCATGAATCATATTGAGTTGTTAAAAAATTATCGAAAGTTAGCAAATTACGAATGTGAGTCTTGGCAAAAGCTGTTATAGCTTTGTGATAGCTAAATTATATATCTGGTTCGTACAATTGCACATAATATATGGCGTATTTATTAAAACAAGTGTTTAACGATTATGGCGCGGAATGGCGGAATTAATGCTATAAATCAATGTCAGAACATGTTTACGAGCTAACAGAGTTAATTCCAGTGTGACATGACGTTTATATTCGTGAATAATTGTTGATTGCGCACCGGGGAACACGCTCTCTAATACTAAATCTTAGGTAACAATTATAATGGAATTCTCCATCGGGCTGGCATAACAGAAATGATTTGTAGGAAATAGAGACTATAATATACATACTTGGAATTATTTTACAGCACTTTAATATTATAATAAGTAGAATCAGTCAAATGTAGGAAAGTTTATAGAAATTCGTTATTTTTTTCGTATTCAGGAGATTTTAATTATGAATTGTATCAAAACAATAAATTATTTATTCTAGGCTTATTTATTCTAGACAATGTTAAATATTTCTCTCTTTGATCATAGCTTAATCGCTGAAATATGAATATTCAATTAAACCTTCCGTATAGCGTTTGAACATTCGTCAACGATATAAACTTAATTTATAACTTTAATTATTTCGTGCTGAGACTCAGAAGTGAATGGACAAATGTTCTAAATTAATTTAAATCTTACAAGAAATTTATGAGATAAACTATTTATCTTATTATTGTGCGTTGTTTAATTCTTAAATACAATAACTTATTTTCTATACACTTTTAATAATAAATAAGAACTTCATTGAAATGTTTAACTCCTAGTTACAGTGACCTTCTGATAATTTAACTCCTTTATAAAGGTTTCAATCAGGACGCAATATCCGAACAAAAATACTTATAAATTAGTTAATTATGCATTAGAGCATCTAGACAAATCCTTCTATACCTATTTCAATATGTTTTATAATAGGAGTGTCTACTTCTGATATTAAACGTAATTGATAACTTTATTAGAAATTATATACAGATAGTAAATATTTACGATATAATTTTGAATTCCTTCAATAACTAGTTATCTTTTGATAAAGTACTTATCTATTTATGAACGTAAAATTAACTTAACGACTTGACACTTAAAACAAGTTACAAACTTAAATAAAGTATTATATGGCAAGTAAAAATATTTTAAATGTAAAGTTTTGATTGCGTTGGATTTTATGTGAGTTTGCTCAAGTTTTATGATATTTTGAGAAAATTATCTGAGGGTATCTGATCAGGTAATCTAAACAAACTAATTGGCTATAGAATTGTAAGTTTTACTTTGAAATACTTATTGAATTTAGACATGCTGCTTTCATTTTTGATTAATAATTATGTTATCTTTAAAAAAATAACATGTTGTCAAAATATAAATTTCCATTAGTAAGAAACTAAGTGTTAAAATTTTTTAATTTTTCACAAATATGTAAAATGTTCGATTGTGTAGAAAAAATCCGCGCGCGACTTATGCAGAATATCTGAAACATTTATTGTGTTGGTAACATCACTATGTTCACTCAATAGGCATTTCACTTTAAGCTATACTCAAAACTTCTATTCCAATACAAAGATTTTTCTCAATTTCTGTTTACAACAGTCCTTTTATTTTAAAATTGATGAATTTAAAAAATAAAATTTATTTTCTTGGACCGTATTTCCAGAAAATTGTAAAAGTTACTATATTTTTTTTATTACTATACAATTGACCAAATTTAGCGAAAAGGAAACGCTGCTCCCAGTTATTTCTGAAATATGTGATAAACTAGATTTCCTGTGTACATATTCGTTTTCCGTCGTAATTTACTGGCCCCAGGCCCGGCCGGCATGTTTCAATTACAGAGGTAGTTCACCGGACGTCATTATTTCCTGCTCATGCTGAGTTCTCTGCACCACTGGAGCTTACTTCAAATATTTCTACCCGTAACTATTTTCTAAATCGATACTAAAATTTCAGTTAGGTCAATTTTCTATAAAATGTTTATGGCATTTTTACAATACAAATATAAAAATAATACAATTTTATTAAAACATTTTCCATTCTTATAATTATCTCAATAATGATAAAATATAATATATAATAATATTTAAATGTGATTTCCGATACCAAAAATCTATAAATAAACCAAAAGAATTTTGTTCACAATTTTCTTATTGAGAAAAAGGAAATCTGTCATGTGTACTGGTACATTCCAATTACTGAGCGGATGTCATTATTTCCGCAGCAATGGGATGCCTCTTCGGCAATGCTTTGCTGACCTCCAAAATTTTCCTACGAACCCCTCCACTAAATTGGTACTTACCGGCTGCCCCTTCTCTATAAGCTTTTTAATCAAAAAAACATAAATATTAATTATTTTTTAAATTCGGTTTGAGTTAATGAAATATGTTTATGGTTATATAACTATTGTATTATTATATACTTAGGACCAATATGAAAACCAATCTAATTAGTAATTATCATTGTAGTTATCGGATATTTTAAAATATTAGATACAACGTAATAAGTATTCAGACAACAACGTGTATTTTTTTCAAAAAGCAACAATTTTTAATATTTGAAATTGAACTTTATCTCAAAGAATAATACGACTATCCGTGACACCCATAGGTCGTGGTGACTCAAGAGGTAACTGAGGATCCAAATTACGCTACCGTCTTATGATCAGACGTTTTACACAAATGTGATGATTTGACTGGAATCATATCACACTCTCATAAACGCACGTCGTGGTGCAGTATCTTTGATTTCCATACTTAGGATGCGGCTACAAAGCCAAAATCTTTTGCTCGGATAATCCGACCAAGTAATCTACGCCTAGAGGCTATTTAGACCATACAAGGCAAAGAATCCCTACTCAACAATCTACAAAAAAGTACAAAAATGGCCTTACTTACCTGCATCTCGCTGCCATTTAATTATGAAAGTTTGCAATCTGGACAATAGAAAAGAACTTGGAGATCATTGATGTTGGTCTTGATCCTTTTAATGGAAAAGTATTGAACTTGAGATATCGAGATATCTTGATATAATGAGATATCTCGGAATATTAGGAGTATTCAACAGCGCAGGTTTTTTTTTTTCGACATTGTTAACTAGTAATATTGATTGTTTAAAATTAATAAAGTGGTATTTTCTTTGTATAACAATTTATAATCAAATTTAGAAAAAAAATTAGAAAAATGTACTTTAAACCATTTTGATTAAAATATAAACTTTAAAAATAAGTTTAGGTTGTACATGTTGATTTAATATTAATAGCGTATTAAAATTAATACTTAAATATGGAAATGATTACGATGTTTTGTTTCTAAATTATCAATTTGCACAATCACACTGGGTATAGATTTAACGAGAACGTTAAAATTATTTTAAAACCATTTGTACATTTACAAAATAATTACTCTTATTACAAAACACTTTATAATTATAGTCATTTGTATGCAGTTTTTAATGAGCATTGAATTTAATAAAGGGTGGAACAATACCAGATATGAGCTCATATTGTGTCCTTTGTTTCTATGCGTCATTATAGTTTTACCGCAAAGTTGTCTAATGAGTAAACCAACACAGAAGTAAGTATGATTTACGTACATACATAAATATTACGCTGGTCAAACAGATTATTTCATTGTTTTATAATGATAATTATTCACACATTAGTCTCAATATCTATACGCCCTTCTCTTCGCCCTTATATAATATACTGATTTAAAGTATCTCAGAAATAACACACCAAATATTTGTTTAACTTATTTATTCTTCCTCTTTGTTATAAACTTTATTCTATCAAACATCAGTGCACTTTTTAAAATCGTCTTATCGCTATCCGCTCTTGTCGCCCGATGAATCGTTCCGAATAATCCAGATTACTCCACCACTCTCTAAGTGTGGTCAGTTCCACGTTCAAAAACTACCTTAATAAATTATGCGCACCACTAGCGCCAATGTTGCCAGTCTGCGAGTTGTGCAGTATTTATTATTTCAATTTACAAGAAAATTAAGAAAACCTTACACTAGCATAACCAAATCTGTCACCTGTGTTGTATAGTTAAAAAAGACAAATAACAGGAGTGTAATGTTTTCTTAGATTTACACGAGTACTACACATTTCAATAACACTATTTTACGGACATAACTCGCTTTTATTTTTACATTTTTAACAGGAGTTTTGAAGTTGAAAATTTATAGCGTGTTATTTGTTAATCAGATATCAATATACAAATGACCATACAATCGTATTCATTATTTCAAATATTCACAGTGATTGTATAAGGGGGTAATTTAGAAAAAACATGGTAAGCTTTTTCATAAAAAGTATTCATTTTCTGTAATTTTTACCTTGTAATATTTCACCATATTTATTAAAAAATTTACAAGATAAGGAAAATATAATAAAAGTAAAAATCATAACAGTTTTGATTTTAAATGACTATATATCTATTTTCTATGCACCTTACGGTCTTATAAATCTTTAATATCTCATTTTCACTTACCTGGAGTATGTGGCTTGTAGTGGTGCCGCCGGTAATCATTTAGCTGAATATCCCTTTAATATTATATTACTGTATATATACCCAACAACAGCTTCACTACCACGGAATATGTTATTCTAAAGTTATGTCATTGTTTCTAACGAAAAAAAAACAGCTTTTCTGCCTTTTATAGTAGACAAGAGATTTTTTAATTAAATTGACTATTCGGAATCAATTCCTACAAACGATGCGCCTCCCTTAGACACTACTCATTGGTTAGAACAATGTTTTCTGTTGTATTAGGACGTATAATGAATAAAATTACGGGTTATCTTACTATAAACCTAGATTATTGAGTTTCAAGGGACCTTCAAGTTGGTGGGATTTCTAATTCGGTGAAATCTCACCGCAACTTGCGAACAATAAATAAACAAACTCAGTGCCATATAAAAGTAGATTTCATATCAATTTAATTTTAAGACCGTGATCTAATTCGGTCAACCCCATCTAGTAACAAATTGCCTTATTAAAGTTTAATTAAAATATTACAGGCGACCTTTATAATTTCTATAAATCTTAACATCGTAATCTAAATATAAGCTTAGTTTTTTCAACACCATTTCGTGACGAATTATCAAATTAAATACAATTAACTTTACGTACATGTATGTATGTAATGTATTTACAGGTTTACTTTCAACACCATCTAGAGTGTAGAATCTAGATTTATGCGAAAATCGCTAAAACTCTAGAGTCTTTGTCATAGCGATTTGCACATAGGCATTATTATTTTTTTATCTTCTTTCAGTTTTCATAATCGTCTAGTGACACGCATTTGTATAAAGTAAAAGCATTGAAATTGAATGATATGTTATACAATACGTACGTAATATGACTCATATAATGAAACGTTACATAATTATTTTATTTCAAAATATAAAAATAATATTTGAGCTTGGTCGTAATGTAAATATTACCTTATTTATATGGATCTCTATTTATCTCTTACTCTAGTAGGTTACTTTTTCTGAAGTTTCACTTCTGCCATGTGTGAATTAGACATACATTTTTTACATCTTTTTATTCATAACTTGAAAAAGAGGCGGATACGATTATCATTATAGACAAAATTAATTGATTTTATCTGATTAGAAAAAAAGGAACGCGTAATCTCCTTTAAAAAAAATAAACTTCGCACGTTACATGCAAGGCTTGAATTTAGTTACACAAAATCATAGTAAAATGCAGATTAATTTTTAAATAACTCTGTCCCCGCAGACGTACCTAGTAGATATTTGTTTTGCTAGTACCATTATTTTCTTTACTAGCGATATCTCTAACGAAGTCAGTATACAGCACTGGATTTAATGACGTCAGGCTTTTGGGGACGATAGACAGGTCGTACTAAACTCAGAGTGCGCTTTGTTCTTTTGCACAGCCCTCGTTAAATATTTAAACTCGAACGACCGGCCTTTTCATAAAACTACTGTACTATTGCAACCCAGCCAAACCGGAGTTAAATAAAAGTATTGTCTAGAGACTTTATGTAAAAAGGAAATGTTTAAGAAAAACACTATAAAAGTTGCGTTGCCACATGTAATCAAGTAAAACTTATTTTTGTCTCTTCAGCGTCTGGCTTGCATAAATGAAATAAAAATATTAATTAAAAAAAAACATGTATAACATTTTTAGTACATGTTTGCCTAGTACATGTTTGTCATTGGATCGGTTAAGAAACTGGGAATTAATTGAAATTGGTTTCAAATTGTTAGAATATTTCATATATTTTTTAAAATTTGTATACTAAAAAGAAAAAAATTCTAGGAAAAGTGCTTTCATTTCTGATCACCTTAATATTAGTTTTTACTATTGAAACGCGTTCTGTAAAATCTGTTAGTATTCTTGGGGAACCCGAACTCTTTGAAGAGGATCCTTTATGATGGCGTAGGACGCAACTTTTTACCACTATTACAGCATTTGTACTGGTAGTATAAAAACACTGCCCATGACGTGAGCTTTTTTATCTGATTGCTATATGCACACCTTTGCAATGCCATCCTCACTACCTGCACGGGTGATATTTTTTAATACCAACCAACCAAGTAAAAGATTTAGTATAAACTGCCTACAAAGCTTGTTCCAGTTTATTGAAAAAAAATCTAATTCTCTTAATTAATACTATAGGAGGACAATCGAATTGTCCATTCTTAGATATAATATACCATAAGCTTATGTTTATGTCTATAAAAATATCAATATTATTAATGAAAAATTGTGATTACATAAGTCGACTGATTTATATTAAGGCCAAAGTTTTTCATTTCAAACAAATATACATTGTATTTTTTAACATAAAATATGTGGACTAGCATTGGCAAAACACTACATTATTGTATTTATTATACATTATTTATATGAACTAGCAAATCAAAATTAGTGTGTAATTCGAGAACATGGTTGTCGTGTATGTATGTGGTTTACTAAAAGTAATTGATATGGGTATTTTTTATTTTACTTGCTTGTATATAAATGACGATATCAAGTTTTAATAAGAGGTGAAGTTGATTGATTGATTGATTGATTGATTGATTGATTGATTGATTGATTGATTGATTTCTTTCTTTATGCACAAAATACAATGGCGGACTTAATGCCACAGGCATTCTCTACCAGTCAATCAAGGGTAATGCAGAGATAAAATGAAGTAGGTGCATCTTAAATATATATAATATATATAAATATAATAATATATAATTATAATAAATAGACAATAAATAGTTACATATAAAATAAATTTATTTGAATAAATATAATATACATACATACATATATTATATATATTGATTATCGAGACAAATCCACTATCTCTTTAAACAAAAGTTCCCTAGCGTTCATTCTGAACATAAAACGACTGCTAGACTTTCTGATATGTAAAGGGAGTGCATTCCATAATAATATGGACTGAACAAAAAAAGAAGAACCAAGAAATTCAGGAGTGTGGACATAAAAGTAAGAGGTTGTTAGTTGATCGAAGGTTTTTAGAATGAGTGTTACAAAGGAATTGGAAAAAGGCAGAAAGGTAGATGGGAGTTGAGTGAGAGTTAAGAATAGTAAAGAGAGTAGTGAGTACACGTAAGTTTCGTCGCTGACGAATAGGAAGCCATTTCTATTGTAGACGGTAAGAAGACACTTGATCAAATTTACGAAGATTAAAGATGAATCGAATGCAGTTATTAAAAAGACGATTTAACTTGTTGAGAAGGTCTGCATTCAGGTCGAAATAGCAAAAGTCACCACAGTCAATTATAGGAAAAATAAGGGTTTGCGCAACAGCAGTCTTTGCCCTAGTAGGAAGAAAATTCTTGAAGCGATGAAGCAATCGTAATATCCCAGTCAGTATGCGACTTACATTTGTGACATGGGTTCGACAATTAAGTGAAGAATCAATGAAAATGCCTAGATTTTTAACGGAGGAACTAAAAGATATGATAGTGTCATTAAAGAGTCCTGGTTGGTAGCGATTTTAATTGCACTCTGTTGATCATTTTATGACTACCAATAACAATAACTTGGCATTTGGACAGGTTAACAGATAGTCCATAGTTATCGGACCATCGTTTAACAGTACCAAGGGCACTGTTGAGTTCTTTTATAACTGTTGGTAGATTATCTAGACTTTCCTGACAATATAGCTACAAGTCATCAGCGTACAGATGATACGCACACTGAAGATTGGAAGTTATTAGGTTAATATATAATGAAAATAGTAAAGGAGAGAGATCGATCTAGTATAGGAGAGAGGAGATCGATATAGAATAGTAAAGGAGAGAGAGAGTATCGCCATGAGGGACTCCAGCTTCAATATCACACCAGTGTGAAAGGGATTCCTCTACACGAACTGACTGCTGACGTCCCTGAAGATATGTGGAGAACCAATCCAATGCCACCGAAGAAATTCTAAGATTGGAAAGTATTGATAGGAGGATGTCGTGATTAACGTTATTAAATGCGTTTGAGAAATCAACCAAAGCCAGCACTGTGACTTTGGTATCTTCCATACCCGCACGAATATCGCCAGTAACTTTGAGCAGGGCTGTGGTAGCACTGTGGCCTAGTCTAAAACCAGACTGTAATGGACTCAGCATGCTGTTCCGGTATATAAACTGGGACAGTTGTTTATGTACACAGGCCTCCAGTACTTTGGAAAGGAACGGAAGGATATGATATGATATAGATATGGGACGATAATGATTCAGGAGAGAAGGATTAGGAATTTTAGGTATCGGTATAATGTAGGCCTTACGCTAGGCAGACGGAAACATACCATCATTAAGGAAAAAGTTGACAATAAGAGTGATTGCTGGAAGGAGATAATCAAGTAATATATTTTGTGAAGGTAATTAAAAATGTATGACAAACCCAATAATTATACAAGCGTATACTTAAACTAAATATATTATTGTTATATCTAAGAGAAACTTAACAGTTAGTTAAGTTAAACACAGTTTATATATAAGATAACAATTACTTTGCATTGTTTTATGAAGAAGTAATATAGGAAAAAAAAACAGAAAATATTTAATAATAAAAGAAAAAATTCTAAAGCTGTTAAAAGAAATCGGCACGCGCATGACATTGTAAAGCTAAATTTTCTCGCGAAAAATTTTTCTTCTCTATGGGATCTAAATTTTTCCGTGATTATTCCTCAACGACATCGAATATTTGTTTTTTTTTAAACCACCACCAGACTGAGCAGTCTACAAAATTTGGAAATTTTCGGATATACCGATTTTATTGATTTTTATTGATTGCTGCTTTTTATTTATGCTTGCACAAAGGATGCAGAAGAGTCTGTCATAAAGAGCTACTTACATACTAACTCGAGAAAAAAAAGTAGTAAATACTGAAATAATGGAATGGACATTTTTAACATCCCATAAAAACCAGAGAAACCGAAAAAAAATATTTTTGAAATTGTTAAGGGTCTAGGGTATTCCAGAAAATAAAAACTGAAACGATGTCGATTACGGCAGAGTTTTATAATGGTATTTTTTTAATTTTACATAAGGTTAAGATATTCAATACATGAAAATCCCAGAATAATAACTAAATACATTTCATCTTCATTTCAAGAAAGCCTATTTTCGTTAAAGAAACTTCAACACAATACCCAGAAGCTCTTTCATTTGGAATTTAAAAAAAAAATTAACTGTACCTTTTGCTGGACATCCAATAAGTTATATAACTACTGAATATAATAAAATCTCTAAAAAACTGACCTCCTACAACAAGGAAAACGAAATGACAAAAATTATATGTATGAAGTTTATACATACTACTTTATACTAATTTATTGTTATTTAAACACTTATAATAAAATTATATTACTCTAAAATTACTAGTATTTAAATAATAAGTATCTCTTTAATTAAATAAAACTTTAAAATGCATAGTAGTCTAATCATATTTTCCTTCCAACATTAACTCATGCTCATTATCATAGTTAAATACGTAACTTATCACGGAATGACCTTGGACTGTAACCTAAGTTTTATACAACACATTTAAACCTTAAAATAAATTGACATTTATTTTAAAAACTATTAGATATGGAGCTCACTCTAAAATTATGAAGAAAAGATATTTTCTTACGTCAATCTTGAACGTTATCTTTAAAATCAATGCCTTCGAAAACTTTTCTACTACCAATTTAAGTTGCTCAACGTGTAAGAAAATAATGGATTAACATTCATATAATATTTTTTTGTTATTGTAAAAACAGTAATATCTTTTTATCAAACTAACGTCATAGAAGATACTGACATTATATTTAATATTTTAATTTAATTAACATGACTTTTCCATGACTTTTTTCAATATCCTAACTACATTATTATACGACCTCTCTGACTACATCACGTCACATACACTTACCGACATACACCTTAACTACTTTAATACTTTGAGAGATATTAATTAATACTATATTAAGATATGTGTTTATACCTTTATTTCTTTTTGTTTATTAGTTTTCCCTTAGTGCTGTTACTGTACTCATTAAAATTTTGGTTAGAAAAACTTTAATCACATACGTAAGGCACTGTAGCTAGGACACACTTTTACTATAGTTATGTCAAAGAAACATGATTATAATAAATAAAAAATCCTTATACAAAATATATATTGCTTTAGTTATTAGTGGAAATTATTTTCAATATAAGTCAATTAAAACTTAACTAACAACGCCATAATTAATTCTATGGTGTTCTCACAATTACAAGGTTTAAACATTAAAATTACAGTAATAATATTAATGTTTATTTTTGAACTACGAATGCTAATAGACCTTGATAGTGCTTTCAGTAAAGCAACGTGCTGAATGTTAACAATTTTAAATATATAATTGTTATAGTAATAACAGTTCAATAGTGTTTAACATACATACAAATCTTGATAGAAAGTCAAACTTTTATCCCAAGGGGCAAAGGATATTTTAATCATGCTAAAGTCGCGAGGCATAAGCGAAGTATTTGCTTAGAGATTGAGATTATCTTTTTTACCTGCAAGGCATTTCGTAATCCTTAATGAAATCCGGTCAAAGGAAAGAAAGAATTTAATTTTAGACGAATCAGAAGATATTCAGCTGCCACTTGCTAGTTATAAATCATTTGAATGCTAATAAATTCGAGTAACCCCCAAGGCCCCAGGTGGAAACAGAATTTCTTCTCGTTTCATCTTTGTTTTTCTACTAAAACTGAAAAATAATTCTGTTCTTTAATATTAAATTCTTTCATAAAGTCAGCCATAGCTTTTGGGTTTTGTTTAATATCATAATGGAATTTCATTTATCTTATGCTTCAATGAAGCCGAACCAGCGATGTCATGTTTTTATTTAAAATTAATTTATTTATGTCTTGCTTTAATTTCCCATTAGTCTTGTTATAAATGAAAAATCCGTTAGCATTTTCAGTTTTATGGACAAACATAATTACGGGTCATTATAAAAGAACAAATTGCTTAATTTTAAGAATATAAAAGCTTTAAGGTTATTTCTGTAGTATTACTCTTAATTTATACTACAAGAAGATAGTTGGAGTTGCGTTGTGATTGAAGATTGCAACGTTCCGCGGCCGGTTCGTTGCGGGTTTAGTTGGCTACGAGATCTCGCGGTGGAAGCCGGGTCCACGCGGCTACGCCGAAACACATGTACGCATGTTATGAAAGAATTGTTTTCTTGTGCTACTATGAGTAGTATTAGTTATTTTAATAAGTGACACGGTGCACCGATTGAGTTTTTAATATTTATAATTTGGATTGGAATTCTATTAGTTTTGGTAAGTTTTTTAATGATAATCATATAACGGAAATCAAAGTATAAACCAACCCTAATTTTTTTTAAAAATTTATTCTAGATACATCAAATTTCATTTGAGTAAAATATATAAAGATAATTAATAATAAGTAGGTACTGTAAAACAAAAGGAATATTTATAAAAAACAACTATAAATAATGTATATGTATATATTTTTTCAATTAAATAAAGATAAGAATAATTAATTAATATTACTGTAACTGTCGTCAGGTACAAAGAATCTTTTTTTAAAAAAGTTTGATAGAAAAAAAATGTCGTTTTAAGTCTACAAACCAAACTGCATCTCAATGTAATATTACATCGATGTCGATGTTTCCTTTTCAGTCTAAAAATTTTTTTTGTTAGTTTTGAATCTTAAAACTTCTTTTTTGACAATAAATCATATATAAAATACATATCCTTTGCCATTTATATATAAATTTTAACGGACTTCTAAAAGAATTAAAAAAGATCAAACTTATGACGACAAAGTTCCTAAGCATAAAATTTTCACAAAATGTTTTTAAGAAAAATACGATTGGCTTATAGAAGATTTCGTTTTGTTTTTCTTTGTTATATTTACATTATTCTTTATACTTATCATAACAGAAACCATGTTTTTGTTGAGAAATTCTTTGACTTAAAAAGTATTTCTGTAAAGTCTTTGTAGGGATAAGTCATGTTAATATTTCCGAGGTATTTCTATTCAAACACAGGCAATAATAAGTTGAGGGTTTTTACTTTTTTCTTAACATACCATTTTGAAATAATATCTAATTCTTATTATAATTCATACAATTCAACTAAATACACTTTATTGAATCCAATATTGTATTTTTTTATATAATACACTAGATGATAAATAAAAACATATACGAATCTTTAAACATAAAGCAATACGACAAAGATCAGACTAATAAAAATATATGGAACCATTTTATAGTATTATGACATGAATATTTGTTGAGACGTGTCAAATTTGCCTTCGGGAACATGTCCAAAATGTTGAAAACTTCTGCAGAAACGTGTTACGAAAGCCAAGGGAAAATTTATACACTTTTGGAGCTGAATAAAATCCCTTCACAAAAATACGAATACTTAAAACAACTATGACGACTTATTACATTTCTTATGTAATAAATAAGGTTTTAGAAAGAAGAAAAACATATTTTCATAATCTAATGGAATCTTAAAACTAACATATTTGTTTTAGTTTTATGAGTGAGTTAGGTATAATATCATTTTCCTTATTCACTAATATTCTTAAATAATGAAAACCAAATAAAAAATATGAAAACGTTCTATTACTCCATTAGGATTAGAATTTTTAGAATAAAATAATTCATTACAAAATAATATTTAAGAAAAAGATTTATTTATAAAGTACCTACACATCAGTAAAACATCATACAGTCTATTTTCATATTTCAAATCACATGTAGGATATGTAAAACTAGTATGTAATGTAATTATTTCATGCAACAACTATTTGTTTAAAAATGTACTTATAATAATAGGTTGCCTGGAAGAGATCAGTATAAGTGATAAGGCCGCCTTTTGCACCAAAAGTTTTATTTTATTTCTTTTCCTTTTTTGTTTTATCATCTGTTTTTTTTTAATGTATTTTTGTATGTAATTAAGTATATAAATAAATAAATAAAATAAGTTTTTACTCTCATGTGAAGACGAGCTCCAAGCGTAGCTTAAATTCTAATATAATATTAATAAAATAAGTTTGACCACTGTTCAATAGCAATATTATAAGTAATAAACATATTTCAGGCGCTTTTAAAACGTGTTTAAACTTTTAATTTTTTATTAATATAATGTACAAAGAAATGTATACAAAAATTCAA
Organism: Mechanitis mazaeus; assembly: GCA_959347395.1. Lineage (NCBI taxonomy): Eukaryota > Metazoa > Arthropoda > Insecta > Lepidoptera > Nymphalidae > Mechanitis > Mechanitis mazaeus. The sequence goes on from OY365750.1 coordinate 12,885,717, forward strand.
ACACGAACATAGTTTGTAATTACCAAAAAAAAAAAACAATTTGAAAGCCTTTTATTATATTTGTAAAATTCCTTAATAACATCCATTACCTATGGAGTTTAGTTTTTTAAGCTCTTAATTATGTTTTTTCAAGTTTATTAAAATGTTTCACTAATATTTTTATTTTTTACAAAAATACGAAAATACTTAACATCGAAAAATTTTTTTGTTACTTACAAATGGATTAAATGATTTGTAAAATTGTTATAACTGTATATTGAACAGTGTCACTACTGAAAAAAAACAAAACTACAATCAAATAATTAAAAGTGTATTAAAGGTTTTTACTTTAAATGAAAAGTGGTCTTAAAAACTCGTTCTATGTATAAACCTGGTCTCTACGAAAAGGACTTTATTTAAATCAGATAATATACAGCCATCCTTACAGATCTATTATTGTTGATTTTTTATCATACTTGTTGTTATAAAAATTCACTCCTACTAATAATATATCTTCTTTATAAGTATAGTTAGTACTTTATTCATAGAATCGTTGACACGAGAATGAGCCAATAAAACAAAGTGTCAAGGGAGGGTGTGTCGCTTTGATATATTGACGTTGAGGCTGAGGTCGCGACTGCCAGCTATTCCTCCCATACTCAATACTATACAATATCTCATTGGTTGTGAATTCCCAATAAGTGCTTCTATAAAATGATATTTGTTATAAAAAAAAAAGTAATGGCTTAAGTTTAGACGCTACTTAATGTGTGTATTTTTTTGGAATCATAAAGTACCGGGAATTTTAAAATACAACAAATAGATTTAGGTTCAAGAAAATTTATTTTATCTCCTTCAAAATCCATGATGATCCATCTGAAGCAACACACATGTGTCAAAGCCTGACCCAGTCCTCCATATATTCCTAGTAGGCCGACGAAGGGATGGCATTTAGTTAACTCGTCGCATTCTCTTTGATCTCTTCGATCGCCTGAAATTTCTTTCCACGAATTTGTAACTTCAAGTTGGGGAACAAAAAAAGTTGAACGGGGCCATATTAAGTGAATACGGTGTTTGCTTAGTATTTACTTGATGTTTAGTCAAATAATTCGGCACAAATCAGACTTGGTGCAATGCAATTATCGTCATACAAAATCCAAAAAAATTGCTGGCTCACATTTTCGACCGCTTGCAACGTACAGCATTTCTCAAAAGACTCAAAACAGATAAATAATATTCTATGTTGACTGGCTGGCTCGGTGGAAGGTACTCATAGTCCACTATATCTTGGCATTCGAATAAAACAGTCAACATCACTTTCACTTTTGAGAGGCTTTAACGCGGTTTTTTAGGTTTCGGTACGTCTTCGAAGCGCCACTCGGTCGATTGTTCATTTGTTTCCATATCAAATTCATATACTCATGTCTCATCATCCGTAATTATCCGTTTTTATCGGTGTTCGACGTCGATGGATGTCCGGAACGAGACAATCTTCGACCATTATACCAGACCACTTTTAAAGTTTTTATACCATTCGTAATCTCTTGTTTCTTTGTAGAGCAGATTCGCAAAATGCTTTTTCTAACATTTTCAGTGTATCAGCATACGAAATTTTCTTAGCAATACAATATTTCAAATTAACTCTTTGTGCAACAAACTTACTTATACATAGTAAAATGCGACAAATTGAAAAAAGTTAGCTCATGTAAACAAACACTAGTGATCGGATGACACTAAAACCTGACTAATGTGCTTCTTAAGGTCGTACCAACACAAGAAAAAAAAAATAAAACAGTTACCGCATGCACGGTCGTTTAAATATAAAATTCCCGATACATTCTGAATTTAATATTTACACATAAGTTGTTTATTCTTTTTTCAGATTTCAAAGGATCTACATTTGTAATACTATGTACTTTTACTTTGATCACAAATTTTCCCTGGTTGTAATTGAATATATTTTGACACCGGTGCTGAACTTCAATTGATTTTTATATTTATACGATATAAATGATCTCTTACAAATAGAGTAAGCTCTTCAAAATAATTATTGTTTGTTTTTAAAATATGAACAATGGGTTTGAAACTCTATTTCCATTTTCATTTAATACCGTGCATAAACCCAAAGTATGTTAACATTGTGCTATATGATATATTGCCTAAGGAACAGAGTTTTCGTTTTTCCCAAGGGGAATATTGTTTACGACGAGCGAGTTAGAGTACGCTGTCTAACAAGCCTCTCAATTAAAAGCAACGCGGTGCATTTATTGCTAAGAGCGTTATAATTAGCCAATGTTTTTTTGTTTCATATTGCTATGAGATGTCTATACATTTAAAAATGTGACTTTTGTATTTGAATTGTGACGGTACTTAGAGTGGGTTTTTAGTCGAATATTGTTTGTTTACGAAAGTTAGTTCAAAGGCATTTTCTATTTTTAAATATTTACTTTTTAAGAAAAACTATGTAAACGAGAAGTTAATACATATAACACTTATCTAGTGTTAAATTTAAAATTCTGAATGGGATAAACATGCTTTTAAAGAGTGAACAAAAAAAATTGGTCATTAATAATTATCAACTTTTAATAAGTTATACTTATTGTTATTTCATTAAAAAACTCTTTAATACTTATTTTGTATTAATTTTATTTGAAACTTTTCCTTAGTTCTAAGGCGATGTTATCCATGAACTTTTATGTAGTCTACAAACCTTACCAGTTGTAAAGTCGAGAAAACAACATATTTCCGCAAACCTTTGGAGTACGTCCCACAACGGTGATAGAAACTTTCAAACACTCAGATAGACTTGTATAGACATATAGACTCACCCCTTTAAGAGGATGATTGACTTATATAAGAAATTTGCAAATTGTAGTTTTGACTAAGAAGCGTAACTTACTACTACCAAAATATATACAAAACATGTACAAACAAATATATACAAAACCCCATTTGTCGTATCGCCACTCTTCGAGAGCACATCCCTCACCGCCTCGCTAAGTATCAGAATACTGGCATTCGATATTTCGAGCGACTGTCGGTTTCGTGGTCATTTGGAGAGCAAGGCCAAGTTGGCCTCTATGAAATTGGGTGTGATCAATAGAGCGAGGCAGTATTTCAATGCTGGCCAAAGACTTGCGCTCTATAAGGCGCAGGTCCGGCCACATATGGAGTACTGTTCTAATCTCTGGTCCGGATCATCCCAATATCAGCTTCTACCTTTTGACCGCGTACAACGGAGAGCCGTACGGATTGTCGGGGACCCGGTGCTCTGTGAACGGCTGGACTCTTTGGCATTGCGTAGAGACGTGGCTTCTTTGTGCGTCTTCTATGGCATTTACAACGGGGAGTGTTCCGAAGAGCTATTTAATCTGATGCCTGCCGCCGAATTTCATCACCGCACAGCACGTCACCGCCTTCATTACCATCCTTACCACCTGGATGCATGGCGTTCTTCTACTGTTCGGTTTGCAAGAACCTTTCTTCCACGTGTCACAAAGATGTGGAATGAGCTTCCTTCGACGGTGTTTCCAGATCGATACGACATGGGTACCTTCAAAAAAGGCGTTTATTCCTATCTCCAAGGCCGGCAACGCTCTTGTGAGTCTTCGGATGTTGCAAGAGTTCATGGGCGGCGGTGATCACATTTTATCAGTGACCCGCATGCTCTTTTGCCCTCCTTTTCCATAAAAAAAAATGTAATGATTTAATTCCACATCACTATCAACTACTGAGCAATAATACATTATTTATACTTTTTCTGAAAAACATATTTTGACTGTCTGTTTTAATTGAAATTTAAATAACAATATCGTACAAAAGTTTGAGTCACAGGTAAATACTTTATCATATATAGGTTTAATTGATCCTATATTCTCGTTATTCTTGGGATTTGAAAGTGTTTAATCCGCAAAGCTCGACCCAGCCGGCCTACCCTAGTTTATAACCGATCCTATTCTTAATCTGTAGGTTTAGGGCAATTTCTCTTCCGGATTTTCCTAGTAGACTTTAATAATTGAGTCTTACTTTGCCTACTTTTATTTCTAATTAGCCAACTAAAAGATGCGGACTGATAAATAAGCCTCGAATATCTTACAAATTTCATTAAACAATCTTCTCTGTTTTACGATTTTTATTTAATAATAAAGTGTTAAAAATATTTTTATAACGTAATATTTTTACGATGAATTAAGTAGAATACGAATTATGTCGTAATTTTAGTGCGTTTCCATCCTGTACTTCGTTCATGTAAATCTGATTCGAACTCTACGTACTTTATTACATCTGTATGCAAATTCGTTTAGGGTAGGTTGACTTAAAATCGAACAATCTCAAGTTCCTAGACGCAGGTGAAATAGGTTGGGTGAATTGAATGAAATTTAAACGCGTTTTGTCCTTTGTGTTGAGTAAATTAGAAAGCTAAATGTAACTGTGTTTTTGTAAATGTTAATACAATTTGAGTAAAAATACATCATATAACATTATTCTTAAAGTCAAATTAAAAAGAAAATAAGCAATGGACAAGGAAAACCACCTTAATCTTCAAACAGATGAAACAACGCCCGACCTTAATCCGAATCCTTAAATTACAAAAAACGTGGCAAAGATATATTAGCTGTTGAAGCTTAGCGAAGCAAGTAACCATTTATTGAAAGTCGGGGGCCAACGCGTAAAGCTATTAGTCCTCTGTTCCCTTGAAAAAGTGTCGCTCCGTTGAAACATTACAGAGGGGCGCGCTATTCAATTCCGGAATGTATTTTATTCTGTGTCAATCGATCTCCTGGTAACGGAACGCACGTTCCGAATGGAGTGTCTCGTGGGCCGATAAATCAGCGACGTCTACGAAATACTTTATTAAAAAGCTTTGTGGGTTCGTTTTAAGAGTTTTTTTCTTAAACCAACTTTAGCGTTATATTCGTTCTAAATAGTAAATCTTATATTCTGTAAACTAAGTATTGATATTTTAACGTAATATGCCTCATTAATACACCAAACGGGAATCTTTCTCGAAATATTCTGCATGACATATATTAACAAAGATCAGATAAAATTTAGACAAATATCACGTAAAACTAACTATTTACTTCTCAATAATTTTATACCAAAATTATTTAGATTTTTCAACCATCTTTAAATAAGGTTATAGAATAAAGTTATAGGATAACTTCTCCACAATACCAAATAACATTTGTTTTAAACTCTTATTTATAATTTATCAATTAGATTAAATAATTAATGAATTAATTCGTACATTTTATTTTTGTTTTTGTTATTCTTTTTTATGATTTTTTTTTCAGAAATATTGAATATATTTATATCATGAAAAAAAGGCATTCCTTATTTTTTAGTCAAAATTTAAACTTTATTTAAGATGTTTTGGATGGTTTAATTTGAGTCAAATAAGAATCGATTTGTAGTATAATTTGTTGCCATTTTAAAGGTAGCTTCATAATCTCCAATAGAAGTCTTGGAGCTTATTGATGAAAAACTTTAGTAATCAATTTTCGAAGTCTTCGCTTCATCCCAAATTTTTTATCACACCGAAAGTTTTGGAATTCGAGAAAAAGGTGCTAGTCGCTTGGTTTCACGTCCTGACTATTGTGGATGCATTAAAACCTCCCAACCTAGTTTCTGAAGTTTCTTGTGAGTCATTATATATGACTATAGCCTTGTGTTGTCCTGACGGAACATGACACCTCTTATCGATCGATATCGATCAATAATAATTAATTTCCGATTTCCCAATCAATTGTATTGTGTTGTGATATCTTTATGTTGCCTTTACAGAGTTTAAAGACTTTAGAGATAATATAGAAATATATCAGGACTTAATCGCGTGAATATTTTTTATGGTACGATACCTTTTATTTACCCGATGTTGCGATCGAATTGCACCGATTGTGGTCACGGGTCGACTTTAGAGAGATTTTTATACAAAGATGTGTCTTTCCAAAGAGTCATTAAATAAACATATAAATATAGATTTACAAATTCACAAATACTTTTTTCAAATCTTTGTTTAGAATTCATAAAAAGTAATATATTATTTATATAAAGTATATAATTTTTATAATATGTTAACTGGCCAATTGATTTAATTTTTAAGCCTAATTGATGGTCTTAGCAAGGTACGTTACGAAGTAGGTACTTGTATAAGTTTATACATGTATGGATAGGTATGTACGTTAACAACAACTGTGGTTTTCTGGTTTGCGTTTGCAACATTGCATCTAAAGCTTTGTTACCAGTCACAAACGATTGTAAAATGAATGCTCATATTTATTCGTGTTTGTGAAGTTTCCACTTATTTACACAAGCTATAATAAGAAAAAGATTAGATTAATGGACTCTTTGTTATAAACCTTAACGAATACTCTTTTAAAAGAATACGCTTCACGTTAGTCAAGTCCCTTAAAAATTTTTCTTTTATCCTACGGGGGCGGATTTTAAATATTATTATAGTCATCTTGATTTCATCTTCGTTGATCATCTTAATAAATAAAAGTACCATTTATACGATCTTTATATATTTTGAGGGCTGAGTTCGCAATTTTCATTTATTTCCAGCGCCCTTTTAGCACAAAATGTGATTTTTAAAAGCCTGGATTTACTGTATATTCAATTATTATTAAATGTAATGAAAAGTGACAAGATTTCGAATTTACATCTTGTATCTTGAACACAGAATTGCCACAAAATGAACATTGGAATCGTAAATTATTTGAAGTGTTTAAAAATTTACATAATTTAATTGATGTAAGAATTTAACATTTGAATGTAAGTTTTTATAAATAATAACTTATTTAATATAAATCAAGTAACAATCATTATAAAAATACTAATGAAGGACAGCAGTTAGAAAAATATAATTTAAATTTTCTACTTGTACACACAGGAAGTACATTGTTTTATATTTCTTTAAAGAGCAACAAGATAGTTCAAACTTCAAGCAGTAACGATATTTTTTTGTGCGTATATTAATACTCCATGCCACAAGTGATGTGCATTAAAAGGAATATATATACATATATGTATATATTATATTACTTTATATTATATTACAGTCCCAAGGTGTGGATGCATCTTTATCATAATTCTTGTTTCCGCCCGATGTCATATATTTAATATTTTAAGATAAAAAAAAAAGTTATTTTATATGAATCAATACAAATCAATACAAATCTTTAATAATTCTATATTATCATATTAATGTTTAAGATGACTACAATTGCCACTTTCTAGTTTGGACATTGTTTTCATCACAAAGGTTAATTTTAGGTAATTTATTAGGACGGTGGTTTTTTAGTGGGTAGCTTTAAAAATGGCAGCATCCTCTATGCTGCCGGGTAGTCCCACATCACCCCCCGGCCGTCACCCCCATGGGCCAACGGGGTACCCGTAACGGGTTTTTCCAACGGAAAAAAAAAAAAAAGAAAAAAAAGGACGGTTTTAATTAAATATACAAAGTAGTAGTAGTAAAAGTATTATCATTATAAGCAAAGTAATCAAATTTTAGAAATAGTTTTTAAAAGAGCGCCCATAATATAATAATTATGTATAATATGTACATTTCTTAAGCGTAAGAAATGAGTAATGATTCGTAATGAGCAGACATTAATCATCATCATCTAAGCGAAAGGGAAATGATACTTAAAGCTTAACTTAGAAAATCATTAAAGCAATCACAACTTAAAATGATAAATTTTTGCTCAAAAGTTCGTTAGTAGCACTATTTAAATTTCACTAACAACTGCTGGCTACAATGTCCGAAGAATTTGTTAGGGATCCAAAAGTCCTAAACAAAGTTTATAATAAAAAACATATATTAATTACATACAATAAAAATAATAAAAAATAATATAGTAAAAATATTTCTTTCTTTACAGATCTCTGCCCACATAAAGAAAATGCTGCGTAACGGAAATCATGTATAACGGAAAGTCATCTCCTATATGACGAGTCAAAATACCAAATAAAAAATGAAGGCGCTTATAAGAAAGTGTCGGGACAGTCACGAAATACTCGCGACTTGATTCGGAAGCACAATCTGTCAAACATGGCTTCACGACTCCCTGCAATATTATTGTGGTTCGGTGGATGTAAGTAAATATTAAATGTTTGACCGAAATTATTAACACATATTTGGATAAAAATAAAATGTTATTACTATACGCCATATAAATGAAATTTAACAGATAAAACTAGAACGTGTTATGGTAATGTTCTATACATATATAATTTTAAAATTATATATAAACGATAAATGTCCAATAACAAATGAGTGTTCCGTAACATAGTAAAAAAAGAAAAATTTCATATTTTTTGTTCGTCTCATAACCATAAATAAAATACTATTATTGGTAATAATGTTATTATTATTTTATTTATATTTTTAAAAGATATATTATATTTTGTGATTAAAATAAGTTATTACATCAGAGGTAAAAATAATTTGCTGAACATAGATGACTTATGAAGGTAGATGTAATTACAAATAACATAAGATATAATAAATAGATCGGTGTAGTATATTGAAACGTAAATGTTTTCGTTTTTCAATTTCATAATTTAAAATTAACTCTTAAAATTATTGTAGCTCATATATATTCAGATAATAAACTTTATATTTATTCTCTTTTTGGATGCGTCGTTTATTAGATGTGATTACTTTTGAAGTTTATTAAAATAAATGATTTTATCTAAATCCAATACTATCTAAGCAATGAATTATTAAAATCACTCCGGTGCTATCGATTTTCGAACCCAATCCCTTAAGTAAAGCTGATTATCAGTAAACCCTGAGGGTTCACAAAACCTAAAATTTCTGTAAAGCGCCAATCTTATTTATCTCAATCCGGCAACAACAAAATTATTGGTTCTGAAAGCGCAACGCCTTCATTTATTATACATAGGAATGGTTCTAAGACTCGGCATCCTGTGGTATACTTCTAAATTGAAACCCAAATTGTCTCAGTTATAACACTTTTTGACATTTATGACCAAATTACAAAAAAATTATTTGGAAATTAGGTAACTACGTTATGATTGTTGACTGTACCGGAAGAATGTTCGCACAAAACTATTTTTTGGGAGAGAATTATTGTGGAGGGGTTTGCTATACGATCAAATTGAATGAAAAAGTTTGTAACATAAAAAGAAATTTGGATATCTTTGGCCTTATGTAATAGTTATATCAATAACAACAAGGTATTTTTGCTTTGGAAGAAAAAGGGACATTTAGTTTATGTAATAGTTAGTGCAATAAACCGTTTGGTCCAAAATAAATAAAAATTTTTGTTCATTTCAATTGTTTTTAATATATATGTATTATAATCGTAAATTGTACATAAAAACATTTATTTCAAAGCGATACTTGATATATGAGATAAAATGTTAATAAACAATTATTTTCAGTACAGTATTTTTTTAAGATATAATTAATTTCACTTTAACTTGTTAATAAAGCCGCATTTCATTTAAAAGTGTATTAAAATAGTGAACATTTAATTTCATAATATAAAATAAAAATTGGTTAAGTCTAGCGGTATCAAATTAATTATAATTCGTTTTTAGATTGTCAATTTTTGTAGCTATTTTTGCTTCATGAGTAGGATTCGAAAACTGGTACGCAATTTTAATGTCTTTATATTCTTCAAAAACGGCCCAAACTATTTCGATATGGTATTAATATAAACACCTGATATATTGGAATCAGGTAGGCTTTTGCTCGTTTGATCATACATAATAAACAAAGAAAATACACATACGGTTATACGAATAATGAAGGGCGATATTCTTAATAAATAATATTTTTCGCACGCACATTACAAAATACTATAATTTTATTTGGATTCCTTGGCATCGCATATTGAACGGAATTATTATGGAACGTTATGGAACGTTATAATTTGGTTAAGACTTTATAAGGTTGCATTGCAAAGAATTTTTGGCGACAGAAATTGCGATATCTTGTAGATCTTAAATTCACGTATCAATGTCGCGTAGATTTCATTTGATTATTTACTCCGACCATCTTTGACATATTTTGGACTTCATGATTTGATTACGTAAGTCGAGTAGATAGTATATTTAGTGATCGGTTAACGGATCCGCCATGAAATTATAGAAAAATCTTGAAACAAAACTTATGATTATTAATAAAATTATGTTAATTTAATACTGAAATTACTGTTTGAAATAATGATTTTATGTTTGATTTTCATTCACAATTATCAACGTAGACAATTATTGTGAATTCTTTGAACCCGATTGTAATAAATGCGATCCAAATCTCGTAAATAATAAGTTCAAAGTATAGTTTTGATCTATTCGCTGTGTTATAAATGTGAAAATATAAAAACTTCAGCTTTCAATAATAGTCAAAGTGAATATTTGGTTATGGTAAAACAAATATATGAAATCCATATTATTAAGTTATTCACGAGGTAGGTTTATATTTTCTTATTCGGGAAAACGCTAATATTAGTTAGGTACTTTTTATTAATAAATATTTAAGCAACGTTTAGGTTTTCTCTATGAGGCTATTTACTAGCTTAAACGTATTGCAAGAACATTATCTTCAGTAGTCACGTTTCACTATTAGCACCAACAACATCTATAGCAGCCGAATAGTACCGCATAGCAGCAACGGCATACCAATAATGTTTCTCGTATTTTCCCTGAATATTAGAAATAAGCATAAAATTACCTTTATATACTATTTCGCTTCATTTTAAGATTATAACAGAAGCAAGTAATGCATGGAATAATCCCGATTTAAAATAGTTATAATATTTAATTTTTGATAAAAACAAATAGATTAATTTAAAAGTAAAAATAAGAAATATTTAAAATAAGTAGGTTAAGTAAAAGAATAAATTTCTGATAAAATCTTTTTTTATAGGTGTATTTGGTCTTCGAGATATACAATTGAACGTGCCAGAGGCAGTTGGCATTGGGTCCAGCGCAACCCTTGGCTGTCGGTGGGCTCTCGACACTGGAGAAGCGCTGTACACCGTGAAATGGTACCATGGCGCTCAGGAATTTTTTCGATTTGTACCTAAAGAACTGCCTAATACAAGGGTTTTCTCACAAACTGGCATTAGTGTTGATGTAAGTTACTTTAATCATAAGATTTCAAAAGTAATTTATGATTTTTAATATAAATTTTAATAAATAAAAAAATATTTAATAAAATAAACAAAATAAAATCACAAAATACTTTGGCCTGCATAAATGTTTTATTTTAGTATATATCATTTATGTAAGAGCATTCACTATCTTATAAAATACCTCTCACAGTTCGCAATTTATTACACAACAACTTCCCGTAAACTGCTTCATAAATTCAGCGGATGAAATTCCTTAAGCGAATAGTTCACTTACGCCGCGACGATAAACAACGCCATAACTGTGATTACATATGGGTCAACGGTTTTGCGACATCTTGCTAGTTCGTTAAACTGTGCGAGCGCGTTAAAAAAATCACTTAAGAATCTTGCCGAGCGCCGGCACGTTAAACCTTTAGCAGTTGGCACGCTGCCACATCTGAGCCCTAAAATAAAATCGTGCCAAAATAATACATTAAAAACCATTTACTATAATAACTTACAGCAATAGTTTCCTACATAAATTAAATAGAGCGTAAGACAGAAAAGCCTTAAATATTACAACATTTTGGTTTAAAAAATCGGGCTAGTAGTTTCTAGTAAGGACGGCTCAGATTGCTTTGCTAGCTTCAAGTGGGCGAACTCACCATAAGATAGATGAAAGCTTTTAGCACAATTTAACTCCAGCTGCGTTACACTAAAGTGCACACTAGCGTTTACTTTCATATAATAGTTGTCGCTAAAGTCCTTGGTATTTGAGACATGTCTATACATTTTTAATTTACAATCAATATTTCAAAAAAATGATTAGCAAGTTATGAGTTGTCTAATAAATTATTGATTATTTTCTTCTTAAATTTAATTTTTAAAACATGGCTTAATATCAATAAAGTTCATTTCATTAATGCCATGTACAGTCTAAAATAAAACAAATTTATACATAAGTACAGTTATATATGTATTCGTCAAAATAACATAAAAAAATGTAAAATCAATGATACATTAATAGTCACGGGATTTTCAAATAATTACGGCGTTTTACAAAAAACCAGATGTGGTGCAATATGTATGTGCACAGTAAATTATGGGGACTGGAGGAGAATAAAATTAAACGAGTTGAAGCATTTAGCGCGACGTCTAAATTGGAAATTTCGAACATGCGAGAGCAATAATATGGTACAGTCTGTTAATTTGTGATAGTAAATAAGTTATAAAAGAGTAGTTCAATATTTCATTACTATTAATTTTTTTACAAAATGGCAATTTTTTTACATAAAAAGTATAAATTATTCTTCATTATATTTACTATTGGTTAGTTGTGCTGTTAATCGACTCATTCCTCTAACATGAAATGCCTTATTTTATTTCATATTGATCCTGTACAAGAACAAATAATGTATATCACAATACAAGCAACCGTTTAAATCTTGTTTGGAAACTATGGGTTTATTAATTTATATTTATATATTCTCTTCTTATATAATTTAACTTTGCTTTCTGCTTGTTTTTTCAGTCTTTATAACGCAACCTTTCTTGATGAACTATAGTTGTAATAGCGACATCTCTATATATCTGACACGTTGAAAAACTATATACCTAGATTTCTTTCTTTTGGTTTGTCGCCAAAATATTTCAAATAATAAAATTGATGACACTTGTATGTGAAATTGTAAACAAAGAGAATCAATTTTATAGACAAAGTTTTTGTACAAAAGTAAAAATACCGAAGCCATAGAAGCTATAGTAAATAAAAGCCTTCAGTCTCATTAAAAAAATTTACAATCTTTTTATATGTTGTCGAATCTTCAACCTAATTCGGGAAGCATTGCAGTGGTTTTTGAATCAGGTTTTTTTTGTTACTTTTAGTTCGGCAACAATTTAATTCTTTTTACTTTAATATTATTATTTTTTAATTTTTCATTTAAAGGAAATTCACATTTACACGATAAACATACATGTAAATGTTGCAATAATTAAATTTTATAGATTTTATATGAGACAATCGAATGTTTTACTAACGCGATACTTGTATGTTATGCTACAACTTCGCAAATAAATATTTCGTTCATAAAGTATTTATTAAATATATATAATTATATTTTTCTGGTAATATTAATATATATGTAAAACCTGATATATATTTAAAAAAATATGTTGTAGTCGTTGGTAAGCATAAATTATTACTTATAAATCTAATTTTAACGTATGTTGCCTGGACGTGATATAGGAGAGATAAAGCTTAAAAGTAGCTATTTCAAATAAAAATATCCCTCTATAACATGACATAAGCTTTAGTGATAAAAACGGCCAATTACTCTAGTGTTCAGTGGATTGTGGCCCTGCTTAAGCTGAGATTCGATTTCCACATGGGACAGTTTTTTGTGTGATCCAGAGATTGCTGGAGTCTGGGTGTTATTTGTGTCCGATATTTCTATGTTCGTGAAACTACTCGCAACACAGAGATCATTTTCATGGGGCGGGAGTTTTTTTTTTTAGAATATAATATGTTATTGGAAAGGTTTCCTTCTCAGGTATCGCGGTCTGGCGCCCAACAGGTCGTGCTGCGCGGAGCATCGAGAAGCCTTAGCGGGAGGTATCGATGTGAAGTTTCTGCCGATGCGCCATATTTTCATACAGTCTATAAAAGTGCTTTTATGCGAATTGTAGGTAAGTTTAATAAGCTACTTTAGAATTAATCAAAATTAATTATCTATATATCATCATCAGACAAACGCATAAGTTTCCGTTCTGTTTTTAATATTAGGTAACTAAATTACCTTTTGCTGTTGGTATCGATACTAGACCATTTGATAGCAATCTTCGATTAATGGGCATAAAGGTATAAATAATAGGAATAATACTCTGTAGTGGAATTCTAAATCATAAATCATAACTATTGTTCAGTAATAAATACGAGAACAGGGTATGTTTGATTAAGGTTTATCGTGTTTATTATAATTTACGGTTATTGTTGAATACTTCCATCGTATTATACTACATTGTAATCACATCCTTATAATGTCTGTAATGTTAACATAATTGTGACTATTCAAATTATATATTAATATATTAAACTTTACTTAATATATTAAATATATTAAGTAACAAGCATATGTTTAAAATATTAACGTTTAAAGATTTCATATAATTAAGCGCTCACAGATACTCTTACGTCTGGTTTCATTATATTTTGCATATTATAATGTTAAATGTAGAGATAAATTAAATTGATGAAAGGACAACTGTTGTACATTTTAAAATACAGGATTAAAACTGTTATTAAGGCATTAATAATAAATGATGTATTAATGGATTTATCCCATCCGTGTATTATCTATAAAAGGTAAAAGTATATAATTTATGTAGGATGTAATATAATCTACATTTTTAATTTAAATAACTAAAGAATGCTCTTTTATGGATTTATTGTACTTATTATTATAGTGTAACAAAAAAAAATGACTTGCTTCGTAACATATCAATTATCGAGTTTGTAAAGTTGTAACCGAAACTTACTTACTTGCAGTCTATTTACTTACTCTACTTATAATCTATAAGAATATGTCACTACATTATCGTTGTAATAGTGTCATCCTATTTAAGGCTTGAAGCCAAACTTTAATAACTAGGTTTCTGGGTAACTTTACTAGTTTGTACTAATATATAAGCTAAGTCCATTAGCTAAGGCTATGACATGCTTAGAATGAAATAGGAACGTAAAGTTACCATTACCTAAAATTTCTATACTATTCAAAATTATATTAAAGATATAAAAAATATTAAAGTTGTATTTGAAGAACTAGTGATTTTCGAGATAAATATTTTAAATTAATAAAAATACATAGCAAAATCATGAAAAAAAGGTAGGATAGCGTTTAAGGTAAGTAAATATACTGAAAATATTTAACAGAAACTATACTTTATTATTTAAAATTACTGCATTCTGATATTTTATATAAATATTGTAGTGTAATTATTGTATTTTTATAATAAAGTAAAATTCAAGTGGTTTCAAAGGAAGTATAGTTTTTAATTATATTAACAGAGACGACGAATCTTACCGCATTAAGTAAATATTAGAACGGGCGTAAATTAAATGGGGTGGGAACTTCCAAGTCACCATTAAGTAGAATTAGTAAAAAGCGACAACGGAACAGAAATGCAAACACTTAAAACTTAACTCGACGTGGAGTTTCACCGTTTCGATGTAATAGGGGGTTCTATCGACAAACAAAGCCGAGTTCTACTTCCAGCCTCCATACTGTCTGCTCTGAGCTTTATCCCCCTTCTGAAATCCTACGTTAAAATGAAATGAACATTTGAAAGATGAATATGCAAGTCTAAAGCTCCCACGCTTTCATTTTGTCTAAACTTATCTAGATCGGTATTATGTATATGTTATCTGCTTGTATATTTAATATTATATGTTTAAGATACTCGTAGTTACTGTAATTGTTGAATTTCAAATGCATTATGGGCGATTTTTTTTTTGCCATTTAAATATAATCATGTTTAATATTCTTATAGAGAAATTTATTTTCATCAGACTTGCGTTGTACACCAAAAATTTGTTTTCAGAATTGCCTGAGTCAGGTCCGATAGTGCGGGCTCAAAAGAGTTGGTACTCAGTGGGTGATATGCTGCGTGCCAACTGCACGTCTCCGCCCTCTGACCCGCCGGCTAACCTGACTTGGCTAATAAATGGATACGAGGTAGAGAATTGCCAATTATTCTGAATTTTTTAATACCCAATGAATTTTCAGAATAAGAAAACTAATATATTTTATATAAAATAAATAATAGGTAAAGGGACTAGACATACCACCTCACGACACATATCCGGTACGTCAACCCGTGATAAGTGACACATCGCTAGAAGATGCGAACAGAATTATATTCAGTCCGTGGGAGACACTTCCTGGTTATGAAGAGCAAGTTACTGAAGTTGTAGATATTCCGGAAATGGATGTTATAATTGATTCTGACTATAAAAACAAGTTTGAGAGTACGACTCGAGTTGCCCCTCGGCTTGAACAATTTCCTAGTAAAAACGTTAGCATGGAAGAAGAAAAATCTAATAAGTCCACATCCTTCAGTCAACTTGTTATGCGAGTTCAAACATCACACTTTTACAAAGTACGTACAAGTTTTTTCTATGTAGAAAAACAAATCCAAACAACAACAAACAAATATTTTAAAACTGTAATTTTTTAATTTTAATTTATTTTATATAGAATTTAAATACATTTTGGGTTCACTTTTAAACTCAAAATACGTTTACGTTTAATGTAACGTTCTAGAAAACTTTTGGAAAATATTTTATTACATCTTTTTTATCTATCGTAAATCAAAAATAAAATCGTAAATCAAATATTGGCAAAACAACAATACTATTAATATAACATATTTATTGATTTGTTACTGTTTGACATTATTATTATAAAACGCAAATATCTACCGCAAAATTTAATTTCCTATTCTTTTTATAATACAAATTATAACGAGGACATCTTAGTAGCCAACTGTAATTTTCGATCCGCTTGATCTAGAAAATCCTAGCTATATTAGGATGCTTACATGAACTCACTGAGGTTATTAGGTTTAAAAATTTATGCTACTATTTTTCTTTATACATTTAACTTCCTAATATTTTAGTTTAGTTATCACATAAACTTTTGACATTCATTATTTTTGATTGAGATTGCCAAAATCATAAAATTTTGAAGACTTATTATGTTTATCAAAATTAATAAAAATACTTATTATATTTATTAAAATAGTAAAAATAGCTTTATTGAGTAGATCTTAAATTATATTTTGTTGTTGGCAGTCTGATGTCTAAATTTCTTAGAAGCATTAAAATCATAGTGTTTTTTCTTTTATATATATATTCATTTCAAAACTTATATTGCCATAAGTTAATATTTGCAGGGTCATTTAAATGTGACGTGTGTAGCCCGAATACTTACCGTCTGGTTTGCGAGCGGCGCCATCTTGTTGGATGAGGAACGACCTCAGATAGCTCCCGTAATGGGGAGTCGCGGCACAAGTGACGGTGAGCTAAACTTATTATTTATTTATATCTTTTCCACTTTGAATCCACATCAGTCTATATCAGTGATCACTTGTGTAAGTCAATTTGAAAAGTCAGTATTGCCGATATAACCATAAAGTTGTTATTATAATTATTGGAGAGTTCTAAATATAATGTCATATTCTACCATTTCAGTAAAATTTTATTTTTTGATTCTATACATTTTAATAATGCTTTGATAAATAACAATTTTTAATTCTATGATTTAAGTATTAATACAATAATATTTTTTTAAAATTACATAATAGAAAAACATGACAATAAAATAAACTCAACATTTTTTTAATATGCATTGTCAGATTGCATCGTTTTACTTTTGCGAAGAACTCGTAGAAAACTACAAACAAAAGAAATAAATTGCCTTGTTAACGCTGATGAAACAAGTGGAAAACTCACTATTTTATATTTTAATACAAACTCAATTTCATGTATACTTTGCTTAAGATTAAAACGTTTTGAGATTAAAACGTTTGTTCTAAAGCTATTTGTGCTCTAATATAATTTAAGAATTAGATTAATGCAACCATATTATGGAAATCAAAATTACTATAAGTGCCTACTCATCTTTTCTGTACTTAATAAATTTATCTAAAGGGATTTATTTTGCTTAATAAGCGATATGTCGCTTATTAAGCAAAATTCCTTCCTATAGGAAGGTTGTAAAATTCTATCCGAGTGTAGGATTACTTCCACTGATTAATTAATTTCTCTAATCTATCATAAATTTTCGATGAGTCTGCACTTTGCGTCTGCCTTTGGCTTTAACATATTTCATTTATTAAAACATTATTATAATTAAAGCCATGTTTCATTCTGATGAAATCATTATTCATTTTGAAGGAATAATATTGTTCAATATACAGTATGTTATTATAATATACAAATTGGTGCGTTAAAGTAATATAAATTTTAATTAGATTTTATATATTGTTTCCAATAAAAGTAACGAATAAATAATGAAATAGTAATTGTACAACAACAAATTTTTATGTCTGGAAGGAGTTTTCCTTCTAAAGTAAAATATTCTCATTCTTTCTCACTCTATAAAGCATTCTCTAAGTGAAACTTGGAAGTTATATTTTAATGAATCAAAGTGGTTTCTTAAAGTACTATTTGTTTCAGGTACACGTCCTACATCTCAAGTCGCCTTGACGCTTCTAAACTATTTACTGTACCAGTACTGGTGAGAAACTGTTTCTCTTTCAAGTTTCGTGCATAACTTATGTGGATGTTAAAGACGTATTCTCAAAGCAGAATGTACTATTTGCTACATGTATATTACAACCGTTCTTCTTTATACACATTTGTTTTATACATTGTTCTGTAAACATCTTTTATTTTGTAAAATAATTTCATTTTCCTTGTTCCAATTAAGTACTTCGTATTTTAGTACTTGTATTAAAATTAAATGTATACACTGAGTTACTGCACAACAATTGATTCTATATTATTTTTATTTTACTTTAGAGAAATGTCTATTATGCATATAATTCATGCATTAATATTCAATAACCTACGTCATTTTGTAATAAAACATGGCATTACATTGAAAAGTAAACACATAGTTCGTTTTTGTGACATCAGTTCGTGTTCAAGAGATAGTGTGTTATGTCCGTTGTAATAAATTGATCCCTCGAGGCACCGAGAAATACTGACCGTTTTGCGAAGCTTCCGCCATTTTGTAAAATAGTTTAAATACTTTGTAAACTAAAATATCGTAAATTCATGATGTAGATAATTTCAGATTTTATTAAATTCTTTACATGTTTTTAAATTAAATTGAATAGATTTGGTATATGTAGATTTATTGTTAAAAAACTAATTTATTTAAAATTGTTTTACGATTTTCTAATATCCCGTAAATAATATAAAATTAGTTAAAATAAATTTGTAGTATTAAAAAGTTATTGATTGTAACAATATTTATTACTTTAAAATGTTGTTTTTCCAGGTCAATTCGATGATCACCGTTTGCTGAAAGGATTTTTTTTCCATTTGAATCAGTGTTAACCTTAATACAAATCCACCCATATCTATAGTTGAGTATCTAATTACCACTCTCATAATGCTAAATATTGAACATTATAGAAATAAGGTAGAATATTTTTGTTTATTAAATATTTGATAAACAAAATCTTGGATTATATGAAATCGTAAACATGTTAATGATATTTTAATGTAGACATTTACTCCACTATATATTTGGGTATTAGTGATACAATTGACAAGTGAAAACTTTATCAGTGAAGTGATAAATGTAGTGAATTTTATACCTGTATATAAATAGTTTTAAAATTGTAGAACTTCTAAGAAATAGTGACTTCTTACTTAACCAATTTTATTATGTATGTATGTAATTGTTACTATGAAATAAGAATCGTAAATTAAAACAATTCCTGTTTTTTTAACTTTTTTTATTGCAAATGTTAGATTTCATACCTTGCCTTATCTCATTGATGGTCTAATACCATTTTATCATGTGCTGAATGAATGGTATATTATTTATATAAAATTCAATTTGAAGAAGAACACATATAAAATATTTTTTACTTTCTATGTAATTTTTTGTTAATGTAACAAAAAGTATATATATGTCTATTGGATTATTTGATCTAACAGGAATTATCTAACTGCTAACTTCAGGATTAATTTTCCAAACCAATAGGCTTTCGAGCACGTTATCATGTACAGGTTGAGGAGTGATAAAACACACGTACTATGGTTTATACGTAATGGAAATTTGTCGAACGAATGGCACCTAATGAAGCACATGTGATATTTTATATGAGTGAGCTTCTTAACCCCATATCATAAATAGGCGTTAATGCCTTCCTGGTTTTAGTTTAGTGTATAAATATTTACACTTTTTAAATTCTTGATTTAGAAAGACATTGTAATCACCCCGATTTTCGAAATTGGATTTTTGTAATATCTTTACGTTTTGAGGTGTCTTGATAGTTCTAGACATTTTGAAAAGGAAGTGTGTACTGTGTTTATTTATTTGTGTATAAACGTTTTATTCGGCTTTATTTTCTGGAGACCTGATTTTACAATTAAATTTGTCTTCTTCATACCAAACGATGGGTATTCACGTAATTTAGAGCTGATTAGTTTTTATTGCGCGAGGGGGATATTTATATATATATATATATATATATATATATATATATATATATATATATATATATATATATAGTAGATATTAAAATTTAAATAAATTAAAAATAAATAAAATATTTATAGTAAAGTTTACAGTTATGAAATATGCTATATCTACAATAAGTTGTTTTAATGATTATGAAAAATAATAATAATATTATATGATGGTATTAAAGATAATAATTATATAATAATATAACCTTTTTCTTTACCAGGAAGTTAGGAAGGAAGGAAGTAAACTCTAATAAAAAAATTAAAAATCTCGTCCCTTATGTAGCCAAGAAGTTAATGTCATGGGGCTGGCAGTTATTAATACATAAATTAAGTTTTTGTTTTATCCGGTAGAAAATTATTGTAAACATGAAGTTTCAAATTTAATGATAAGTATTGTTTTTATATATTTTTTTTAATTAGCTACTTATTTTATATTTTTGTTTTATATTTTTATTTATTTCTGGAAATACAAATTTTAAACGTTGCAGTATTTGAGTCTCTTTTAAACTAATAAATATATCTAGAAATTTGGTAGTCGATTTAATAAAATACAAAAATAAAAAGCTAAAGCTAGAAGCTAAAACTAAAATGGAATACCGTTGAACATGAATATGTCTTGCTCATACTTTCTACTGATAATATATTGTTGTTAAACAGAAGAAAACCTTCCATTTTTACTGAATAACACTTTGACATTGCAGAACCGAAAAAAGTCTCTAAAAACCATTAGTGCCAATTACTCGCGCTTTCGCGTACTTTAAGTTGAAAGTTTAAGAATCTTCTCAATTTTGCTCAAATACCTGTCACGAATATTTTAGGATCACAGGAGATCCACAAATTCGTGGATTATAAATGTAATCCGCGCGGCGAAAATCGTAAGTATTTATGACAATTCATTTTTCTTTATTTACATTATACTATTCGGTTGAAAGTACAAATATTAGATTTTGTTGAAGTGTTCGTATTAAAATATCTTAAAATGTGATTTTTATTATTTTTTTGTGTATATCGTAAATAAATTGTTGAATTAAGACTTTAAAAGAGGGAATGTTTACTTGACCTGTCAGCGTTTCAAAAGCCTGATTAACAGAAATTGTCGGTATATCCTCAGGATACCGGCTTGGCTTCAGGAAATAAGTTGTCTATACCACATGTCTCTCTACTTTATGTCATTTGGCAACTTAGATTACATGAAAAAAGAGTACATATATAATATGATACAGTTTTTTAAAGTTTTTATTCGGAAGAACGATACTTTTCCGGATACTTTTCCGGATAAAGAGATTTTAACGTCTAATTGGCTCATCTTATCTTTTATGAAACTGAAACATTCTTTTTTCTAGCAAAATTTTGATTTTGATCTTTTAAGCGGAGAAATGTCTCTTTAATTTAATGGTTCGTATAATTATAAGTAAGCTTTACAATAATTTAGAAGATAGATAAAATTAAAGATGTGAATATTTTTTCCGAATAATTGTATCTAATATATGTTCAATGAAATACACTTAGATAAGGTTCTTTTCGTTTTTTTTATTGATTTTCGTTCTTTTATTTAAATGAAAAAAATAGTATCTATATACACAATAAACATAGAATAGAATACACAAGTAAAGCAATTAGTTATTAGGAAATATCACCTAAATTAATAATAATAATAATAATAATAACAATAATAATAATATACTTTATTGTACACCCGGATCATATAAAAATATAAACATTAAAAAACAGAAATAACAACACGGTACAAATTAATGTGCATCAGGAGGTTGCTAATTAGATCTCTTCTTTAATGACTCCTCATTTTTTTATAATATACTTTAATTACTTCTTTATTCACCTTCAAACCAGGTTATAAAATTTATATTATTTTAAAAAAAGAAATTTCTAACGTAATTAATAAAAACTTTTATTGCTTATCTTCAAGTCGCCGCTAATACCAAAAATACTGCTGTTAAATAATAGAATAAGCGATATTTCTCTCACAATACTGTGTCAGGCTTACCTCTATGATATATAGCCTATCATTTACGTTACCACATATTCTTGCTATATAATTTTGATCGAGCCGTTTTGATAGACGGCAAAAAATAAAATAAAATACCAAAGTTTTAATATTTAGCCAAGAATAACTACAATATGTAGTGTTTTGATAAGGATTTTCATAAAAAATGTTACAAAAGCCATTATCATACCCTGATAATATTCAAACTAGCGAGTTACAAATATGCAATCTAATGTAAGCAATGCCTTCAATTTTACGTATGATATCTTTTAGTAAATACCGTATTTTAGACTAAGTCTTCTACTGCAGGCGCACACCGTTTAGCGATCATGCGAAATTATTAATATTATTTTTGGCATTAATGAATAACAGAGATATTTATATATTACTAAAATATTAACTAAAGACTTTGCTTTAATGTTATACATTTATATAACGATATTAAATTAATGTACTGGACATTAATACACCGAAACATAGTTTTTTTCGAAATAGCTCAACATTTGGAGGTTCCACTGTATATAAACTTAATTACCTTATTCTCGTAAACGGGTGCCGCTTGCGGTGACCGGTAGTCTTGCACGCCGAGTTTGCAATATATATTTTTTCTAAACAATGGGACTTCATATCGGATTGATTACGAAGGTTTTAGTTGTTTACAAATTTCTTATTAAATATTTTGACGTTTGTGAAACAACGATAACTATAAAAATACCCTGCTGAGTTTGTTGTATGGTTCTCCTCAGACCAAGATGCTTTTGGAACCCTTGTAGCTTAAATGGGAGAGGGTCACAACAGAAAGGTTAATTTCTATAAGTATGGTGTCAAAAGAGCCTTTCTGTCACTTTAATTTGAAATGCACAAATGATCACTGGTATTGCTCCAAAGTGGAAAAGCAATAAATGAATATATACAACAGAAATAGCAAAACAATTTAATTTCATAATAAAGTTTCACTGTTTTAAACAAAAAAATACTTGAATTGTTAACACTTCTCTCAAATGCTTAATATTTTTTTAAGAGAATTTCTTCTAAGGATGGTTTAGTGACTTAAAATTATATGATATAAGAAGTATGAAAGTATGTTCGTGCGTCAGTGAAGCCGAGGATAAATATAGTACAAAATAAAGTTATTGAAGTTTTGATTTTATTTCTACTAATTGATCCAGAACTAAAAATAGGGTTGGTTTAAGCAAAAAAAATTGTGATTATAATAAAAAATACGTCATCAATATCTATACGATGAATTTCATTGAAGAAACTTATTTATATAATAAATATATAATTGTACTTATTAATAAGTTCATTTTTTGAAATAACTTAAGAAATTAAATTAATAATAAATATATGTAATGTGCTCTAAGATACAAATTCAATTTGAATTCAAATCAGCAACGCACAGTATGCAAGTAAAAATACTAACAATAATGTAACAGAGTTAAATCGGTTGCCTACATTTGTAGATCCAGAATGTTATAACATATATGCAATAAAAACAATAAAAGAAAAACTAAAATCTAATATGTAACAAACCTAACAGTAAACAAATTAATCGTATAAAGTTGAGATAAAATAAGAAAAATAATTCACACTCACACTTCTTTCATAGCAATGGTATGTAAATAGACTATTTATAGCACTGTTTAATTAATGCCTTTGCTCAATGAGTTATCACGCACATTTTAAAATTACGCTAGGCTCGATTAAAACTTCGGGGCGTCACGGTGTGTGCTAACGCGATTCCGTGACGTCCCATTACGGCGCAGAGGGCAACCGTTGGCTTTTTAGTGGGTAGCCTTAAAAATGGCAGCATCCTCTATGCTGCCGGGTAGTCCCACATCATCCCCTGGCCGTCACCCCCATGGGCCGACGGGGTACCCGTAACGGGTTTTTCCAATGGAAAAAAAAAAAAAAAAAAAAAGGCTCGATTAAAACTAAAACAAATTGTTATATTTGTTCGTCTCAGCGTTTACTAATTCCTAAGAACTTGCAAACGATGGTATTTAATAAGAATGACATTCACAATTTCAAAAAATTGTAGATATAAAAATAGAACATTTAATAATTTGGTAATAGAAACTAATCTATAACCATGGCTACATTATTTTTAGTAATTACATACATTATGCGACATTATTTTTAGTAATTACATACGAAATCTGCGGAACCATCCCGTTGCTTTACTAATTGAGCTAGCGTAGCGATACTCAATTTTTAAAGCGACAAGATTGCTTCCTAGAGATGGCGGTGTCAAATCCTGATCGGTTCGATAATTTTTTTTCTTTTTTTTCATTTAAAATGTAGCTTAAAATGCTTAACATGGTAAACAATATATTTAAAAATTAAAAACCAAACATGTAAATGTTTGAGCGTACAATGAAGTACTGGATTTATTTTTAAAAATTTTATTTTTTGTAGGGTGTAACAACTGATCAATGCTATAAAGAGTTACCGTTAGAAAGTTAATATATATCTACAATCTGTAATATATATAAGTAAGTAATGTTAAAACACATTAATGAGGTCTTAAATCAAGTAATTCAATAAATATTATATATATTAATAAATAATATATACAATAAATTTAATCAACATCTTAAGAAGTGGGATGCTAACGATAATGTTTTTATGATTCTTTGTTTACCAATGGTATTATATCTGTGTTTAAGAAGGTTGTTGGCATGATATTAGAAATGAACAATAAAAAATCGCTTAATTGATGTTGAAAAAAGATGAAATGTATCTAGAAGATTAGTAATGAATTATTTAGCCAATCGAAAAGGACGGATGTTGTAGATACTGAAGCATGGTAGAGGAAGAAGATACATACTGCAAAAAATATAATACAAGATTAAAATTGCATAATATTCATTTAAGAAATAAAAATGTGAGGTAAAGAGAACTAAATAAGAAAAATATTAATTTTAATAAGATATTGAAAAGGGTGAGCAATAAATTCACTTATCTATATATTATGTTATAAATATTAATTAGACTTATTAATATTCATGTGGCGTGATGATTATAAAAAATTCTTGTCCTCTTCTTATCTTCAATAGCAGTTAATAGAGTTAAGAGACAACAAGGATAATCTTTATCTCAATTTGTTATTTATTGTTCTCTTTCGACGTGGCTTTTATGTTTTTTTCATTTTTAGAGTTGGATAAAGGTTCTTCATTTTTTCGTGGGATTATACGCGTCACTACAAGTAATTGTTTCACAAATGTAATGTAATGTAATGTGAAGAAAAAATATTATAGCAAATTTACTTAAATATTAATTTATATACTCGCTATTCTATCTGGTTGCGAACATATATTCGTATTCAGTATGTACTGGCTTAATTGCAATTGAATTTGTATTGATATTGGATGCCGTATACTATTCACACATACATATATGTGTACATTTAAATTGAGACATCAGGGCGAATGAAGCGAATTCGCTATGCTTAAAACCCTGAATGGGTTCAAAATTAGTCTGCCAAATTTCAATATAATGGACTCACGTCAATTATATTGGGATTTGGCAGACTAATTTTGTACTTTTCAGACCAATTTTGATATAATTAGGGTATAGTCACCTACAATCTGATAATTATATTTAATATTATACTTTGTCTTAGACGATTTCTAAGACAAAGTACAAAAGCCAGGTTAAATCTGCAGTATGATCATAGTAGTATGGATTCAGACTGACTACGCTAAGGTGCTTCGAATACAGACTGATTTGTGGTTATACATTCAAATATTCTTGACGAAAAATTTATTTAATGTAATTTCATTTGACTAACACATACCTACGCGATATTTTAGAGTATATAGATGAGGAATCTATCTAATATTTTATTAAAATATTTAAGAAGCGAGCACACTATATATAAAAATAAATGGAGTCTTTGTTTAAAAATATTAAAATAATATTTCCAATCCAATTAAGTCATATTTTATATTTTAAATTAAAATTATTTTTTGCAGAGTTGTTGAAATTCAATAATAAAATTTTTCCCCTAGTAAAATGTAATGTTGAAAACGGTAAGCCGCTTTTAATGAAATACTTGCGTATAATTACGAAACACACAAACCTGTTATATTTTACTTTTATGGGTATTTATTTCTATACATTGACATACAGTTCTGTAAGTTGCTATTTCATAATATCATTTGATTAATGGTCAGAAAATTGTTGAATCACTCAGTTTTCTAATCATTAATCATATCAGATATATTTCTTATTTAATATATTTCTAGTTTATTTTGTGTGATATACTATCAATTAAATGATACTTTTAATAAATATAATAAAAAACTTTATAGAAATCAGTAATGTTTCCAAAGTTTAAGAATATTTAATTATACTTTTTTTGAAACGATAAAAATACGTGGACATACTTACAAGCAGTTTAATAAAATTTTGACTTCTACGAACCTCTTTTTTTTTCTCAGAGAAATGCCTGTACGCATACCACACCACCGCGGGGCAGCTGACGTGGGGCTCGCACCCACTAAAACTCTGCGGTGAACTGTCTCTGCCGCTTACAACACCGGAGGGTGCGACATCCGCTGTCCCCGGCATACGCCTTGGCCTCCACAGGCCTCCACACGGGCGCGCTGACGTCGCGCGCCCAGTTTATCTCCTTGGGCTGGGGCGCCGCACTAGTTCACACAGTACAGCGCCTCCTCACTTGTACCGAACCTGTTAAGCTATCGCTCTATTAACGGTAAACTACATACCGGTTTTCCAGTTTTAATATCAATACCAATTATTATCCAAGATTTTTTTCTAATTTAGTAATATAAAATAATATTTTCGAATGAATGTTGTTGTGGCTTATATTATTTATTTTGGACTTACCGTTCTAAAGGTACTTGTTTTATTTTAACTGAAACTTGATAAAATTTTTAAAATTATTTAGAAAAGTCCTTGATGAAGACGTAAGCGTCCTTTTGATAATTGTAAAAAAATCCGACTTCCAAAATAACATTTTTCAAAAAAGTCCCGAAGAGATTACATTCTTTAAAAAGTTTCTATATACTTTGAAGGAGAATAAAAAATATATATATATTTTAAAATAAGATGGTACCTATTCATTTGAAATTGAGAGATAAAGTAAAATGTAAATTATATTTGTAGATTTTATATTTTAATTTATCGCAATGCAGTTTTGAATTAAAATAAATTCTGTTAGGGTTCATGTTAAGCGACTAATAAAAAAACATACCATGTAGTTAGCAAGCCAATTTTTTGGTATGCAACTATGAGATTTTTACCAATTATATTTTATTGATATACATTATACATTAACTTATTTTTGAAAAAAAAAACTATTAGTTTTTCTAATGGTAATTTGGTGTTTCATATTATATTATCCTAAACAGTAACAGTACTTTGATAAAATATTTTTATTTTAAGGATCAGATGTACATTTGAAACGACTTTGTCTAAAATTAATCAGAAACAAAAATGCCTAGCCTTATTTATAGTACGCTTTTGATGGTAATCTCTGCGGGGTTACTGGATTGTATCTAGTATTTTATAAATTAAGTCCATTGAACTCTGTATAATCAGTGATGCAGTTGAATGCCTTGCAATAATTATCATAATAACAATGACATGTGCATTAAGAAATTTATGGAACTTAATTTATTTTGAGATAAAGTTGGTGGTATAATAAATAGAGTTAATGCTGTAATTAATACAATAAATAAATATATACAAAATATCACTATATCACAATATTTCACATTGTTTTTTAAACTCTCCTCTCCTCTCCTCTCCTCTCCTCTCCTCTCCTCTCCTCTCCTCTCCTCTCCTCTCCTCTCCTCTCCTCTCCTCTCCTCTCCTCTCCTCTCCTCTCCTCTCCTCTCCTCTCCTCTCCTCTTCGACTCTTCGACTCTTCGACTCTTCGACTCTTCGACTCTTCGACTCTTCGACTCTTCGACTCTTCGACTCTTCGACTCTTCGACTCTTCGACTCTTCGACTCTTCGACTCTTCGACTCTTCGACTCTTCGACTCTTCGACTCTTCGACTCTTCGACTCTTCGACTCTTCGACTCTTCGACTCTTCGACTCTTCGACTCTTCGACTCTTCGACTCTTCGACTCTTCGACTCTTCGACTCTTCGACTCTTCGACTCTTCGACTCTTCGACTCTTCGACTCTTCGACTCTTCGACTCTTCGACTCTTCGACTCTTCGACTCTTCGACTCTTCGACTCTTCGACTCTTCGACTCTTCGACTCTTCGACTCTTCGACTCTTCGACTCTTCGACTCTTCGACTCTTCGACTCTTCGACTCTTCGACTCTTCGACTCTTCGACTCTTCGACTCTTCGACTCTTCGACTCTTCGACTCTTCGACTCTTCGACTCTGCGACTCTGCGACTCTTCGACTCGTCGACTCGTCGACTCGTCGACTCGTCGACTCATCGATTCTTCGACTTTCGACTTGATGATAAGAAGTGCTTTTACCTCAGTCGTGTGTGAGTCATCAACCAGTAAACAACTCGGCTGTATTATTTATTGACCGATTTTTTTTTAAACTGTTTTTTTTTTCACTTATTCTCCCATTTCTCTCCATCCTTTACGATTAATATTATTTGCACTTGTATAAATTTATTTGTTTTGGAAAAACAAGATATTTAACAAGATATAATATAGCATGCAATATTACTATAACTGGTTTGCGATATAAATTCGAATAATGGTATGCTTCATAGTTGTAAATTCTTTGAGTTATTAGCTGTTTTTAGATAAACAATTATATATCTAAAGTACTTTACTACGCTTTATAAAAACCATCATTCATTGATTACAACATAATTGTTTAACGAATCGTAGACGCAGTCTTTTGAGAATTATGTGTACGTTATACCCTACCTATACCTTCACAATTCCTTATACCCTAAATACCGAGAAAATTTTGATTCCGGACCGATGATCATGAAAAGATACTTCGTTAATCATGATTAATTCAACCGCTATTGTTATTATCTGATCTGGGGACATTGTGTCTGGATTTATCAAAACGGTTACATCTTAATATTTTATAGTTATTACGGGATAATTTTCTCAACAGACCAAGCACTAAATCCTTTTTTATTTTTTTTATTTTTGCGAATTGAGCTTTGTTCAATATCCAAGTTATATTTATTGATAAACTACATTTTATAAAATTAGCTTACACTTTAAAATTCAATAGTTTGCTATTAATATTATATATTTTATTTTCAGGTATTTACATATGAACATATTTATCAATCAAGGTTTGCAGTTAAAACACGACCGTGACTGCGGCAAAGGGCAATATAACAAGCTTTATTAAGTTTTGTCAATATAGTGAAAGAAATATTGCTAGGTAGGTATATTATTAATTTAATGATCTATATAGATTTCTTTATATCTATATATTATATTTATATAGATTACAACATCGTAATAAGAAATCATTATTTATTTTAGCGGACCTAAATCTTGTTTAGGTTCACTTAACTATTTAATTTTAACTTAATTTTAAATGTGTTAAGTTATTATGTAAATAATCTATTAGAATAATAATTATAAGATGAAAATACTTCCTAATATTTGGGCAACAGTTCAGAGTATTACATTACGCAAACTCAGAAGTGAGTGTCCAACATCTGACTCGCTTCTCAATCGTTGAGAGTTGCACGTGTTTTTATAGCGCTAGAAAAGGTAAGACACCCTCCGTTTCCTGCTTTTTCTCGAAAATGAGTTGTGGTAATATTACAACTGATGCGCCGATATATATATTTCTATTAAAATATATGTATATTTGACGTAATGAAGTGGTATTACTGACATACACGATTAACGTTATCCACACATTTGCACAAACACATTCCGGGAGCAAACACGAATTATCTCGCATATCTCAATTATTGTAATATTAAATTCAATATATTTTACCAATTTATACAATATTTATCTTATATCCAGTAATTATGAACAACCAATTGTAATATTTCATCAAAACGGCTAATTATAAGTTTTAAACATGCAACTGGCTGAACTGAATGAGATCCTCTTTTTTTTCGTCTGGAAGCTTTTATTGCTACACGGTGCTCCTAGGGGAAGGAGGAGGCCGGTTATGTGGGACTTCCGGTAGCATAGAGGATGCTGCCATTTTTAAGGCTACCCACTAAACCAGACGGTCACCATCTTACCGTCATAGTGGAGCGCGTTGCTCCGACGGCTGGCCGCGTGAGCAGCCACCTATTCGCGGGGGGCACGCCCGGGACCCAAGCGAGCCCCACTCCCTTCCGTGGCCAGTTTGTTATAACGCGAAGGGCTCCCCTACCCCCCACCCAAGCCGACCGAGCCAGACCACATCTTCAACGAGCCGACAACTGACGTGCGATCCTGCCCCTAGTTTCAACTACAGCTAAAAAAATTGGAAATTACTTCTTCTATTTCTGACTGTAGTTAGAAACACAGCTAAGAACTAAAGTTACGATAAAGTTTTCCAATTAAAAAAAAAAAAACTCAAATTAATCCATTAATTTCACAATTAAAAAAAACCAACACTAATACACATGTAAAATTTTTAACATCACTCGTTTTTACGTCGAGGTTAAATGGTTATTTATTAATTGTTTTATATAAATACGTTAAAAGAATTACACAGCTTTTTAAATATTTTTTAAAAAGGCACCAACCAGTTCCTGATGGAAAGTAAGGGTACTTAGTATATAAAAAATAGTGAAAATTTTCAAAAAGGATTCTTATCCGGCATATATGGATGCCTGGAATATAGCATATTAGAGATGCCAAAACAAGCGAGAGACAAATTTCGGTCTGGATAGACTACAAGAACGCTTTTGGGTTGGTACGATATGAAATGAAGATATTCGCGTTTAGGTGGTATAACTTTTTTCTGTAGTTAGCAACATAATTGCATCTTATTATACCAAACCTGTAAGTTATAATATATGTTTATTTCATGGTTGCTATGTTTCTTCAATCCTATTTAATGTAAGAATTTAGTAGATAAATTAACAAATTAAGAGAAAAAGTAGGATTATCGATTTAAATTCAGTAATAAAGCACAGAATCCATACTAGCATTTGCAGACGATATCGTGATACTGAAAATAACAGGCAACCCAACATTATATTAGGCATTTATAAATAAAAGATTTCTGTCCATGAACTGACGTACTGAGAACAAAACATGGGTTTTGTTCTCAGTACATCAGTTATACGTCATAAATGGTTATGTATTTTTTTGTTTTGTTAATTTAGACATAAGTTTTAATTTAATACGTAACCTTTTTTTGTATTATTATGAATAAAATAAATCCTATCTTTTCTAATATATAACACTTTGAATGCCTAATATTTATGAATAGGCATTCAAAGTATTCTATAGCTATTGAAGCAGTCCCATTTAAATTTATGGTTAAAAAATGTATTACAAAAGTCGCTTCCCATCCCTGGATGTAATTATAGATAACATTTTAAATTTTCTAAAAAACGCAAACACACAGCCAATAACAAATATTCATCCTATATATATCCTTTAATATGACTTTTATATTTCTCTGTATATGACTTTTATATGACCATATATGACTTTTGTGTTTCACTAGCTTTGAAGTAGTGCACTCTACTTAATAATTGTTCTCCAGCGTTATTGAAATCATATTTAAATACACTCCAGATGACGATTCATTTGGAATGTATTTAAAATTAATTTTATGCTGGGAGAGAACAAATCATAGTAATATAGCAATAGAGGTAAGTAAAGCCAAAGAAAAGTTAAAAACTTGTAGGTAGGGTGTAGCACAGTATTGGAGTAAGGTCGTTAAATTATTAAAATCATACATGAAAAGGTTACTCTTTCAGTAGCAAGAGCATAAATGTGCATAATGAACGTCAAACAAAATATAAAATTCATTAAAGAAGGCTCTTCTAAAACACGAAACAAAACCCCCACTCTCAAGAGAAGCAGGTCCTGATTGGACTCAACATCATCATCACCATCATCCAATCATAAGATAAACTTTCTCCAAGTTGATAAACATAAGATTCTCGCTCGTGGACACAGATATATTCCAAGAATGGTTGATGAAGAGAAGATGGTTGGAATCTATCGAACACCTGAGATCCTGTCATGAAAAATATTAAATCCCACATCGTGAACATACTGCCAGATCCATAGACACAATTTGTGTGTTTTGTGTGCTTCCTGAACCATATTCCCGTAAACTTAGGTACCGTGAGAGGTAGATGACAAAAAAAATGACCGACTGACAGACACATCAAAAACTCAAGTTTGCTGCAAAGCACTCAAAATTTAAAAAAATGTAACAATAAACGCGAGTTATAACCGTTAATTAATTTTATTGAAAAAATTACATGCTACAAGCTGTATCTTGACAGCAATAAACCCTCGAAGGATCTTTAAAATAAAAATACAAAAGCACGCGTGACTTGGTGCTTTATCTACATCAAATTAAATGCAATAAGTTGTCCTATTATATATAACGAGATGTAAGATAACACTAAGTGATCAAAGCTTACATTGAAATTAATAAATTAATAATTTAAAAAAGGGAAAACAAAATATTACTATGCACAATTATTTTCTCTTCTTTATTTGGTCTTTTGTGCTACTTTAATTTGAACGTCCATTTCATAAGAACCCAGAAAGACATAGCTAGAGTTATCTGATCAATCTGAACTACAGTACATCATGATCCTTTTGTTAGAGTTTTCATATTTACAGATCATTGCTTAAAGTTTATTAAAAATCTAAAGTTTTCGGTAAATAAAAAAGATATATTTTTCGTTTCGCTCAGCTACGTTTGCGTGCCGGCGGCCCTAGTAATAAATATAAGTAGTAAGTCCAACCTTTAGATCTTAGTAGAGCTGAAAGGAAATAAACCTTAAATATTCAAAGTAAAATGTTTTGGTCTGTCGGCCTCCTTTCTTAGCAAAAAAATCAATTACAGAAAGAAGTATTTTGTTTTACTGATAAATTCTTGTTATAAACTGATACTAAACTATTTACAAGTTTATTTATGATTCGTACAACCATCCGAAATTGTACGACAAAGCTTTGCCGCACTAAATACAATATAATATACCGCCTTTCTTCCGTCTGCGGCAGACCGTAAGACATCGGCATTACTGTTTCGCACATTTAGAACGCCAATAACCGTAAATCTGATTGAAATTGGCCAAGTGTTCTATATTTCCTTTTCCTTAACAGCTTCTATTGAGCAGTTTTTAGACATGAGTAAAAAGTTTGTAAATAATTTCATATATTAATGTTTTCTAAGATTTACACGAGTACTACACATTTCAATAAAACTATTTTTCGGAGATAACTCGCGTTTATTATTACATTTTTATATTTAACCCGACGTTTCGAATACTTTGCAGGAAACGTGTTCGCTGACTGACTGACAGACACCATCATCTCGTCTTACCGCGAACTATATGTAATAGTAAATATAGATCGTAGAAGTTTAAATACAAATATAAAAATATTATTTACCAATTTAGGTGCTTACTGTAAATATATTTGTCTATATTGAATTCGAACCACGTCGAGAATTATATGTATTCTTTGTTCTAACTATAAATCTTTTATTTTAACTTTTTATTTTACTGATAATATCCATTCTAATTAAAAAATGATATAATTCGACAATATGATTATAAATATATTTTAAGTAACATATATATATTATATTTTTCTTAAAAACCTGGCAATATAATTTAGACACAATGACTAAATTTGACAATTTGTTTGTAGTGTTGTGACAAAACAGTTTTATTATGAATTTTTTTTCCTAGTTCTATTAATTTTATGTGAAAGATACGTGTTAGTTTACTAATATGGAGTTAAGAATTAAAATGCATAATATTTGTTTTATATCATTCATGTAGTTAAAAATAGATATATGGTTTTATGGAGAGGTAAAGGTTACTAACCTTTATATTTCCAAAAAGACATTAAAGTATCTATATGTTAGTGGATACCGGATAAAAGTAGGAACGTACCGAACATTATAAATGGGAAAGTTTGTTTGTGTTTATGTTTAAATAAATTATATATGGAGTTTTCTAGAATGTCAGTTTCTTGTAAGATAATTTAAATCTGATGGATAGGAAAAAAGGTGTTACTACATTCAAACAAAATTTCTGAAACAATATTCGTTGGACACGAGTAGTAGAATTTGGTTCACATCGATTTACAAAAACTATTGATGTGATAACACCCTCTATAGAGGTCGATATATTGAAAAGAAATCCAGATGATTTTCTTATAGAACGTTTTACTGTTAACTATGCTACAATATCGACAGAGAAACAAAAAACATATTGGAAGTACTGAAATATGTGAAAAATAAATATCGTTATTTCTATGAATAAATTCTAAAAAGTTTTTTTTAAACATTAACTTTTTTATTCATAAAATAAAACAACATTAATATTATTGTATTTACATATTTTTAAAAGGAAGTGTTTACTACTATTTCTATAAATAAATTATTATTATTATACAAATAAATGTATACCAAACTGGATCTATATAAAAAGCCCACGTAACTATTTACTAATGTTTTGAATCATATACTCTATTCATCTAACTTTTTTATAATATCTAACTTCTCGTTTCCCTCTTTTGACAAATTTTATTTGCTAATATACTTCAGCGTACTTAACTTTAATATTAAAATACTACATATACTGGTCGCATATTCTGTTTCTTTTTTTCATTCAAAAAAGTGTTAAATCGAAATGTTATAAATCTTTTAAGGACATAATTATGAGTGCTATAAATATTATATAATCCATTAAATACCAATTATTATTACTTATTATACGAAATAAGCAGCTTATCATACTAAAATGAAGAAACAAATAACAATTGAGTTAGATTGTTATCAAGTTTAATAAATATATTTTAGTGTAGTTCCCAATTATATTAAATTCACCCAAATATCGCCTTTACTTGTTTAAGCATTGCAATAGTTTTGAAGTACTAGTCAAGCAAGTACTCTGTTTGAAAGTTATTGGATGTTTGCAGTTGTTAGTATCAACGTGCAGTCAGATGCAGTTCTAAACTTATATGTGGCTGGATAATGTTATATGATGAAATGTCATTGAAACTAATATATAAAATTTGAAAGTTTTGAAATGTTTTTATGAGAATTTAACATTCATAATAATCTTTAACATTATATTTTGTATTATATATTTAATTTTATTTATTATAATATTTTTTTATAATCACTAAAAAAAATATAAAAATATATATTTTTACTAAAGATATCAGAACTAAATATAAAGAAAAAATTACATCACCTTGATTGTCACTTAATTTAAAACTTATAAACACATTTTTTTTAAAAAAACAATTATAAGCTTCTTTCTTTATAAATTTTAAGTATGTGGAAATAACTTTGTACATTTTAGGAAATAATTTAAGAAGGTATGTAATATGCATATTATACTACTCATAATAGTCATAATAAGCTATTTAAGGGTCTGTGAAAACAGATTAGTTTAGTTTGACATTAAGACTCGTAATGAGAAAGAAGATTAAAGACTTATAAAAGATGCAAGTTTACATGTACTATGAAAAAGTTGTAACTACTAACATGAGTTTTACCCTAACGTACTTCACATTATATATCCTGAATAAATAATATTAGCCTTATCTTGTTAAATACTAAATACCGATGTACTCAGTACTACGATTACCTTTCCCTTACATTTTTAATGAAGTTCTCCGCAAATGTTTGTCATGGTTTATGATATGTGTGATCGAGTTCTACTTAAACAATATACTTTATTCACTAATTAATTAAATAATAATAAATCATTTAACAGATAAAATATAGTAACAAATGTTAAAAATAATAATGGTTTTATACATATGTGTATAAATGTGATTTTACAATGAATTATTCTAAAATCAAGAAGAAAAATTAGTTACTTAGTTTTGAGGTCATACAATTATTTATTTAATTGTTTTGTAATGAATGTAAATGAATTTTTGTAAATGTAATGTACTTGACTCGGCCATTAGTAGTATATATTGATTTTAATAAAGGCGAACCGAAATTATAAACCTATAAAATATTCATTTATTATTATTATCAAGAGCGATAAGTGGTCTCTAAGGGTTTTTAACTACATGCTCAAATGTGTCACAAAATGTTTTTGAATTTTTTTTTGAATTTATGCTTGAATCGCGGATGAACCTATTAACTCTCATATTTAAGCTGAAGCCGTCGAATTCAGATCAATTCTGATCGAACGATTTCCAGTTATAGGATGCTACGTGCACGACAATCAAATTAATAAGCAAAACTTTCATATTCGCTGTGAATATCAAATGGTTTAATTCCAATATAATATTCAAATATAGTATCGAATTTTCACTCAAATTTGGATATTTATATCGCACAGATTTATTTTTTAGTCGTTCTCGTTGCTACTTCGTTAAAATACATAAAACCAAAATAGAGTACTATGTATGTTTTGACTGCACCTTGTATGGCTGTTTCCGATAAAACTATTTTACGGATATAACTTGCGTTCATTATTTTAATTAAACCCGACGTTTCGAGTGTTTTGCAGAAACGTGTTCGCGATAAGACGACATGTTGGTTTCTGTCAATCAGTCAGTTTATTTGTCACCTACTTCCAAAGGTTCCTGAGTTTACGGGTATAGAGTTGGCATAGAGAATGTACCTAAACCGCA
Source organism: Mechanitis mazaeus (assembly GCA_959347395.1). Lineage (NCBI taxonomy): Eukaryota > Metazoa > Arthropoda > Insecta > Lepidoptera > Nymphalidae > Mechanitis > Mechanitis mazaeus. The sequence continues at coordinate 12,922,798 of OY365750.1, forward strand.
CTAAGTGGTCTAGTATTGTGTTCACAGACGTGGGATTTAATACTTTTTATGATGGGATGCCAGATTAAAATTAGGATGTTTAATTTTAATAGCCTCGCGAATCATTCTTAGAATATATGTGTATTCATGTGCGAGGATCTTTTGTTTATCATGCTGAAACTCTTCCTCTTTGTCTTCAGCATCACATTATAGTTAATTATATTGTTTTTTAATTAAATAATTTATATATACTGTGTCCATAACTGCTAAGAGACAAAAACCCATTTATGAAAAAATCCAGTATTTACTAAGGTTATTGATGTTATAACTTTGCGAAACAGTAATAATTATGTATTTCGGTATACCGCGGAGGAGAATATTATAATAAGATAAAAGATGACCTCAAAATGTATGTCGAGTAATGCTTGCCACGAACATTTCGTTACAATTATTGAGATATACATTGTATAACGTTGTACTTATTACCTGAGATGAAAATTGTAGTTGAGATTAAATGATTTTATTATTACCTAATTTCTCAATACGCTAAAATGACTAATATAAAGAAATAGAACGTATTTCTTTATATTAGTCTGTTAAATTTCGAACGAAGAACGTAATTATTCACTTTTGATATAGATAAAGCACGTTGTTTCGGCATTGAGCAGTCTCTTTGTATTGCTTATTGATGGCGTTACGCTTACTTAATAATGCTTGCACGATAATTGTATCAAAACACTCCACGTTTTAAAACATAATATTAATTTTGCCAGAACGTTGTTCAAAAAACAATCGTGACTTATTTCGTATTTCAAATTACATAATATTATCAACAATATAATGAACTTCGAATTTTATTGTTAGTTGTGCAATTACGTTCTACTATGTGACTTCGTTCACGCTTAATTTTTTGCTCGAATAACTTAAAAATATTTTTATATCACCTATCCATCCATTAATAATGTAAAATGGAAAGATTGTAAGGATTATGAATGTTTGTTTCATCTTCAAGCAAAAACCACTAAATATATCAAGTTTTATCAATTTTAATGTAATAACATAAATATTTTGCTGCTTAACCACCTTTTCTTGTTTGTTAAAAAAATTCATTATTGATTCCCCAACAGAACAGAAGGGCAGTTTAAAGGTTACCCACTAAAAAAAACGGTTAACCTTTACGCTTTAGTAGGACGCCACGGAATCGCTTTTTCATTCACTGTGCCGTTCTTGCAGCACCCATATGAGGGTGCCCCGAACAACTTAAAGCACAAAACAAAAGCATGATCACCCTCCTTTCCAATTAAGGCACTGCAGACTAATAAGCTGTGGGCCACAGAAGTCTAATAAGCATTGACCCACAGAAGTCTTCTTAGACCCCAACAACGGAGCGGATCAGCAGTAGCCTCCTTGGATCTGTTATTAGAAAAAGCTGTATGTCTCTAAAACAAATACCATTACTGCGAATAACTCAATTCTATTGATGTTTGAGCATTTTTTGAGATGTCTCTTACTGTAATCTCTATAGACTTTGACAGCCCCATCAGGGTTGGTGCGCCAGTATTGTAACCCCTTAAAATGAAGATAATCAGTGCGCTGAAAGCTAAATCCATTTCGTCTGTATCGCTGTACCTACCCATCTCTCCGTTGACGGCACTTGCCGTCTTATATGTCTGCTTAGCTATATCTAAATTGGTCATATAGAGATAGTTAGCTTAGAGCTTAACTTGAAGTTGAGTAATCAAAGTTGACAAAATTGATATATACAGACCGTTATTACAGCTGAAGTTTCAAGCAGTTCCACTGAAGTAATTTAACTGTACCGGTAATAGTTTCTCCCAAATATCTTCTATGGAGGTACAGGTAGCGCTCAGATTTATTATTATATAATTACAAATAGTAAAATAATTAATTTCAATTATTGGTTATAATAAATACAATTATTGAATTGTCAATGTGTTAGTAAATAAGAAATAATATAAGTATTAAAATAATAATTTGTAATAAGTATCATAATATTACGATAAATTTACTCGATCATATTAAATGTTCAAATAGATTTAATTTGAGTGGAAATGTATTGAAAATATAATAATATATTAATAATAATTTAATAATAACTTTATTAACACACAAAAAGGATACAATAGTACTCTAAAAATAACGTTTACATAATATAATAACATAAACAACAATCTGTGACTATTTTAGAGGTTATGTTGACAGCTGTATTAATATAAACTGTGTCACAGCTATCAAGCTGTGACACAGTTTGCTGATGCATCTACCACCCAGGAGATACTTTTAATGTTGTTACATATTTTACTGGAGTTTGAGTGAAGGTACATTAAAACAACTTATTAAAAAAATAAAATAAAACAATAACAGTAAAAATTAAAAATATTAAGTAAATAAGTTCACCAAGAGAGTGTGTTTGTGTGAGTGTGTGTATGTATGTATATCTGTGTGCGTGTTAATCATGGTAATTACTAATATTATTTACATAATATATGTTCTGTGTCATTATAGTTTAGTTGATGTAACCATCTTTTAGTATGTTCTTTTCACTTATGCTTGACGTGCCCAAGTGACGTGAAACAGACTCTAAATAATAGCGTAGTATATACAAAGAAATGTTCTGTGGTCACAAGAATGACTAAGTTTTATAAATACTGGAATTAATCTTCCTATTGGACAAGTAACATTTGCAATATGATTTGACCAATTTAGCGGGTTATCTTTTTTTTTTTCGTTGGAAAAACCCGTTACGGGTACCCTGTCGGTCAGGGGGGTGACGGCCGGGGGGTTATGTGGGACTACCCGGCGGCATAGAGGATGCTGGCATTTTTAAAGCTGCCCACTAAAAAACCAACGGTTGCCCTCTGCGCCGTAATGGGACGTCACGGGATCGCGTTAGCACACACCCTGATGCCCCGGCGAGACCCCCCCAATTAGAGTGCCACGAGCAACGTAGAGCACCCTCCCATCGTAGGCTTATGTTAGGTAAGAGGGTTCACCCTCCCCCCTCACCAGGCCTACAACTGGGGAAGTAAGCGACGGGCGTATTCCCGCCTCCTTCTACCCAGTCTCCCCCTACGGAGCGGGTCAGCGGACGAGGCTGACTCCCTGTCCCGCTCCGAGGCCTCCTTTGCGGCGATGACTTGCTCGTAGAAGGAGGCCATTGCGACCTCTCGCTGCTGACCATCGCGCTGATAACGCGCGGCAGCGAGAGGTCCCTGCCAATCACGCCCACCAGCTCAGTGCACTGGTGGTCCCAGGTGGCACACTCCGCCAAGTGGTGACGAGCCTGGGTATTACAACGCTGGAAAAATCTTATATATTTAGTTTTTTCAATATTTAGAGTTAATACGATTGCATTGTTAATATGATTGCCATACGATACGTAATGCATTCTCTGTTAGTTGTCGAGTTTCCTCCCAGTCCTTGTCATGAATAACCAATGCTGTATCATCATAAGTTACGATTTTACAGTTAGGTATCGATAGGAAGTTTCGAAATATATCCAATGCGGTCCTACATATACCAACTGACTCCATCCTAGAGAGTGACAGTTGAATCAGCGCTGTATCAAACGCTTGTCACATATCTAAAAAGACCCCTATCTCTTTGAATTTATCATCCAGGTATCTGGCAGCTACTTTTGTGAGCGATAGCGTAGCAGATTCCGTACTTACATTTCATGATTGTCGATTGGGGGAAATAATAAAGAGCTTTTTTAAAAAAATTACAAGTCTGTCATTCAAAATATTTCCAGAAAATTAGAAATTGCTGTTAAAACTGGTATGGGTCTGTAGTTATCGAGTGTCCCTCTGTCGCCTTTTTTATTTATCGGATGTACTAAGGCTCCTTTTAAAATATCCGGAAAGGTACCAGTTGATATGCAAAGATTGCATAAATAAGTAATGGGGGCAATGAGATTATTTCTAGCCTGTTTTATAATTGTTGTTGTTATTTTCAATTCCAGAAGCAGAGTCAGTTTTTAATTGGAGGATAATATGTTCGATTTTTACACAATCATGCTAAACAGAGTCATTCTTTAGGTGAATTGGACTTGGGCACCAAAATTGGGAATCAAAATTGAGCTTAGTTAGTAGAAAATTACGTTTTTCTAAGATTTCATTTGCTAGTTTAAAGCCTATAGACGCAAAGCAGTTGTTAACTAGGTCCAGTTATTGATTTGGATTCTCGTTTAGATTAAGCAATTCATACGGGGGCTGTGATATTTTTATTAAATAAGTAATTTTATTAATAATGTTCCACATGGCTTTAGGATTATTTATATTTTTATCTTTTTCATATTTTTCGTAGTTACATCTGTTTTTTAAAAGATTGTCGATATTTTGTCGATATGTGACTTGCAAAATAGCCTTGTTTGAAAGTGGTTTAGCCTTTTTTTTTGTGTAATTTATAGCGATTTCTTACACAACGCACCAATCCTGGAGTTAACCAAGATTTATTGGAACGAAGTCGATGTGGAATTACTATGTATTTAGAGTGACATTTAATTACTGCAGAAATTGTATTAATTAATGCTGTAGAAGCAAGAATAGCAAAATTTTCATTATGTATGTCAAATGTTTGTAAAATCCATGTTACATAGCTCTTTAGTAAGAGATGGATAATCAATTTTAACTTTCTTTTGAGGTCGTAATTTTTTAATTTTATTGTTTAAGCAAAACAATATTGGAGCATGGTCTGTGATATGAGAGTCCAAGACGAATGTCATGTTTTGTTTATCTGTTCGTAACATGACATGAACGATGCAGTTTTATTTACGTGTGGGTAAAACATGAGCTGCAAGGATTCCATGATGTGAAATGAGATCCAAATTGTTGTTAGACTTTTGGTCATTATATCTAGGTAAAATATTAATATTCATATCACCGATTAAAACAACAGAATTCATGGACTACGGGGAATTTAATAAAAATTTTGAGACTATCACAAAAACCATGGACGCTCCTGTAAGAAGGAGAGCGATAAACACCTAGTACTGCGTATTCTTTTTTATAAGTAACATCAGTAACATTTTGCCATCAGTAATTTTAGGCTTCATTATCTCATGTCCTAATTCAGATCGGACATACATAACGATACCGTCATTTTGATTACGGTAATCAAACAGATAGCAGATATACCCAGCAATTTGGAACTGTAACGGTTTTATATAACCAACATTCTGTTAGTACGATGATGTCACATTTCACGGTAATTCTCTTCAGCATTACCTCTAGTGGAACGTGGTTGCAGGTAATACTGCGAATAATATTATGAGCATACAGAATTTTTAGCATAAGTCAATAGAAACTTTTTTTTAAATCTTTTAAGTTTAAAGTCATGATTGATATACACCAAATCTAATAATAAAAATTAAGAATAACATTTAAATTAATGCAAATCGTCCATGTTACGAATTAGACTGACATGTTATAATAAAATATATATTATTATTACATGGTAAACCATGTAGAAAACCATGGAAGTTAGGCCATAAATGTAATTCTTTTCTAATATAAAACGTTTTATATTATTTATTTTGTAACATCTACAATATTTTGAAATAAATTATTCTTTAAGCATCTTTCCTTACCATCTATGGTGTTTAGCCTTATATTAATATAAAATGAGAGATGTTATTAGCTGTTCATTAAAAACATTTAATTTCTTATTTATTTTATCTCTCCGTATATTATATGCACCCTTAGTTATATACCTCAAAAAACAATAGTTGGATATAGATGATAAATAACCTATCTCATCGATAAAAACATTTTGTTTTCTGTGAACACCATATGAAAACATTTAAATGATCGAATTAATATTAAATAAACATACTTGAGTTAATAAGAATAAATACGTAAAATTGTGTGAAGACATTATTATTTTTATTTAATGTGACATGACCTGGACCTAATGGTTGAATATAATGTATTTTTCAAACTGCAATAGAACTCTTATTGTATTTATACTTATTCACCACGCTATGATTTCTTTATTATTTATTCGACATGGTTATTTTTATGCGAAAAGTATATTGATAAAGGAAACAACGTCATATAGCTTTAGGTTGGGAACTTTGGTCATTCGTATTGTTGGAAAAAAAGTTTTTCTTAAGTTCGGGTTGGGTAGCTAACGCGGCTGAAACATCAGTCTAAAATGAGGATTATTCTTTAGAAAATAAAATTGTCAGCTCCTTGGCAGCATCAAAAAAATTTATCCCATTGTCACTTCAAAGATGAGAACACTACCTTTTCTAGCTACAAACTGTTTATTCGCGGATAAAAAGCCTGCTGATGTGCAATCTGATATATTTTTAAAAAGAATAGCTCGTATCGTCATACATATGAAAAGGCAGTTATGCCTTTTATATTATTTCTATACTCGGCCTTTAATAGCCATTATGTTTACTGGTCCGGCATAATCAACCAGAGTTCAAAAATACTTTGTTTGGACTCATGCGATGGATGGACAATTAATGGGCGATTACGAATGCAACGTACACTTATACAAATTCTTCAATTTAGATATTCAATATTGCAGATGTAATTACATGTAAGCTGCTGTCCTCTTAGTATTTTTTCTTTATCAATAAACCTGTTAAGCGTGAACTTACGTCTACTACTAATTATTTTGATAAAGAGGCGATATCTTCATGAAATGCATAAGCTTGATGCTGTGTAATAAAACATGAAATGGTTTTCTAGAGCTCCAAAGCTATTTAGTAAATCAGTACACAAGACTTAATTCCTAATTTAATTAATTATATAATATTTTCTAGGTGTTTTCTAGGTGTATTTTCTAGAAATCATAATTATTACTACGTTATGATTTGTATCTACCTTTAAAAATGATGAAACATATATATTTATAATACGATAATTATATGATATTATTATTAATATGTTACTCTTATCGTTTTTATAATTAAAAAGATGCAAGCCTAATTAAAATATACAGATGTTACAAAAAAAGTACTTTATATATAATTTGAAAGTTAAAGCGTCCATCTTAAAACGCTCCAATCACCTAGAATATTGTTTGATAAATCGACGCTGTTTCAAAGCGAAAATACCTGACGTTATCAATTGGTAACATCTTACAAACTTCTATTTAGACGTCAGAATTTATCTGTTAGTTTACTGAAACATTTTACTGTTAGTACTTTTAAATATGAAGAGTAAGACTTAATATTATCTAGAAGTCATTTTATATAATATAGACACCAAAATTTTGTTTCTATAACTCTAACTCCCAACATTTTAATTAAACTGTATTAAAAATTGCCTATATTAATTACATTTTAACACAATTTACTTTGACTTTACAGACGAGGTGAATTCTGTTTGTATTGAGCCGCGAAGCTTTTCTATTCCAACCTCGCATCTAAGTTTCTTCTAAGATAATATGGTCATTGATATAAATTTTCTCACCATTACAATTACGAATATAAGGAATTTGAATGCTATTTGATGACAAGTTTGTTTCTGATAATAAAATCGTTAGGATTAATTGTATATATAATATTGTAATATAGAACCAAGATATTATATGTAGTAAGTTCTATTATATGTACGTATAAAAGTATAAATTATATATTTACTCAGTTTTTAAGTTTATCTTTTATGCACGGCCTTCTTCATTTCTTAATATTTTATTTCATTATTCGTATGAGGTTGTCTGGAAGAAATCGCTGCTTAGCGATAAGGCGGCCTCGTTGTACAACATGCATTGCATATATATGTACTTGTAAATTGTAATGTGGTGTACAATAAAAGTGAAAGTGAATAAATAAATAAATATTGATAAAACTTTGAAATTGGTGGTGCCAAGAATATAAAATTTTTGTAAAATAAAATGTGACTCGCACAGGGTTGTAAGAATTAATGGGAAAACATGCGTGCGCAAACCCTAGAATCCAAGGCAGTACGATTCTTGACTGGTGAATGCGGTTATTGCCGGAGGCGCTGGTATGCATGGTTTTTAAGGAAATGGATTGCGAAGTCACGTATAGCTAACTCACTCATTAATTAATAAATAAAGCCAAAGGGTGGCGTTACCAGAAAAGTTTATTATTTTCAGTAAAATTAGCTTATCTTTATTTACAATAATAAGGTGATTTGGATGAAATCTTTCATAATTTTAGTACAAATACCCGTATTATTAACATGCTTGTCGATGAAAGATTGTGTAAAAGTTTTATAAAAAAGGAATTTCTAAACATGATATTGCACACCATAATCTTCTCTTTGTAACCAATATCACACAAAAGCGACAAAAAAACTTACATTCATCCTCTTGAAATCCAAAGTAATATAACAGAACTTTAGTTTAAATAGTTCATTTATTTATATTATTCATTTATTTCAATAATTATACATTTGTTGGATATAATAGAATCAATGGTAAATGTAAATTGCACATATATTCAATATTATTTATTTAATTATATATTATTAATAATTATTAACTGAGAAAGCAATTTAGTTTTTGTATGAAATTCGCCATAGCCGCAGTTAGTGACGTCAGTCTCGTCGATGTCGATATTTCAATAAACACACGCTTATCGTTTCAATGAATGTAATGTGGTAATAAAACTTGGGAATATAATAAATTCACTCTAAACATACAACATGTGAAGAATTATACTCCTTATACCACAAAACAAAAGTTTATTACTGTACTCTATTCGTCGATTGCTTTTTATTCAAACACAGATGTTAAGGACCGCTATACATTTTTTTTTATTAGTGATGCACTATCAATGGGAGTCTTTATATAAGACGTAATTTATTTATTAGCTTAGTTTGCAATTTTATTTCAGGTGGAGGTTTGAATACATCTTTATATGTTATTTTTGTATGACATAAAGCGAAATAATAATAAAAAGTTCAATTAAATGATATTGAAGTAAGTAAATAGATCCACAAATGATAATATGGCCGATAACATAATGGAAGCACAAGAAACTTGAAATGGATCAGGTCAGCACCGAATTAATTATGAAGCAAAGTAGGCTCCATGCCCGAACAAAAAGTGACTTACTATGAATATAAGCAACTTTCCTAAATAACAAAAGACTGGTTACAAATATTTTTTTCAGAAACAGGCTATAATTTAATACGAATATTTTTATGCTAACAAAAAAGATGGTACTTTTCAATTAACTAATCAAAAATCCCATTTAGGACCTGAATGATTTTCCCGTTCGGTCTCGAGTAAGAATAAGTTACAGAACTGTTAACTTTTACAGGTCCCAGTGTGGTAATGCAGGGACGGATAGTTTCATGGAAAATGCCCAAACTACAATTGAAAATACTACCACAGATCACCTGAGCTGTCGTCACAATCCTAGGAGTCTTCAAGGCGCAGCATATCCTTTTTTATAAGATATTTATTATATTTGTTAAATTGTTTAATATTATCGCAGATGAAAAAAATAGCGTCGCCATCATAAGAGTCTAAGAGTCTTCATAGTGTTACTGAGTAATTACACTGCAGAGAATCGAATTAAACTCCTTTAATTGTTAATTGTCACTTATTTTCCACATTTTGATAGTTTTTACAGGTGGTATTCTATATGCCGGTGGAAATTCAACTATCAAAATATTTTTATTTCAACTTTTGTGCAACTTTAAAAATACATGTATAATATTCGACGTTTTATAGCCTTCTTTCATATTTATAGCCTATTTAAAACTTAAAACTCTAATTTGCACCTAGGATTAATGTAATAATTATTACTAACGATATTTCTCAAAGGTAAATAAACAATAATCAATCATTATTGCTCGCTACATTCCGCAATGGTTTTGGTATTACGTGAAATTTCAAACTTGGTTGTTTTACGCTTTTTTTTTCCGTTGGAAAAACCCGTTACATATACTCCGTCGGCCCAGAGGGGTGACGGCCGGGGGGTGATGTGGGACTACCCGGCAGCATAAAGGATGCTGCCATTTTTAAGGCTACCCACTAAAAAACCAACGGTTTCCCTCTGCGCCATAATGGGACGTCACGGGCTACATTCCGCAATGGTTTTAGTATTACGTGAAATTTCAAACTTGGTTGTTTTACGCTTTTTTTTTCCGTTGGAAAAACCCGTTACGGATACTCCGTCGGCCCAGAGGGGTGACGGCCGGGGGGTGATGTGGGACTACCCGGCAGCATAGAGGATGCTGCCATTTTTAAGGCTACTCACTAAAAAACCAACGTCTGCCCTCTGCGCCGTAATGGGACGTCACGGGATCGCTTTAGCACACACCGTGACGCCCCGGCGAGACCCCCCGAATGAGGGTGCCACGAGCAACGTAGAGCACCCTCCCATCGTAGACCTATGTTAGGTAGGAGGGGTCACCCTGCCCCCTCACCAGGCACTACAACTGGGGAAGGAAGCGACGGGCGTATTTCCGCCTCCTTCCACCCAGTCTGCCCGGTCAGCACCTGCACAAGACGGTACGTCAGTGTTCCGTGCCGTTCCGTGCGAGGGCGGACCGCCCCCACTGTGATCATACCGGCGTCAGGGGACTCTAAGTCCCTGTTCCACCGTCGGATCAGGGCACGGTGAGCTAGATCTCTGATTAGCGCCGCCTCGGGCAATTGTTGGTTGTTTTACGCCTAGTTCAACACACTTATTGAAAATATTATTGATATACATATATATATATTTTAAGCCTATTTATTTATAACTATTAGTAATCCTAAGCTCTTATTACCAGTTGACTTTTAAAAATTTTTTTTTTCGCGATCTCGTTGGGAGCATTTTATATTTTTTAAATTTTGTTTTTTAAGCAAGCGATTAAATATATTTGGATTTTGGCTTCAACTTTGGTCCTTGCGTTATACTCGTGAACGTGTGCTGCTGGCGATGAGTTGCAAGCCAATTTCAAAACAGAGATCACAATAAAAAAAATATCCGACTGGGTCCGTTATGTGGTTCTTCTCAGACTAACTTTTAACTTAGTTGAAGAGCATCTAGAAGGGCTTATTTCGATAAGTATGGTATCAATATGGGCCCTTCTGACACTTCAAATTGACATACAGAAATTATCACTGATATGGATTCAAAGTGGAAAAGTTATAAATAAATAAACGCCTCAATTGCGAGATAAGAGATATATTTCAGTTTTTATTGTAATGAAAATTTCAATAAAGAAACCTTACAACAATTACTATGTAAAAATATTAATGAAAACAGGTGATATATTTAAATGACAAACTATTACGGATAGCTTCATTGCTATTAAATTGTAAGTAACTAGAAACTTCAAAATTGATGTAAGTTTAATACATTTCAAACTCATTTAAACATCTAATACACACCAATTTTGATGTTTCGAGAAACTAGAAGAGTTAAAAATATTACAAATCTTCACTTGAGTTAACATGTAAAACCGACGTTTATGAATTTGGCTAATATATGCCAGAAACCAAATATGATTACAATATGGAATACCATTGCCATAAAAATAATAGTATGGTAATGTTTTATTTTATTTATTAAATATTATTATTTTAAACTGTTTAATGTATCTTTATTCATCATGAGATATACATTTTCTTTTAGATTAGGAAAAGTAAAGCGTGTTCTTAACACAAGATGCTGTACAAAATATAATATATGATAAAATTATGAGTACAACTTTGCTCATGTATTGCAGCAAGTAATAAGATATAAACACAAATAGTTTTATTCTCAAAAAAGAGTACTTGTAGTATTTAAATATTTTATATCAGAATAATTTCCTAAAATACACATTAGTAATGAAAAGGGTCAAACTTATCCAAGCATCCTTATTAATATTCATCTGGGGATGATTAAGGAGCTAAAATAATTATAAACCTCTTTAATAATATTTCTCGCAGCGATAGACGTAATAGAATGTACGGGAAATAATCTTTATATCAGAATTAACATTTTTGTTTAATTAAATTAAACTTTTAATTATAAGACTCTTTTGAAAATATATTTTTACTTATGGCAATAATAGGTTATTAATAAACTATTCATTATTCAATTAAGATTACTAATGCATTAAAAAAAATATTTTAATTCAAAAGTGAAAAGAAACGATCACGCAGTAATTTTTCAGACGTGCTAAAAAAAAATAATTGCTTTCTATGGTGTACGAGAACATCTTAAATGTTTAAGACCAGATATTACGTTAGGTGTTTCGTTGCGTCCTTAAAGATATAGGATTATCTGTTAAACATATGAAGTTGATCTGTTCTATATATGGTTGAACTAGGAGCCACATCAGAGGGGGGGCTACGCGTCGGGAACCTCCTCGTGTGCCTGTCCGTTATCGTGGCTGTCGGATACGTCCGGTGGCATCGGAAGCGGTACAGGCCGGTGCTCCCTGGGCAACGGTTAATGAGTTCCTTCGGGTTCGCGTTAGCCGTTGGCTAATGCCTGGCGCAGGTGGGGACCGGACTCGCGCCTCTTTCAGAAGAGGTTGCTGTGTGTCTGGTCCTTGCTACGCAGCCTCTCCTGAGCGAAGGTGTCGCTTTGACGAAGGGCTTCGTAGCAAGAGGGAGATAGGTTGAGATGGTGGATTCCGCCTCTTCCGGCCCTGTATGCCGTGGTGGTCTCTCTCGGGGGATCGCCACAGGCGTACAACAGCCCGGATCGGACCCAAAAAACATACCGTGCTTACTTTTATAGTACTTTCCCACACATATTACTAATTATTAGAATTCTACTTGAAATCATACAAATGTTTTGTAAGATATCAAACTGTTTTAATTGTGGTACTAATATTTATTCGTTAGTTTATTTTACACATCTTAGAAAATATTTTCTTAATAACATAAATCTTATATATTAATAACAAAAAGTGTAAACCAATTTTTGTAGCGGCGATTATGGGACGATAGTTACAAATATAAAATCTTTTATATTCTAATTTTCAAAAGCTCTCATTTTGAAAAATATAAACGAAAAAGTATTTCTATTCTTTTATTATGTAAATAAATGATTTGAAATTCACCATGAAATAAAATCAAAATATATCCTTTCATAGGTTTCAAAATTATATAAAATACATGTTAAATAAACACGAAGTTTTGCAAAAGACCCACTAGTTGATTTTTAACTTTATAAAAAGAAATGTTATCTCAGCAAAAATATAATTGTTAAATTAAAAAAGAGGATTTAAATTAACAAATAATAAACTGGTTTTGTTTTGTAAGACCAGTTAACTTTACAAAAAAATATGACATCCAAACATAAATGAGAAAATATAAAGCATATATTTATTTTCAAAGATTTGAAAAAATTATAACAAAACTACAAAGACAATGATTGTCATGTCAAGGTGTGATCTCAGTGACTGCCTAGTTTCATTATGGAAACATCAAAGATCATACGTATAACATTCTTCTATAATGTTATTAAAGAGCCATATAACTATATTAATTAAAGTAACTTTTCAAGAAATCAAAAATAAAATAAAAAAAGTAAATTATACTTATCTTTATTAATGATCTATTTAATGTGACTAGACTCGGTAAACAATTATATTCCCTTATTAATTAAATAATTCGGTGTGTTTTAAAAATCTATATTATTAAATCATTTGTTTATTTTCTCAATCCCTATACTATCTAGTCAAGTTCTGTGCACGGCAAAGGACTTTTTAAAAAAGATTTATTTTAATTAAAAATTATATTTGTTCTACAAGTATTCACTTAACAGACCTTAACTACCTTAAACAGACTGATCTTAATATTAATTTAATGAATAATTACAATTAATAATAATAATAATAATAATAACTTTATTATCACACGAAAAGGATACAATATAGCTCTAAAAATAATGTTAATATAAAATAATAATATGAACAACAATTTCTGTTTATTTTAGAGATTGCGTTGACAGCTGTAGTAGTATAAACTGTGTCACAGCTATCAGCGTCTACCACCCAGGAGATACTTTGTACGTTGTTACATATTTTATTGGAGTTTGAGTACATTAAAACATGGTATTACAAAATAAAAATAAAAAAATAAAAAAAATAAATTAATTAATTAATTAGTGAATTAGAACAAAACAATAACAGTAAATTATTAAAAATAATAACAATAAAGTTCACCAAGAGAATGTGTGTGTGTGTATGCGTTTGTGTATATGTATGTATGTGTATATGTATGTATGTGTGTGTGTGTGTGTGTGTGTGCGTGTTATGGTAATTGCTTGTATTATTTATACAAAATATGTTCCGTTTCATTATAATTTAGTTGCTGTAACCATCTTTTAATATGTTCTTTGCATTTATGTAGGGATAGGAACACAATATTATTTATTTTATTACAAGAATTGTAGAGATAACTGCTTCTAATATAATACTGGCGACTTGCAAATAAAGTTCTATGGGATTCTATTTGACAAACCCTCCCTTTGTTTCGTCGTGCAACATATGATCCCACTACCATTCCTTTGTGTTTTAGGAGTACCACATTCAATATATAAAGCTGCCTAACTGATAAGACAGGACATTCCTTATACAACAAGTCAGTGCTATATCTTCTGGGTTTTCCTAACATTATCTTCAAAATACCTCTTTGAGCTCGCTCTAATGGTAGCAGAATGGTAGTACCAACACCGCCCCACGTGACAATGCAATACTGAAGCAGACTCTGAATAATGGCGTAGTATATACAAAGCAATGTTCTGTGGTCACAAGAATGCCTAAGCTTTCTAAATACTGGCATTAATCTTCTTATTCGACAAGTAACATTTGCAATGTGATTTGACCAATTTAACGAGGTGTCTATCGTAAGACCAAGATATTTTATGGTGGGGGTTTTTTCTATTATAGGACAAGAACAAGTCAGTAAGCTATCACAAGTGTGTGCTTTAATTATAAAATCTACAGTGGGTTGGGTATTGCAACGCTGGAAAAATGTTATATATTTTGTTTTTTCAATATTCAGAGTTAATAGGCTATTGTTAAGCCATTGCAATACAATACGTAGGGCATTTTCTGTTAGTTGTCGAGTTTCCTCCCAGTCCTTGCCATGAATAACCAATGCTGTGTCATCGGCGTAAGTTACTATTTTACAGTTAGGTATCGATATGGAGCATAGGCTATTTATAAAAAGAAGAAATAGAGTTGGACCCAATACACTGCCTTGAGGTACTCCAAAAGAGATAGGCAAAAGTCTGCTTGTATAATCTTTAATTTTTACACACTGAAAGCGATTAGATAGGTAACTTTGAAATATATCCAAAGCTGTCCCACGTATACCAACTGACTCCATCCTAGAGAGTAACAGTTGTATCGGCACTGTATCAAATGCTTTTGACAGATCTAAAAAGACCCCTATCACTTTTAATTTATCATCCAAGTGTCGTGCAATTGTTTCTGTAAGCGATAGGGTAGCTGATTCCGTAGATTTACCTTTCATGAAACCGTGTTGATTGGGGGAAATAATAAGGTGCTTATCTAAAAATTTTATGAGTCTATCATTCAGAATTTTTTCCAGAATTTTAGAAACTGCCGTTAAAACTGATATGGGTCTGTAGTTATCTAGTATTCCTCTGTCGCCTTTTTTATGTATTGGATGTACTAAAGCTCCTTTTAAAATATCCGGAAAGGTACCAGTTGATATGCAAAGATTGCATAAATAAGTAATGGGGGGAATGAGATTCCTTCTAGATTGTTTTATAATTGTCGTTGGTATTTTGTCAATTCCAGTTGCCGAGTCATTTTTTAATTGGAGGATAATATGTTCGATTTCTACACAATCTGTACTAAACAGAGCCATTGATTCTTGAGGTGAATTTGAATTGGCAACCTGATAATTAAATTTAAGATTAGTAAACTTATGTTTTTCTATGACTTCATTTGCTAATTTTAAGCCTATCGAAGCAAAGTAGTTGTTAACTAGGTCCAGTGATTTATTTGGGTTGTCCGTTAGGTTAAGCAGTTCATAGGGGGGCTGTAATGATTTTTTTAAATTAGTAATTTTATTAATAGTGTTCCACATGGCTTTAGGATTATTTTTATTTTTTTCTATTTCATATTTTTCGTAGTTACGTCTGATTTTTTTTAAAAGATTGTTACAAAAATTTCTATATCTTGTATATGTTACTTGCAATATAGCATTGTCTGAAAGTCTCTTAGCTTTTTTTTGTAATTTATCGCGATTTCTAATACATCGCACCAATCCTGGAGTTAACCAAGGTTTATTAAAACGAAGTCGATGTGGAATTACTATGTATTTAGAGTGACATTTAATTACTGTGGAAATTGTGTTAATTAATGCTGTAGCAGCAAGATTAGCATCATGTTCATTATATATGTTTTTGAAATCCGTGTTACAAAGCTCTCTAGTAACAGATGGATAATCAATTTTAACTTTCATTTGAGGTCTTACATTTATAATTTTATTGTTTAAGCAAAACACTATTGGAGCATGGTCTGTGATGAGAGAGTCCAAGACGAATGTCATGCTTTGTTTATCTGTTCGTAACATGACATGATCGATGCAGTTGTCTTTGCGTGTGGGTAAAACATGAGCTGCAAGGATTCCATGATGTGCCATGAGATCCAAATAGTTACTAGATTTTTGGTCATTACATCCAGGTAAAATATTGATATTCATATCACCGATCAAAACAACAGAATTCGTGGACCTCAGGGAAGTTAACAAGAGATCGAGACTATCACAAAAACCATCGACGCTCCTGTAAGAAGGAGAGCGATAAACACCTAGTACTGCGTATTCTTTTTTATAAGTTAACATCAGACAATTAGCATCACTAATATTAGGCTTCGTGATATCATGTCTTAATTCAGATCGGACATACATAACGACACCGTCATTTTGATTACGGTAATCAGACAGATAGCAGATATACCCAGCAATTTCTGGAACTGTAACAGTTTTACATAACCAGCATTCTGTTAGTACGATGATGTCACATTGCAGGGTAATTCTCTTCAGCAGTACCTCTAGTGCATCATGGTTGCATGTAATACTGAGAATGTTGGTATGCATAATTTTAAGCGATTTATCTGGTAAATCCATGACTTTTATAACGTGCTCTGGGCTACAAGCAATGGCTTTGCTTATTTCACTTGAATCGATTTCGTTAGATATATACTCGGTACTTAACATTGTTGGTATAAGAAGTCAAATGTGCATTTCGTTTGTCATTAATAACAACAAAAATTTTAAAATAAATTTTATGGTCGGGTAATGTAATAGTGTAAAGTGTATTGAATGTGTTCGAGGCTCTAAGAGAATAAGTGTGTAAGTGTGTAAGTGTATAAATGTGTGACGCGTTTTTGTGTAGGGTGAAATTTAATCCAATCACTTTAGTTTCAAGTGAACTTTTTGTATATGATTCGATATAAAGTATAAAAATGTGTAAAAAACTATCAAAAAATAAAACATGAAATATTAACATGCAAAAATCAAAAAAGAAAATAATAAAAAATCGTGATGAAGCGTCTAGTCATGAATCCGAATGAGACAAGTGCTTCAAGACAATTTCAGAGTCAACCCGGCGAGACGGGGCACCCTCCTTTTGACGAAGAAAAATCTTTCCATGCGCTGTCCAGCAAAATGCGTAATTATATTTTTTACAAAACTCTCGAGCTTGGAAGTACAATTTTCTAGCCATTTGCGTTAGACTTTCAGATATATAAATAGGTTTATGAGGACCACCCAAATTGATATGTCCAGTATTTAATCTGTTCTCTTTATTAGTACGATTGAATTTTTTCAATGACGTTAAAAATTTATCTTTTAGGATAACACTTGTAAGATCCAGAAAAATTGGTCTGTTCTCGTCTTTCTTCGTGTTTTGTCTAAACACATCGCGAATGTAGCAGTCTTCTATATGGATGTTAATATTTTCACCAACCCTTTTAACAATTTTCAAAAGATCCTCTTTTGTTTCGTTCTTTTGTACGGGAATGTTTCTTATTTCCAAACAACCCTGCTTTTGTAATCTTTCCATATTTTCCACTTTTAGTTCAAGGGTTTGAATATAAGCCATATGAGTTTTCCTTTCGCTTTCCATCTTAATTAATCTATCCTTCATTTCATCGTATTGGGTAGATATAAACTCCATAGATTTAATAATTTCCATATTCTGAGATTGGATACCTTTTAAACTCTCTTGAAAGTTGTCCTGACGGTTTTTAAAGCTTTCAATTGATTCTTTTATTTGCAACATGAAGGCTGACATTTCGTCATCATGTTGACGTTTACGCGGCCGAGGCCTGTTCGTTATATTAACCGAGCCCTCGTTTTCTGTATCTGTAGCCTGTGCCGAGCTCAGATTCACGTCTGAGTCAGCTTTTAATTGTGAAGAGTATGGGGGTGTTCTTTTAAGCGGCATTACGTATCAAAAGCCAATTTCAATTAAATAAGCAAAAAAAATATATATATATAAAATAAAAAAAAAAAAAAAAAAATAGCAATTTTAAGCAAAAATGTGTCAATGACAATACTAGGCGCACAGGAGTGCTTTGTAGTAGCAGCAACAGTAGTCACAGTTTCTACGATGTTGTAGCAAGTAGGCGTGGTAATTAGCTTTAGACGTACCAGGCGCACAGCGTTCGCAACAGTTATTATATGTGGTCAGCTTCGTGTCACGTAGCTGTGGGCGGGGCGTAATCACTTGTCGCAGTCGCAGTGTTGTAGCACTTTTTTGGCGGAGCGTCTACAAGATTTTTGCGGTGTTCACTGTATTCAAA
Source organism: Mechanitis mazaeus (assembly GCA_959347395.1). NCBI lineage: Eukaryota > Metazoa > Arthropoda > Insecta > Lepidoptera > Nymphalidae > Mechanitis > Mechanitis mazaeus. The sequence continues at coordinate 12,941,505 of OY365750.1, forward strand.
TTCGAGGCCACTTCTAGCGCTTTATGATATTCTAGTACAAGTTGATTATGTTTAATTTAATTTTACTTTAATAATTTAGATTAAAAATTAACAAAATGCACGTCTACACTCAATCACGTCCAGGGGGGAAGGGGATTAAATCGGACCACCCAAAGGAGGTGCCGCTATGGTCTTATTCTTAGAATATCGCCTGACGGCGGACAATGCTACGTGCTAACTCGGCAGTTTGGGGCGACATAACTATCTTAATTATAATATATAATTGTTTGTAATAAAATACGAAATTATCACCAACTAACCAAACAGCACTCAATTCACATATTAATTTCCGATATCTAGTGCTAGTAGGTATTGGTTCCATTTTGGTATATATTCTGCTAATATTTTTATCATATATAAAAATGGTATCTACTAAAAATTATGTCTTTCATATTAATATGTACTGAACCTATGTATAATAGACTGGTTACGAAATTTGATGCACTTAATCTACGATCCATTTGTAATTGCTTTTATATTGACAGTTCGCAGTTACGCAAAAATTATTTTGATAACTATTACGATATTCCACGTATAAATTGAGATTATCAGTCACTTACATCTCGCAACTCGCATCAGATCTAAGAGGATTTCGTAATTTTGGTTAAATACTCATAATATGACCTGACAATTAAATGTTTCGGAACTCAGTTAAATTGTATTGACATTTTCTATAAGCATGTGTATTCATATTAAAATTACATAAATAAATGACAAAATAAAATATAAAAATACGAAATTGGCAGCCGAAAATAATATTTGTATACATTTGTTTTGTCGTTTTTTAAATTCTGCGATTACAAAATTTATTGTTTTCAAATTGTTACAAACTAAAAAGTTTTGATAGAATAATTACTCTTTTTTAGTGATGTCAGTTAAATAAATATTAATTTTATACCTTTTCTGGATTGTCAATCACATTGTTATTTAAACTTAACAATTAGGGGCATAGTAACAAGACGTTCCCAAATTTCAAAATGTTTGTATGTTTGTAACGAACAAAAATGTTTTGTTTTAAATTAAAATTAATATTATTTATTATGAAATTATTGTGATGAATTTGTATCCCCAGAAAGACACATTCAGCAATTAATATATTAAATAGAACAATAACTCAAGGAGAAAATCATTATGAGACCTAATAAAACAAGATAACTTTAATATTTTTTGTGTACTCTTAGAAACCGTTGGAGGTAGATGACTAATTAACTGAACGACTAATTAATTAATTAACTTAACAACAGACTCTTAAATCTCGTCTTTAAAAAGATTCCTGGAAAACCACCTGATGAACCACTCGTCAACAAGATTCCTGGAAATTATTTTAAGCATGAGATTAAAAAAAAAAAAAGTATAAAATGTGAATCTAATAATTTATTTATCGTTAATGCAAATTCTAAAATTACGTTCACAGTAATTAAACAATTATTGTATTATTTAGTTTTAAAAAGAATTAACTATATATTTAACTTTTCTATAACTTCTATTAAGACAAGTTTAGAGTGGTTTAGAATGGGTTAGAAGAACGTGGTTAGATCATGTCTTGAATACTCTTTGCCTTGCTTTGTTAGGAAAGTTATAAGTTTGTAACAAAGGCGAGCTACTATTTTGGTAAGTCAGCTACAATTTATAGTTCTAATAAATGTTATTAAAGTTCTTTGAAATTCTAAAGCTCACCTAATATTATTAGTACAAGTAAATTATATGAAAGAATAGGTTTGTTACTAAAAGTTTTAACACAATACAATTTTTAAATTTATGTATATAAGTAATTCCTTTTTTAATTTTAGAGGTATTTTAAAGCAAATATTCCATTTTAATTGTAATCATTGTAATTGTTAACTTCTCTTGAAAACTTTTTATTAAAAAGAAAGAAACTTGTGGAATCTAACAGAGAGTTTGATAAATGAAATTTCAGGTACAGTAAAATAGCAATTTATTATTATATTTATTATAACATAGAAAAGGTATCTATTCTTAATAAATAGGATGAAATTATTCCGTATTTATTATTTTATTTTGCTCAATAATCATATATATCGGCGATCATTATTTATAAAACACAATGATTCAAAAATAGAAAATACTTAAAAATAATAGATGGGGGTCAAAGTATAAGCATTTATAATACAAATTATTATATCAAAAAGAAAACTTTTGACAAAAGAAGCACGTAAATTAATAGGCAATTATATTAGTAATTGACGACTTGTAACTATAATATTGTTATAATTATAATTATGATTATAATTATAATTAAATGTCGTAAATAGTTATTTTAAAATAATGTATAAAACTGATACTGGAAATAAAATAACGACAAAGTAATAAAGTTTTAATTAAACAGCATCTGTGCGGATCTACGAGTATATCTCGTTCTATGTATTGACAGGAACTTTTAACTTTCGAAATATTATTATGAAGAAGCTGAAATATTAACAGTTAATAGTTAATAGCTGAAATATATTAATGAAGGTACTTTATCTTGTTAATATTTTCTATTGGTTTTTAATGCATCTTGTTTAAAAAACTTTAAAAATATATAATCTTTTTATTATTTGGTATTTCTGTTGAAAATATTTTATCGTATTTGACTTATTAAATACTTTAGTAGGTACCTACATTTACTTTTACACACATAGTTCTTCTTCTAGTGGTTTTTACTTGGCCTAAGAGAGCATAAAACATTTTTCAATGTCAAATAAGGTAGAAATGACTAAAATAGATGACGAAGACTGAAATTTAAGGTTTACACTTATCATGCGATATAGCAATACCCTTATCAATGGCCTAATTTAAGATATAAATGCAACGCAATTGTCTAAACTGTCCTTTATTCAGGTTACATAATAAATCAATAATAAACTAATAATTAAAATTATTAAGTTAAGTAAATAAAATAATACGACAGGGCAAAAACGAATTACCGGATAACCCCCGCTCATCCACTTTGCAATGGACGAATTTGCGCCCATCAGTCAAGTCGGATCTGACCCTACGTTTGTATACGACTGTAGTGCCCCCACCCGGGATCACGTCGTATACTTTACCTGTTCGCAAGGCTAAGTCGTGAAGTATTATGGCACTCCGTCATATATTTCTTAAGAGTCTTAACCAAAAAGATAGAGTAACGCTGTAAATTGATATATACCGTTTCACAGTGAGTGCTGTTTTTATGCTGTTATAAGTCCGTTGGCATAGGTATAATTATTTACGGAAAGCCACCATATTGAATAATTTAAAAAAAATTATATATAACTTAATTTCTTATAAAGCGTCTAAAGAAGTTTCGAACACGACGACCATACCATGGAAGTACGAGGTAATTGTACTTCAAAGTAAGCAATCTTATATCCGGCCAGGGATTGAAACCGCGATAAAAGTATTTATATCGCTAAGAAAGACAGTCGCAAACTTTTACTTTATATAATATTAAACTTATTAATGACATCTAAAAGTTTTTGGAAAAGTAATAATCTAAATGGGCTATGTATTCTCTAAGGTTAACTTTTATGTATATATTGATATTAGTTTTGAGTAGTTAGTTGAAAGCAATATTTGGAAAACAGCGAGTCCTTACTTGTAACCATGCGAAATACTCTTATTGAATTCGAGTGTCCTTTTTTGTATTAAGATTCTCGTGGTCCATGATTACGTTTAAATATCCGACTGTACTCAGGAGTACGTTTATTTTATAGGAATTAACTAGTTCGTTTAGTTTCAAATTCGTCCAGAACCCTTGTTCCAGAACTCGGATCATGACGAATTCGCGACGTGAACTACGTATACCATTTTTCAAGGTACGACGCGATGATGGTGAGGGGAGAAATATTGTACCATCTCCAAAAATAATCGTTACTCAGCGTGATAAGAAATTGCTATTCTTATTTTCATGTATCCACTACTACTTTCTATCTAGTTTTATCTATTTGAGACCAAAAAGATATTAACCTTTATTTAATATACCTTATACTTGATACCGCATAAAGAATAAGCTTTATTACATTTTCTTTCAGTATGCTTTATTTTAATGTCGCCACAGCCGCATTGCCAGGTAGGTCAGGACAATTTCCTGTGCCATTTCCGAGCAGCAAATTCACCGTAGTAGAACAATTGAAACAATTGACCAATAATTGTATCCTAAATTGCAATATTGTGACAATATATTTCAGCTAAACATTCGTAACTATTCTTAGTAGAACAAATTAACTCATCTGAAGAAGTTATTTCAATTATTCAATAATAGTTAATTGCAATTCAGTTAATACAAAATAATTTTATCCTTAATTACCTTAGTTTTGAAGGTGACCTTAAATTAATGAATAAAAATAACAATAGTTGTTATTCTGATTTATTCACTTATATTTTGTTAAATATTTTTGTAGCTATTTCTTATTTATTTTTTTTCAAAAAAAGTATTTATACGATAATATATTTACAAAATTATTATTATTAATTTTTTGAATGATAATTTTATGAAAATTGGACGCCGCAACACAGATTAAGATTTAAAAGTCGAAGGCTATCTTAGAAAAAGCGATACAAATTTGTACTAATAACTATTTTTAATTTAAGAAAAGATATTATTAACTTTTATAATATCAAAATTTTATAATACCAAATATTATCCACGATTATTGAAAGAATTCTTGCTATTAAGTGTTTTCGATAAGTTATTGAATAAGGTCGGACAATCTTGGACTGCTACTAAATATGAGGCTTTGAAAATTTCTCAGGCACTTTCTAAAACAAGATACATTATATTGTTAGTGTATGAATATGATTTACAATTATCGTATAATTTCAGATATTAGTCAAGATACACTATGCTATTGAAGTATCGATATTATTTACAATTTATAATTTTAGATATTAGTGTTAAAAAGTTTACGGTCAGTCGAAAGTAAAAGCGTCATGGGAAGTTAAATAATTTCAAAGGGATAACGATGCTGCAAAGTTTTAATTAAACAACATCTGTTCGTACAAACAACCAATAACAATAACAATAACAATAATTATTGTTTATTAATTACGTCAATATTCAGTCTGCTAGCTCATATATTTTAGTGAACGGTTACTCTTCAATATTACGAAATTGGAAAATTATTTAAGCCTAAAATTCACTTACCATAGAGAATATGGAGTAATATTCAATAATAAATTGCCTTGAAAAAATTATCTACTTAAAATGATTGGCATTATCAAAGAGAAGATGATGTTAAAAATGGAAGTTGTTATATATACTTATACATTTACACGAACTTTATATGCATTCTTTGAAAAAAAATCTGTTCAAATAACTTTTACAGCAAATTACCTGACTTGAGTATATATTGTGTCGCGTTCGCACAGATAGCTGATTTTCAATATGTCTGATAAGAACCTTTAAAACTGTCCGACTACTGAAGTAATATTTTTTTGTTACTTCCCTAAGTAACATATATGAAATTTAATTTTTATACTATACCAAAAGTATAATTATAATATATTAAAGGTCAGGTGACTGACAGACTAGGAGATAAGTCCCCGAGGCGGTTGATGCATAAGGTGCTCCCGATGCATCGACTAGGGGAGGAAGGGCCTCCTCTTCTAAAAGAACCCATTCCAGAGGTGGGACGTCTCTGAGCAAGAACAGAGCTGCTGCTGGTGGGGATGCGGAATGGGCACACAGCAGTCTCCGTGTCGTTACCACAAAGCAGCGAAGTGGAGCACAGTAGGAGTTTAGCCGGTAAGAGTCCGGCATAACCGCGTTTTATGTTCACGTACGCAGGGGTCGACAGTTTCCCGGCCATTCTCCGCAAAAAAGCAAGCTCACTTTAAGGTGAGTGCGCGACAACAATGTCTTGAGGGTCATCGCCGATAGTAGGGACTGTCCGCTAGACGAGCACTTGTGTGACATTACGAGGTCCTTTTAGTTATTGAGTATTAACACTAGTTAATAAGTCTTTATATATATTTTTTTACTAACTATTATGGATCTTTTGTTATCTGATTTTATAAACATTTTTATTTTTTATTTTTATTTTATCTTTATAACCGCGGGCCGCCCCCGCGGTCCGCGGTATCCATGAGGATTCTCCTACTATAAAAAAAAGGGGTTTGCAACCTTAGTGTCTGGCAATGTAAGTCATGATTTTTTATATTATCCTTTTTTTTTTTTTTTTTTTTTTAAACCACAATAGGTAAGCGTTTGACTACAGCCCGCCTGATGTTAAGCATAGGCTGTAGTCTAAAGTGTGGCACGCTTACCTAGTAAATACCTATTAACTTTCGATTTGAAGACCCCCAGATTGTAACAATCAGGAAACACCGACTCCGGCAGAGAATTCCAAATTTTCGCCGTCCGCACAAGGAATGTGGAAGCAAAACGCTTTGTACGGGACTTTGGAACCTCAACCGTAAATTGATGTTTCCTATTTGAGCTTCTCGTCGTTCGGTAACTGAAAGGAGCTGGGTGTATCAAGTTGTGCAGCTCTGTTGCACACTCTCCGAAATGTATCCGATAAAAGACCGACAAACTAGCCACCTTGCGGCGATGATCCAAACTTTGGAGTTTTGCCTTGGCAAAGGTGGTATCACCTACGAGCCTCCTAGCCCGTCCCTCAATTGATTCCAACGCCTCTAGCTGGTATTTTGCCGATCCATCCCAAAGATGCGAGCAGTACTCCATGCACGACCGAACTTGTGCTTTATAAAGTGTGAGCAACTGTTCCGGCTTGAAGTACCGACGCACCTTCCAGAGAACACCAAGCTTTTTAGCAGCTAATTGAGCCTTAGACTCAATATAGGAACCAAAGTTGAGAGACGAGTTTAGCCTGACACCAAGAAGGTCCAGGTGGTTCGCAATCTTCACGGGTACATTTCGAAAAGTAGGGGCCAGATGGAATGGCCTCTTTTTGGCAGAGAATAAACACGCCTGGGTCTTCGCTGCATTAAACCTAACCAGGTTGGCATCGCCCCATTCGGAGACTGCCTGGAGGGAAAGGTTTGTGTGCTCGACCATGGCCTCTCTGAGTGACTGGATTTCGGCCACACTAGCTCGTGTGTTTGATATATAGCTCTCAACAACGGTGCTGTCGTCTGCATACCCAAAGATACCGGGTTTAAGCAGATCGTTAATGTGCAGCAAGAAGAGAGTTGCGGAGAGCACTGACCCTTGAGGAACACCGGCATTAATAGCCATTCGATCAGACGAGCAGCCGTCGATGACTACCCGTATTGACCGATTCCTCAAAAAGTCTGATATCCACATACAGAAACCAGCGGGCAAACCGTAGGAGGAAAGCTTGCTAACAAGGCTATCGAGCCAAACCCTGTCGAAGGCCTTGGAAATATCAAGAGAAACCGCAAGGGCTTCTCCGAATCTCTCAACTGCCTCACTCCAGATATGAGTGGCGTACACAAGAAGATCCCCAGTTGATCGATTCCGGCGAAAGCCTAATTGTCGATCACTGAGGAGGTCGTTTGATTCCAGGTACGCCAATAGCCTGACATTAAGGACGCGTTCCATGCTCTTGCAGAGTATGGACGTGACCGATATGGGCCTGTAGTTGGCAGGGTCAGCACGACTGCCTTTTTTGGGCACGGGTTGCACATTTGCAAGCTTCCAAGAACTCGGCACTTTTCCAGTCTCAAGAGAGAGCCTAAACAGACGTGTAAGTATGGGAGACAACTCGGGCGCACATGTCTTCAGAACAATTGCAGGAATACCATCTGGACCGCTGGCCTTGTTCACGTCCAGATTGCGTAGCGTTTTCAAAACCTCTTTCTGGCGAATTCGGATTTCCGGCATTGCCACCGAACTGCCAGGAAGAACTGGAGGTATTGCGCTACCAGCATCTAAACGTGAAGATTCCGCAAATAGAGGTGCAAATACGTTTGCTTTCTCTACAGCGGCGTGAGCCAGTGATCCATCAGGTTTCTGCAGTGGTGGTAGCGAGGGACGGCAGAAGTTCACCTCAACCTCTTTGGCTAGGGACCAAAATGCTTTACTCCCCGGCGGGTATGAAGCCAGTTTGGACCCTATGCGGCCAATGTTGTCAAAATGAGCCTTCTTTAACACCTTTTTGCAGGACTTGGCAGCCTTGTTAAAAGCCCTCTTCTTGTCGCGAACATCCATGGCCTTACGCTGGCGAGCTTCAGCCCAGGCTAGGTATGCCTGATGTTTCTGCACTTCTGCGCGTCGACAATCAGGTCCAAACCATGGACGAGCTTTTCCATATGATGGCACGTCAGAAAATGGGATGTAATACTCCATTCCCATCCGTAGCACATCAGTAATGGAATCTGCGCAGGCACTGGGATCACTCGAAGAGAAGCAAACTGACTGCCAAGGGAAAGATGCATAGAAAGACCGCATTTCATCCCAATCTGCTGACCTGTATCGCCACATCCGCCTCGTACTTTTAGGGCTGGGATCGGGAGGGGAGTAGACGGATACAGATTTCACCAGACAGTGATCAGAGCTACCCAAGGGCGATGAAATCGTCACCGAGTACCTGTCTGGATCAGTCGTCAACAGAAGGTCCACGCAGTAAGGTGTGTGGGAGTCAACATCCGGCACCCTAGTGGCTCCTTGGACCAACTGGGTGAGGTCTAACGAGAGAGCAAGGCGTCTCGTCTCTCTCCCAGCATGGTTCGTGTCTAGGTATGGATATAGCCAATCCTGGTGATGGCTATTAAAATCCCCTAATAACACTAGTTGAGCCGACGGGTACTCATGTTGAGCTAAGTCCGCCACCTCGCTGAGGTAGTTAGTGAGCCTAGTTGTCTCAATATCTCCGCTGTGCGACCGGTAAACACAGGCATAGAGAATTTTCTCAATTCCTGTATCAACCAGTATCCACAACACCGAAAAACTGGGGTCTTCAAATTTACGGAGACGTCGAAAACAAATGTCATCGCTGGCATACACGCATACGCCCGCACGTGGTATAAAATTGTACTCCAGGGTATACCCCGGGTAGGATAAGTACGACACGTCGGATGGACATCGTATTTGGGTCTCCGTGAGAAACAGGAGATGCGGTTTGTCTGTCTCGAGATGATGGTGGACAGAATTGAGATTGGAGTGCATCCCTCTGATATTGTTGAGGTGCACTTTCAGGGAAAGGGTATGAAACCGCTGTTTATAATCTTTTCGTTTCTTCTTGTTTCTCATAATTTTTTAGTTTATATAGGAAGAAAGTCGGCAGTAGAGCGAGGCGTTTACGACGCAAGGCCAGTGAAGCACATCATAACCACGCACATCGATGGGGGACTAGTCTGGAGACTGCGGGGACGCCCGAGCCTCCCCGCAAGTGTCCATCGCGCCCTCTCATCCGGTAGCCAACCGGCGCGATTACGCACTCCCGGGATTTTTCGACAGTTGGCGGGACAGCCTTTCGTGAGTGGCGAGCTCACAATTGGGTCCCCTACTGACTGCGGTCGGCCAGCGGTGTACCGTGCCTCGGATCCCGCTACCCTCCGCGACTAGTCTCCCGATGCTTGTTAGTCAGTGTACTTCTTATTCGGCATTTACTCGCAACGCTACTGCTCTGACCCGACTTCCATAATGGCGTCACCAGACTACGCGCCGGAACACGGCTACGCCGCTTGGCGGTACGACTTAGTCTGGTGGGTGGTCACCAGCCACGGCCGAAGCCTACCACCGGTTGTTTGTCGCCTGATTAGCACCACCCGAGGACTACGTGTGGGGTATCATAAAAAGGGTATTCTCCCACGGACGGGGGCGACTCAGTCCTCAAAAGAATAAATACTTAAAAATTGAAGCTAAAACTTTAACGAGTTTAAGTAAACTCGAGCAGGTAGGTAAAGTTACCTACCTGCTCGAGTAACCACAATCAAAACTCCATAGTCGCTGGTCGTTATTACCTGTTTTGAAGATACGCGCAGAAATTTTTCAGATTTTATAAATTAACAAAGGTCTGGAACTCGCTGACTCTTGCTCTATAAATATTTGTTCTTATCTGCCAATAATGATTGCTAGGCTTATATACACTTATTTATATATATTTCATTTTTCATTTATATATATGTGTTTTGTTATATTTATAATGTATAGTTAGCGCAGGTAGCCAATAAATTGATGTACGTAAGAATTATAGATTTATAGAATATACAATTACAGATTTTATCTATTCCGTTCCGTTTTATTCCATTCCATTAAAGTCGATAATAACAGTGTCAAACTATTCATACGAAATCATCACTGGCTATTGGTTTTTCAATTTTACTTATAATATCTTTGTGTTACAAGTCGCTTCCAAGAGAATTTTTAAAATATCAAGAAATTTTATTTTTATTACTTATTAAATAACGTGGTCATTATTAAATTTAATACAATGTATATCTGTATAGATATATATAAACAATAAGATTTATTGTTGACGTTAATAACGTCAATGATTGGGTATATCGTACATCGAAACTAAAATAATTAAACCTTTTAGCATAATATTCAACATATTTAATTTAAATAATTTCTTAATCTTTATGTATGCAATAATTTATCTTTATCTTTATTAACTTAATAAGTTTATTTAATATATCTTAATTTTATTATAGTGACGGCATAAAAATATATGGTAATACAATAACTACATAATTGAGACAAAAACAGTTTTTTAGTAACGTCCAAGCAACCACATTATAACAAGTAACAAATACGAGGACGAACTAAAGTTAAGAAGCATCCAGGTAACTATATGTATTAAAATTCCAATAAAATCGCTTAAGCCTAAAGAAACAAGAAATTATTTTACATAAAGATATTATACAATGTATTAAACACATTTAAATAAATTACATTAATTTAACATAAATTACGGTAATAATTGATATTAGTTTTAATTTTAAACATAATAATCAAAAGTCTCAGCTAATTGTTTTAGAAAGGTTTAATGTTTTTTAACAAGTGTATGAAGATTATTGTTTATTTTAATTTAAAATTTATTTTTGCATAAAAAAAATACGAACCTTGAACTATTTCCTTAAATACTCATCACAATATATCAAAAAAGTATTGGCTTCGTTTAAAAATATCCGCATCTTAGATTGCGCGATCAGTCACGTATATTCAACACTTAATCCAAGAACAACCATTGAAGAAACACGTCTACCTCGACCATCTTTGTTAGATATTTTAATCTCAATATATTTTAATCACTCATAATTTTTACAAAATATTGTTTTGTATCTATAATTTTTTTTTTATGCATAGTATATGATTTGGATTTTTTAGCTTTCAAATTAACGTTTATATTTTAATAGTATAATTTTACTGGATATCCTTGATGCAATTAAAATGAACAAAAATTTAAAAAAAACTTAACAATGTAGTTACGAAAAGTTATTTCATATTTTGATTTCTCTTGTCAGGAATTCTATAGCAAAGATTTCGAAAAACTTCAGATAAGTTATAAATAATCTTTATAATTTTCATAGAGTAAAAGGAAAGGAAGCGAATAATATGAATAAAATTAAAAATGAAAATTTTGTTTTGATCATTATCAGCAACCCTTAAAGTAAATATGAAACCAGTTAACCATAAGCACCAAACAAAAATAATACAATTGAAAATTCAAGAAAATAAACTATACTTTTCTGTGAATTATAAAAAATTGAATTTTAATTGTTAATAATTCATATTTTTATACTTATTCAATTGTGCTTTTAGGGCTTTCAAAAATATATTTTAACCCATATAAATTTACATTAACCGACCTTAATATTGATTTTAGGTATTATAAAAAGTATAATATTTTTAAGGATTCATAAGAAATAATCAAAAAATTAAGCAAAAATGGCAAGGTTCAATAAATTGGCCCGAAATCTGATTCAGTTTTACACGAGACTTTTCTGGGTTTGATTACTAATCAAGTTAAAAAGCAATTCAATGTGATAATAAGTTCAAAAATTCTATTATCTAGATCATTTTCTAGAAGCAATCATTGTAGGTTATAATGATAAATCTGTAAGAAGGTGAATCGGTAGTTTGTCCTCATATGTATAATACATATATAATTATTATTCAAAAAAATTGTATCCACTCATAGACCATTGAACTTTCCTTTTTTTAAATTGAAGGTAAATTGCCAATTTTTAGATTACATCTCACTTATAATAAGTTACAATAAATAATTATTACTGTTTGAATTTAACCGAATAAGATAGAATGATATACTGTCTTAGCGATAAAGGTAATAAAAAACTAAGTTAGATCAAAATATGATTACCAATAATATTTTCACATAAATTTAGAATCTATTTAGAGGTATTTTCTTAATTGCTTAAAGGATCACAAAATAAAAGTAACTTTCATGAAAGTGCTAAACTATCATAGTTACTTTGTCATAGCAAACGCTACCTAGAAAGCAAGAAACTCCTTTGTAACCCGTGATAAACGCCCAACTTTGTTCTACAACTTTGAAATGAGGTAAGGTTTGACAATGTTTTACTACTAAGCATCCTAAGGTTATACTATTTATATAAATTGTTTTCGTTACTGGTTATAAAGAATGAAAATAAAACAAAAAGCGAAAGAAAATTTACGAATTGAGTGTCATTCGAAAAACAAGTATTTCTATTTGTATTTTTATTTTTAACAGTAAATATTAACAAATAAATTTTTTAATAAGTTTACCTCTAGTAGCTGTATAAAGTTTAGTAAGTATTTTAAAAATTACTTTTGAGCTCAAGAATCATATGTAAATCTAAATGTGTGTATGTGTATGTAGTCTAGAGACAAATTTCTTTATTTTTTTTTTATTGTAACACATTGTTGTATGTTTATGTTAAATTTTTGTGCATTTGTTAAGAACATGCTTTACACGGAATATGCAAATTAAGTAAAGTCCATTATGATTGTCAACTACTATTGCATCAGCCTGGTAACAACGAAGCATTGCTGACTCCGCTGGGAGTGAAGTGTGGGAACGAGTCAACAAGCCGCATCTATTCAATAAATTGAATCACTTTTGATTCTCACATCGAACAATTGTCATCTACCTTAGTAATTGTAATTTAATTAATAAATTCATTTTAAGTAATTTCGGTTTTTTTTGAGTCTTGCCTGCCGGCCTGACATAATTGGCGCAGTCGGTAGGATCCTCGAGGATCGCTCTGTAAGATATCTTCCACCTTTGAAGACCAGACCCTGCGGAGCTGTTCCTACGGTTTTCAAGCCGCGTTCAAGGATCCGAACTTACACGTCAGAACGGCAGCAAGAGTATCCAGCCATCGAACAAAGAAAAAAACCAGAATGCAGATATTGTGAGTACATTAAAATTGTTTTAATGTGTTGCTCTCCCATCCTAGCCTTTTAAGTGTTAATTTTTATATCCTTTCACTATTTTCTATCTGAAGAAATTGAGAAACCCTAGGTTAGGTGAATTTAGTAATAGTAGAAATAGGTATTACGATTTAAATAGGGAATTAATTTTAAATTATAGTTTTAATTCAAGTACGTGTTTAAATTTATCTAATATGGCTGATTTTGACCAAATTTTTAAGGCTCTTCGATTGGTGCCAGAATTTGATGGCAATGTAAATGTGCTTATACGATTCATTCATTTGTGCGATCAATTAGTAGGAGAAATTATAGATAGAGAACCGTCAAATAAGTTATCTGAACTTGCTCTAATAAATGGCATATTAAACAAAGTTACGGGGCCAGCCGCCCGATTAATAAACATGAACGGTATACCATCAGACTGGCCAGGTATCCGTAACGTATTAATTAATAACTTCGCTGACCAGCGCGATGAAACAGCGCTATACAACGACCTTGCATTGTTAACGCAGGGATCGAGTACTCCCCAGGAATTCTATGAGAGATGCCAGTCATTGTTTAGTACAATTATAACTTATATTTCTTTGCACGAAAATGTTGAGACTACCATTGACGCTAAGCGAGACCTATACAAAAAGTTAACATTACAGGCATATTTAAGAGGCCTAAAGGACCCCTTAGGGGCCCGTATTCGGTGCATGCGCCCCATATCTATAGAAAAGGCATTAGAATATGTTCACGAGGAGCAAAATACTTTATATATGCAATCTAAAAATGATATTAATAATTCAGATAAAAAGACACAATCTTTTATACAACATAAAATGTTAACCCAACCTCCTCAAGCCCTTGGCATGGTTCCGCCTAAATTTTTATTTAACATGCCTATGACCAACCCTTCAAGGCCACAACCTGTGCTACAACATCAGGGTCCTCAATGGAGACCAAATAATAATATCTATAATAATCAACCCGGTCCATCCCGTACGCAACAAATGTTCAGGGCTATGCCACCTAATTATAATATTAATAACGCTTTCCGAATGCCACAACGTAATACATATACTCCCCCTCAGTTTAGTTCGCAACAGCCTCGCCCGATGAGTGGTGTCAGTAATTTTGTTTCTAGAAACTTACCCCCGACTATCAGAGGTCATGATTGGTCAAGATTAGGTAATCCTCCCCCAAATAACTATTTTAAAACGAGGGAGATGAATTTTAATGACTGTTATAATTACGATAATACATACGACTATTATTACAACGAATATCCTTATTACAATAATACAGAATATCCCGATTACTACTGTACTGATTTTGTAAACCCCCAAGTTATTCAAGAACTAGGTGAAATTAGTTACGAAAATAATATCGAGGTTAACGAGACCAACCCCACTCCTAGTCCCGAAGATGATCAAAATTTTCAAAAGGTTTCCAGATCCGACAAGCCAAAATAGAACTAAATCTACATACTCAAAGACAACTTCCCTACATACGGACAGAGAACCCTCCATTAAAATTATTAATAGATACCGGGGCGAACCAATCGTTTCTAAGCCCTGACGCTGTGAGTAATTATTATAAAAATATCAAATTAAATTACGCTCCATTTGAAGTCTGCAATGTACATGCAGTAACCCGAAGCGACTATTCGATAACAATACCGTGTTTCTCAGAATTCAATGACGATAGTGATGTTACATTCTTTGTTTATAAATTTCACGACTATTTCGATGGTTTAATAGGATCGGATTTGTTAGATAAATGGGAAGCCACTATTAATTTTAAAACAAAATCCTTAATAACCAGTTACGCTACCAACCCCATTCAGATTTATGATTCACGTAACGCGAACTTGTATGAAGAAGTTATACCAGCGGGCACTTCAAAATTAATTAGATTACCGATTAATATTCAAAACGGAAATGTATTTGTTAATGAACAAATAATGTCGAATTGCCATATTGTAGAATGCTTAACTAAAGTTAAAAATAATCGCGCCCTTGTGGAAGTGCACAACCCTAGCAAGAATGACATTATCTTTTCAATGGATAGGCCGATACAAGCCGAATTACATAATTTTCAATACTCAGAGTCTACACAGCTACCCGATCGTGTTAGGGAGGTTCTTTCAAAATTACGGACCGACCATTTAAATAAGGAGGAACGTATTAATTTAGAAAACTTATGTTCTCAATATGCTGATGTATTTTACCTTGAAGGTGAAAAGTTAACTTTTACTAACCGAATTAAACACTCCATTAAGACCACTGATGAGCAACCTGTTTATACAAAAAGTTATCGGTACCCATTTATACATAAACAGGAAGTTCAAGACCAGATTGGCAAAATGCTAGACCAGGGAATTATAAGACCGTCTGATTGCGCCTGGAGTTCCCCCATCTGGGTTGTACCCAAAAAATCGGATGCATCTGGTAAAACTAAGTGGCGTATTGTGATCGATTTTCGAAAATTAAATGAGAAAACATTGGATGACAAATATCCCATACCTAATATTGCGGACGTTTTAGATAAGCTAGGAAACTGTCAATATTTTAGTGGATCCTGCTGACATTTCAAAAACTGCATTTAACGTAGAGCACGGCCATTTCGAATTCTTGAGAATGCCAATGGGTCTCAAAAATAGTCCTTCTACTTTTCAGAGGGTAATGGACAATGTGCTTCGAGAGCTGCAAAATACTATTTGTTTGGTGTATTTAGATGATATTATTGTTTTTATTACTTCTCTCCAAGAGCACATTGTAAACCTCGAAAAAGTTTTCAAAAAATTAAGGGAATCCAATTTCAAAGTCCAAATGGACAAATCAGAGTTTTTGAAGTTAGAAACAGCTTACCTTGGCCATATTATAGGTAAAGATGGCGTAAAACCTAACCCAGATAAAATTTCAGCCATTAAAAACTACCCCCTGCCTAAAACACCAACAGAAATTAAGAGATTTTTAGGACTTTTAGGTTATTATAGAAAATTCATACCCGATTTCGCTAAAATTACAAAACCAATGACACAATGCTTAAAAAAGGGCTCAAAGATTAATCTAAACTCCATTTATACAGAGTGTTTTGAAAAATGTAAAACCCTCTTGACAAATGACCCGATATTACAATACCCAGATTTTTCAAAAGAGTTCATTTTAACAACGGACGCCTCTAATTTAGCAATAGGCGCGGTTCTCTCACAGGGTTGTATTGGATCCGACAAACCGATTGCTTATGCCTCAAGAACACTCAATTCTAGCGAAATAAACTACAGCACTATTGAAAAGGAATTATTGGCAATTGTATGGGCAACCAAGTATTTTAGGCCATATTTATTCGGAAGGAAATTCAAAATTATAACAGATCATAGACCTCTTCAGTGGGTCATGAGTTTAAAAGAGCCAAACTCACGACTTACCAGGTGGAGACTCAAGTTAAGCGAATACGATTATAGTGTTATATATAAGCAAGGAAAGCTTAATACTAATGCAGACGCGCTTTCTCGTGTAGAGTTACATAACGAAGAGACTAATTCTTTAATAGTTAATCCTTCGGAAAACCCTCCTCATATCAGTGAGAACTCGGATACTGCAACAATACATACCGATGCAGAAAATCCAATCCTAGAAATACCCATATCCGACTATCCACTTAATAAATTCAGTAGTCAAGTTATATTCACCATAGTAGATGAAGTTAGAAGTAGGCCTTCCGTCTCTAAGCCTTTCGAGTCACATATTAGAATCCATATTCAGATATCTAAAAACAACATACGACAAGATGTAGTAGACGCTTTAAAAGAATTTGTTAATCCCAAGGTAAAAACAGGCTTACTTATTAACCCTCCCTTGGGAATGTACTCCATTATCCCTATCATTCAGGATGCATTTAAATGTTCCGCTATGGACTTAGTATTAACAAAGGTAGAATTACAAAATGTCAAGGACTATATGAAGCAACAAGAAATTATTAGAAATTATCATGACGGGAAAACAAATCATCGGGGAATAAACGAGTGTTATTTGTCCTTATCACGTAAGTATTTTTGGCCAAAGATGAAGGACCATATAAGTAAATACATTAATGAATGTAACATATGTGGTAGAGCTAAATACGATAGAAACCCTATTAAACAAAAGTTTCATATAGTACCACCACCCACTAAACCGTTTGATATAGTACATTTAGATTTACTCAGTATAGAGAGCCAAAAATATTTAACTATAATTGACTCTTTCTCTAAATACGCACAAGCGTATCAGTTGAAAGATTCAACAGCCATTAGCGTAGTTCAAGCTCTTCTCATTTTCGCTACGCACCATGGAGTACCCATGACAGTAGTTACTGATCGTGGACCCGAGTTCACGAATCAGATATTTCTGGAATTTGTCAGGTTGCAAAGAATACAACACCATAAAATTCTAGCAAATACACCAAATGAAAATGGCATGGTTGAGAGATTACACTCGACCTTGCTTGAACATTTAAGATTGCTCAAATTAGAACGCCGTGAAGATTCGGTAACTAGTCTAATGCCCTATGCTCTTCTAGCATACAACAGTTCAATTCATAGCTTTACAAAATGCCGCCCCCTTGATATCATAACTGGACATTTAGATCCTCGCGATCCTTTAGATATTAACTTATCGGAGAATACCCTTCAACAGTACATACAAGAACATAAAAATAAAATGCAAAAAGTTTTTGACATGATTAACGAGTTTTCACTGCACGACAGAACACAAATTACCGAAAATATTAATAAAGATCGTGAACTTGAACAAGAGTATTCCCCTGATCAACAGGTTTTCATACGAAATCCATTAGCGTCACGACAAAAACTAGCCCCCCGTTACACTGGAGATGTAGTATTAGCCAATCTACCTATACATATATACACTAGAAAGAAACGAGGACCGGTTGCTAAATCCCGTCTGAAAAGAGTCCCTAACAGCTCACGCTTGTTACAGGATACTCCTCCCACTTCTGAGCCTGGTACAAGCGCAAGAAATAACACTTGACAGCCTAGATGATGGACCCGGCTTATTGCCCTTTAACCTTGGTATTACTAAAATCATTTCCCAATTTCACTCTTTCATACAGCCTGTAGATTTAGATATGCTGCGAGGCAATATTAATACAATTCAAGATCAGTTAAATAATATTTCTTCTGAATTCCATAATAAGACGTTTTCGTTATATGAACCGCACGTTAAATATTTAAATAGTAAAATTAAGAGTTTATCCAACCAGTTAGATACTTTCGAACCAACTCGATTTAAGAGAGGTCTCGTTGACGGCCTTGGTTCAGTAATCAAGAGCATTTCAGGCAACTTAGACTATACAGATGCAATAAGATATGACAATGCTATTAAGATATTACGGGAAAACGAGAATAAAATGGTTGCAGAAATTAATAATCGTGTTAGCATTAATAAGAATTGGATGTTTAAAAATTCCGAAGTACTATCGAATTTGGTTCAAAATCAAAAAGAATTAGAGATAACTATTAATAAAATACTACACAGTGATTTGCAACATGAAACGGATATGGTAAAATACGCACATCTAGCACAGTTTCTTATTATATTATCAGACAACATTGAGGTCCTAGCAAGTGAGATTTCTCGATTAGAAAACTTATTAGCATTCGTCCGTGCAAAAAGCACGCATCATTTTATGTTTAAGTTAGATACCCTTAAGGAAATGAAACGTAGGCTAAGTAATCTCTATAGCAAAGATCAAGTTTTAGATATTAGTATTAGAGAGTATTTCGAAGTTATTAAATTAGGTTACTATTATAGCAATAGAGAGTTAGTGTTAGTTTTCAAGTTTCCTGTCATTTTTCCCGTCACTTACAATTTATACAAGCTCTCCATTGTCCCTAACAGGAACAAAAAGGTTCTGATCCCTACACACCCTTTCCTAGCAACACATGATAATGATTTTATGTACATTGAGGCAGAATGCCCGAAGGTAAGCTTCGGTTACATTTGTGAAGGTAACCCTAATCTTCATTCAAACAATCATATGGACTGCATACAGAGACTAGTAAGCACTCAGGCCATCGACGAATCGTGCCAGTTTACTACAGCCGAGCTGAACTTTGAAGCAGTGGATAAACTTGTTGACCGCCGTTACGTTATCAGTTTTCCCGAGAAAACCAATATTCGCCTATCCTGCTCGCAGAACCAGTACAGCATCATACAAGGGAGCTATCTAGCTACTATTCCAAAGGGATGTTTTATACAAACAAGACTATTCATCGTAACTAACAATGATGACCGAATAAAAGGGCAAGCCCTTAAAATCACGTACTTGCCAAAGGACGTTACGAAGGACCCTGCTACTGTCGTGAAGAAGATAAGATTGAACACAATAAACCTACACAGCCTGCACCAAAGTAACACCGAGATATCTATGGAGACACCCCTAACTATAGATAAGGTGAACATCGAGCCGATATACACAATTATACCTATATATATATTGCTATTCGGTGCATTTGTACTTGGTATAGGAATCATACTACGGAGAATTATTAAAAAACGACGTCAAGTTGTCACAATTCCACAAAACATTACAACTGAAGGGACACCGCAAGGAGCTGAAATTAAAAGGAAAGGTCATCCTGAACCCTCAAACATCTCAGCGCTATTTCAAACTACAGTTCACCAATAGTCGCTGATCTTTGGGAGGGAGATGTTAAGAACATGCTTTACACGGAATATGCAAATTAAGTAAAGTCCATTATGATTGTCAACTACTATTGCATCAGCCTGGTAACAACGAAGCATTGCTGACTCCGCTGGGAGTGAAGTGTGGGAACGAGTCAACAAGCCGCATCTATTCAATAAATTGAATCACTTTTGATTCTCACATCGAACAATTGTCATCTACCTTAGTAATTGTAATTTAATTAATAAATTCATTTTAAGTAATTTCGGTTTTTTTTGAGTCTTGCCTGCCGGCCTGACATAATTCATTTATAAACAATGTTATTTATTATTGTTAAAAAAGATTTTACAGCTTTAATTATTTGAGTATAATATTTTTAAATTGTGTAAATATTAAGAAAGAAAATGTCAAATTAATATTCAATAATGATCAAAAACAAATACATTAATATTAAAATGTTGTGTTAGAAACATCAAAGTAGCATCATAATTATCGTTTGTTATGTACTGAAGAGTCATTGTCAAATTTCGAGCAAAAAAAAAATAACATGGTATTTTCTTAGATTTTCACGAGTACACATTTCAAATAAAACTATTTTTACGGATTAAAACTCGCGTATAATTTGGTTACATTTTTGATTTTAACCCCTCAAAATCAAAAATGTAACCAAATTATACGCGAGTTTTAATCCGTAAAAATAGTTTTATTTGAATAATAACATGACTTTTTGTCGAAGCCTTTTAAAACAACTGAATTTTAAATGCTTTATACATTATTATTAACTAAATCTATACTTAGCCCTCGATATTTTTGGGAAAAAAATTAACAAGCCCCTATAATTAAAGCTCGATGACATTAATTAATATTTAGTTTAGACAACTATATAGGTAATCATTACGTGAGTGTTAGTAGAGAATACTGAAATGCATTTATTAATTGGGCTAGTAGCTTGTTATCGGATCTGACAAGCTCTTGAAAAATGCAGTTACTTTTTTTTTGGCTGATTTGATTTAGCTGAAATTATATTATGCTCTTCAATATTCGAAATGGTTACTGTAGTCAGCTTTTTTTTTTAATACCAACAACTATCATCCTCACACGGTCGTCAGTCCATCTCGTGGAGGGCTTAACTACGCTGCATCTCCAGGTTCGTGGTCGCCACTCGAGAACTTTTCCGCCCTTACGGCTATCATTTTTACCAACAACTATACCAACCACAAACTGTTACAAACATATAATTTAATAATTCATAACTCCCCTTGTGAAAAAACTAGGTATCTTTTTCACCAACTACTAAGATAGAAAAAAGAACCATATATATTAAATAAAACTGTAAAAGGTAACAGGAGCAAGTAACAGCTTTCGATATAATATATCAAAATAGATTAATTCTTATAACTATTTTCGTATTAATAGTTCAAATCTGATAGCGAGCCTATTATTGTACTCCTATTACATACTTGGCATTAGGTCAAAACAGATTAAAAATAAAGTTAAAATATTTGAATCAATTTGATATTATGTTTAGTCCTTTGCTTTGGACACACACAATTTATATTGTACACGTTATTCTATACCCTGAGGTACTCTTACTGAAACTGTTGGTAAATATAAACCATTTATTAATATAATTTTGTGATTTTGGTTGTTATTGTAACATGTCGTTATTGTTAACATAAACGTAGCGTCATGTTAAATAGAAACATTCATAAATTATTATTGAGCGGCAGACGACATGACCACAAATGTTGTACAGTAAAAAAATAAATAGCGCTCAACGTTTATATTAATAAAAATATAACTATTTTATAGTAAATAAATGAAAAGTTAACAATAAAATGCATCCATTAGAAATTACAATAACAGAATCAATACAGGATAATTATTTTAAATGATTGTTATCGAAATTATAAATAATAATATAAATAAATTTTGACAAAGAAAAAAAGATATATACATTATTTCATTGCAAATAAAAATCAAGCCCTCAAGTATAAATACCATGATAGTAAATTAGTACTTTCCTAAACACCTGTCTTTTTTACCTTATATCAATACCATATATAGGTACATGTCGCCGATAGCATATTATTTTATTTACATTCCATCAATTGATTACCTAGTAGAGGGGTAAGACCTGTGATGGCTTCTGATTTGTAATGGCGGCAAGGGGACTGAGAGAATAAGTCGATGATCACTTCTTTGTAGGCGCGGACCTGGTTACTTGGTTTGCTTGGCGACGCTGGTAAGTATGTTTCAGAAATGAGATTATGGATTTCTTCACTATGGAAGCGAAGTGAAACAGTGTTTTGAAACACTGTTAATTTGGGCTTCGTACGACCAAGTATAAATGATGATAGCCTTATCGCACCGTCATGTTCTAAGTGTCCATATAAGTATTTACAATACAAGTATTTACAGAACAATGTTCAAAAATAATAAACATACAAACGAATTTTTGTGATATGGGGACGTAAGGTTTTATTTATTACGGGATAATTTAAATAATAGTTTAGATTGACTTCATTTTAATAAACATTTGGTCTTCCAATAAAGACCAATCTCATACAACGATTGGTAACAGTAAAGAGGAATTTAAATTAAAAGCTTAATAATTTATAATCCAATCTAATCTTTATCCAAATTTTGCATCCTTATATTACGAATTTCATAAGATACAATTCTGCATATATTCTTGGACCAACGGTTGCCCTCTTCGCCGTAATGGGACGTCACGGGATCGCGTTAGCACACACCGTGACGCCCCGGCGAGACCCCCCGAATGAGGGTGCCCCGAGCAACGTACAGCACCCTCCAACCGTAGGCCTATGTTAGGTAAGAGGGGTCACCCTCCCCCCTCACCAGGCCTACAACTGGGGAAGGAAGCGGCGGGCGATATATTCTTGGACAGCCTAACATATTTTATCGCACAAGTTTACCAAATTTGTGTGGATTTCTTAAAACGAATGGTAACATGGTTGCAGGGGATAGATAATAGAGTTTTTTAAAAACTCATTGTTCACTAACTCGTTACCTGGAAGTTACTTTTAGTAAAATTTTTTTCAAGATGTTCGTAAAATGAGGCTTCAGCTGATATCCAGTAGAATACAAACGTAGTTCAGTTTCTAAACCAAAGCATGTCGTGTCATTACTAACTAAAATGAAATTGCATTAAGTGTTCACTAAAGAGGCAAGAATTCTTAAATATCCAATTTTAGTTGTTTTCTTCAGCAAGGCTACTGCTCTTGCATGAATTTTAAGTACTTTCTTAGTACTACGTTCCATTTAAAATTGAGTTTAAATAAACTATTGGTTATTTAAAGATAATATTGAGACAAAAAGACACCCTTAAAATATTAGTTATTACTCATGTTAAGACAGATATTTAATTAAAAATATGTATGCGAAGCCAATATTATCTCATTACACTCTAACAAAACTTAGTGTTACGAACAAACAAAGTGTCTAAGAGTCTATGTTTTATTATATACCTTTTAATTACTTTTTAATATTTTATCCAACCGCAATAAAAGAAATTTCATAACAGCTCTCAAAATCTATTCCAGCTATAAAAAAAAAAATATTTAATTTCTTATTAATCTGAATATCAAATAAAAACAACGATTAAATGTAGATATATAATATTAATTTGATGTTCAAGGATTTATTAACATATATATGTTTATAAACATATGGGGCTGAGAAAGTTTATTGATTGTTCAAAGACAAACTACATTTTTGCACTCCAAAATCATACACGAAGAACATTTGAGAACAAAGAACTTTAAAAATTTTGATTTTTTCAATAAATAACACGAGGGTCAAAGGTATCCAACGTTTGAATAAAACTAGTTTACAAATTTAAATCGCGTTTCCTTACATTTTACAGAAAACGTAAGGTATCAAACATATCAGCTTTGATAACTTCGAACTTATTTACGAATTTTTTAATTGTACGTCAATTGTATCATCAATACTTTAAAAAGACTAACTATAATAAGATTTTAACATCGAATAGACATTAAGATAAATTCGTTAGATTATAAACTAACAAACTTAAAGGTACATCTTGAAAATAATCATCGTTAATTATAGTATATAATATAACTTCATTAAAACATATCTTTAATACGTTATATAATTTTTACAAGTTTTTATACAAATTTATTAATTATCCATAATCAGATCAAGCATCAAATAAATAATATTAAAAGCAATACAAAATTAATAGAATACCACATTTCTTTAATAAATATTAGACTTAGTTGTAATACAGAAAACCACATTCTACGCTTCATAAAATTCAAACGTTGTCAGTTCTGATCTACACTTTTTAACGGCTATGTGGTATTTGATATACAATTACATGAGGATAGGTGTATTAATAATTTACAAATGCAGTTCCTTCATCACAATATGTTATATGTTATTAATATTTATAAACGCTATGCATCTGATATTAAAAGAACGTTTTATTTTAATTGTTGTACATTTACATTGCATATATTAATGATATATATTAATGAACTATAAATTTTACTCATAAATAATCTTTATCTCTTATAGGATTACCTGAACTTAAGTTCAGGTAATCCTACAAGAGATAAAGAGATAAAGAGATAAGGTAAGATTCAGGTAAGTTAAACGGATATTGTACATTATAAACAGTTTTGAAAGTGGCATGACAAACAATAATCAATCAATCAATCAAGCAATTTTATCGCAATATTTCAGTATATAGAAACCATAACTTTATAATTTTTAAGGGATTTTAATAATTTTAAATAAATGTTTTAAATGAAAAAACATTTAATTATATTTTGAATGAATGTTAGAAAATATTTCTTTGGAAAATATACAGTTTATTAATATTTAATATTACATTTATTTGCTAAATCGTCCCTTTCTATATTAAATCAGTAGGAAATATCATAAATTCTTATAATCTTAATAACTTCTCAAAACTTTTGGAGACAATATAAATCGTATCAACAAATTACATATTTTAATTTGGATTCCTAACGAATTACTTTTAGAAAATTGCTAACATTTTCTCCAAAGATTACGTAAATATATATTCCTGAACAAATAAACAATTCTCGTTCATTTTATTTTCATACTTAAATATTAGAAAATTATTATTGACTTTTTACCAACAAGAGCTAAAGTTACAACTAATTTAAAAGAAACTTGTGTTGAAACTTGTGTTTGTTTGAAAAATTTCCTTTTTGAAGTCCCTTCACAACATACCTAAATATTATAACCATATAATATAAAACATAAATAAAAATGTAATAATTTCATGAATCAAAAATAAAAACTAAATAAAAAATTTTAAATAAAAAATATATTAAAAAGTATACCATGGTAATAAATAATAATAAAGGTATAAAATGTCAATAATTAAGTAATTAAGTATTTTAAAACAACATAAAATCTTCTAGTTGTAATATGTGCACCATTCCAATACCTCCAGAGAGGACTGTCTAGTTTGCTAGCCAATATGCTGAGGAGAGTGTTGGAGCTGCTTACTAATCGGTTCATAATAGAAGTAGTACGTTTGCGTATAATTGCGTAAAAATCATACATAGCAGCATCCGCAAACGTTGCTGATGCACTGCAGTGCCGAGGCTTTTTCAACACCGCTCTCAAAACATTGTTATACTGCACTCGTGGGGTATTATATAATTAGTCCACAATCTGCACTTGTAGAAGGACTGACAATAACATATAAATAAAGTGAGCTTTACTTGTGTTGCACAAAATGCGAATCTGCGAGCCAACATGCTGCCACGGATGCCCAGAGACCGACGTTCACGCTACATGTCAATGTCATCCAACAAGCGTTCTATTACAATATAGCCGAGGTACTTGAACTCAGTTAATTGTTTCAGGGGAGTTCCACACAATTCAACTTGGGTTTGAAGTTTGATGATTTGTTTCTTCCCCTGAATACGCTTGTTCTAACGTTATAGGTAAGCCCATTTTCCTTCGCATTTCTTCACAAATTCTAATAAAAGTTCTGAGGCCTCTGATAAAGAGATCGCTGCACGCGTTACGGTAGCTCATTCGGGAGCTCCATTTAGCATTATACTGCATTAGCGTTTGTATCGAGACGGTGCTGACATCTATTAAGTTCTTTACAAAAATCCTAACGAATGTTTCTAACTTTACAGTTTAGAATGATTTTGAAAAGATGCCACAACCGAAAGTAATGATAAAAAAATTGATGTCTTTAATCACAGAAGTTTATATTACCTCATCAAAATATTAAATAATTTACTGTTTCAATTAATTCAAATATTACAGTTTTCATCAGAATAATTTAATTATATATGATTTTTATATTATTGAAAAAAGTAATTATACATAGTATTGTATTCTTATTTTTTTAAATTAATCTTCACCTGATGTCAAATAAGTACCATCAGAAAAGTGTTCATACTTAAAAATTCTTTAAAATCAATCGTATGTGTGTCTAATTCCATACTCGTTTTTTATTATTATTTTTTTTTGATTGATTGGGTGATTTAAAAACAAAATTAAGAAAATTAATATTAATTAAGGTGGTAGAGCTACTTTAATAAATAGTGCATTGCGATGTTTAAATGCACGTGCAGTGCAGTATGCTTTTGAAATGCTTTCTAAAAATGAACATGATAGTTCTAGAGAGACCAAGACTTTTAAGTATAAGTAGATTTCGCTGATATACGTCTCGCTTCCACTTCTAATGCATACAAATTTACTATAAACCCATTCCTGGTCAGTTCGTTGATCAGTTCGTTATACTTGTTGTATTTTAAATGTGTGATTTTTGAGGATGTTTGTTTCTAAAAGAACAGTCAATTCCACAAGTATTACGTGGTTAACTACAGTACAAGAATATGTCCGGTCTTGATCAAGAAACACCAATCTTCTTAGGGATTTTTTACTGTTTTTCATACGTATCCATCATGTGAGTCCAATCAGGAGATGCTTTTAATAATTTTTTAAAGGTTTCGTATGTTTTAAAAGTTACGCAATCTTTAAACAATTAACAAATGACAATCTTATTAATATAAACAATACCTTTGTACTTTTAAATATTGGTTAAACTTTTACTTGCCATAAGATTAATTCGAGTTAATTAGTATAATACCTCGTAATCGTTATTAAGCTTTTGAGATTAAATTAAGTTAAACAAAATATAATATCGAAGATGTTTTCGTTGCTGTGTTACAAGATGGGAAACATTGCATTAGAATGTTAATCCTATTATTATAAGCTTTCTTATCTCTCCTCATATAGACACACTCAAAGCTTCATGGTTAAATGCAAACCGTTATTGAGCTTTTATGATATTCGACTCGGATGCGCTGGTAATTCGGGTTTCAAAGCAATTTATGTATATTTCGTTTAAGTATTTGGATCGTTTCAACATTTGTAAGTTTTCGATCAACCCCTTTGTGTCTTTTAATTTTAATCACCTCTTGTATTTATCAATCTCGTTTATAATTACATCTGATACATTTGACTTAATAAGTCTTACTATTTTAACCTGATATCACAGTCTTATTATTTAAATCAGTCAAGTGTTTAATTACTAAAATCCCTGGTTTTATAAAGCCAAGTAATAATTATCTGATATATAATTACAGAATAAGATAAAAGAGATACCTTCTGGCTCTAAACAACATAGCATAAAATAACATTTAAGTTCTCCGTTTTGTTTGTAATAATAATGTCAATAATTACATAACCCTGGTAAAGACATTAAATTTGAACTAGTTTTAAAAACATGTTATATTTGTATAATCTGAGTTACAGAGTATTATTTTAAAAATTGTGAATTATTGTCCAATATTATCACTATAAATCAATATAAGTTTTGTAGGGTGAATGGTATACGCAGGACTTTTTAATCCTTATTCAAACAAATTTTACAATTTAAGGAAAGCAGTGTATAGCGTGCTTCTCTGTTAAATAGATTTTTGAAATAGCCTGTGCAGAGCTAGAATATTTTATTGTTGTTAATGTATGCATAAGTTCATAATATGATTTTTTGAAAATATTTAAGGAAATGTTGTGTTAAAACTGTCCGAAGTCAGCAATGTGAGAACATACCATAGACAAGCCCAACCACTTTTTCCGATTTGTTAAATCACAGATCCTCGCTCGTGAATAAAGTTATATTCCTATTATAATTCGCGAGCCTATTAAAATTAAAAAACATCCTAATTTTAATAGAGAAGATGATTGAAAGCTATCGAACACCTGGGGTTTTAACATGAAAACTATTAAATCCCATGTCTGTGAACGCAATGCCAGACCCATAGACACATTTAGTGCGTTTTGTGTGCATCCTGAACTTTAGTCCGTAAGTCCAGGAACCGTTGGAGGTAGGTGACGAATAAATTGACTGACTGACTGTCTGACTTATCTCGATCTTTCTTAACGCAGACGATAAAGAACGCATACGTAAAAAATTGGTATAGTGTTTATGGTTTTTAACGAAGGATATCTACAAAAAATACAGGAACGAATAATATAAGTTAAATACATAACCTACTTATAAATAATTGTGATATCAGCAGTATCTTAAATATTACCATGTAAAAATAAGTTGCATTTTTATTATGTAATAACTTTTCGATAACGTCCTTATTTTTTTTTTTTGTTATTGCAAATCTGATAATAATCAAGTCGTATTGAGGAAAATATATAAAGATCACATTATAAACATATATATGGAAAAGTAGAACTGGGAATTTCAAGATACAATTATTTTATTAATAATAATTGATTAGTGTTGGTTATATTGATAATGTTTTTATTTTAGTACACATTAATTAATTACACTTGACTAGACTTTTTGTTGTTTGAAATCAGTATTGTTTTAATATTTTTTTATTACTTTTAATGGTACGAGGTTTTTAGTATTACATTTTCTGTTTCAAATATTCAAATTACCTGCCATTTATAAAAGCTTATCATCGTACCATAACCATCTCGATCGCATGTTTAGAAATCGCGAACAAGCGGTTTTGAGTTTTTTTTTACTTAAAACTCATTCTCTCCAAAACCACTGGAAAACTAATCCGCTTTAAGATACGTTAATACGAATCAATTCATACTAAAATTAAGGAAATGGAGACACACACACATACTTATTTTTTTTAAGTATTTAGAATAACTGAGTACTCCTCAAAATGTAAAGATAAAAAAAAGGATTATATCGGGGTGATTACAAAAACTTCCTTTATCAGGAAAGTTTATAAACAATAAGGAAGTATTTACACATTCTGCTGCAAAATATTTACTGCTTGTGTATTATATGTTGTTACGATGCAATGTGCTGGAACTATTATATCTTTCGGAAACTAGTCGGTATTTATAAAATTTAATAGAATGTGTGAGTATCACATGATGTCTATTCGATTTATGATATTATGTTTTGAAATTAAAAGCAATCTGACTTATTCAGATTTACTATCGAAATATACTCTATAAAGTACAAAATAGATTATGTTATATTTAAGGCATGAATATGACAATATTATTCACGAGTATCATTTTTATTTAAATTATGTGAAACATGCCTGGTAAATGTTAATCATTTTTTTTCATAGAGGTATAGTTATGTTATATCATATAAAATAAACATATTGAATCATGGTTGAATGCATATCGTTATTGAGCTCTAGTAACGAGTATTGGATTCCGTATTCTGAGTTTGTATTTCAAATCAAAATCTATAAAACTATAGACAGTTCCGTAACTATTATATTCTCTCTATAAACCTGAAATTGTAGTTTCGGGTTTAGAATTGCTAGCTTCTCAGTGTTCTATAGGATAAATTTTGGTGTGTGCTGGAATGACAGAATTTAATGCCATAGCATATATATATATATTATTTTTATTTATTATGATTATTTATTTAAATATGTTTATCAAACTATTTATTTACATATAGTTGTGAGTTTTTAAACAATTATAATTAAAAATTTATTATAAAAATGGTAAAAGAAATATAACTAAAACTTATAATTTAATTTTATACAATGTTTGTAAACTTAAAGCTTTCTTAAAGTTGGAGTACTGCCATACTTATATAAAGATTATTAACTAAGAAACTTTGAGCACTAAAGAATTAAAATCACATTTAGTATTCTTATCGAATTTTCTATTTCAAGGTAAGTATTTAAATTTGGCAGTAGCAAAGGATTTCTCCAATGTGTTTCGTATTCATTAAACTTAGGTTGCCATTATATAAACTAAAAACAAAATTATGAAGAAAGACTAGGAACGCCACCAGACCCTCAATTTCGATTCACTACGATCGCGAATCTTCGGGTGCCGTTTGCATATTGAGCGAAGCCAGCCAAGCCGAGGGCTTCGGGATGTCGTAATTGTAGACCTCACACTTGCGCAAATTTTTTTACATTGAAGTTTATGGGAGTGATGTTCTTTGGACATTATTCCTTAACGAAAATGAATTTTTTTGAAAATTTTGTTACAAACCACCACACATATAAGCACGGTATGTGTGCAAAATTTGAAACCGAATCGTTAAGCCGTTTTTATGCCAGCTTTGTAAAACCAATGCAAATTCTCTCCAGTAGAGCGCTCCGCTCACTTCGCTCGCTTTGCTCAATAAAACAAAACGAGTGAAAAAATTATTTAAATCTTCTATCATAAAATACGACATTCTTACTAAATTAATATACTGTTAAATGGGAATACAATGGAAGTAGTGAAGTCTAAAAAGTAATATCCTTCCCAATAAACATTCTTAAAAACAAATAAATAAATTCAAAAAAGTATACATATTGAAGATACGATACTGAAACATATCCCAATATTATAACATATCCCAATGATGTATTAAGAAATGGCTACTAGGCTACTTTAAATTTTATATATACCCGTATGTACCTTCACTGGAGTTCAATATTTAGATAGTTTTAGAATCTTAAGAAAATTCTTTAAGTACATTTTCATATCTCATGTCAACCGCCTATCTTCAATAAATTATTAAACTAAAGTATATTATTGAAGTATTGTTTTTTTAATTAGTTAGATACGTAACAATACAAGTAGTGTTAAAAGTATACTCATTCAAAATCCAACAACTTGAATATAATAAAGTTTATATTCTCCTATAATATATATAATATATATCTCGTTTTTAATAAGGGTACCAAAGGTGTCAAGTCATATTGTATCGCTTACTTTGTCATTGTCGAACTGAGGCGAGCAGCGCAGACTCTCTAGTTTATATATTCTGTCTATTTATCAAAGACCAAGACTTAATTAAATAGCTTCGCTTTAATGTACCTATGAACTCGCTTTTGTGACCTGTGCTTCAAAACTAAATTTCAGTTGAAATTAAGTTTTATTACAAATTATAAACGTTTTTTTTATATTTACTTTATCTCTATTTCACAGTTATCGTTTTGGATTTTGTTAGAACTAAAAACATAGGATTACATATACGTTGAAAAAATATTAATAACTTTTCCTAATATCTCGCTTGTTTAGGACAGAACAAGGCAAGGAATTTGTTTAAAAAATTTTCTGCTTTGGATTTGAACTGTATTTCGGTTAGAGACGCTATAAAGGGTTCGAGAGTGACAGTTTTGAACTATTGAAGCGGTATTATAAGCCTGTTCGCATATCAATTGTTGACGTGGATTAGAATTTATTATTCATAACAACAGAAGTATATATATATATATATATATATATACTTCTGTTATACTGGGTATATATTTATTTTTTTAAAGCATAAAGAAATTAGTAATTAAAATAATTGTCGTTTTATATTAATTATGTTCTATATTTGGATATATTAAATATTATATATATTGTATAGGCCCAGACACGACTACATATAATAGACAAATAATAACAAAATACAACGGTTTCGACCCGCTAGGGTTCTATATAAGATACTTAAAAAGAATTTTTAACTTTAATAACCTAAACTTTATTTATATGAGCTTGGTGATTCTTAATGTATAATAGAAATAGATTCTTAATGTATAATAGAAAGAAACCGAGAGCTAACACTAGAATTCAGTGGACACATTTTATAGAATTCAATATTATAAGAGAAAAAATAGTGAACACATCTAATAAACTATTAATTTAAATAACTTTAACTTTTCTAATTTCTAAAAAGACGTACAGTCAGGAAGAAAAAAAAGTTATTACGTTTCACGTATTTATTCACAGCAATCGGACAGCGTTTCCACTTGTTCTGTAATTCGCGACTGTAGCAAGACAACTAACTCGAACTACCCTCTACATCGACTTTTACAAGATTTTACAAACACTACACCATTTATTATATTCTAATTATGAAGTGGAGCTGTATACGCCTGACCGGAAGTTGATAAGAAATTATTATTAAATAAACGGAAAACAATTAAAAATAAAACAGAGATTTGTACGTGTTGCAATTACATATGACCATTTCGTTATACATGAATGTATGTACATGAATATTTCGTTTGCATAACCAATTGGCCGCCGAATAAATATTTTCATATCCACAACGAATTTTAAAGGTTTGTTTATTAATTGAATTGTCGAACCACGTAGCGTACTACTACAGGAAAATGGTCCATCTGTTGCTATTAATTCAATGTGTACCGTGTGTGTGAAGTGTTATATAAACAATACATAAAGTAATTACATTTTTAAACTAGCTTAATGTTACACACATTTATCAACACAAATAACTTAAATTTGTATTCTTTGAGTAAAAATTACATAAAAATAAATAAATAAAATACGGACAACATCTGGAACATGTTTCAAATTTAAACGTTTTAAATATCACATTAACAAAAAACATTTATTAATTTATATAATATTATAAGATTCTGAATCAAATTAAAGAAAGGCATAATTGCATGTAATGTTGTATATTTATTAATGTACACTTCACAAAGGATGATTTCTTTAAAAGGTATATTCTAAATGAGCAAGTAATGGGCCACAGCAACATGAAAAAAAATAGACATTCGATTTTTTAGTTTGGTCTGTTCTGGAGATCAGAAACGAATGTTAACTTTTTACATAGAAGATCACATCTTCAAACGCAACATTGGTGTAAAATAAAAAAATAACAAAATGTAGTAATTTTTTATATTAATTGAAAATGTTTTGAAAGTTTTTGTCTTGTTGTTAGGGACACATTTTTTGTATTATTATTAAGATAACAATGGACAGATATGTTTTAATAATACATAGATATATTATTTAACCCAAGTAAACATAAAAAAAGATAACTTGTAATGTAATTTAATTGTAAGGGATTGCTACAATTTCCTGTAACACTTCAATACCGACAACCAACTGACATTTTCGGAATGAACCCTATAGAATAAATGTGATTCTTTCTCATTTTCAGTTCTACTATATATAGGATTGATAATAAATTTATTTCTTTATCACCTATTATATAATCGCGTCACAAACATATTTTTTTTTGTATATTTATAGGTTACTTTGGATAAATTACTTAGATTTTGTTATTTTACATTATTTTTTATTTTACATATTAAAACCTAAGTAATACTTCTGGAATACTTCTGGCTCGTAAAAAACACGTTAAATTTACTAAACAGAAAACATACTCGTGAAAATATCTAAAGATACGCATCATTTAAGAAAAAATAAAATGAAATCATTCCGACATAGTAATGAGAATAGTCGATTATTTCTAAAATAGTGGTAATTTTTATCATGGTTATAATAGTGCGCAGCCGCAAGTTAATTTAATTTAATGTTTACTTGAGTATTCTTTCTATATGGAAACTCGAAGGTTCTGCATTAACTGCTACGTAACTACAAAATTTAAATGAGTTATACGAAATAAGACGATTAAATAGTAGTATATGGGCCGATATAAATTATTCGATATATGGATTATAAGCAAGTGGAGTTAGCCTTGAAAAAAAAATCTTTTGTACATTTTTCCTTGAAAAAAAAATTCTTTTGTATTCATTCCTCGCGATGGTAAGTAGTAGTGTAGTAGTAGATGGTAAATTATACTAACTTGGTAATATACACCCACATTCTAATAGTTCAATAATACTCCATAATCTTGCAATGTATGGAGGTGATTAAAATCGATCCATTATAGCCAGAATCGTCATGACTGCCCTTTTTGGGGACGGGTGGTATATAAGCAAGTTTCTAGAATTTCGGTTATATTCAAGTCCCAACAGAGAGGCTAAACAGATGTTTCAGTATAGGACACAACTCGACTGCATAGGTCGAAGTGCAAATGTTGGTATAAATGTTGGTAAAATAAGAAAGATCTAGTTAAGCGTTGTCGTTATCTAGATGCGAATTAGTAGTAAAGACAAAAGCCAATAAATTTGGTTTCTGTTTCGCTGTATTGGCCAGGTTGGCAAAAGTTCGATTGGCTTTGGACATGAACCACGACACGTAATTACGATGTTGAATCTTTGGTTTTTAACTTTGATCTTCTGTTTATTTTTCTTAGCTGTGTATTTTTAAATTATCCTTGGAAATACTACCAAATACAGCTAGAAGTTTTGGTATTACGAGCAATATGCAAATACAGGGTTTCCAGAGCCTTTTGCAACATCACAACAACGCGCCCTTGCACTGCATGATCAAGACGAGGTACTTCAAAGAAGTATGCTGGTAAAAATTATAGGTTATCCTCTTTACAAATCTAATTTGGCACCGGGGTATTTGAGGTTCATTGAAAAGATTTAATATATACAAATTAATTTGAATGGTTTTCCGTCTGGCTTTCATAGCAATTTCTATTTTGAATCGCTACAGTCATTTTCTTTTATAAAATTTTTAATTCCATTTAAATAACAAAAAAAACCTTTAAAAATAGCGCAAATGGATGGTATATGGTTAATTTTGAAAGGATTCGTATTTGAGAATTTTGCAATGTACATATTTACAATTTTTTCTGGTCTCGAAGATAATATTTACAATTTTTTTTTTCCACGTCAAGTTTTAATGAGGGTAATAACGAGGGTTAGGGTTACTTGGAACATTACCATTTGAACTATATATTATTATAAGAAGCCAAGCGTCTAGCTTCGAGATATAATAAATCTATATCTAAATAAATAGCGAGGTTTCGAATTGATTGTATACAACTTATGATAATATATTTTATAAAAAACTAGCGAACCTCGTGGTACTAGTTTGTGTCGCAATTTTTTAATTATTTCATGTTCATAAGACTTAAAAAAGAAACTTGTACTTTTGTTTTTGATTTTTTGAAACTTTTAAAAAATCATAATTTATATTTTCAAATTGGTTATTAAATCTTGTCTATAAATATTATATATTAATCCATGACCCAGTTTTCGTAAACTACGGTTGACAGTTTTTATATCAAATGTCTCCAGCAAAAGCCTAAATTAAAGGAATAACAAGAACTTAGTCATATATTTTTTTTCAAATAAGACAGCTCAAAATATCAATATAGATAATTTCGTCAAAATAATATGTTAAAAAAGTTGTAATAAAAAAAAGAAAATAAAATCAATAAATCAGTTTTAAAATGTTAAGTGCACATACGTGTAGAATATTTACTGTCTGGTATTATTAGAAGTACTTCTTTGCCTGAGTATTATCTTCCTATTCATAACAAAATATTAACATCGAATAATAACTAAGAAATCCTATTTACTTACCTCGGTTTCTTTTATAATATTATCTTTTGATGCGATTTACTTCAGGCAATTATTAATAATGTTTGTTGATTGCACTTAAAGCTAAAGTTATAATAATACAAACAAGATTTGCTTTTTATTTTCCATTCATTATATCTAGACATTTATATCGTATAATTTATATGAAATGATTTAAAATCTTATATCATCACAAAATTTATAATATAATTTATCTAATAATCCAGTTATCCTGGTCTTTTTTTGTAAATAAACTCAGTAATAAGTAAATTGAATAGCTCTTAAATATGCGAATAATTATGTTTTGTATGGTCTCGTTATTTTTGTTAATGTCTTACTTTGTCTCTGTCATAAAAAAAATTTCTTTATGGATTTTACAAGATTTTAACATTGCTTGTACAGTATTCGTCGGTAACTACAAGTTATTTTTCTTTTTATAATATTTATAATGATACTATATCCTGGGTATATAAATCTAAATAAGGTTGGCTCAATTCCATGAAATCGTAAGGCTATGACTACTTAGTTATGCATAATAAATAGATCAAACCAGCAGCTTATATTAGCTATTCCTCCTAGAAAAATTATTATATCCAAATGTCATTATCAATTACTTTAAGCATTTCAATAATGAGGACACAGACAAATTCAAATGCATGTTCAAACTTGTATATAGGGGAAAATTTTGAGATAGTAATAAAATTTCTTTGTATGTTTGCTATGTGATTGACCAAACAACTTTAATGAAATTTTGCAACAGGATAAATTTTGATCTATCCTTATAATCTAACACACCCGCCGATATTTGTATCGGCGTGTCTTCTTTGGTGTGCTTAAATGGTATCGAACCTGTCGAACCCTCACACTGAATTCGATGAAATTTTCTATAATTTAACTTCTGTCGATTATTACGTTTTTTGTATACGTAATTTGATATAGATAGTGGAGCCTAGGATAGGATTGAGTCTTTTCTATTAACACACCACGTAACCCAAGCCGTGGTCGGAATCTACTTAAATATAAAAATGAACCAATGTAAAACAGAACCTGTATAAGTAGTGTTAACAGAAATAACTGGTGTGAAATGTAATTTTACAATTTGTACTGTACCTGTAGTGTGAATGAAGCAATTAAAAATACATAAAATTACAATCAGAGGAGTAGAGACAGAGTTGATAAATAAAAAAGAAGATATTATGCTATCTAGAATAAGATAATGAGTAATAAATGCTTCATAAAAAAATATGTATGAATATAAAACGTTTATAAAAGGCAAATACATAAGATACTAAAGTAAAATATATGTGTTCTGTAAAATAAATTGAATATTCAATTTTTAAATGGTAAACCTTTAATATTTATTATTTAAGTAAAACTTCTATATTTATTATTTTTTAACCTTTATTTTAGGCTATAGATATAGATCAATTTAGAAGACATAATAGACAAAACTTAAGCTTCTACATCTACCAAATATACATGTAACAAAATAATTAATGGAATAAATGTTTCATAGTAACAGTAGTTATTCATTAGACCAGGCACTTTGTCGTTGCGTACAAATCTTTGAACATATTTTCTGGTGTGTTTCAAGAGTATGTTGATAATATTATTAATTATGTTTATGTTGTAGTTTATATTATTTATCGCATCTAATATTTGGTTGATCATATTGTCATATTTATTTGGTCAATTCATATTGGTTAAACTTTGTTTTGACACTGATTGTTTTAGATGAAATATGTAGAACTCAAGCTGTTAACAGTCTTGCCGATATTATTATTTGGAAAGAATAATTATAACAAGTACAGTCGACTATAATAAAGACCAAATCACTATTTATTTTTATATTATATTAGACAAGTGTGTAGTACTTATTTAATCATGCTAATATTAAATTAAAATAACAGCTAACTGATCAACAAAACACCTCTCCAATTTTCGCTGAAATGAGTTCCGAGAGTAGCAATAACTTTAGAATTTGCTATAATTACTTCGCTCCCTCGAGGAGATCCGAACTTGTAATTGTTAATGAATGCAAATTAGATTTATACTCTTAGCAGTAGCATAATATGAACTTAAAATAAATATTCTCCTCGAATGTTAATTCATAATAAAGTATGTAAAATGTTTTATTTTTATAGTTATAGTAACTTCCTAAATAAAGAACTTATTTCAATCATTTCAATCACCCTGATTTTGGAAAAATAGGATATTTTATAATATTTTTACGTTTTGGGATGGCTTGAATAATTCTAAATACTTTATAAAAGTATGTGTCTCTATTTTTAAGTAAATCTGAATCTTGAATAGTAATTGATATGACCACTAACATTAAAAATATTTAATGAAAACTGTAGAAAAGTAATGCACTTATAAACATAAATTTATCTTCATTATCAATCCAGAATTGTTGTTTGAGAAGACGGTTTTGCTTATAATATGCTGTGTTTTTTACTTTTGTCTTCTGGTTTTAGCGCAGCTAAATCAGAATACTCTCATATTTAAGCTAAAGCCAGCAAATTAATGGCTGCTCGGATTTTGACTAGTTCTCAAAGGCTGCATGCAATCAAAATCCAAATAAAAAGAAAACCGTTCGTATTAACAATGAATATCAAATGTTTGTTTGGCAACCGATTAGCTACTCTAATATAAAACAAATTTAAAATA
The DNA here is from genome assembly GCA_959347395.1 of Mechanitis mazaeus. NCBI lineage: Eukaryota > Metazoa > Arthropoda > Insecta > Lepidoptera > Nymphalidae > Mechanitis > Mechanitis mazaeus. Next base: position 12,979,860 of record OY365750.1, read on the forward strand.
AACTATTCTATCCACTAATAAACATTTTACCGTAAATATTTAAACCGTGGGTATAACGGACAAAATGGTTGGGGAAAACCGGTCGGTTTTGCACGAACAACAATATGCCTCTACACAAATCAGTTTTTCATAAATTTTCCCATACCAATCTTCTAAATAAATTACAAATATTGCCAGTCATTGTGAATGAACGAAGACAAATATCTATAAAACTTAACCTTAACTTAAGAAGGAAAGAGAAATGAGAGCCACTATTTCATTTCATGAGCGTACTTGCAATAGGCGAGTCTACGAATACCTAAAGTTTTTGACTGCTATATCTGCTCCGGTCTCCGTTTAAATAATTTTGGAAAATTGCCAAATTTTTATAGTTTATTATGAAGAAATAAGTAATAAAGGTGATTTTTATGTAATATGAGCATTTTGTGTCTATAGTTTAGAAAATAAGAAAATGAAATGAATACTTTATAATTACTTAATGAGCGGATTATTTACTGCCTGACATGGCATAACCAAAATTCTCTTGATAGGCTGGTTTTTGTTTCTGAGTGTTGTCGTTATTTAAAATAAGTCCTAACGCCATTTATTGACGGCATGCCCAAAACTAAAAAAAATCACACATTTCATATAAATTTGCAATTTCTATTTCCTCTCATAGAAATGCAAAATCCAATTAATGTTTTATTATTTTTTTTCTAACTACAAACTTAAATCTGAATTTTCATGTGTAAAACATAAGTTTCATACAAACTTGCAATTCCTATTTCACTTTCTTGGGAATGGAATTTCTAAAAACCCTTTCTTATCAGATCTCTAACTTATAATTTACCTTAATGCGAAATTTCATTTTTATGGGCTAATTAGTTTTTGACATTTTGCAATGAATGAGTGAGAGTTTTGTGGCTTTTATATTTTTCTCATTTTTCATGGGTAAATTCTGCTTACCATTTCAATTACCCATCGGTCTCTAATCGGACTCTAATCATCTTCTAGATTAGAAGTGCTCTCTCTTGTCGTTTCTTGATCATACCATACTACCATAGCCGAGATTCGTACACATCAATCAACATGGTTATCGGTGTTTTAAATGTTTGAAATAGTTATGTGGATGTGTTGTGGTATACGCGCAGGGAAAAATTGAGATATTTTATATTTTGTACTTATAATTGAATATATATTTACATAAATTTTTCTCATATTTACATACATCAGAATGAAAGTTGTAGATTTTAATGGGGAAAGTTATAAAAATTGCGCGGATGTTATAACCGATGTCGTGCATCAGGTAATGGAGTATTTCATTCCTATTGCTGGTGACACATCGGTGACAAAGCGCGCCTATGGTTTAATACCGAATATGGTCATTCGGCATACCTCAGTTTGGCTGACATTCGGCATACCTCAGTTTGGCTGACGTTCGAAGCCGCACAGCTTCGAATGTAAGATCTAAGAAGAGAGCTGTTCTTGAGCTCCCAAGTTTTACAAAAAGACATTTCGGAAGTCTCGTCTCGATTGAACTGCTAAGAATGGCGATAAGCTCTCTAGCAGACCAACTGGCAATCGAGCTTTCTGGTCTCTGTGTATTAAACTCGCGCCTTTTATACCGAGAAGGTAACGATCTCCTCAGTGACCGAAAGTACGGGTTTCGCCGAAATAGGTCCACTAGGAACCATCTAATGTATGCCATAAACATTTAAGGCAGGTGCATCGAGAAGAAAGGAGAAGCGGTCGCCAGGGCTTTTAACAGGGTCTGGCATGCGAGTCTTATAGGCAACTTCTCAGGCGTTATATGGCCTGGTCTGATCGGCTGGGCAACGGACTTCCGGAAACATAGAACTATCCGAGTTGTTGGTGAAGGGTGGTCGTCGGAGCCCTTAACAATAAATGCGGGAGTACCTTCGAGGTCCGTTCTTTCTGCAACTCTTTTTCTGTTGCACATAAACAATCTGCTGCAACCCGGTTGCAAAGGTTGCTAAGTTAATGCGCCTTACTATTTTCGACTACTTTTCCACTTTCCATCAGGTCGAACTCATATTTCACTCTCTTGTCAAGCATTAATTTCCAAGTTTAAAAAAAAAACCGTGACTATAAAAGTTACAAAAAAAATATATAAGAGGAATAGTTTATTTATGTGCTCTCCGACAAATGACAAATGAAAAAACGTCTCGAAAATGACTTTTCTATACTTCTCGAACACTTATCCTTATCAAGTTATTTTATTCATTTTAAAGACGGTTTTAAGTTTTTGTATAACTATAGATAACTGTTGGAATATATTAAAAAACCTTACTGGAAAGCTTGAATAAGTTATATCTTTGTATTTAGATTGCGTAGACTTTTCGTCTGGAATGTGACTATTATTACTAATCTTTTTTAAAATCTATCCTATAATAAATTTTTAAGAACTATTATACTTCTAATTTTAATAAACTTTAAATGTTTTGAATATGAGAAAGCGAAAAAAAAATCCTTCTGTTTAGTGGCATTCCTGAGGATAACTATACTGAAGATAGGCCGGAGGTTCTAAATATAATCCAACTGAAACTAGTTAAATCACAAGTTTCAAGTGATTCCATTAAGCGCTTCCATAGTTTACTTGTTGTTCATTGCTAAGATCTGGGTAACAAAAAGCTGCTTAGTCGAGAATAGGAAGGATTAGGGCTTAACTAGCATTATATTTATCTTAAAAGGCAGAAAATGTTTGGTCCGATAGAGCGACCGAAGTGTGCTAGTAACTTTACAAGACATCTCTTTTACCTGGTGATGCATGTGTATATAAAATATTTACTACAATATATTGTATTATTATTTGTATTGTCTTTTCGTCTTGTATTTATTTTCTGTTATAAACGCCTACCACAATTTTCACCTTCACAAAGGTTAACTGGTAGAGAATGCCACCAGGAATTAAGTTCGCCTTTTGTAATGAAAACAATAAAGGGTAAATAAATAAATAAATTAAAATAATAATAATTTTATATATAAAATAATATATATAAAAATAATAATAATTGTTAAAGCAGTTTGAAGATAAAAATATTTTTATTTACGTTACATTTAACTAAAATAATATTCGTTTATGACTATTATCCATTCTGATATAGTTCTAAGGAAAAAATATATATCATATTGTCACTTAATGCATGAATGCAGAATTCACCGTTTTATAATAAATTGGTTGTCACTGGTAATTGACAACAGCTGTCCGTTGTGTTGTATGTTGAGGTATTAATTCGTATACCATTAGGCGCTCACTTTTTAAAAATATTTCAATACAATTCTACCTGTTTGGCCTTAAAAAAGTAACAAGACCAAATTAAATAAAATTATTAACATATATATTAATACCTTTTTGCAAACAATTAAATTTGTCTAGTTGTAATATACGATACAAAAAAATATATCATAAAATTGCTTACATTTCATACTGGCAATTACATAAAATATAATCGCGAACAAATGAAATTCTCGTTCATATTTCATATCCGACAGCGATGTTATGTACTATTTTCTTATTTTTGATAAAGGAACATTACGAAATAATATAATAAATATAAAATGGTTATGTAAGATGTACTTCCAAACAATATTATGAATAGACATATTATTAATAATTTGTACAATTAATAATGAATTAAAGTTTTATTATGAGTTGGAAATAATATCAGAACATATCCTTCACAAACAAAGAGCCGCTCTTATTCTTTATATTCTCAGTTAAGCTTAATTTATTTGTAAGGTATTATAATACCCAGTGCAGAGCTTTTGTGTAAGCTCAATCTAAATATATAAATTGATTTTATCTCACTTTATATGTTTTTCTTTACGGAAAAATATAGATGTTCATTCCTTAAAGATGGAAAGTATTAGGTTTGCACAGTCAAATAGTCGTTATTACTCTTATATAATGTTTCATCTTCATACTAAGAACGTTAATAGATACCACATATAAAGTGACAATTTAAAGAGTCAGAAGGGTTCATTTTGATACCTATTTATCGAAATACGCTCTGAACACTTTGCAATTTAAAAGTTAAGGCTATGAGAGTTCCAAATGAAGAGCCAAATTTATTGTGATCTCTGTTTCACAAACGTCAAAATATTGGATTTTTTTTACGAAAAACTAGAGCCATCGCAATTAATTTAACATTTAATAATTTAATATTGCAATTCGGCTTGCAAGACAATCTTCTATCGCAAGCAGCACCCGCAAACGAGGATAACATATAAGTTTAACATAACAAAACTCAACTTTAAAGGCCTAACTCATGTACGTCATTACTTGCTTAAACTAGTAAAATATAATCATTATGCATTTAAATTGCTTTTAATTCTATAACAAAGGAGATCTGTAAAATATGTAAGATCAACCATGTCAATTACATTAATTTAAAATAAAAGAATGCTTACTCCCTAAAATTATATATTAAAATCAGTAATTTAACTAACCAAAAAGTAAAAATATCATAATTATATTGTCCTTTAACAAACAATAAATGTTGGGCCAATTAAGAACTTAATAATTTTATGTCGAATTTAAAGGTTTTTGACAACGAACTTGAATTTAAACAATAGGCTATGCATTATTGATAAGGATACTTGCCATAATTGTTATTTGCTTCGTTTTAACAGAACATCAAAAAAGTAGAATACTTATAAAAAACTTAATAGAATTTTTTATAAGTATTTTATTTCTTTTATTTATTTGACGAAATTGATATGTTTTTATTTTCAAAGTATTTAGCTTTGTCTGCAATCAAGAGTTACTGTGTCAAACTGAAAAATAAATAAAAAACTGAAATCAATATAAAACTATTATGAGCAATTCAAAATATATAACTTAAAGTAAACCAGAAATATAATATAATTTATTACAAACCACAAGTATACAAAAAAATACAATAAAAAAATAAAGTAATGATGGGTATATAAGTATAATATGGCTGTCTATTATGTCTTTTTCTGTATTATCTCTTTTTTCTTTAATAATGTCGGAACAAGTAAAGAAAATCCAGAGGAATTGCTTTAATGTATGAACCTTCAATCTCAGAAACACTTTAAATAAAACGGTTTTTTACGGATTAAAATCACTTACAATTTTGGTTACATTTTAATTTTAACCCGACTTTTCGAATTCTTTTCAGCAATCGTGTTCATGGGTAGACGAGTTGTAAATATATGTCAATAAGTCAGTTAATTAGTCAGAAAATCTTCCTCCAACGGTTCCTTAAAATTCTTGATCTTGTATATAAACTTGACTGTGATGGTGGTTTGTCATACATTGGTCAAAAAATAACAAAGTACATAATACTTTAAATTAAATAAAAACTGTCAGGAACACAACAAGTGTTTGATGAATTTGACAACTTGATATTTAGGTAATTTGAACTCTAATGATGTTCATTCAATATTTGCGTTTGTCATGTTCAGCAGTTTTGGTATAGTATGGTGTATACCTATTTTCGAACTTTTAATATGATCATCGACTTTTGAAACTGACTGTAGCTTCAAATTATTAATACGATTTAGTCCCGATTTATTTCTAATATGTATAAAAATTTAAAAACAATAATTAACCAAACTTCTTCGTTGCCCATTTTATTTAATTTTGAATTTTGATTTTGAAAGAACAGAATAAAATTCATTGAAGCATATTGAGTGTTTTGTAAATGTTTGGTCTTTATTTGACTCAAAATGATTACAGATAATTGAAAAGCGTTTATTAAATTAAGTTTTAGTTAGTTCTAGTTTTTTTTTTTAATAACAAGTTCGTATATAACTTAGTGTCTCTTTTGAAAAACATTTTCAATAAAATAGAATTTACTTATCAATAAATAAAACATATATATATATTTTTAAATTAATATTAAATATAATACTAATATTTATCATTATCATTAAACAACGATTATATGGGATAATATATTTTACTGAATACAACATTAAAATATGAAACAGTTTATTAATAAAATAAGATTACTTATTGTAAATTTATTATATAAATTTTTTTTTTCTTCCGAGTACTTTTTTTTGTGAGTGGGGAGTAGTATTTTATAATATTTTGTTTTTAAATATTTTGACGACTCATGTACATTATTATAATATGATGTAAGTGTTACGGACTATATAATATTAAGTTTTATTAACAATAAGATTTCGATACATTAAATTGTTATATTGGTTCGAAGTTTATGGTATTATAGGAAAAAAATAAAAAACCTCCTATATTTTCCTAAATAAATATATTTATTTTAATGATTATTTAGAAATAAAAAATAAATTTTAACATGTATTTATTTTGTACCCAAATTTATACAATTTATGTAGAAACAATTATATTTTCATCCCTTCTATTTGAAAAATGTCGCTTTGTTTCTCTTTAAGCGGGACCAAAATAGCACTTTTCCGATAGAAAGTTTTTAGCGGGCGGGAAAATGATTTGAATTTAGGACAAACGTATACATATGAACATTCATATAAATCTAACGCAAATTGTATGAATTGCTGGCTGTATGTGTTTGTTGCACGGCACTAAATAAAGAAAACAAAAGCGCGCCAATGACGTCTCTGTTTTTGTAATCAGTAGGTACATGTTATCTCATAGAAATGGAATGAAAAGTAAAGTGTATGACTCGGGAGCATAATAATTTTCCCTCGGACGATATACTTTGAATCTCTCGCTGGCCTCAGTTATCTACGTTAGAATATTCTAGAATCGTCCTCGTCCTCGTAAAAATTCTATTTTGCTCCTTTGTGATACAATTTACTATTTCATAATATACATATAGGTGAGCTCAGGATTCTATCCTAAAATCCTTCATCGTGATTCAAAGTAACGCCCTCGCCCTAAAAATACTATTTTGCTCTCTTGTGATACAATCTACTATTTCAACTCGTTCGTTATTACCGATAACACTGAAAACTGACACAATCTAACAGTTTAGTGAAAATTATGTAACAATTGGTTTCCAAGGGAGATAACGTTTCCGTTCGTTAGACGGACGGATATTTTGACGGAAATTCAAACGACTACGTTACGATCCAAAGATAAAACGCGACAAACTGTATTCCTTCACATAGACAGCTGCGTGGAGAAGCAATCGCATGGTAAATAATGTTAGGTATTAAATGTAAAATAATGTTAAAATAACGTTATAAGTTTTAATCGTAATGACTTTCGTGTATTTTAATAAAACAATTCTATTTCCATATGACAATAAAATTCAAATCCTAGGTCACTCTAGTAAAATTAATTTGTAATATTAATTCTTAACTAACTAATTCAATTAGCACATTCAATAAGCATTTGATCAACTAAATAGTACTTACAATCCTTATTCTTCTTTTAAACAATCTTCGTAAATTACTGGACATCTTATAACATCCTCACAGATCAGAGATTTAGAATTGCATTATTGTTGTTGAGCCAACAACTTGGAATCTGGCTGTAGTTGTTTTTTGACAACATTTTGACAACATAAGTTTGAGTTTAAGCATTAAAACTTTGAAATTGATAAACATATTTTTGTATTGGTAAGTTATTTAAAATTTACTTATTAATTGATAATAATTAAAAGATTTCTCTGTAGAAGTCATATCACAATTATATACCTTTTAAACACTGTACATTGATATTTTTAGACACATATTTTTGTTTGTAGAGAAATAATAACAAATATATATACAAATATCACATGTAATTAAATAGTAACGAGACAAAATCTGAACATTCTGATATAACATTTTTTGAAATAAGTGGAATATTACACTTTGTACATACAGATCTCAATTAAGTTTGATGTAGTGTTTATCTTAGTCAAAATATTTAATTCTTTCAACTTCGAAACGTTTTTTATGTATTTATGTATCGAATTCATTAAAAATTATATTTGGCCTTATAAAATTTACAGTTAAGCTATTAAATTTTTCTTCATCTAATGTCATCATAGAACTCGTTCATTATGAAATTTTTTTGGCAACGTAATTTTTCTTTATTCCCCATACATTTTAAATGGGATTGAATTGAGGGTGATATAATATGGTACAATAATAATACTGAACAAGAAATATTACAAGCCCTAAGAATAAATATTGTTCTTTATTTAGCATTCACTGACTCTTTATTGTCAATATATTTTCTTCTTCAAAATGTGACGAACCATTTGTTTCAGATTGTACAATTAAATTTAAATTTCAAGTTTAGAATCCTTGTAAATATACAAATACTACAAATGCAAAAACGTCTCGAAAGTGATTTACCTGTATGGGTTTGACTCAACTGATTAATTATTTTTTTCCACTGCAGGTATTTTTTGATTTATTTAATACTAAATAGAACATTTGAAACTCTTTTAATTAATCTGAAATATAATTAACACATAAATACTATTGTACTACTTTTATTTTCTATTGCATTTTAAAGATTTTTATATTCTATTAATAATTTATTAGAATACTTATGTGACCTATTAATACAACTCGTTATATCAAGATCGGAAATTTTGATTATGTTAGAATTAGCGTCGTCTTGGAAAACGGTAATTTATACAATTAGTTTCAAAAACTATTCGGAACTTCACAAGAGTGACACAGTGAGTTCAATGTGTAACATGTACATGACGTCGTCGGGCAACGAAGAACTGTACGAGACCTCCGAAGACAGTACATCCTCCCCCTGCCCCGCAACACCTTCTATCGTGTTCCAGACATTATTGTATGAGCATGCTCAAAGCTCATGAAAAAGGACCCCGAAAGGGTTCGAAACCAGTTGGTCAAATTCCGATAGTAATAACGAAAATTAATGCCGATAGTAATAACGAAAAGTAATTCCGACTGTAATTCCAAAAGTAAAGCCGGATTGTTACGAATTATATTTAACTCTATTTTAGAGATTTATTTTTATTAACTGAATTATAATTGTTAAAATATTAATATAAGTCTGACGTTTCAAATGCTCTGTTTTAAGGATGTGTTTGGTAAGAAAAGATGTAGATGGTGAGATAAGTAAAAAGTTAATAATGTTTCAATGAATAGCTAACATTCGTATTCGTACATATTAAGTTAAAAAAAAATATACACAATGTCGTTCACATCGATTTTTTGCACTGAGAATGTATTCTACGAAAATATTTTGAGATCAGAACCGGATCGAATATTAAAAACGGAGTAACATATTTAAAATTGTTATATATGTTTTAAATTTATATATTTTAGCTAAATCTTCTAAATAAAAGAATGACTGTTTTTACATCAATTAGATTCTGAAACTATATTAAAATAATAAAATAACACAAAAAACTGTTATAAAATTCAAATTATTAGAAGATGTTGCTTAGACTTTTTTATGTGTAAGTATTTTTTATTTACTTTTTTGATTTCGAATAAGCAAACTTATATTAGTTACAATTTCGATTAATCGTGAAATAATTTTAAAGTATATAAATGGAATTTGGATTAATAAAAGTGAATGAAACGAAACATTATTGCTAATTCTGATATACTAATATATAATCAGAAGTGTCACGTGGCTTACTTGTCACCTCGCGTTTTTATCTCAAGTATTTGTCGAAATACCCAAGTATTATATTCATCAAGCACAAGCTTCAGACATACGTAGTTTTACATTGCTCAAAAAATATATACCACATTGAAATATTAAATATCAGAATAGTTTTCTAAAATACATATTTATAATGAAAACTGTCAAGTTAATCAGAACAACCTTATTCATATTCTGAATGATTAAGGAGCTGAAATAATTGTAAGCGTCTTTAATAATATTTCCCACAGCGACCCCAAATAGAATATATTGATTTTGCTTTTTTGTAAATTATGATAAATAACTTCAATATAAATTAAGAGTTTTTACATCATATTTAACATGCTGAGTAATATTACTATATAATACAAAAAATATAATGCAAAACCCCACGGCTATTGTAAATAAGTTTATTACTGATATTAGCATCTAAATGGGTTTCTTTATACATATTATCAACAAATGTAATTTTTTTTCATCTGTCAACAATATTTTAATAATCAATTAATATAAACGTTGAATCCTGTTGAAAGCGTTCAGTGAAAATTGTGTCAAGTGTCAATTACTGCAGTTGAATGTAACTAGCTAGGTACGAGCAAAAAGCAATGTATAATACAATTCATTTTTTTTTATTTTAAGAAAATTATTATAATTTATGACTAAATCAAAATAAAATCACCGATAACTATAAGTAGCAAAGAGAAGCGATGGTATCCGTGTGAGCTAACGTTTTGTAATAAACAATATAAAACGTTTTCGAGAGAGTATCTTATGCAAAAGTTACAGAGCACTATAATACTCCAAAACATTGTAAAAGTTTTGGAGTATTATAGTGCTTCGTAAAGTAAACAAATTTTTAACGATGTAACCTGTAACTTATTAGAAAAAGCATTTTTTATTTTTTATTTTATACTAGATCTATAAAAGTACAGGTAATAATAATGCATATTTGCCAGCAAAGTTTCCACTGGCGTTTATAAATGGAGTGAAATTACAATCGAAATAAGTTAAAAAGTAAAAAATGGTAGTAATAATACATAAAAAAAAACTGAAACTGAATTGGAAAATCTTAATCAAAAATATTTATATATTTTTAAAAATAATTTAAAAAATAAAAATAAACAACGATAAAAAATAAAACAAAAAATTACATTCACAAATTCAGGACTTGATTTTAAAACTTCTAATAAACTTTGAGATGTAGGCAATATTTCATTGTTAATAATAAATCCTAACCTGCGAAATTTACAAAACAAAGAAAAATTCTCTATATTTTTATATTGTTGATATTATATACACTGTAAGTTTATACAAATATATTTTGACATGCAATTTAATTTAAAACAAACAGAAAGCAATTTTGCCACACACTAGTGCAGAGGAGCTATTTAATTAAGTCTGGGCGTTTGATAAATAGTGAGAAAATATAAGTATAGAGTGCGCTGCTCGCCTTCTTTCAACAATGACAAATTACATGATATAATATAACTTGACACTTTCTGTATGGTATCTTTATTAAAACGAAGATAAATCGATACATATATCGCATTAAGTTGATAGTGGGTGAATATATTATAATTACATAAGTATGTTAGCGAGCATATAAGTACCTATAATAATTTATATGCTTTATAAATAAGAATTTTAAAATTCATTATTACCACGAAAGTAAAACCGACTTCAATTCTAATAAATTAAAAGATAAGATGTCATTACTTTACTTATCAAAATAAAATAAATGGTGTTTTTTAAATTTCAGTTTATTTAATATTTATCTTGAAACTTTTTAAAGTCTTAATTACGTTACCTTTTCGAAAGTTAATTAGAAAATTTTATGTCAGAAGCTATTTTTTTTTACAATCATTAAAAAGTCGCCTACGTCTTCTTTAACGATTTTTCTTAATAATGGTAAAAATGTTGATGAAGTTTCTGTTCAAATAAATTAAAAACCTTTTTAAAACTCTTAAAAGTAGCTCCACTAACTCTTGTGTTTTTAATTTTTTAAGAAGTGCTTATATTCATATATTTAATAGTTGATTAACTCAGTTTTCTGTCCAACACTATCAGCTTGCTTGGAAATTGAAATAATAAATTTTAAATTAGGCATTTGTAGCATTGTTACAAATGCCTGATTTAAAATTGCAAGTAAATAACCATAGAAGGAAAATATTTTTTTGCACTTTTTAATTATTCGCAAGTATATGATTGAAAGCGTAATTTTTTATGAAAGTATATTTGATTTGGTATGAAGTAACTCTAAAAATTATAATTTTAAATATGATATTGTTGTAAAGTTTTTTTGAAAATATTAGATCTTCATTTATTATATTAAATCAACGGCTCGAATATTAATCCATATAGTGCTTGCTTCTAATCTATATAGCGCTTCTTCTGGTTTTTCGTTCACATGAAATACGCTAACGATACAAAATAATATTATTTTATATAAAAAAAATTACGTAATTTAGTACCGATTGTAAGGTTTACTTTATTATTTAATATTAAATTTTGAAGAAATATAGAATAAAATTGTATTCGATACGAGCAGGACTGGAACTCGCGACCTCTGGGAAACCGTCCCGTCACTCTACCAATTGAGCTACTGTAACGCGGTTCGCTTCGATGAATTTAGCTTTCCAAATTTAAACGGATGGTTTATTTAATAATCTCAACATGACTATATGTATTAAAAAGTTAATTTCAATTATTTATTTCAGTATGCGGCATAATGTTTGCAAAGTTTTCCATTTAAAAAACTTTACTAACAACAGAACTTTTTCTCGGGAGGCTATTTCGGAGGCCCTTTAAATGTCAAGCAAAAGTATGTTTACAATGTTATAATTATAGTCAACTAACTATTGTATAGAATAATATTAAATAAAATTTTATTTAAGCCTGTTAAGTACATTTTCCATCTGCCTCTAGATGTTTATGTGTTTAATACATATAAATTTATTATTTAATATGTAAATATTTAATATTTTTGTATATTTTTTTTATTAATATTAAATACGTAATTAGAATTGTTACAACTAAACAAGTTGATTCCGATATACAAACTGACTTGTTTCTTATTCGAAGCAGTACCTTCTGTCGCATCGCAAATGCTGTCTCAGAGACTTGTCGAAGTATACCACTTTGTGCTGGAGCAAGTCGCAAGCTTCAAGAACATCTTAACCTAGTTGTACAAAATAACTTAACTGTACTTCAAGAAATTCAGAAATATTTATTTACAGAGATCTAAAAACAAATTAAAAAGTTAGTTTAACTAATTATTGAAGCAATGAAACATTATGAAGAATATGATAAATTTTAACTATCTAATATATATATTCATTTGTCCTAATTATAATCAATCTTTACTCACATATAGGATTTTACTCGGAAATTTTGGTAGATATTTAAATCCATAAAACTTTTAAAAAGATAGGATTAGGAACCCAGTATTAGACATAACAATGAGTATAAATCCAATTATTAATTTCACCAAGGGTTTAATAATTATGAAGCTTTCAGATATGCCTCAACAATGATATGTTTTACACGAAGCCTACAATTCAACTATCTGCTTGAACTCTCTACTCTCATTCTCATCTCGAACTAACTTGATGGTTGGAAGGGTTGATCTAACTAGCAACTAACTTTACGACGCACCAATCAATTTTATTCTATACTTTAAAGGAAGAAATAGTGGTTAAAGTTTTCTAAAGAATCTTAATAGATATCACCTCCGTCCCGATAAAGCCCGTCATATAGAATGTTAAATTCATAAAAGCGAGTAGCCATATTGTATCGTACGGATTAATTTTTAATTCTATATTTATTAAAAACATATAAAAAACTTAACATTTCTATATATGTTAAAAAACAATTTTAAATATAGATGCCGGTATTTGTAAAAAAAAAAAAACAAGAATGTTTATGTGTGTATACATTGTAAAATATTAACTAGGGAACTATGTTTTTAAAAATATCATAATATCACAATTTCTTTTATTTATTTTTATTATAGTTTCTAAAAGTAGTTTCTTAGAGTTTCACGAGTACACATTTGACATAAAACTATTTTTTATGTATTAGATATTTACCAGTGAACACGATTGCTGCAAAGCATTCGAAACGTCGGGTTAAAATTAAAATTAATCAAATTATACGCGAGTTTACCCCTTAAAAAATAGTTTTAGTTGCAAAAAGCTCTTTAGCTTTTTTAAAAAATTATTGTGGAATTAAAACATTTTATCTTTGTATTGTCAATATATAGAGATTAGATGTATACAGCAAAATATGCAAGTCTTTCATCGTAGAAGAACGTAAACACCCCTAGGCGTGAAGTAAACAGTATCTCTTATAATCTTTATTACGAGCTTCCTGAGCATCTTGATATTATTGGCCTATTGGGAAAAGTGCAAAATGCCTATTATTTTCGATCCATGTATTAGTGTTTTGTTGATTGAACGTATTATGTCATACCAATTATATTTGCTAACGTACCATGTGTTTTACCATCACTCCTGTTTCCGGAACCTTGACGAGGTATGACGAGTCTACTTTATAAGAAATATGTAAAATCATTTAAATAAATCTAATCCAAGCATGTTAGATTATGTTACTTTCGATAGATCATTAATTTGTCTAGGAATTGCACCATAGAGCTCGATATTGTTTCAGCTAATACTTGAGCTACTAGATCATCAATAATAATTGTCATAAATAGCTTATGTCTTATTTTGACCTTCTACATAAAAAAAGTTGAGATTAAAGCGCTAATTTTAAACTCCAATTAATTAAAAACAGGAGATATTTTATCCGTGGTTTCTTTTGCGTATTCTATCGATATGAGCCTTATCGAAATGAAGAGCATATCAGATTTAGCCATAAAACTGTCTTACTTTCTTCTTCAACCAAACTAAGAGGTACAAGTGAAACTAATACACTCCCTTTGTCTTTAAGATTCATCGCAACTAAATTTGCGCGTTAATTATGAAACAAATCCGAAGGATACAACGTATAAAGTTCAGTAGCCCAGCAATTGGTAACTCGGAAAATGGAGTGAATTGTTTTGCTGTGATTAATAACAAAAAACATTATTTTTTTATTTGTTTTCATATACTCATTATGTGTCATACTCAAATGATTTAGGTAAGTAGCATTCTTAAGACTAAAGTGACGGCAACTGACGATTGTAAAATAATATTAAATACTGTCAATTTAATTTTGCATCAGAACTACATGTAATTTATAGTTTATAAAAATATGTCTCGAAAAGATATAAATAACTGTTGCTGCTGTTATTATTTAAATTCATAGCATTAATTTGATCTTGACGATATTATATGTCTCCTATCTCCAAGGCCAGTAACCCTTTTGTGAGTCTAAATATAGTTCAAGAATTCGTGGATGGCGGTGATCACATTACAACCTGTAACCCGCATGCTTGTTTGCTCTCCTTTACCAAAAAAAAAATGGGTTTCTATAAGTGCAGACTAATTCTAGTCCGCATATAACTAAATAACTAAGGGAAAACAACATGAATTTTAGCCGAAATTAATAGTTATTTGTTATTTTAAACTAAGTATTATGATTAAATCATTATTATAGGACATATGCATGTAATATACTTATGTTAATTTCTCTCATCTCTATTAGTTAAGCACATTACCGCCCTCCATTTTGATACTATAACATTAAAACAAATCAAGAATTCCATTACTAATTCCCAATTGATATCGCCAATAATGCTTTATAATGAATTAAATGAAAAGGTTATATTTTCGGATTTGTTATATAATGGTTTTGACTTATTAGTCTAAGGCTATGTTATTAAAATTTATCCATTTTTGTAACTTATCAGAAGTCAATTATCTTATTATTACATATGTATTTCTATTTATTTACTCTGTTTTATATTTGTTAATAGTAATCCATTTTATTAAACATTGTAACAACAGATATCTTTATATAGATAACGAATACATTTGTTTTAAAAATGTCCTTTTCTTTCTCGTGAATACTGCAGACAGTCAACTGCCACCTAATCCGCATCAATTGTGTGCTCGAGCGATAAAATGTTTAGGGAGGCGAGTGAGGTACGTCTACACGTCGCTGGAATAATAGCATAGTAACGATCCTGCAATACTATATTATAATAGCTTCTCTCACATTATTTACTCTAGAGATTCTTCAATCTTCATCTTTTAACCTTAAAATGTAAGAGAACATATTTTACCAATAATAATTTGAAAAACCTAATAAAATAAAATAAATAAAATTTTGCATTAACAGTTTAATTATAATAACCTTTTAAAATTAGGTCGAAATTTAGATTTCAGATTTAATTTCAAGACCGTAATCAAAGAAATTTCGTTTGTAACGAAGATAAAATCTTTTATTTGATAAATAATCTTTATTTATACAAAATATTGTTGAGGTAATCTTTTGAATTTTAATGAATGTAGACATGGAAAAAACTTTTAAATTATAGTAATTTCTTAGATTTTCATGAGTACACATTTGAAATATAACTATTTTTTACGGATTAAACTCGTGCATAATTTTGGTAACATTTTAATTTTAACCCGACGTTTAACTCATATTATTGCTAACTTCAGCCGTAAGGTAGTTTAAGGAACTTTGTATGATGCTTTGAAGAATGTAAGATACTAAAGTAAGTCATATAATACTTAAGTTACATTTAAGAATAAATAAAGGTAACATACACATAAGTTCTCTGCTTTATCCACACACAACAGAAGTGAACTCATTTTATATTTTGAAGTAATTAAAAGTTCAAATTGAAGTAATTATAGATTATATTAGAAATTTTTCATATTATTCAGTTTAAATGTTTAAACTGCCAATGCATGTCATTAGAAGCTTATGGTAACTAAACCTGAAAGCAATACTTAAATCGATTATTTGATGTTAAATGGGTTTAAACAAAGTTACCTTATATTTAGACCACTGTTTTAAAATTTAACTGAATTTATTTCGGTCGGTTTCCGATTGTTATTAGGTCTATTATTTGTTACCTCATTTGGGTTGACCGTATATTTAGATCACGATGTTAAGATTTAAACTGAAATTATATACGTCGTTTGTAATTATATCTTTTGAATTATATATGTCTATATCGGTCCGAATAAAACACTAATCTAAAAATTATGAACATTGTAAGTTAAAGAGGGAATTATTACGGATACTTATATATAATATTGTTTCAACTTTTAAACCTAGGTCCTGGATTGTTTGACTGCGCTTCGATGGACTTCTCTTAAAAGTATGATTGTATACCTTTCATGTTTTAAATTTACCTGGTCACAACAAATGCAGTCCTTTCTATTTCCCGAATTAAAACTCAAGGGAATCCTCCAATTGCTGCAAAAAACCCACCTAACTAGCTATGATGAAGTACTTTGGAGTGAGTTTTTGAACTTTGTTTCGTTTTTTATGTCCATGGAGCAATCAAGCATTTCTCTAAAAAGCAGAAAAGCGTTTAATAAACAAAATTATATTACGTTTTAAGTGGCATATGTTAAATACTTAATTTGAATTTAACTTTCAAATATGACCAAGACCTCTTTCATTTTAACAAATTATCTTAGCTCATGTTACATAATGTTTCAAATTCAAATTCAAATTCAAAATATCTTTATTCAAATAGGCATTTACACGCACTTTTGAATCGTCAATTATTACATTATAAAAATGTCAGTAGTCAGTCCGTCCTTAAGCTACCACCAGCTCGGAATGCTGTTCTGTTGAGAAGAGCTGGCCAGAAACTCAACAGTTGCTCTTTTTAAAATATGTGAACAATGTTTGATGTACAGATTAGAATATCCTGCAAATGAGTCAACAACCAAAGCTCCACAACCTAACCTTTTACTTGATCGAAATACGATCAACTACGAATTCTTGTATGCTATAATAAGCTTTATTTAATAGTATACTTTTAATTTTAGATTTAAAAGCAAGTAAAGGAAGGTCTAAGATATCTTGTGGAAGCTTATTATATATGCGAACACTCATGCCCATGAAGGATTTTTTAACTTTTTGCAGACGAAATATCTGCGTTGAAAGTTTATTTTTATTTCTAGTATTTATAGCGTGTCTGTCACTGTTTCTTACATATCTATCCAAATTGTGACGTACAAATAAAATGTTATTAAATATGTATTGAGAAACGACCGTAAAAATACCAATTTCTTTAAAGACATCTCTCAGGGAATCTCTAGCTTTTAAGTTATAAATAGCCCGCACAGCTCTTTTTTGTAAAATAAATAGAGAATTAACTTCAGCAGCACTGCCCCATAACAAAATACCGTAAGACAAAATGCAATGAAAGTAACTAAAATAAACAAGTCGAGCTGTATTGACATCTGTTAATTGTCTTATTTTTTTAATTGCATAGACGGCAGAGCTGAGTCTCCCTGCGAGTGTTGAGAGATGGGGGTTCCACTGGAGCTTTTTATCTAAAGTTATACCTAGGAAAACCGTTGAGTCAGTCATTTCCAAAACTTCATTGTTAAGGAGCAGGCTACAATTCTGACTTTTTACAATGTAAAAAGTGGAAGTGTAAGTGTAAACTCCATGCATTTGGTTTTCCTTGTATTTAAGACCAAATTATTTATTTCGAACCAATGAACAACACGTGACAGAGCGCTGTTTACTTCGTCATAATTAGTCCTATTACGCCCGACTTTAAAAATAAGCGAGGTATCGTCAGCAAAAAGTACAATGTCACATAAGCCCTTTACGAAAAAGGGCAAATCATTAATATAAAGTAAAAATAAAAAGGGACCAAGAATAGATCCTTGTGGAACACCCATCTTTAGGTAAGAACCAGCCGATTTAGAATTATTTACATCAACCGTCTGGACTCTTTGATCTAGGTAAGAGGCAATAAGATCAAGCGCAACACTACGCACACCATAGTGGTTAAGTTTGCATAGTAACGTTTGATGGTCAACGCAATCAAAGGCCTTGGATAAATCGCAAAACACCCCGATTGCATTCTGCTATTTTTCCCATGCGTCGTAAATGTGCTTAAGAAGCGTGGCACCCGCATCAGTTGTTGATTTTTTGGTGAAACCATATTGTTCACTATGCATGATTTTATTGCTAGAAACAAATTCTGACATTTGATTTAAAATAATCTTTTCAAAGATCTTACTTAAGGTCGGTAAAACAGAGATAGGCCTATAGTTTCCCGGTTCTTTTGTATCGCCATTTTTAAACAAAGTTTCTTTGATACAAAAATAAATAAACATGAAAATATGAATATATGTATATGAGATTTATAAATGTGACATCTGAATAAAACCTTTTACTTACAAAGGAGCCGATTCAATTTCAGCAAAAATATGTTTATGGATATATATATAATACTCTAGCATTTTACAGAAAACATCTTCTAGGATGTTTTGGAAGTTCCTGTAAAAACTCTGTTTTATTACTTTACATTCATTTATTTACCAATTTTTCTCTGTATATTTGGTAGTACAAGTGTAATAAAACAGAATAATTTAAATTAGCAAAAAAGTGAAATGTTAAACAATATGTTACATTTTATTTGTTTCACTTACTTTTTAGTTTTTGTAAAATGTCTTTTTACTGTTTATTACTATATTTATTGCATTTAATGTAATAATTTGGAAGATATGTAAATCACTTTTATTTTAATTATGAAAAAAAAAATGTCCGTATTGATGACAGAAGAAATGTTTTAAAAAAACAATATTAAATAGTGATAAATAAGAGTTGAGAATGATAAAACTCATTAATCATATACCACAGGACGAAGAACCCTTATTATATAAATAATTAAGTATATCTTTAATAATATTACAAATATTTTGTACCCACATAAAAAACTCAAGTCATAAAGGTTTTGTGCCTATATTATATTTTAAACATTGCTTAAAATAGAAGTATTTAACAGAAGTTAAAACATAAAACTTCACCCCATTCTTAAATACTGATCTAAGTTTGAATGTGTCATAGTTATCGTAACTTTGTTCTTCTATGGACTTAGACAAATCGTATTATCGTTAACGAACTTAGAAACTTCCATTAAAGTTACTTCTCCGCCTTAGGGTTTAAAAGGATCAGTTACAATATCCCACTTTAAGATTTTAGTCAATAGATTTTGAATTGAAGAAACTTAAGTAAGTAAGTCATTTTAAATGCATTTTGTTTTAAAAGCGGTAAAATAAGTTTTTAATTATGGAAATAAACACACAATTAATATTATAGTAAAGCAATGTAATATAGTTTAGTATGGTTACAAATATTAGGTGGAGAAACTAAGTTCTACTTAACGAAAAAGAAAAAAAGTCTGAAGTTAGCAATGATAAAATAGTTAGCAGTAACCGCAGTTAGCAGTGATTACTATTCTACATGTTAAAAGTCTGAAGTCACTGTTAGCCCATTGAATTGAGACGTTTAGATTATGTATATCTTTAAACAGATGGCCTGTTCTTTGTACAAGTATGCAACTCTTGATTTAACAGCAGTCTATTCCAAATAAAAAAATGTTTTAATTAAAATTTTATATTTATTTTATTTTATATATATTTTTTATACTAAATATGTAGCTGTTGATAATACTCATATTATAAAGCTGATATATATATAAAGTTTGTTTGTTTGTTTGGTGCTAATTTTCGAAAATACCAAATAGATTTGAAATTTTTTTTTCATATAAGATTTATTTCTTTTTATTTAAATACAAGAATATATTTAAGCTTTAAAAAGTATTTTATGAAATTTAGAAATACCTTTTATGTTTATATTATGTTTAAAATATTTAAAAAATTCTTTGTTATGTACTATCATTAAAACCTTTAATGAAATTTTAAATTTAAATTTCTAGCGGAATAGTGTTAATATGTTATTATGATACGAGTGATACAAACTTTTTTTTAAGTTAATAATTATAAAATGATTAGCATATGTTTGTATTAGGTTAATTTATTTAATTTAAACGACAAAAAATATAAATAAAAAGTTTCCGATCCAAACACTTTCGATTAGTTTATATAATTGTAATTATACTCCTAGAAATGAGCTCAATGAGAGGTCGTTGATCTAAAATTTCGTTAAAATTACTTTGCTGACTTGAGAGCTCACTAGATCAACTCTAATTGGATTTATATATTAAGTTGTTTGTTGCTTGTCTTATACATTTATATTTGAAGATTTATTAGGTTCTTAATGACTTTAAAAAAAGTAGAAGATTGTTCCTTAAAACTTTTAATCTCAACATTGCTCTACATCCATGTTAAATATAAATATTTGACATATACGTTTATGTTAAATGGCCTTTTAACGAATTTTTATTTAAAAAATAAATGTGTTTAAGTGTGTCACTAAAATAAAATATTTAGATTTGTATTATCTTGAACATTTATTTATTATGTTTTTGCACACACTAAGAAAATAACATTGTAAAAATTTTGTGTATGTAACAAATTTATCAAATTTTATATACTCTCCAAATTTTATGTGTTGTGTTGTGTCGAACATGATTGTAATATTACAGTAAAGTAATTAACACATATTTCTAATACTTCCACACAAAATAAAGTATAACATTTATAGAATTGTACGGATAATAACTTAAATTTTAGCATTGACTTTCAGTTAAACTATTTTACTCTAGAATCTATAAAAGTATTTTAGTAGTACCGATTCATAAATGCTGTTATTGTTTAATAATATTTTTTTTATTCAGCAATTGTAATAATATATTGACTATTCAGTCACCATTGATATGAGAAAACAAATAAAAAATCAATTAAAGCATGGTACCCAAAAATAATAGGAAATAGGAATATTTACAAGGTCTTAAATGATTTCACTTATAGTATAGTATAAGTTATAATTATATTTTATTTTATTAAGGTGCGCCGATAGAATATTCACAAAGCAATGAAAATGAAAATTATTAATATTTTTGAAACCCAAAGTGTGGTCCTTGAAAGTGACACAACAATTACTATTACTTAATTGAAATTAATTAAATATTTAATTTAAGAAGAAATTCGGGTCCCTATTTATGAGGTTTGAGCAGAATCACAGCGTGAACTGAGTTCACGAATGGGTTCAAAACTAGTCGGGTAAATTCCGATAATAACGTGTACAGCCGGATAATTATATTTTATAGTTACGAATATATATATTGTGTATGTTGGTATAATATTTATGTTGGTACGTATGTCATACGAAACACAAATCAGTGACAGTCATAACACGCTTGAAAACATATACGATACTCCAGTCCTTTGATTTCTGACTCTTGAGTTTGATATGCTTGTATCAGTATTGACTGATTAAACACAGGAAGATGGAATAACGTTTATATTGATAAAGCAAGAAATCAAAGGTAGAATTTATTTGATTTCTTGTTATTTTATGTCAATTATTACATGCATTTAATGTTTTATTTTTTTCATATATAATAGTTATTTTCTGTTTTTTTTATCTATTCAACTATTTATCTAAAAATGGTGCTAATAAAAATTTTGTACTATTATAATTTAATAATATTGCAGGTAGTTAAATCGCATGTCCTTACTTCGGTTTCATATTCGATATGTATTAAATGTATTAGAATAATTCATCCTCACTGTTTAAGGCAGTGGTTCCCAACGTGGGGCGTACGCCCCACTGGGGGGGGCAATTTGGCAATCGGAGGGGGGCATTTCGATTTTTTTTCAGTTAAAATTACCCCTCTAGTTAAGGGCATTTCATATCTTTGCATGGATTAAAGGGGGCATTTTCATATTTTTGCATAGGTTAGGGGGGCATTTTCATATTTTTGCATTGGTTAGGGGGGCATTTTCATATTTTTAAATCTCGAAAGTGGGGCGCGTATCTAAAAAGGTTGGGAACCACTGGTTTAAGGTAGTGTAGTCCACAATATATTGTAGTAAAGACATTTTGTCTTTCGAGTCTTCAAAATGTAGTTTCTTAATATCCACTGCTCAAAGGAAAATGATAGTTCCCTCTCCATCAAATATAAAATATAAATAAGAGAATTGTGTTATATGTCGAAGAATAAATATAATGCAATCACCATCATGTGGCGTCAACAATTCTATAAAAGCATTTCTATACTTTTACGGTTTTAACTCAAACATCCTTATTGTGTGTATCTTAAAATTCTATTTTAGCTAAAATATGTCGAATTTTATAAAAAATCATGGGAGCAATATTTACTTAACGATACTTTATTAGATTCCTAGAAAATTTAATATTAATATCGTTACATGTTATATAAAATTTCTCATATTTTCCCTGTTTTAACATTTATTAAATTTGTTATTGAAATAACTGAGTTGGATACTATATACTTCAGATATATTACAAATCATTATATACATATATTTTTTTAAATTCATCTAATATGTACTCGTCGATTTGAAAAAAAGGGGATAACATAACATATGACATGTGAAAAAAAAAATATTGACTTAAAGATTTTTGAATATATTTAACTCTAGTATTAAATTTACATAAAAAATAAAGTTTACAAAATTTGATCAATACTCATTTTAAATTATATTTTGTGATACTTTTACATTACAAGTTAATAATATCAGACTACTAACACTGAACACAGATGTATTCTTAGAATGATTCGTGAGGCTATTTTTAATAGAGATGATGGTTGCAATCGATCGAACACCTAGGATCCTGTCATGAAAAGTTCACTTCTGTGAACAAAATGCCAGAGCCATAGACACAGTTAGTGCTTTTTGTGTGCATCCTGAATTCCATGCCCAGGAACCGTTGGAGGTAGGAGACAAATAAAATGACTGACAGACAGCAACATCTCGTCTTACCGCAAACACGTTTCCTGCAAAGCATTCGAAACGTCAGGTTTTAATTAAAAAATTCCTGTAAATCTTAGAAACCATTATTTTTTATGTTTTTGTATGATTTATGTGTAAAAACAAATAAATTATACCATG
Source organism: Mechanitis mazaeus (assembly GCA_959347395.1). Lineage (NCBI taxonomy): Eukaryota > Metazoa > Arthropoda > Insecta > Lepidoptera > Nymphalidae > Mechanitis > Mechanitis mazaeus. The sequence continues at coordinate 13,003,371 of OY365750.1, forward strand.
ATTGCCTTATCGCTTAAAAGCGATTTGTTCTAGGCGACCAATTAGTTTGGGAAGAAAGAATAAAAGCGACGTTATGTGGGTGTTTGTAAATATAAAAAAAGGTAAAAAGAAACTATACATACATATATGTATATGTATGGCATACATACATGTATGGCGGCATGTACAGACTCTTTTAAAAACATACGCATTTAAATTTATAATTATAGATACGCAGAGTTAACCATAATATAGAGACTATAAGGTTAAAATTGAGCTTTAACTCTTCGTTTAAAGGAGTCGTATGACTCTGCCCAGATAAAATTCAAAAGAAGGTTAATTCAGAGTTAAATGATAATGGAAAGAAACTTTAAGGATAAGGATAACTTTATCCTTAAAGTTTCTTAACGCTTAAGAGGATTTGACAATTGGACTAGTAACTCGTTAAGAATTGGTTATTAATTAACTTTACTGACCCTAAAAGTCATCGCAATAAAGATTTTTTATATAATAATTTAAGCTCGTGCAAGTAATTTTTTTTACATTAACAAAATTGAAGTCCAATAATAGTGCTCTTTAGATTCAGATGAAAAGTTTAGTATAATAAAGATAAGTTAGACAAACATAAAAAGATGTTCTACACCACTGACCCGAAAAGTTGTAAAGAATCCTCCCAAGTATTATTAATGTTAGGGACACAGAAAAACCTTAAATATTTTAACAAAACTTTTGCAATACGTTCGTTCACTATATATACATATGTGCAATAAATTTACATTATTGCTCTGTCTCCGATTATTAATCAGGTCGTGTGGAGAATGATGAAATTATAAAATAAAGAAATACACTATTCGAAATTGAAAAAAAAAATATGGTTAAAAATATTCAGATACAAGAGTAGATTATAATATAACAAATAAAAGACTTGCACTTAGATAAAAACACTTTACTCCTTCGCCACGTAAAATGGCTTCAAGATGATTTTTTAGCATTCATTTTTTGTGAAGTTAGGAAATTTTATAACAGTAAACTCTTATCTGTAGATTTTATTTACAATAATATTGCATTGTCTTTATAAATAAAAGGTCAACGTATTATGTATACAATATTTAACTTTAAATGCTAGAAATGGTATGAGAAATTTAGGAAATAACAAATAAAAATTGGAAAATCAAGTTTACATTACAATAAAGAAAAAAAAAATACAAGGAAGGAAGCTTCGAAAGAATCCCTTTATGCCATACAGGATCGAAGGCTTTCGCTATGTCGAGCCTTACTGCCAGATCCTCTCCCTTGCTTCCTAAAGCCGAAGCCCAATGGTGCGTAAGATATAATAGAAGATCACCAGTTGATCGACCATGTAGAAAGCCATATTGCCAGTCATTTATCAACTGACGATCCTCGAGGTACACTAGGAGCTGTGGGTTAATGATGATCTCTATTATTTTAGAGAGAAGAGAGGTGATGGCGATAGGTCTGTATATAGCCGGATTCGAGCTATTGCTTTTTTGTGGGATCGAATGGACAAAGGCACACTTTCACGAGACCGGGACTACACCTTCGATATAGGAATGCCGAAATAAACGCTTTAGCACCGAGGTCAACTCAGGTGCGCACTTTCGTAGCACCATTGGGGAGATGCCATCCGGCCCACTCGACTTATGAACAACCAAGGAAAGTGGAGACCGTCGAACGGTGTTTTGCCGGAAAATTATTTCCGGCATTTTTACCCTTTAGTTTAGGTGTATTATGTAGATTATATTATAACATAATTTGTTTCTCTTCACATTCCATATTAATATCAGTATAACATTTCACTAACAACAAACAGAGAAATGCACAGACATTTACAGAAGTTTGTAAGATGTTACCGAGTGATAATGTCAAGTGTTTCAAATTAGAAACAACTTTGATTTACCTAATATTATTTCTATGAATTGCATCATTTCAACATGGCCGCTTTAGGTGTAATACATTCATAAGTTATTTTGTTACATCAGATAAAGAGGAATTATGGCAAATATAATTATTTATTCTGAAAATGTAATTTAACACACAATTAACGCCAATAATCTACACATTTCAGACTAAAGTGATGCTTAACATCAAGTTGTCAATTTATTAAAAAATTTTTTAATTACTATTTTCTGACTAAGTATCAGTTTCATAAATTTCTCTTCATTTGTAAAATAATATTTAAAATTCGTGCTTATACCTTGGTTAATATGGAATATGTAAAATTTTATTACTTTTATATTAAAATTTACTAAATTACTTTTTTAAAAAATATGAAAAATGGGTACGTTATTTATTTATTTATTTATTTAATTCTTAGTTGCACATAATAAAAAATTATGTATAAAAGGAGGGCTTAATGCTACAAAAACATTCTCTACCAGCTAATCTTACGACGTACAGGAGTGATTGTTGGTAGGCGTGCAAAAAAATATATATTAAAATATATATTAAAAAAAATTATAAAATAAAATAAGAATATCTATCAAAGAATTCTAAACATAAATAATGTATAAAATAATACATAACTATAATACTAATACTTTATATAAATGTAACGTGACTTTAACATATTTTTTTTAATATATTGCAAAACCATCAGATTTCAATTTCCCATTTTCCCTTAACGGAAAGTTTAAGGTCAATCCTCTTTAAGAAAATTAGTTTGTAAAATTTCCGCTAACTATCGGTTAAGGATTTCAAGGCTTCACTTTATTTAATCCTGTCACGTCTATAAGTAACAAAGACATTCAAAAAAGTCTATATAAAAATTCTAAAAGGCGTAACTTATTAATTAAAAACAATTATACATATTAATTAAATTAAGCAAATTTTTTTTTGTGCCTACATGGTTTTCTGTATTGAAAATATGATAGATTTAAATCACTTTTGAGACATTTTTTCCATTTGTAGTTGTATACGGTCAGCACATAAAGAAATAAACTACTGCTTTCATATATATTTTTTATAGTCAGGTACATTAATTAAACAATATTTAAAAAGTTAATAATATTAATATGATGCATAACATTGAATTCTAAGCTTCTTCAACTCCAGCTATTTCGCACTCACTCTCATCCTTACTTTCATCCGATGAATCATTTATGTTAACAATATATCTGATATTATATTGAAAGCCTCATCCGTGCCTTGAATTTTTTTTATTAAAGCTTGGCCCCTGATCTGATGAATTATATTTTCTTTCTGACAGGACGTTTCTGACTGAAGTCAATGATATTTCGCTGGATATAGCAACTAATTCAGCAGGACTCAAAATACTGCATTTACATTCATTTATTGCAAGTAAATTTTGATAGGGTTATATTAATATTAATTATGAATGCTGTATGTATTTATGTACTCAATGCATTTTTTTATGAATAATAGCATATTTTATATTATTGTTATTATTTTTGAAAAATATATAGTTTTTATGGTTTCGGTAGGATAACTTTTTTGTCCGTCAGTTTGTCCGTCTGGTGTCAATATCCTTAATTTCGGGAACACGTGGATATATCCAGTTAAAATGTAAAAAAATTAAAAAAATCTGCGTTTTATGCCTCGAAATAATTCTCAAAATTGAAACCCTATCAAGTACTACCAAACAACTTCAAGTTGATTAACAACTATGAAATTGGGCAAGTCATGTAGTATATTTTTTATAATATAATTTTAAGGAAGAATCTGGAACTATACTTTTTAATTAAAACATTTAAAGTATTGTTTTATAGGGATCTCATTTTTTTTTCTTTTTCATATTGATGAAAATATCGTCCCTTATCTTAGTCTGTTTGAAAAATTTGAAATAATTACAATAAAAAAGAATTCATTTATTTTTTTTCCTTCATATAGTTAAATTAACTTCCATCTATAAAGACTGTATAAATTTAATATACTTTCCTATTATTAAAATAATATAGCTATTTTGTAATATTTCCCAATAATCTTGTTTTGTATATTAACATTTTTAAAAATAAATAATATGAAAGTATTTATTCAGTTACTGTGAAATAAAATACATTTCTCAAGTATTGTATGATGCAACGAATTTGTTATGATGCAATGTACTAGAAGTATTATATCCTTCTGTAAACAGTCGCTATTTCTGAGCTATTTGAAAGGTAAAGCATTATTTAAATTACTATGTCTATTCGACTCATAACTTTATTTTTGATATTTAAATAAAGATTTATTTACTACTATTTTGGTAAATTGAAATATTTAACATTTTGTATTGCTGTCAAATATTTTTCAATTGAATATACGTTTACTGATTGTTTTATTTTTATATGATTTATCTACTATAACTTTGTCAGACACAACCACTTTATATCTGATAAACATTTCGATTGTCTGTTTGATAAATAACCTCTCCAGGATATGAATCATGACAGAATGGTTATTGTTTTTTAACAATACTTTTTTTTACTCAACTTAAAACGTTTTAAAATGGCGATATTAGAATAGTTTAGCGCTAAACCGAAACATTTGATAACCAAACCATTTTCTAAGCTACAGTCAACTTTTTTTTGTTTTTCCGTCTAGATACTTTTATCGCTACAGGAGAAACCAGAGGAAAGAAAAAGAAAGGATACCACTGATTACTTAGACACCACATGTATCATATAGATTATTTTAAAGAGCGTAAAAAACTATAAGACAAAATCCAGGTTTCGGCTTCATTTTTATTTTAAATAAACTATTATGTTTTAAGAATAAACGATGTTAAAAAAAAATAATAATAATGAATAATCACAACAATTCACGCCCAGTAAGTAATGTTTGCGAGATGCACGAACTTACAAATAGATATAATGATATTTTTCAAAACTATTTTGAATGTCTATTCTTCCTGAATATATGTATGTATGTGTAAGCGTTTTTTTCTGGCAATCTGGTTATGCAACTCGCTTTGTTTTGGTACCAATCACGTAACTTAGAGCTGATTAGTTTTCAAGCAAAATAAACCTGGCTGTATTTTAGTTTTAAGATAAACTGAAAACCTTTATTTCTAAAAAAATAACAGCGTATTTGGTAGGGGGGTTTTGGTACAAATCCACACGTGTTAATGTCGGTAACAATTGATCACAACTAGAACACAACATAGCGCGTTATTTCTTTGTTTTATAAGATACTGGAAAAAAAATATTTAAAAAAAATTAAAATTTAAGTTAATTAATTTAAAAAAAAAGTAATAATAATAATACTTTATTTTTATTAACCAGGAAGTTAATGTGGTAAAGTTTTCACCTATTACTGTTTGTTTAGTATAGCATTGGTCACTTTTTTTTTATTTGGATTAGAGTAAGAGGACTTAGTGTAGTAAAGGTGATGGAGTCTGTAATTCCTTTGACTCTTTATTTTATAATCAGAAGTCTGCTTGGAATTTGAGTCATTATTGTCTTAAGATATTTTTGAGTTCTCATATTATTTCAATAAAACTATTTAACGGATATAACTCGCGTTTATTATTACATTTTTAAATTTAACCCAACGTTTCGAATGCTTTGTAGCAAACGTGTTCGGGGTAAGACGAAATGATGGTGTCTGTCAGTCAGTCAGTTTATTTGTCATATTATGTTCAGTTATCATACTTATAGTTAGAAATTTTTCTTGATGTTACACTATACATATATAATTAAGAGCTTAAAAATAACCTGTAATCGCTTCGATATGTTATTGAAAAATAACTTTTATTCGCTAACACTAGCGTGAATCGTGTGCATTTCTATAAATTAAACGTGCTATTTTGAACCTCGTGACCGGGCATTTTTGTAAAATATGCAGCGATTGCTTTGAAATTGCAGTGCAAAATATCAGATACATATTTCCTATACAAAAGATTTTATTTTAAATCGTACAATATCCAACAACAAATGGATAATATACGGGCTATAGACCTATTTAATGTTTTTATTCATATTTTTACACATTTCACTATACTTTGATTACTGAGTGATTTTAGTTTAAATGTTATTGAACATTGCATTTTGTTGTAATAAATTAGAAATAAAAATATACTCTACAATAAGCTCAGAATACAGGAATTAATTAAATTTAAAAAAATGTTTCTACGTTATGAATAACCAAATTAGAGAATTGAATTAATATCAACCCGGTACTCTTCAGGGTTTCTTACTAAATATTACAAAAGACTCATTATTATTTCAGACCTTTAATCATTGTGCCAGATGAATAGTGATATATTTATCAAGACATCTTAATGAAATTAGAACTTTATGCCCTTATTTATATTGTATTTCAAAAATGTATTATTATAATTTCGTCAATTTAAGTAAACAAAAACAAAATAATAGGTTAATCATTTAAATATTATAGAAACTATATATCCGCAATAAGAAAACGGACACATGTAATTGGTTTCATAATCAACTATCTATTTCCAGCGACTTTGTCTGCCCCTTACTCATTCGACTGATTCAACTTATATAAAACAATTTCTGAGGTTGTTTGTAAAAGTTAAGGTTATTTAGAGTGAAAAATATTCATTAAATATGTACATGTTGGCTTTGGTAATAAAATACACAGAATATTGTTTTACTATTCGTGTTATAGTTTTGATGTATTGTACTAAAACTCCAAATAAATGAATTTTAAAATTGTTACAGATACGCCATTCATATCTCACACTCAAAAAACAAGTGATTAATTTAAACTATACCTTTTTTTAAATCCTCGCTTCAGGCTGGATTTACGTCTGTCCGCGGTGTGCTTGTTATGAACCAGAACGGTCAGAGACAAAATTGTCCACAGTTCTTAAATAAATATATCTCGCTTTAACAAATAGCTCTCCAAAAAGGCTAACGATACATTCCAAAAAGCTTTAAATATTATTACGTATTATAGTATTTTTCGTATTACTAAAACTAACTTTATGTGGTTCTTGCTCTATATTGATATAATAAAGTATTTTTTTTATTCATTCCAATTTTATCGTCTTATCTTTATGTGGCAATAAAAACAGGGTAAGAAAGAAAGTCGCTGACTAACTTAAGAGAAAAAATAAAATGAAGAGCATGACCTAACGACCGTCAAGGGATGTCATTAGCTGTGGACATCAGCCGGCCCTTCACTAAAATTAGATTTATCAATTGAGATACTTAAGCTGATTTGCATTATAAATAATCTGAAATACATATATAGATAAGAGGCACGATTTCATACTTTGGATGGAATTTTTTTTTAACGACCTTCTTATATTAACTTATATATAATATTAAATGCTGAGCATAAACTACTTCACCAATGTAGTACAAATTTGAGTTATAATTGTAGTAAAATATGAATTAATATAATTTTTAAAAGAATATCACAGGAATTATACACCTGCTTTGCATCAAACACATATAACACATAATTATATCTAATAAATTTGTTGTATTTACAACTATATTATTTGTCAAATGATAAGTGACGATGATGATGAATATATCGGTTACATCGGAAAACATACTTCGGTGAATTTGGATAAAACAATAACTTTTTATTTGCGTGAATTATACCAATACGTTAAAAATATATAAACTAAATAATTAATAGTAATATCAATAGTTAAACTTATATGACTTCTATTTAAAAAAAGATAAACTTATCATAAAATTTCACAATAACATCAATGATACATTTACGTAACAATGGCGTCCTAATGTATGTAGCATGATGATAATACATAGATTTTTCAATTTTGCTACTAACCCCCTTTTGTTTCATTCTCCTTAATCTATTACAAAGTGTAGTTAGTATATATTAAAGAACTCTTTCGCGTAATACTTTAATTTTTAAACGTCAACCACAAACAAAAAATATAATATGTGCCATAAATGTTTGTCGCCTGTATAAATAATACATATCTATCTTACATATTATTTTAATTGAAAATTATGAGGTAATATTTTACTGCAACGTACATTTCTCATACTTTACACAATGAGAAACCAATCAAAAATTTAGAATCAAATGTTAAAATAAATTGTTTATGTTGATACGAACAACAAATTAAAATTAAAACAAAATTACATAAACATTATACCTATTCTAAACAAGAACAAAATATGTGTAGATAAAGTTACGTTAGTCAACTTCACAATAAGGGGGTTTTAAATATCTCCCAAAGCAAATATCTAAAAAACAGTTCTTTTAAAACTAACTTTTTTAATGTAATTAATTTTAAGAAATTTAAAAAAATATAATAAGTAGCGATAAATATAATTATCCTTATGTAAGGAAACTTTATTTTAAACAAATCTGAAACAAAACACGAATAAATAACTTATGTATAACTGATAAAACGATAATTTGATAACATTACGAATCTATTAATAGCAAGGATAAAAAAAATTCGTTATTACTAATACATTATGTACACAAATACTATCTTATTTTGAAACTCGTTTTTTTTATAAAATATGCAGTTATTTTTCAAAATAATTAGGAATATATTCGATTGTATTCAAAATAATAAGGCTTATTAAAACCATAGGGTCTTAGACGAACTTGGATATAAAAGTTTAATATTTAAAAAAAAAATTAAAAGTTTGAATAAAGCTCAATATACATGCATATCATTAAGCAATAATGCAGGTAATTCTTATTATTTTATTATTTCTAAACACTCTGGGCTTAAAATATATTGTCGGTAATTTTATCGACAAGTATTTACTAGTAGTAATAATTAAACTAAAATGGGTAAATTTTTGGTGGTGTTGTTATTTTCAGTGCCAATATGATATTGGTTAGTAAATTTCTGTGTTAAACTTTGTTGCGGCTGAATATTATAGATTAAAATATTTGATAATGTACTATAAAATATTAAATTGTAACTTTTAAAATCTACAGAAGTAACATGCAACATGTGTATGAAGAAAAAGAAATATTAATAACCTCATTCAGTCAACAGTGTTAAGTATAATGTTGTAATAAGTATATAAGAATAATGTTGCTTACTAATTTGATTTAATTTCAAAATAAGTGTTATGAGTCATAAAAATTATTAAAATCAAACACAGATGCTTGTGCTTCATAACAAATATTCAGACGAACTCTAGAATATTTTAATATTTCATCTCTTATAAGAAATATACTTTCAATTTATTATAGCCTATAAAATTTATTCTTAAATAAAACTTTTCTCGTTCAATTTTCATATCTGACAGTGTAACTAACATTGTCAATTATTATAGGTAGCCAGCGATATCTATTTAAATTCCTGGACATGAATCTCCTTTGGTTCAATATAATAACACTCCTATTCCTTATGCTGAGTCGGTAAAAAATCTCGGCTTATATTTTGACCGTTTGTTAAACTGGCAAAAGTCATGTTACTGAAGTTTGCCATAATGTGATTTATTAGCTGCGCGGCTTATATCGCCATAAACACTTCTTTATTTTCCTCTCTTTAAATACGCTGATGTCTACTGCTCTAACATCTCTGAAAACAATCTTAATAAATTGGATTGCCTTCTGAATAGCTATATTCGCTTTATTTTTAATCTTCGTAAATATCTATCTAACTACTTCGTAATCTTCGTAAGTATATATCTAACTACCGTTCTCGTCTGAATTGGCTACCTATCGGCGAGCGAAGATCCTTAAGACATTTGTCTCAATTATTCTACATTCTTAACGATCCTATTTCTCCTCAGTATTTAAAATGTAAATTTCAGCTACTCGGAAATACTCATGACTTGCATCTTCGCTCCTCTTCTAGTCTCAAACTTAACATTCCTTCACACCATTCTGGGTTCATCGCTAATTCCTTCAAAGTACACACTATTAAGCTCTGGAACGGCTTACCCGAACATAATAGACGCTGTGCTAACAGAATTATTTTCAAAAATTCTGTTCTTCAATATTTAATGGTGAATCTTTAATTAATTCTATATATTTTTCATAAGTTCTTATTTTATTTGGCATGTATATATATATATATATATATATATATATATATATAAATATATCACGTATTGCTTTTATATTAATGAATATTATATTTATGTAAGAATTTATTCTCATTTATATATCTATATTAACAAATATGTATATGTATTTATTTATTTGTGTATTTTTAGTATTTAGAAATAACTTTAATTTAGTTTTAATTTAATTGTAGCTTATGTTAGAATTTTTCATTTTATTGTTTTTATCGCCTCATTGTTATGTTTTTCTTTTTTTTTCTTCTCTATGGGTTGACTGGTAGAGAATGTTCTATAGCATTAAGCCCGCCTGTTATACTTTTATTTTATGGTACAATAAAGATTTAAATAAATAAATAAATACATCTTTGGTTCGGATGGCAATACAAATTAGCATAGTTTTTATTATATTAAATCCAAGATGGCTGCCAAGATGGATGGCGGATTTCATTACTTTATATGATATCCTTAAGATGGGTATCAAATGACATAGCTTAAATTATAAAATACAATTCTCTATGAAAAAAAAATCTAAATCAGAATGCTCCTAAACCAAGAGTGAGAGAAAGTATTTTGTATATGGATATCAAATAAAAGGGCTAGACTGATAGAACACAGTTCAGTGTTCAAGATCAATAAGATCAAGATTAAGAGAAAAAAAAGAATTGTGTGTGTTCCTAAAATTATAAGGTGTATATCATTTGATATCATATACACATTGGTTAGATTAATACACATTAGAAACTAAATTAAAAGCAAAGCTCGCAATTCTAATATTTCTCTTCATTTTGATTATGAAGTTGTAAAGTCAGACCAGGAAGTTGCTTCTACTTTTAAATTTTTTATCAGAGAAAAACAAACTTCTATTCCCAATTGATATCTTCACCTGCTGTCAAGAGTGTTAATACATCATAGGATGGCACTGTAACAGTTGCGGGTATCTCTCTTATAAAACTTATATTTTAAATCTGGAAACAATCGCATGATGCACTTGGCGTGTTTGTGACTTCTTTTTGGTCTGGAAATTATACCAGTATGGCATTAAAAATAACACAATGAACCTCTTGATTAGTTATATAATGGAACTCTAAGAGTTGGAATAATGGAAAGAAATCTCCTAGAGTTACGATTGATATGTAGATCTCTCAAGGCACAATATTAGGGCCTTTCCCATTTTCTTGTTTACATAAATGACCTAAAGTGCTGTTTTTTTCTAATATGTAATTTAAATAATTTAAAGCATAAAACCTAAAACTTAATTTAAAGTGTTCAGGCACTTATAACACTATAATTTAACGCTTACTTACTTACTTATTAGAAATTTTATTTGTTATTTACCTCTAACTTCAAATTCAAATAACATAGGTGTAATCTTCCATGTTATAAATGTATATAAGTATAATATCTGTAAAAGAAAGATTAGACAGGGACATCTTAGTTCTCGGTTACATGATTCTATGGATTTTAAAGCATTTATGTAGCAAACAATAACTATTATATATTATATATTAACTATACATAAATATAAATTATTATTTATATATTGCTTAGTTTATTACTTCATATTTATTGTAAATATATTATGTATTAAAATGTAGTTATTTCTGTATACGTTTATCGTAATTATAAGTTTCTATATACATTTTTTTCATCCACATATACCAGACTTGTTAATAAATTTTCTAAACCTAAGGTTGTCTGGAAGAAATTGCCGATTGGCGATAAGACCACCTTTTGTATATTCCTAATTTGTTTTTATTGTCCTTTATGTATTATTTTCATTTCTTGTAGTGTATAATAAAGTATATAAATAAATAAAATTATTATTATTAAATCAAAAATGGAACATTCTTCACTAGTCTATGAGAGTCACAACCTTTAACAAAGAAAAATGCTTCTTCTTAAAAGAGATTTGTTTTCATATGTATACATAGCATCGCTATGGAAAATAAACTCAGAACAAATAGTTATATGTTATCAACTTCTGGTCCGGCGTATACAACTCCACTTCAAAATTAGAATATAATGAATTGTGGAGTTCATATCTAATTGTTATAGTATAGTATAATATTATTATATAATTAGTTATTTATTATTAGTATTATATAATATAATTAATTAAGAGATTAATCTCTTTTGCTTATTCTCGCTGATGCGTTTAATTAATTTAATGGTGCCTCCTGCTTACTTTAGACTTAGTAGCGAAACTTTGAATTCTTGAATCTAAAAAATGTAAGTCTAGGTTTACTACGGTAATTACTCAGTCTAAAACAAGACTGAACACCATGACCAGTCATCTGTGATAATTTTAAAAAGACGAACACTCAGGATGATGTCAAACAAAGATATAGTTATTACGTTTCACGTATTTATTCACAGCAATAGGACAGCGTTTCCACTTGTTCTGTATTTAGAGACTGTTGCAATATAATTAACTCGATCTACCCTCTACATCGAGTATTACAACATTTTACAAGCACTACACCATTTATTATATTTTAATTATGAAATGGATAAGCCGGTCAGGAAATTGATAACATATTTTTTAAAACCATTCAAACAACAAAAAAATATATAAATATAAGTTCTCGAAACAAATTCAAAACTAGTTCTAGAAACATTTGGATAATTCTCATGGTTTCTCCGGTTAGAACAATATGGCTCTGACCGTTTGTTCCAAGCGTCTAAGTCTCTAACTTCTGCTATCCGTGTGGACGGAATTGCGAGCAATAACTAACTTTTATTAGATTTAATACAAAGTGTAGGATATGTAATCGGGACTAATTCACAAACAATTAGTATTGTTATTAACACAAAATAAATAAAATATGACCAATTCATTTAGTGTGAAATGCATTTTCAAAGAGAGGGTAAGGAACCACTGTTTCAAACTTTTGCTTTTTCTCTTATTTTTCATTATTAATGTTTTGGGTATGTAAATAGGAAAGAAGTCGGACGTAAAGCAAGACCTTTACGGCGTGAAGGCTAGCTTTCCGGCCCATTATCACACACTTCTTTTTTTTTGGATTTTGTTGAAAAAAAAATAAAGCTCACTTTTTTAGTTGTGTCACATGTTGAAGTAATTGAGACTAGATCAGATAAATGGATTCGTTTCCCATCGAATAGCATAAAATTAAAATATAGGGGCGTTAATATGTCCAGATGTTCATATAGATGTTATCAGATTATTAATCGGGCTAGAAAGAGGGAAAATATAACATTCCTTTCAGCATATAGATTACTGCATCAATGTTACCTATGACGAAAAAATAAAAAAAGTGAAAAAAACAATACAACTTTTATGTTTTATTTATGTGATGTTTGTAGCAAACCAATAAATGCATATTTCACAAAAAGCTGGCTCACAATCGAGAGATTACCTTTATAGATTTTCACACAATTTATACTAGTGGTTGTAAATATTTTTTGAATTTATATCAAATATTAAAAATGGAACACTATTTTTAATCAAAAATATTATTCTGCAGTTGTTGGCATTTAAAATGCACATTTGTTTTGTAAAAACAATAAATAGCCTGTATATACATTTATTACTTGAAATTTATGTACTGGACAATAAAACATGAATAATGAGAAATTTTCTTAACCTAATAGCGACTTGTTATTCTCATTCTATTCAAGATAATCTTGTGGGAAATCAAGTCTCATTTTCAGCTATTCGTGGTTGTTTAAAATTCGCGCATACAATTTGTTATAAAATACTAACTATCCTTCATCGCCTTTATTCTGTTAAATAAAATAATATTCCTTTATTGGTTTGATTTTATTAACTTCTATATAATTCTTATATTAAATTTCAAGTTGCCTTTCGCGAGGAAACTGCAATAAAAACTTATAATTCCCTCTTCAATAGTTTTGGTATTTTTTTTTTTATTTTATTATTATTATTTTTGTACAGTCTAAATTAAAGCATCATTACATTACTCCTGATGAAAAGTGTAAATGCAGTCATAGATGGTACAGCGCATTATCTTATTAATTCATTTTCGCTTTGAAGATATCCACATTATACTCAGACGGAAACACAGACGCACGTAAGCGGTTGAAGTTCTTCGCTCTACGAATAAAAAATGATGATGCAAATCGCTTGGTTTGGATAAGCGAAATATCCACGACATAGGGGTGAATACTCGCTGTAAGTCAAAATCAGAATATCCGATAAGGGGGATGGGGAGTTATATTTTGAAATTATCCTATAAATTTATAGAACACTGAGTGGTTGAGAATTCTACGCATGTGTGTGTTCAAGTCTATGGGGATATCGATTAATTCCAGGTTGCTAATTATCACCTGTGCCCACCTAGGGTCCAGAGCTGCACGATTACATTTTGCAGCACTCATCAATATGTGACCCCAGTATTCCATACGCGAGCATATCTGTTCTTGATATAATGTTAAAAGCTGTCCCAGTATACATTACCGTCAAACCTTCGCAAGGACAGACAGCTATATTGCAGCTGTTCTAGCTCAGGGAAAGTTGGGGGAAATTACATCAGATTCGCTATCATAGTGACCGCCAGTATACTCACCAAAATTCAACGAACGACGGTTGATGAGACGTCATTCGATCGCTTATCGCACTCACCATGACGCCCCGGCTATTCCTCCATATGATGGTGACCCAGTTTGAATTTTTATATGAAGACCTATTTCAAATCATAACATATTCATATATTCTTTTTTGCACAATACATGAAATAATGTACAAAGGGCTTAATGCAACAAAGACATTTTCTACCAACCAATCATAGATGTGCGGAGAGGACATTTTTAGGGGTGCAAAAAAAAGGGAATTACAAAACAAAAATAAGATGCAAATGTAACTATAAAAATATCTAATTTATGTAACTGTACACTTTCAACCAAAAAGAATATGTTTTTCTCCGATCGTATCCACGAACGAGTGTCTATGTTTTGCTTACAAACTTAACAATAAAAGATAAATTTGGCATCATAAATAAACCCTGACGGTTGAAGATAATATCTAATTTTGGGGAGGAAATTGCTTATATAGGGAGAGGATATCTTCATTCAAGAAATATGTTTTTAAACCAAAAAACATTTCTAAGGTAAATTAATAAGAGAAAGCAAACATTATATATAGCAAATTTTCTCACTTAGTTACTTACTTTATTAAATTTTTATGTTATTAACTGCACTGTCAATTATATCTGAACTAATTAATTTGAAACTGATGAATACAACAGACCGTCGATTTTAATTTCGTTCTCAACAATGTAGTGTTCCTATAATAAGGTGTTTAGGGACGTGAGCGTCGTCGGAACTCGATATTGGAACAATCTCTTTGTAACGAGTATCCAATATAAAAGCTTTTATCCGTAACATTTAAATTCAAATGAATTTTGAATACCTTACCAAAAAAATATTTTAAATACGAAATTTAATATTATTATATAAAAAAAATTTAAAAAGAATCCTACACTCAACTTCAACTTTCTGATCTTAAAAAAAAAAGGTGAAAAACGAAACAGTTACAATTGCAATATCAAACGTGGTCTGACTGTTTTAATAAGCATGAAGTAATATCAGGAAATAAATGTTGTTGCATGGTCTGTACGAGGCTACCAAGACAGGTTGATTTCAATGAAAAATTATTGACATCAATCTAATGTGTCTCTAGTTCGGTTATTGATAGTATTAAAGGCTAACATCGGTTAGGGGCTAAAAGGGCCACACTGGCGAAGTTTAAATTTATATTTCAGAATATAGTCATATACTTAGGAAATATTTCTTTCAGCATCAAGGTTTCCCTAGCTTTTTTCCCTTGCAGCAAGGTTTTCCTAGCTGAATAGTGGGTTCATATTGTCGGAATTTCTTACGAAATTTCTTATTTTCACAAAATAATTGTTTGCTCTTTAAAAATAAGTGCATTAAGTTATTTATACCATGCGATTTTTGTAAATCGTACATAACTACGCCCACGAGGTTCAGTACTAAAGTTTTTTAGGAATACACTATTATGTAACATTTTAATCATAATGTAATCTAGGATTCATATTCCAATTTCAATTTCAAATACAAATAATCAAATACAATGTACATGTGAAAACCCCGAAGCATTCATCAATTACTATATTTGGACTATAATGATAATTAGATTGGACATTTGGTTTAGATTAGAAACAGTAAATTGGACACAGTTCTCATGTTTTAAACACAAACATGTAACAAGCACAGACATGGACGACATTGCTATGTTTTATTAAATCACTATTAGAAGTCCCATCTGTTGAAAGTTGAATTAACAGTATTGCATCTTTCTATTAGAAAATAAGCGGTAATAGATGCAAGCTCACATTCACTTCTTGGTTTTTATTTTTTAAAATAACAATATGATTTAATATTATAGTAATACTATACTAATAAAAAATAAATAATAATAATATAATTTTTACAAAACCCATTTTATCGTTTCTCTCACTAGTCTTTAAAGCAATTTATTAAATATATATTACATTTCATATTTTTAAAATTTAACAATAAATTTGATACTATGTATTTTTCCACTTTCTTAAAAACTAAAAATAATGAGATATTTTGAAGGAAATGCCGAGTAGATGAAAAGTACTACCTAGTAAATTTATTATATCTTTGAATGAAACAATTCGTAATATTGATTGAACTTCACACTAGGAACTATATATATATATATATACCTACAGGAAACTTTTACTCTTAAAATCCTTTACTTAATATAATAATAATATAATATCATTATGAATAGCTTCCAAAAATCGTTAAGATCCAAAATAATTTGAATAAGAATACATCTAAATTAAGCTGCAAAACTAAAATAATGAAGTATTGATAACCCTTGTTAACCAATTGACAATACTTCATTATTTTTCTTTTATTTTTGGTTATAAATATTGCTTTAATAACAAGCAGGTCGAACTGCACCTACCTAGTAATACATACTCTCCACCTATTGTTGGATATTTGTATAATACGTAGGTATATCCTATTTCATTTATTGTTTAAGCAAGGTAAATAAAAATTTTAAAAGACATGAATCACTTTTATATAGTGACGAAGTCGACAAAATTTTGACTATTAGTACTTTTTGATTGAGAAAGGGAGAGCTATGGTTTTTTTGTTTCATCCAAACTACTAGTACGCTAACCAAACCTCAATTGTGACTCGCTGCGTTCTCAAAATTTCGGTGTGTTAGGATATTGAGCGAAGCGAGGTGGAAATAGCACCGAAGTTGCATTTACAAAGAATTCTTTCCTTACAAATAACACCCACAATAAAAATAGCAATCTATCCTAAGATTGCTGTTTTTAGTGTTCCTTTGATGATCCTTCATACAAATAACTATCCCGTGTGAGAATCGAACCCACGACCTTTGGCTCAGCAAGAATTTCTATCAATCACTAAGCACCAGACCAATCGGTATAATCTATTCCGAGGTGACTTAGATACGAATGAATGTTTATTCTAATATAACTTATAAAACAAACTTCATTCAATTTCAACTCTTATTACTATGCCACAATAACGTTAATATTCTTTGTTACATTTTATTTCATCGTTAATGCTCCTCTCTCTATTTTACAGTGCCTGAGATAACAATTTCATAGCGACAAGACTATTGGTTTCAAAACAATCTGTTACTTAGAAACCTTGGTTTATACAGGATAGTGAGCAATGCTATAGTCTTATTAGGAACTTTTAAGTAAATGAATAAAACTAAGTGAATTAAATAATAATTATACAAAATTGTTAATAATAAAAATGGTTAAAAAAATGTACTATAACTCCTTGGCAAGTGGTACAACACTTGTTGTCGAAAATGATAAAACACTTGTTGGTTTATATTAAAAAAAAACGAGTAAAAAATAAAAACCTCAAGAAACCCGGTTTTATGATAATCCATTTTACTTACTTAAAATGTATTTGTTTCGCACAAGCTCGTTGTCTGTTCTTAATTTGAGGGCAAAATGATGAGACAGATAAATAGTGAACACGTATGCCAAGAGTAAGCGAGAGAGATAGTTTTCTCAAGACATTATCCTGAAATGATTTCATTTGTAGACCAATATACATTAAAAAAAACAATCCTCCCAAACTAAAAAGAAGTTTTTTACGAATAGACTAGGTTAATGTCACATAATCGCAGAGGACCATCGCGATGAGAGTGATCAGGGGGTACCGTAGAGTACCGTTTACTGCGGCGACATTGTTGGCGAGTGACCCACCCCTGGGAGCTCCAGGTGGTGGTCATTGCTGCAGTGTACTGGCACCGGGCTAAGGCTCGGGTCTTAGCATTTTACCAGGCCAGACCAGGTCGGCCCGGGCCAGGGATATCACGCCTGATGCTGCTAGGATCACGATCGAAGCACACAGGACCCTGATTCAGCGATGGAAGCGCAGATTTTCCCAACGACCAACAAATAAAAAAAAAGGTTAATGTCATATAATGTTTTCAATTTTGTTGTTTTTAATGAATAATTAAATAAATAATCACAGTCATGTATCCTATGCTTTTTGTGATCTTAGATGTTTATTAGATTTAGTTTTAAAGTTTTTGATTTGGGATATAAAAACATGACGAAACAGGAGTTTGTTATTAGGAATCTTAAAAACTATGTTAGTGAATCCTTGCATAGTTTCAAATAATTTTAGTATCCTTAAGCTGTTTCTCTAGAGGAATACATATATTTTGTCGAATTTAATCTTTGTCTGTAAAGGAGTCGTTTCAATTTCCGGCATAATTTTCGTTCAGCTAACGAATGGAAACGCGTTTTCTCTCTTCGGACCCAATTGTTTCATAATTTCGTTTAAATTGTGGCATTTTCCAGTATTATCGGAAATAACGAATGAGATGAAACTACTTGTACTATTACTATTTCCATATAAATTATATCAAATTGAATATGTTATAAAATAATAACATGTTATATATAATTTCAAGAATTAAAATGCATGGTTTATACATTAACATTAAAAAGTATTTTTCTATCATATAATAGAAAAATATTAATATTTAAAGCTCATATATATATATATATATATAAGAGCTTTTATAAGAGCTATATTATAAGAGCTTTAAATATTACTGCGTTAAATAAAATTCACTTAAACTAGATTAAATTATTTTATTATCGAATAATAAATAGATTTTGTTATTTATTTCTACACGTCGTAATTTCAGTAATTAAAATTTCTTCCTTTTGTCTTGTTATAAACATTATAACCAAAATACTCAATGTAACAGAAGATTAAACATTCTTAATCTTATAATAATAAGTAATGGATTATATAATATACAATGAGAGTAAAATTATATCTCAAAATCAAACGTTTAAAGTGATAACAACAGAACATTATGAACGTAGCAACGTGCTAAAGCAACGAGCACAAAGCAACGAATATCCAATACAGCCTGATATTGCCGCAAACTATAAACTGGAACACTTAAAGTCCAATATCATCGTTATGAGAGCTCAATAACGATTTACATTCAACGTTCGTAAATTATTGTATATGCGATGAAGCAAGAGGTGTTTCTGAGCTTTTAGGTCCATACTTTAAAGCAATTCCCTCTGACATTTCTTTACTTGTTTGTCCAACATTATTACAGACAAAACCAATAGTCATTTATATTTAATAAAAGCATTATTTTGCTATCTAGGTATTTACTACTAGACCATAAGACAACCATATTATACTTCTATAACCATCATTACTTTATTTTTTATTGTATTCTTTTTGTATATTTGTGGTTTGGTATATTTAGGATTGCCGAAACTATATTCATTTTCAATTCACGCTATTTAATTTTCAATTTGACTCATTTGATACCGTAATCTGTTAATAGAGTGGAGCTAGCTCTTGATTGCGGATGAAACTATTTACTTCAATATTAAAATACTAAACTTAACTAAGTTTAAGGTAACTTAATGTTTTTTAACAACTAAATTATTAATAAACAATACATACAATAATACTTTTCTATCTTGAAGAAATAAAATTTGTGAGGTTTTTGCTTAGAACACACAAAGTGAAAAATAATAATTTACACATTAAGACTGGATTTACACAAAAGCCTAGCATTGGAAATACTTTTCTTGGAACATAAATTAAGCTTCAATTACTATATTGAAAATAAGAGTGGGTCTATGCCTGTGAGGAATTTACTCTTTATGCTATCGTCGGTGAGGTCGCTTAAAAAGTCCTAAAATAATTCGCAAGAAATTCATAATAAAATACCATTGATATATAAATGATTGTACAAATTATTCTTATTGTTATTTATTCTGTTGTAGCCTAATGTTCCTTGATAAAAAAAGAGAATTTTAAGTACCATCGCTATCAGATATGAAATATGAAGGAGAATTTTATTTGTTCTCTTCTACTTTTCATGTAATTACGACTACAAAATGTAGGCAATTCAATGAAAATATTTATTGTATTGTAGGAACAAAACATCAAAAAAAAAATAAGATATCTATATATTTAATAATTTTATTGGATTTAGTCTTGTTAATTTTCCAAGGTCAAATATGTAGAATTGTACTAAAATATTTCAATAAATGAGCCTTCAATGTTATTTGAATTAATACGTCTACACACAACATAACTTCGACCGCTCTAATCAATAATATTGGTGACAGACGATTTTTTATAAAACCGTGACAAATGCTTTATGATTTATCTCAAGGAACTTATCAGAATACATAATATATTTATAAACGGATATTAACCGCCAGGGAAATCTCTAATGTGATTTCAAAATAATAAGAATACCTTCAAATTGTGTGTATGTGTAATTATTTTGTATGTGTTATTATTTTGTTTTTCTTTGGGGCAATGCAGCTGATATAAATACTAATTTTATCTTACAGAAAATAGCCATCCGTGCCATTTACCGTATGGGCTCCAGAGATTCTCCTCGTGCTAAGTTTAAACACATTTATGTACTCACTGTCGCCAGACAATATATATTCGAAAATCTAAAATATGTTTAAAGAATATCGAGAAAATTGTTAAGCATAATGATCGACATGATTTTGATACTAGGAACAAACATAAACTTACTCTGCCTTATATTCGACTGAAAAAAGTGAGTAACTCTTTTTTGGGTCAATGTATACATTTTTACAACAAACTCCCGGAAAATGTAAAATTATTAAAATATAACAAGTTTAAAAAAAAAAATAAAGAACATTATTTCTATTAAGTGGTCTCAAGAATTTTCCCACTTTTTATGTGGTTTGTAAATTGTCCTTGTAAAAACCTTCTTCAAGATGTTGCCTATTTTGTCAGTAACCCCCTTCACATATAGTAGAAGTGCTGGTTGCCGCTCAACTGTGGGTTGCTTCGTATGGTTCGTAAAATAAACACGAGTTATATCTGTAAAATAGTTTTATTGAAAGAGTTGTATTGTATAAAACAAAACAGCTAATACAGTAGGAAGGTGTATTTTAATACAAGGCAAGATGTAGGTATTGTTTGAAAGATTCTGTTGATTTTTATAATATATTAAAATTTTCTCTTTATAATAAAAAAATCTTCACTCTTATGTAACTCTCTTATATTACTTATATAAGGGATATATATAACATAAACTAATGATAGACAAAAGATTTATTTGTTTTTATTTGATTTATTCTCATTCACAAACGCAGAATATAGTATACCGCAATTTTCCCCTCTGCGTTAAACCACACAACACAAGGCCATAACTGCTTCGCACATTTAGAACACCGATAACCATATTTCTGATTGAGATTGTCAAACGTCTGACAAGCTCTCAAGAGTTACCGACTTAAGTGTTAAAAAATATAAATTTGCTTAACTTAATATATGTTAAGTTTGAGTTTAAACAAAAAGTATTATTTGATTTTAAAAATAATTTATTCCTTTAATTAGCTGTGATATTGTAATTTTGACTACTGGCATTATTAATATATAATTTCTTTATCTTAAGCCATATCTCGTTTCTCACGGACACTCAAATCAGAGCCGAGTTCAGCCGAGTTGTAAAAGCTTGTCAATTTTATCAATCAACTGTTCTGAATTCATAGTGATGATGTACTAATTTAAAAGTTTTTAAATGCTGTTTTTACAGTTTTTAATCCATATGTTACTATTGGCTCTATTGGCTATGGCTAGAGACGGGGAATAATGTTAGTACTCATACCAATCACTCTTCAAGATACTAATAATTCTATAACCTCAGAACAATTTTTTTTGCCCCTAAATTTTAGCAAATTTTAAGTATTAAACAAACGTCTAGGTTTTTTCTACTTATAATAATATAAATTATTTTAATCTCACATTATAACCGAAAATAATTAATCAAAATTAGAAGGAACTAAAGACTGAGTATTTAAGAATCTAAAAGAAAACGTAGGGGTAAATTTTGTATTTGGTTTTCCGGAATTTTTATTTTTACGTGTTACATTAATTCTTCTTAATTACTAATATTTGAAATACTGTTATCAGCGGGTGAATAAAATCAAATCAAATTGTAGTGAACATAATGTTTAGATTCCACAAATAAATATTCCAAGATAAACATTATATTACAGTTTATGGTAAAGGATAAAACAAAAATGTTTTTTTTAAATAAAATAGATTTTTTTAAATAAGGTTTTAGTTAAAGCTAACAATAAATCCTTTCCAAGTTATCGGTGCACAGGTGCTCTATACAAAGTTGGCACATAAAAGTTAGCCATTTATTAGAAAACCTAAGTTGAATTAGAACGCCCTTCCGAGTTCTACTACCCAAATATAAGACGTGAAGAAACTCAGCAGCTTTTGTATATTTACTAAAAGAGAACGTATATGCAGAAAATCATTATTTAAACTGTCGCTACTACTTAAAACAGGTTACTTCAAATATAACATATTTTATAAGTAAAAAAAAAATTACATACGTTTATTAAATTAATTCTCTCTACTCAAGAAAAGTCACGTAAGTGCCGAAGATAGGGCGTCGCTTCCGAATTCTTTTCATCCAAATCACTATAATGCGTTTGCCACTATTTAATTTATTTTATTTTATTACATTGTACTAATGTTATCTTATAATCGTTACATGAATTAAACTAATATTTGACTTCACAAACCTTTCATATTCGCTGTAAAAGTCAATTTTTGTTCGGCAGTCGATTTGTGAAAAAGGAAACTATAATACATTTATTATCTCGGTATTATCTATCATCTTCAGTATTTTAATGTCTTTCACCACAATCTAATTTATTTCGTCTACAGAAGTTTTTAATATATACAACTTTTTTATTCTTATACACGAGAATGAACCAAAGAAAATTTTGTTATGTAATCTTTTGTAACAACTTAAAGGTTAGACTTCATATTCTTGTCTTACTTGAAAGTACAATCTTAATCGAATTGTATCTCCAAAAATAAGATTGTTGGAGTTCTAAATGTACAAAATAGTAAAGTCGTAGTGTTGAGACATCTAAGTAAAAAAATTGCGCGATAGTATATTGTACTTAGTGAGTTAAATCGTTTCTGTATCGTAGGTTAAAGGAACTTTAAACAAACTTGTAATTACAAAATCTGAATAATCAAAGAAGATGAAGGAAGAAAATAAAATAGAAACAAAAAGTATATTTCGAAACGAATGTGAATATAATAGATATATGATTCTAATTGGTCAGATATATCTATTCAATATAATATATCTAATATAAGTTGATACTCTTATTTCAGAATACATTGTTATTCTGATTATAAGGAAATAAAGTGGTATGAAAAGTTCAGAAGTTGAAGAGGGCGTTGACACTTCGCATTAATATAGATAAAGCACGTCGTCTCGTTCTTGTGAAGTCTCTTCCGTGTTGCTCGTTGATGGTCCTTACTAGGCCTTATGCTAACTAAGTAAGACTTGCAAGATTATTATCGTATAAAGGAAACCTAGAATTCTGTAACGGCTATAATGTAGTATTAAAAGAAATTATACTTTAAAATTTCACAATTATCCATTACAGAATGTATATTTAAATTTATATACTGCCCTATAAAACTTTTATAAGTATATCTACCATAACACTGGTTGTCTGGTAGAAATCGCCGTTAGGCAATTAGACCTTTTATATCTACATCATTTTCTGTTTATTGTTTTTTTTTTTGTTGTTATGTATTTACTTGTTTTTATATGTAGTTTTTCTTTTAATATTTTTTTTTATGTATGGTGTGCAATAAAGAATATATAAATGAAAATAAATAAATATATATAATATAAAATATATATACCATTTATTAACCTGTTAGACATATACCGATGTTGCCAGAATCAATCATTTCTTTACTGTTTTTCATTTGTTCATATTTTATATTTATGGGTACTACTGATTTAGTGAAAGTAATGATTCTTTTTAATAAAAAAGTATGAAAGGGTTTGAAATAAATGTGTTTTATTTACCCTCTACCGTAACTTATATACATCCATTAATAATAATTAACTGTATTAAGTAGGAATTAATAATAATTTGAAGTAAAAAATCCTCTGATAACAAAATTGCTGTGAGGAAACAAGTTTTTGAACTTAGTTAAACCTAAATAAATTTTTTAATCTTTATTTTATGTAAATCTACATAATACAATTTATTTGAAACTACTACTTTTTTTATAAAATTATTATTTCTATAATATTCTTACTATATACTCTATATATTACTATATCTCTATATTACTTTAGCTATTAAAAATATTGCTTACATTATCTATAAAAATATATAATATATAGATGTAATAAGTATAACATTTTATTAAACTGAGTTTTTATAATACAACAGAAAAAATAACAAAGAAGGATACTAATTCATTTTATTTGAGAATGAGCTAGAATACTTCAACGTTCTTGACGGAGCAGTATTAGCATAAACTGTTCTTCCACAAACAAAGACAGCCTTATTCTTTTATATTGTCAGATAATAATATTTCTTTTCAAAGAAAAGGAGACACTTTTACAAGGTTTAATATTTCCTAAGTGTGTTAATTTATGTATTAGGTTTTACTTATAAAGCTTTTATCTGAAAAGTCAGGAGGAAATTGTATTAAAAACAATAATTTCCAAAATGTATTCAATATATCAATAATGTATATTTAAATTATAAGATCATTTGCTACACATTAATTCTGAAAGTAAAATTACCAATTGTGTATACAGTTGTTATATGGCTGTAACATCTCAAATTAAGAATAACAATATTGGAGGTCGTAGATAATTTCATATAAAAAACAGATTAATTAAAAAAAAAATTATTAGTAAGCTGTTCATTTTAATACTTACAATATATACTTAATATTATTACAATACTTGACATAACCTAATAACCAATTAACCAAATAATAACTAAATAACCTCTACATAATGAATGAAAACGTTATAAATCTTCAAGTTTAATATACCTGCCATAATTTAGTGATTTTATTTTATACACTTGCAAATAAATCACTACTACACTACAATAGCTCATATTATTATACTTTTAATATGTATTTTGTATTAAATTACCTTAAAAGACAATATTTCGAATAAAATAAACATAAAAAAATCTAGGGAATGAAATCAAGTGACCGTACTTGTGTAAAAATTTTGATTCATTTAAATTCAAAAATTTCACTTAAACACTCCTAAACGAAACAGAATGCGTATGGGCTGAGTACAATTGATACTATCACTGCCTATGCTCTTTCAAAAGACTTCGTATCCTCGGCATCGCAAGCTTCAAGAATATCTTTTGATTTTATGCTTTGAGGTTTATCATCAATAAAATCGGAACTGATATTAATGGCATAGTTGCACTTTTACACTCACTTTAAATCGCTAAATAAAATAAATCACACGGACACACATGACCTCCGAGAAGCATTCGCAAAAACTAATAGCCGTCGGGCGTCAACGAAACCTTTGACATTGAAATTATGTACCTACGCCAAAGATTCTCAAAGTACTCAGTTTCATATTTTTTACAAATTAATTACAAATTTCATAAAATTTGTTTGTAATAATTATTATTAATAACACTGAATAAATAAACATATAGGCAGTAAGTATGTATATGTATGTATGTTTGTATTTACTTCGTTAAATTTTAATTAGAAAATGGTGTCTTATTTTTACAATTAAATAGTTTTTAAATTGTTTTAAATAGTAAAACAAATAAAGATACGATTGTAAAGTTTTCACTATGGGGGCTGGAGGTAACAGTTATCTCTTTTACACTACTTAAGTTTTTATTGAGCTGATCGCGGAAGAAGTATGATAATTGCTTCATTATAAATAATTATTATGAAGATATGTTATATAACACTAAAAAATTGTATTAAGGATTAAAATGCTTTACTTTATTTGAAATTTGAAAGAACATATTTATCGAACGTCGGCTAATAACGCCCATATATGTTTTTTTTTAAACAATAAATTGATGTCTTTATATTTATATCAAAACCGATGAAAAACGGCCTTTATTGTTTCTAATTATTGAAGAGGAATAACTTTCTTTACGTTTTCATTCAAGTATAATGTCATAAAACGCAACTAAAACTAGTAAGTAACTGCAAGATAAAATCTCGTGTGTTTTAAGTGTGTGTGTGGGAGACTTTTTTTATGTACTTTTAAATTTTTAAATATCTTGGACATACTCAGATTCATAATACAAGGTCCGCCACTGTGCACGGCGGGTGGAGCTGAACGAAGCAATGTCGTCGAATGAGTTTCACAAGCTTGTAAAATTAGCAAAGTAAATAGTAGTTATAATCTTAAGCCTAACTACATCTTAACTCTATGGGACACACTTTGACCATTTAATAAAAAACTACTATCACAAATGTCACCAAAAAACTTCAGGACCTCGACAACTCTGCCCATTTTCGACATCCTACCAGAGTAGCTGATAACGGCACCTTTTGGCTTAATTTATTAATTAATGGGTGAGTTAATTATACGTGACTTCTCAAACATTGTATATAGCTCTGATTGCACCGACAGAGGACGTAGGCCTACAACTACGTTTTGACCTCCAGTTACCCGCCCGATCTTTGAATATTGCATTTCGGTATCGTGAATAGATATTGTTATAGTCTCCCGTTATTAAATGATAGTGCCAAATCGTGACCTCGAGTGACAGGACTTCTGTGGAATCAGTCTGTGTGAATAAACTATTGTCCGTTACGCCGTCAACCTTCGTGGATTATTTGCTGGCGCTGCGTTGGATTCTAAGGTTGCACGCATGGTTTCCCATTAATTCCTACAACCCTTTGCGAGTCACATTTTACATTTCTGCTGTTCCTCTGAGAGCGCATCAAAAGTACATAAGTTTTAAAGGCCTGGCACCATCAGTACCAATAGTAACGAAACACTTTTGTCCAGTAAGAGCTTCGCTTCGTTCATCTCAATAACATCCTTAAGTTTAACTTTTATAAAAAATATTTGCATAGGTATTTGAACATTCGCTGATAAAAGTACTAGTTCAATATATGAGCTATAGCTATGGTTAATGAAATAAAGGAAAACCATGAGAGTGACAAAAATACTAAGTCGATTTGTTACGAATAGTGAAAATATGCTCTAAAAGTAATAAGCAAATTGGAGTTTCATTTATTATTAAGTGTTGGTATATATTTTGTATATTTGTAATATTTATAATATTTGATTGTATTAAGTTATATTTATATATTAAAGTTATAATTACAAATTATAAAACAATTTTAACAACATTTTCTCAGTACTTTTATTAAAACAAGCTATTATTCTGCCTTCAAATTCAATTAGAGTTAATCTTTTCAAGGATTTCTGTTCGAGGACGATAGAGTGCCTGGTCTGATGAATAATTACTGGTTATACAAAGCATTTAGGAAAGGAAATATTAGAGTAAATCTATTGAAATAATACTTTTAAACAGATTTTTATAAGTTCCTCCATTTGTTAAATTTGTATTTGAATGACATTGACACGCTGGTACCAATTTTGTTACGTTAGACTATTTCATGAATTATAGACAAATAAACTACTAAAAAACTTTATGTAAAATATAAAATAAATTCGTAAATAATACTAATTTACTTAAAATACTCATTTCAAGTTCATTATCACACTTAAATACTGATACCTTTTATAAAGATACAGTATGAGCGTATAATAAAAGTTTCAAATTCAAATAGATATTAAGAGTAACATGGTACTTGTAATATTAAATTTTTATAAAAAAAGTACTATAAATTTTACTTAAGGAAAAAACATATTTATTTACTTATTTCAGGAAAAAAAAATACATTCTGACAGACCTGAAATTGCGGGGTAAAAGAAATTTTTTTAAGCGAAATAATGCACAGTCCACAGCAATAACAAAATCTTTTATTCACATTAGGTAGTGTTTTCCTCCTCCTTTGCAGAACTCTTTTCGTGTGAACGCATAAATTTGTTATTTTTATCTTGACACGCTAACGCAGTAGTCTCCATTTCCCACGATACTTCCGTGATACTAACGAACGAGTTTTAACTCACCAATAGCTATTTATTATAATATTTTTCAATGTAATTACAGCTTCTCCTGCATATCATTTTTAGTCGTTTATCAACATATATGAGGGCCAACCTTAAAAATGGCTAGAATAACGAAATAGAAAAAAGTTTTATTTTAAGAATACTTTTCTTCCTTTTTTTAAATATTTGAGTCGGCTATAAAACTATAATAAAAATATTATTATAGCAACCTTATTTTATTGTTGTTTATCACTTCGCTTCAGAAACTGACGCTAAAGTGTGACAAAACCAAAACAATTCAGATTATTAAAAATAGACCCGTATTTGTAACATTTGTTATTCATTTTTTTAATTTTTAACATACATATATTTCACATTAGACACCTTTAATATTTTGGATAACATGTTATATTTTAAAATACTTTGATTTATAAATAAAAAGCAAAATAAATCCTTATTTACTTACTGGTAACATTATAGCAATGTTTTTGATAAAAAAATGTATCTAAGATCCACGGCACTTAAAATATGACATAGTAACTATAGCCTTAGAAACACCCTTCTATGACCCAATGGCTTTAATAATTAATAATCCCTTCAGATTCAGATATTATTATTAACGTTTCGACTCATTATAAGTAATATAGTATATAGTTCTGATGCTGTACAAGCTGGGATCCGGTACAAGTGTTATTTATAGGATAGAGCCTAACACGTGTCTTAGCTGATCTGAATATATATTAGCATATTTCCAAAGGGGTAACCCTATAAGTACCCAGTGAGAGTTACCTCAAATTACAAATTATAACATTAAACGCTATGTACTAAATTCCATCTTATATTTGATAACAATTGAAGAACATATAAGTTCATTATTAATTATGCTGAGTTACTATTCCATGCCTTCTGTGGTTACCATTTTTTTATATCCCATCCATATAGTTACACGATGGTCTTGCACACGACGGTGAATTGATAATTGTCTTTTAATTTTTAACAGGCGAAGACAGTGAAGAAAAGAAAATATCACTTACTAAGCACTGAATATAATCTCGGACTTCATTCAGATGGAACAAAAATATAAACATAATCACACAATATAAAAACTCAGACACTCAGAAAAAAGCCCACGTGACTCCACCAAAAACGTAACGTATCTTTAAGATGTCAAACGATTGTTACCATTCTTCGTCTTTGCGTTCGCGCTTTTTGACTGACAATTTCGTGTTGCGTCAGAGTGAATGACAAACAAAAAATAACAGGTTACAATATGTGATCTCAATATGTGGTCTCAGACATAGGACACACATTGTTTATATTGTTCTTGTTCCCTCGTGTTATTTCTATGTAACATATTTATAAGGAATAAGGTGACATATTTTTATAATAATATTAATATTGCTCTGGGATCCTTAAGTCTTTCTAGGGATTGGGAAATGAAGTACATCTTGTAGCTATGATTAATTACTTAAAGATATATGTTTTATTTTTAGACATATTTGTGAATTCTTCTATGGCAATAGAAGCTGAGCAGGATACAAACGTGTATATTTTAACGGGTTCCAAAATATGATTTTTGTAATACCTTTTACGGGCAGTAGTTTGAATGTGAGGAATGTTTTTCGTTAGATTGTTTTCGTTTTTTATTTGCATTATAGCTTAATCTTGATACTGTTTTACATCATAAAACATAACTACTAAATTTAATTTTATGTAATAGTAATACTATACACACTATAATATAGTCAATGTACTATGGATTTGATAAGGACAAGAAAAACCAAATAAGTTATTAGAGTCTATTATAGAGAAATGTTAAAATGCAATAATTGATTTAATGTTGAACTTGGATTATGAAGTTGGAATTACCCTAATTAAAAGGATAATAATTACAAAAAAGTTCTGAAAACCATAATTTTAAATCATAAAAACCATTTAAATAAAATAGAGTAATATGTTATGAGTATTAAGAATGATGTTACCTCTTTGAATTGCCTAGATCATGATGATTGTAAATAAGGTAGTCTCTAGTTATAAATTATTTTAAAGTTTATTTTATTTGATTCTACATCCCTACATAATTGAGGTGGAATTGTGTGAGATATAGAATGTTTTCTAAAAAAAAAAAAATTGAAATTTCTTTTAATTATATAATAATAATAATAATAATAATATAATTTTTGCCTGAATATACATTCCATAGAATACAATACACTACTACACTTTTTATGACAATTCTTATTAATTTACAAATACTACAACAAACAGTAATCAAAACCAAAACACAATTACAACTAGAATAATAATAATAAATTCCTAGCATACAATAACAAAAAAGACAGAAAGATGGCAAATGTATAATGAACAATTTTAGTAGCAATTTTAGTGCTGTGTTAGTTAGAATTCACTTGCTTCCCAAAAATGTGTAGTACCCTAAATGAAATAGTTTGAAAAAATACAATACAATACGTTTTAGTAATGTTAAGAAAAATGTATAATTGTAAAAGTATTATTACTATTTCCTATATATCAATTACACTTAAGGTAATTGTTGAAAAATTTGATATCCTAATAAACACGAATAGTAGAATCTAGTGTGTCTTCAATAGTGTATATATCAACTAATTTATTTTGGCAGATATTTTGTACAATCAGTTTATGAAACGAAGAATGTGTATAGTATAAGACTGACTTATTCATTTTGTGCGTAATCAATACTGAATATATACTGAAGTTCTCAACCAGTACTCCTTCTACGTCTAAGAAAATACTAAGAAATTTATCCCATATAAATTCAATAAAGAAAATTCAATGAAATCTGTTTTTAATTTTCTTATGATCAAATACATTTATATTTTGTAAAGTGGAATATTAAATTAATTTCACATTTAATAGACGAGAATTTTTCAAAGACCTCAAATCGAATCTTTCATATATTTTAAAATTTCAAATGAAAAGTATGTATAAAGTTGTAAGCTTTTAAACGAGAATTTAAACATCCTGGACATCGGTAACGATCCGGAGACGGAAGAAGTTCACGGAGCCTCGTTTAGATAAACTAGTGGAAGCATTCACAAGCACCTGCAAAGATTGTAGCATTTTCAATAGCTTCGATTTACTATAAATGGGAAATGAAATGGCAGCTTGATAGAATTTGTGCCTTCTTAATTGTGAATAAGTATTGAAAATAAATATTTATGATATTCGACATAAAGAACCGCATTATATGTGATACCATGAAATTCTGATATTTATTTATTATTTATTTAATAATATATTTTAATCAAAAACAGTGAAAGCGTGTCTAGAAATGGGAAACATTTTTCTTTATACAACCTTATTTAAATATTAAAGAAAAGAATTATCAACAACAAAAATAAAAATTAAGGTATTTTAATAAAATTTTGATATTTAACAAACGCAGACATTGTAAGAAACTAGACTATTTTAACTAAATTATATATTTGATCGTATGTTTAAGTAAAAAAAAGTTGTGAAAGTAAAATAACTTTCTAAAAAAACTTTTTAATATTTATATTGCGATAGTATAACACCTTATTTGGTAAGGTTTTAATATTTCGTGGTTAATCGCGTACCGTGCCACCTGTTTACTATAATTTTATTGTTATGAGATTTATTTCAATCAATCTAAATAATATTGATATTGTAATTAAAGTTTACTAAATACTACTAATTGACTTAAAAATATACTGAAGTTGGTGACATTGGGGTGATTCCAAAAATTTCTTTAATCAGGAAATTAATAAAGTTTTAATTATTTCAAAATCAAAGATCGATAATGATATTATTTATATGGATCTTACACGTTTTAAAGTTCACCATGTCTAGAAAAAATAGCTTTGAAATATTAATGTGAACATTAAATTACGGCTTTTTATAGAAAGTAATTATTTGTTTTTGCAAAACTGAAAGCACCTCATTTAACATCTTATTGTCAGGATATTAGACTTCGAGCTCGAAACTAGCCTCAGTTTCCAATTAATTAGCAATACTATCAGACTAGCTAAAATATTCAATAACTTCTCTTATTCCATAATATTGGATTTTTTGGCCTTTCACTTTTTTCGCAACTCAATAACATTAAACTAACTTAATATTATGTAATACAGACTTGTTCATAGGATTTTTAGACTATTTACTTTATCTGAGTTAAATTTAAAATTATAAGAAAATTAATTACAAAACAGGCATTTTTCTTTCATAATTTTCTATTTATCTAGTTTTCTTTTATATATTTAATTGCAATTATAACCCCATTCCTTAACCAACTGAAAGAGTGTTTGGTTCGCCCTCAAGCTCAATGTGGGAAATACTTACCAATATATAAAAGTTTGATATCATCCCAAATAATTTAAATTCTTTTTTTATAATTTTAATGGTCAAACCATCATTTTAATAAATAAGGTATTCGAATTTTCATATTTCTATTGGCACAGTGAGCAAAGACGATACCGTCATTGTATTTTACTGTGCCGACAAACCAATATTAGTTTTATTATAATGTTCTTATATAAATTTACGTATATATTAATTAAAAATATTAAAATATGATCAAAAACCTTTGCCTATACTTCTGTTTCACTTGGCAAAAATAATTAGTCATTGATAAAAGTGTAATGTCACAGACAGACCAGGTTTCATGATTTTTTTTAGTATTATGAAAAAATACAGGTATCTTTCTAAATGAAGAATAGTCGGGGATAAACATTTATAGAAAAAAAAAAGAATTAAATACTATTAATTATTCAAATTAATTTAGTTTTTTCAGAGCTCATTAATTACTAATCTTATATGCATGTATACAATATTATAGTGACGTCATTGTCTCATCGTAGACAGAATTATAGACAAAGAGCTTGAATGAAAAAATGTCATGTAACTCTTTGGTACGCTGTAGGAAAAGGAATATAGTAAAAATGTACACATAATCTATTTCACATATTAATTTTTTGTAGTTTGTCGCTATCTATAGCAATTGTTCATGAAAATATGACAATAAGTTAAAACTGAAAAATAAATACATGTCTTTTTATAGTATTTAATAATTTATCATTAAATAAAAGATCATAATTTAAATCCCGATTTAAATTTGAATTCATATGAAATAATATATAATATAACACTAACAAAATGTTATTTACATGGACCTTATATTTGTTTTAATTACTTTGTCTGCAATTACGGTTTGGAAATATTCCAACTTACTCCAAACCATTAAATTTAGTAATGAATATAGAATACGTAAAATAAAAACTTTTAGTACCTTAAACAGTTATTCCGATCTGTTTGTTTCAATACGAAGAAATATAGAAGAATATTGATCTTTACCCATATTTAATCAAACAGAATGTAAAAAACTACTAATTTTTGTATGTATCAAAAGTGATATAAAAAAAATCCTATTCATAAAAAGAATCTGAAGTTTCAAATCCTTTAACTTTGTTACTCCTGAACCAAGTAACATCATGTTTGAAGACTATATATATATATAAAATAACTCTCATTTAATTATCTCGATCTTATAAATCGCATCTTATTATATTAGAACCATTTCTTAAAGTTTAGAATAACTAATTATTAGTTTTTATTACAGTTTCGTCATTTAGATAGGCAACATGTTATATTAATTTGCGAGTTGTATAGATGTTGAGACATTTGCTGAGACATTTGTATAGAAGAAAAATAAACAGATTAAGGATTTTTCGAAGAAAAATAAACAGATTAAGGATTTTTTGGTGGATAGCTAGTATTCTATAACAACTACTAGTCGCGGGATTTAAACAAACTCAAAACCTGAAAACGATTCTTGATTTCCCACAAGAGTACCTCAATGTGAAATAGAAACAGCTATTAGGTTAGATAAAGTTCTTTTTGTTGTTTTTGTATTTTCGTGTACAGAAATTTATAGTAATGTAAATATATGCTATTTAACGTTTTATACACAATAAGTATGTATTTTAAATGACAATAACTGTAGAAAAAATTGTTATTAAAAATGGAATATAGTTTTGAATATTTGTTATAAATTCAAAAAATATTTACAATCACTGCCATAAATTGTGTGCAAAACTGCGAAGGTAATCTCGCTTGTGAGCCGGCTTTTTGTGAACATGCATTTATTGCTTTGCTGCAAACATCACATAAATAAAACATAAAAGTTATAATGTTTTTCACCTTTTTATATGTATTTTTTTATCAATAGCTATAATGATTCAGCAATATACATGTCAAATAAAAAAAAAGTCCTATTTTCTCATTGCTGCAAAATTACTAATCTGATAACATTTAAATGATTATCTGAACATGTTAACGCCCCTATATTTTAATTTTATGCTATTGGGTGGGAAACGATCTGATCCAGTCTCAATTACTTTTTACTGGCTTTTCACGTGTGACGCAACTAAAACAGAGCTGGTTTTTTTTATTCCATTCAATGATATACAATAGATTCACGTCTACTTTTATTATAAAGAGTAGGTAAAATTTTTTTAGTATGAAGATGACATCCCACCGTCTCAATTTTTTCCTATTCAATTAAAATTGGTGTGAAATAATTGTGAAATAATTGTCTAAAGAAGCTCAACTAAGTGTTAATTAGTAGAGATTGTTAATAATGAAAAATTTAATAATAATTGTTCATTGTTATATGTTACGAGTTAGATCAGAAGTTTAGCCGATAATCATTAAATTGCGTTGAAAAACTTTATAATATAGAATTAAAATAAAACAATAAATATGTTTAAATGACTCCAAGTACAACATCGCTATAGAATATCAAAAAAAAATGTCTTTAAATTTTAAATAATGATAGTGTTTCTTTAAAAAAAATATTGTTTTCAGTAAAAATAAAGCAACCCCCAGCGCCGTGGATGTCTGAAACTATAAACTATTCACTTAAATAATAAATATATTTAAATAGCTCAATATGAAATAATTTCTAATTTGTTTATTATTAATTAGTTCTTTGTGTAGTATCTGTTTATTAATTATAGGTATATTATTTTTGCCTGTCGTAGTAATTGGTTTATAAAACACTGAGTATCGAAGTATCAAAGTTATCTATTTAGTGACTTAACATTGTATTCAGAATTCAGATACCCAAGTTGCATTTTTTTGTGATAAAAAAATAATGAGTTAATTTATTTAAACTTAATAGTGCAAAATATAAGTATTCAAAATTTTGTGAAATAAAAAAAAATACCACGATACACACATTTTCTAAAAAATTATTCCAATAGAAATCGAAGTTATATTAATATTTCTAGAAACGAGTTAAATTATTATGTTACGAATGTTTCTTAGTATAACTATGATACACTTTCTCTAAATAAAAAAGACAATTTGTGTAATAAGTTTGCACATAACACACGAGAATAACTTCTTTGATGCAAAACTGAATATTGAAAGATTCGTTGAAATGTTTCGTTATGTTATATTGTTTTTCAACTGGCAGTTAACAAAATAGAGAAGTTTAAATCAGTGAAAAGAGATTAGTATTAATACAGTAAACTTAAATATTTATTCTAAAAAATGAACATTTAAGAATTAGTTAACTTTAAACGTACAGTGTAGTTGCAAATTAGTTCAAAATTAATGCAATTGCCGTATGTATTTAACATGCAGCAAGTTAAGATAAAAAAAATATATTATATAACTAATTTAAAACATTGAAAAAATGTTTATCACTGTAGCACTTCACCGTTAAAAACACTTTGATACACTCGGCTAATTTAGGACAAATTACAGTATCAATAGTATAGATATGTATTATATTTATTCTCTAATTATAGTTAACGCTGTGCATCTTTTTTCCTAATTTTATTATGAGTTTTATTGTAACATTGGAAACTGTTTTTGGTAAAGTGTTTTAATGTTTGCTATTTTATGTATTAATATTATACCGTTTGTTTCCAAAATAAAAATAAATAAATAAAAATAAAATATATTTTATAAATGTGCATATCCCAGAATCATAATTTTCAACAATATTGCATATATTAGTCATAGTGCTTATAGGCTCTATGTTGGTTAAGTTGGACAAAAACACTTAATCATTATTAACACTTTAAACCAAACTTTAACTTAATAATATAGTTATAAAGGTATAATTACAATTTCAAGAGAAAAAAATCTAGTCTATAGCTGTCCTATTCGAGTGAACACATAAATTCACACAAGTTGTGACGTAACGGAGTTGCTTTAATTTCCCTCGATGTTTACTTACGTCTAACAAATGGAAATTCTACACGATGTCGACATATATGAATGTTTTATTAAATTTCTTAACGTAATATATAAAAAAGTAAATGTGTTAGCACTTTACAACAATCCAATTATTTATTTATTTATTCAAATCTTCCTTGTATCAAAAAAACAAAAAAGCACAACCGGCAGACTTAATGCTGAAAGCATTTTCTATCATTCAACCCATAGAAAAGTAAAAAGACAAATATAACAATTATTATATCATCTTATAAAATTTCTAAAATTTTAGTCCAATAGTTTTTATCGATATTTCTAAAAGGTGTAAGTTGTCCTTAATACCATGTTATGTAAAATATTACATATTTATTATTTTTTCACTCATACGCCAAATGAGGAATAATTTTCCATGTAAAATGTAAAAAAAATACAAAAGAACATCTTAAACATGACAGAATACTTACTTTTTTTTTATATTATTAACTGATATTTTTTCAAAGCGTTCAATATAATAGGTTTTAAAACTTTTTAACCGCCTTACTTGACGTTATTTTTAAAATCTTATTAGGCAGTTATAAGAAATGTACAGTATTTTTGTCGCGAAAGTGAATTTCTGTCAAAGTCATTTGACATCGCTAGTGAGTAAATTTAATGTCTCAACACGAGCAGGGTTCATTCGGAAATCCGACAGCACGGAGGCAACACCAAAATTCGTTAAGTGATTACTTCAGACCAGTTACATAACCTGAGTATCAGACCAGATTATCATACCAGTGAATTAGAACGGTGTACCACATCAAGGTACATAATCATTTTACCAGAACAGTATCAGTTCATGTGCAAGGTTCGGGGTGGCCATAGGGGAGGTTGGAGGCCACTGAGGGGTCAATCCCCAAGATAAGATCGGAGCAAAATGTCTGAATGATATCAGAATCATAAAGTAATCAGTAAGCAGTTGATATGGTTGGCACGTTATCAATTCAGTAATATTTATATTGTGTATATAAGGTTTCGATGTGTAAATCAATTATCAGATATTCATCAGGCAATATGTCGGACATTCGTCGTATTATATTTTTTCATCATATGTGGCCACAAATTCAATTCAATTCAATTCTTGAAAATATGGTTTTCATCTAAGCTATATGCACGATTTATTTCGCCAATGACATTTAAGATTGGTAAAATCACGAAAGATATTGATCGATTAATTAAATTGACGTACATTTAGAATGTAACTAGGTAAGAGAATTGTTTGCTTATAAAAAATCAAATACAACACAGGTATTAAAATAAATATACATTAAAATAATTAAAACTAACATAAAATATGAAACATACCGACAATGGACTAATTACTGACTGAATAACTGACTGACTGACTGACTGAACACAAACATTAACAAACATTCATGAATAACAGTAACAATAGTAAAAAGTCAACCGTCGTTAAAAGTGACGGAAAGTAGCAACCATTTTTAATAATAAGTCAAATAATTTAAACATGAAATCTTTGTTTAACCTTTTATATTATTTGCAATATAAAAAGAACAATGATAATTTATCTGTCAAATATAAAATATGAATTGATTTCCTTTAATAATAAATTTAAACGTCACGAAAAATGAATTCCTGTAAAACGAGATGAAATATGGAATATATTGTT
Source organism: Mechanitis mazaeus (assembly GCA_959347395.1). Classification (NCBI taxonomy): domain Eukaryota; kingdom Metazoa; phylum Arthropoda; class Insecta; order Lepidoptera; family Nymphalidae; genus Mechanitis; species Mechanitis mazaeus. The sequence continues at coordinate 13,041,691 of OY365750.1, forward strand.
GATGATACATAATAGTTTTATAATTTTACTTGTGCATTTTACGGACTGACTGACTGACTGACTGACTGAACATATGTAGACAATAACTACACTATTTTAATATGCGTAAATAACATGGGCAAGTTGTGGGACATGTTAATTCAGTTCATCTAGTTTAAACTTAATATGGATATTAAATAACCCTTTTTATATGTAAATACAACACTTAGATTCTAGAAAATTCCAAGTTTCATATCAAACCTGATATCATCGTCACTATAGTCACTGTTTCATTCACTGTGGCAATCACTCGTCATATAAACAATATTCTTCGCAACTTGAATTCTTCCACAGTAAACAATATCCCTTAATGAAAATTTGTTCGTTCTCTGCCTTCACGTTTTCCCCTAAGTTAGTCACAACTTTGTTTCCTTTACTTGTTTTTATCACCCACATAATTTTACCACGATCTTCAGTGAGATATGCATAAATTTGTAATTACATATATAGATAGAGCAATATATCAAAATATACACAATAAATTCTGTATGTTTTTAACTTTTTTCAATTTCTTAATTTTATTTAAAGTAGGTTTTGACAATTTCGATACCAACTCATATTGTATTTCATTTACATCATTCGCATATGTCATTGTATTAACTTCCGAATTAAGAAAGAAAGGTTTTTTGGAATCGGTTTTCTTCCATTTTTTAGTGCTTAATGGGTTTCTTTATTTTGTTCCAAAATCTTTTATGTCTTTTTAGTGTTAATACTCACTTCTTTTAGGAAATACTTTTAAATTAAAAAAGATGGGTTATAATTTATATATGATTCGAATTATTATTTGGCAGTTCGATTGTCTTCAAGAAAAAAAGATACGCGGACTCATCAAAGGAGCGAGGAGGCTCCAGAGAGCGGGTTTTTTTATTTAAATTTTTTGTACTAGTGATCGGGGTCTGGTCGCGTTGTGACTATTCCAATTTGAACCGACCAGGTTTGTTGGAGGTGCCGTGGTCACCTGCCCTACTGGGACTATTCTAGTGTTGGTTAGCTTATACTCTCCTGTCTGCTCACGCTCTATCAGCGCAGGCCCAGGAATCTCTTCTGTTCAAGTTGTCTTTCCTTCGGACTTGCCCGTGCACTACTGGCGTAGCATCGAGGCGGAAGGTTCTACCTGAGCACGTCCGTAAACTACAGTGGACTGCTTTATTATTATTTGTTAGTTTTTTTTGCTATGTAATCTTCTGTACTGGAATTTTAATGGATTTTAAACGATTTGTATAGTGAACTTTAAGTGTCTTATCCCTTTTATTTGCCTACACTTCATGTCACCAGGTTTCTTGATTTACCATTTTTTAAATTCTTGGTTATGTTTCTTTAATTTTTGTAGCGGTACTCTTTCATTCTATACACATATGTTACGTTACAAAAATTCTCGATCGATTATTATTAAATTTCGTAAGTTTTTTTGCTGTTTGCTTGGATCAATATATAAAATACTTCTCACTTAGAATATTTTCTCAATTTTCATGAGCACATTGGTTGTTTAATTTAATCACAATAAAACAATTAACATAGAATTTATATATAAAAATGTATGGCTTACAAGGTTAGTAGAAAGAGGAAGGACTGAAAAAATTTCTGCCACCGGCTAGTTAAAAATAAAATCAAATACACCTGTCTGTATTCATATATATATATACTTTTGTAGCATATAAATGACGGAACTATCGTGTATAAAAACTTAGAACACCAAAAAGCTGAATTTACTAAGGTTGTTTTTGAATGTAGTAAGGGACATCTTAGAGACTATTGAAACTAACAGGGAAAGAATGAAATATTTGGGTCTTCTGATAAGATTTTTCCTATGAGTGCGATTCTCTCTATAGAGGAAGGTAATTCACTTTAAAGTATTTCACATAAATATCAGATAAAAGCATATATATTTCAAAGTGTATTAATTAAGAATATTTTTTTATGGAACGTTTTTACCTTAACGATACTACGGCCAACGATAATCCAATTAATAAATACAAACCTTTATTCGCTGTGAATATAAAATATTTGGTTGCGAATTCAGAATCGAAGTAGAATATTCAGTTTTATATTATTAAAGATAGCATCCCTTGTCAGTCACCTCTTTATTGTTTTCACAGCACTGGTGAATCATTGACAATACATTAAAAAAAAGATTCAGTAATGAATACCAATATTAAAATGTGAATAAAACAGAGGCGTGTATATTGTTTAAAATTTTATCTTTGTTACTTTATACTATTATTAAATAAAATAAAAACGACGTTGGTAGTTGCACTGTCAGATATAAACATTTATTGAAAATTAATTAATTAATTAATTTAATTTTTATATCAAAGAATAATTTTTATACTCTGCCGTACAGAGATGAAATGTTAAAATATTCTACAGTTAATTTGTTAACAGTTTATCGAAAAACATTAACATATTGAAAGCTAAATTTCCACACTTCCATTAAATTAACATAACTTATTTATTTTTTATAATCTAAGAACATGATGTATGTCATTTATATTATAACGTATTTTTTTTTTCTGTTGGAAAAACCCGTTACGGGGACCCCGTCGACCCATGGGGGTGACGGCCGAGGGGTGATGTGGGACTACCCGGCAGCATAGAGGATGCTGCCATTTTTAAGGCTACCCACTAAAAAATCAACGGTTGCCCTCACCGCCGTAATGGGACGTCACGGGATCGCGTTAGCACACACCGTGACGCCCCGGCGAGACCCCCCAAATGAGGGTGCCCCGAGCAACGTAGAGTACCCTCTCATCGTAGGCCTATGTTAGGTAAGGGGGGTCACCCTCCCCCCTCACCAGGCCTACAACTGGGGAAGGAAGCGACGGGCGTATTCCCGCCTCCTTCCACCCAGTCTCCCCCTACGGAGCGGGTCAGCGGACGGGGCTGATTTCCTGTCCCGCAGAGCGGGACAGGGAATTAAACAGGAACAAGAAAATATTTGTTAACAGGGAAACAAAAAATTATTTGTTATTAAAACACAAGTATTTGCATTAGAGATTCATATTTTCTATGAGGAATAAAATAAATTTCAAAAATGTAATCATACTTGTAAGCAACATTAATATTCCTATATAGAAAACAGTGTAAGTTGTGTTATTACATTTTTTGACTTAAAATTTTCCTAAAAAAAACTTTTGGTTTATAATACTCAAAATAACAAGACCACCGAAAATATATGCATTTTAGTTTAATTATTATCACTAATATTTTATCGACAATAAATTAAACCAACATTTTAACGACTAGATAAACAAAAAAAAACTGTATTATTGGAAAATGTTAATGCATGTACATGAACATCCATCCAAACCTTGATGTTCATAAAATCAAAGTACAGTTCATTCATTCATTCATTCATAATATGCAAAATTCTTTAAGCAATTATTTTTTAAATTTAACTTTAATATTCTTACGAACTAAGAACTAGGCTAACTTTCTAACATTTTTTTTTCTTTTGATTGGTCATATCGCTGTGGCACCAAAGTTATCTTGCGGTGTTTTTTTTGTTTCAACTTTGTGTAAGGTAAAGTTATAAAAGAAAAATTTAATTATTACCAAATACATTTTATTATTTGTATTAAAATAAATTAATAAAAAACACCATTTAAATATAAAAAGTCTTTTGGATAAATATTTGATTTGGAGCAATTTAGAACACTTCCCTCGAAGTGTAGGTATACTATAGAGTTTAATAACTTTATTTTTCTTACCTTTAGTTAATGTGTTTTGTGTTTTCTTGCCTTTAGGTAATATTTTTGTAATTGTGTGTGAAGAGTTATTTGTTTTTACATGGATTCTGAAGACATTTCCTGATATTTTGTTTTTGAAGTATGCATGTCTTGTTTAATTGCCTAATGGTTCATTGTAACTATTGTTTTAAATGTAATTCTTTGGTTGTAAATCGGTAGTCTAAACTGAACAAACAGTTGTTTTTAGATATATAAAGATTATTTAAGTTGACTCCATTTACACAGAGATATTTTCATTAAGTTTTGTCGTGTTATTAAACGAAATAATTATGGAAATATGTTGTTTATTCTCGCGGGTTTTATCAGTATTCGATATTAAAAGAAAGGCCTGTAGTGTTCTTAAGAGGTAAAGTTAGCGTAGTTTACGTTAAAAGAAGTAAAAATTAACTTTTTCTGCTTACTTAAATATTAATTTATAATAAAACATGCTAATATAATACACTTTCGTAACTTATTAAATAGTAAGTATTTTTTTAAAGGTATTTTCTATTGTAAGGATTAGACCTATTGCCATCGCCATTATGAAACAAATAATGTATTAAATATTGAAAGTCATTGACCAAGAGTTGCTCTGTTTCTGCATTACCACCATGGGACCTGTAAAGGCACTCGTCGACTCTGACATGATCGTCCATTTCCACGCGAAGCCAGAGTAGAGATAGATCCTAACCTTCAAAAATTAGGAGGCGGTAGTAGATATCCTCCCTCACGAACACAGATACCCCGGCTTGTAGTATAAAACGATGAAAGGTACGCTGTCTCGTTAGGCTGAGATATCTGCGTCTCCGTCAAAAGCAACTAGGCCGGCTACGCCGTCTCAAGGCGGTCGTCAACGGCGTCTAGGTTGAAGTAAAGTCCCCGGATGTTGCAAAAATTCACTTTTAAAGTGCCGCTGTGTTTCCTCGTCATTTGCCCTCAGAAAAGCTATCACTCACCGACGAAACATAACCAAATGAATTTGGTTACTACACGTCGATCTTCTGTGAGAGGGTGGTCCTACCCCGGTCGAGCCAGTCCAATACGAGTTGCAGTCAGATGACTACGGCTACGTTCCACCACCTAAAAATTACAGAACTCAAGAAAATTGTTCTTAAACTTATTTTTTATTTTCTTATTTCTGTTTGTTAATTCGTGCAACACGCAAATACTACTGGGTGTAAGTGATTGTGGTTATAACTTGTTGACGGAGTAAATTTAATTGTCTTTATAATTTTATAATTTTTAATTTTTTTTTTTTTGAAAATAACCTTGCGTTTACATCCTTTTGTTTAGGATTTTCTTATAAGTGATCTTAAAATAGATCGATTGGAACTATTGAAGTGTTTATAAGTGCCTTATTGTTAAGTATACTAGTAACAACTACACAGAATAAATTAAAATTACTGCTTCAGTAAAAACATAATAGTTTATTTAACAATAAAAATTGGGCCCAAACTGCGAATAGTTCTCGTAGTTCTCATTATACTTCTAAAAGTTTTCTATGTGGTGTTTAAGTGATGTCCTTTTGAGAAATTCCACATAAAAACTCCTTTGTCCTCTAGTTCCCCATATAGCTATAAAAGCTTCAATGTGTAAAAAAAAAGTTGTACTATGGCTTCGAAAATGAGTTAGTCTTCACACATTTCGGCTTATCACTAAACTATTTCTATATGGATATTTTAAAACGTTGTAAGATTGACTGATTTCTATATTGATATTTTAAAACGTTGTAAGAATTAAAAAATATATAAAAAAACACTAACCATCCATGTTTCCCTGAAGCGATTAAATGTTTTCCAAACGGATGATCGAAATGTTTTTAGACATGAGGTGTGTCTGTGTGATCAGTAAACGTATATTAAATTGACAAATATTTGATATTCATCCAAAATATTAATATTTCAAATTTACCGCGACGTTTCTGCCTACTAATGAAAAATTTAGAAATTTTAAGCAACTCAATTTATTTATTTAAATATCAAAATGTAGTCATGAATTGAATAGATATAGAAGTAGTAGTTTAACAATACTTTTACCTTTCGAATAGCTCAGAATTAGCGACAGCTTACTGAAGGATATAAAACTTCTCAGTACATAGCATCATAACAAAGTCGTCGCGTCCTTTAATACTTTAGAAATATATTTTATTTTGCAGCAGACTGAGTAAATATTTCCTTGTTATTTATTTTCAAAAATTTAAATATATAAAAAACTTAACTGACAAAAACAATTGATTTTAATATTTTTTATTAATAAAAAAATTAATTAAAAATATTATATGCCTCTACAACGTGTTTATAGAGAGATAAATGTAGGTAATTGAACGAGAAATTATAATAAAAAAAACTTAAACCCTTGAAGAAAACAACGAATATATTATAAAATCCTCTTTTATAACTTATTAAATAAAAGAATACTTATAATATATGTATAAGAATAAATATATATATATTATATAATCTATTACTGCTGTCAGTATAACCATAAACAAAAATTTACTTTTATGCTATCTCGATATATTTTATGTTTCTTCATTCTTCATTCATCGATACTTCCTCTACTATGGAAAAAATATAAGAATTTGTTATAGAGTGCTATTAGACCTATCACGTAATGATAAAATAGTTTTTAAGAATCTTAAGTAGAAAAAGAGTTATGCAAAATAATAGAAATAAAATATGAATGCTAACAAATATTGAAACTTACCAACTGGTTACTTCAAACGTTTTTTAAATTTTATAAGTTGCAAGTTTTCTTGAAGTTTTCGTAGCTTGCTGGCCGTTGGGTAATTGGCAACTAGTGGATTGTAATATAGAAGTACTCACTTGACTAGATTCAATATTTTTAACTGCACTATTCCTAGCTGCCTTTGGAATTACATTTTATTAAAGTTATCTTAATTAGCATATTTTTTCTAATAATTATTTGTTCATAACAAATGTTCTTAGGAATTTTAATGTAGCGATTGAAGGTTCAAATTAAATAATTAATATTAAGAGGTAACACGTTGTCTATCAAACTTAATGTTATCGATACAATATCAAAGTATAATTTTATATTTGTTAGTTTAATACCTCAAGTATTCAATAAATGACATTACAAATAAATTATTAAATAGGTTATTCTTTTTATTCCTGTGATAAATAAATTTTACACAATTCAAATTAATTTGTGTTAAATGAAATCTAATCCTTTTAAGAAACACCTCTGATAAAAGACAATCTTTGCGATTATGATATTAACATACTGCTGTTCGTCATAATTCATGTAAAATTATTGTTATAGTTATTGGTTTATGTGATTTTATTGCGATTTTAATCTTTTAATCATGTTTAAAAATTAGCATTATTTTATCTCGAATAAGAATATATTAAAATTCCTAGTAGAATTCCTTAGTTCCTAATTTTTCTACCACATTAATATCCAGAGACAAATGTGAAATCTAATATTATATTCCTAATATAGTGTAACAATCACGTTGTATATCTTATATACGATAATAATATCTCATGGCATTTTTCGTCCATATGTAGACTTAAAAAATAAGAAAAATGTTCAGTTATAGAAAAAAAAAACTTGATAAAGCAGCAAAGACATTCTACTGCAGTTCTAAAGCAGCAAAGACATTCTACTGGAGTCTCATAATTTTAGACATCAAATACGTATATTTAAAAATAATACTATAAGCATTTATAAAATTAACGTATTTTTACAATTTAAATCATTATATTTTTAAATTTAAATTAAATGATACAGGGACTTCAACTATTTCACATAATTGAAAAATAAATAATTATAACAAAAACTGAATAGTTTTCCAATGGTCTTATCAATATTATTTCAGCATTTCAATGCATTTTGATTAAAACATGTTCATTCAGTTCGGGAAATAAACCGCCAATTCCGCAATATTCAAAACGTTTTTTAAAACATCAATGTCGCCATCTGATGAATGGAAAAAGAAACTCTAGTCAACCCTTTCGAGAGAGAAACTGACGTCATGTCTGCCACAGTACAGAAAAATATGGATCCTATTCTTAATTTTAGATTTTGAATTATACAAGTTCAGGGAGTAAATAAGATAAGAATTGTTATATTTCTAAGATTATAAATTTTTTACTCTTTTTACTCTATTGTTATGTATGAATGACTGCTAGCATTATGTATGAAATAAATGAATAACAAAATATCATATAGAGAAAAAAATATTATCGTATAACATGACTTTAAAACTATTTAATATTGTTATTCAATTTTAATACCAAAATGTGCCTAAAACTATCCGCTTCATATTTAAACTATTTTCCGATTGCCGCTTTGAAGACTCTTCAAAACTATAACGTAAAATGTTTCATTTTAGAACAAAACGTATAGTCAGGTTTTATATAAAATATCAATATTATGTGAACGTTCAACATTATAAAGTGACGCTGGATTATTTAATATGGTTGATAAAAGCTTAAGCTTAAATTAAAGCTTATCGTCATTAATTCATTTATTATTTACTTTATAGATTTGAAAATATTTTATTTTGCTTTGAATCAAAAAAATTGATTTTGTAATAATTAATTGTTATATGGTTTATTATGCTATCACAATTGCAATGATTTATAAAACTCCTTTTCTATTTTCTTTTTTCCACACTATCTGGAGTCGGCAGAATATGTATGTCGCCGCATTCTTATTACATATGTTAATATGGTTTCGAGTAACAAGTGAACTTAATAAATCTATTTAAGATATGTTTCTTTAATGATTAAAATGATTATTATTGGTTGTCATAATTAAGCTCCGTCAAATATTTTTGTAAATGGATGACATTTTGACTACACAGCGAAATAGTTGCTGGTTTCATTTATTGTTAAGGAAGCATACATTTTTATTTATCTGTGAAGTGAGAAATCTGAAATAATTACATTAAATAGATATTTATTATTGTTTTCCTTCCAATATTGAAACTTCCATCTATAAGGACTTTATTAGGGTCATATATAATTCTAATATACTTTTCTATTACTAAAATAATCTTGATGTTTTCTTCCATTACTCAATATAATACCCTTATTTTGTACATTAGCATTTTTGAAAATAAATAGTATTAAAGTATTTATTCAGTTGCTGTGAAATAAAATACATTTCTCAAGTATTGTATGATGCAACGAATTTGTTAAGATGCAATGTACTGGAAGTATTATATTCTTCAGTAAGCAGTCGCTATTTCTGAGCTATTTGAAAGGAAAAGCATTATTAACCTACTACTTCTATATTTATTCGACTCATGACTAAATGTTGATATTTTAATAAATAAATTGAATTGCTTAAAATTCCATAATTTTTCGTTAGTAGGCAGAACCTTTAAATGTAAATTTGAAATATTAATATTTTGGATGAATGTCAAATATTTTTAAATATACATTTATTTTTTTTTTCTGTAAAAATAATAATCGTTATTTTATAAAATCGTATTAACACTTACTAGAAATGGTGCTAATAAAATTTTATATATCTTTATTGTAATTTGAGAATGTTCATAAATAATATAAATTAAATTTGTTAAAATTATATTAAGAATACAATGTTAATGTTCAAAGTAATGTGGTCTTCAATACATTGCAGTAAAGTAGTTTTCGTAGAGTAATACCCCGCTCTCCCTATGGAAGTAAGGTGAAAAGGGCACCAACCCAAATAAAATTAATTAGGAAACCTGCGATCAAGAAGGGGACAAATAAAAGGTATATAGTACTAAAAGTTCACTGACTTCACTGATTAAGTTACACACTAAATGTCCACTATAAAATCCAATCCAAAGGCAGTTAAACCTTGGAAAAGGTGTTCTACGGGTCCAGGTGCCAGGTCAAAATAAAGGAATACATAAAGTAAAAAGAAAAATGTCAAAAAATAACAATGTACAGGAATGTATATAAAAACATTAAATAAATAATGTACAGAAACTTTTAACTATAAAAAAAAATGGATAATGTACAGAAATAAAGTTGAGATGTACTTAAGAAATAAACTTAAGATAAATGAAATTAAAGTTAATGTTATAATATATGTAGTGTTTTTTATCCACTGCTTAATGGAAAATGATAGATCTCTCGCTGTCAAATATGAAATATAAATATGAGAATAGTGTTATTTGTTGAAAAATGAATGTAATCCAATCACCGTCATGAAATGGATAATTATCTGAAATTTATAAAATAAAAATACTATATTAGTAACTCGAATATCTTTATTGTGTAAGGTTTAAACTTAGTTACTTAAATCTCTTATACGAGAAAACCTAACATTAATTAAAATTTTTCCTTATTAATTATTGCATTTTATAATTTATTAAATCTATTATATGAAATAACTAAGAAGTTTTATGTATGTGTTGTAGGAAGATATGAGAGTAGTCAGGGCATTTTTGCGTTCCGTCCATTGGTGCGGTACATTGTTGGGTAGTAATATTTCTTTCTATAAATTTGTCTTTGTCTTTTTCTTAGAATCAGATTTAGTTTACCGGTTAAATTAATAAGGGAGTCTCTAGGATTTGCTAATTCATTTTTTCTAATTATTTGCTTTTTTAGAGATTTATTGAATGAATTTTTGTACCGTGTATACTATAGTATCCTTAATATTTTTAAAATAAAACAGAAACTACTGAATATGAGATACAATACATGCGTACTTCTATGAAAAAGTTTGTCTCCTTAAAAAAAGTTTTAATTTTTATACTAATAATTTGTGAACATTTGTTTAAACGAACCAATAAGTATTATTTCTTGGAACTAACTACAATTCCAAGAAATAAATACATTACTGTAATTTTGTAATGTTATTGACAACAAATAAAAAAAAATTGAAATAGAATAACTTATTTTACAGTTATTACTTCCTTTTTTAAAACAAAATGAATATTATATAATAATAGATTTTACAATGTGACTCCAAATATGTAAAATTTGTGATTATAACCAATATACATTCAGATCAAACAGAACACGGGTTTTTGTAATTAGCTATAAACAACACGTGGTCGATCTAGCTTAGTCTGCATCACTGGCAATTAATATTTTTGGTTTTTGTTGAATACCTATCTTACATATAATAGTTAAATACAGTAATGAATTACTTTACTTTTATTACTTTTATTAATTACATAGCAAGCTTTACTGTTTGTAAATTAATAATGTTTTAGTTTAATCAAAAATTTTAAATTCTCCATTTAAAGTGATCTTTATCTTTTAGCAATTAGATAAGCTACTGCTCGTTATATGATCTGAATTGTTTTAAGAAAAGGTAGTTAGTTAACTTATGAAACTGAATCTACGATAAAAGTAATTGTAGTAAGTCAAGTAATAAGTTAGGCATGTGCTATTTTTTAACGTTAAACAAAATTTAAGATTGCCATAACAGACGGCTACGTCAGTAGACGGCAGTTATAAAAATACACTATCTCATACCACGAACGCGAGAAGTGAAGAAATTCGTCCTAAAACTAATGTCAGGGATCCTTGATGTTTACATCAATAATTCTTTTAAACGTCAAAAATCTAAACAGATTTAGACCTTAGCCCAACATTTTTAATATTTCTATTGCAATTCGTTAATTTATTAAATATACACACTCTTATTTTGATTAGATTTATATTACACGGACTCCCGTTATCTATAAATCAGGTAAGGTGGCTGATGATTAAAAATATATATATATTATCCCAAATTAAAAACATCTCTATCATTAAGCAAAATAATTTATTTTTATTCTTATATAATTGAATAAGTTAGAAATATATAAAACTACTTCAAACAGGCGCCACGGTAAAACTACTTTACGTGGTTTTCTTATCAACAATTTCTTAGGATGTACGGAATGTTTATAAAACCATACGGTAAGGACTAACCTCCTCTATGTAGCTCTAATTGGAAACAAAATTTACGTTATTAATTATAAATAAAAAGTCTATTTGTTTTGTAGACAATAATGTGATAAAAGATATAAGAAATAAAAATGACGAACTGAAAGTCCAAAAATCAATAGCTTTATATACAGTAGATGGACTTAAAAGAATTTTACTTAAAGCAAGATTTTCTATAGGAGAAAACCAAAATCGATTTAGATCGGAAAGAGAGTCACAATAGTATATACTTTCCTTTGTTTCATTATTCTTTGAGATGCTTTGAAAGAATGTATGAGAGATTTTAAAATTTCATATATATATTTGTCATTTCGATATTGTTTGAAAAATTATGATTAAAGTCATATAACAAATAGCATATAAGTATTACAAGTATTTATGTTTCTTAACGGATAGTATGAAGACGACTTGTAATTTGATCTCAGTAATCACTTATAAATTTTTTCAAAGATAATCAAAAATATAAAATGGTTTATATATTGGTTAAATCATAGAATGCAGAGCCTAAAACACTTGACTGCAGCTCATAACGAGGAGGTTCTCAGAACGGTGTAAAGTAGGTACAAAAGGATGCCTGAAAACTATTTCTTCATGTCCATATATCTTAGTATTTAATATAGGTCAGTTAATACTGAGAAGAAGTGAGTACTAATTACTTGTGCAACGAATAATGAAGCAAAGAAATATCATTATATCATCTGTGGATACAAACTGTAATCCACAGATGATACAATGAATTGCTTCCGAAAGACTGTTGAATATTTACTTATTCAATATTCAGTCAAACTTATTAGATCAATTAATTTTACCCGTAATACAAGGATTATACTATCGTAAGTAGTAAATACTTATTTTAAAACGTTATAAAATCAAAGAATTATATAAGATTAAAATCAGAATCATACTAAAATATTGAAGCATAACTGAGCTGAGCGAACCGAAGCTCTTTACTACTCAAATTTTCAACTCTTTGTTACCCTACTCCTCCTTCAATTTACGCACGCTGCTTGGCGAGGCTAAATATTAATATTTATTTATGGATAAAAAATATAATTTGATGTCCATACTTGTTTTCAGCAAATTTATAATTGTAGTCTAGTAGGAAAGATCGCTAAATAATGGAGTTATAATTATTTAGCGATATCGATATGTTTGAATACATTTGTAAGTTTATAGACGAATTTAAATTTATGATTCTTGTGTAGTCACATTAAATATCATAATTAATCTTTTATTATTGGAAATCGAAAGTTATAGGCCACTATATCTATCTTTCACCTTTCTTCAACTCTGTTACTGACATATAAAATAATGTTTTCTTCACGTTACGTATATTGACTAATTTTAACTTGTTATATCTTGAAAATAACAATTTATTTATACAAATTGAACTGTTCCAATATCTTTTCCTTAAAGTTTAAACTTCCAAAATAATATTTTTTAATAAAATGATTTTTTTATATTACAAGCCAATGTTTAAAATGTTTTATAAAGTAAGTTAATTTGTCTGTGCATTGGTACTCAGCGAGAGCAAATGATTTTATAAAATAAGGAATCCACTGAAAATTTTCGAACATTTGTAGGTTACTTGCACGAGTTAATCTAAACGAGGGCAGGGGTCCTAACATATATTCAGGATATTAAAATTTACATTTTAAAGCTTTATTAAAGTTTCTAAATACTTTTTCGTTTGAAACAACTAGCAACGTATCTATGTATGTACTTATTGGTACCTTAAACGAGTAATTATTAATTAGATAAAATAAATTGTTTAATATTTTATAAAAGTGTTCAAATAAATTGAAAGAAATTCTGTATCTGGAAAAAAATTCTTAAATTATCTTGTATGTTATACCTATTTCAAGTATGTAGACAATTTGGTACGCAACCTGTTCAACATTGTACTTTTATTTAACAAACCGACTGCACCACATGTATTCCTTAGAAGTAACTACTTTCGGTAGATATGGGAGTCGGATCATTCTCCTCCCTCAAATATTGCTTGGAGGGGAAGGGGGTGATGGCTGACCGTAGAGTTATACTCGTTTATTTAGTTATATCACAGTTTCCAAATAAGGAAAATTAATACGTACTACTAGCCAATGTAAGTAGTACCTGCATTGACTAGTTGTATGTATTAATTTTCCTTATTTGGAAACTGTGTTATAACGAAGTAAATTAAAAAACATACAAGTGTAAATAAAAAGCGAGCGACACCTTAGACACAATTCTTTTTTGGCAGTTTGACAACACGCTGACTAGTCACAGCAGAGTTACAACATAATGTCAGATGTTGTAATGCCGTGTATTTATCTTTTTGAAGTAAATACACTAATGAGGATTCATATAAAAGGAACGATGTCTATTTGTTCGAGTAGAACATAAAAGTAAAAAGATAGATTTTATTAACAACTAACATTTCTTTATTCTTTTATTTAATTCTTCCTCAACTAATTATGATACGACTCGAGTACAGATTCATGTACCTTATAAACAAATTTCACCGATAATATCAAGAAGAAGAAAATGTTTTTATATAATGAATAAATAAAATCTTTACATTGTCAAGTGGAAGTAAGACAAATTACATATGAGCAAAGAATAATGACATGTGAAACATGGAGCATAGATCTTAAGAAAAAATGCCATTCTTTTACTTTAACATGAAAATGTTGAGCAAAATTCCAACTGTGAAATTAATTTCACGGTCCTAACTGGTTAATTTATCAAAAAAAACTCTTAGGCGAAACGTCACAATATAAAGTCTTTTTATTTAATGCGCGCAATATTTATAAAGACCGTTATATTCATAATTTTTAATTATATATTTTTATTTAAATTAGTATTTACTCTTTATTTACATTATTATTTATTTAAATCACGGGGCAGCTTTAGATCTAGGGTGCAGCACATCACAGGCAATCTGATGGACGCCAGCCAACAAATCTGCCACATCTAGCTCCCAAGGGGTGCAGCGAGCAACTTGGAATAACGTAGGGTTCACTCCACCTCTAAGGGAGATAGTTGAAGAAACACTTTCTCGATCTGCCCTTTACTTCTCTACGGAATCCCCACATCATGGTGACACCCTGGCTCAGATCGAGCTTTGCTGCCCAGACAAGAACCGACTTATCTCACAACGCCGACGACCTTCAAAAGAGGTGACCGCATTATCTCCTAACCCCTTTGTCAACTGTGATGCGGGCACAAAAAATCATGGCCGAACCCATTGTTCGTTGCCCAGGGCGCACCACTTGACAAATCCGAGTGACATCGATAGCAGACTGGCACAGGGCGAGTTTCCAGATGAGGCTGCCCATCTAAAAGCTAACCTTTTTTTTATTTGTGGGGAATCCCCTCGGATATCTACTACTTTCGCGGGAAGCGGTGTGTTATGTCGATCTCAAAACGACTAAAAAAATACGAACACCGTCCTGCCGCCCAGCTAGGGATGATGTGGGGCGCTTTCGCAAAATGTTTTTATATGCATTCCTGTATCTGTTATTTTCTATGATTTTTCTTTTTACTTTATTTATTCCTTTATTTTGTCCTGATACTTTTTACATTGTATGTTCTATCTGCCCGCGTTCTACCAGTGCGGGCCGGCAGACCACCTTTTCCTACTTTAATTAATTTTATTTGGGTTGGTGTCCTTCTCAACCTACTTCCATAGGGAGAGAAAAGGGCACTACGTTACGATATTAGACATTACAGACAAAACTCCTTTACTACAAAATATTGAAGACCACATTACTTGGAACATTAATATTGTATTCTTAATATAATTTTAATAAATATAATTTATATAAAAATTATCAAATTATAATAAAGAAATATAAAATTTTATTATCACCATTTGTTGAAACTGGTAAATACATTTTTATAAAATAACCATTAATATTTGTGAAGAAAAATAAATAAATGTTTATTTATAATGAAAATATACTCAGTGCAAAACAAATAAATTCTATTCTTTCTCAAAATAAACGTTATTCCATGTTCATGTGTGTTTAATCAGTCAATACTGATGCAATCAATATCAAACTCAAGGTACAGAAATTAAAGGACGTGAAAATCATGTGAATTTTGCAAACGTGTTATAACTATCACTTATTGGTGTCTCGTACAAAATATGTACCTACATAAATAGCGTACAAACATAAACATTGATTCCGAATCCAAAAGATCTATTAACCGTCTAATAATGTGTATAAACATTTTTACTACCTTTTTGTATATATATATATATATATATATATATATATAGTCATTTAATTTACACCAGTTAATTCTCGATACAACCAAAGGAAAAGTTAATAAAGGATAAAAAAAAAACCTTGGTTTAATAAAAATCTTATTTTTTCATTAAAGTAGATTTGCGTTTGACTACAACCTGTCTGATGTTAATCGTAACTATAGTCGAACATGTAGCATGCTGACCTACAAAGTACTTATTTACTCTAGGTACGAAGTGACTTAGATTGTTATTATCAGTAAACATCGATTACTGCAGCGAGTTCCGATATTTCGCCGTTCTCATAAAGAAAGTTCAAACGAAACACATTGGAACTTCAATCATAAACAGACGTTTGCTTGCTGAGCTGGTTGTTCGATGATGGAAAAGAGCTGGGAGTATCAGGTCGTGCAGATATCCGATATAAGACCGGACAACTATCCACCTTTCGGCGATGTTCTACATTTTGGAATTTGCCTTATCAAGGGTGGTATCTAAAACCCTCTTAGCCTATCTCTCAATCGATTCCACGCCTCTAGCTGGTATTTGCCTGATTCATCCCAACTTGTCCTTATGCCTTATAAAGGGTGAATAACCGTTCCGGCTTGAAGTACGGACGCACCTTCCAGAGAATACCAAGAGCTTTAGACTAAATATAGGATCTGGAATTGAGAAATCAATTTGACACCAAGAAAGTCGAGGTTTTTTTGCAATCTTCATCAGGGGCCAGATGGAATAGCCTCCAAGTGTTAAGGTCTTTTTTAAAAAATAATTTAAAAAACGAAATATTGAATTGATCTGGTAGAAAATAGAGGCAATCATTTTTACAGTATCTATTGAAGCTTTTATGATAATGGAGACGGAGCTCGAAACTAGAAGCAGTTATAAATTGGATTTTCCTTGACTTATTTGATTGGGTAAAATACATTTCTTTTAATTTTTTTTTTGGTGACTATCATCAAACATAACAATATCCACTCCTTGAATGTAAATGAAATTTAAGTTGTAAGTAAGTCACCTTATTATTAATATTTTCCTTCTTCTTCTGGCGGCTTTTGTTCATCCTATTATTAATTATACAAATAATTAGTGCCATTCGTATCAATATAACATATAAATTCTAATACTGTGGAAATTTGTATTTCAAAAAAACGTTATTGCCTTTTGAAACAAAGTATGAACAAAAATGTATTCTTAAATTTCAAGTTAAACATATATTTTAATTTTAAGAATAAAAAAGCGGGCCATATCAGTCGGTGACTTTAAATGTCGTAATAGGTAAAAGTTATATACTAGAAGAGCTTACGTGATAAGTTCGAATTTGATTACTAGCATAAAAAAACTTAACAAATAAAACAAATACTATTTTTTTTTAATAAAGAAAAATATAATATCCATCTTTTAATTTATTTTTATTAAAACTATGTTAGGAAATAATTACAAGTCTTATAACAATTTTCAGTTCAGTTCAGTTCAGTTTTACAAATTTAACTTAAATGAGCTTTAGGTACTTAATTAAGTAAAATAATGAGGGAACGAAGATAAGATAAAAGAAATGAGGGAAAAAATTCTAAAATGTATTGCGATTATATTTTAACATTAAGCAACAAGGTTAAAATCTCGCTAATAACTAATTCATTTTCGTTATAAATCAACATCTGCATCGGAAACTAAGTATTCAAAATCGCGAGAGATTTTACATAAATAGTGGACACAAAGTATATCCAAATACCCGTGTGGAAATTTTATCAAAAATACAAAATATTACTCTTCTATTCATTGATAATAAAAATTTCTAATCATCCAACAAACTTTCTATATTTAAGTACTTGCATTTTTTAATGAAAATATATATTTTTTTTTTAATACAGCATAGGAAAATAATTATTTTTATTATACTTAAAAGAATTATGTTTTTAGAATACAACTATCAATTACGCTTCAATGAGATACATTTAATGTATTATTTTATTTTTATTATTTAGCAAAATAATAATTTCCTTTATAAAAATCAGATTCTATTAAAACAGTAAATTTTCATTGCAATATCCTTTGAAAGACATTGTTCGAACGTGGTTGCTCCGTTGTGTATGTATGTGTGTATAAAAATAACTTTTGCTCCAATTAAGGGTAGGTTATGTCGATATTTTACCGCCATTTATGTAAAATAAAATTTATTAAACCGCATACGATAAAAACAAAATTATGAAAGTAAACTACTCGTATGTTATAGAGGAAAAGATTGATATAGAGATTTTTAATTAAAACATTTTTTTTTAATAAGAAGTGTGTCACTTATCTGACCAGGTATCGATGTTCTGATGTGTTCTATGGCTACAACATGACATTTGGAATTAAAACGATTCACATAATTCTAATTAGGTCTTGGTCTTTAAATATATCACTCTTCGTAGAAACTCTGAAACCAAACAATACAGTGTATATTGTAAGAAAAAACAATTAATACGTTCAAAACCCTTTTTGTTATAACCGGTATAACATACTTTAAACTATAAAAACGCTATAAAACGCTACTTCCTTTGCAGTAAAGAATAACATGCTAAACGAAAAAAAAATGTTCCAAATTGTGTATAAACATAAAAAAAAAGCTTATAATTGTTATCGCTATAGAAAGCCTATTTATAGAGAAAAACTAAAAAACTAATACACTTTTGTATTAACTTAATATTTTTGGCTTCTTTTGCATTGTGATTGGATACAGCGTATAAGGTCGTTGCATATTATTAAAAACTTTTATTCACTGATTATTGCAGTGTCTTGTTCCAACATATGTGAGGTATTTCAGTCATATCCGATGTAATAACGGCCCGATGATAGGATCTCACGCAAGTTCTCCACGAATTAGCGACGGATACGTTTCTGTTTATTTATCAAAATTAGCAGTCGCATCGTCTTGTTTCCTTGAATTAATTATTCTATTTATTATTATATTATTGTTATTTCTATTCATAAAATAATAGGTATAAAACTTATATACTTACATAATAAGCATATTAATAAAACTTTCGGATCCACTCAGCTCGAGAGAAGCAATACAAATGAACCTCGTCTAAGTGAAGTCAATTCGAATGAAGGAGTTCTATTGCAAAAAAAACCTCAACAAATGTATTTTATAAAATTCTCACAGAATATCAAACAAATTTCAATCATTATTTTAAAACTCAATATTAGTGATGTATTTGTGTGTGTTGTTGTTACAACTCAATGTTATTGTTAAAAAAAATATAAATAATTTTGATATCGTTTTATATTACAAATGGAGAATTTAACGGAAACTTGCTGTAGTCATATAATATATTATATATATTATATAAATATTATATGTTATTTAAATAAAATAAACTATTTATACAACCAAAATCCTATCGACTTAATTTTTTCAATTATTGGTTGAATGCCTTTTAAGAATACCAATCTGTGCGTTTTGCAGGTTATAGGATTATATAGTAGTTTTAATAAAGTCATTTGTGTAAGTAAATGTTTGAATAAACGGTTTCCAGTTACTACTTTCTTTAAAATACTAGGAAGCTGAGTTGCTTTTAGGATTTAATTCTATATTCGCATATATATGTTTACATACACACACGTTTACATAGCCCTCGAACACACTTGTAATATTTAATATAAAAATTAATAAATTGCTATGGAAGAGATGGATAATTATTTTATCATTAAATAAACTTTCTACTTTCTGCTTTCTTCTGTCTGAAGTTGAAATGAATAATAATAATTATTATTAAGTATAGAGGCTTCCAGATACTGACAGCTGGCATTACTGTTAATCTTTTTTATTGTTATTAACTTCTGACTTTTTAATTTTTGTTAAATAGAGATTTTATTTTTCTATTCTATTGAAGTTTCTTTTATCATTTTGTTTTTAAACTTAATTTAAAATTACATCATCTACCTAACTAGTTTCTTCAAATCAAAGCCTTTTGACTAAAATCTTAAAGTGGGATATTGTAACTGATCCTTTTAAACCCTAAGGCGGAGAAGTAACTTTAATGGAAGTTTCTAAGTTCGTTAACGATAATGCGATTTGTCTAAGTCCATAGAAGAACAAAGTTACGATAACTATGACACATTCAAACTTAGATCAGTATTTAAGAATAGGGTGAAGTTTTATAATTTTACTTTTATTAAGTACTGTTAATTCATTTATTTTTTTTTATTTTACATATATTTCCTTGTATCGCTGCAACATAATATTTAATAAATTAGAGTAATATGCTTTAAAAATATATTTATTTTTAGATAACGGGTTCTAAGGCATCCGTGATTTGTGTTATACAGAGATGTAAATGTAATAAGATCGAGTTGTTGAATATTGATTTACAACATTCTCAACTCTTATTTCTTATTATTTAGTTTTGTTTTCTTAATACAACAATGTCCGTCGACAATAGTTATATTATTGTTTCATCACTTAAAAGACATGATTCAGTCATCTTAAATAAAATAGAATAGTTAAGATATACTAACATATATATTATACAAACGACTTTTTTGAAGAATATAATATCTAGTGTATTAAATTTTGATTTTCTGATATGTATTATTTATTATTTATTCCTAAAACAAGTATTTGACAATACCACATATCTTCGTCTCTTAACTTTATGCATTATTTTTCTTATTTAATTTATTCTGTATCTTGACCTTGATTCTTTTTTTTTGGAAAGTTTGGTAAGAAATAAATGTAAAAAATAGCTATAAAAATGGGAAAAATATATCTATACACATCTTTTTAGTGTAATCGACTAGTACTATTACTTTTGAAATAAAAGGTATGATTCTGATAACTTACCTATAAATTTTATTCACATGTTATAATGTTCATATATTTTTGTAAACTGAACTCAACAAAGGAGTAGTCAATCAATGCACGATTTAGTTTTAAATGTATAGAATGTTTAATATATATTTTATCTTTTTCGCAGTATTGATAATAATATATATATTTTGTAATATATTGTAACGTACTTCCAATTTACTTCTTCAACATACGTTAATAAAAGAAACTTAAAAGTAGCTTTGATTCCCTTATGACCGAAGTTTCTAATCAATTTGAGAAATCTACCTTAGATAAACATCAAAAGTTAATTTCGGTTAAGGATTTGTGGATTGAGTTTGTATGAAAATTTCTTCCGTGTATGAAAATTTTTACAACTTTCTTCCGCTAGTTGGTTCAGTGGTAACCTATAAAGCATATTCTGAATATAGGTATATTATAAATAAGTAGAAAAAATTGGAAAAGACAAAAATATGTATAAAATGTTTAGGATTTATGCGTACTTTTATTACCTGACTATATATACTCGTATGGTTGCTCTTGTATAATATTAATTAGATGTGTAACTTTACTATACCACTATTTTTTATGGCTGTCTTAGAATAGCTCAAGTTTATTTAATTATGTAATTGTACACCATATTGCCCTAATTTATAAAGATATTGTAAAAAGGCTAACTAATATTCAGTAAGAATTCTCTGAGACACAAACTTAAGAAGAACAGGAAAGTATGTTTGTTGTGCAAAAAAAAAACCAAATTATAATTTTAAAAAAATATATATAATAAAAATTAAAATAATAAATCTATAATATATTCTCATTTAATTTATGTAAATCTAAGGTGTAAAAATGTACATAGGCATTTAAATATATGAAATTGATATATTAAAAAACTCGTAAGAAAGCCTTCCTAATGAGCACAGATAATAAATTCCAGAGCTGAACTGCAGTTACTGCAAACAAGTTAGGTGAGAAGCTAGACCGGTGAAAAGGAGTATGGAGAACTAAATTGGTGAAGGTACGAAGAGTTTTATCATGCATATCAGATTGAAACAAGAATTTACATTTAAGATATGCAGGCGCAAAGGGATTGAATAAGAGAGAATATATAAGATATGAAGGAAGCTATCTATAATGATTGGCTGATATTTACAAAGGTTAACTCGAATGCAAAATCTTTGAAAATAACACAACAGAATATGTAAGTTTAATATGAATAATAATGGTCCTGCCTTATAGAAATGTTTATACCCAGGTAAAATGAGACAAGACTCCTTATTGTCATCGCCGACGAACTTTGAATTGATTGGGTCTTTAAAATTTATTTGTTATCAAATTTTCTAATATATTTCTATTAAAAGCTTTGCACAATGTTTCAACTTTAAGAAATTTTAAGTTACCGTTTCATTTTAATTTTCTTATTATTATTATTTATTTGATCAAATATTTGTCCTGTTATTGTTCCTAATTGCATGGTTATTAAGGTTTTTCTTATACTTGTATAATATATTAATAAATTATATATATATTAATTATACTGTTATGTGTGCACCGGTCTAAGCCAAGTCGGATTCCTGATAGATTTCTTTTAATCTTCTCTTCTATGTATAATTTATATTTATCAAAATTACAGTTCACTTTGTATATATTATGTGAGAGAAGCCATTGTAATGCATATTAATGAAGACTTGTTACAAAGCTATTGTTCCAGCGGCATCTGGAGGCATGACGCTTCCCTCCCTAAACACTTTATCGCCCGAGAACAACAATGATGAGAATCAGATAGCAGCTGACTATCTGCGGTATTCACGAGGAACTCCTATAATTCATTTTACATATAATTCAAATTCAGTATATATCAATTCAACTTCTAATTGTGTATAACAAAAAAAATAAGATTTTATTTAACACAATCGTATTTCGTTATCCATATGTAAATTAATAATATTTCTTTAAAAGGATCTACGATTTTCAGATAATGTAACATGTAGGTATATAATAAATAAGTTAATTTATTAATCTTAATATTTTTTAACTTAATATATCTTTGAACTATTATATGCTTCCCATAGACTAGTAACTTTTGAGTCTATTTTAGTGTAAAGTTTGTAAGAAAAATAAAAAATACTCGTTTATTTAATAGGATGGAGGGAAAACAAGTCTGTTTTCGTAAACGCTGAATTCTCGGATAATATTTTTTCATGACTAAAAACAAACAATTTAATATTTTATTTCAAAATAGTTTCACTACATATCTTAGTAACATCAGACTAATAAATCAAGACCATTTATGTACATTATATAAATTATAACAGATAGTTTCACCTTTTAATTTAAATCCTTATAAAACTTAAGCAATACTGATGGAATTCTCAAAACACTTTAGTGTTATGTTAACACAAAAGAGGTCGGTAGTGTGTTTAATAACCAGAAATGAGAGAAATAACATAATTCTATTGTCTGTACATTACATACACTAGTGATTTAATCTTACCCACTTTGTTTAAAATTTCAAATTATTATTATCAAGTTTCAACATTTTCAGATTAAATTCATATTACATTTGGCCGTAGTTTTTTGTCGTATGTCTGCAAGAAATCTTTATATTATAGTCTGTATTAAAAAAAACATATGCAGTGTTCGGAGTAAGTCGAAGTTTAAAAAAGTAATATCGCTACCAAACGTAAATTACATTTTGCGACGCAGACATTTATTTCTAAAGCAAAATTAAAAATATAATTTATAATTTTATTTCAGATGAAATATCTGAGCCTCATCCTGGACGGAAGATGGAACTTCGGGGCGCACTTCTCCCTTCTCGCCCCGAAATTGGTTTTTACCGCAGCTGCTTTGGGAAGGCTTCTGCCCAACGTCGGTGGGCCGCAGGCTCCATGCCAGCGCCTATATGCCGGCATCTTGAGGAGCATGGCCCTATACGGTGCTCCCATATGGTCGGGGTCCCTCACCGCTGACTCAAGGACCCTGTTGCGAAGAACGCAAAGGGTCCTAGCGGTGAGGACGATCAGGGGGTACCGTACGGTGTCCTACACGGCGGCCACACTCCTGGCGAGCGATCCACCTTGGGAGCTACAGGCGAAGGTGCTCGCCGCCGTGTATTGGCACCAGGCAGAAGCCTTGGCAACGGGGGCAAGGCCCGAGGTGGCGCGAATCAGGGCTCTAGCTCACCGAGCCCTGATGCGACGGTGGAACAGGGACTTGGAGTTCCCTGCTGCCGGTATGATCACAGTGGGGGCGGTCCGCCCTCACTTTGACCGCTGGATCAATCGGCGGCACGGAACGCTAACGTTCCGTCTTGTGCAGGTGCTGACCGGGCATGGTTGCTTCGGTGAGTACCTGCACAGGATAGCACGAAGGGAGGCGACCCCCTCCTGCCATCACTGTGACGAGTCCGTCGACTCGGCTCGTCACACCTTGGCGGAGTGCGCCGCCTGGGACCACCAGGTGAACTGGTGGGCGTGATTGGCAGGGACCTCTCGCTGCCGCGCGTTATTAGCGCGATGGTCAGCAGCGAGAGGTGCTGGGTCGCAATGGCCTTCTTCTGCGAGCAAGTCATCGCCGCAAAGGAAGCCGCGGAGCGGGACAGGGAGTCAGCCTCGTCCGCTGACCCGCTCCGTAGGGGGAGACTGGGTAGAAGGAGGCGGGAGTACGCTCGTCGCTTCCTTCCCCAGTTGTAGGCCTGTTGAGGGGGGAGGGTGACCCCTCTTACCTAACATAGACCTACGATGAGAGGGTGCTCTACGTTCCTCGGGGCACCCTCATTCGGTCTCGCCGGGGCGTCACGGTGAGTACTAACACGATCCCGTGACGTCCCATGCACGTGCAGAGGGCCCGTTCAGAGGGCAAACGTTGGTTTTTTAGTGGGTAGCTTTAAAAATGGCAGCATCCTCTATGCTGCCGGATAGTCCCACATAGCCCCCGGCCGTCACCCCGCTGGGCCGACGGGGTACCCGTAACAAGTTTTTCCAACGGAAAAAAAAAACTTAATTTCAAAAGTTTAAATCTATCCCTACAATAAGTTTTATACTTATTTTTTGTTTCCCAAATCAAATTGAGTTAGTTATATTAACATAATGCATTGAATGAATCTGCTCTCTAACTACCACTGGTTATACTGTTAAATCTAAGTGCAATAAATATCTTAAAAGAAATATGTTTTTATATAAAATTTATTTATTTATAGTTTATATAATTATTTATACTTTCCTGTTTCATGTGTCATTATAAACTTTAATCTTTGTATATTTGTAGAATAATGTACTATATAAATTTACAATCAAAATTATATAAAATGTATATAAAATTTTGATTGACCTGATTTGACTAGTTCAATATAATTACATTCTAGTTATATTTCATTATACAATTATAATTATTCTACCAAGTAAATAAATATGGATAAGAATACGAAAATCGATAATATTTTATCATTTTAAAATTGGAGCAAAACTTCAAGAGAAGATCTTGTTATGAGGCGGCTTAATACTAGGCTGTTAAACATGTCAAGTATTCTACTATTTCCATAATTATTTCTATATTTCTACTATTTCTATTTATTGTATTATTGACAAATTGCAACCAAATAAAAACTTTACAATTTATTTTCCTCTATAATGGATCCCTGCAGTATAATTCTTGAATGAACATTTATATTTAAATGGAAGGTTTAATATGAACACTTTAAACATTATATAACTCCAGGTTCTTTGATTGCTCTAGCTCACCTATTCGTGTGTACGCATAAATATATGGGTTTTATCGTAGTTCTGAGGTATTATAGAGTTGCCTCAATTTTCCTCGATATTTACGTATGTTTAAACAAAGGAAATTTTAGATAACATTGTAAATTCTCGTACAGTTCCACATATGAATAGGTCTTCTGGAACTCATGTTCTTATAGAAAAGGCAGTGCCTTTTTACTAATCATTAAAATCATTTCATTATGTTTTTGTGGGCACATAAATATTTAATAAATATTAAAACATTACTTTTTGCGTCATTATGATTTTTTCAGTTGAAATGCTGATACAAAATTAATATAGGTACTTTTTTAAATATGTTTCTCGATAACCTGATATTTTGATCTATTTTTAAAAACAAAAAAAATTGTATTAATAATCATTTAATATATTAAAAGAAGAAATATCGCATGGTGACTCTATAAAACTATATCTGGCAACAAAGCTTATAAAGCTTATTAAATGTTTCAGAACAACACAAATTAATTAATGTTATTAACTTAACGAGCAAACAACCAATATTGAGGTATATTTTTATCGATATATTTGAATAATAGAGTCATAGCGATGTATAACGATATGTTTAATTGTGAACATCATTATCCCTTTGACGTTATTGAACTGCCCATGACGCGTCCCTTCGAGTGACCGTAAATTATATTAATTGAATACATTAATCATTTTATATAATTTAACTTAAGTCATATAATTATATTTCATATAATTTAATTTATTATAAGTCATATAATTTGATGAAAATTATAATAATTTTGCGTTCGAGGTTGACTTATATAATATCTATTTAAATGATTAAATTTTCACTTTTTAGTATTTTGTTTTGTATATTATCTAGAAATATTTGTATAATGTGAATCAATTATCAGCAACTTCAGTTTTATTCAATCCGTACACTTATCGTTTTCAAGTGGATTATGAGAATTAATTTCCTGGCATCAAGGGATTATTAAAAATAACTCAAAAAATCAGGTGGTGAGACTAAGAGTTATTATAGTTCACATATATTTTATTATAATTCATCCTGTAGATTTGTTTTATAAATTATAATTATAGACGACATAAGTTTGGCCACTCAGAGCCAACTGATACTTTGTCAGGCTTTATTACCACACAACATATAATCAAAATCCATGATGTAGTTATGATTCATTATAATTATACCCCTAACAACTTTTTTTGCATACTCGGACGGATATACAGGAAAAAAAAATTTTAGGATAAGGAGCACCTAACACGTACTTGTACCTATTTCTTTTTTTTTTCCTAATAAATATAATTTTGTTCATACTTTGCCCTCAGTATTTCATTATATGTATACCATTTTTAAAAAATAAATAGTATTTAGTCCATATATATCATAATAAATAAAACTGTAAAGATAATTTCTTAATTTGTGTAACTGTCGTATTATAATTGTGTAAATTAATTAATAAGTTTAAGAGGAAAATTGCCAGCTAAAATAATACTCAATTTTTAATTCAATTAAACCTTATTAACAATAAATAACATGTTTTGATCTAATTAACACTCAAGGCTAAAAGTATTTTAGTGAAATTTTGGATCAATGTCAGTCTCACTCATTTCTAAAATAACGTACTAGTCGTTGTTCTTGTAATTTATTGTTTTATACCGAATAGATTTTTAAAATATATTATAATGGTAAAAGTAAAGTGTATTTATAAATTTTATGATGTATTTTAAAACGTATTTTTAAAACATACGTCTTTGAATCTTTTTGAAAATGTTTTAAAATATATTTCAGATTTATAGCGGGTCATATCCGTCAGCGACTGAGTGAGCTTACACGAGAACCGCTGATTTAGATACTAATAAAAAAGTAAATAATCAGTAAATAACAGTCTTGGTCGTAGGGTAGTTTCAGATACTGTCAGTGTAGTGTCATGATATTCCATATTTAATGTTAATGAAGCCATAAATACGAAAAAATAAAAGACAGTTACGTGGAGAAAGAAAACCAGCACATGCGGGTAGTTCGATAAATTATCCGCACACAAAGACATTGACCAGTGATTTCTTCAGTTTTCTCGTGACTACAATAAGTGCAAACTACTCGAAACGTCGAAATAGTTTTATTACTGTATAAACCTTTTATTATGATTTTAATAATACGAATAAGTAAACCTAATTTAAATACTAAAACAAAGGTAAATAATTTCAAAATCTTATCAGTATTTTCAGTTAATGCTTTTATAATTATAATTTAAATGAGAGTTAGGTAAGTAAATTAAGTTAGATTATGAGCCAGTGTAGATAAGAAAAAGGAGAGGATAATTTCTAAAATGTATTGCTTCTATATATTAAAATGCGAATATTATAAATAAAATTAATTAATGACTTATATATAGGTTTTAAAATTTGTAATATTATTATGAATGTACTGGTGATAACTTTTTGACGGATATCTGTTGTATATACTAAAATTATACTATTAAATTTGTACATATTTTTGTAGAAAAATAAATATTAATAGAATCTGTGAGTTTAAGCATCGACACTCACTGAATGTATTTAAGATATTAGATATTTTATTTTTCGTTACATTAATAACATTGTTAATGTAACGAGAAATAAAATATCTAATATCTCTCTATATCATATAATCAATTCTCTTGCTATGTAGCAAATTATTATACTTCTGGATTTCAGTTTTGAGTTTATGATGGAAACTGACATTGTTAGAATATAAACTGTGTTATAATTTTCTATAATAATCAATGGTACTAAACTTATATCTCTTTAAAAGTGATTTTGTGACAAAATAACGATTATCAAGTCACAAGAATCAGAAATATTTTGTAACCTCTAT
Organism: Mechanitis mazaeus; assembly: GCA_959347395.1. Taxonomy (NCBI): domain Eukaryota; kingdom Metazoa; phylum Arthropoda; class Insecta; order Lepidoptera; family Nymphalidae; genus Mechanitis; species Mechanitis mazaeus. Next base: position 13,070,011 of record OY365750.1, read on the forward strand.
AAAAGTATAACAAACACACTGTAATATCCATATTTAGAATAATCTTTAAATACATATTTAAAATGAAAAGGGTCAAGTACGTCTTTGCATCCTTATTAATATATTCATTTGGGGTTAATTTAGAAACTCGAATAATTATAACCTTTTTTATAAATGTTCACAAAAACCGGAAATATTTTTTTCACATGTTCTAGTTTGAGAGCTTTTTTGTAGATCGATGCTTAAGATACTTCTGAGTGAGATAACCTCGTCTATAGATATATATATTAATTAATTAATTATCTATAGACTTCTGTTATAAAACTTGTTTATGATAAATAATTTAAAATAATGCAAAATGCATTTGAACCTAGTGATTGCAATGAATTGTCAATAATATAAATATTGTTAAACTTAATATTTATATATATATATTATTTTGTATAAAAATGTTCTTAATTTTTTCTGTTCTTAAAATATACTTCTTTAAAAGAATACTGCTCTTATCCTAGTAACAACAACTTTTATTACCTTCATAACCTAAATTGCAACAAACTGTTTAAAAATCAAAAATATTTTAATTGAACAAATTTAATTGTAATCCTTAATATTTTCATATTTAAGAAGACACTTATTGATTTTCTATTTTAAGGTAAAACAAAACAATTGGTAAAAAAAATAATTTTAGTATTGAAAATATGATATAAACCAGAATACTTTCTGTTGCACATCGATATCCGAAGTCAAAGCTCGTTTTTGTGAGCAAAAGTGCACTATCTCGAAATTGTATCTGTTTTATATAGAAAACGAACATACGAATATTTTGGCACAATTCAGTAATACTTATATTTTATTTAAGATTTATATAAAAATATGGTATTTTAAAATAGTTTATTTCCAATAAAAAAAAAATTCTATTACTATTCATTTTAAATGAAACGGACTTATTCACGAATACACCAATTTTGTTTTTATTTTATGTCAGTTATTCAACATAAATTCATATGAATAAGGTCATGTTTCGTGGTTTACCTTCTACCTCATATTTTTTTTGGAAGGTTTTGTATGTAGGCAAATATAAAATTGCATATTTAAGCAATATTGCTGAAAAGGAGCCGACGGAATGTTGACTTTGGTAATATTTATTAATTGTATTTTATAGAATGAACATAGGAGTCCAATAATTATATAGATTTTTTCTTGAAAAGTTTTGAATATTTTCTTCGAGGCTGTAAAGATAGTTAATATAGTTTAGTTTTTTTTTTTTTTTTAATAAATAATCAACATTTTTTATTGTTATTTGGGCGAAAACTTTAAATTGTGCGTTTTAGATAGCATTTTAGTTATTTTATTGTAATCTTTAATAGTCTTATAAGAATACATGGTATATACAATTATTTCTTTTAGACACGCGGCAGCGTGTCAAGACAAGTTCAAGCAAAGGAATGGCTACACGCGCCTAGTGTAATACTACACGGAAAGACTTCGTGCCACTTTTGAACCCCCCCCCCCCCCCCGTAACCTTAAACCTATTTAACGTAAAAACATGCAATAGTGTATGTTTGTTAATATTCATAAGGAAGGCTAGAATACCAAATTTCATGAAGTTAGCTTAAACGACTGACTGACTGACTCACAAGCACAGAAGCAAAACCTTACCCATTTCTAGATGATCTATTAAGATGAAATTTGGAATTCTGTTTAGTAATTGTATGTAACCGTATTAAAAAGTGAAAATTAAAAAAAAGTGGAAAAATACAAAATGATTGATTTATGTAGCGTTTGAACCGTTACAAGTAGATACTTGAAACTATCTGAATATACGTCTTGTTATATATAATAGAAATATTATAATAAAATAAAGTAAAAAAATAAGTGATGAACTCATACAAAAAGCTTGCGATTCCCGCTAAACAACCGGCCAACGGTTAACATTAGCACAAACAAGAAAACTGTGCAGCGGAAACGCAAGAAAAAAGATTAAATCCAAACACCTGTCTAATTTTCTTTACAAATAGTCATGATATCCCACCAAAAATATTAATGTGAAAAAGTGAGCCAAGTTAATTTAAAATCATGCTTGGCTATGGACTTCGCCGCAAAAAGAATAAAGTTCTAAATGATTGGCAGGTTCTGTACAAAATTGAAATATAAATTTATAGGAACACAATAACGTTATGAACAAGTATGAAACTTTATATATTAGCTTTATAGGGTAAAAATAACAATTGTTCTTATTTTAAAATGTCACATCTTAAAGTAGGTTAGATTTGACTTGGCCAATTTTTATCAGAATAAAAAAAATAATTTGTATAATGTTTTCTAAGATTTACACGAGTACTACACATTTCAATAAAACTATTTTACGGATATAACTCGCGTTTATTATTACATTTTTAAATTTAACCCGACGTTTCGAATGTTTTTAAATGTTTTGAATGTTAAATTTAAAAATGTAATAATAAACGCGAGTTATATCCGTAAAATAGTTTTATTGAAATAATTTGTATAACTTTATAAAACGACTGGTGTTATGAAAACGTCTTAAATAATTATTTATTAAAACTTCACGTTTTAAAAATGAGAGTAATTACGTATTATTTCATAAAAAGTGTCTTAGATTTATATTCATCACTATTTCTCATTTATTTCGAAAATAAAACACTTTGAAATTTATTGGTTTTCTTTAATTGCTCTTATAACAGACTAATAACATTTATCCATATTGTTATTTTCTATTGTAGATGTAAATAATATCAATAAATAAGCTCTAAGTCTGTTGGCTTTGTCGCAGAAAATTTAATTTCTTTAGAAGACAAATTATTTATAAAATATAATTATGATATACGATATGTAAAAACAAATAAGAAATCAAGTAATATGTGGTACCGAAAAAGTAGGAATACAAATTAAACTATGCCATTACTAAAGCTATAATGCTTTCATATTTACAGAGAATTACGAGTGCATGGGATTCATAAAGATGCAGGAAATTACTGTTAGATTTTGTCATTTAAGGTCTGTTAAGTAATGAGGGGTTCAAAGTTAGAAGCGTCCTTTTTAAAAGTATTATTAAAAAGCAGAAACTCAAATTGTCATATTTTGATTTGTAGTTTTGCCCTCATAACTGCTAGGGGAAGTTATGACTCGTCATGACTTTTTTCGATTTACTATAAAATTTCGCATAAATTGACATATAGAAATATTTTTTTTGAAGATATTTTTTTTGTTCCCAAAATATAATAACTTTATAGAATAAATCTGAAACTAAAAAAAATAATTGTTTATTTTATTTTTTTTGAATTATGAAAATCGTAATTAAATTCCAATTATAAATTTTTACATTTTTATACTATGCTTTTATATTCACTTATTTATTATATGTAAATTTATGACCAGAATAAAATTAATTTTTCATGTAATGTAATCTGAATACACATATTATACATATTTATTCATAACCTATAAGCAATGAGACAATTGTGTAGACAGATACTGATCATATTGAATATTTTGCTTTTTTTAAGAATAGAAAAGTAGGTATTCAGAAAATAAAAAAATCTAGTGGTTAAATAACCACAAAACCTTATTCAGTTTCCTTGTAAGACCTTTCCAAGTTTGCTTAACAAGCAAGTTCAAGCAATTCAATGACGTTAATAAATTCGGTTACTATTGGCTTTCCTGCCAAAGTTTCTTATTAAACTTTAATAGACTCTTATTATTTGACTACAGTTAAATGTTGGATACTTATTGCATAGGCAGTACTTTTTTTTGGAATTGTTAAATATATTTCAAGTATTCGTTACCTTATTTCAAATTATTTTATAGGTTTCAAAAAACAATATTCAATATTCATAATTTAAAATAAGAAATATTCCGATGTATGTGACATGAAGAAATCTTTCTACAGACAGTTTTCTATCCTAATTATCTTATCTAATTATTAAAGAGTAGAAGTTACCTTTTTGCACACACCTATGCATTTCGAAATTTCCAATTATTAGGGCGGAATTAACTGCAGAAGTTTAATTATTATTAACTTCCTGATAAAGGAACTTATTGTTCAAATTCAATCATCTCGATTTTAAAATTCCAAATTTTGTAATATCTATCTATCGTTTTGAGTTGTTTCGAGTAATTCTAGACACTTTTTAAAACCATAGGTATGTTTGTGTGTGACGACAATTATAATTTTCTTTAACTTTATATTCATTATTAGGTATTTTTATTCTACATTGTTTTTGACAATAAAATATAAAATCAATATTTTTTTAATCAGAAGTTTTTGTAGAAAAACAATATTGACAGTGTGGCAGTATGCTACACTTATTTATGTAGTACGAAGAACCTCGTACCGTACCCCACAACATGAAGGTTTTCCATATTGCTCTAATGTCAGTTACGAGTATTATAGAATCACAGGAGATCTACATATTCGTGAATTATAAATTTAATCCGCGCATCGAAAGTTCATAAGTATTTTTGACAATTTGTTTTTATTTGTTTATATTGCTATGTATGAACTACTATTGTATGAACAATGTTTGTTTTCTTCATTTTTTCGTTTCATATTCATGATTAGTTTATACTGAATTATCGGAATATATGTTTTAATGCATAAATGATAGCATTAAGAGAGAGGATATCTTCCTGTCCTGTCACTCTTTCAAAAGACTGTTAAACAGAAGTTCTTGGCAGGATCTCAAGGACACCGGCATTGTTTCAGGTATTCAGTAGCCAGAAGCTGTGCTAAAGTGACATACTTTAAGTTCTTACATTCGACAACTAGGATTATATTCAATGAAGACATAAATGGATATTTTATATAAGTTTATTCGGGAAGAGCGATACATCTCTGACTAAGTAAATAAACAGACTTTGAAGCCATTATTTAATTAGATCACGTTTTCAATGAGTGAAACTGTAACATTCCTGTGTATTAATGATCAATTTTTTTTGCAATTTCATTTTAATTTAATAGTTTTGGAAAAGATTTGTAATCTTTATTTACAATTAAAACGCTTATACAATAAAAAATTAAAAAAAAATATTTGTGTATGTAACACAAATATATTTTATTAAATTGTTTAGAATAACTCAGGAGACCTTAAAACGACCGTAAACTTTTATACATATGTAATTCATTAATACAGAAGTATTATACATCATAAGTATATTTTTTTATTATTATTTTATATTATATATATTTATATAAACATATTTATGTTTTTAGTTAATTGTACCGCAATTGTGCATCGACCTACACCACCTTCTCACCAGCACCACGGGTTGGTTGGCAGAGAATGCCACAAGGCATTAAGGCCGCCCTTTGTATTGTATCTGTTCTACCAAAACAAAGGGGTTGTAATTATTTGCAGTACAAAATATCAAATTATTAAATACTGGGTGTAATAAATTAACTTACGTTTTTAAAATATAACAGAAATCATGTTTTAACACTTGAAATAATATTATTTAGTGTTGTTTTGACATAAACTACAAAAACTTTCCGATGATTTTTTTTGTAAAATTACTTTATTCATAAGCACATAAATTTTAATATTTAATTAAAATTGAAGCATCTCAAAATTTGGTTAAAAATAATATCGCATTTTAAATTATAAATTGACATTACTTTTATTAAAGCATAGCTGATGTAATTTTACGAATTTTACTTTAAATTTTATTTAAAATATAGTATCCAAAACAGAAAGCCGCTTTTAATCAAATACTTGCGAATAATTATAACAGAAAACTTCATATCTTCTTTTTAACGTTATTTATTTCAGTACATTAACAATTCTGAAAGTTGTTGTTTTTTTATATTTATTATATATAGTTTCAAAAAAACTAACCATTAGTTGTGTGATTAAACTTATAAATATTTGAATATACTTTTTCAAAGCGTTAACAGTTAGTAAATCTCGTTTTAAAAAAGTTTATTTTTATTCATATGTGAAGCTGTTAAGCTTTCGCTCTATTTTTGTGACAGACTATACACACATTTTCTGCAATATAAAATCAATACAAATGTAATTAATTTATTTTATTTTTTGTAATAATTTTAATATAATAAAACTAAGGCATGGTTTAGAAAATATCATTTATATCTCTAATACTTCTCTTTTTTTTTTCATATGCTATAAGAGTATAATGAACAGTATTTTAACTATCATGAATATTATTTTTGTTAAATGTTGTCTTGGCTTATATCATTTTGTGTAGTTTTATCATTGTAAAGGTTTTTTTTATTTGATCGTAAACTTCATAAAATTTACCATTATTAAGAAGAAACGTTGATGAAAACTTAGGCGTCTTTTGGATGATTGTAAAAAATCCGTCTTCCGGCATAAGATTTTTTAATTAAGTCTTGAAAAGATTATATATTTAAGTCTTTAAAAAGTGTCTATACACATAAAATGAATTTTACTTTATTAAAGTCTATTTATTATATTAGACCATAAAAGTAATGACAATTTCATCTTTTAAGGACTTCACCATTATTAGAATTGAGATTGCTTTCACTTTCGAGGAAATAAGTTTTGAAATTGTAATTTTGAAAATATATAAATATTATCATTATTAAAAATTATAATAGAATACACTTTCATTTATCTCAGTTTTAATAAAGATACCTGTCAAGTTATATTGTATCACTTAATGTGTCACTGAAAGAAGGCGAGTAGCGCACTCTTCTTATTATTTATCAAGGGCACATTCTTAATTAAATAGCTCCGCTTCTCTAGTATATCTACCCGCTATTATGACCTGCAAATTATTTTGTGCGTTTTAAATTAAATTACATGTCAAAATATTTGTTTATTTTCTTAATTCCACACATGCCAGGGTGGATTTTATTACAATTAACAATGAATAATTTTTATAAACATTAGAAAATTTAGAAATACTTTTTCTTATTAGTTTCTTGAATATATTGTACTTATTAAATTTAGTTTACTTATTATTCATTGTACTTCATAAAATAAATGTTTAAAATTTAATTTATAATCTTTGGGAATAATATCATGCTCTTGTAACTTTCATATTAGATATTCTCACTAGAAACTTTTTAATTAAATAATTCATAACGTTTGCTCACTTGGATTTCGTTTCTCTTTGATATATACAATTATCGATGAGTATTATAATTTTTTTGTCATAAATTCGAACGTTCTTAATAACTTTACTATATCTTGACCTGTATTTTTATACGTTGCTCTTTGAATAGCTTAGTGGTTCTGATCAACTGCTAAAACTGATAAAAATATTGTTCTATTAATATTTATTTATTATTCATAACTTAAACTTAAAACAATTTAATAAAAATCTTACTTAATAACTTTTGGAATTAATAAACATTTTAATTTGGAAATAATAAAGAATATAAAAAAAGATAGCAAGTAAAAAATTTTACAATGTTGTTATTTTTCAGTACCAAACTTTATTAAATATTTATAAACAACCTTCTATTGGTTCTGTGTTCAATATTTTTCTTTTTCTAAACAGCATGGCCGATTTTGATTTCTTATTTTTTACTTCTGTTCGGATTGGCTGGCGTTTACTTCCACCGGACTATTTGAATGATCAAAAATACATTGATTTTAACATTAAGTTTTAAATTATTCGCAAAAAAACCCTGATTTTTGTAGAAGGTTTGTTTATATTCATATAAAAAATAAGGGCAACTAGCAAAATATAAATTAAGTTCATTGAACTCTATTGAATATATGTAATCAGTGACGCTATTGTCATAATAATAAGGATAAGTGCATTAAGCAAGTTGTACAACCTTATCAACTTGCTGATCAATTTATGTAACACTTTTACGTTTTAAGGTGTTCTAAGTAATTGTAAACACCTTTTGAAAACATTTATTTATGTATGTTTGTATTAGTTTTGTTTTAAATTGTAAAACCGTTTACTCTCGATTTTTAACTTTTTGCGCGATTGGAGTGGTTGTGATATCAATCGATAGTGTCAGTAAAAAGTAAGAGGTAATGAAAATTGAGAAGACATAATGTAACATTTTTTAAATAAATATATTTGTTCTCTACACACAATATAGAGTTGTTTGAAATAAAAACTCGAATAAAGAGAATGATATCTGATTCATGAGTAATAATTTCATATTATTCGGGTTACTAGTTATTATTAGATGTATAACAATTATATACCTAAAGATCTGTATTACAATTTATTAAGATTAATCTTATCTCCAGATTTTACGTTTAAACGTAATTGGTTAATGAATCGTAAATGCAGTCGAGAATCTTATAATGTAATATCCTTTACCTTTAAAATTCTTTGTACTCTAAATGACTTTCGAGAAAATTTCGCTTTCGAACCGATGAACATGTAAGGTTACTTAATTTAACCTCTGTTGTTATTACCGGATCTGAGGACACTTTATCCGGGTTTTTTTAAATTTTTATATCAATTTACTCCATATTTTTTTAATATCTAGTGATGGTGTACTATCAATTTTAATATATAATAAAAAAAAACAGAGTGTTCAGTTTTAAATTTTTACTAGAAATTCTGTAATTACTTTCAAATTGGGGGGAAATTACTTTTTTATTAAATAAATTATAACATACAGTTTATAAATTCACGATAATTTATTAACAGAAACAGAAATTTAGGTGTAAGAATTGGTGTAGAATCCTTATTTCTCTTTATAACGAAAGCATTTATTTCATTACATTTTGTAAGATGTAGTTCGTCAGCATTAAACATGGAAAGGGTCCGTCAAAAACAATACACGAGATGAGAGTCTGCACGAGCAACTGCGTGCTTTATCTAGGTCAATTGTATTCCATTTAGATTTCTAAAATGTTCACTCATATAAATTATCCTATTCAATATTATCGGAGTATTATACTAGTTAGATATAAAATGAAACTTAATTTAAAAGTTTATATCAACAATATAATAAAATTAAATAAGAAAGTGTTGTAATATTTAACTAGTTCCCGCCCCTTGTTTGGTTGCTTGTGTAACTTACATTTAAGTGTCAAAAAACCTCAGTAGGTTTTTACTTATCTGTACGATTTTCACATGGAGTGCACTTTACCCTTGTAAGGGCTGTGATCCCTTTGTAAGGGCTTTCATATCGACAGGTCATTTTAAAAAAAAGGTTTTTTTAATTACTGTCTCTACATTATTTCCATTAAATATAATTTAATGTATTCGTGATTATATAATGCAATCGTTTTTCTGTAAATTATAACATCACTACCTACGATATATTTTACGATTTCAATTTCTTTATTTAAATGTCTTGGGAAAGCTGAATCTGTTTTTACCTTTCGTCGGTATTTTTTTATTTATGTTGAGTTTAATATACTATGTTTTGGTTAGATGTATAATCGATATTTTAGAAATATAAGATGCTGTTAAATCTTTAATTTTATAAATCATACCCTAATGGTAATATATTGATTGTTTATTTATCAAGACCTCAACAATAATCAGTCCTACACTAGATCTCGGCTTCAATTCTCTCCACGAAGTCACAGCTTCAACTAACTTTACGACATCTCCACTTCAACTGACTGTTTGAGCTCACGATTTCAAATAACTTCACGTCTCAGATTAAACTTACTGCCTTACTGCTCTTGCTTATTTTATACTGGATTATTATACGTTGGACGGTTAATAGAATGTTTGTAATTAAAGACGTGGCACAATTAAGTTCCCACCTGCACAAACCATTCCTTAAATGGCGATCTAATTGTTCACAAAACATTAAAAGATTATTCAAAATGAACTTTTTGTAACTACATAACCATAAGTAAATAAATGACTAAAATCAGTTTTATCGTGGTCAGTTTAGTTTTGTTAATTACTTACTATTATTGTCAATACAACACTACGTTGATCGCATATTAAAACCTAATCAGATTTGTCGAGTGGAGTACATCCGTGTGCTACAAATAACTTGAAAATATATTTATATTAACTGAAATTCTTTTTATTCGTCTGTAGACCGTAAAAAAATAATTAACAGTAACTAGTTACCTACACATTTATTATATTACTCAAAAACTGGAATACAACTTAAAAGGCTATAAAAATCACAGATTTTAGTGTAATTAAAATCTCAAAAATAAAAAGGATTTGTCTCACATCAGTAATGTTCTGTTCAAACAATAATGTGTTTGGGGGCAACATATCAGTCGACAATTGAACAATCGATCGCACTGTAACGAGTCCAAAATGTATATGCATACATAATATTATGAAATATATATTTTATGTAAATATTGTAGCTTAACTACTTATGTTTATACCAGGGCCGTCAGCAAGCATGCGGGGAAAGCTAAGCGAAGCGAAAAATGTATTACAAAAACTATAACTTGATTGAATAAAGTGAATTGCAAATTATTCTTAATTTACAATTACAACTTTCAAAATCTATCTATAGAAAGATAGGCATTTCATAATAAGCTTGATCGGTATAGAAGGAGATAGCGGACAAAATTTTATCCAATTAACCGTGTATCAGTGTATTCTGTGTCCATTGCAATAATTATTAGTGGTCTAGGGCAAACGACGTCCTGTCAGTAATCCGAAAAACTAGACGTATACGTCCACTATAGTGGACCCATCGCTTTTGGCTAGATAAATGAGAAAAAAATAGTGCTAGGATACTTTTTTAAACCTAAGTTATACAATTTTTTATAAACACTTTTGTATTGAAATGTAGCTTTAGATATCAAAAAAAATATTTTTTTCTCTGAATAGTGTTATCCGAATGAAAAAAAAATGCATTACGACCACCTGCACCTTATTGAACTAAGGTGCAGGTGGTCGCAAAACTATTATAACCAAAATAAGTTTTGTCGTTTCTCGACTGCATGGTCGGCCATTGACTGAATTTTTATCGTAGGACCTTATTTGTTGTTATTACGCAACTATGAGACTAATTGCCTGATTATATCTATTAAGGCGGCCGGCACGCAAACGGAGAATTCTGAGCGAAACGAAAAATATATCACGAAAACTTTAGCTTAATACGATTTCCCCAATGTCAATGTTCAATTAACAAAAATGTTACATATGTCAGTCATAGTAAGAATTTACCATCTGCCCCTGTAATATAACGTTTCTATTAAAAATAAAGCTAACTACGTTTCAATTAAAAATAAACTAACTCTTAATCTACATTTAGATTTTTTCAAAATCTACCTATAGAAGGGTGGGCTTGTGATAATCAACTGGTCCAAATTTGGTCAGTATAGCTTGAACGGTGTAGGAGGAGATAGCGGACAAAGTTATGTCGAATTGACAGGTAAGGAGCTTCGCTTCACTCATCTCAATAATAACACGTTATTATAAAATTTATTACAAAATTTGCCCAACTTTTGCCAACATTTACCTCTCTGTGCGTGGGTGCAATTTACATACGGATAGCAAGGAACTTCAGAAAAAGTAGCCTACGCATGTGTGAGTGTGAGTCACAGGAATGTTAAGATAATTGTAAGATTTATCTATTTTATTTTTAATTTTTTGTATGTTATAATTGTAAATTAGCTTGTATGCATACACGTAAAAGTCACTCCTATATTTCGAGATGCAGATACAATATACATGCCTGTCATAATAATATTATTGATACAGGTTTATCCAATAAAGCAGTATGACTAACGTTAAATTCAACAAACACACAAACAATATGGACCAGGTGCAGATTTGTAGGATGAGCGACGATCACGTCCTGCGGTTTTGCGTTAATACAACGTTATAACATCAATCTTGTAACTAAGGGATTTTTACTACAAGACTAAAGATTAGTCCACTGCCAATCGTAAGATGAATTAGTGAATAAATTCTTATTAATGAAAAGTGTTTTAATTTATAGAAATAATTTACGAGTCATTATTAGCTATTAAATATACTAGGTCCACGCAAGCGGGGTTAGCCTCGCGACGAAGCGCGCTCGAAACAAAAACGTTCTATATGTTAACTATATGGGACACATTTTATTAATTATCTCGAAAACTGCAATTACGATTGGGCTGATATTCAATCCAGACCGAGTTTTGCTCATTATGCGTATGTGTGATAAATTTCGTGCTTGCAACTCGTAAATTGAAGGAGGAGTAGAGTAACAAAGAGTTGAAAATTTGGGTAGTAAAGAGCTTCGCTTCGCTCAGCTCAATTAAATGGATATTATTATTTGTAATTATACATTATCACTTATAGGTGTAAAGTTTGAAATACTAGTTACAATTATAATTGAAACTTCATAAACGACCCATTTAGTTATTGTTTCGTTTTTATATTATCTGTTAATTGTAGTAATTACTTATGTTTTATATCATCTCGTATTTATCTCGTATTTACTCGTATTTATCCTCCTACCTTTGATAATGTCTAACTTCTATTTTTTAATTTAATAAGCTTAAGCATAGCATTAACTTTTGTTTTGCTAAGTAATTTCATATCTTTGTGCAGTACATATCATACTTATTCTTTTTTTAATTCTAAATTTTATCCAAGTTTCCTATTTCCCTAAAGGACATTATTAAAAGCGTAGTTTATATTACATAATCAAATAGATTGTTATTAATATATATGAGTAATAAGCCAAAAGAGTTGCTTATCATACTAAAAGTAAGGAATAATAAACAAGTCAGTGAGATTGTTTGTGATCAATATCGATTTAATTTCGCTAGCAGCCATAGTAATGAAGTTACTTTAGTGTGCTCCAGTAGCCAAGCAAATACACTATTTTAAAGTTATGAGTTGTTTGCAGTTGTTAGTAACAACATCCAGTCAGAAGCAGTTTTAAGTTTTACTTGTATGTAGAAGGATAATGTTGTGATATTATAAAATGTTAAGATATCTAATATACATTTTGAAAAAGTTTTAAAGTTATATCTTTTTTTTAGAATTCGATTCCGGGATTAACGTAAAAAACTATTAAGTATATATATATATATATATATATATATATCGGCCCAAATTCGAAACATTACGTAGTCAATACATCTGCTCAGCACAGGGTGCAAATATCGGCTTAATGAAATACATTTCAATAGGGCGATGTTAAAACACAGTCAACAATGCTTGACTATACGTGTTCGTAATGGTGGGAAGGTGACGGCGTACAAAGAAGAAAGAAAGTCAACTAGGCTGCACCGCATAAGTTCCCAATGGTGCTAAGAAGCAGACTATCGCCCATCCAACGACGGGACTATAACCCGGTTGGTCCATTCTCTGGACATTCATTTTCAAGGAGCTCGAGCAGACACGTCGATTGTAGATTATCGTAGATTATGTGTTAATTGTTGTAAAGCCTAATTGTTATGAAATTTGTGGAAAATTTTTATCATAACAGAATATTTTGATTATTAACCTTTTAACTGATTAAAATTGTAAAGCAATAAGTGCTAAAATGTTTTTCTTAATTAATTATGAGCGACAGAGATGGTTTCATCGTTGTTTAATTAATTTTTAATAATAAATAAAAAAATCCTAATAAATAAGATTCCAAAAGTTATATATAGATTATAATATAAATTATAACATTGTAAGATGTGTAAGGTTTCTCAAATTCAATTTTCAGAAGAATAACATAAGATGTTTAAAATTGCTGTTTTTTGTTAACTAATCATTATATTTCTGGCAACGTCTGAAATAATTTTGATCTCAAATGTGGTAAGAGTCTTGCTATTATATATTTATGGTACATGTTGGTTAAAAAAGATGCCTATTGTATATGAAAATGGAGGAAATGAAGATAAAAATATGTAATATAGTTAATACTACAAAAACATTACAGACCGGCCGTACATACTCTTTGAGATCTTAGCTATGTTTGTGTTAACAATATTGTTTTAATTAAAGTTGGTCAATTGATTACGTAGAAGTTATAGATTTGTTTAACGTGATTGGTGAGTGTATGTTTTAGATGTAAGATTATGGATCTGGGAGAGGAAATTTTAAAGTGTCGATATCACATTCTGCCACACTGAAAATATGGGTCCCTGTACTTCAGAATATAAATTTTGACGGATTTATCAGTCCATTATCGGCTTCTCCGACATATATGTTAAAATATATTTTTTTTATAAACTCATATTCTACTTTATGGTATATTTAGAGAACAAAGCCAAATTGGTTTCGCTGACATTGGGTGTGTTCAATAGAGCAAGGCTGTATTTCAATTTTGGCCAACCGCTTGCGCTCTATAAGGCATAGTTCGGCCATGTATGGAGTACTGTTCTCATCTCTGGTCTGGATCACCCCAATATCAGCTTCTACCTTATCTTGAAAAGGCGTATCGCTTACCTCCAAAGTCGGCAAAGCCTTTGTGAGTCTTTGGATGTTGCTAGAATTCGTGGGCGACGGTCATCACATTCCATTTGTGACCCGCACCATCATTGGCTCCTCTTCCATAAAAAAAATTTAATATGTTACTGAGATTTAATTAATGTTTTTGACCAAATATAATAACTTTGGCCACCTTAGATGAATCGTGTTATAATTGTATTTGTAAATTCATACATTACAAATGCCACTTTGTTCTTAAGAATTTTGGACTTCGGTAAAATACACAAAACCAAGACAGACCTATAAATTATGGTATTCATTGACTGAAACTATATGCAACATATGGGCTGACTCGACCGAGTTTAAATGGTCCTCTTAGAATAGAACGACGTAGTAGCTATAATCTTTAGTGGTTATTTTTAATGAATCACATCATCTGTAGCTTAATAGATTTCATTTCTAATAATTATTATAAGAAAAGAAATCCTTACATTTTTTATCCTTAAAAACTCAAACAGGTAAGATTTTGTTACTGGTAATTCTAACAAACGATTCACCAATTTCATTTGTTTTGTTGAATTATTTATATACATTTTGTCCGTAACAGTTGAAGATAAATAACAATTTATGAAACTCATTCGAAACTCTTGTATTTACTAAGGTTATTGAAGTTCTAAATTTGTGAAACAGTTATGGTGATGTATTGTGGTTTACCGCTGAAGGGCAAATTATTATAAGATAAAAGATGATCTTAAAATTTATGTCGACTAAGGCTTGCTTGAGACAAATAAATTTTAATGCTTAATATGTATTTCGGAGCGAGTATTACGTGACGGTAGCAAAGGAGATGTCGGTCTGCCCGTTGTGTCATTATTGTCTATGGAATTCATGGTTTGCGAATAATATAAACTATAATTAAAACTACAACACTGATTTAAATAAACAGATAATATTTTAACTAAACTAATACAATAAGTTAACTATGACTAATTTTCACAATTACACAAATTTTTACAATAATAACAATTTTTACAATAAATATTTAATTCGAGTAATTATAACGATTTTAATAATAATTTTAACAATATTTATTTAATTCATAACCATTTTTAGTAAATACAATTTTAACAATAATTATTTGATTAATAACAATTTTAACAATTATAACAACTTTTTTAATTTAATAATGTGATAATGTGATACTGTGATTCAGGCGTGATCCGTGTCACAATTAGAAGTGCGACCAGGAGGGCTGCCTTAATCGAAGTGAGTTTGAATCGTCAACTCAATCTCTTAAATAGCCGTCCTTTCCGCACGCAACCTGATTCACTGAATGGCGTGACGTCAGTTGTTTACTTGAATTATTGAACACCTGGCGTGACGTCAGGTTAAAGATATTTATTACATTTTCAGTATTACCCTCCGACACGGCCATTCTGCAAAAAGGTCGCCTTCGACCTTCACACTCGGATAATCATTGAAAATTCTGCAGTAATTGCATTACAGAGTTCTAGAGAAAATTGTTTTTACTACAAGCCAAAAGAAAGTGTTAGACATGGAGGCCCCTGTCCTCTACATGTAAAACAACAATTACTACACACCAAAAGATAATTGTTAAACATGGAGGCCCCTGTCCTCTACATGTAAAACAACATAATTACTACAAGCCAAAAGTGTTAAACATGGAGGCCCCTGTCCTCTACATGTAAAACAACATACTACAAGCCTAAGATAAGTGTTAAACATGGAGGCCCCTGTCCTCTACATGTAAAACAACATAAAAACACAAAACATGGAGGCCCCTGTCCTCTACATGTTTTCCTCAAACAACTCTTAAAGCAGAGCATGGAGGCCCCTGTCCTCTACATGTCCTGAGAAAAGAGTTCCAAATACAAACCATGGAGGCCCCTGTCCTCAACATGTTTTGATGAAACACATCTAAATAGCAAACCATGGAGGCCCCTGTCCTCAACATGTTTTGATCAAACACATCTAATATAACAAAGCATGGAGGCCCCTGTCCTCAACATGTTTTGATTAAACACATTTAATATAACAAAGCATATCCTAAAATTAAATAGTTAATTCATAAACATAAATATCATCTCAATTATGTAAATCTAAGTTTCACTCACTTCAAAATTCACTCTGAACTAATTACACACGATTTCTGTAGATTGTTCACCGTCTTCATCGTTTGTTTCTGTAGTTGCACATTCACCTGGTTTTGGTGCCAATCGAAGCTGGTCATGAGACACCTTCTTAGGCCTTCCTCTAGAAGCCACTTTTTTAACTTTGTAGCGATCATTTGGTAATATTTTAAAAATTTCATATACATCTGGATATTTTAAATCCAATCCTAATTGACATCTTGGATTAGTCTTAAATAAAACGAAATCACCTTTTTGGAATCCTTTTACCTTTGATTTACCTTTATCAAATCGGTTTTTGTCTCTCTTACTTCTCTCTTCAATTTTACCCATAATATATTTTTCGAGCTTATTCCTGTCAACTGAACTATCTTCATCATTAACAAGGGCTACTAACTCAACTGGAACTGAACACTGTCTTCCTGTAAGAGCTTTGATTGGTGGAATGTTAGTAGTTTTATTTTTGGTGCAGTTTATTGCCAGTTGGAGCCCACTTAATCCTTTCTTCCAATCCTTTGTTTCGTAGTTACGTATTATAGTTAAACCATTTTTTACAACAGCCATTATTCGTTCTACTTGCCCATTTGTTCGACTTACACCTGGAGATATAAAATGTTGATGAATCCCATGCTGTTTACAAAATTGTTCAAAATCAGTTTTAAATGCGGTATCTTGATCACTAATAATCTGCCTTGGAGCTCCGAATAGTGACACAATATAACTCAATGCAGTAAGCATGGATTTCGCAGATTTATTAGTTGCATAGGTTAACGTGACGAATTTGGTGTAGGCATCAATAATAACGACTACATATTCATAATTATTATTTCTCTTAGTAAGGTGGCCAGTTATGTCTATATGTATCGTTTCGAATGGAATGGGTTTCTTTTCGATGGGATACATTTGAACTTGTTTAGGTCCGGATGATGCTTTACTTGTTTTGCATATCACGCAGTTATCTATAAAATGTCTAACTGTAGTTGACATGTTAAGAAACCAGTAGTTTTCAGCAATTTTTGCCAAAGTTTTCTCCCATCCGAAATGCTTTAAGGAAGAATGAAAAGCATTGATAATGCTCCATTGGTATGCCCGTGGAATCACCTTTTTCCACTGTTTACAACCGGGTTCCTCATCGTGATATTTTTGTTCCAAAACTTGGTCCTTAATACGATAATCATGAACTTCTTCACCGAGTTCTAACTTTCTAATTATTATTGCCAATTCTTTGTCTCTTCTTTGTTCGACTTTAAGCCACGTATCCACATTTTCGGCAAGATGTATGAATGTAGCAGGATTTCGACTGAAGAAATCTGCGTGTTTCAAACGAGATCCTTGTCGGTATTCTATTTTAAAGTCGTAGTGTTGAAGGAATGACCACCATCTGTGGATTCTTGGTAATAGTTCATGTTTGTGAGCTGATGATTTTATGGCATTGCAATCTGTTATGACTGTAAAAGATCTGCCATAGAGGTATTGTCTAAAGTGCTTTATTCCTCTCACAATTGCAAGGGTTTCAAGTTCATACGAGTGATAATGACTCTCGGGTTCAGTGGTTCTCATGCTCATATATGCAATAACGTGTTGACGATTATCCTTTATTTGGATAAGAACTGCTCCGAATCCGGTACTGCTCGCATTAGTACGGAGTTCTATTTTATATTCTTCTTGAAAAATGGTAAGAATTGGAGCCGACGTTAAACGATGGATAACGTCAAGTCTTACATTTTCGCAATCCGGTGTCCATTCAAATTTGGCATCCTTTTTTGTTAGATTATAGAGTGGAATCATTAATTCAGAAAAAGACGGAATAAACCGTCTAAAGTATCCTGCGAGTCCACAAAATTGTCGTACTTGTTTCACATTACTTGGTACTGGAGACTTTACTAAAGCTTCTACCTTTCTGTGGCTTGGTCGAACGGTCCCGTTCGTTATTATATTTCCAAGATATTCAATGCTTGTCTTAAAGAATGAACATTTCTTAGAATTTATCGTAAATCCGGCTTCGGTTAAAGCACAAAGAACTTTATCCAAGGTATTTAAACCTTCCTCGAATGTCTTGCATTTGATAAGAACGTCATCCATATAAATGAGAATGTCTTCCATCAAAGGTCGTAAAGCACTCATTATAGCTCGTTGAAATACTGCAGGGGCATTCATTAACCCAAATGGCATTCTTATAAATTCATAAAGCCCATCTGGTGTTATAAATGCTGTTTTAGAAATGGAGTCCTCTTGAATAGGTATCTGATAGAATCCTTGTGCCATATCCAAACTAATAAATTACGTCGCATCTGACAGTCTATCAATCTGATCAGATATTATCGGGAGCGGAAACTTGATAGGAATAGTATTCTTGTTAAGTTCCCTATAATCGATGCACATTCTATCATCTCCATTCTTTTTCTTCACTAAAATAACTGGGCTAGCGAAATTAGATGTACTTTCGCGTACAATTCTGTTTTTTATTAATTCGTCCACAATAGATCTTATCTTCTGTCTTTCTATAGGTGCCATTCGATAAGGTCGTCTCGTAACTACTTTTGATGGGTCTTTAAGCTCTATATGTAAACATCCTGTGGTGACCTTAGATTTGGGTATCCCATCTGAAAAAGATTTTTTATATTTCAGTAGTAATGTCTTGAGTTGTTGTATTTCATTATTGTTGTTCAAATCCGTATCTATATCTCCATGTACTCCTTCTGTAGCTGATATTGTCCAAAATTTTGAACTTTTTATGACTGTAGCTTTGTCCTCTGTAATAAGGACATTCAAACCTGAACCTTTTACAATTTCGGCTCCGATAAGTAAGTCACAAGGGATTTCGTGATCTTCAATAACATGAAACGCGATTTCTACAAAAACACTATTAATGTTACAAGTAACGTTGATCTTCTGACAAGACAGTATAGGAAGACTTTGACTGCCTATTCCTTTCAACATCATAGAATAATCTTCTCGTTTGCCAGGCAAAGATAAGCTTAAGGAGCGCCTTACTAAGGAGCGAGCAGCTCCACTATCGTAGAACGCCGTATATTTGTGACCATCGATACTGACTTCCATGGGAGTAAGTATGGCTTGATGTGCCTGAACCAAATTGATCTTCTCTCCTTCGTCAGCTATCTTTTTGAAACAGTTTAATTCCACATGGCCAGATTTGTTGCAATAATTACATTTTGGTCGTTCGATCCGGTTGTTTTCGTTTGATTCATTGGTAGTGTTGTTTACTGTTTTAGGGTTATTAGTCTTATCCAGGTACATATTGCAGTTCGATTGAAGATGTCCGGCGTTACCACATTTGTAGCAAGTCACCGAATCTATTCTATTGAATCTCAGCCTTGGGCGTTTTGTAGGTGGTTCGGTTTGACGGGTATCTCGAGGTTTTATGGAAGCAGCTACTGAAATTAATTCTGGAACAGATGTGCACTTTGAGGATATCATTCTTAAACGAATGAATTCGTTATCTATACAACCTATTACAGCTTCAACAGCATCTTTTTCCTGTTTACCATTTATGATTCTTTTCCAAATATTCCAAACCTTTGTAATCGATTCTGCTGGGTTAAGTGCATCATATTTAAAATGTCTCAATTTTAGAATATCATTAGAATACCTTGCTTCCGGTTCAAATGTCTGTATAAGAGCTTCTCGCATTTCATTCCATACGGGTGATCTGACAAGCCACATATCGCCAATTATCTTAGCTCTTCCTTGTAATAGGCCAGCTATTTTGGTACAGATTTCATAATCAGTTAGTTCCCAATGCTCTTTAGCTCGATCTACGTGATCACACCAGTCTCGTACAGTTACATCTCCATCGGGATTGTACGGTGCAATATAGATATCACTTAGTCTTGGTCGTTGTACCGTTGGTGTTGGTTTGTTAAGTAATCCTGCAAGAAACTGGTTGTTTACCTGCATACTTGCCTGTTGCTGTCGCGAAAGTTGTTCCAATATGCTAGTTAATGTGGACAGCGTAGAACTAGGTACGTCTGGCTCAGGATTAGCAGATTGAGATAGAGGCGCATTCGGTTCCATCCCACTTCTGATTTCGGAGCGAGTATTACGTGACGGTAGCAAAGGAGATGTCGGTCTGCCCGTTGTGTCATTATTGTCTATGGAATTCATGGTTTGCGAATAATATAAACTATAATTAAAACTACAACACTGATTTAAATAAACAGATAATATTTTAACTAAACTAATACAATAAGTTAACTATGACTAATTTTCACAATTACACAAATTTTTACAATAATAACAATTTTTACAATAAATATTTAATTCGAGTAATTATAACGATTTTAATAATAATTTTAACAATATTTATTTAATTCATAACCATTTTTAGTAAATACAATTTTAACAATAATTATTTGATTAATAACAATTTTAACAATTATAACAACTTTTTTAATTTAATAATGTGATAATGTGATACTGTGATTCAGGCGTGATCCGTGTCACAATTAGAAGTGCGACCAGGAGGGCTGCCTTAATCGAAGTGAGTTTGAATCGTCAACTCAATCTCTTAAATAGCCGTCCTTTCCGCACGCAACCTGATTCACTGAATGGCGTGACGTCAGTTGTTTACTTGAATTATTGAACATCTGGCGTGACGTCAGGTTAAAGATATTTATTACATTTTCAGTATTACCCTCCGACATGTACGTTATCTGACGTTAATTTAATTTTCCTATATACTTATTATCGCAGATGAAAATTGTAGTTGTGATTAAATTTTAAATTCTTATCAACCAATCTCTTAATACGCCAATTATGATTAACATACAGAAATTCATTCTTTTCGACTGTTTATAAATTTAAGAGGTAATCATTCGCTTTTGATGTAGATAAAGCACTTTGCTTTGTCAGTGAAAAGTGTCTTCTTTGTGTTGTTCGTTGATTGTGTAACGCTTATCAAATAATGCCTTCAATGCTATTAGAAATACTTCAACTTATAAAACAAATCCTACGTTATTTTATTCCAAACTATTTTCAGGAAGCGCTGTGTATCTCTGAAAGGGATGCGTTCACAATACTAGTAAACGACGGCGTTTTTTTTGAAAATTAAAATTAATATGTTAAATTCATCATTTCCATCTAATACAACACGAGAATAAAGTAACGATTATTATTTGTATATTTTTTTAAATTTTAGTTTTTTGTGTGAACCACAAATTTATTGCTATTGATAAAACAATATTTTAGAAATAAAAAAATATCATCATTAATCTAATATTTTGTCAAAACGAACTTTTTTACGCAAAAAATAAATTTATATAGAAGACACCAAAATCGAAAGAGAATTAATTTTATCATCTACAGGCAATTGATATACATCATAAATATTATAGATAAATAGATTTTAAAGTTAGTAAAGTTTTTAAAGAGGTTATAAAGTACTGTCACTACTGGTTGCTTCTGCTTTTACAAGCATCGTGCTTATACACAAAAATATGATTCGCGAACTTAGACACCCTAGTAACTTGTGATCCATTTTAATTTAATATTTATTTAAATAAACCATTTTAAAATTCTCTATTTATTCTAATAAACACGTTATGCTGCAATCAAATTAATTAACTTCGACTCTTTTTCTTTTATTATTTACTAAATAGCTCTTGATAGCTACTTTAATGTTCAGTCATCACCATTTAAAATTTATAAAAATATATGTATTATCTTTTTAAAAATATTTTTATCAAAAATAAAAAGTGTGTTCAAAAACATCCATTTAAACTGTTTTATAGGTATTCATAATTACCAAGAAATTGTTCGAAATTTTTTTTAATATTTATCAAAGACTCAAATGTATAATGGCAGTTCATTAACAAAATATATATATGAATTTAAATATTTAATACCTAAATACCACTTTGCTTGATTGCTTTAGACAAAGCTGTTCCTGTGGAGGAATACATACATTTTGTTGAGTTTTATCTTTGTACCGTAGCGGAGTCGTTTCAATTTCCGACATAATTTTCGTCCAGCTAACGAACGGAAACACGTTTTCTCTCTTCGGACCCAATTGTTGAATAATTTCGCCTAAATTCCTAGCTAGATGTTGTATGTTAGAGTATTATTGGAAATAACTTTTGAGAAAAAAAAAATGTTTTTTCCATACATTTTATAAACTTAATTATGTTACAAAATATAAACAAACAAAATAAATTTTAATCTTAAATTAGTGTTCCAGAAAATAAATATTCATATCAATTTAATGAAAAAATTTAAAAAGGGCTTATATTACGTTTTCAAAATGGATTATAATTTTACTATCTCAAAACTACGAAATAATACAACATATAAACGTATAGATAAAAATCTTTTTATTATATAGACCGCTATACCTACGTCATATTATAATAATACAGATTCGTGGTGACAATATTTAAATTTGAAACATTATAAAATAGTACTCACCCCTTCTATTCAGCAAAGAAAAAGAAGCAATTTGTTTATATACAATTCATTACGAAGAATATGTTCAGTTTTATACAGTAAATTGACCTCCTTATTGTATGCCTATATTATTTAAATCTTATAGGCTATTTTTATTTTTATATGTGGTCTGCAAAAAAGTAAGTTAATACGTTTAAGTTTTGTTGATAAACAAAATGTTCAAATATTACTTTTCATTAAATTGATCAAGCTTATAATATATTAGTCAATTTTAATTTAATCGCATACGATTTTGTTTACCTTATTCAAGAAGATATTTACGGAACAAACTAAATGTAAATGAACTCTATATAGGTGCTTTGTCTTCTGTACTGTCAATAAATTAAATCTAGAATTTTAAAATGAAGTATTTTGAGCAGTTTTCTTGCTAAGAAGAGTAACTATTACATTTTTTACGTTATATATTAAACACGTTTTAAATAGCATAATATACTGCTTTTAATTACCTCCTATCTCTCTTCTCCTCTTAAACCAGATTTTAATTAAAATATAGTCGAATAATAGATTAATATAAAATTTACACGAGTACCTTTGAATAGAAATATTTTACGTATATAACTCGCGTTTATTTTTATTTTTTTTAAAACCCGATACGTTGAATGATTTGTAGCAAGCGTGTCCGTGGTCAGAAGAGATGTTGTTGTCAGTCAGTAAGTTAATTTGTTATCTACCTCCAATGGTTCCTTAGTTTACGGGCATTTAGAGTTTAAAGTTTATTTACATTTTACACTTTATTTCTAAACGTTGTAATTTTTGCCTTTTGATTTTTTATAACAATAATACAACATTATAATATGATTAGTATTTTAAGTTATAACTTGAAATATTCAAACTTATAGGAGGATCAAGGATTATTTTTCTCACAAGGATAGATTAATAACGAATAACACAATGACAATTAAATAATATCTCAAAATCAAACGGTTAAAGTGATAACAACAGAACATTATGAACGTAGCCACGTGCCAAAGCAACGAGCACAAAGCAACGAATATCCAATACAGCCTGATATTGCCGCAAACTATAAACTGGAACACTTGAAGTCCAATATCATCGTTATGAGAGCTCAATAACGATTTGCATTCAACGTTCGTAAATTATTGTATATGCGATGAAGCAAGAAGTGCTTCTGACTTTTTAGATTAACAATTAAAATTCCTTCTGGTTTTAGACTTTGATTATTCTATTATTACAAAGTCATTAGATTAAAAAATAATTATACTCTTTTAATTTCATCTGAAAATTGCAGATAAAATTATATACTTCAACAATAAAATATATACGCCTATATAAACTAAGCATGGTCTAAAATACATGTGGAGAGAATGTAAAGAATCCAAACACAATTATAATAAGTTTAGGCTATTTATTTAACAGCGTTATAGCATATAAACAAAAAAAATAGAGCTAATATTTATTATGTACTAATTTAATCATCTATATCAATGAAACTAATAATCTCCCACATACATTTATCAATAAAAAAATAATTAAATAGATGAATTGATATCAAAAAATCTTCCCAATGATAAAATTATTATTTATTAACTGTATTTAACAATTCCTATTTGAAATAAAATTTCTATTTTAAATCCTCTTAAGTTATGTAAAAGTATTAACTTTTTTCGTGTTGTCTTCACGTCTGCCACACGTGATTAGTGATTATTATCTAAATGACTTTCAAATCCTATTCTATTTTGATTTTTTTTTAATTGAAATATTTTTTATAAAGGTGCCCTGTAAAGTATTTTATTATTTTATTATTTTAATTATAAAATAATTATTATATTACAGACTAAAATCAAATAGTTGACACTTTTGCATAATGTTGCTTGACTGTAATCACTTCTAAGGTGATGTTCTTAAGAGTCCTTAGGTATATAATAATGATAGCTTAGTATTTTCTTAGATTTTCACGAGTACACTTTTGAAATAAAACTATTTTTTACTGATTAAACTCGCGTATTTGGTTACATTTTAATTTTAACCCGACGCGACGTTTCGAATGCTTTCCAGCAATCGTGTTCACAGGGTAGACGAAATGTAAGTGTCTGTCAGTAAGCCAGTTAATTAGTCTCCCGAAGATGATTACATGCACCTAGGATGCTGTTGACCTTATCACACATTTAAAGCAAAATTAATTCTAAATATACAGTTCTAAAATGTTTATAAGTACCTGTTTTAACTACTTCACTATTCCTAGGTACATAAAAGTCCTTCCCGCCGTTACTGTCAGTATTTGTGTTTTAGTTCATCAGTCACACGGTTTTTATTTAATTCCTCCAAAAAATTAATATATTTTCGATGAAGTGGTTAAACAAGTGATCCAGTAAAGATGCTGATACTGAAATGTTGAAAAGATTAAAAAAAAAAGTTAAAAAGCTATTGCGCAAATGAACTAAATATTACATATTCATCATCATTCATCGGGTTATTAATCTTTATGAACATCGTCTTTTCTATACAATCACCGCAAAATACTTTGGCCAGTATTATATTTCGGTAAATGATTTTCTCGAAAGTGATTAATAAATTTATTTATTTTCTGCAAATATAATTATTTTCGTCTACGTATCAACTATGTTGAATTACGACATAAATCTTGTGTAGTATAGTAATCTTGATATTATGTAACATATACATGGCTAATTAAATATAAATAACTATCACATTCCGACTTATATCATGTATATCTACGATAAGTACCTCAGTCCAGCCTCGGCGCCAGTTCCGCCAGTTGCCGCTGTCTTCGCTGCCTTTGGTGCCACTGCTACCGCGAGCATCGCCTGCACCTCTGGACTGTCGTCACGACCCGAGCAGTTCGAGACCCAACTATTGCAAACGGAATCAGTCTTCAACAGAGGTAAACACTAAAATACCGATCGCTGGCAAACTTAATTATTACTTTAATGAATGTCTTAATATAACTAGCAATCCAACAATTTTGTCTTGAATAAAAGGCTATAGAATACCAATATAATTGAAAACATTACACCAGTTTACCTAAATCTAGGTCATACACATACGAAAAGTGCCATTATTGATAACTGTATTTCAAAATTATTAGTCTGCATTAATTTCCCTGTGTAGTCCACTAGAAAAACATTTTAATTTCGATACCTTTACTGTACCAAAGCCAAACGGTAATCATAATTCATTTTCAGTTTAAAAAATAAAATAAATTTATTCATGATATGTTAAAATTTACTGCGAGTATGAAAATATTTATTTAGAGGCCAGTCAACTATTCAAACGAAATATGCACTTTTAATTGCAACATGTACAAAAATTTGTTTTATTATTAAAATTTTTCTTTTTTATTTACAAATAAAAAAATTAAAACGACTAAAACTTATTTAAATTATTAAAAAGTTTATAAGATTTTTTTACTGAGTTTTGACCCACGTTTCTTAAATACAATTCTATAAAATTTGTCAAGTGAATATTATTGTCAATTCTCGGTTATTTCAATTAAGCAACAACTAGCATTAATTTGATTACTGAACAAGAACCGTACGATAAAGTGCAGAATATTTTAAATTTAAACTCAACCTTAATCGTAGTAGATGAGACATTTGTGAGACATAAATAAATACTAGTATCAAAGTTAAAAAACCTTTTAAAGATTTGTAAAACAGCGTCGGGCCGACAGCATTGTGACCCAACTATCTCATTTAAAAATTAATTCACATTAGCAACACTTTATTGCTAATCATTTTGAAATATGTTTTAAGAAAAATGGTACTTTGTACATTGATGACAATTATTATTATTAATCAAATTTAAACATATAAAATACTTATCTGTTGTCTGTGATTATCTATGGGTCTATAAAATATGTATAATAATAATGATTTCTAATCCAAGTCGTTGATCGATATGCTAAAATGCATATTACTGCTAGTTTTAAAGTTCAAAACTATCAGTCTCTATTCCGTTTTTTACATCTCTACAAAATACAATTCAAATCCAAAACAGAAAGATTTTAAAGTAATTCCTTTGCGTTGTTCTGTACTAAATAAGTGATTAATTAGGAAAACTTGTTAATATTTTTTTAAAAATCTATTCCTACTTTGTTAATTCGAACAAAATCTAAAACGACAAGGGTGCAATAAGAGACACAAAAACAATCTATTTGGTATTATATATAAAAAAACATTTATGATGCTATATTACTGCTTAATTTATTATGAAATTTAATTTGAAATGAAATTTAGTTTCTAACACACAGAAAATAGGTCACAAAAGCGAGTTCGTAGGTACATTAAAGCGAAGGTATTTAATTAAGTCTTGGTCTTTGATAAATAGACAAAATATATAAACTAGAATCTGCGCTGCTCGCCTCAGATCGACAATGACAAAGTAAGCGATACAATATGACTTGACACCTTTAGTACCCTTATTAAAAACGAGATACATAGTATATACTTACATTTTCATAATATTATCATTTGCTTGCTGTAAGAGAATATAAACTTTATTAAATTCAACTTGTGGCATTTTGAACGAAAATACTTATACTACTTGTACTATTATGTATCTAACTAATAAAAAAAATCTTTAATAATATACTTTAGTTTAATAATTTATTAAAGAGAGATGGTTAACATAGAATATGAAAATGTGATTAAAATACCTTCTTAAGATTCTAAAACTATCTATTGAATTCCAGTTAAAGTACATATATATAAAATTGAAAATAGCCTAGTAGCCATTTCTTCATACATCATTGTCTAAATATTGGAATATGTTTCAGTATCCGTAAGCACACAAACGTTTGTATATCGTTTTTTAAATTTGTTTATTTATAATACTGAATGTTTACTAGAAGATTGTTGAAAAGTATATATATTGTGTCATAAAGGAGTTGTTCACTTTAATGAGTAGAGTAAAAAATAATGCGAGAACGTGTCTTTCCTTTTTGTAGCATACTGCAAAAGGAAGAAACACATATTTTATGAATATTATATATACTATTTTATTGCTTTATAAAAGCTACAATATTCCTATGATTATTTTAAAGTTTTCGTTTTATAATAGATATAAGAATATAAGAAATATACTGACCAGTCACCACGAAATATAAATTTGCCTAAACTTATTTGATAAAGGTTCTCTAGAGCGCAGATTGTAAATTTCACAAAAAGCTCTAGAAATTAAAATTTTATTTATATCATCAACGCTAGCCCAAAAGTAGGATACTGTAAACCAAAACACTATACTATACTAATTTACTTCACAATGATTTTGTTTTTTTACTTTATGTAATAGAAACCTCTAGGTTTACTATATTGGTTTACATTAGATTACTTGCTTAGGATATGAATACTACATTCGGTTTAAATTCTTTCAGACTCAAAGTTTTTTTAGTTAAAAATCTTTATATAAGTATGGCAGCAACCCAGCATTGAGAGGATTAAGCTTGCATACATTGTATAACATTAAATTAAAAGTTTAAGTTATTTTACAACTTTTATAAATAATTTTTAGTTAGAATTATCTAAAAAATCACAATAACAGTACTATAACAATAGTGTTATTATTTCTAGTATAGTTCATCAGGAACTATTAAATACAAATTAGAAATATATCAATACAAGCAATGAAATAAAAAGATGTGTAATTCACTCACTGCAATAGTGAAACTTCAGAGCAGTAACCTAGTAGACAAAAAGGTTAAATTTAAATATAAAAAAAAAAACTTTTAGGTTATTGTATTGTAAATATTTTTATAATACTTTGACCATGTCAATTTTTCATTTATGTTTTGGAGAAAAATATTATATTAAATATATTATTAATAATTTATGTTTTATTTCTTCCATGTTTGAATTGGGCATACATAAAAGTATTCATAGCTTTTTGTAAACCACTCCTAAAAACATATGAATATATTTCCATGATGTTATTTATTTAAAAGATTTAATTAGCTTAAAAATATAACAATCATCGCTTAATTGTTTCACTATTTTTCGTTTGCTTAAACAAAAAATAAAAATCGACATCTAACTATGATGAATGGCATTTCCGTATTAACTTAAATATACAGGTTTTTTGACTTACAAATGCACCATCTAATCGATAATATATCTTTATCTCAAATCAATTTCCGGAATTTTTATTTTTGTACTTTTTAATTTTACCACGATTTTAAGATTAGATTGATTGATTGATCGATTGCAAAATATGATTATTTTTTAAACTAATACCAGAATGACTGGAATCAAAAAAATTTTATAAAAACACATTGCTGTTAAAGTATTTTTTAAGGATTCTGTAATCAAAGGTTTTTCTTTGTTTCAACTCAACACATTAAGACTTCACAGACTCTAATGATTCAGCATAAGATTCATTTATTCATATGTATTTCATTGCTCTAAATTTTTGCATAACTTACCTTTACCTTTTACCTTTTGTATCTTTTGAATCCGCTGTAACTTTAATATCTTTTTTATAAAAAAAAACTTTTAGATAACATTACAATAACGTTAATTGTAACATTGAATAGAAACTCATTAATCTTTATAATGGTATTTTTGATAGTTTGCTGTTTTATATGGCTGAAAATTTTTAGTTAAATATTTACTTTTATTTAAATAGCGTCCCTTTGTTTACCCATAAAATATTACTTAAAATCTGACTTCAGGTATTATAATATTCAAATAAATTTGTTTTAATAATTATTAATTAATAATATAACCAAACTTACAATGTTTTATCTTTTATTTATTTTTACACAATCTGATGCGCAAATATTTGCCTTTTAGCAATTTTTTTTTTAACTCTCTGATTATCTCGACTCGTGGTATTAACGCGAGCGCATTGTTTGATGGATTGACTATTAAATAATATATATTTTTAATGACCTCATAAATTCCTTATATACATAAGGAATTTATGAGGTCATTAAAATGTAAACGAAAATTACAAAGATTAAAAAAAACTCTAATACAGAAATATGATATTTTTTATTGCAAAATGTTAGTGTTTATATATAGTGTTATAGTAGTAATATAGTGTTATATTCAGTATAAAATTAATCGATTGAGCATCGATTGATATAAAGAAATATTTTTTTTTGGATAACATTTTTTTTTATTCCCCAAATTTTATAAGTATATAAATTTTTATAAGTATAAAGATTTTCTAAAACGATATAACACTTCTTTCTATTTACAAAGTTAAGGTTGAATAAGCAAGAATATAAAATAGAACAATGCAAATCCTGGCTTAGAACCTGACAACCAGCTGAAATTGTGTGCATTACAAGTGACAGTTTGAGAGTGCACAATTGCAGTAACACGAAGATTCGGAAAATGTTATTCTTTAGGATCTTTAACTTCAATTACATTTTAGAATTTAATTTCAAAATAATCAAAAAAAACTTTAAGCTGTTATAATATAATTGGATAAATTGAAATAATTAATACAGTTTACCAATTATCACATATTATGTCTTAAATGTACTTCCGGAAATAAATACTTATTTATTTTTTTTATTTAATATTTTTTTCGAGTGTATGTATTTTATTTACCAATAAGAATAATTTAGTTTAAAATTATAATATATTTCCTTTTTAAATACATGCAAAGTGAAAAATTTAGATAGAAAATAATTTTTTTATATAAAAAAAACAAATCTTAAAAACTAATTTTCACTGCTATATAAAATAGGTGAAAATATATAGTTAGAAGTGTTGTCTTTTCTGGCACAATGACGAAAACCAGTGCCAATATGACTATAAAAACCCTGCGCACAACATTATTAGCTCTCTTGCGTCGTAGCGGTCGTGCTTAGACTTGGCTAAAGATATTTTAATTCTTATATTTTTATAATACCCACTTTTGGTTATATTTTTGTAATTACGACTTATTATTATCATTTTATTCATATTTCTTTTCTTTTTATTAATATATTGAATGATTTTTAATTATATATATATTTATTGAAATTCACAGTCGAAAATGAAAAGAAAATTCTTTATTTCAAATATGTTTTTATAAGAGCAATCGTGACCTAGGGTAAAAAGTAAGATATTTTATATATGCTAAATTTATTATATAAACTAAATGAAATTAGTCCACACAGCTCATTTCAGTTACAAACCAAGGTGTCTGGATAACACTTTGTTGTGCAACAAATACCTTGCGAATGGCTCTTGTAACTGTGTAACTATTATTACAAGCACTTGGAGAAATACAAAGCTTTTAAATGGAACAAGTAACAATCATTTGAGATAAAAATATCTTAATTATATTACGCCATAGAGAATTCCTGCAACGCTGTGGAGGCTCGTGTAATTTGATGTTAATAAGATACCTGATATGATGAAGCTCCACTTCTAGTCTTTGCTCTCTAAAACATAGAGAGGGGCTACTGGCAGAAAAGGCAACATTTTGAATAATATTTCTATAAGGACAATTTATAAATCACACAAGAAAGTGAGCAAATTTTCTAGACCATTTAAGAGGAACATTCTCTTGTAATGTGATATCATAAAGCTGATTGTGATTCTGTCTAACATACATCAAACAAACGAGTATCGGTACTAGAATCAAGGAAAATGTCTCATAGTTGACAAAAAGGCGTGAGAGTTCAACCACTTTCTTCGTTTTAATAAACCAAAGATCCTCGCTCTTGGACACAAATGTATTTCTAGAATAATTCTCGATGCCTGGGATACCTCTGATCAAAAGTTTCAACTCTCACGTCTACGAACACAATCCCAGACCCAGTTAATGCGTTTTGTTGCATCTTGGACTCTATTGCCCGTCGACCGTAGCTCGTATATTTGAGAACCATTTGAGGTAGATGGTTAATTAACTGACTCACTGACGGACTCCTATATCTCGTTTTACAGTGAATACTCTTGCTGCAAAGCATTTGAAAAGTCGGTTTATAATTAAAAATGTAATAATAAAGGATTGATAAATCCTTAAAATAGTTTAATTGCTTCTTTCCTTGTCTGTTTGAGGGCTTGCGCGTTATGCAAAAACAATTAAACAATTAAACAAATTCATATTGTTTTAAAAACGTTTCTTTTGATAAAAGCTTTCTTGGTTTGAGTCAGCTAACCCATGACATCGCAGGGTAATAGGTAATATGTTACATGCTTTGAAGGGTAAAAAAGTAGTACAAAAATATGTTAATTAAAGTGACGATCGTATTTAAAAAAAGCGTACTTTTTAGGAAGTTAAGATACATTAGATTATTATTATAAATCGCTACAGCTTGTACTTTGTATGGTTCTTCGGTTTCCTTCGTAGCGTTATACACGAACTTTAGATCCGTTGGATGTAGAACTGTTGAGGGGTTTGAGAAATACTGTCACTGCGATTACTATTAACCTCCTTTATTTTTTCTTTAGAATTTAGTTTGACAATCTTTTTCATATTATTGGGATATAATATAAAAAATAAGTTAACTAATAATAATATTATCAATTTATCTTTAAAATCAGTACACGAGTCAAAAAACATAACATGCTACACTAATTTAATTTTACCTGTCTCTGTCCTGTCTTTGAGGTTTCTTTCGTTAATATTGATTCAAAAGTTTTAATCTACTTTGATCGAATGTATTGTTGATATGCCAAGCTATTGTAATTTTTACACTGACGCAATTAAGAAGCGGTTAAGATCATAAAATTCAAAATTGACAAATAAAGTGTTGTTAGTAATTGTCTAAATATATAATACTTAAATGATCTTATATAGTATTGAAGACTTACATCTGTTCCATCGTCGATTGATGTGTCGCGTTCCTATACACCTTATAACACGAACACACCATTGGTTAAAGTTATCTGAAAGGAAATTATTGCCTGTTTATATTGTACATTAGAATTGCTTATTACTCTAACTAAATCACCAATGATGTCACAAATTATGTATATTTTGTTCCATTAAACTTAATATTGTTTTTGATCTTGATACATCTCTTATATAAAAATAAGCTACGCATATACAACTAATTTCCTATTCAGATCAAATATTCTCCTTAAAGTATTTTGGTTTTTAGAGTAATGTTTGTTAGTTAAATATTAATATATGAATGTTGATACGATCGGAGAAAAAATATGATAATTGTGATTAAAAATTAAGTCAGATAAGCTATTAGATATTTATTTTATTATTTATTTGATTCATAAATTATATCTTTGTCTTATAATTCAGTAAGTAATTAATTTAGTTAGGTTCATCAAATAATAATAATACGGATATTAATATTAATATTAAAGATAGGTAATATAATGGATTCCAGGAATTGGTTTAATGTTATATGAACGTATTACAGAACAAGGGGATGTTCCCGAATTATCGATTCTCTGGAATCTTCCCTTAATATTTTTTTAGAGTCCTGTACGAACATTTGAATATGTACTAAAAATTGTTGTTAAACTTAGATGACATTCAAAGAGATTTTTTGAGGTTTACTTGTCATTAAAAACTCATTGTTACTTTGATTACACGGTGTATATTTTTAAACTATAATTTACACTTTGACAGGCAAATTATTACAAATTTTATTAAAAATAACACTACTTACCCATTTTCTTCATTATTTAGAGTTTGGAAAAAATGTTTAAGGCCAGTCCCTGCTTTGAGAATGTGTATGTAGTAGAGTTATTTTCTATTAATTGGTGATGTCTGGTATCGATTTGTGGGTTATACCTTTAATACATCTAACGGCAACTTTAAGGAGATATGGAAATGATCCTACGTTTCCTCAAAGACGCAGTGTATAAGAGGTTGACTTCTTATACGCCCCAACTGTACCTGCAAAGAGGATCAGCTTAATACAAATTAGTACAAGAAATTAGCCGGGATTTTTTGTAAAATTACCTTCACTATTGTTAAAATAGGAATAATGTTTATGTATTATTTTTTAAATATTACATAGAATTGTTTTTAAAATGTTTATAATGTTTCGTCTGAACATTAAACGTTAAAAAAATAGTATAGCATTAATAAAGGTACATATTTTTTTTACCTATAGAATGGTTGATTATGCAAATACAAATAAAATGTAATAAATAACTTGAATATCAAAATAAACTGATTTTAACCAACAGAAATTTAAATTTAACGTTTATCATTTAAAAAATATTATAATAGAGAAATTTTAAGCATAAGCTTACTTTTCTTAGAAACGATTATACAGTCTAAAATATATTTAACAATAATTGTTATGTTGTATATAAACAAAGTAACAAAATATATATTTTTTTATTTGACATGGTAAGTGCAAAAAGGAATCAAAGCTGCAATATTTCATAAACCTCATGAACAATTTATAAGTAGTCATAAACAGTTTATAAGTATTTACAGTTTATAAGTAAAAGTTTACAAGTAGTTATTTTTTATTTATTTATTTTTTTATGGAAAAGGAGGGCAAACGAGCATGCGGGTCACTGATAAAATGTGATCACCGCCGCCCATGAACTCTTGTAACATCCGAAGACTCACAAGAGCGTTGCCGGCCTTGGAGATAAGAATAGACGCCTTTTTTGAAGGTACCCATGTCGATCTGGAAACACCGCCGAAGGAAGTTCATTCCACATCTTAGTGGTACGTGGAAAAAAAGTCCTTGAAAACCGCACAGTAGAAGATCGCCACGCATCCAGGTGGTGTGGATGGAAATGCAGGCGGTGACGTGCTGTGCGGTGATGGAATTCGGCGGCAGGCATCAGATCAAATAGCTCTTCAGAACACTCCCCGTTGTAAATGCGATAGAAGACGCACAAAGAAGCCACGTCTCTACGCAATGCCAAAGAGTCCAGCCGTTCACAGAGCACCGGGTCCCCGACAATCCGTACGGCTCTCCGTTGTACGCGGTCAAAAGGTAGAAGCTGATATTGGGGTGATCCGGACCAGAGATGAGAGCAGTACTCCATATGTGGCCGAACCTGCGCCTTATAAAGCGCAAGTCTATGGCCAGGATTGAAATACTGTCTCGCTCTATTGATCACACCCAATTTCATCGAGGCCAACTTGGCCTTGCTCTCCAAGTGACCACGAAACTGACAGTCGCTCGAAATGTCGAGTCCCAGTACTCTGATACTTGGCGAGGCATCCAGAGGTGTGCTATCGAAGAGCGGCGATACGACAAATGGGGTTTTCTTAGTGGTAAACGCGCAAACCTGTGTCTTATGGGGATTAAACTGAACGAGGTTCAGTTTACCCCATTCTGAGACCGTCTACAGGGAGGTCTCTATAGAAGATACAAGTTTCTTTCGGCACTCGTCGACGTTTTCCCGAGAGAGACCTGCACGGCCGGAATATACCGCATCCCCAGTGCTGTCATCCGCATAACAATGTATGTTGGAAATGTCCAACATATCATTGATGTGCAAGAGGAACAGGGTTGGGGATAGCACGCAGCCTTGGGGTACACCAGCATTCACGGGCTTGGGGTCCGAGCAAAAACCGTCGAGAACGACCTGTATGCTCCGCCCAGTGAGGAAGCTGGTGATCCACTTGCATAAACTCTCGGGAAGCCCATAGGAAGGAAGCTTCGAAAGAAGCCCCTTGTGCCATACACGATCGAAGGCTTTCGCTATATCCAGACTAACTGCCAGACCTTCTCCCTTGCTTTCAATAACCGCAGCCCAACGGTGTGTAAGATATAACAGGAGGTCGCCAGCCGATCGACCATGGCGAAAGCCATATTGTCGGTCATTGATCAACTGGTGATACTCAAGGTACGCGAGGAGCTGTCGGTTTATGATGTTCTCCATTATTTTGGAGAGAAGAGAGGTGATGGCGATAGGTCTGTAGTTAGCTGGGTCCGAGCTATCACCTTTTTTAGGGATCGGATGGACAAAAGCACACTTCCATGAGACTGGGACTACGCCTTTGAAATAGGAGTACCGAAATAGACGCGTTAGCACTGGAGTCAACTCAGGGGCACATGTTCGTAGCACGATTGGGGAAATGCCATCCGGCCCACTCGACTTATGAACATCCAAGGAAAGTAGAGACCGTCGAATGGTTTTTTGCCGGAAAATTATTTCCGGCATTGAACTCTGACACCGTTGGATGGTAGGCGGTGTTTTCCCTTGGTCGTTCAAGGTCGAGTTTGAAGCAAAAAGAGTGCCCAAGAGATCGGCTTTCTCTTTTGCCGTATGGGCCAGAGAATCATTCCCCGAGTGCAGTGGCGGTAAGGATGGCTGGCAAAAGTTACCCAAAGTGGCTTTAGAAAGCGCCCAGAACTTGCGCGTGCCTGATGGGAACCTTGTCAACTGATCCCCAATTTTGACGACATGCCTAAACCTTGCTCTAGCAATTTGCCGTTTGAAGAATCTGGAGGCACGATTGTATTTCGTCTTCAGAACTCTAGAGTTCGGATCCTTGATGACTAAGGCATTAACCCAAGCCTGATACGCCTGACGTTTTCCGTCTGCTGCAGCCCTGACAGACGCATCAAACCAAGGCCGCGATCTGCCACCAAGTGGTACCACAGAGCTAGGTACAAATAGTTCCATGCCCTGTAGTATCACATCAGCAACAGCCGCAGCGCAGTCACTGGGATCATCGGAAGAGAAACAAATCGGCCCCCATGGGTAGGATGCAAAGAAAGACCGCATTCCATCCCAATCCGCTGACTTGTAGTGCCAAACGCGTCGGGTCGCAGGTCTTGTGCGAGCCGGACGTTGAATGGGCACTACACTCCGTACCAAGCAATGATCGGAGGACCCAAGGGGAGCCTTGACAATGACCTGGTACTTTCCGGGATGTGTAGTCAGCAGAAGATCCAACAAAGAGGGCATGTGGCTGTCCACGTCCGGTAGACGAGTGTGCGTCTGAACCAACTGGGACAGACCATTTGCCAGAGCAAAGTCAAACACAGATCTCCCCGCGAAGTCAGTGGAACGCGACCCTAGCCACTCGGCATTGTGCGCGTTGAAGTCCCCAAGGACTATGACCTCAGCGGAGGGAATCTGTGATAGCAGGTCGTCAATCTTCGCCTGTACATGGCCCAAAAGTTGTTCCGTTTCTGCATTACCACTATGGGATCTGTATAGGCACGCGTAGACTCTGACATGATCATCCATGTCCACGCGCAGCCAGAGGAGAGACAGATCCCGACCTTCAAAAATCTCGAGGCGACGGTAGCAGATATCCTCCCTTACGAACACAGATACACCGGCGTGGGGTATAAAATGATGCTCTAATTTATACCCGGGGTATGAAAGGTACGCTGTGTCGCTA
Source organism: Mechanitis mazaeus (assembly GCA_959347395.1). Classification (NCBI taxonomy): domain Eukaryota; kingdom Metazoa; phylum Arthropoda; class Insecta; order Lepidoptera; family Nymphalidae; genus Mechanitis; species Mechanitis mazaeus. Next base: position 13,107,096 of record OY365750.1, read on the forward strand.
GGTTTGGATATCTGCGTCTCCGTCAAAAACAACAAGGCCGGCTGCGCCGTCTCAAGATGATAATGGACGGCGTTTAGGTTGGAGTGAAGTCCCCGGATGTTGCAAAAGTCCACATTCAGGGTGGACCGGGGTGCCGCTGTGTTACCTCGTCGTTTGCCCTCAAAAAACACGAAGTGCGATTCTTTGCCCGCCCCAGATACGACGGGCGGCCCGAGCAAAATCGGAAAATCGTTTCCCCGATTTTGCTCGGGGAGGGATTCTCCGACTTCATGAAAGCCGGTACCCTCCTGGGGTATATTTATTGAAGTAACCGCATTCATGTTTGGCAGGGAGGAGGGGGGAGGGGGGGTTGGGCTTCCGGAAACTCTCACTCACCGACGGAACATAACCAAATGAATTTGGTTACTATACGTCGATCTTCTGTGAGAGGGTGGTCCTTCCCCGGTCGAGCCAGCCCAATACAAGCTGCAGTCAAATGACAACAGCTAGGCTCTACCACCTATAAAACCTATAAAAAGTTACTAACGCAGTTTCAGTTACAACATGATTAAGTAATTATTTGCGGTTATAACTGATATATTATAGTCAATGTACTGTTATCTAATTTACCTGTGTCAAGGATATTGCATTGTATATTTTATTATTATACTGACTTTAGATAATTAAATTATACAAATTATACCAAAATTTGACTATAATTTCCAGTAAAAAATAGCAATTACAAAAGTATTATAAATAACTATAAGTAATACTAAATGAATACTCATATCTGCATGTTGATTAACTGATATCTAGTAAGAAATTAGTTAATTAAGAACATGTTTTAATATTAATAATAGATTTTCATCTCTTTTGCCAATAAGAATGAAATGGGACTTTTATTTACGTTTATTAACGTTATTTACGTTTTTTATAACGTTATTAACGTTTTTTATAACGTTATTTTTATAACGTTATTTACGTTTTCTAACAACTTTGAAATTTGCAAAAATAGTTTTTTATTGATAAAAATATAAAACAGTTTTGGCTACAACAATCATAGTGTTCGTTAAAGTAATATTTAGTTTAAGTATCTAAAACTTCAAATAAGTGGCACAAGCTACTATGGATACTATTGACTATTGATGAAATATCCTAGCTAAGCTGTGAGAACTAAAGTCTACATAGAAAACTAGAAGGTGTATTAGGCTTAGCTTAGTATGCTACAATTTCAATGTTAACATTGCCTACAGAAGGAACATTTTAATGATGAAGGATTAATTGGGAAGATTAAAAAAATCTTGCTGCTGGTTTGTTTGAAAACTTTTCTTTTAATGGACGAACGTTCTTGAACAACTTGTAACAAAGTAATAATAAAATATGATGGTGAAACAAAAATAAAAACAAGTGCATAGGTAGCTAATGTTTACAATAAGAGTTATTTCTCTTTCAAAACCGATAGGCGTTTCAACAAATGATACCAAAGAAATCTTTTCTATTATGCTGTTTATAGCGAAATATCGTAAATTTCATGTAGAAATTTTATTTCATTTTTAATTTCTTACAATTTTAAATTGTTACTGCATAATTCTAGTTTCAAGTGAATATTCATTAAATATATATATATATATATATAATCCTGCAGAATTATGAGAGTTCAAAATTCTCTATTTTAAAATCAGGTATACTCTCAGAGCTCTTCAAATTAAATTAAATTTATCCATTAAAGCTGCCCTTCTGCAATTCAATTTATTAAAGACTATTCGGCCCCAAAGGATAATGATGAAAACGTGCTAATAAATTATATAACAGACCAGGTATTGCAAGGATAGTTGAACAATTTTTTACTTAATTATATTAAATATTCTTCTAATGGGTCTTGTTAAAAAGCTATAGCCCTTTAAATACATGCTCACTGTACCTCATCGTAAGGGTCAGATGGGTGAAGTAATGATAAAAGGCTATTGGATTTCGACAGGAATTCAGCCAGCCGATGACAAATATTTATTTATACTTAAATGTGTATTTAAGATTTGTATGTTTTATATCTTCTTTTTACATTACATTATATGAGTGAAATGAAATAAAACTTGTTTAAAAAATTAAATTGCGTTCAAATTTATTTAATATTGCTTTGAGAACGTTTTCTTTGATTTCTTAGTAAATATTATAAGTTAAAATAGTACAAGATAGTTCATTATCAACAGGTTTTAAAAACATTTTAACTTTTTAAAGTTAATATAATACTTACTTCATGAGCTGAAATAAAAGAATTATGATGATCAATAGAAATTATAATAATACTTTATTAAAATAGCATATATAACTAATATCACCTTAGGGCGCTTAGTAGTGAAACAATGTCAAACCTAACTCATTTTAAAGTTAGAAGTCAAAGTTTGGCGTTTATATAGTCACAAAGGAGTTTCTCGCTCTCTAGGTAGCGTTTGCTTTGAGAAAGTAACTATGGTAGAGATAGTTCATCTTCGGCATTTTCGTGAAAGTTACTTACTCATCTTAACTTAGAATAATTACTATATATATTATTCTAAATTTATAACTTTAAATAATATTTAAAATTAAAATGAAAATGGCTTCTAATAATGTATCTGCTTCATGGGAACTCAAGAATTCAAAAATACAATAATAAACAATATACCAAAAATCATGAACAGTTTTAATTGACATTATTTACATTCCTATTAACTTCCTGTTCAAGGGGACTATTTTATTAACCGTGATTTTCGAAATCTGAATATGCTATTAACAATTGACTTCGTTTTGATACCAATTGACGAGTATCGTCATCGCGCAACTTAGAACCGAGTTTTTTTCCCTTTTTTTTTATAATCGCAATAAGTTTTTATTAAAGTTAGTAAAAAAATCACATTTCTTTAATTGTGATTTTGTCTTTACAACATTTTGTACTTTTTTTGTCTTTTAAGAAAAGGTTAAAAATAAAAAAAAATATTTATGAAGTATTTATTAATCAAATGTATTTATTAATTAGTTTTTTTAATCAAATGTATTGTTAATTTTATAAGTTATGAAATATGGTGTATCTACGTTAAGTTTTTTTTGTGAATGTACTGATGAAATGGATTTTATAAAAAAAAAGATGAAGATAATAATACATCTTTCTTAACCAGTAGGTTAATGTGTCAGGACTCGCAACCATTATCACTTGTTTTAATAAGTAAAACATAAAAAAGTGAATAAATATTAATAATGATATCGCAATATTATGATAAATAAAATAATTGTAAATTTTAGATACAAGTATTCATGTACATTTAAAATAACAGTAAAATAAATAAAATTTTAAATAAATTATAATATTTTTGATTTTTTTAAAATATTTTTTTAATAAGTTTGATTGTGTATACTGATTCGTAAACGTATAAAGTAACGTGCACACCTTTAGAAACTAGTTGATGGCAATGATATTCTGAATTAATATAGATTTTAATAAATAAAAATAAATTAGGATTCTTAAATATAAGCTGCTAAAACATTCTAGTTATAAAAACGTTATCGTTTTGTAACGTTATATTAAATTACGTATATTTTGAATGGAGTATGTTATGAATCTAAAACAAGATACGCCAAATTATTCTAGTATTAATATTATATACCAAAATAATTTGAGATATTAAACATTAAACAGTTTACGATCAGTCGGAGGGATGCGTCATTGGAAATCCAATAATGCGATAATGTCAAAGGGATAACGATGTTTCAAAGTTTTAATCAACATCTGTTCGTATCATTAACAATAAGAATAATTATTAATCTAAATTACGTTAACATTCAGTCGATATTTTCTATCAGCAACGTAATATAGTAATGAACGGTTACCCTTAAATATTAACTAACATTAGAGATCACATTAGAGATAACCAGGGGCGGCTCTAGCTCGTGTAGCACCCGTGTGCAATGAAACCCTGGCACCACTAGGCCTGAACCCCATGCTCTTAGCTGTCTCAAAGGGCGTCGCGGCGCTCCCTGAGACGCCGCCCACAGTATAGGTTATGCCGCTGCTGATCACTACATTACACATTAACACTTAGATACTATTAAGGTGTGGTTCATGCAATTCAAATTATTTTATTCACCATTTTCAATAATTCTCTTTTAATCAATCAATAATTCTTTTTCAATAATTCCCAGATCTTAAAAAAAATTGATCCTAAAAGAGTTCATACCCAACAAAAAAACTTTATTACTACAGAAAGGTTATGATACCTGAAAGAAAATATTTTAATTCAATCTACAAATAAAACTAGATTTACATAACCTTACGCGCTGTTTTCTTTAATTTATATATTATTTATTTAATTCTAAGTTTTATAAATATTATTTCTTATTATATTACTCGCATCGGCAATATGAATGCTCGCTTAGGTATTTTTTTTATTATACCTAATATTTATTTATGACATGTAAAAGGGTAAGGAACACTGAGTCCAGTATAAGTTCAAATGATTTTATAAGCGCAATATATATAAAATAAATGTATAAACAAATTGAACTTAAAGCTTCTTTTAGCACTGCTCGTATAAAGCTTTGTAGTTGTTGCTTGTAATTTTTTACTTTTTCTCTTACTGTTTTCATAATTTAAAGTTCTTTATATCTTAGAAAATACAAAATATTCAATGATTTCTTTGTGATTGACTGTTGTTTGACATCCAAAATTACAATGTTTGAAGAATTTAATGTCATATATATATTGTGAGATAAACATACAAGTTTTATCTGTAAAACATAACATACAAAATAAATTTACACACTTAGAAAAAATTAATTACACAGAAGCCTTGTAAAAGCGTCTCCCTTTTCTTTGAAAAAGAAATATAATTAGCTGACAACATAAAAGAATAAGAGTGCGTCTTTGTTTGTGGAAGAAATACAGTTTATGCTAATGCTCTTACCACACCGTCGAAAATCTTGAAGTATTCTAGTTCTATTCGCAAATAATATTATATATTATCGTTCTTTGTTATTTTAACTGTTGACTTATACAAACTCCGATTAATAAAATTTTATACTTCTTATATATTACCTATTAAGTGATATTTTTAAAAGCAAAATATATACTAATGTTATTTAAAAATTTAAATAAACTAGAACTAAATATAATATATACTAAATAACTATAGAAAAATATTGTTTCATTAAGTAGTACATCTAATGTTTTCTAAGATTCACACGACTACTACACATTTACATTAACCTATTTTACGGATATAACGCGAGTTTATTTTTATATTTTTAAATATATTTATACCACATATTAAATCCCACGTCTGTGAACATACAGCCAGACCCACAGACACAATTATTGCGTTTTGTTTGCATACTGAACTCTATGCCCGTAAACTCAAGAACCGTTGGAGGTAGGTGACAAATAAACTGACTGACTGACGTTTGCTGCAAAGCACTCGAAACTTCGGGTTTAAATTAAAAAATGTTAAAATAAACGCGAGTTATATCCGTAAAATAGTTTTATTAAAATAAGTAGTACTTATCTAATAATAAGTTATTATTCTAACTGTAAGGACATAAAGTGATATGAAAAGTTCAGAAGTTTAAGAGGACGATGACACTTCGCATTAGTTCGTGTGAAGTCTCTTCCGTGTTGCTCTTTGATGGTCCTTACTAGGCCTTATGCTGACTAAGTAAGACTTGCAAGATTATTATCGTATAAAGAAAACCTAGAGTTCTGTAACGGATTTAATTTTTTATGTAAATACAGTTTTCTATTCTGTTACTTATATATATTTTATAAATTAAAATTGCACTAACATTACATTGATACATTTAGAAATAGATAATAGTTGGATTTAAAATCACATATCTTAATAATCAACTTATGTTTTACTCGACATTTATTTGGGAATAAACTTTTCATTTTTATTTTATTTACTTCCCTTGTCTACTTATACTAAGATATTGTGATTACAAGTTTGTTATCTACACAATGTGCCGACAAACAATTCACCTAAGTACAATATAATATACCACTATCCTTCTCTTTGCGGCAGACCGCAACACATTGGCATTACTGTTTCGCACATTTAGAACACCAATAACCGTATTTCTGACTAAAATTGGCCAATTGGCTAACCAGCTCTCATCAGTAAAAAATGGGTGTAGGTATGTAAATTATTTGAAAGATAAGTATTATAATTTACTGAATGGGTATAATTTAATTTTATTAATTGTTATTACATGGATATAGTGTTGGTATTAAAACTGTTAAGGAAATTTTATTTCCAGATGTATTATAGGTTCCGAAATAAAATTACAAAGTTGGAAAAGATTTCTTGCATAATTTACTTTTATTGTAATTTTATTCACCATTCTGACTCTTTAGTATATTATCAAGCAAGTTAATATTACCAGCCATTACATACAAATTTGTGTAGGTGTAACTTCTGTCTATTATCTACCTAAGAAAGCAATGCTCATAATGTACACACAGTAAATAAATTTTACACTAAGAAATAAGAGGAAAATTATACGTTATAGTTTGTAAATAATTGAATTTGAACCACAAAAATGTTTCATAAATAATAATAAAAATAACATGAGGAATGGATTAAATACTTAGAAAAATTTTATGTCCTCTTTATTATTTCTATATAAGTTTAATTTCATAAAGTCAAGACAACAAAATCTAAAGTTATGTTAATATAAGATAATTAAAAAAAAACAGTTGAGAACAAAATGTTAAATGAATCATATTTGACTTACTCCCATTGCTACTGTCTTATGGGATATGAAATTTTATTCATTTTGGAATAACATGTCACGTGACATCTTTCCTATAAAACAAGAATATAAAGTCCGACTTGAAAGATGTTACCGTAGCTTACATAATATTTTTTTTGGTTCCTTTTCGTGTATAGATGTGAATAACCTTCTGTATACGAGTTTTTTTGTAATGTACGACATTAAGATAAATTGATATTTTTTTAATAATTGTCTGACTAAAATGGAATGCAGTTTTGATTCTTTATCATTACAAGTTATCGTTAATAATAATAATAATAATAATAAACTTTATTTCAGATTCTTCATATATCCATATATTTGTTATTAGCGATTTCTTTAAGACTATGTTAGTTAATATATGAAATGCCATTGATAATAATAATAGACAATGTAATGAAATTAATAAATAAATAAGTGGCCCTTATTGCTTAAGTAGGATGCCACGGGATCGCTTTAGAACTTTTCGTGGCACAAACGAGACCTGCTTTGTCTTATTTTATTACATATAACTCCAACAGAGAATAGCGACGTTTCTTGTTGATTTTATTGCTTATTAATGAATGAGTTCATTATTAGTAACTCCGCTAAGCATTTTGTTAATTCTTCCTGAAAACAGTAATCGGTTTCATAAAAATACATTGCCTGCAGAAGTAATAGACACTGTATTTTTTATTGTCCAGCGACATTCAAGAGAAATAATAAAAAATAAAGAATTCAATTGCACGTTGTAATGAAATCGAGTTAAATAATTTAAATATTTGAAAACCGGTAAAACCTTATAACATTATAATTTTAATACACAAGATTTAAAAGGCTCAGTGATATTAATTATATTGAATCTTAAAATCATAACATAGCTGCCGTATTAATAAAATAATTTAAATAGTTTTTATAACATTTATTTACATTCATTTTCAAATCATAATTTAAAAACGATTAAAAAAGTTAAAACAATTAAAAGTTTTATAAACAGTATGTAACAAAATATTATATTATAATCACAAATCGACTGCCGAACAAACATTTAATATTCATAGCGAATATGAAAAGTTTGTGCTTATTAATTTTATTGTCGTGCACGTGACCTCCGACGACGGGAAATCAATCTATCAGAATTGTCTTTAAATCGCGGCTTTAGACTAAACAGAAGCACCTGTCAAAGCATCAATTATGTAAATGCGTATAATGCATATAAAAAGTACAGTTTTCCTGAAATATAAATTATTTCCACTCTAAAAATACCTGGTACTCAATATAATTCTTTATAACATGGAGCAACAGTCGATTAAACTTCAATAGTTATAAAAATAATGTTTTATTCGAATGATTTAAATAATATTTGAAATTTTATAATCATTTTCTTAGCACCTTTCAATTAAAATACAATGACCGAAACTTTAATTCGAACAAGCTTTTATTCGGCCTTCAAATTCAATTAGAGTTAATCTTTTCAAGGATTTCTGTGCGAGGACGATAGAGTGTCTGGTCTGATGAATAATTACTGGTTATACAAAGCATTAAGGAAAGGAAATATTAGAATAAATCTGTTGAAATAATATTTTGAAACAGATTTCTATAAGTTACTTCATTTGTTAAATTTTTATTTAAATTATACATATTAACACCGTTTTAACCGACTGTATGATTACAAGAATTAATAAATTTAGAATAAAAACAAATCCGAGCCTTTACTAAAGTTAAAAATGAAACGCACTCAAGTAGCTTTAGTAAAATTAGAAAAGAATATTAATTTATTAATTTTGTATAAGAATAGAATTAAAGTTTTAAATTCATATTTATATCATGCGACGCAATGTACTTGCGTACTCGTATGTACGGTAGAGTTAATTTAAGATCTTTGTTTAATTTTTAAATGTATAGCGCAGGAAATAGTAGATTCTATCACAAGGGATCAAAATAACATTGTTCCGGCGAGGGCGTTATTTTGAAGCACGATCGAAACGAAGGACTCTAGAATATTCTAACGTGGAGTCCAGAGTACAGTGAGGGATTCAAAGTACATCGCCCGAGGGAAAAATAATTTTCTACTTTTCATCCCCTCTATGAGAAAATATGAACCTACTGATTACAAAAACAGAGACGTCATTGGCACGCTATTGTGTTTTTTTTTATTTAGTGTCGTGCAACCAACACATATAGCCCGAAATTCATACAATTTTCGTTCGATTTCTATAAATGTCCATACCCATATGTATGTTCTAAATTCAAATCACTTTTCCACCCGCTAAAAAGTTCCTATTGGAAAAGTGCTATTTTACTCCCGTTTAAAGAGGAACAAAGTGACACTTTTCAAATAAAAGGGATAAAAAAACATTACTATATGTTTACACAGCACACAGCCATCATAATACCAAAATTCAATTTACATGAGGAAGTACTTTTTTTAATATTTTAATGTAATTACGATAATATATTACTTGCTATGTCATATAATTATTCTATCCTAATTAAAATTCGTAGAACTTAAAAGTCCTTTAACAATTTCATATCATTTATTGATTACCAATTATTTTAATTGATGTCATATATAAATTAATATATGATTGTTTGTAGGGTAGTTAGTTTGTTTTAAATGTAATCTCTTTTTTATATTATTAAATTCTTGTAAGAAGTTTAGGCGTTGTTCATACAATATGAATACTGTAATAAAACATTTGTAGTGCGTTCTTCCTTTAGATACTAACGGTTGAATGGGAAATTTATAAGCACTCGTATTAATTAATATATAAAATGAATCTGTTTGAATTTAATATGTATATGTATTTCCGAGTGGCATTGGCAAAGGCCATGTGTGTACAAAGTATACGACGTGAGACCGCTTCGCGGCGCTACTCGCATATAAACGTAGCGCCGGACCCGAGTCGTCTGATGACCGTGTAGCAGCCATTGCGCGCATCGAGCCTGGCGCGGGAAGAGTTTATCTGGCTATTCGTTTTTGATTTGTCGCTTCATTCACTAAACTTTAGAGTTGTTTCTATTAATGTATTTATGATTTGTTGTTAAACTGTTAAAAACCTCACCCTCATTCATCTACTAGTATCCCAATACACTAAAAAATCAATTCTTAAAGCAATACACTTTTCAAGCTCTTATTAAAATGTGTACAAACACAATAATTTATTATTATATTCGCAAATTAACAAAGCACAAAAAATATTGCGAACAATTTTTTTTTACTGTAAAAAATATTTACGTAATAGAAATAATAGATGTTATCAATATGGAGTCGTAGGTCTGGCAATAACCAATTTGTTGAAAATTGTTAAATAAATGCGAGTCATTGACAAATATTAATCAGAAATACGGTTGCTGGTTTTATAAATGTGCGAAACAGTAATGTAGATTTGTTGGATACTTTCAAGGGTTAGGAGTCGTAAGTAACCGCGTAACCATAATATAGGTTTAATATAAGTTTATGGAGTGCCGAAAAATCATGGAAATCTTACAAGGACCAAGAAGTTTCATATTCAAAACACAAACACATTTAATTATCTTTTCCTTTTGATTTTTCTGTTTATCGTAATCCTCTTGTTAAAATAGGTTGCTGGTAGATGTAACAATATAGGACGTAATAAATAAAGATCAAGTTAGGACATGTCAAAACTCAGTATTGTTTTATTTGTTATATATAACTTGTGATTTTAGCAATTATAATTCAATATGATTAATGTTACAAATACACGAAAAATAAACTTTTAAAAAAAATAGGGATAATGAGTTTAAATAATAAATTAAATATCATAACAGTTAACAATATTTGTAACAACGAATTATCAATATGAAAGCTTTTGTAAATGGATTTCAAAATAAGTACTTCAAATTCCCAATCGGTTCATTATTATACATAGATTAATATATGTAAAAATGAAAGACATAATTATTTATTATAAGTTGACACCATTTTTATTTATGATAAATATATTAACAGTAATTCATAACTAAATATAACCAATATCCAGTAGCACGAAAACCAAACATATGGCTGACCGATATCGGAAATTAATATTTTGATTTATGAGTGCTGTTTGGTTAGTTGGTGATATATTCCTACGTATTACATATAGTATATTAAAAACAAATTATATATTATATATAAAAAATGTAGAAAATGAGAAATTAAACAAATGATTTAATACAACGATTAGGAAAATGTCGAAATTCTGACACCATTTTAATTTATTTTATATTTTATTTATTTTCACTCAACTAAATTTTTTTTGGCTATTTGATGGCTATTTGGTTTTTGTCATATTAAAAAATATAAACTATATTTTTTTAACAAATAAATAATAAGAGTTGTTATACTTAAAAAAACTTTAGTAAGTTTTTTAATGTTTGTATTATTTTTAATGACGTTTTAAACTAAGAAACGCATTAGTTCAAATAATCACAACCTCTCGGTTCAATGGCTTGCAATGAAAGAAACATCCTATTTCATTTGATGTAAGACATTTCCAAGTTTTCTTACAAAGTTACTTTAAAATAGAAAATTCAATAAGGTTTCTAAATGCGGTTTCAATCGACTTTACTGATCAAAGTTTCTTAGTTAATAACCTTTACTTACTTCGAAGCTTTTACCGCAGGAACACAACTTTATGAGGACTTTAAACTTAAATACACTTCATAAAATAATAGAAAATCCAAGGCACTTACTGAGATGCAGTTCGATATTAACAATGTAATTACCTACAAAAATTTTATAATATTAGTTAATTAAAAAAATTATTTTATTTATGGAACAACAAAATGACTATTCATTTTTAAATATTAAAAATTCTTATTTGATTTATAATATCAAAATTTTGGACAACTACAGCTATCCATAAAAAAGGTTTAAGTTAAAACAACAATAATAAATTTATGTGCAAGTGTGTATCTGGTTACAAGCATCCTGGAGACCTGACTATGTATGACTAAAATGATCTTATTAAAATCTTTAGTGATTTTTACAAAACCTTTGAAAATGATGATAAAATCAATACACTATCAAAACGTTAAAGAGTAGCGACATGTGCCGTTAGGAAATTTGGATAACTAACTGATATTGTCAAACTCTACTCATCTACTCGTAAGTTGGTTTACTTGGTATACTTCTATAGTATTTTTTACGACATTTTCCAATTGATGATGGAAAAAAAAATTATATTGATGATGGAAACAATGCTCTTTCACATATTTTAAGACGGTTTAATGGTTATAATTTGTTGCTGAATGAAGAGAACAAAATATATTAAGTTCAGCTTACCAAAACGTCAAAAATGTTGGAACAATTAATATAATGGAAATTTCGTAAAAAAATTGTTTTTAATATAATTTTTCTAGTCCTTCAATACATTGAAGGACTTTAGAAAAATTTAATATTAATAAAACCTATACATAAGTTATCTAACATAAAGTAGTCATTTTCGGTTAGTTAACTTAGTTTAAGTAAGTTAACTAACTTAGATGAAACCTCCCACCGATAGTGCATTCACAACCGAGCGGTTCTTGAGCTCTGGTCTGGTTGAATAACAAGCAATCATCAGACACAGGCCAAAAACAACTCGCATTTGTAATACTTAATATGTTTTAATTGTTTACTTTCAAATAAATTTATTTTATTCCCAAGTTTTGTATGACAAAGAATAATCACGTCGATTTAAATAGTTTCATCAACGAGACATCGACAGCGGTCATCCTTTTGTATATAAACAGAAACAAATTCCTTACTTAGTTGTATATTAATAATTTTGTATAAATTGGTAATTTAAATGAATCTATCCAATAATAATTGTCACGAATTATAAATTCTATTAAGTCAATTAAGTGTTATAATTATTGAAATTAAAAAATAAATCAATACGTTTTTAAAATAGGCCTTAATATTATATTACGATATTGTTGTCACTTAACCGCCAATTTTTAGGATCACAAAACATACAAAAATATAAATGAGATTAAATAATAAGCAACATTATTTTTACATAGTTAGTCTTCCTAATGTATATTATTTTACTTAACCTTTTTGATTATGATAAAGAAAGAGTTCGTTAATGTAACGTTTTTCCACAGATACTAAATGGTACAATTGAATTTTCTGATGGCATTGACCAAATGGGAGCTAAAACCATCTGTCACAACAAAATTTAATACAGATTTACAAAGCAATATTATACTGGCATTGGAAATAACAAACACACCCATGATAATTTATCTTCAATCTGCAGGGTAAAATATAAAACTTATATTAAAGGCTTTCTCATATCATTAATGCAGTAATAATACTAATATAATTACTTATAATACTAATAAGCTTACCTTTATTAAAAGTTTATAGTTAGAATCTTTCAATGCCTTGAAATATAAAAGCACCATAGAACTATTAGACTCAACTAAACAATTACTTTAGTCTTCTTTTCTGGACCAAGTTAAATCTCACCTCTATTTTATTCTCACATATCGGATTTGACTGGGACTGAAATACTCCATACTATGATAGATTTAGATATTATAAATATATTAAAAGAGTATTTTTTACGGATTAAACTCGCGTATAATTTGGTTACATCTTAATTTTAATCCGACGTCTCGTCAGTCAGTCAGTTAATTAATCATCTGACTTACTGACAGACACATCTCGTCTACCCGTGAACACGATTGCTGCAAAGCATTCGAAACGTCGGGTTAAAATTAAAATTTAACCAAATTATACGTGAGTTTAATCCGTAAAAATAGTTTTATTTCAAATGTGTACTCGTGAAAAACTAAGAAAAAACTATTAAAAGAGTATCTATGGAGTTTCTTGCGGTTCTTCTCTATGGACCTTGAAAACCGCGCAACTTAACTAGAATATAATGTTTAACAATCAATGTATATGTAAAATAAAAAGAAATACTTAAAAATCATAACAATTGGGAATAATAATTACAATTACAAGTATATTGAGCACTCCGCGCTCAGTAGCTGGACATGTTACTTATATAATGTTTTCTAAGATTTACACGAGTACTACACATTTCAATAAAACTATTTTTCGGATATAACTCGCGTTTATTATTATGTTTTTATATTTAACCCGACGTTTCGGATGCTTTGCAGCAAACTTGTTCGCGGTACACGTTATATCCGAAAAATAGTTTTATTGAAATGTTACGTATAGTTACTTATACTCGTAAATATAACTAAATTATTTTTTAATTATTCTATTCTAATAATGAAATCTTACTTTTTTTAAACATTTTTATTACAACAAAGTTATATATTACTATCCCGTCTAGTCTAGTTTCAGTAAATTGTAAATTAGAAACGTATGCAATATCATGCAATGCCTTTTTACAAGTCAAAATAGAGCAATTATATGTATAGAATTGCACTGTTAAATATAAATAACTAAACCATTATTCTAAACATAAACCATCAAATAATACAACTTAAAAATATAGAATTACTTTACAATAATAACAGTTCCCGTAATAACACAAAAGTCTGGAAAAAAATAATATTATTTATTAATAGATACGATGAAAATTTGTGATTATTAATAATGTATTTTATATACACTAAATTTAACATATTAGTATTATAAAATCAAAATTTACTATTCAAATAGGTAAATTTTATTAAGTAAGTAATATTTTATCGTGATCCATATATTATTCAGAATTTCAAACACTTTTTATCTATGAAGTGATTACAAGAATGTGGTAGATGTATAAAAATTATAATAGTAAGTAAGTAAATTATAAATAATTTTAATGTAATTTTAATGTAATGACTCTAGTATTGTAGATAAATATTTCACAAAAAATTAAAGTTAGATAATTGTTGCTCCAAATTTACGGCAACATTTCTGCCAACCAATGAAAACATACTAATTTCGGTTAAAGAAAACGGTAACAGTGAGAGCACAAGTATTTAAAGACCAGTTACCAGTTAAGACAGAACCTGTGAATATTAACATGTGAATGTGAGATGCTTATATGTATGACTTTTCTAACGAGTCATACCAAGTACAACTACTGTAGCTGCCAAGATAAGAGGCTGATTCAAAAAATCTTCAAACGGAAAAAACCCAATAGATATCCATATATTATAGTCTTACTCTGTCTTTGTAATATTAAGTATTAACTTTACGAATAATTGAAAGAAACGACAATCTACAAACATTTCCGATATAACTCTTTACAAATAAAAATACGTCTTTTATCAATATTTTTAGTATGCTATTGTATGTTGAAGTTCTTTCAAAATTTGATTTCACATAGTAAAGAAAAAAAGACCAATGACAATAGTTAAAAAATATTACTATTTTATTTTTGTTATATGAGACTTCTATAGAAAACAACATTTAAAAAATAATTTTAACTTGAAATTAAATTATCTTAAGATTTTTGTATTGAACATGTGGAATGGTAGAAACTTTTTTAATTTTTAAGCTAAGTTTGGACTACAACGCTGGACACGATTATGATATAAATGTACATAAAAGTGTTTTTGTAGGAACACGAGTGTCTCAAATTGTGACATTTATTTATTGTGACAATAATCAGTGTCTCATCGGCGGCAGTGCGAATACATTATGTTCAAGTGTTTAGGGTGATAAAAAAGATTTCAAAAAAGTGCCATACTTGCAGTTCATCGATCTGGTTTGAGAACAAAATCAATGCATTTTGCTTATGTAGAGGCCAGACTTAAGTTTTTAAATTATATAGATACTGAAAGATTGATCAGTCCACAAATTGTTGTCTGACATTTATGAACCATTTTCTGTCGTAGTCTAAACTTAGCCTTACAGTTTAATTTTTCAACGGGTATTAAGGCAAGCAAGCTTGACCTCATTTACATTTTAGTTAATGTCCGTGTCAGACAAAGATCTTTTTTTGTCAATTGAAATTAAGGAATTACGCTTTGGCCAATTTACTTCTTGGATCTAGTAGGTAAACATGAGAGTACCTGATTGGACTTAAAGGTTCTCCGTAAAGAAATTAAATTTCAGTTACTCGAATCTTTATTTCTGGCCACGACTAATGGAACATATTCGGAAACAAATAGAACATATTATTTAAAAGAAACCAATTTTACTTAAAGAAAAATAGAAAATAGTTAACATTTCCATATGTTGTCCAAACCCAGGTTCAGTATTGATAAAAACTTTTGAATACTTAGATTATAGATAATACTCTTATTTCAGAAATGAAATCGAGAAACTTGTCATCTAACACAGTTCAAGTTCTACGTTCGAAATTGTTATGCTACGAAAATTGATAGCGATCACCATTTTATCTTAGAAGAAATAATGACGTGACATTGACGTTGACGACGTTCAAGTAGTAAAGCCTCACTGACTCAATACATGCAAGATGCAACCCCTTTATAACGATGCCATACATTAAACTACTATCAATTAACTTACAATTTATTATTTATCATGAATCTACTCATGTAATTCTTTATATAATTGTATATATTGGGTTAAAAAGTAATTAATAATTTTTAACTTAAACTTTAAAATAATTCATAAAATATAGATAATTTATAGTTATAATACAATGTTTGTTTCCTATCTATAAAATAACTTCTTGATTAATTTTAAATATTTCAATAATTCCGTAATATTTCAGATTCAGTTAAATATTTCAGTAAACACTAAACTATCAGACATTTATAGAAGTTTGTAAGATGTTACTAATTGATAACATCAGGTATTTTCGCTTTTAAACAGCGTCGATTTATTTTATTCCCAAGTTTTGTATGACAAAGAATAATCACGTCGATTTAAATAGTTTCATCAACGAGACATCGACAGCGGTCATCCTTTTGTATATAAACAGAAACAAATTCCTTACTTAGTTGTATATTAATAATTTTGTATAAATTGGTAATTTAAATGAATCTATCCAATAATAATTGTCACGAATTATAAATTCTATTAAGTCAATTAAGTGTTATAATTATTGAAATTAAAAAATAAATCAATACGTTTTTAAAATAGGCCTTAATATTATATTACGATATTGTTGTCACTTAACCGCCAATTTTTAGGATCACAAAACATACAAAAATATAAATGAGATTAAATAATAAGCAACATTATTTTTACATAGTTAGTCTTCCTAATGTATATTATTTTACTTAACCTTTTTGATTATGATAAAGAAAGAGTTCGTTAATGTAACGTTTTTCCACAGATACTAAATGGTACAATTGAATTTTCTGATGGCATTAACCAAATGGAAGCTAAAACCATCTGTCACAACAAAATTTAATACAGATTTACAAAGCAATATTATACTGGCATTGGAAATAACAAACACACCCATGATAATTTATTTTCAATCTGCAGGGTAAAATATAAAACTTATATTAAAGGCGTTCTCATATCATTAATACAGTACTAATATAATTACTTATAATACTAATAAGCTTACCTTTATTAAAAGTTTATAGTTAGAATCTTTCAATGCCTTGAAATATAAAAGCACCATAGAACTATTAGACTCAACTAAACAATTACTTTAGTCTTCTTTTCTGGACCAAGTTAAATCTGACCTCTATTTTATTCTCACATATCGGATTTGACTGGGACTGAAATACTCCATACTATGATAGATTTAGATATTATAAATATATTAAAAGAGTATTTTTTACGGATTAAACTCGCGTATAATTTGGTTACATCTTAATTTTAATCAGACGTCTCGTCAGTCAGTCAGTTAATTAATCATCTGACTTACTGACAGACACATCTCGTCTACCCGTGAACACGATTGCTGCAAAGCATTCGAAACGTCGGGTTAAAATTAAAATTTAACCAAATTATACGTGAGTTTAATCCGTAAAAATAGTTTTATTTCAAATGTGTACTCGTGAAAAACTAAGAAAATACTATTAAAAGAGTATCTATGGAGTTTCTTGCGGTTCTTCTCTATGGACTTTGAAAACCGCGCAACTTAACTAGAATATAATGTTTAACAATCAATGTCTATGTAAAATAAAAAGAAATACTTAAAAATCATAACAATTGGGAATAATAATTACAATTACAAGTATATTGAGCACTCCGCGCTCAGTAGCTGGACATGTTACTTATATAATGTTTTCTAAGATTTACACGAGTCCTACACATTTCAATAAAACTATTTTTCGGATATAACTCGCGTTTATTATTATATTTTTATATTTAACCCGACGTTTCGGATGCTTTTGCAGCAAACTTGTTCGCGGTACACGTTATATCCGAAAAATAGTTTCATTAAATGTTACTTATAGTTACTTATACTCGTAAATATAACTAAATTATTTTTTAATTATTCTATTCTAATAATGAAATCTTACTTTTTTTAAACATTTTTATTACAACAAAGTTATATATTACTATCCCGTCTAGTCTAGTTTCAGTAAATTGTAAATTAGCAATGTATGTAATATAATGCAATGCCTTTTTACAAGTCAAAATAGAGCAATTATATGTATAGAATTGCACTGTTAAATATAAATAACTAAACCATTATTCTAAACATAAACTGTCAAATAATAATACTTAAAAATATAGAATTACTTTACAATAATAACAGTTCCCGTAATAACACAAAAGTCTGGAAAAAAATAATATTATTTATTAATAGATACGATAAAAATTTGTGATTATGAATAATGTATTTTATATACACTACATTTAACATATTAGTATTATAAAATCAAAATTTACTATTTAATTAGGTAAATTTTATTAACTAAGTAATATTTTATCGTGATCCATATATTATTTAGAATTTCAAACACTTTTTATCCATGAAGTGATGACAAGAATGTGGTAGATGTATAAAAATTATAATAGTAAGTAAGTAAATTATAAATAATTTTAATGTTTATAAATATGTAAAAATATATCGACTCTAGTATTGTAGATAAATATTTCACAAAAAATTGAGGTTAGATAATTGTTGCTCCAAATTTACGGCAACATTTCTGCCAACCAATGAAAATATACTAATTTCGGTTAAAGAAAACGGTAACAGTGAGAGCACAAGTATTTAAAGACCAGTTACCAGTTAAGACAGAACCTGTGAATATTAACATGTGAATGTGAGATGCTTATATGTATGACTTTTCTAACGAGTCATACCAAGTACAACTACTGTAGCTGCCAAGATAAGAGGCTGATTCAAAAAATCTTCAAACGGAAAAAACCCAATAGATATCCATATATTATAGTCTTACTCTGTCTTTGTAATATTAAGTATTAACTTTACGAATAATTGAAAGAAACGACAATCTACAAACATTTCCGATATAACTCTTTACAAATAAAAATTCGTCTTTTATCAATATTTTTAGTATGCTATTGTATGTTGAAGTTCTTTCAAAATTTGATTTCACATAGTGAAGACCAATGACAATAGTTAAAAAATATTACTATTTTATTTTTGTTATATGAGACTTCTATAGAAAACAACATTTAAAAAATAATTTTAACTTGAAATTAAATTATCTTAAGATTCTTGTATTGAACATGTGGCATGGTAGATACTTTTTTTAATTTTTAAGCTAAGTTTGGACTACAACACTGGACACGATTATGATATAAATGTACATAAAAGTGTTTTTGTAGGAACACGAGTGTCTCAAATTGTGACATTTATTTATTGTGACAATAATCAGTGTCTCATCGGCGGCAGTGCGAATACATTATGTTCAAGTGTTTAGGGTGATAAAAAAGATTTCAAAAAAGTGCCATACTTGCAGTTCATCGATCTGGTTTGAGAACAAAATCAATGCATTTTGCTTATGTAGAGGCCAGACTTAAGTTTTTAAATTATATAGATACTGAAAGATTGATCAGTCCACAAATTGTTGTCTGACATTTATGAACCATTTTCTGTCGTAGTCTAAACTTAGCCTTACAGTTTAATTTTTCAACGGGTATTAAGGCAAGCAAGCTTGACCTCATTTACATTTTAGTTAATGTCCGTGTCAGACAAAGATCTTTTTTTGTCAATTGAAATTAAGGAATTACGCTTTGGCCAATTTACTTCTTGGATCTAGTAGGTAAACATGAGAGTACCTGATTGGACTTAAAGGTTCTCCGTAAAGAAATTAAATTTCAGTTACTCGAATCTTTATTTCTGGCCACGACTAATGGAACATATTCGGAAACAAATAGAACATATTATTTAAAAGAAACCAATTTTACTTAAAGAAAAATAGAAAATAGTTAACATTTCCATATGTTGTCCAAACCCAGGTTCAGTATTGATAAAAACTTTTGAATACTTAGATTATAGATAATACTCTTATTTCAGAAATGAAATCGAGAAACTTGTCATCTAACACAGTTCAAGTTCTACGTTCGAAATTGTTATGCTACGAAAATTGATAGCGATCACCATTTTATCTTAGAAGAAATAATGACGTGACATTGACGTTGACGACGTTCAAGTAGTAAAGCCTCACTGACTCAATACATGCAAGATGCAACCCCTTTATAACGATGCCATACATTAAACTACTATCAATTAACTTACAATTTATTATTTATCATGAATCTACTCATGTAATTCTTTATATAATTGTATATATTGGGTTAAAAAGTAATTAATAATTTTTAACTTAAACTTTAAAATAATTCATAAAATATAGATAATTTATAGTTATAATACAATGTTTGTTTCCTATCTATAAAATAACTTCTTGATTAATTTTAAATATTTCAATAATTCCGTAATATTTCAGATTCAGTTAAATATTTCAGTAAACACTAAACTATCAGACATTTATAGAAGTTTGTAAGATGTTACTAATTGATAACATCAGGTATTTTCGCTTTTAAACAGCGTCGATTTATTTTATTCCCAAGTTTTGTATGACAAAGAATAATCACGTCGATTTAAATAGTTTCATCAACGAGACATCGACAGCGGTCATCCTTTTGTATATAAACAGAAACAAATTCCTTACTTAGTTGTATATTAATAATTTTGTATAAATTGGTAATTTAAATGAATCTATCCAATAATAATTGTCACGAATTATAAATTCTATTAAGTCAATTAAGTGTTATAATTATTGAAATTAAAAAATAAATCAATACGTTTTTAAAATAGGCCTTAATATTATATTACGATATTGTTGTCACTTAACCGCCAATTTTTAGGATCACAAAACATACAAAAATATAAATGAGATTAAATAATAAGCAACATTATTTTTACATAGTTAGTCTTCCTAATGTATATTATTTTACTTAACCTTTTTGATTATGATAAAGAAAGAGTTCGTTAATGTAACGTTTTTCCACAGATACTAAATGGTACAATTGAATTTTCTGATGGCATTAACCAAATGGAAGCTAAAACCATCTGTCACAACAAAATTTAATACAGATTTACAAAGCAATATTATACTGGCATTGGAAATAACAAACACACCCATGATAATTTATTTTCAATCTGCAGGGTAAAATATAAAACTTATATTAAAGGCGTTCTCATATCATTAATACAGTACTAATATAATTACTTATAATACTAATAAGCTTACCTTTATTAAAAGTTTATAGTTAGAATCTTTCAATGCCTTGAAATATAAAAGCACCATAGAACTATTAGACTCAACTAAACAATTACTTTAGTCTTCTTTTCTGGACCAAGTTAAATCTGACCTCTATTTTATTCTCACATATCGGATTTGACTGGGACTGAAATACTCCATACTATGATAGATTTAGATATTATAAATATATTAAAAGAGTATTTTTTACGGATTAAACTCGCGTATAATTTGGTTACATCTTAATTTTAATCAGACGTCTCGTCAGTCAGTCAGTTAATTAATCATCTGACTTACTGACAGACACATCTCGTCTACCCGTGAACACGATTGCTGCAAAGCATTCGAAACGTCGGGTTAAAATTAAAATTTAACCAAATTATACGTGAGTTTAATCCGTAAAAATAGTTTTATTTCAAATGTGTACTCGTGAAAAACTAAGAAAATACTATTAAAAGAGTATCTATGGAGTTTCTTGCGGTTCTTCTCTATGGACTTTGAAAACCGCGCAACTTAACTAGAATATAATGTTTAACAATCAATGTCTATGTAAAATAAAAAGAAATACTTAAAAATCATAACAATTGGGAATAATAATTACAATTACAAGTATATTGAGCACTCCGCGCTCAGTAGCTGGACATGTTACTTATATAATGTTTTCTAAGATTTACACGAGTCCTACACATTTCAATAAAACTATTTTTCGGATATAACTCGCGTTTATTATTATATTTTTATATTTAACCCGACGTTTCGGATGCTTTTGCAGCAAACTTGTTCGCGGTACACGTTATATCCGAAAAATAGTTTCATTAAATGTTACTTATAGTTACTTATACTCGTAAATATAACTAAATTATTTTTTAATTATTCTATTCTAATAATGAAATCTTACTTTTTTTAAACATTTTTATTACAACAAAGTTATATATTACTATCCCGTCTAGTCTAGTTTCAGTAAATTGTAAATTAGCAATGTATGTAATATAATGCAATGCCTTTTTACAAGTCAAAATAGAGCAATTATATGTATAGAATTGCACTGTTAAATATAAATAACTAAACCATTATTCTAAACATAAACTGTCAAATAATAATACTTAAAAATATAGAATTACTTTACAATAATAACAGTTCCCGTAATAACACAAAAGTCTGGAAAAAAATAATATTATTTATTAATAGATACGATAAAAATTTGTGATTATGAATAATGTATTTTATATACACTACATTTAACATATTAGTATTATAAAATCAAAATTTACTATTTAATTAGGTAAATTTTATTAACTAAGTAATATTTTATCGTGATCCATATATTATTTAGAATTTCAAACACTTTTTATCCATGAAGTGATGACAAGAATGTGGTAGATGTATAAAAATTATAATAGTAAGTAAGTAAATTATAAATAATTTTAATGTTTATAAATATGTAAAAATATATCGACTCTAGTATTGTAGATAAATATTTCACAAAAAATTGAGGTTAGATAATTGTTGCTCCAAATTTACGGCAACATTTCTGCCAACCAATGAAAATATACTAATTTCGGTTAAAGAAAACGGTAACAGTGAGAGCACAAGTATTTAAAGACCAGTTACCAGTTAAGACAGAACCTGTGAATATTAACATGTGAATGTGAGATGCTTATATGTATGACTTTTCTAACGAGTCATACCAAGTACAACTACTGTAGCTGCCAAGATAAGAGGCTGATTCAAAAAATCTTCAAACGGAAAAAACCCAATAGATATCCATATATTATAGTCTTACTCTGTCTTTGTAATATTAAGTATTAACTTTACGAATAATTGAAAGAAACGACAATCTACAAACATTTCCGATATAACTCTTTACAAATAAAAATTCGTCTTTTATCAATATTTTTAGTATGCTATTGTATGTTGAAGTTCTTTCAAAATTTGATTTCACATAGTGAAGACCAATGACAATAGTTAAAAAATATTACTATTTTATTTTTGTTATATGAGACTTCTATAGAAAACAACATTTAAAAAATAATTTTAACTTGAAATTAAATTATCTTAAGATTCTTGTATTGAACATGTGGCATGGTAGATACTTTTTTTAATTTTTAAGCTAAGTTTGGACTACAACACTGGACACGATTATGATATAAATGTACATAAAAGTGTTTTTGTAGGAACACGAGTGTCTCAAATTGTGACATTTATTTATTGTGACAATAATCAGTGTCTCATCGGCGGCAGTGCGAATACATTATGTTCAAGTGTTTAGGGTGATAAAAAAGATTTCAAAAAAGTGCCATACTTGCAGTTCATCGATCTGGTTTGAGAACAAAATCAATGCATTTTGCTTATGTAGAGGCCAGACTTAAGTTTTTAAATTATATAGATACTGAAAGATTGATCAGTCCACAAATTGTTGTCTGACATTTATGAACCATTTTCTGTCGTAGTCTAAACTTAGCCTTACAGTTTAATTTTTCAACGGGTATTAAGGCAAGCAAGCTTGACCTCATTTACATTTTAGTTAATGTCCGTGTCAGACAAAGATCTTTTTTTGTCAATTGAAATTAAGGAATTACGCTTTGGCCAATTTACTTCTTGGATCTAGTAGGTAAACATGAGAGTACCTGATTGGACTTAAAGGTTCTCCGTAAAGAAATTAAATTTCAGTTACTCGAATCTTTATTTCTGGCCACGACTAATGGAACATATTCGGAAACAAATAGAACATATTATTTAAAAGAAACCAATTTTACTTAAAGAAAAATAGAAAATAGTTAACATTTCCATATGTTGTCCAAACCCAGGTTCAGTATTGATAAAAACTTTTGAATACTTAGATTATAGATAATACTCTTATTTCAGAAATGAAATCGAGAAACTTGTCATCTAACACAGTTCAAGTTCTACGTTCGAAATTGTTATGCTACGAAAATTGATAGCGATCACCATTTTATCTTAGAAGAAATAATGACGTGACATTGACGTTGACGACGTTCAAGTAGTAAAGCCTCACTGACTCAATACATGCAAGATGCAACCCCTTTATAACGATGCCATACATTAAACTACTATCAATTAACTTACAATTTATTATTTATCATGAATCTACTCATGTAATTCTTTATATAATTGTATATATTGGGTTAAAAAGTAATTAATAATTTTTAACTTAAACTTTAAAATAATTCATAAAATATAGATAATTTATAGTTATAATACAATGTTTGTTTCCTATCTATAAAATAACTTCTTGATTAATTTTAAATATTTCAATAATTCCGTAATATTTCAGATTCAGTTAAATATTTCAGTAAACACTAAACTATCAGACATTTATAGAAGTTTGTAAGATGTTACTAATTGATAACATCAGGTATTTTCGCTTTGAAACAGCGTTGATTTATCAAACAACATTCCATTTGCTTGCAGCGTTTCAACATGACCACTTTAACTTTCAAATTATACTCAAAGTATTGTATAATATCTGTGTTAAATGCTACATCAATGAGTATTGATATTTAACTTAGGCTTGCATAGTTTCTGTTTTAAAAGCAAAAGATTATTTTAGAAATGAAAAACACTTTTATTTTCTTTAATATTAAATAAACAAAAACATGAGTCCCCAAATTTTGAGAGTTGATCCACAAAGAAGAACGAACTAAAAATTTCATTGATATTTTGTGTGTATATTTATCTATTTCGGTGTCATTTTAAGAATAAAAACAAGTGGTTTAAAGAATCTCCTTAGTCCTATTTATTTTAAAAGCTGGGTAAATAAATAATTATAAGTTCGATTATCGAATCAGTTGAGATTTTTTTTTTCAATCAATTATATTCAGCTTTGCTATAAATTCCTGCCCTATAATAGAAAAATTATATATGCTAATTCCATCGCTCGATCATTCAAGATATATTTGCTTAAAATGTTTAAGCGATCGGATCTCCTCAAGATAAAAATTCTTCTATTAGAAATATCTACGTGGTTGCTTTTAATCCTCAAAGATGGATGGTAGTCAAGATAATGGCATTCGTGACGTCAGCAATGTCCGTTGTGAGATGCTTTTTAAAAACGTTTATCTCCGTGAGTGAAAGTGATTTTTGTGTTTTTGCCTAAAAATAAAAACTAAAGCAATAAAACGAATTATTATTTAACTAATAATGATAGTGAGAATTTCAAAACTAATATTTCATTGAGAGCCAACGACACGACAATGGTTCGCTTCTAAGGATAGGTTTAGAACACTGATACATGGAAAGTAAGTAGATTTTGTAGTTTTATCCGTAACCCTCGTTATTTATTTTCTTTAGTTTAAAAATACAAAAAACTTATTGTTATGAAATCCCATACAAAAATATAGTACCTCAGTAACGCTCTCCAAGTATCACACAAGGATTGCATCTAGATAAGATACAAATTATGATGTTTTCATAAATATTTTACACCTACTACATTGACAAAAACAAAAGAATATATTAGAACTATTATAAGATTTGACGGTTGAATGTAATTTAGTATATTCCGCAAACTTTGTCCTTTCCGGGATACAAAATGAGTGTAACTTGATACAGACCTTATTGACTGGTAATAGGAGATAAAAATCTACGAAGTATTTTTACGGCATACCCTTTAATACAGATTTATTTTTGAACGCGGAAAGTGTCAATTTCTATCAAATTGTGAAACTACCCTTCTTTCTTACATAATTCTATTTAAATTTCTATATATATAATTTTATAATGAAAGGTTATATCCTAGGAAACAGGTTTTGTTACAAACACCTTCCGAGGGCTCCTTTCAGTGTAAGGTTGTTATCACAGGTACTTGACGAAACACGAAGCTATGAAATTCAGTAAGGAGCCTTACCGATAGATTAATAAGACTGGAATATTAATACGTCACCAACAACTTTATCATTAGTGTGACATAGTCTTAAGTTTATGTTGAGTATCATAAGCTTAAGTTACATTAAAATAAAGGCTTATCGTAGATTCATGAAGGTGCATAAAATAACGTTTTCTTAAAAAATATTACGTTCTTAAAATAAGGTGAAAGGAGATACAGATTCTTATAATCCGGCTAATACACCCCTCTGATCATTTATCAAATACCATGATTCCACATTCTTATTAAATATGTATATAATTCTTTAATTTAACGATTATATACACATATAATTATTAAATATTTTCATATTCTCATAAATAAAAAACAATATTTTGACTAATAAAAATAGATATACTAAGTATTAAAATTACTGGAAGTCAATTCAATTATATTTTTTTTATCATCCGTCCCAACTGATGTACGACATATTTTGCCCGTTTCACGTGGATGGAGAGCCTAAACCTTCTCAGTTTGCTTAATGTCTATATTGCTTTGTTCAAAATTAGCCACTTAGTTAACATATAGTTATAGCCAGTAATGAATTATAAAATAAAAGAATTAAGTATCCAAATATTATTTAAATAGAATATTATCATATATTTGCAAAGTAAATAACAACATTGCCTGAAGACAAACATTAACAAATATTAAACATTTATGAGACAAGGAATAGCACCGGACAGAACTTCGCAGGGGGTATAAAAAAGGTTAGGGCAATTACTTATAAAGTGGAATAACG
Organism: Mechanitis mazaeus; assembly: GCA_959347395.1. Classification (NCBI taxonomy): domain Eukaryota; kingdom Metazoa; phylum Arthropoda; class Insecta; order Lepidoptera; family Nymphalidae; genus Mechanitis; species Mechanitis mazaeus. The sequence continues at coordinate 13,134,026 of OY365750.1, forward strand.
TGCTTTCATTGAAACCGCGTTCTGCAATGGAGAAATCGTTAAAATAAGATTTAATTTAAAAAAACAGGGGTTTCTTGTCTAGCTATCTATCTTTTCAGACGAGTACAATTTACATTTATTTTTTATTTATTGTAATCCATATTTTATCCTGGTCTTATTCTGATATTTTTGTTTTGTGTTCTTGTATTAAGTTCATGGAGTAACAGCGATTCTTCGGATCAGCGGTCTTACCTGCGTACGGAATGGTTATAAATGCAAACTAAAGCGGTAAACACATATATAGTGAGTCGATAAAAGGGTTTTTTTTTTACATGCTCTATCTTAATGATTGACTATATTCTACCTGATGGAAAGTGGAAATGTACCTATTCACGCTTCTCTTGAAGACACCCACATTGTAGCCAGACAAAAATACCGCCTCAGGTAACCTGTTTCAATCCTTCGCTGTGCGAATCAGGAAAGACGAGGAGCAAAGCATTTCGTTCGGACAGTATGCATGTCCACAACGTAAGAATGGATGCGGTAGGTATAGTTAGGTAGGTTCCTACGAGTAGGTTAATAAACAGTTTTATGAGGTTATGGCATCTTTTTTAGCTTTTTATCAAACCAATTTAAAATAAGCACACAGAAGCATAGTAATCTTCTGGTTATGGGTGTTTATTTTTATTTATGGGTCTATAATAATTCATATATAATATTAAAAAACTTAAAACCACTATTTTATTTATCTATAAACAGCTTTATAAAAGTCTAACCGAAGTTGTCACTATCAACACCGATTGAATTAAGTCCTAAAGCGGAAAATGTGGGACCATTCTTAAACTGATCCTTTTAAACCCTAAGGCGGAGAAGTTTATAAGTTCATTAAGAATAATGCGATTGGTTTAAATAGATTATTATTTAACAGTGGGTTGAAATTTTTATATCTTTACTTAGGTAATGACATTTAATTTTTCCATTGTTTGAAATATTGTATAAGTACAGGTCTTTAAAAACAATTTTTTTTTATATATACAAAGCAACATAATATTAAAAATATATTTGAAAATAGTACTATTATTTGAAATGAGACTTATTTTTATAGTATGAAAATCCAGAATTGTAAATAAATAAAACGATATTGAATAATTGAATATATAGATATAAGCAATACTTGTTTGATCCAAATAAATGAGTATCTTCTCAATAAAATAATAATAATTGATTAACAATTATTTTATACAAAATCTCAAAAAAATATATATACTTAATAGGATTTACATCTTATTTTTAATAAAAATAAATACAATTTTATTAATTATACTTAATATATATTTAATACTAAAATATATTGTTTAAACAAGCTAAAAGAATTAATGATGAATTTGCGAAATAAAGTAAGGTGTATTTTACTTGCAAAAGATAGTAATTTACGAATGACGTTTATTTAAGGATAGACTTCTAAAGTTGACGCTTTGAACTTGTAGAATGTGTTTGTATAAAAATTTCTACCAATAAATAAATTATAATAACGGACCTATATATTGACTCACTAATAATTTAAGAAAAAGAATTTATATAAATTCATATTTAATCACCAATATGTATAATATTATTTGGTTCATTGCACGAATGGTTGCCAAATTCGAGATTAAAATTTAATTTAAATTAAATGTTCCATTACCTAAATTTACTTGAAGGACTTCATTTACCCTAATGCTTTGTTTAGCCAGTGATTATTCATCAGACAAGACACTTTATCGTCCATACAGACGAATCTTTGAGTGGGTTCGATTGTGAAATTTAATTTACAAGCAGAATGTCGACCCCATTTGATTCAAAAGCTTTTTTACAATTAAACGAATATTCAATTAATAATATTTTGAGACAACATTATGTTACATAATATAAGTAGTCTAATTGTTTAATAGACTACATATTTTCAATATAAAATACTATATTACTTTCATACTTTTTTTAATACTTTTTTGAGAATGTCTATAAAACAATAATAATCTCTTCTTGCAATGAAACTTACAAAAATATGGCGAGAATTTGAAACTTTTTGTTCAAAAATATTTCAAAATATTATTTTAATTATTTTATATGCGCAATTTAGAATATTGTTAGTAATTAATACTTAGTATTTTCCTACAGAAAAGTGCTTTCTTCAACTTTTGCTACATTGAACTTTAATAAAGGAGGTGCTTTAGAAAAATTCAGCAATATCGTTTACATGTTGTTACATGTTTTTAAATCAAACTTACAGATAATTGAACGTATTTACTGTTCCTAAACCACTCGAAATATTAAATCTAATTATTATTATAGTCCAAAGGAGAGTAATTTATAAATGCTCCAGGGGTTTGGCATTTACATCAGGAATACAGGTATTTGAAATTGTAATATGAATCCTAGATTATATGATGATTAAAATATATCATAATATATCATACATAATATATTATATATATATATATATATATATATATACATAATATATTATGTATAACTAAAAATATTAGTTATTATTCATATGTGTTATGTACAGTTATGTACACTTTTACAAAAATCACTTGGAATAAAATATTTAATACATTTTTTAAAGATACACATTTCTTGATATTAATAAAGTCGTATACTGTGTTTCTTTTTGTAACAAATATTCTGACTTTTCCCCGAATAATTAAGCTTAAGTTGTTGACTACAGGATTGCTAGCCTTGTACTGTTTGTCCATATCGCCTTACAATTTCTCAATTTATGTAACCCGCGAACGTTTGCTACTTTTTTTAACATATCATCCAAGAAGATATAAATGTGACTTGTACCTAAGTAGTTTGTAAGTAATATGTGTTGCTTTCATTGCGTTTCATTTCATTCGTTGCTTTTATTGCTCGAATTTCAAATCAAATTTATATTATGGTGTTATCGCCACCACTTAAGACATAACATTGATAATGCGTTGGAAACTAATCCCTTAATTCGACGTTTTTTTTTTTTTTTTTCCTTTGGAAAAACCCGTTACGGGTACCCCGTCGGCCCAGCGGGGTGACGGCCGGGGGGTTATGTGGGACTACCCGGCAGCATAGAGGATGCTGCCATTTTTAAGGCTACCCACTAAAAAACCAACGGTTGCCTTAGTGGGACGCCACGGGATCGCGTTAGCACACACCGTGACGCCCCGGCGAGACCCCCCGAATGAGGGTGCCCCGAGCAACATAGAGCACCCTATCATCGTAGGCCTATGTTAGGTAAGAGGGGTCACCCTCCCCCCTCACCAGGCCTACAACTGGGAAAGGAAGCGTCGGGCGTATTCCCGCCTCCTTCTACCCAGTCTCCCCCTACGGAGTGGGTCAGCGGACGAGGCTGATTCGCTGTCCCGCTCCGCGGCCACCGTTGCGGCGATGACTTTCTCGCAGAAGGAGGCTATTGCGACCCAGCACCTCTCGCCGCTAACCATCGCGCTGATAACGCGCAGCAGCGAGAGGTCCCTGCCAATCACGCCCACCAGCTCAGTGCGCTGGTGGTCCCAGGCGGAGCACTCCGCCAAGGTGTGACGAGCCGAGTCGACGGACTCGTCACAGTTATGGCAGGTAGGGGTCGCCTCCCTTCGTGCTATCTTGTGCAGATACTCACTGAAGCAACACGCCTAAACAACACAAGTTATCGTCAGAACACAATATCGTCGAAACACAAACAAAATACAGTCCAATGATGTTCATGAGAAATTTCAAGTTCAATTTCAAATAACTTGTTACAAATTCAAATAACTTGTGACAATGCATATGGGATATACTAGTGAATCTGACACGAAGATATTTTTATTGTACTATGGCAGCTTATATCAAGATATACTTAATAACAATATGAGATACGCTGCAATATGTTATGTTTATTTTCTTTGATTAATCTGTCTCAAAAATGTTTCAAATATCTTAATTGAAGATATCCTCCCCATGTACAAGCAATTTCCTCTTCAGAGTAGATATCATTCTCAACCGTCAAGGATAATTTATATGCCAAATTATCTTTTATTGTCAATTTGTAAACAAAATAGAAATATTCGTAAATTGATAAGATCTGAGTAAAACACGTCTTTTATGGTTGGAAGTGTACAGTCAGATAAATTGTTGGATATTTTTATAGCTAAATTTTTCTATTCTGATATAAAAAAAAATATATTATACCGATATTTTATTGACTTCATTACCTTTAACGTAAGTACATGCTCTAAAAAAAACTCTTTATTAAATAGTTTTAAAAGAATACAATACCTTGTACTAAGTTTAACAATAATTTATTACTATTGGCAAAAGTATTTTTTTTATTAGCTCCAAGCCGATGACACTAACATTATGAAGATATTGATCAAGAAAAGTGTATATATATAATAATCAGGAATAGGAAGATCAAGTGTGTCTGTTCTCAATAGCGTAACAAATACGACCTAAGTGATTTTGCGTAACTGATTAATATTGAACGTTATTTATATTAAATATGTACTTATTTAGAATTGTTTTTCAAAATAATAATAACAATAATAAACTTTTTTCAGATTTTCCATATATTCATAGTAGTTAGTAGCGAATTCTTTAAGACTATTTTAGTTAATAGATGAAATGCCATTGAAAATATTAATAATAAAAATTATTCAAAACATCATCCAAACAAAGTCAATATCACAACAACACACACAATTATTAAATAAAGTCAGATTACATAAATGTCAAATCAAATAAATAAATAAATAAATATAATAAATTTAATAAATTTAATAAAATTAAATTAAAATAATAAAATTCTATGAAACGGCTATGTTAAGCTTATAAAATTTTAAATAAACATAGAATGCACAATTTATCGATATGAGCAGGATTCAATCTTGCGACCTCTGGGAAAATCTCACATCAAATCTTTATAACTATACATAAAATGTAAGTGTTGAATAATGTTTTTATTAAAAAAAAACACTGCTTCCTTATTAGATATATCTATATACAGCTATTTACAGAATATATTGGGAATTTCTATTCTTTTAAATGAAAATATATACAGGTGTAAAGTTGTAAGCTTTTAAACGAAAATTTAAACATCCTGGACATCGGTAACGATCCGGAGATGGAAGAAGTTCACGGAACCTCGTTTAGATAAAGCATTCACAAAAGCACCTGCAAAGATTGTAGAATTTTCAATAGCTTTGATTTACTATATTTTTTTTTTTTACTGACTTCACTTATTTTGAAAAAAAAAGAACATTTGTTGCATTTATTTTACAATGTAAGAAAGATTCTATTTGGAAATATAACTTCTCTTAAAAGAAATGGGAACTGCATAATTTGTAATATTTTTGTTTCTTTTGAAGACTTTTCATTTAAAATTGCATGCAATGTAATACTGAGACTTGATTAGATATTAATTATAAATTAATATTTTTTAGATAGAGGTATTGTAAAAAATATTCAAAGAAGCTGACGGAAGGTTTGTGAAAGATAAATGAACAGTCTACTGTCTTATTTGTCTTTTTTTATAATATATAAATCTATGGATCTAAAAAAATCTTATTTTGATAAATACATGTCGGATAAAGCGATATTGAAGCAATATTGCCGGCATCATTTATACTGGTATTATTATTTACGGTGGTACAGGATTCCTCATTTTTAATGTGTCAAAACAGTAACATGATCACTGAACCACAATCGTCACACAACCACAATATCACCTCTATTCCACATACTCACCAACCACGCTATACAAACCAACAGTTTCTATCGAAAATGTGGCCAACTCTACGCCGTCAGAAAAAGTAAACCTTTGGCTGGCTTCCCATACCTACATAAACGATTCTGTTTATCTGCCGCCATTACAAATCAGCTGACGTCACTGCTTTTGCCCTTCTAAGCAATTAATTAACGAACTTTAACAAAATCAATATTGTTATCCATGATATGTATACTATCTTGAAAGTTTTTATAGTTTTATTAAAACAAGCAACTACATTTAAAGGACCTATAATATATATCAAACAAATAATCCTCGTGAAAAATACAGCTACACGAGTATATACGACAATATTCGGCTTAGATAAGTCTATTAACTTCTCCGGACGTTGACTAAGTGAATATTCAACGATCCTTCGGAAGTAACTTATCGTCTCGTCTGTGGAATACAGTTTGTATACGAGCTATTACTTACACTCCAATCATGTTCAGTCTATAAATGTTTATTAATGGAAGTACTTTTCCTTAAAATGGCTTCCAGTTATGAAGAACGATTGGACTGCGTTAACATGAACACATTGGAACAACGAAAGAAATATTTGAAAGTCATGTTCATTTATAAGTTAATTAATGACCACATTGATTGTTCACCCTTACTATAAAAGATAAATATAAACGTGATGCGCCGCCCCTTAGCTAGAACTCATAACAACAAACCGCTATATACACCACAACGAAAAAATAATTACGGCGCCAATTTGCCGATTTAACAAAGTTATAGAAAATATAATTCACTCTTTCGTGAATACAATTTAGACATTTTTTCTGAAACCCTTTTTTTTTTCTTCGTTGGAAAAATCCGTTACGGATACCCCGTCGGCCAAGAAGGTGATGGCCGGGGGTTAAATGGGACTACCCGGCAGCATAGAGGCCGCTGCCATTTTTAAGGCTACTCACTAAAAAACCAACGGTTGCCCTCATTGCCTTAGTGGGACGTCACGGGATCGCGTTAACACTCACCGTGACGCCCCGGTTTTCTGACAGCCTTGGTACGTTTAAAAAATATTTTAGTAAGTCTTTAAATAAATAAAAAATAAATAAATAAATAAATAAAAAATGTGGTTCCTTATTCCTAATCGAATAAATGCGAAGATAGGAACAATTTTCTGCGTTTCTGTAAATGTTGGAGAAATTTAAAGTCTAATCACGGATATATTAAGATATTAAGATATTTATATTGAATTGAAGTAAAAATAAACAAATAAGTAATATAATTTTATATCGTAGATTGAAACCGACGACGAATAGCAAGTGTTATGTAACAAATGGTAATCGCGAAATTTATACAATCGCAAAAAAAATAAAAATGATACTTGATTTCCCACAAGATTACCGCAATGAGAATAAAAAGTCATTATTAGGTTTAGAAAAGTTCTTTTTGTTGATTATTTATTTTCTCGTATAGAAATTTCAAGTAATGAATGTATTTTATATAAAACAAATATGTTTCTTACATGCCAATAACTGCAGAAATATTTTCTATGAAAAATGGTATACAGTTTTAAATATTGTATATAAATTCAAACAATATTTACAATCACTAGCATAAATTGTGTGGAAATCTATAAAGATAATCTCTCGATTGTGAGCCGGCTTTTTGTGAAACATGCATTTATTGCTTGCGACAAACATCACAGTCATATCGTGATAAAAATGTTTTGAAAAATATAAATAAAACATAAACCTTAAAATGATTAATATTTTTTTATCTTTATATTTTTTCTTTAACTAGCTAACATTAATTCAATAATCTGTCTGAGGCAGTAACGGCAAATATAGATACAATCTGCTGTCACATAACATATATTACATGACTATCTGAACATTGAGCATAATATTACCAGCCCTATTCTTTTATTTCATGCTATTGGATAGGAGACGGGAATCTAATCTATTTATCTTATCAAGTTTCAATTACTTTTTGCTGTTTCAACGTGTGACACAACTAAAAAAATAGCTTTTTTCTTTCTTTTTTTAAAACCAATCCAATGATTTATTGCATTTTCATTATAAATAATTAGTATGTTGTACTTTATATATGTATTAATATGTATGAAGATGGTATTCCACCATCACCTTTTCTTATCTTGATAAAAACGTCGTTAAATACAAATTCAATACAAATATTAAATTTAAATGATTTTTTATCAAACTGTTTATTGAACACAACTGAGATAATAATTTGACAATAAAATTCGGAATATATAATATTGTCACATATTTATTAGTACAAAATTAAATATTTATATTTTATATATAACGACACTAAGGAATAAATAATGAACTGAAGAAACTTTTTCTAAAACAATATTGTTTTTCACGATATATATTTTTATAATAATAAATGAATAATAAGTCCCTTAAGATTAACTTATAAGAGGTACTGCTAAATTGTTTCCAATTTAGAATCTATATAGAGTATAAAGAATTTTTTGAAGATATGTAATATAAAGATACATAACATATTTTGGAATTTTGTTAGTGGTTTATTTATTCACAAAAATTTTGTCACCACTTTTGTCACACACATTTTATGTCATATCTGCTTATTAATTTCTCAATAATATTTCAAATACCTTTTAAGATAAAGATTTTTCGTTCCACTAGATATTATTATTCAAAAAAGAAATTTCAGTCAAGTTTTATTACATAATGTTTTAGAGATAGATAGAGATAAAAAAAAAACATATTCAATTATAGTTAATTCAATTGAAGTTAGTTGATGAAAGTATTCAAGTGAAATAATTGTTTTAAGAAACTTAACTGAAAGCTCAAATAAGTTTTATTGAGTAGAGATTCTTAATAATTAACTATTGAATAGTATCCGTTCATTGTTATATACAGCGAGGCAGATAAGAAGTCTGGCACTTAATTATTAAGTTTATTTTATATCTTTAAATGAACTTTTGACTTGTAATTACCGTATAATGAAGAGATAAAATAGAACAATTTAAACATATTTAAATGCCTCAAAGCACTACACAGATTTATAATATCAAGATAATTTCTAAAAATTGTAAAGAATAATAAGTTTTTCTTAAATAATCATTATCGCTTTTTATTACTTGCATATACCATTGAAAATAGTAAAAATAAAGAGAATCCATATAGCGTCAACAGATAGATTTAAGGGGTTCAAAGTATAAATTATAATATTATAATTAAGTTACAAATGCTTCACCATAATCAAGACGTACTGAGCTGTTCTGTCGAATATCGTTCTGTGAACGCTGATGACTGACTATTATCCGTCGAGCGAATGACCTTTGATAATGTGGAGTTAGGTATTTTGTTTGATATTGGGCTTACAAAATTCAAAACAAATTTCTGTTCAGCCAATTGGTGGAATTTAGATGCAAAGGATATTGCACATGTGACCGAAGCAATGACAAGCTAATCGGTTTTCTTTTATTTTTTTTTATTTGTGTTTATTACATTTTACTTTTATCTATAAACAAATTTTCTTAAACGCAAATCTTATTTAAAAAGATTAAAATAAGTGCTCTCGTAACCACGATCAGCGCAACTTGATGGAAACGTCGAGGTAGGTTATATAAACCTTTTATTTGACAACGCGAATAAGTACCGTTAACATAATTTAAAAAGTTTATTAATCATTTATGAATCATTCAAAGTTTATTACAATGTAAATTCTAAATCAATAACATTTCTGATAACCTATACTGTCGAATACGTGTTATTTGTAATAAAAATAGGTCAGCATTGTCCAAACATGGTATTCTCGCTTTTGTCGTCGGACATAATGGAGCTTCCTGGAACAACACCTACTCATATAACAAACAGAGCAATTAAGAATATTGAGAACTTTCCTTTGATGCCATCATAAGCTAGTATCATCATAACAGTGTTAGTGACTGAATTACAGTTGACCTAGTAGAGGCCATGTCAGTTTTAACTATCTCACATATATATCGTATACAAGCTTGCATATTTCAAAGTGAATTTATGGAACGTTTTCCCTTTGATGATATCACGGCCAGCAAAAATCCAATTAATAAATAAATCTTTCTTCGCTGTGAATATAAAATATGTGATTGCCAATTGAGAAATGAAGTAGAATATTCACAGCTTTTTATTAATATTGATTGCATCCCTTGTCAGTCACGTCTTTAGATCTATAATGGTTTTACAGTAATAGTAAAACATTGAGGATATAAAAAATAAAAAAAAAAGGTAATTAATACCATTATTAAAATGTGAGTATAGATCAAATAAAACTATTTTTATTGTTCACGGGTAGACGAGTAAATCTCGTGTCTAAGACACGAGATAGATAGATGTGTATATATATATATCGAGTGTCTATCTGCAGCAATCGTGGACTAGATTACTGTAAAGCATTCGAAACGTCGGATTAAAATAAAAAAAGTAACCAAATTATACGCGAGTTTTAATCAGTAGAAAATAGTTTTATTTCAAATGTGTTCGTGAAAATCTAAAAAAATACTATGTGAGTATAGATGATAGATAAATTTTTGGATTTGATTGTACACGACATTGATAACAATACTTTGTCTTGATTTATTTGTACTACAAAGGAATCAAAATAAATATATTTATTTATTTTTATTTGCAGTGAAAAACAATAATTGTAGATAGCTGTGCAGTCAGATATGAAAATTGAATGACAATTATTTTTATTTAAAAATAAAACATGAAATGTAGGTATTTTTGTAAAAATAGATAAAATATTAAAATGTTATAGGATTCATTTAAACCAACGAATACATTAACATATAGAATGGTAAATTGTGATATCCATTAAATCACTATTATTTTTAATTTATTTTTTCGAAACCAATTTTTTTTTGGAAGCTATTCAGTTCGAGTTTAATGTTTATACTTTGTTTGAAAAGTAATGTGTTTTTTATGTGAATTCGGTATAAAGATTCTGACTTAACTTTTAACTGATTTAAGTTAAAAGACTTATTGTTTAATTAAAAGACTTTAAACGTTTTTCGTTCATCAGATGTTTCTGAATCAGAACAATCTAATTATTATAAACAAATATTTATACGCCGAGAATATCAAATCTTTGTTGCAATTTTTCAAACAATATCAAATAAGCATTCTAGAACATGCATTTTAATTCTATTAATTTTTTGTCGCCTTTTATGGAACAGTTTATAAACTACCAGAATTATTGGAGTTGAATGTAACCTGATTTTGTATGGCTTCAAATAAAATACAAAAGATATTTACATATTTTTCTAATAAATGCGACAGAAATAGTTAAATTATTATTATAGTATATAGTAATTTTTCATCCGGCTACACCGATGTATGTTCATTATCTCCATTATCACTTACCTCAATTTGACAAATGAGGTATCGTCGGGAGCATTTTATTACTATTCTAAATAAAACAAATTTATTTAATATAATTATTTGTTAGATGTCTCTGATGCAGTGAATGTGATAATTTATGATATTTTCTTTTTAACCCTTTGCGATCGGTTCCCCGTAGCGGGGACATTTTTAAATCGTCGGGACTTCATATCGGTGTTTGTTTCGCAAAATATCATACTTAAGAACATTACAGAGATTAAAAGTTTTGTATTGTCACGTATTATAAGTATATTAAACACAACAATCAGGTGTCAAAAAATATTTTAATATCCACTTAAAATCCCAAAGGTGAAATCTGCCGACCGCAAAGGGTTAAAATTAATATTAAGTGATTTTACTATACCTATAACCCTTATTTTTCACCCTAACATTTCTACAAGAGGTGATATAGTTGTACTGCAGTTAATTGTCGGAAAAAGTAATTAAAATTTTTTCCACCCAATGACTCTTGAAGTTGCTCCAAAAAAATTTGAAGTAAAAATTTCGTTTGCATATAAAGTAAAGTGATTTATCTATAAAAGTCATCTTGATTATTCATACACAAATATTTATAATATTACTCAAAACAGTACAGAACTCATTAATAAAAATTCTTTAGCTTATTCTCAATTGATAAATCTAATTTTAGTGAAGGGCCGGCTGATGTCCACAGCTAATGACATCCCTTGACGGTCGTTAGGTCATGCTCTTCATTTTATTTTTTCTCTTAAGTCAGTCAGCGACTTTCTTCATTGCCTGTTTTTATCGCCACATAAAGATAAGATGACAAAAATGGTAATATAAATATTTTTATTTATTTCTGTGGATATAAAAAATACAAATAAATTAAGTTTTAAGTATAAATCCTTAAAATATTGTTAACTTGAAACTTATTTGTTAAAGTAATTTATATTTATTTAAGAACCGTAGAAAATTTTGTCTCCGGTCACTCTGGTCCAGTCTCGTATTTGAATTGTAAAGTAACAAGCACACCGCAGACAAGCGTAAATCCAGTCTGAAACGAGGATTTAAGGAGAGGTATAGCTAAAATTATTCGCTCACATGTGAATGGTGTATCTCCAACAATTTTTAACTCATTTATATCATTTATGATATAATACATAAAAACTATTACACGAATATTAAAATAATCTTACAAATCAATTAAATCTTATCACTTAAGTCAACACATAAAATCATCTACAGATAATTACTTAATTTTGAAATTAAAACTCAAATATTTCTTTGGGTTTAATTGCAAGAAAAACATTAAAAAATAACATACTTATACAAGTGTATGAATGATATATAAGTTGAGTCGGAAAATATAGGGGCCGACAATGCCGCTAGCAACTTATAATTGAGAATTAGATCCATTAAAGCTGTCCATTTTCAGATTTAGTCTATGTAGTCTCAAACATAGAGAAATAATGGACTTTACTTAATTTAACAAAATTATAATAATATATTTTTAAATTACATATAAATAAGAAAATAAAGTTCTAATTTCATTAAGATGACGTGATAAATATATTACTATTCATCTGGCACAATGATTATAGGTCTGAAATAATAATGAGTCTTTTGTAATATTTAATACGAAACTCTAAAGGGTAGGTACTCTAAGTCAATTCGCTATTTTTGTTCTACATAACCAGAACTTAGAAATTATTTTTTAAATTAATCTGAGCTTACTTTTTAATATATTACAACTAATATTCAATATTTACTTAATAATGAAATTGTATTCAAATTATTAAAAATATGTATAGTAACACTAAATGCCTCTATAGTCCTTGCCCAGTTGTTGTTCAATATTGTACGATTTAAAATTCAAATCTCTTGTATAGGAAATTGTTTCTGATATTTTACACTGCAATTTCAAAGCAATCACTGCATATTTTACAAAAATAGCGGGTCATTAGGTTCAAAACAGCACTTTTAATTTATAGAAATTCACACGATTCACGCTAGTGAATAAGAGTTAATTTTCAAATAACATATTTGAAAAATAACTCTTATTCACTAGCCTATTTTTTAATATTTCAATAAAATATTAAAAAATAGGCAACGGTGGCGATTGAATATGTTTTAAAATCCTTAATTATATAGGTATAGTGTAACATCAAGAGAAATGTATTACAATAAATATGTTTTTTTTTTTTTTCGTATCTCTTTAGTTTAATTTTCGTGCTCGTGTATAACTTTCCGTGTAATTTTTTTGTGGAAATTTCACTGGCATATCTGTTTTATATTGTTTGTGAAATTTACTTGAGTATGATGCTGTTTTTTTTCCTAATAAAAATAAATAAATGATAAGTGAACTTAATGTGTGAAGTCGAAAATTTTTTAAGATAATAAGGACTCAAGTTTAAAGCAGATACAGATTATAAAGTTAAGGGTAGTAGGAATGATCTCCATCACCCTTAATATATTAAATCCTTTTTCTCAAACTCCTAATAAAATTAATGATTTGGATAATACCGATTTCATTATTGCCAAATACCTATATACTCCATTACATTACCATTTACTTTATGGAGCCAAGGTTTATAAATATCATTAAAACAATCTTATTTCTACAAGTGTATTAAAAAAAACTAAAGTCAATACAAAAAAAATGGGAAAAGAACCATTCCTACACGTTAATAGTTTTTAGAATTATTTGTATGTTTGTAAATTCGTGCATCAGGCAAAACACTACTTTGCCTAAGTTGTTTGAATCTGTCTAATATTTGACTTATTAAGTAACAACTAGATAAAATAAAAATGACTGCTTCAGAAAAAACTTAATAGTTTATTTAGCAATAAAAATTAGACCGAAATTTCGATTTTGTTCCATAATTCTTAGTATACTACTTAAAGTACTCTATATAAAGATCTCCTCCTTTCTCTGGTTCCTCATTAGCAAAAAATCTTCCATATTTAAAAATAAAAAAGTGTACCAAAAAATCTGGCTTAGAAAATCGGTTGTCAAACGTTACGGCTTAGCACCTCATAACTTACAGGGGTTGAATATTTTTCATTATTTAGTGACAATTAAAATGTTTTTCATATATGAAGTTGTTCTGTTTAACAATGGTATAGTAGATGAGACTGAAATAATCAGTAAATAATAATTGAATAGATTAAAATTCACGCACACTTCGTATAACGAAAAATTATGGAATTTTCATTAATTTAATCCATTTATTTAAAAATCAAAAATGTAGTCATGATTCGAATAAATATAGAATTAGTAGTTTAATAATGCTTTAACCTTTCGAATAGCTCAGAAATAGCGACTGCTTACTGAAGGATATATTACTTCCAGTACATTGCATCTTAACAAATTCGTTGCATCATACAATACTTGAGAAATGTATTTTATTTCACAGCAACTGAATAAATACTTTCATATTATTTATTTTCAAAAATGCTAATGTACAAAATAAGAATATTATATTGAGTAATGGAAGAAAACATCAAGATTATTTTAGTAATAGAAAAGTATATTAGAATTATATATGACCCTAATAAAGTCCTTATAGATGGAAGTTTCAATATTGGAAGGAAAACAATAATAAATATCTATTAACTGTAATTATTTCAGATTTCTCGCTTCACAGATTAATAAAAATGTATGCGTCTTTAACAATAAATGAAATATATTATGAAATATGCAAATTAAAACCTTTCATATGATACCTCACTTGATGTAATAGCTTCAATTTTCAATAACGACCCGATAAGACTATTTTTTATATCTTAATTTAAAAAGTACAGCTTTCAGATTTTTCTATAAGTGTAGGGAATTTACTTAGTTCTATCTAACGTAAAGTAGGTTCCCTATTTTGAGCACAAAATCTTTTATTCAGAAGTTTAATTTTTTAAAGCTTCACTTGGGACCTGAGTAAATGGTTTTAATTTCACCTCTTCCCGAAATTAAGGATCTTGACAGATATATGGATAAAAATGTTATCGTATAAAGATTCCGTTTTATTCCTTTTGAGGTACGCAAACATTAATAAACTTAAATACTTTTCAAATAAAACAAATATATTCTAATATAAAATAATAAAAAATCATTGAATACGTAACATTTTTAATTGTATACGTAAACATTTATAATTGATTTTACTATAATCCTATCTTAGTTATACCTTTATGTTTTTTTTTCTTAACCTGTATCGTCCCACTGCTGGGCAAAAGTCTCCCCCAAACTTTTCCAGACGACCCTATCTCCATATTACCTTAATGTTATTTCTATTTATTTAACGTTAATAGTTATACTTTTGAAATTTTAATATATTTTTTTTAATGTAGACGTAAAAAGCGATTTTATTTTATTTTTATTTCATTAATACATATTGTTATTATCAATATTAAATAAGTTACGCCTTTTAGCATTTTTATACAAATATGTAGTTTTAAATAACTTAGTTACTTAAATAGAGACAACAACGGCTATCTTAGTAATATAACATAAGAACGTTTAATTATCTTTGCGTCAAAATAAAGTTATTTTTCTAATAAATACAGAATAAAAACATTAACACTGCGATTTCTGGAATATTTTCTAAAAAGCTATTGAGGTGTAGTCTCTTTTTTTTTTTTTTTATTTAATTTTTCAAAGTACAATTCATAAACTTTTTTCAACAAGTTTAAAATAAGACCATATATTTCCAAGGGTAGTTAAAACCGTCTAAGTATAAAAAAAAACAAGTAAAGCCTTCAACCTTTTTTCTTTACCGGAAGTTGGCGGAAACACGTATTCTCAAAGACGATTGACCTTAAACTTTTAAACGGAAGGCTGACGGGCTTATAATTTTTGCAATATATTAAAAATATTTTGACAACATATTGTATCAACTAAAGATAAAATGGACGTGAGCAGATTAATAACGAGAATTATAACTCTTTATAAATGTGAAATCATTATTGACTAAGCCTAGGTATAGTATAGTTGTAGATGTAATGAATCACTATGAAGTCCTTTTTGTGTTCCATACTTTATTTTTATTCATATTTAGCATCCCACTAACTTTCCTGCTAGTTCGTCTGCTCCTACTAGAGACTGCTGAAGACCAATAGTATGGCATATACATTGCCTCCTTAATTTCCCACAATATTGCTGAGCAATCACGAATAAACCCCCACGGGACCATTGTTGGCTAAATTTATCTAAAATGATATTTTTTTCCGTATTTATCTGTGTAATGTTTTTTGGTATTCTGCTGTAATGGTTTTATATTTTTTAAACTGAAAACTGAGTTATGATTATATTCTTAGAGAATATTCATAACGATGTTCTTAGAGTATATAAATTAAAATGTATTTTGCATACTAAACTGTAATATTCTAATCGTGCATTAGATTATTTATGATTAATAGAAAAAACGAAACATAACGTGATGTAAGATTGTTATGAATTTAATTATGACTTTCAGAATTGTCCGCGGCTATTAAGATGATTGAAGGAACAGAAATGAACAAATTCTGATAGGATTTTTTATGACTTCTTCCAGAAAATGTTGCTATATTTATGTTATGGTAAATATTAAGGTTTAAAATTACAATACAAGCAGTTTTAACTTTGATTATTACATCTGTGACAAACAATATTATCGGTTCAACTTCATTATTGCAATATTTTATCGGATGTTTTTTAAAAAGATTTGTTTTATCCAAAATCTATTTGTCAAAGTATTCGTTAAACCAATAAATTATTTATATTGTAGTTCAAATTGAGTTATATTTAAGAGCCTTATCTCAGTAATATTAATTTTAATTGTTGCACCAATCGCATATTCTTTTTTTAATAATTTTCTAATGATATTTTTGATTATTTTATTTTATATTTCAGTCGCTATATTAAAAATCTGAAAAGCAAAAATGACGTTATTATAATATATATATAAAATATATATTTATTAACTCAAATAAATAAAACAATTATACAAACGACGAATACGAATACTGTACACAAAAGAAATATTTAATTTGGTATTTCTATTTAAATATTTAAAATTTATGAAAGCCTTACCATATATTGTTTCATTCATTTATCTTTTAAATGAATATTTTAAAGATGTTTATCATTTTCTTTAATTGTGTTATATTGTCACAGTTTTCAATTAAGATCTCACCCAAATTTTAATTAAAACATGATTTCTAATGATTTAAAATTAATAATCCCACGGTTACCTTCAGGTACCTTAAACGTAGATTAAAATGTAATTTAAAAAGTGAACTAAATCCATAAAATAGTTTAGACTAGTTTCATTTTACTTTAGTAAAATGAATCTAGATTATGTTTCGATAATCTTTACATTAAACATTATTATAATATATCTTGCAGTAAGATGAGACAGAGAAATGCTGACACTTACAGAAGTTTATAAGATTGACAATGTCAATTGTTTCAGCTTGGAAACTTTGATTTACCTAATATTATTTCTATGAATTGCATCATTTTAACATGGCCGCTCTAGGTGTAATATGTTTATAAGTAACAAAGTATGTTACATCTAATAAAGAGCAATTTAGATAATTACTATTAGTTCCGTTTATAAATACAGTTATTTTTTAAGAATGTTTATTGTATGTCAATAAAAATAAGATAACTTGTGTAAAATGACGTATGATATATTTCAAAATATTGTGTAATAATTAAATAGAAATTTGTTATACTCCCATATACTATGTGACTGCTTAACAAATACTTATTATATTCCCATGCATCGTTGAGTCACCGTTTAAACGATGATAATCCAAAAAGTAAAGATCAAGTACCCGACACCCAGATTTGATCAACTTGTTTTCTATAACTCTTTCAATTATAATTATAATTATTACATTCACTCTTGTCTCCAACATCCAGTGGCACGTAGCTTATAAGTTATAATTAAATAATAAGTTTATAATTCGTATTGTTTTGGATCCTACTTTTGTGACCGATGAAATTAATTTGCAGGCAAATAAACATATAACTGTAACAACTTACGTTAAAATAAATACAGTCTGAAAAAAAATACGGTCAACAACCTTTTTTGTAACTGCTATACCGTCCCGTAAACCATAAAAATTCTGCCCCTTGCTTCTTACTTTGCAATAAAGAATAACATTCCAAAGACACCAAAATATATTCAAAAGTTACAACCGAAAATCATGCTTGAAATTGCGTATAAACAATTAATAATATTATAAGCTTAACATGACAAGAGCAACTGGCTGTTTATACAGAATAAAAAAAAAGTTAAAAAAAAAACTTAATACACTTTTGTATTCAGTTACATTTTTTGCTTCTTTTGGACTCTTTTTAATTTAATTTGTGAAGTAGTAGTACTTGAAAATATATTAAAATTGGTATGGCGTAAAACATCAATGAATAGCAAACAAAACATTTATCTTGAGATGATTATTAACAACAAGAAAAGGATGAATTTGACTATATTAATTTAACATATATACTTTCATGGCAGGTGGAAACTAATATATATATATATGACGGCGCCACCATCAATGTTTTAATGGTAACGAAAGCTATATAGGGCGGCGCAAGCGCGCGGCTCACAGAGTTGTTGGCTGACCGTTGCGCGGTGCACACCTACCCACTAGATGAAGATAATTTATTAATTGAAGTTTGTGATCGAGGTAATACGAGGTGATGGTAAGACCTTTTTTGTGTTGTTTTTAAACAATGTCGGAGCCTGACGCTACATCAGAAGTGGGATGGCTTGAACGTCCTCGTTTGGGTCTCGTTTAAGATCTGAATCACCACCACTAAATGAACCAAGTAATCCAATAATGGAACAGATGATGTTTTTAATTATAAAAAAAAGAGATTTGAAAAAAAAAAATGAAAAAAAAGAGAGAAAAAAGTGAGAGAAGTTTAAAAAAAAGAGAGAGAAGTGAAAAAAAAAGGGGAAATTAAAAAAAAGAGAAGTGAAAAGAAAAAAAGAGAAGGTAATAAAAAAGAGACATGAAAAAAAGAGAGAACTAATATATCAAAAAAAAATGTAGGTAAGAGTTATTGAAGGGCCTCGGGCCAATAACTCAGCTAAAGGGGTTGCATTCTGGTCTAGCCTTTTGGCTATAGGGATTGCAAATCCGGTCTAGCATTTGCTACAGGGAAATCTGGTCTAGCTCAGTCAGCTAAAGAGATTTCCGGTCTAGCATTTATCCAGTCTCCGGTTCTGAAACTGATGAGAGGGATTTATCCAGTCTCCGGTTCTGAAACTGATGAGAGGGATTTATCTAGTCTCCGGTTCTGAAACTGATGAGAGGGATTTATCCAGTCTCCGGTTCTGAAACTGATGAGAGGGATTTATCCAGTCTCCGGTTTTAGAACTGATGAGAAGGGCTTAATAGTTCTAATACGCTGAAGGGCTTGCCGGACCAGCACATTGTTATTTTCAGAAGACGCTCGAGGACGAGCGTTTGTCAGCATGGCCGTGACGGCGCCACCATCAATGTTTTAATGGTAACGAAAGCTATATAGGGCGGCGCAAGCGCGCGGCTCACAGAGTTGTTGGCTGACCGTTGCGCGGTGCACACCTACCCACTAGATGAAGATAATTTATTAATTGAAGTTTGTGATCGAGGTAATACGAGGTGATGGTAAGACCTTTTTTGTGTTGTTTTTAAACAATGTCGGAGCCTGACGCTACATATATATATATATATATATATATATATATATATATATATCTGGTGATTTTCACTCCCTTCAAAATATATGGATATTTATTAAATATGTGAAATAAAATCGATAACAAGAACAGTCGTAATTTATTGTCTCTTTTACTTATGTATAAGTATTAGCAATAGTATTCTCGTAGTATAGAATGAAATGCATGAAAATCATCATTTGTTTCATTTGTAATTTGTTTTATAACTATTATTGTTGATCTGAATTCTAGGAGTTTGTAGGTCTTCTTAACCAGTGATCATTAGTTCAATTTCCACACGGCACAGTGCCTTTGTGTGATTTACAAATTATTATTCCGACTTTATTACGATGGGACTTTACTATTTATATTTAAAACCCTCTGCGATACATATAACCTTACCTTATGCAAAAGCTATACATCAGTTTTTTATCTATATTCTATGATTTTCACGAGTAACACCCATTTAAATAAGTATTTTTTAATAAATAATTCACCTATATTTAGTTACTGTACTGTAATGTGTACTTGGTACGTCTGCAAACACACTACGATACCTAAATATAGTGCGTTTTATAATTTTATTTTAATTATATTCATTGAAAACACAACATTATATTCCAGTATTTTTTGGCTAATAAAACATTACAAAATTCCAGAAAAGTGTGAAAATAGTTTCAATAGTGTTAGTATTTTGTTGTTTTTTTTGTTATTTGTTGTAATACAGATAGTCCAAACAAAGATTGTTGATTTGATTTGATTTGATTTAAAAAAAGATACACACACACATAGGAACGAAGCTTGAATGGAATCATTTTTGAAAGAATTATTCCATTCAAGCTTCGTTACTGCAGTAAAGTTCCTCTTACAGTTACCTCATATGTTATAATATAAAACGAAAATCACGAAATTTCGATTTAAGTTAATAAAAATTAAATTTGGCAGAAAAGTATATTGTAACTAGAACATGTCCGGAAAACATTCTTAAAAATTCCGTTCATAACGGGGTGAGATAGGGGTGGCAAGTTTGTATGAAATTTCGTAATTTATAATTTGAGCATATGAAATTTTAAATTTAAATTTGTGGTTAGTAAAAAATAATAATGCATTAATGAGATTTTGAAAATTTCATCTCTATGAGGGCGAATGATTGCAAATTAATGTGAAATGTGTGGTTTTTCTTTTATGTTGGACAGTCCGTCATTTAAAGGTGCTATCAATCGTTCACATTTAATCACCCGGCTTAGTAATTGTGATTTAAAATTTAAAAAAAAAGTCTTCTTTTATCCACAAACTACGCGGGCGAAGTCACCGAAAAGTTAGTGTAGTATATAAACCTTATGTAGTATATAAGCCTTTTTTTTTTTTCCGTTGGAAAAACCCGTTACGGGTATATAAGCCTTACGAACCATGCATTATATAGCACATAAGCATCATGTAGTATATAATTGGAATATGGCGGACTCGGGGACAACATCGTCCAGCAGCACTCTGGGTGCTTCAAACGGTGGCCCGGAGAGCCCGGTGGCCGATGAGGGATTGTAGTGACTTCGTAGGAGTGCAGGTCTTGTGATTTGCCATAGTATGATATTAATTACACACTAAACTTTTTTTTTTAATAATTATAAAAACTAGTCTATCAAAATCCGTTTGTTTTTAGGTGTATACACCCGAATTATTATAACAATTATGCATCAAAAAAGTTTAAATAAGTATAAACAAGAGACAGGCTATACAGTGTTACTGTACTATTAAGTTAGTACTTTAAAAATTTACTTCCCTTTACGTCATTCTCTTCCCTTTTTTCCCGTAAGTTAATCGACTCTCTTTCTTTACTTGTTTTTATCGCTACATACAAAAAATAACGATATTTAATTAGGTATGCATCAGAATTAGAACAGATATGCCTCAATAACATAAAATTTCAAAACGTTATTTAAGTAAAGACAATAACAAGTTGAAATGGAAAAAATAAGTATTGCAACAATTGGAAAAAAGTATTGCTATATATTTATTTAATAACTCTGGAAAGTCTGGGTCTCCGAGCGCTTACGTTCAGTCGCGTGTCTGAATTGTAAAATAACAAGCACAAAGCGGACACCAATAAATCCAGCCTGAAGCGAGGATTTAAATGAAATTTTAGCTAAATATTTCGCTCACTTTGAAGTATGAAATGTAATTGGTGTATGCTTTGCAACACTTTTTGAAATATATTTGGCAAAAAATGACAATTTCAAATAAAAAATAATATTCTTCGTATGTTTTTGTAATTTACATCACCGGTTTACAAGACTATATCTAATTATAGTCATCCCCATCGTATGTATCGTATCGTAATTATAACATTGTTGTAAATATGGTACTAATTATTTGTTATTTTAATTTTTTTCTATAGGTGCCATACAATATTTAAAATAAGCAAAGTAATAATAGGTATTATTAAAAATATATTTATTTATATAGGACGTGTTTTTTGACGTTTGAGTTTAGTATACAGATGTAAATTTAAAAGGATCAAACATCTAAATATCGATTTTTATCATTTTCAACTCTTTGTTAAGATTAATTAAATTCCTTTTCCTAAAACACTTCTTCAGTCATCAACAGGGAGATAATTATTTCATCATTAAGCAAAAGTAATTTATACATCTACCAAAATATTATATTTTTATTATTACATTAAATGAAATGGCATATTTTACAAATGCTTCATTTCCTTGTCTTTTAACTTCAGTAATTTTTTTACTTAAATTAGAAATCTCATATACATATTTCCAAATTATATTTTTTTTCACGTCAACGAAAAATACGAGTAAAGGTGTTAAAACGAAATAGTCTTTGTTACATTTGAAAGTGAAATTCAAATTAAATCTTAAAAATATACTATTTAAATTTTTTTTTTTCTGCGCTATCTGCTTTTAAGCGAAATGCCTGATTTTCCTTTGAGCCTCCATTTGTTTATTAGACGTTTTTAAATAACCTATCAAAGAACTGAAATGCAATTTAAAATATCCTGTCTAGGATGACCGTACTTTAATGTACAATATTAGTTAAGAAGACTAATGTAAAAACTTTAATAATAAGATATGAAATAAATTTAATTTATTTTTTTTTATTAAATTTTACGCAAATCTATGTACCTCAATATTTTGAATAACAAATTATTATTTACCAGACTCTTTGTTATCGTAACAGACGAATTTTGAATGAATTCGGTTTAGAAATTGAATTTGAAAGCAAAATTTTGACCTCATTTAATTTAAGAGCTTTGGACAATTGAATTCTTAATACAATGTTTTATTTCAAAGGAATTGTCACCGTCAAATTTAAATTTTCTATTATTTATTAAATCATATAATTGTCCCATGAATTATGGTTGCTCATTCGATTTGAATTCATAAATATATTATTAATTACACATTTGTCACTCGCAGATCCTCGTGAACATATAAACCTACCTATAAAAATCAAATCAAATAATCAATCAAATCCATACAGTAAGCTGCGGTTCAAGATTAAACAAATAAATAGACAAATCTTTAATTTTTACACTATTAATAATGATACATACACACAGTCTAAATATATAACTCTCATTTAAATATTATTATACTGTAATTTGCGTTCCGGTGTAGACCAAGTCAGAGCCAATTTATCTATTATATATATATATATACATAAATTAATACAACCTATTTTGAACAAACATTTTGAGATTGTTAAAGAATCTCTCCGGCATAAGATTATATATTCATCAATATTAAACAGAGTATTATTATTGTTATGTGAGAAAATCGGTTTTGTTTTGAAGACTCGTTGAAAAGCTATTGTTTTAGTGGAGGCACGGCGCTCGCGTCCCTCAACACTTTATCGCCCGAACACAACGATGATGAGAATCGGTTGGCACTCGACTATATGCGGTATTCACAAGGAATTCTCACAACTCATTTAAAATATAACTGACATTGATTATGTTTGTATTATTAAAGAAAAAGGAGATTTAAAAAAAAACAAATATATGTGTAATAACAATGTATGTATCTTGTTATGAGCGGATAACAATATTATAAATTTTCAAATAATACATTTTATTAATTTCTAAACTATATACAAAGAATATATTATTTAATTTATTATAAAACCGATTACAAGGAATAGGCTATTAAACATTTATACTAATGGAATTCTCAAATTGGTTTAGTGTTATATTAACACAATAGAGGTCGGTAGTGTGTGTAATTAATTGAGATGACAGAATTAACATATTTCTATTGGGTGTAAATTACATATACTAGTGATTTATTCATACCCACTTTGTCTAAAACATCAATTTACAAAAGTCCAGTTTAATTAATTTCTAACCTAAATTCATGTTATTACTTACTTATAAACTTAGTTCTTTTTAAGGATGTATATTCATGGGTATACTAAAGATTATACATGTAGTGTTGATAATAAGTCCACAGGAATTCAAATATAATGAAATACCTCAAACGTGGATTACATTCTGAAACACCCACATATGTCTCTCACATATATTCAAAACCTTCTGTGAATTTAAATAAAAATGTCAATATATTTTTGGTCGTCAGTTGACTTTTGAAAATGGAGCCGAAAAAAATGCTTACATATATACACGCACATATTTAGATTCATCTTTTAAAAATTATCTACAATTACTGAGGCCTCATCAAACTAATGATGCGTGTACTTTTAAGTTGAAACAATAGAAGATTCAATATTTTGGATTTGTTTTGAACAACAAAGAACAATAAACTTTATCCATTTTAGGGTTATCAAATTAAAAGTAACTAAGTTAAGTACTTCTTAATTAAGAAAGTGAAAAAAACTAATTGAACAAGAAAGAGTTTTGTACCTTTTTAGGTTATTTAAAAAAAAAAAATAAAAGCAGTAGGCTTTTAAAAATCTACTTTAATAAAAATTAAAAAAATTCAATTCTTTTTAAAATACAAAATCTTCTAGAAGGTTACTCTATGTTGAGATTTTCCTACGTTGTAAATATATATTTATTTCAACAAATAATCAAACCAGCCCATTAAAGAGTAATTTAAAATTATTATAAATGTTTTTACGTCAAAAAACAAACACAAACAAATATTTTGTAGTCTTGGTGTATATTATGTATGCTTTTAAATTTTAAATCTTTTAATAAGTCCAAATTATCAAGATTATTTTTGAAGTAATTAAGTTTAACTAGTTTTATAAAATATAATACAAAAAAAATTAAGAAACGTGAAAAAGAATTTCGATTTTTGTTAGTATAAGGCATATTTTTTGTTTTCGTTTGAACCGACTCAATGTTTGTCCATTGTATTATTGAGGACAAAGATATACTAATAAACAGAAATATGAAAATCGAGTGATTCTGCTGACAATAGCGTCTTTATTTTACTGTATGGTATTTTTAGAAGTATGTACATAATATTTAATAATAAAAATAATAATTTCTTTATCCATATTAAGCCTACAATTGGTAAAGATTTTACGTAATGTGTGCTTAAAGATTCTGTTTTCTAAGAACTATCTTAACATTAAAGTTACACAAAGATAATGTACCATACATTGTTATAGGTTATAGGTTAAAGGTTCAGATAAGTAACGTAACGAAATTATTAATCTATATGAACAAGCGTAGCAGCTGGAATATATTAAGTGAGAGGTAAATAAATTATAACGGGCGATATTATGTGACGTAAGGAGAAGAGGGCAAAGGAGAGCGTGGTGTGGAGAGCAGAGCAGAGTAGCTGGTCATTTCTTTAGACAAGAGCGGTGTCATCATTTTTCCAATCAAATTTGTAATATTTTCTAATTATCAGTACATTTTTATTTTAATTTCTCAACTTACAAAAATATTACTATATAAAATATATACTTTAAACTACAATTTGAAATAAGAAAAAATCAAAAGTTAAATTAATAATATTTATAACAAATTAATTTAGCCCCATTAATAATTAATGTTTAACATCTATAACAATCTTTAACAAACAAGAACCAAGAACAGAATTATCATACGCAACACAGATTTAATTTAATTTATGAACATTATTATTTCAACCCTTTATAATTTTAACGATTTCATTTTATGAATTTCATGTAATTAATAATATCATATTATATTTGGGATGCTATAACTTATTTCTGAGAAATAACTATATTTTGTGAGTTAAAATACATTAGTACAGTTACTAGTAGGGTTTATATTAAGTCAATAAGTAACTAGGAACGTTTTCTTGAATAAGTGAGCATTCAACGGTCCTTCGGAAGTATCTTATTGTGTCGTCTGTGGATAACAGTTTGTATCCGAGATATTACTTACAGTCTTGTCATATTTAGTCTATGAACGTTCAGAAGACCAGAGTGTTCCGAATTGGCTTTTAAGTACGTTCCCTATTTTATTAATTTCTTAGTTATTTGTCTGTTGTGATTCACATACATAATAATTTATCTGAAAAGTAAACATATGAACTGTTGGTGTATTTACAATCATGCCAAAATAACACGAATATTTTTTTTTTATAAAGAAAAAGGAGGAGAAGGAAAGGGGGGTAAGTCCCAAAAAAAAAGAAAAAATAGAGATCTCTATTGTAATCCGATCACACTCAAATTTGGTGTATACATTCTAGATTCTAGGTCTTTTGTGCATTTTTTTCTTTGTTTACAAAGTTGAAATTAAAAAGTATTTCGTCTAGAAATCGTATCTCCGTTAATCTTGAATAGAGGCATAGTGTTTTTGTCTCAAAGATTCGTTATGATATAGACACATTTTATGTATGCAATTTTTTTATCAGACCTAAACAGAATAAGAAAAAAAAATCATTAAAAAAGTTGAAAAGTCGACGTACAGCGAAGTCGCGTCGACTTAAGAGCAAGAATTTACGTGCAACATTCGACCTTGTCGGATGATATTCTTTTACATCATTCGACATATACATTATTATTACCTACTACTTAACAGGTTTCTTAATTATTTATTTAAAAATTAAAAATAATTCATCTCAGAAAGTAAGTAATCTAATTTTGGGAAGTTTCACTTGAATTTCTAATAGAAAGACACGCTTACAATATTATAATAAATTAACTAAATGAATGAAATGATAATTTAAAATTTTTAATTTGTATAAAATTTTA
Organism: Mechanitis mazaeus; assembly: GCA_959347395.1. Taxonomy (NCBI): domain Eukaryota; kingdom Metazoa; phylum Arthropoda; class Insecta; order Lepidoptera; family Nymphalidae; genus Mechanitis; species Mechanitis mazaeus. The sequence continues at coordinate 13,160,938 of OY365750.1, forward strand.
GCTAAGTGCAAAGTTAGTTTTTAATAATCTGCACTACTTTTGAAAACACACATCTGTATCAATAGTAAATACATAAAGATATTTTTAACTAAAAGAGAAGCATGAAATTTAATAATGTAAAGACGTAAATGCCTTCTAAAAAAAATACAATAAAACAAAATTAATAATAATAATTAGTATAACTGATATACTCGTATAGCTAGCCGATTTTAATAATTTTTATTTTCAACTTACATTTAGGTCATTCTCTTTTTCTATCTTCTCTATTATTTTATACATTTCATATATTTTTTAATATATTAAGTTGTAACAAATTAAAAACTTTTCCTTTTATTTTCCCCATAATAAATAAAGTATAATTTTTATATACACATTTAAAGATTGAATGTAAAACTTAAAACGGGCACTTCAAACATATCTACGATCGTTTGCTTGTTCACCTCCAGCTCACCTATTCGTGTGAACGCATAAATTCATCAGTTTTATCCTGAAATTGAGGTCGAATGGAGTCTCTTTAATTATATTTACGTATGTTCAAATTACGGAAGTTAACACGATATCGTTATGACGGAACGAAATGGACAACGAAACTCTTTGGAAATCTCTGCTGGAGTCGGTTTTTCCTGATAATTATAATCAAGGGGTCTTCAAATCTTAGTAAATAGGTACTTACTAGGTAAGCTTGCTTATATTGACTTTTATATTGTGATTGTATTTTAAAATAAAATCAGTTAGTTTTTTTTTTAAATAATTGTTTCATTAATTGTTGTCTACCAACTAAATTATAAGTTAAAAACGTTTAAATTGTTATTAATGCATTATAGAATTATTACCTTTGTAATTTAAGGAACTAATTCAATATTCAGTACTGTATTTGTTGCGTAGATAACTTCATGTTATATTTATAATTATATCGGGGAAGCAACCAGCGAATGTAACCAGATGACATTGTAAATTATGCTGACTAACAGTATAGATTTACCAAACAATAAAGTGTATAAACTCATATTTTGTTGTTATTATGGATCACGATAAGAAACATGAACAAAGAGACGTCAGCGACGCCAAATGTCACCATTATATTTAATGAACTACCCGCTTTTGATTCGATATATTTTTCAAGTAGAAATACTTTTAAAAAAAATTATGCCTCTTTTAAATGTAATTTTGTAATTAATTTGTTTTTATATTAATAGAAAAATGTTTTTTTATTTAATTAATTATTTGAATAAAGTGACAACTTACTAAGACTATATTTTGTATTAAAGCTTACTAGAGTTGAGGTTAAATTAGTTTTCAAATCTTTAAAATATTTTGAAATAGCAAAATTTATATAAAGATTTGTATAAATTTTGCTATTTCATTTTAAAGGAGTACGTAAAGGTAGATTTAATCTAACATAATACTATCGTTAAATATTGACATATTTTAAAAGTGAATAATTTAACTTCTTGTTAATGATGGGAATATTTTTTAATATTTAAATTTAACATGAAATTTAATATTAAAGAATTTAATTTGACAAAAATAACGGTTTTTTTTAAATAATAATAAAACTAAGTTTATCAATAGATATAATCATCATAGCTACTTCTTTGAATCTTTTCAAAAATGTTATAGAAAATGTTTAAGATTTATAGGGGGGCCATATTCGTCAGCAATTTTAAATGTTATAATATACGAGAATGACGGTTTATATGATATGCTATGCTGTGCGCTTATGATAAGTGCTGATTTATTTACTAGTATAAAAAAGAACTTCAAAATGTAAAACAAAAATTAAATTATAATTAAAAAAGAACAAACGGTAATTGGTACAAGACACATCAACAACAACTTTCTGTTTAAAGAAAATATAAAAGAAATTGTTAATTAAAAGTTTAAAAGAAAAAGAAGAAAAGAAAATATAAACAATCAAAGTATTATTGAAACTAATGATAATTCAAATACTGAATAATAATAATGTTGAAAATTAAGTGTGTTATATTACCATAGACTATGTAATCATTTATTAGATATTTCTTATATACTTATTAATAATAAAATTGTTAAATTAGCATTTACTATATTCTCACGAACCGTGGAAACGCTGATTAAGCGCAGGTGCATTGTATCATGTTAAAATCCTAGAATGTAAATCTGAAACCCTTGTTTGTTACACTTTCTGTATTCCTTTAATTATTAATTCATTTTATTCATTCTTGTCTCCAACTTTGAGCAGGGATCACGTAGTTTGTAAATTAAATATAAGTATTAAATTTTAAGTTAATAAATTTGTATTTTTTTGGATCCTCCGGTTGTGACCGACGTAATTGGCGCAGTCGGTAGGATAGCCGAGATTTAGTTAATTAAATTAATTAAATAGAGTCAGTGAATCAATCAAGGACGTCGGCTATCTCGAATCTACACCGTGTTGCAGCAGGAGGAGTTTCCGAACATTGAAACACCAAAAGGTACAAATTTTTATAAGTACTTTAGAATCGTTCTGAAGTTGCTTCCATTTATTCCTTAAGTTATCCTTATAACTATCCAAGATTTTCCATTTACGGCAATCTAGGAGCCGTAGGTTAGATATTAATAAGAGAAATAATATTTTAGATTTTAATAGAAATTTAAATAATAGTAGTTTAGTCAGTATGGCTGATTTAGAGAATATTTTTAAAGCTATTCGCTTAATCCCGGAATTTGACGGAAATCATAACGTACTGTCGCGATTTATAAGAATTTGTGATCAACTTGTAAATGATTTTATTACTAACGAGCCAGGAAATCAATTACAAAATTTAGCATTAATAAATGGTATTTTAAATAAAGTTACTGGGCCCGCCGCCCGTATGATAAATACAAATGGTATTCCAGAGAACTGGAATGGTATCCGTAACGCTTTAATAAATAATTTTGCAGACCAGAGAGATGAGACCTCTTTATATAACAATTTAGCTTTATTATTTCAAGGTTCGTCTACACCTCAAGAATATTACGAAAAATGACAAAATTTATTTAGTACTATAATGACCTATGTCAGTTTGCATGAAACCATTCCTAGCACAATAGAATCAAAACGCAAATTATATCAAAATTTAACATTAAAATCATTTTTACGTGGCCTTCGCGATCCTTTAGGATCTAGAATACGGTGCATGCGACCTGACACTATTGAAAAAGCTTTAGAATTTGTTCATGAAGAGATGAATACGTTATATTTACAGCAACGTAACGAAAATGTTCCCGAAAAGAGACCACAGCCTAATAATCAGGTCAGTGTTTTTCCTAAATTTAATTATGGTCATTTGCAACAACCTTTTTCAATGCCAGTCTCACGATCAAATTATACACCCCCTAGACCCTTTAATAATCAAGGCTACTCGAAACAAAACATTCCACAACTAAGACCTGCACCAATTTGGCGACCCCAGGCGCCTCAGTACCCTACTAGAACTCAACAAATATTCGGTGCACCCCCGTTAAATTACAGACCCCAAAGTAACGTATTCAAAGTACCACCGTTGAAAAATAATTTTAATAATAATAATTCACCACAGCCCATGAGCGGTGTAAGCCACTATGTCCCGAAACCGATACAAAATCGTCAACCTTGGGATTGGTCTAGATTAGGTAATCCGCCACCTACAAATTATTTTAAATCTAGAGAAGTAAATTTTAATGAGTTTTATGACCCTTATTATGAATATTACCAAAGTGATTATTACAATGACTACCCCTCTACTGACCTTTACAGTGAACATTATTACGAACCACCCCAATGTGCAGAAGATTACCCGATAGACACGATTACAGAAGAAACACATAATACAAATATTCACGACCCCACTCCTAATGAGGATTTTCGGGAGGACCCCAAATCAGACACATTAAAATAGAACTTAATCTTCATACACAAAGACAGTTACCATATATAAATATATCAAATCCCCCTCTTAAACTTTTAATTGATACAGGCGCTAATCAGTCTTTTATTAGCCCTAAAGCTGTGCAACGTTTTTATTCACATTTATCTTGTAATTATGACCCATTTGAAGTAACGAACATACATGCGACTACGCGAAATAATTTTTCTATTACCATACCGTGTTTTCAAGAATTTAAAGAAAATGATAATTTAACTTTATATATATATAAATTTCACGATTATTTCGATGGTTTGATAGGTTATGACTTACTTGAAAAATTAGAATCTAATATTGATTTAAAAAATAAGATGTTGGTTACTCGAAACTCTAAAAATCCTTTAACGATGTATGACTCACGAAATAGCAATTTATATGAGGATATAATACCTGCAAATTCATCAAAATTGGTTCGAGTCGCTATAAATTACCATAAGGGCGATGTTTTAATTACAGAACAATATATTTCGGGTTGTGTAATTGACGATTGTATTACAACAGTTAATAATAACCGCGGTATTTTACAGGTAAGAAATCCAACTCGTCATGACTTAGTATTTTCTATTGACCGACCTATAAGTGCAGAGTTATTTAATATTCAGTGCACGCGTACTAAACATTCGTCTAATCGAGTTAAGGAAGTACTGTCAAGATTACGCACGGATCACTTAAATGCAGAAGAACGCGCTAACTTAGAGTCATTGTGTTCACAGTACGTAGACGTGTTCTATATAGATGGAGAGCCACTTACTTTTACAAATAAAATTAAGCATACAATAAAAACGACAGACGAACAACCAATTTACACTAAAAGTTATAGGTATCCATTTATTCATAGACAAGAGGTTCAAGACCAGATATCAAAAATGTTAGAGCAGGGAATCATCCGCCCCTCTGTATCACCTTGGAGCTCCCCCATCTGGGTTGTTCCTAAGAAACAAGATGCTTCCGGTAAAACAAAATTTCGTATCGTAGTAGACTTTAGAAAACTCAACGAAAAGACTGTCGACGACAAGTACCCCATCCCTAACATAAATGACGTCCTAGATAAGTTAGGAAATTGCCATTATTTCACTACTTTGGATCTCGCAAGCGGGTTCTATCAGGTAGAGATGAATCCTGATGATATATCTAAGACAGCGTTCAATGTAGAGCACGGGCACTTCGAATTCTTACGTATGCCGATGGGCCTTAAGAATTCACCATCAACTTTTCAACGCGTGATGGATAATGTGCTCAGGGGACTTCAAAATGTTAATTGCCTTGTATATTTAGATGATATCGTCGTATTCAGTGTTTCTTTACAAGAACATATAGTCAATTTAGAGAAAGTATTTAATAGATTAAGGGAATCAAATTTCAAGATACAAATGGACAAATCCGAGTTTTTAAAATTAGAGACAGCGTACCTCGGACATATCATTAGTAAAGACGGTATTAAACCTAATCCGGAGAAGATAAAAGCTATTGAAAAATTTCCTATACCTAAAACTGTTACTGAAATTAAGCGTTTTATTGGATTATTGGGTTATTATCGTAAATTTATCCCTGATTTCGCTCGTTTGACAAAACCTATGACTCAATCACTAAAAAAAGGATCAAAGATTAATATAAATAAAGAGGACTATATTAACTGTTTTGAAAAATGCAAGACGTTACTCAGTAATGCCCCGATACTCCAGTATCCCGATTTTAATAAAGATTTTATATTAACTACTGACGCTTCAAACTTTGCTATTGCTGGAGTACTTTCTCAAGGACAGATAGGAAGTGATAAACCTATAGCTTATGCATCTCGCACCCTCAATACCAGTGAGATAAATTATAGTACGATTGAAAAGGAGTTATTGGCTATCGTCTGGGCAACTAAATACTTTCGCCCTTACCTTTTCGGTCGTAAATTTAAGGTCGTAACCGATCATAGGCCACTTCAGTGGGTAATGAATTTAAAAGAACCTAACTCTAGACTTACTCGCTGGAGACTCAAATTAAGTGAGTACAATTTTACTACAGTTTACAAGCCAGGCAAATTAAACACCAATGCAGACGCTCTTTCTCGTATAGAAATTAATATGGAAGACGCGAGCTCCATAATAGTTAATCCCTCTGAAAAACCACCCTCTTTACGTGGTTCCTCCACTGAAACAGCTCGTACTACATCTACTGAAACAGCCCATAGCACATCTACTGAAACGATCCATACTAGTATCGAGAACCCTATATTAGAAGTTCCAATTTCTGACGAACCCTTAAATAAATTCAGTCGTCAAATAATTTTCGTAGTAGTAGGAGATATTAAAAAACGGCCGCAAGTAACAAAACCCTTTGAAACACACATTAGGACGACTATACAATTATCAGAATCAAACCTTGAAAACGACGTAATTAGTGCTGTTAAAGAATTCATCAACCCTAAAGTCAAAACAGGTATTTTAATAAACCCTACCCTTGCTATGTATAAAATTATTCCAATTATTCAAGATAAATTTAAAAATTCGGCTATGCATTTGGTTCTTACAAAGAAGGAAATAGAAAATGTTAAGGATTATTTAAAACAGCAAGATATAATAAAAAATTATCACGAAGGTAAAACGAATCACAGAGGTATTAATGAATGTTACCGTGCCCTTTCTATTAGATATTATTGGCCAAAAATGAAAGATCATGTAACCAAATATATAAACGAATGTATTATCTGTGGACAAGCTAAGTATGATCGTAATCCCATTAGACAACAATTTTCTATAGTTCCACCCCCAACTAAACCCTTTGAAATAGTTCACCTTGACCTTTTTACTGTTCAAAATGAAAAATTTCTCACCCTCGTTGATGCGTTTTCAAAATACTCACAAGCCTATCATCTTCGAGACGGTACAGCCCTTAGTGTAATTCAAGCATTTTTAACTTTTTGTACTCATCATGGCGTTCCCTTGACTATTGTAACTGATCAAGGAACAGAATTTACAAACGCACTATTTTCTGAATTTACCCGACTTCACAAAATACAACATCACAAGATTTTAGCTCACGCCCCTAATGAAAATGGTATTGTGGAACGATTTCATTCGACAATACTTGATCATTTAAGGATTTTAAAACTAAAAAATAAAAATGAACCCTTAATGAATTTAATGTTATATGCAGTTTTAGCTTACAATAGTACAATACATAGTTTTACAAACTGTCGACCTATAGACTTAATAACTGGACACTTTGACCCTCGTGACCCCATAAATGTTAACTTGACTGAGCATTTATTACAACAATACATACAAGACCATAGAGAGAGAATGATTAAAGTGTACGACCTAATTAACGAGACTTCATTACAACACCGAACAATACTAACTGAAAATCGTAATAAAAATCGTGAGCCTGAAAGGGAATACACCCCTAACGAACAAGTTTTTATCAGAAACCCTATGGCAAGTAGACAGAAATTAGCTCCACGTTACACACAAGACACCGTCCTTGCTGACCTTCCTATACATATTTATACTATCCTACTAATGTCACTACTCCAACTGACGCAAGGACAAGAAGTAATGATTAATTCGTTAGACTCAGGTCCCGGCTTACTCCCTTTTAAACTAGGCGAAACGAAAATTATATCCCATTACCATTCATTTTTAAACTATGTAGACCTTGATATTATTAATAACCAAACCCTATTAGTTAAAACTCAAATATATAACATTAGACGACAGCTAGATAATATAACATCTCTTTATGAACCTCACCTTAATTACCTTAATTCTAAAATAGATAATTTAATTACCTTTCTAAAAACTTTTGAGCATGGTCGTAGTAAAAGAGGACTCATTGATGGCCTTGGTTCTGTCATTAAAAGTATATCTGGTAATTTGGATTATACTGATGCCATTAAATATGACAATGCAATTCAATCTCTTCAAAGTAACGAATTAAAATTACAATCGAAACTAAACGAGCATATTAGTTTAACGAAAGAATGGTCGTTATGTAACTCTAAAACTATAGACAATATAGTTAAAAATCAAAATAATATAACTAGAGTACTTAACTCTATTATTAATAAAATTAATATGAAAGAACTTTATGCCCATATGGCCCAGTATCTATTAATTTTAAGTGATAATATAGATACCTTATCAGAGGAACTAAGAAAACTAGAAAGTTCTCTAGGTTTTATACGTGCATCGAGCACGCCTCATTCTATTATTAGTATTGTAGATCTTGATAAAATATTAAGAAAGCTAAGGATTTTATATTCAAAGAATGAAATCCTAAGTTTAGAACTTAGTTATTATTATGATATAATTAAATTAGGTTATTTTTATATCGGTAATCAAATAGTTATAGTTTTAAAAGTACCGATCGCCGTACCCCTGTCCTATGATCTTTACCGATTATCAATTGTTCCTAATAAATATAATCAAGTCCTTATTCCCAACCTACCCTTTATAGCAATTTCTAGTAATAATTCTATGTACATGGAGGCTGAATGCCCGAAGTCCAATTCTCTGTACCTTTGTGAACAAGAAACTATCTATGCACTTCGAGATGGACCTGACTGCATCAGAAACCTGATTGAAAAGCAAGAACTTGATTCAACCTGCAAACTAACGTCTGTTATTCTTAATAATGATGCGCTGGAACAACTGGATGAAAAACACTACATCATGAGTTTCCCTACACCCATGAAAATTAAAATATCTTGTGGTCAAGATTTGTACAAGATACTTCACGGCAGCTTTCTACTGGAAATCCCGCTTAAGTGCTATGTCAAGACACCTTTTTTTTTTTTTTTTTTTTTTTTTTTGTTCGTTGGAAAAATCCGTTACGGATACCCCGTCGGCCAAGAAGGTGATGGCCGGGGGGTTATGTGGGACTACCCGGCAGCATAGAGGACGCTGCCATTTTTAAGGCTACCCACTAAAAAACCAACGGTTGCCCTCATCGCCGTTGTGGGACGCCACGGGATCGCGTTAGCACTCACCGTGACGCCCCGGCGGATCCCCCCCCAGAGGGTGCTCCGAGCAACTTAGGGCACCCTCACGACACAGGCCTATAAGACGTGAGAGAGGTCACCCTCCCCTCCCACGGAGGCACTGCAGACTAGGTAAGGAAGCGGCGGGCATAGTCCCGCATCCGTCTACCTAGTCTCCCACGACGAAGCGGATCAGCGGTAGAGGCAAGCTCCCTGATCCGCTCCGCGGCCTCCTTCGCGGCAATGACTTGCTCGCAGAAGGAGGCCATGGCAACCCAAGCGTTCACACTGTCCAGCATCCTTGGTATGATACTAGACAGTGTGACTCCGCTATCAATCACGACCGCCAGCTCTTCGCGCTGGCGGTCCCACGCCACACACTCCTCCAGAGTGTGACGAGGCGTATCCACCGGCCCGTCACAGTGGTGACAGCCAGGGGTCGCCTCTCTCCTCGCCACCCTGTGCAGATATTCGCCGAAGCAGCCGTGCCCCGAGAGTATCTGCACAAGGCGGAACGTCAGAGTACCGTGCCGCCGATCTATCCACTGCTCAAGGTGGGGTCGAATGGCCCCTACAGTGAACAAACCGGCGGCCGGAGACTCCAACATGCGTTTCCACCGCTGAATCAGGGTCCTGTGTGCTTCGATCCTGATCCTAGCAGCATCAGGCGTGACGCCCCTGGCCCGGGCCTCCGCCCGGTGCCAGTACACTGCAGCAAGGACCTCCGCCTGGAGTTCCCAGGGAGGGTCACTCGCCAGCAATGTCGCCGCAGTAAAAGATACTGTACGGTACCCCCTGATCACTCTCACCGCGATGGTCCTCTGCGATTGTTGCAAGAGAACCTTACAATCGCGAGTGAGAGCTCCCGACCATATGGGGGCACCGTAAAGGGCCATACTTCTCACTATGCCGGCGTACAAACGTCGGCACGGAGCGCCCGGCCCTCCGACGTTGGGCAGTAGCCTACCTAATGCTGCAGCAGCGGAAACGAGCTTCGGGGCCAAGGAGGAGAAGTGGGCCCCGAAGCGCCATCTGCCGTCCAGGGTAAGGCCCAAATATTTTATCTGGGCCTTAACCACCACCTCCGAACCCTGGACGGAGATGGATGTCAAGACACCTGCAATCACAGTTGTAAATTCAAACGACTATATAAAAGGATACGCTATAAGGATAATAGATTTACCTAACCTTGGAAACCAAGTGCAAACAAATATATCTCCTATAATACTGAACTCAATAAACCTTCAAAAGCTTCAAAAATGTCTCTACAAACCCCAGTTAATTTAACTCAACTTGAAGATCATAGCGTATTATATCATACGACGATTCCTGTATACTTAATGCTTTTTGGAGCAAGCATACTTTGCATTTATCTGGCGTACAGAAGATTCCGTTTGCAACATATTAAAAGAAGTAACGCGACTGAAAATAAGAATATTCAAGATAAAAGTGAAGTTCATCCCCACGAGATAATGGTGGATCCCAGCAACATCGCAGCAACTCTCTCAAGGAATAGTTGCTGATCTGCGGAGGGAGGTGTTATATTACCATAGACTATGTAATCATTTATTAGATATTTCTTATATACTTATTAATAATAAAATTGTTAAATTAGCATTTACTATATTCTCACGAACCGTGGAAACGCTGATTAAGCGCAGGTGCATTGTATCATGTTAAAATCCTAGAATGTAAATCTGAAACCCTTGTTTGTTACACTTTCTGTATTCCTTTAATTATTAATTCATTTTATTCATTCTTGTCTCCAACTTTGAGCAGGGATCACGTAGTTTGTAAATTAAATATAAGTATTAAATTTTAAGTTAATAAATTTGTATTTTTTTGGATCCTCCGGTTGTGACCGACGTAATTAGTGCATGGACAATTATAAAAATAAAAATATTTTGTAAAAATAATATGAGGGTATATTATATGTTATTTTAATGTTATTTGTTATTTTAATTAACTTGTATTTATCTTGTGAATAATAAATAAACCATAAATACATACTTTTTACTCTTTGCTTTAGCTATAGGTGTAAAAATCAATTTAATTATTATATCATTAAAAATTGTGACATTTTTAATGTTATAATTAGTTTTTCACTCTTTTGAAATATTTTGTTTAAAAAACATAGACACTACTGGATCAATTGTGTTCCAAATTTAATCACTTTTTGTCGACGTGAGAACATGCTCTATTGGCACTACAACTCGGATCGCAAAAATGTTGTTTAGTAATCGAGTTGAAAGCTGAATGCCGCAGCTTTTAAAAAAAAACTAAAAAAACATGCAGCCGATTTTGCTGGAAAACTAATCAGTACTAAGTTATATTGAGACGCATCGGTTGGTACTAAAAGCATTTTAATTGCAAAGACCATGAAAAAATTAAGCCAAAAAAACGCTTATATTCACACACACATATCTTTTTTATAAGGCTCTATAAATTACTCAGGACACCTCTCAATTTAAAGATATTCCAAAAAATACGATTTCGAAAATCCGAGCGATTACAATAACTTTCTTAAATAAAAAGTTATAAAATATACATATTTTTTTTATTACTTACATAATAAAACAAAGTCAGTAAATAATTTCCAAATTTTGTTAGTATTTTCAGAAAATGCTTTTATAATTATAATTTAAATGAGAGTAATAGAACTGATTAACTTATATTATGATTATGAATTTCAGATAAGAGAAATGATAATTCCTAAGATGTATTGAAAATTAATTTATATAAGATAAACCAGTTTTTAGTTTAATTTTAATTCAGTTTTATGGTTTTTTTCTTATTCATATTACTGTTTTCATAACTAATAAGTAGGTATAATAATAATGTAAACTGAACTTGAAACTCACATTAAAAATTCAAACCATCAATAATAAGTATATCAATAAAAATATCATAATATACAGTGGTATATCATGATATTTAATTTCCTAAAAGATATTATCTTATAATATTAAAATTGTTTTCGATTATAAAATATATATTTTAATATAGTTCAACTTGCTTTACTAGTCTTCATTTTGTTTTTTATAAATAATTTTATAAAGAACTTAACAAAAAACAATTATCTTTGTATACTACAACTTTTAGTGCTGAAAAATAATAAGAGTTATTACAATGCAAATACAATTAAATACTAACCGAACTCTTAAATAACTCCATGAACAGAATGTTCAAGTCCTCGAAGCAAGCAGCGAAACGGATCAATTGGTAAACCGACGGGATGATTTACCGAAGATCGCAGGTAATTGTTGTTAATTGTATACTTATTTAGAATTTAATGTCTTGACATGAACAATTTTACGCACTCAATTAATTAAAACACTAGATATTTGTTTCTTTTCATTATTATCAATATGGCAATTATTTGAATAATTAAATTATTGTAATTAATATCATTTTTAGGTTTATATTACATAGAAACTGACAATCTTGTAAGAATATCTGATATAATTTGAGGCCGCATTTGCACCAAATTTTAAATAGTTTTATTTTTCTTTTTTATTTTATCATCTGTTTTTTAATGTATTTTTGTGTGCAATAAAGTGTATAAATAAATAAATAAATAAATTGCTTAAAATAAATAGTATTAAATCTATAAAAAATTGTATTTTATTGTTCAAGCAACGTCTAGCAAGTCACAAAAGAGATATATTCTTTACGTTAATTATCTTAAAATACATATTTATTATGGAAAGGGTCAGATTCATCCTTGCCTCGGTTTTAATATTCATCTCAGGATAATTAATACATTGAAATAATTATGAGTCTCTTCAATAAAATGTTCCGCAAATAATTTCTTCACATGTTTTGGTTTTAGAATCTTTAATGTCCATGCAATACTTAGTTCTAACTAAAATAACCGTTGCTAAGAATTAATATTTAAAATTCTCTTTATATTTGAATTGTATTATAAATATTTTCCCTCAAAAAATCGTTCAAATAATTTGCTCAAACTCAAATGGATTCGTTAATGATTGTAATTAAATAATACAAATATTTTTTATATGTTTTTTTTATTATATTTAATTATTTTAAAACGATACCATTTAAAAATATATTGCAAGGAAATTTTTGATGTAACTGATTTACAAATTGAAGCTTAGGAGTTGATCTTGATATATTTGTCGGGGACAGGTCAGGTATATCCTCCGAGCCATTGACTTCAGTATACATTTTAATATCTGAGTGAACGCGATGAGATTCCCCAGTATTTATTAATTTATATTTAGTAATTATTAATTTATTTATATTAATTAAGAATTATTAATTTATTTATATTAATTAGGAATTATTAATTTAATATTGAAACAAAAAAATGATTATTTCGATTTAGATTGAAAATATTCGTTTAATTAATTACTGATTAATAAAGCTTCTTCTCTTCAAACATGTTAGTTTAGTATAACTTAACCAATTCGTAATTAAATGGTATATTGAACTAGAGTATTCATTTATATTATCAATTACCAGGGTAAGTAAATTTATTTAGGTGAAGGTTTTTAACGAATTACACTTAAATATATTATATTACGGGTTAATATTTGCGTGCAATAAATATTACATTATTCTTTCTCAGTCAAATCTTTTAATTGTTAAGGTTTATTTATGTATTTCGATTTATTATATTTCAATAATTTATGTTTTATATAAAGTCTTATATTGTTTTCATTAAAACTTCTTGCTTATATTTAAATATTATGGATACAAAAAAAATATTTTTTTAACTATTGCAAATACAAATTTTTAATTTACTTTTATGATCCATTAATATTGAGTTATTTGATTGGACAGATACTGGTCATATACTTAGTTAATAATTAAGACAAAGATAGATCCAGTAATGGTATTTGTTTTTTTTTTTTTTTTTTTTTTTTTTTTTTTTTTTTTTGTGGAAAAGGAGGGCAAACGAGCATGCGGGTCACTAATAAAATGTGATCACCGCCGCCCATGAACTCTTGCAACATCCGAAGACTCACAAGAGCGTTGCCGGCCTTGGAGATATGAATAGACGCCTTTTTTGAAGGTACCCATGTCGTATCGATCTGGAAACACCGCCGAAGGAAGTTCATTCCACATCTTAGTGGTACGTGGAAGAAAAGTCCTTGAAAACCGCACAGTAGAAGATCGCCACGCATCCAGGTGGTGTGGATGGAAATGCAGGCGGTGACGTGCTGTGCGGTGATGGAATTCGGCGGCAGGCATCAGATTAAATAGCTCTTCGGAACACTCCCCGTTATAAATGCGATAGAAGACGCACAAAGAAGCCACGTCTCTACGCAATGCCAAAGAGTCCAGCCGTTCACAGAGCACCGGGTCACCGACAATCCGTACGGCTCTCCGTTGTACGCGGTCAAAAGGTAGAAGCTGATATTGGGGTGATCCGGACCAGAGATGAGAGCAGTACTCCATATGTGGCCGAACCTGCGCCTTATAAAGCGCAAGTCTATGGCCAGGATTGAAATACTGTCTCGCTCTATTGATCACACCCAATTTCATCGAGGCCAACTTGGCCTTGCTCTCCAAATGACCACGAAACTGACAGTCGCTCGAAATGTCGAGTCCCAGTACTTTGATACTTGGCGAGGCATTGAGAGGTGTGCTATCGAAGAGCGGCGATACGACAAATGGGGTTTTCTTAGTGGTAAACGCGCAAACCTGTCTTTTGGGGATTAAACTGAACGAGGTTCAGTTTACCCCAATCTGAGACCGTCCTCAGGGAGGTCTCTATAGAAGACACAAGTTTCTTTCGGCATTCGTCGACGTTTTCCCGAGAGAGACCTGCACGGCCGGAATATACCGCATCCCCAGTGCTGTCATCCGCATAACAATGTATGTTGGAAATGTCCAACATATCATTGATGTGCAAGAGGAACAGGGTTGGGGATAGCACGCAGCCTTGGGGTACACCAGCATTCACGGGCTTGGGGTCCGAGCAAAAACCGTCGAGAACGACCTGTATGCTCCGCCCAGTGAGGAAGCTGGTGATCCACTTGCATAAACTCTCGGGAAGCCCATAGGAAGGAAGCTTCGAAAGAAGCCCCTTGTGCCATACACGATCGAAGGCTTTCGCTATATCCAGACTAACTGCCAGACCTTCTCCCTTGCTTTCAATAACCGCAGCCCAACGGTGTGTAAGATATAACAGGAGGTCACCAGCCGATCGACCATGGCGAAAGCCATATTGTCGGTCATTGATCAACTGGTGATCCTCAAGGTACGCGAGGAGCTGTCGGTTTATGATGTTCTCCATTATTTTGGAGAGAAGAGAGGTGATGGCGATAGGTCTGTAGTTAGCTGGGTCCGAGCTATCACCTATTTTAGGGATCGGATGGACAAAAGCACACTTCCATGAGACCGGGACTACGCCTTTGAAATAGGAGTACCGAAATAGACGCGTTAGCACTGGAGTTAACTCAGGGGCACATGTTCGCAGCACGATTGGGGAAATGCCATCCGGCCCACTCGACTTATGAACATCCAAGGAAAGTAGAGACCGTCGAATGGTTTTTTGCCGGAAAATTATTTCCGGCATTGAACTCTGACACCGCTGGATGGTAGGCGGTGTTTTCCCTTGGTCGTTCAAGGTCGAGTTTGAGGCAAAAAGAGTGCCCAAGAGATCGGCTTTCTCTTTTGCCGTATGGGCCAGAGAATCATTCCCCGAGTGCAGTGGCGGTAGGGATGGCTGGCAAAAGTTACCCAAAGTGGCTTTAGAAAGCGCCCAGAACTTGCGCGTGCCTGGTGGGTACCTTGTCAACTGATCCCCAATTTTGACGACATGCCTAAACCTTGCTCTAGCAATTTGCCGTTTGAAAAATCTGGAGGCACGATTGTATTTCCTCTTCAGAACTCTAGAGTTCGGATCCCTGATGACTAACGCATTAACCCAAGCCTGATACGCCTGACGTTTTCCGGCTGCTGCAGCCCTGACAGACGCATCAAACCAAGGCCGTGATCTGCCACCAAGTGGTACCACAGAGCTAGGTACAAATAGTTCCATGCCCTGTAGTATCACATCAGCTACAGCCGCAGCGCAGTCACTGGGATCATCGGAAGAGAAACAAATCGGCCCCCATGGGTAGGATGCAAAGAAAGACCGCATTCCATCCCAATCCGCTGACTTGTAGTGCCAAACGCGTCGGGTCGCAGGTCTTGTGCGAGCCGGACGTTGAATGGGCACTACACTCCGTACCAAGCAATGATCGGAGGACCCAAGGGGAGCCTCGACAATGACCTGGTACTTTCCGGGATGTGTAGTCAGCAGAAGATCCAACAAAGAGGGCATGTGGCTGTCCACGTCCGGTAGACGAGTGTGCGTCTGAACCAACTGGGACAGACCATTTGCCAGAGCAAAGTCAAACACAGATCTCCCCGCGAAGTCAGTGGAACGCGACCCTAGCCACTCGGCATTGTGCGCGTTGAAGTCCCCAAGGACTATGACCTCAGCGGAGGGAATCTGTGATAGCAGGTCGTCAATCTTCGCCTGTACATGGCCCAAGAGTTGTTCCGTTTCTGCATTACCACTATGGGATCTGTAGAGGCACGCGTAGACTCTGACATGATCATCCATGTCCACGCGCAGCCAGAGGAGAGACAGATCCCGACCTTCAAAAATCTCGAGGCGACGGTAGCAGATATCCTCCCTTACGAACACAGATACCCCGGCGTGGGGTATAAAATGATGTTCTAATTTATACCCGGGGTATGAAAGGTACGCTGTGTCGCTAGGTTTAGATATCTGCGTCTCCGTCAAAAACAACAAGGCCGGCTGCGCCGTCTCAAGATGATAATGGACAGCGTTTAGGTTGGAGTGAAGTCCCCGGATGTTGCAAAAGTCCACATTCAGGGTGGACCGGGGTGCCGCTGTGTTACCTCGTCGTTTGCCCTCAAAAAACATGAAACGCGATTCTTTGCCCGCCCCAGATACGACGGGCGGCCCGAGCAAAATCGGAGAATCGTTTCCCCGATTTTGCTCGGGGAGGGATTCTCCGGCTTCATGAAAGCCGGTACCCTCCTGGGGTATATTTATTGAAGCAACCGCATTCATGTTTGGCAGGGAGGAGTGGGGGGGGGGTTTGGGCTTCCGGAAACTCTCACTCACCGACGGAACATAACCAAAAGAATTTGGTTACTATACGTCGATCTTCTGTGAGAGGGTGGTCCTTCCCCGGTCGAGCCAGCCCAATACAAGCTGTAGTCAGATGACAACAGCTAGGCTCTACCACCTATAAGCATATATTTGTGTAAAATGTGAAACAAACAGTTCCAAAAATTGGCACAAAATCCTATTTTGATCATGAAAGACTGTTCTAAGTTTGCTTAATAAGCAAGTTAGAGAGCAATTGGATAAAATAAGTTACTATTGGCTTTTCCGGCCAAAGTTTCTTATTAAATTTTAATAAACAAAGTCGCTCTTAATAAATCACTACTGGACCACTTTTTTATGGAATGCTGAAAGATATTTCAAGAAATTATCTTATTTTAAATTATTTTAGAGGTTAAAATAATCACAATTTTGCAAATACTAGTAATATACAATAAATAACATTTTGCTTTATAGAACTAACATTAACTCCAATTATATGACTTATACTATATACAGTTAATGGTTGGTCCATTTACTGTAAAGTCCATCAATATTACATTATAAATAATTTCACCAGTCTGAAAATTATCAATGATCCATATTTATAAAAAGACAAAAATTTTCTATTTTGCTTTATAACTTTGTATATGTAGGTATAATAATACTTTTAAAACAAAATAAACTAATACCAATACCAACATTATTACGTCTATAACAATAAAACAATATGTATTGATGATATCAATAATATGTATTGATAAAATGAATTTTGTTAAAGATATAGTAGATTGTATCAAAAAGGAGCAAAATAGTATTTTTACGACGAGGGCGCTATTTTGAAGCACGAGCGACGTGAAGGATCCTAACGTAAAATCCTGAGCGCAGCGAGGGATTCAGAATATATTGCTCGGGGGAAAAATATTATGCTACCGAATCATACACTCTACTTTTCATCCCCTTTCTATGAGAAAATATGTACCTACTGATTACAAAAACAGAGACGTCATTTAGGTATACATTTATCAGCTCCCTAGTAGGAAAACTTTTTGTAAGATTTATTCATTGTAGAAGCACCAAAATTCATGAAACTTAAAAGACAAAAATCTATAACATACCAAATAAAGAATACTAAGTATTTTAACATTTATATTTAAACAAAAAAATTATAAAATATATTTTTGAAATAAGTAACCTGTTAATAAGCTTGCTTCTGTTTAGATTTCTCTTCAATAACATACACATCGACACCAAGAACAGGGTTATTTAAATGTTTTATGTGAAACAAAATAATACAAATTAGCTATATTCAATTAGTACCATCATTATAGTTTTGTAAATAAGCTTACGGTCAGTAGTAGCGACACGCCATTGAAAGTCCAATAACGTCGAAGGGATAACGATGTTCAAAAGTTTTCAATTAACAACATCTGTTCGTGTCAATACTAATAATCATTGTTACTAATATAATTCAATATTTAATCTTATTACATGTGAAATACAAAACGAGTGGGTGTCCATAGGCGACTTTTGTATAATAGTGGAATTTCAGAAATCCCACTACCATTAATATCATTATAAGGCTACAGGGTTTTTAAAATTCTAATCAAAGTAATGTAGTAAGATTGAGTAAAGTGACAAAAAACTTTTCAAAATATTTTGAGGGGCCGTAGGAAGGACTGAATACTTGTTGTTAACTGAAGAGTACCATTAAATAAAGGTCAAGAAATGTGAGGGTGAGAGTGCAAGTCATACCTATTCACCTATATGATATATGTACTTAGTGAAAGTGCACCTTCAGTACAGTCGCTACTCCCAGGCACCGTTTTGCACACCTCTCCCTGAAACGCGATGGGCCCGAGATCCTTATAGCGAATCCATGGAATTCTAAGAAACTCCGTTTTCATTCTAATAAAACACCCTTTAACCAGTGCGACCGACCGACCGACCAACCGACCGTACTCACGAAAGTACTATCTGCATTTACCCGACTAGTTTCAAACCTATCTGGCCTTGATTCAGTGGCCTATCCATACTTACACACTTATTGAGAAATTACGTTCTTTTCAAGAATAGCCAAATAGTAGGTTTTATTAGTAATATATGTTAAATAAGAATTATTATTGAAATGAATTGTTATTGAAATCAAATTTGATGCCAAGTTTTAAATAAACCCTAATCATCGTACTTAGTTGATAGATTACTTTTACTTTAGATACAACTGATATATAATTTTTATGTATTTTACTTCTCCAATTATTATTGTTTCTCTATATCTTACTTTCGTTTGGTACATTCCATATCTTTTTAAATATAAAAAATGATAATAAATTAAAGACTATAATTGATTACCCCAATAATGAAGATTGTATTGAAAGCAATGAAGGTATAATTCGGGCATTTAAAAACTAATAATATATGGACTTCATTGTAGCATTGAGGTCGAAGAAAGTTGCTTCAACTTTCTATGATATTAAAATATGTTTAAATACCCGAAATTATATTCGATGTTGACATATATAAACGTTTTGTAAATATAACGTAATGTTATGTCACACTTATAACCAGGTCTTCTGGAAGAGATATTGTTAAGTCAAAAAGCAGTATCTTTGTACATTGTAAAAAATATTTTTCTATTAGAAATGAGATTGAGATGAGAGATGAGAAAGAGTTATTACAATGTTTACTAAAGTTGTAGTTGTGTTCATCAAACATACTATTAGAACAAAGTCCATATTCTGAATATATTCTGTATAGAGCTTAGATACAAGACACCCACATCTGAAGCCATTCAGGTTAAAGTCGTCAAAACTATATAAATTACAAAATGCTATTATTTTGTAAGTGTATGTTGTGTGTATCATATTATGTGAGTGTTGATTGATGAATGATTGAAATTGTAAGATAAATCATACATACCCCCAAAAATTTTATTATTAATGCTTTGATTTGTTTTGTTCGTTTTATTAGTTTAAATTTTCGTAATAAGTCGAAAGCCAAACTACATAAGTTTACAATGGGAGATTTAGTGTTGAGAAAAATAACAGAGCGCCAAGTACCACTTCATGTTAGTTCGGATGGCCGCCCGTCGGTTCGTACTATTTTCAATAATAACTTTTTAACTTATAGTGTTCGACTCGTTAACACCTTACACTTGATACCCATATCACAAATAATTCGAACGCCATTTTGTTATGTCCGCCAAATTTGATTTTCAATAACAAATTTTCCAGTTACAGTGTTCGTCTCGTTAAAACCTTTTATTTTATATCCATTTTAGAAAAATTCTCTTTGTTTTCTTCTGTCCGCCATTTTTATTTTAAATGGGATCATCATCCATTTCAAAACCCAAAAAGTGATTGGTAGTTGCAATATGGTTAAAATTTAATTGTTAAAGATGACCCACTCCCACACACATATAATGTAATTAGTTTTTGTATATACTAAAACGGTTTTGTAAGTAAAGAAAAAAATAATACAAAAGCACAAAACTTGAACAATCGGTATGTACTAGTCGGAGGAATTCATTTTTTGTATAGAGTACAGATCTACGCTCTCCGGCATTTGAAGACTTAAATAGTTATAATTTACATCATATTGGATTTGCTGGTGATTGCAGAATAGAGTCGACCGAAGAAATGGAATAACGTCATCTTTCAGATACATTTCGGAATGTGCCGTAGCATATTTATTTGAGAAATTGATATCTATCGCCTAAGTGATTAATAAATAAGAAAATAAATAATGTATGAATTAAATGAGTGATAACTGATAAATGAACCTACAATATACTTGTGATTTATAAAAAGTAAAATTGCTCTATAGTTTCGTGTATTACAATATTACTATTTTGGTTTTAATTCAAAATGAATTGAGAAATCCGAGCAAATTGGACCCTAGTTATAGGCTACCATTTTAAATTTCTTTGATGGTAATTATGGTGTTATTTTATGAAATCGTTAATTGGTAAAAGAACTTATACATAAGTAGCTAGTATTGAGGAAAGTGCTTCCACCAGTAAATAGACCATCCATGGCTATTTCATCACTCGTGTCTTTATAATTTGGTTTCTGATTTGTAATGGTGACACATGGATAGAGTTTAGAAATTTAAATACACAATAATAACCAGTTATATATTCAGTTAAAAATGGTGGGAATGCATTACTAACGATCTATCTATAAAATGTTTTTTTCCATGCTTATTTTTTCTGGCAAATATTGTATTATGAGGCTGCATCTTTAATTGTAAGTGAAAAAAAACTGACTTGTGAAAGGAAGATGTAGAAAATTTCATTCATTCAATCTACAAACAAAAGCAACTTTAGATCTAAGGTTTATTTCGGAAATTGATCAATAACTTTGACTTTAAAGCAATTATGTAAATGTATGATACCGAAGAAAATTATGTAATAATACTTTAATTATATATGAGAATTAAAAAATATTAAAATACGACTATTTTAATATATTTTAATTCTACTAATTTTGAACGTAGCATTGAATTAAAAAATCAGTTATTTATTTATTTTTATTTATAATTTAGATGGTTAATGATAATGTTAAGAGGACTAAATATTTTTTCAAACATTTGAAACTAAAACGTGGATTGTTTGACCGCTGCTTTGTGCAGTTCACCTTAACGTGTGAAAGCATACATTTCATGTTTTTATTTTTACACGTTAACGACCAACTCAGTCTTCTCAATTTCCAGCAATACATTCCGGAGTTGAAATTCACGGGAGCTCTCCAGTTTTTACAAAAACTCGCCTCTGTTTATATGAAGTATCTACGTTGAAGTACTATGTGTTTTTGGCTTTTGTTACGTTTTATATTTTTATAGGGCATTGCTAAAAAGTAAAAAAATATAAACTTTGTGGTGGCATATGTTAATTAATGAGTTTATAGAAATTTAGAACTTATATAACCAGGAATATTATGCTTTTAAAATAATATTAAATTTATTTATTTATTTATTTATTTTTTATAATATCTCTAAAACAAAAATACATATAAATTAAAATATATAGTTATCCGGTTGTACTCACATAAATACTGTCAAAATTTGCACCGTCTAATGGCAATTTCATGGCGGAATCTAGGCCTAAGCATTTCACACCGCGATTTAGTACATTTAATATAATTTTGGATCACGAAAGTTTAAATACAAAAATTTGATTTACATTATAACATGATAATACTTATATTTATATAACTAAATATATATAGGGCTAAAGAAGATAGTAATATACTGAAAATTTACAGAAAACTATAGTATTTTAGTGTAAGACTCTAGATGCCTTTCGTACAAATAATTTTTTTGTATGTAATGATTAAAAAAGGTAATGTAGTGCGGTGTGGTGTGGTGCGGTGAGTGCGGTGTGGTACGGTTTAATTGTGTAATGGTATATTTTGCATTTGTTTAACCTATTAAAAATAAGGTGTATTTCATTTTATAACAATAATATATATATTTTTTATTTTAAGCCGTTCATTGTAATATAACTTAAAATATGTATTACGTTTCAACTGGGCTAAAAAAAAGCAACAGTAAATTTCAAGTCTGCTCTGAAATACTCTTTAGACGATAGACATTTATATATTATTACACATTTCTTCTTTTCTATATAAAATGGCAAAACCAAGTTCAAGTTCAAATTCAATTTAATAACAATGTATACAAAAACTCTAAATAGTTCTACATCCAACAAACCTAATTTTTGATATTTACTGAAACGAGAAAGATTGAACTATGAACAGCACCAAAGGAACCGCATTAGCTGTTTAAAAATAATAATACCTTTAGCATTCTAGTATAATGGAACTTATTATGTATAACAAAGGAGAAACTTGACTAGGTGTTTTAAAGTGACGTCACAATTCTCTTGATTACCTTTAGTCATAATAGGAACTACCCTTTAAATAAGATGTAGAAGCCAAATGATAGAAATAACAATTACGGGTTAAATAAAAAATATAATTCATGTACTTATTAATATTCTACTAGTAACAATTATAAGAATTAAATGATTATTACTAGAAATAACAATGTTTACTTAACTTACGAAATTCTACATAAACCGTCACAATCTGGGTTCTCCAACGAGTACAGTTTCAGCTTCTTCTATCACTTGATATTATGGTGTTATTCACTAAACCAATATCGCCTTTTAATACTCGCTAGATCGCCCACCATAAAAATAACAGGAAGTTTTAAAATAACATAAAATCGATTTCATAACAAGATAAAATCGCAATGTGAAAGTCAATATAAGCACTTATTTAAAAGTACTTAACCAAATAAACAGAATATAAATTTAAATAGAACAATAATTATTTAAATGATTAAATTTGTAAGTTCATTATTGATTGATATTCTTCTTACGCCGATATATATATATTAATATATATTTTTTAAACGCACCCCTTATTTTTATGATTATAAAAAATTTATGGCATTTTTTGTAATCTATAAACTTCATAAAATATACTAGCTAATTTATTTAATTTAGTAATGTTATGTAAGATGAAAGAGAGAGCTAGAATCATTATCCTGTTCCTTTTCGTCTTGATAAGTCCTAACCTCGATTTTACCGATGTCTATATTCACTTACAAAAACCTCTGCTAAGAACATTATTTTAAATAATCATGAAATCAACCAAGGCGCGTTTGGAACCCTCGTAGCCTTAACTCTTAAGTTAGAGAGTGGCCAGAAGTTCTCATTTCTATACGGATGGTATCTAAATTAGGCCCTCCTGATTCTCCGAATAGACGTACACAAATGATCGATGATATGGATTCAAAGAGTAAAAGATATAAATAAATAAATAGACCGAATTCAACTCTATTATTTTATGTTACAATTACGGTTCAGTTATTTCTGATATTATAATTAATTTGCTACGAGCTGATTCCATCGCTAATGTTTGTTACTTGCCCCATTTCTTATCTTCGTGTTTCGCCAAGTTTCTGAACAACTTCACAACGACGAGCCCTCGCAAGGTGTCTGTTACAAAACAATCTGTTATCTAGACGCCGTGGTTTGTACCTGAAAGTGGGCAATCTTATAGTCTTATCCAATTACTTTAGCGTTTAGAAAATTTATAAACTTAAAAAATATATTATGTAAGATCTTTATTATATTGGCAAAATAAAAGATTGATAAAAATATTTTTTTTATTTAAATAGGTAAATATTATGTTCTATTTTATTTTTAACTATATTTATTGATCGTTTTACTTCTATGTTGTTATTTTTTTATTTATAAATTTTAATGTCGTGCATACCCCTGGTACTGTATAAGCATGGCGGGCCCTTTCATAAAAGATACAGAGACCCCTAAAACACATAAATTAAATAGGTAAGAAGAACTGTGTGAATGATCAAGTTTATTGAAAATTCCAGAAATATTAGGCTGTGGAAAAGTTTTTTCGTTAATTTACCACGATCTATAATCAAAAATAAATTACGTATAATAATTATGCTACTGGTAGTGATGATAAATTAAAAATGTTTAATAAATAAAATATAAATTAAAACAAACATTTAAAGTTTCTAACTGGTTACTTTAAATTCTTGAGTTTCGTAAGTTGCAGCTTTCCTTGAAGTTTCCACAGTCTGCTAGCCGCTTGGTAATTGGCGACTCGCGGCTGGTAAATAGAAGTGCTCATTGCACTAAATTAAATTTTTTCTTAAAGTTTACTATTTCTAGTTTCATTTGAATTTTTTTTTTCGTGTTAGTGAATATATTTTTGTAATAAAATTTTTAATATTTGCTAGTTGCGTCTGCATCTGGATGTAGCGATGTAATGTTAAAATAACTTAATAAACTGCAATACACCACCAAGACGAAAAAAACGCATTATTAGTTAAGAATCTTTTAAAGTCAAGAAAAATAACTCGTAATATGTCTATTATTAAGTTATTTTATATATCTATTTTTAAGTTATTTTATATTACATATTTTACATTTTAACTTTTAAAAGATGTAGAAAGTTTTAGTTGTAGACATTTTACGTTTATTATAAAACCAGTCCGGTATTACAACTACATTGAAATCTTTAAAACTTACCAAAAGTAATTAAATCTTTTAATTATTCAAGTTGGGATTTAACAATATTTAGATACTCGTATTCGGTAGTTTCTACTCCTTTAATCCAACATACATATTAATATTTGCCCACAACGACAAAAGTTTATTAAACAAGTTATGTTCTTTCTTTTCTTTCTGTCATCCTCACAACAGGCAAATATAAAAAACAACATTATTTTTTTAAATTTACCGTAAGAATCACATGATTTGAAATAATATTTGAGATATTTCTTTAGAAAATAAATCTATCTACTGAGCGCTCAAAATTTCAGAGCACATTTCGCTAACATATAAAGGCTTTTAGTATAAAAGACGAATATAAGAAGCAATAGTTTATAACTCTAGAAAAATTTGACCCTATCTTTTCACGTAGATAAAAGTATTCTAATGCAGTAAAACATTGAAACACAAAACACACACAGTTAATAATAATACTTAAACCATATGAAAATTATAATTATTAAAGTTTAAATTACTATTCCATTAATCACCAAACCCAATATTATAAATGAAATTTCTCCAAAATGAAGGAACATTGTTAGATCTGAAAAAAATTATAATAACATATTATTATCACAATAATCAATATATTATATAAAGGCCTCAATGATATGATTATCTATTATAATCATCTATTATAAATATTATAAATAAAATTTGTATTTTTTTTATTATTTAATTCTTCAATACATCTGTGAGTACATATTAATTAATTAGTAGCAAGCAAAGTCGTCTTAAGGGGCTGTCTAAGGGTTGATTTATTTGTGGCAAAAACACTAGTTATTCAGCGCTAAGACGGGAATATAGGAAATACTATCGTTTTAATAACACACGAAAAACATGGGAAATATTTAATAGTCTATAGCAAATTATGGTTATTTGGATAGTTAGGAAATTAAATAAACAATTTTGCCTAACCCTGTCTATAACGAGAAACAAACAATTTTGCAAATAACTATAACAATACCTGTGCAATTCCCCTACTCGAACCCTAGACATATAAAATTACATTCGATACGGCAATCAGATTACAAATAGCTAGTAATTTGATATATTGAAAGCAATATCAAGAAAATGAATCTTATGATTCTTTTATTTTCTTATGAAACGTACAGGATTTGGAAATATTTTTATGAAATAATTAAACTTATATCAACACACTTAATTAGTCATAATCCAATTAATTAACTCTCGCACAAAAATGGGTATCTGCTATGATTCTTAAGAAAATAGAGAGAAGGATCATAAGGACAGTATATGAAAAAGATATTTAAGACGATAAATACAATTATCGTATCTATACACATACATACTATTATGTAACAAATTCTATATTATCAAATTAATGTTTTTTAATATCTATAATAATAATTAAATGAATATTTGTATATTCGTAATTACTTTTATTGTATGTATGTCAATATAGCCAAGTCCACGTTCTAAATTTATGTTATTTCTGAAGGTTGCCTGGAAGAGATTGCTTTTTAGCAATAAGACCGCCTTTTGTACTTGTTTTCTTTTTTGTGTATTTTTATGTATTTTTATTATATTACCACTTTACTACAATAAAGAATATTGAATATGGAATAAAATAATTTATGATAAACAGTTTGAACTACGGAAAATAAAAGAATTACATGAACACTTGCGAACTTGTTTCGACAAAGTAAGATTTCACTCAATAATAAACTTTAGTTCTAGACTTTTTTATTGATTTCAGAAGAACTTTTGATATATTAAATCACATTATACTTCATGTTAAAATTATCAAGAAACTGCATAGAAGATATGCTGATATATGTATTAAAGAAATACAATAATAGATAAACAACGTTAAAGAGAAAAACCTACATGATTTCTACATCTAAAGGTTTACCTCAAGGGTTCATAATAGGACTTACGAAGTATTTGTTACATGTTAAAAGATATCTTATTAATTTAATAACTGAAGTTTCTATGTATTAATTTATTCATGATATTAATCATATGCACTGCTAACAGCGCAAAAAAACTCCAGAATTTACTCGAACTGATATGAAAAATAATTTTACTCTTCTTTATAAGAGGGCACATGTTGTTTTTGGGGGCAGAATTGTAAATTTTCAGAAAACTTAAACTAGGTCCGCCACTGTGCACGACGGGTGGAGCTGAGTGAAGCATTGTTGCCATCAAAAATTTCACCCATCAAAACACCCTTGGTCTAGGAGTAGCATTAGTAACGAAACACACTTTTGACCAGTAAGAGCTTCGCTTCGCTCGGCTATAGTTGTATTGTATTGTATATTGTATTGTTGTATTGTAGCTAAAGTTTGTATTATTCCTGATAATACAAACTTTCTGCTGTATTAATTATCATGGCCCATTCCCGGAAATAATAATAGTTATTGCATAATAGAAGTTGTAGTAAACAATCATACGAGGACCAACCACCATCCTATAGTTTGCAGATTTAATTGGTTTATTCAAAATTGCAGTCTATTCTTAGTCCATTTTTTACTAAAATTTCTTTTTCTATGGAGCACAATGGGACTAATATATATGGCATTAGCAGAAACAGTTATCAACTGTAACCTAAGCAGCTATGCTAGAACTTATCAAACATATTTAATGAAGATTTATAAAGTATGAAGCAAAATTATGAAATTTTTAGTTCCTAAACAAGTTAAAACTAATTTTGACAATAATAATAAACATATTTTTAAATATTACAGTGTTATTCATGTTAATGACTAGTTCCGCCTGGGACCACCAGCGCACTGAACTGGTGGGCGTGATTGGCAGGGACCTCTCGCGGCCGCGCGTCATCAGCGCGATGGTCAGCAACAAGAGATGCTGGGTCGCAATGGCCTCCTTCGGCGAGCAAGTCATCGCCGCAAAGGACGCCTCGGAGCGGGACAGCGAGTCGACATATGTTATATATTTAAGTAAATAATATGAACTAATAGCTGATGTATATTTTGGATTGAATAATATTAAATTTTAGAATCAACAATATGAATTCATACATATAGATAGAGTTGCATATCAAATTGGCAAATTATTAACAACATTTAAAGTATATACATACACCTATGTATGTATATACTTTAACTAATTATATATGTAACGATATTAGTGTACCTTATAATATATGTATGAATTTTATTTTGTTTTGCTATGTTCTCATGTTATTATAATATAATACTTTCTTTACATAAATGGCACTAGCTTTGTACACGATAAGTTACCCCAGCGGTTTTACTAGACAGTCTTATTTTAAAGTTTTAAATAGATAAAATTTAAAAAAATCATACCTCATACCAAAACGTATCTAAAACTCTTCACTTCGTGTTTGAACTATTTTCCGATTGCTTTGAAGACTCTTCAACACTGAATATAAAGTGTTTAAATTTTGGAACAAAACGTGTAGTCACGTTTCAGAGGCAACTTTTACTTTTGTATATGTTTTTTATTAAAGAAATGTATTGTCATTGTATGAACTATTTCACACAATTGTTACACACATAATTATTATTCAAATTAATGTTGAATTTCAAAAAAATATAGATACCATAATGATGAGAGATGAAATCCAATTAGCAGTAATAAGTAGCTGTTTTAAGTACGTACCATAATACACTAAAAGTAACGATAAAATATCTTTTTAGATTTTATACCAAAACATATAATACATTTCTTTAGTTATAATACTTGGGGGTTTAATTGCAAATTATTGAGTAACAACGAAATTATATTGTTTCTTATAACAATAAGGCTCAAAAAATAATACTGTGACTATTTAGCCACAGTATTATTTTTTAACTTTATATTAGTAATTATTTAACCACATTCGAAATATATTAAAAAACACTTCGGAACAAACAGTATGAAAATTTATCTGTGAATGAATGATTTCATGAATGAACTACCAGAGGTATCTACAGAATGTAACAACAATTATATATCCTCTATAATATGATAGAATTCATTCAATGAATCAATCGACTCGCAATGATTCCTTTACTCCACATATTAAAAAAAATATTCAAATTTGTTTAATAAAGTTTGTTCACAGGCCAAAATATAATAATAATTATATATAATATATATATTATACATCAAAATATTATTTTTAAGCATATTTTTTATAATTTTTAATCATACCTTTACTTTTGAATTCATAACGTTACGAAAAATATAAAATGAGACGTTTTATGATATTGAACTTCGGGAGCTAATATTTTAGAGCCCACTCTAAATTTTTATTGTATGCGTGCTCTTATTTTGATCAGTGCAAGTTTCAGTAGAAAGCTTTCCACTGCTAAAAACATAGCCTTAAAACAATTATATAATATTCACCCGCAATTCATAATGTATTAATATTTATATTGCATACATTGAACAATATACGTATAAAATTATGGATATGCTACATTCCTATCTACTGTTATGATTTTATTGTATTAACTTTTTTAAATAGAGAAAAAAAATAATTCTGAAATTCGATCTAAACATATATATTCTATTAAGTAATAGTTATTTACAACTAGCCTGGAATCATGTGTAATTCTATAAAAGCAATTACTCTATTCGCTGCTTAATATTCATTTAATGTAAACTTTGAGCCAGCGTTTTAAAATATATAAGGATTGTTCTGCTCAGTAAAGAACACGAAAAATAATAATAGTTTTTACATAAAAATGTATATGTATATAAAAGTTAATTAAAAAAATTAATAGTTTATTGTAGCGAACATAATAAGAATATGATAGTAATACTACTATAATATTAATGCATTATAATTAATCTAATTCAACATAAACAACACACTATATATCAGCAGATTTATAATTTAATTATAAATTAAGTACGATACATAACCTAAGTGGGTGTTTAATTTATTAATAAGATAAAATATTAATTACTATAAAATATATTTACTATATAAAAACTATCTATTCATAAATTTTTATTAATAATTAATATTTTTATCTTCTTAGTTGTTTTACTCTATTCAACAAATATTTTTTTTAACTAATAAATATCAATCATAAAGTTTAAAGTCTATTAACTTTTAAGGTCGTTTAGGTTATTTTTACATATAATTTTACAGAAAAGTATTTGTGTTATTTAGAGATGATTAGTTTTCCAGAGAAATTGGCCCAATTTGTTTTAATTGTTTTGACAAACTAAATACAGTGTATTCACGTTACGTGACTAACAACTTATTAGTGTTCGCACGCAATCGTTCTAACGTTTTAATTATTTTTTTGTTTTGTAACTGAAAACAGCTTATTCGTGATTTCTAAAAAACTAATAGTACGGTCAGATCATGGTAATACTAAACAGAGCGTGTTACAGTTAGTAAAAAGTGATTGTGAAATTGAAATAAAAACATGTGGTTTTTTTGTTTTTTAATAAAGTATCCAATTTATTTAAATTCTAAAAGTTATGATATGTACTTTAGCTGTTAAAAGTTCTTTTAACTCTTAACCAAAGTCATTTAAAGTCATGATGGAATTTTATACATTTTTCTTAACCATAAAGTTAATTTGATGAAGCTCGCACCCATTAGCGCTTGTTAATAATGTTATTACATGAATGTCAGGAAAAAGCTTATTATAGAGAAACAAGTACTATTAAACAGAGCGGAAATTGCTCCATTGTCAGTTCTGCTTTGTTTTGGAACAATTCAATGTTCAAATTATACCAGATTGCCGGACTTTAACAACATAACGTGGCCAGGTTCCTGTAATGTGACGAAAATAAATGTCAGGCGCAATTTTGGAACGTACAAGATGATTATGCCTAAGTTTTTTAGTGTTATGAAACATGTCCTTCGAGTCGAGGTCAAAGTCAATTTTTATTTTAATTTTATTTTTTTATATATATATTTTTTTATTTTATTTTATTATTATTATTTTTAGTTTTATATGTGAAGTAAGAAGTAAGTAGAAACCTGTCCCTCCCCTTTCACTAAATATTTGCAATATATTAGCGCACTGCTGTCACCTCCAACTCTACTAAAATACTATGAAATAAAATAAAACTTTGTAAAATTAGGCAGTGTAAGACCAGATCAGTGTACTTGCTAACTATGGTTGTAATATATTTACTGCAAGTCAAACGTTCAGAAAATATATTAATAATACATTTTTTTTCGACGTAACAACTAGTTTTATTGTATTGATCAAAGTGTATAAATAATCAAGCAGCTTACACAGTATAAAATATTGTTCGTGAAATTATTATATTATTCGCTATACCTATATAAAACCTTCTTTACTTTAATACAACATCCATACAACTGGACAGACTACAAGGATTAATCAAATATTACAAAATAAATGAAAAATGTAAAGTTCAATACACATTGTATGTAATATAAAAATAGTCATAACTGAGTAAATATTTGATAAACTTTTTATGATAAAATTTTATATTTTTCTTAACTGTAAGAGCTGTTTTGTTAATATATTAGTGATTGAAATACTATTATTAGCATTTCAAAGATCTGATGACTCATTAACTAACTCACTAACAGACACTTAGATCTCATCTTCTCGTGAACATTATTTCAATCGGTTAAAATTTGTTTAATTTCAATCGCTCTAGCTATCGATATAGATGTAGTATTAATATAGATAGATTAGAACCGTTTCTATTGACAGTACTATATTCATATATATCATACATTTTCAAAGTTTTTCGTAACATGTGACATTCATAGAACTATTTTATTATTTTTTCCTCATAACTATAAACTTTCTAAGACTTGATTTCCTCATAGAACCACAAGGGTCTTCTGAGAAGAATTTGACATTTCCACTTGATTTGTCATTCTTGTAACTTCAAAAACCACCTATTATTGTAAAATATATATAAATCTAAACGTCTTAAGTTTAATTTTTATTTCTTTAAAAAAACATAAAAACAATATTTTACAGAAAAATAAAATTTTATTTTAAACGATAACCGCATCAAATTACACTTAAACTCATCCAGTACTTTAGGTGTCTCGTACAAACTAACAAACGGGTAAAGAGACAAACAAAATTAAAAATTATTGTATTAAATTCTGTGGTATATTGTGGCAAAATGGGAGAATTATCTCGTTAAACTTGTATGAAATTAAGTTTAAACTCTTAAAGGGCGAAACTTGTACCTTTATATACACAAATACTATGTATAATTAAATTATTTCTATTTTTAAAAAATATTTAGATTTATGACATTGGAGTAACCTTTGATATTTATGATAAAACTATTTTACTAGAACGAGATTTTACTTTGTAAAGTAGAAAATAATAATAGTGGTTTCGAATTCAGAAACCCTGTTGCCATTTCCATTTTCATTTCCAATTCTTTTCTTTTTTTTTCTAACCTTAATTTTCAGACTCAAGAAATAGCTTTAAGACTAATATATTTCTATTTATTTAATCTAAATGTACATTGCACATAATAATTTTTTAATCGCTATTACAATAGCTGTATAAAACAAGTATGTATTATGTCAAATAATTTAAAAGTTTTTTTATTAATCCTTATGTTTAAACAATCAGTTTATTCTTTATCTGGTGTCGCCCGTCCGTGATGTTCGGGCGTCTAGAAAAGTATTACAGCTTTTAACGCCAAAATTTCGAAAATTTTAAAATTTCAAAATAACCATTCCTCTTTTTAAGCTAAGAGATTTCGAATGACATATTGCACGTGTCTCTAAGACGTTTTCTCGAGTAACGGCACGCGACAGACAGACAGACAGACAGACAGACATGACAGGGAGATGATACATATAGATAATAATCAATTGTAAACAATAAAGGTATTAAATGTTAAGGTATATTTCGGAGAAACCCTTGAAGTTATTCAGTTAAACTAACTAAATTACCGTCATAACTAATTATAAGTTACAATTAACTACGTAGTTTACGAAAGTTATTTGTTTTCCGTTACATTAATATAATTCAAAAATCTACTACACTATAATAAACTTGTTACTGAGTCCAATTAGTTCTTTTAAGTTTCTTCTCAAAGTACACTTAAACTACAATATAGCCTTTCTTATATTCTTATCTTAATATTCTGTGTTATAATATTTTTATCTCTGATCTCTAAAAAAATTTGCCAAATCGATATGTAAAACTACTTTTTTTATATTAATTCAACAGTTTACCGTTTTTTTTTTTTTACTGTAAATAAAATAATTAAAGATAAAGTTTTAAAACACGCATATTCACTTTAATTTTGGTATTAATTATAAAGCCTTTTTTTATATCGTCCATATTTTACGTTGCTTGCTGATACAATACATTAATATACAGAGGTGACTACAAGATATGCAATCTATAATAACACTGCAAATACGTCAATACTCAATTGGAAACCAAATATTTTATATTCACAGTGAATAAATATTTGTATTTATTAATTGGATTGTCGTGGGCCGTAGCATCCGTCAAGGGGAAAACGTTCGAACCAAAATTGCTCTTAATTTGTAGAATACATAGTTAAATATATAAATATTCAGTTCGGTATATAAAATGATAAAGCACAAGCAGTAGCGAACTGAATTAAACATCAACTCATTGTTTGTTGTCTCTTCAGTTTTTCTTATATCTTATAATCTTTAACAAGGTTTGTTATTGTTATTTCAAAATTTTAATTATGATTTAAGATTAATAATAATATATTTATTTCACGTCTTAATCATATTAAACGTTACAGGTTCCAGGTTAAATATTTGCGCTGATAATTTTAATATTCTGTCTTTATTATGTATTTTTTTTCAATAATTGTATGTAGTTTTAAGAAACTTTTTGAAATAAACCATTATTATAATTGTTATATTATTATTAAAACCTTAATTTTTTTTCTTTTAATAGAAATGTATTCAATCTAAATTTGAAGACCTCTAGTTCGTGAAACACTGACCCCAGCAGAGAGGTCCTAAGTTTCTCCGACCTTATAAAGAAAGTAGAAGCGAAACGCTTTGTACGATCACTTTGTAAAGTCTAAGTGGTGTACATTCCCAAAAGTAGATGCCACGTGCCTTTCTTTCGAGAAGAACACGTATGCTTGAATTTGGCACTAAAACTAACAAGATTAGCATCGCCCTATTTGAATCAGTCTCCGTCTTCCTGGAGGGAAAGGTTCATGTCCTCGGCTATAGCCTCCTTGAGTGACTGGATTTCAAGTGCACTGGCTCATACATTCGTCCTACAACGATACATATAGGTACTACAACGGTACTTTCGTCTGCATACCCAAAAATATCCCTTTTAAGTAAATAAAACATGATGGACAGCACTGACTTTTGAGCGATGCCGGCATTAATAGACATTTGCTCAACTCAACGCGCGATCACAAACAGTTCCAAACAATGGGAGAGCTGGGAATGGAAATTTGATGGCACACCAGAAAATGGCATAGAATACTACATTCCTTCCTGTAGCATATCGGTTCGGAAATGTGAGTAGGCACTGGGAGCATATAAAGAGAAGCAAATTTACTGCAAAGGGAAAGATTCCAAAATTATTCGCATCCCACACTCATCTGCTAAACTATATCGAAACATCCGCCAGGTAAAATTTTTAATATATGTTCTATTCATAAAATAATAACATGACGGAAGACATACAAAATTTATAAAAATTGAATTGACGCAACTTCAACCTGCAACTATATGCTATACTCATAACTTTATTATTTGAATACAATTTTTTAATAAAATAAAAATGAAGATATAATATCTACACAAAAAGACACAAATCTAAGACTTCTAAATTTCTTTTAGTAACAGTCTAGTTCTCTAGAGATATCTCTTACATAGCCTTCTTTATCGGTAACATGCAAAGTTCACATAGGAACACACAACATTGTTTTTCAGAATAACTTAAGTGACATAAATTTTATTGGTGCACTTAAAGGTATTTAAGGCGAAAGTTCTATATAGTTTTAAATTATTTTATATGAAAAAAATAATGTAATGACTTAAAATTAATCAATTTCTCTTCTATATTCGATCATCAAACGTATCTTGTATCAGTCAGCACAACTGTGTCGGTCGGTCAAGAGGACACTTAGGTTTCCAGCGAGAAGAGATATGTGATTTATCTTAAACAAGGCGAGTGATCATTGAAGACTTCGATCTTGCGGTAAACCCAATATATATATATATATTTTTTGTGAATATATATTTTTTAATAAAATTAAAATAAATATTTTAAGTAAGTTTGTTACTCCAAAGGATTAAGTCAGCTCGTACCAGATCTAGGGCGAATATATTATAAAAGACAATTTAAAAGAAGACAAGCTGACAACTAAGTATTTTTTTTTTATCGTCAGTTGTTCATGAGAACAAACTGTAAAAACAATTAAAACACAAATTATATAATAATAGTGGAGAATAAAAAACATTTAAATAAATAAA
This sequence comes from Mechanitis mazaeus, assembly GCA_959347395.1. Lineage (NCBI taxonomy): Eukaryota > Metazoa > Arthropoda > Insecta > Lepidoptera > Nymphalidae > Mechanitis > Mechanitis mazaeus. The sequence goes on from OY365750.1 coordinate 13,196,410, forward strand.
CTAATAACGTCAATCAAATTACAAAGGAAATATAAATAAATAAAAACAAAAGACATTAGTTTCGACGGAACCTATTTTAAATCAAATTAATAAAACAAAAAAAAATTACTACACCACTCACATTTCATACTTCAAAGTGAACAAAATCTTTTAGTTAAAATTTCATTTAAATCCTCGCTTCAAACTGGATTTATTGGTGTCCGCTGTGTTTTTGTTATTTTACAATTCAAACAGGAGACTGAATGTAAGCGCCCGAAGATACAGACAGATTCTCCATATTTATTAAATAAATATAACGCGACTAAACATACCTTTATGCACAAGCCAGATCTTTTCTTACAAATAATATATTTCTTGTTTTTAACTGAAATTAAATTCATGAATGAATTAATGAATTCATTTTATCTGAAATTAAATATTTTAAACTCGTTTCCTATTAGTTACGGTGACTATAATAAATAAGTACACATTTTTTATACATATATTTTTATCATATTATATTTATGTAGCGATGTAGAAACAGGGAACGAATGTTGCTGAATGACTTAAAGAAAAAAATAAAGCAATAGCATGACGTAACCACTGTCAAGTGCTGTTCTTAGTCTTGGACATTAGCCAGCCCTTCATTAGATTTACTTGTCTCCATTTACATATTTAAGTTATAGTTTCATTAAACTTTCTTTTACTAGTTGTCAAATAAGTATACATATAATAATAAGTATATGTGTGTTATGATGTACAACATGTAGATATAAAAAATATGTTTACTCGAAATTTTATTCGAAAATGTTTTGGCGCGATTTCAAGAGCCATTGCATTTGACAGAAAAACTTTTAATTAACTTTTTCAACAATCAAATTCAGAGCACAGACTACTTCACAATTTGTAGTACTGTTAGGATAAATTAGTGATATAGGTGTAGTAGTAAATATAACTACATATTTATTAAAATAAATGGTACATTTCTGATATTATAACTTTTCTACACCTAATGAACTTTGGAGGCTCTGCTTGAATCTTGAAACTATCATATCTAACACATTCAATAAAATTACAATATTAACAAAAATGATACTATGCGTCCAACAAATATTTAATATTTTAAACTATGATATATAAATGTAATATTTTTGAGAAAGATACATAGCGGCCATCTCATTATTCTCCTTTTGGTTTAGTCTTTATGGAGTAGAAGATTATGATCTAATTTTTACAGTACCTCAATCTTATTTTACTTATCATTTCAATGCATTAAAATAACATAAAATTTTAGATTTCAATGATATATTTTCGATACAACAGCCTCCTAGGGCCCATTACTCTCTAAAGTAATATTACAACAATTTTACGTTCATACTGGGTACCACTGTATTCTACAAAACAATATGGTTTTATTTAAAGTTTATCTATTTTCGTTCTTTTAGAGATATTACAAATATACAAAGCTAAAAGTAGAAAAGTAGAGAGAGAAGAAATAATATTGTAATATCGTAAGGAAACTTTTTTAAACTGTGTTAGTGTTAACAGTTTATTGTAAACTACCTGATATAAACAGTAAGACGGAGAATAAGAAGTATCGAGGTATCACGAGGTCGTTGTCTAATCGGTTTGACACACTCTGTCAATGTGTACGGGACATAATCCTGTGTCCATTAACTTCCTTTGATACTGGTAGATACTGTGTTCAGTCATATATAATTTTAACTTTGTTTATTTTATTTTCACTTTTTGTATTACCGGAACCGACTAGGCATTTAGAACCGACGTAGCCTTAACCTGTAAGTTAGAGAGTTACAGAAGGGCTTATATCGATAAGTATTTTATTAAAATAGTTCCTTCTGGCTCTTCTAATTTACTGACAAAGTGATCACTACTTTCAACCAAAGGGAAAAAAGATATAAGTAAATATATAAATAAAATATTGTTAACTACTAAATTATTTTAATTTAATGGGATTACATGTTAGAGAAAAGCTTAACTCAAAATTATTTAGTTAATTCATCTAAATTATGTCAAAGCTAAGTATAAGGTAGAGAAAAGTACGATGTTTACATCAGTTGTTTGATTTCTATTACATTAAAATAATTAAGATAATTTTGTGTATAATAATAAATCTGTTAATGAGTCAAAGTATTCATAACCAAGCCTTGTTTTTCACTGATGTAAAAAAATATAGTACTAAAAAGGTCACTGACAATGGATGTAATCTAGAAATTGTTCTAGATTGCATTTCGGTAGAATATTCACAACCTTATATTGATAAGACTGTGAATATTCTACTTCATATAACTTTTAATCAAATCAATGAAAAAATAAAATATTTTATATTCACAGAAAATAAAAAAAAAATTTATTAATTGGATCGTCGTAGTAGTCGTCAAGGGGAAAACGATCGAACTAAAATTGCTCTTAATTTGTAAAAAACATATTAAAAATAAATGTTTTATTCGATATGCAAAATGGTAAATAACAAACAATACCAAACTAAATTTAATATTAACCCAAGCCGGTATGGTTTGAAATATATAAATATATATATAGGTATATATATTAATACTAAATAGGTTAGCGTTACAATATACCTACCTGATGCTTTAAGCATAACTGTATTCTACGATGTTGCACAAGTACTTAATAGAAATGTATTCACTACGAATTTGTAGACTTCTATTTTGTTATTATCACGAAACACCGACCTCAACAGAGAGTTAAAAAGTTTCACCATCCTTAAAAAGAAAGTGGAAGAAAAACGCTTTGGCACAATCACCGTGAATCAATGTTTTCATGATGAGCATCTGGTTTTCGCTAATGGAGTGGAGTTAAGGGTATCAAGTTGTATAAATTTATTGCATACTCTCCGATATGTTTCCGGTAAAGCACCGACAATCTAACCACTTTTTGGCGATGTTTTATTTTTTGGGGTTTTAGCAGAGCAAAGATCAGTATCAGCCTCTTAGCTCGGCTCTCAAAAGATTCCAACGACTTCAGCTGATAATTTGCTGATTCTTCCCAAATATGCGAGTTTCACTCTATGAATTACCGAACATATACTTTATAAAGATTGAGTACCGACTTGAAATACCAACGCACTTTCGAGAAAATACTAAGTTTCTTAGCGACGGATTACGCTAAAGGTTAATATAGGAAATGAAATAGAGAGATGAGTTTAGGCGGACACCAAGAAGTTCTAGGTGGTTTGTAACCTGGGATTTCCCTGCATTAAATATAACCATATAGGCATCGCCCCTTTCGAAGCAGTCTCCGTCTTCCCAGAGGAAAAGGTTCATGCGCTCGACCTTGGCCTGTTTGAGTGACCGGATCTCGGGATCGCTCAAAGAGAAGCAAGCGGACTGCAAAGGAAAAGATGCAAAAAAAAGGCTGCATCCCATACCAATCTGTTAAGCCGTATCGCCACAGCAAATAATAAATGTAATGTTAACAAATTTATTTACGGATTTCGGCGTGAACATGACACCCACAAGTAATAACATGACCGAGAATATAAAATACAAAGAAATTATATATTTTACCTTTCCAAATTTAAATATATTTTGCATTCATTATATAAGTGCAATAATTGTATTGTAATGCAACTTCAAGTGTATTTACTGAAACGACAATTATTATAGATATATTAAATAATAAAATTTTATTAGATTTATACATCCTAGACATCGGAGAAGGTAATGTGTATTTATAATATTGAATTCTATATAGTATCTATAATCAATGAACATTGCCTATTAATTTATTAACAATTTTAAAACAAATTCAAGTTTGAATGTGTCATAGTCTTTTTGTATCTTTGTTCTTGTATGTATTTAGACAAATCTTATTATCGTTAACGAACTTATAAACTTTCATTTAAGTTACTTCTACGCTTTGGGGTTTAAAAGGATCAGTTTAAGATAGGTCCCACATTTCCCGCTTTTAAAACTTTATCAATTAGTTTTTATTTGTAAGAAAAAAGTTAACATTTTGAAACGCTGATTACATTTGATAAAGTAGAAAGTAATATATAGATGTAAATTTAGTATTTTAATATAAGAATGACTTGTTGAGAATGCTTTTAAATTAAACTGGATTTTTGAAAAATTTTTTTTTTGTTTGCTATAACGAGTTAAATAAATAATAAAGAAATGAATGTAATGAAGTGTGCTTAAATAAAGTGCGGTGTGGTATCATATGGTACAGTGCGGTTTGGTGTACCTGATTGTGTAATTTGCAATTTTAAAAGGTTGTAATTTAAAATTTAATTACAATAATAGCTTTACACTGTTACTTATTTTAAAACATTCCATTGTAAAATACCTCAAATTATGTATTTTGTTGGAATTGGGCTTGGAAAAAAAAGCAAAGAACTAAGTAAATTTGGGAAATGTTTATGTATTATTCTATATTATATTAATACCTGTTTTTGTCCTTTTTGTGTCAAATTTGTCAAACCTAGTTCAAAAAATTAAACTAAAACAATAATTTTGATGCTATAAAATAAATAAAAAAAATAAAAAATAAAAATTCCTTTATTTGTTCTTAACTACATTAAGTCAAATATAAACTACTAACTTAAAAGTTAGATCAGAGAACCCCAGAGTCGGTAAAGTTATACTAAATTTACGTAGGGGATGCATGTCTTGTCTATATTTTATGTGTTATTGATGTTTGAAATATTATAAAAACACAACCAGACCTATAAATACCTATATACGATATTATTAAAACAGTAGTAGTAAATCGAACTTCTGTCTTTACTGTCGTTGTATGTAAGACAAGTATTGGTATGTAACAGGCGACTTGCTTTGTATTTATAAATATAGGTATGCAATGTATTTGAAATAAAATATGAATGCTAACAAACATTTAAAGTTACCAAATGGTTATTTTAAATATTCTTGATTTTCATAAGTTACAACTCTCCTTGAAGCTTTCGCAGTCTGCTGGCCGCTTGGTAATTGGCGACTCGCGGCTTGTAATGTAGAAGTGCTGACTGCACTAAATTAAATATTTTCTTAAAGCATTCCTAGTTTATTAGATTTGTAAATTTTATTTTCCGAGAGCGTAACAATAATTTGGTAGAAATGTTTTTGATGAGTGCTAAATACTTTTTAATAGCTCGTGTAGATAAGTAATGTTACAAATGACATTAAGATACAGATAATAAAAAGATTTTACAAAAACATAACGCGATAGATGCAATCGTATAATATTGATAAGGTAAACCTTAAATATTATATCAGAGCATTATTATATAGATGTAAATATATTAAGTCAGTTAGCAAATTAAATAAAAACGTAATAATACAACTCAAACTTAAAAATGTTTCCCATCAAAATTACAAAACTTCAATATTTCCTGTTTCCAAATACTCCTCTCTCACCGACATGACAGTTTCATAAGCTGGTAAATTTTGATAAACTACTTTTCGTGTTCCACTCCCAATTATTATTTTTTAATTTGTAACAATCTTTGAGTTTCACTTTTTTACCTATTTTGAGACTATTTTGAGATTCAGGCTCAACTCTTTTGCAAATATATCATGGTGCATCTCCGTCCAGGTTCTGAGGAGGTTACTATCGGTCCATGCAATGCATGCGGTTTTGCAAGGCAAGTATAAAATATAATATGCGAAATTATTGTATCCCGACTTAAACGAATAAAATCTCTGAAAGATATTTGTTATATATTAAACAAGGAATGAAGAGTTATTCTAGTTTGCTCTAAAAATAAAAGTGGATAGGATTTTAACAATTTTTTTAATCTAATTAACAGTGTTTGAGCAATTTAGTAAAACTATACCCCTCCTGGAAATGTTACCAATGCAAATCCAGTTCATTAATATAAAGAACACAAAAACCTGCAGGTGTATGTTTCAGAGAGATAAAGGCGAAGAGAGCATGCCTTTTAAATGTAAAAGTACTTCAAGTACAATGGTACTTCAAGAATCTAAATAAATAGTCCTATGAGTGTTATGAAAGACTTTATCGTATGCCTTGATGACATCGAAGAAATATACTTTTTCTTCAACAGTAAGGCGAAGGAAAAGTTTAAAAATATATCTATTTTCAAATTCTTAACTTAACTCCTGAACAAGTAAGAAACTGTTATAAAATCCCATATTTTAATAGGGATTCCTGACAAAAAGAATTGAACAAATTAACCATTTCATGTTATTTTCCTATATTAATGCAAAAGAATCATTATTAACTTTTTCAACAATGGACATTGAGGTTACATTGGATTTAAAAGGAATGTGAAAATTTTTGTTGTTTGACAATTATTCTAACAAGACTAGTTATTAAAATTTCTTGACATTATGTTAATAAATATTATAGAACTTGTATATATTTATATAAATTTAACCGTTGTATCAAATATAGCGAAATTTTTAGATTTATCCTATTCTTTGTCTTTCTTGTAAGTCATCTTCATATTAATGACGTTTGTTTTCTTTTAAAAGAAATAAATTAATAATCATTAGACAGCAATATACATGCATCATAAAATTCAGCATAAGCTAAGTGCGTGTGAAGTCTCACTATCTAGTCAAAAGAAATCTTTGATCACAGAATATACCGTCTCCGGAGTGTATTATTAAATTTTTCATCAGCTTGAATTATGAATATGAGCATGATTTCCATTTTGCACCACAATATTTTATTTATTCAATTATTAAGAATATATCTTCTTATGATTTCTAATAAATATCATCAGAGAGGTAAGCCCTCTAAATATACTTTTAAAGCAATAATATGAACGAAGTGAATAGATATAAATAAACCCTTTGGTAAGTTATTGAACCACTACGACGTCAATAATCGATCTCTGATATCGTAAACACAAATAATATATATAAACTATAGAGCAGTGACTGGCTCATTGCAATATTGTTTTGAATTTTAAAGACAATAAAACTTTGTTTCTTAATTTATGTCTTTTATAATACATACTCGATAAAAGCCAAAAAATATTATTAGTATAGTATTTTAATATGAAAACTAAGCGGCCGTAACTTAGCCATCATTAGAAGTATTTCTATTAATATTTAAGAAGTATTAGTTGAATATTATTATATCTTCTCTTCTATCTTGATATAATGAATAAGAACAATTATTCTGGCAATAGATCTTTAAATATTTGTATTTTTTTAAATGTTCATTTAATTATTACTAGTTTTAATTTATTTATAAAATTATTCTTCTGAAAAACGGACAGATTAAAGTTTTATCGTAATTAAAAAGTTAATTTATTTGTAACCGATTAATTTGAAAAGTTTTATTACATTATAATTGCTTTATTATTTATATCTGATTGATATTTATTAATTCCTTATAAAATAAACATATATAAATATTTATTTATTTAACTATAACATATAATTACAAACGGATTCAATAGCATATGTTTACTGAAACTTGCTACTTATAATTACAATCAAAGTATATAAAAATAAATAATTTTACAATCAAGCTGCTTTTAATTGTTAATTTATATTAAACTTAATATTCAATTAAGATAAACAAAGTAACTTTGTTATAATCCTATCTTTGTATGCTTGTCTCTATCTTTATACATACACACACAGACTCACGGTCGAATGTAAAACGTTATTGAGCTCTCATGATATTGGACTCGGAGCGAACTGGTAGTTTGGATGTCGCAGCAATATGAGCCCAGACTGGATTCATTGTTTATGTGGTTTAATTTTGTTTTTGGTTCAATAGTACGCTGTCTACTTCTAAAAACATTTCTCTATCACCCCTATTAAATACACTTAAATTTGTATGTATAAAATATAATGAATCTGTTCCATTGCTATCGACTTATTTCTAATTTAAATATATAAAATTTTATCATATAATCACTAGATATAATTAAACAGATGAAGTTCTATGAATTTTTGGTCTGATCATATAAAATTTATGCATCACTTTATATTTACAACTAGCCTAAAATTGTGTGTAATTACTTTTTTTTTTTTTTACTTTTCTGCTATTGAGGCTATTTGATTTTGTTTTTAAACGTTAAATAATTAAAACATTTACTTTTAAAGTAACTTGTAATGGTTATGTTATATAATTTAATAATTTATTTTGGGAACATATTACCATTCTAGAGCCTAGAGGAAAATTTAAAATATGAATATATAATAATAACAATATTAATTACGTTAAGAATTGTTTAATGCAGTCATATCTATGAAATAGTTTTTAATCAAAGTTTTTTATAATATTCAGATTTTGATTTAGTTTTGAATTACTTGTTACCCCGAAAAAATCTTTTATCTTTCTGTGTGGAAACACAAGAAAAACATTTCCACAAAGTTTTTATAAAACAGAAAACTTTAGTCTTTAACTTCAACTACTTAGTAATGAAGAACGACCTATTATTATGTTAGTAGGAAGAGTTGTCAAAACTTCAAGCAATACTTAATATGATAATAATTAGAACCAAAGTAATGATACCAAAGAGTAAAAAATTTAGAAAAATTAACACTGTTCTTCTACTAGGCTATACTTCAACTTGAACTTCAACTTCAACATGAACTAGTGAGAGAGAAAGAAAAGTGGTATAGCTGAGGTTGCAGTTTCAATTCCTGTTCGGATTTATAACGTTTTAATTCCAATAAATAAAAAATCCGCTAAAAATCTTTTACCTATATTTTTATAACTAATACAAAGAAGCTTATTGTACTTATACAGGTTATTCTAACTTATTCCGCCATTATAATTTTACAAAATTAATTAAAAACATAAGATTTTTGTGTCAATAATTTCATTATTTATATATATAATTTCATAGGTAGTTTTTGATCGATCGCATCAACATAAATACTAGAAGGTTCTAAATAATTGTTTATAATACTTTTCATATTTAACACAACACAAGAACAATATACTATATGTGTATGACTTCTTTTTCATGAAAACAATGTGTTTTATTTTTTCTTCAGTCAGACACAATGATTTTACATTTGAAGCTAATAATACTAATAATTTAGTCCCCATAAAACATATTATAAATAAAGAGGTGAATGACATGTGATGCAACCACCCTAAGAGTTCTATTGAACGCTGTTATACTTTCTTTGAAATACTCAAACAAACATTTTACACTCAGAACGAATAAAAGTCTTGTTCCTGTTAATGTGGATTTTTGTGTGTATTTTTCTAATAAGCGAAAAACTTAATCCTTCTTAATACTAATTCCTTGATAAATTATCCTCAACCTAGCTTAAGGCAGAAAGTATAGTATAGTCCAAATGTCAATAAATATTTAACACTTTGTGAATTATATCAATATTTTAAAATAATTGTTAAAGGGTTATTGTATGTAGACTTAGTCGTAAATACTTTTTATTTCAATAAAACTATTTTACGGATATAACTCGCGTTTATTTTTGCATTTTTTTAATTTCCCCTACGTTTCGAATGCTTTGCAGCAAACGTGTTCGCGGTAAGACGAGATGTTGGTGTCACAGCACCACCACGAAACGTCGGGTTAAATTTAAAAATGTTATAATAAACGCGAGTTTTATCCGTAAAATAGTTTTATTGAAATGTGTAGTACTCGTGTAAATGTTAGAAAACATACTTTTTATTGAGTTATATTTTGAAGCATATTTGGATATTGCACTATTCATACTTTTATTAAAACTAAACTTAGTTTTGTATAAAAATAGTATTTTGGTTTATAAATTCAAAGATAATCATGAAACTTTAACTCAACGAACTAAAACCAAATCGATAACACAGCCGCGGTATACGAAAATGCAAGTGCGAGTGCTGGTGTTAATGTCTGTAACTAGTAGCATTGTCATTGCTACTTTTAGTTTTAATGCCAATGCCAGCGCCAGTGCCAGCGCCAGTGCCAGTGCCAGTGATATTGCTAGTGCTAATGTTAGTGCTAAAGTAAGTTATAGTGTTGTTTTTATTAGTAGTATTGCTATCAATATAAACAAAACAAATATTGTCTAATACATATGCGGAGACGTAGTTCATAATATTGCGTAACATACCATTGGCAAAACTTCTTTAAAATTTATTTCCTCCAAAACCATTAACAAACTATAGCTTTATTTCGCCTAATAACAACAAGAGAGCCCTATGAGCTGAATTTCCAGTTTATTTAGCCACCTGTTATTATGAAAAATATAAATCTAAACGTTTTTATTACTTCAAAACAACATAAAAACTGAATTTTATGGAAAACTAAAATTTTATTTTGAACCATAACCGCAGCAAATTACACTTAAACTTATAGTACTTTAGGTGTCTCGTACAAACTAACAAACGAGTAAAGAGACAAACAACATGATAAATAATTGTATTGAGTTCATGTACTTAAAATGTAGCAATTTTTATTTTTAAATTATGTGATATATAGAACTTAAATTGTTTTAATTGTATTATTTATTTATCCTGGTACAGTCAGCTTCAAAAGTCGATAATCATTTTTAATGTTTCAAAATAATACACCATATTATACCAAAACTGGTAAGCATATCAAACGCCAATATTGAATGAACATCGTTAGAGATACAAATTTATACATATTATATCGTATTATAATACTATTTTGCATTATTTTTTTTTAATGAAAACAGTGATGACATTGACATATTCTTCTTCTTCTTCCTATTTTAAAGAATAGTCACAAGGGTTGATGCATGATAATAAGTTACTCATGTCCATTATTATATTTATATTAATAACAAACAGTGTCTGCTATCAGCTGGAACAGATACTAATTGCAATTTAAATAACAAGTTAGAACGATCACTATAAAATTATCGAACAAAGGAACATTTAAAAGAAGATCAAATGCTTTAACCTTTATTTGTTTTATTTAAAGATAATGTTTTCTAAGATTTACACGAGTACTACACGTTTCAATAAAAATATTTTAAGGATAAAACTCGCGTTTATTATTGATTTTTTATTAAAAGCCGACGTTTCGAATCACTAATTCAAGTTTGCTTGTTCAAGATGACAAATAAACAGAGTGAGTGACAGACACCAACTTCTCGTCTTACACGGGAACAAGCTTTCTGCAAAGCATTCGAATCGTCTGATTTTAATTAAAAATGAATAATAAACGCGAGTTATATCGGTAACATAGTTTTATTGAAATGTGTAGTACTCGTGTGAATGTTAGAAAACATTATCTTTAAATAAAAAAAAACATATTTATATAGTCAGCGTAACCAACAGAAAACAAGTTTAAAATATTTAATTTCAGATTTTTTCAGATTTTTGAGATTTCAGAAACAAGCAATATAATATAGGTAATGTCTTAATATTAATCAGTTTCTTTTCTATGTTCTATTATACGGATATTTGTTCAAAGGTTTTAAAAAAAAAGTTTTATTAGTTGCGAAACAGAACTAGAAGCGCGAACCAGAACTCAATTTTGACTCGTGGCGTTCGCAAAATCTTGATATGTGTTATCGTATTGAGCGAAGCGAGATGCAAACAACACCGAAGTTGAAATATGTTAACGATTTTTCCTTATAGCACGCACGCTTAGAACACGCTATGAGTGTGTATAGTGCTGTAAATATATTTATATTTATAATACTAAATGTATTAAGGCAAGTAAACATGTGATAGTTCAGTTTTGAATGATTATTGCTTGAATACAAATAGACAGACTAAATGTATAATATAATAAATTTCTAAAAAACTCAAGAAAAAATAAACGAATTGTAAGAACATTTTAAATAAATTAAAATTGCTATATATTTTTTGGTGTATCATACGTTATATAAGAAACAAACGGCTCTTTATTACAAATCCCAGTTTTTGTATTTGCCGGTCTCTGTCAAACGATTGTTATTCCAACTCAGGCCAGAGCTTAAGGACCGCCGCACCGTGGAGATAAAATACACTATAAAATGGGGTGTTTAAAATAAAAGTATTATATCTACAAGTACTTATTATAAATTAACTCAATTCTAAAGTTAATCAATTATATATAAACCTCGTTTAAAGTAAAGAACACTCTGTTTAAAGTAACTTCAACTTCTGATTTTAAATTACCAAGAAATGTATTTATTTTTTCATCTTTTACAGAATTACCGACATTTTATGATGGCGTATAAAATTTATTCTTGCACAAAAAAATTATATCATATTTCACATCTGACACTGTAACTAACATTATCCTGTCTATACTTAAGACTAATCGACTAAGAGGGCTAATCTGATTGTTAAATTGACCGTTACCAAAACAGATAACACGGGTGTGTGACCCTGGCTCCTCGAGCCACTGATACTTTCGTCCCGGGGAACGCCGCAGCGCTCCCTGAGATAATGGCGGCCGTGCTCATTTGCACACCCTGCTCTATACTGCCCCTGGATGTCGCTCTTCTTACCTTTCTTTTACTTGGTTGATTTTCTCAACGAATACAATTCTGTTCTCATTGTAATCAGATTAATAGGCTTTTATTGTCTTAGACTCTTGGTTATAATCGTCATTCTTCCATTCCCTGTCCCTCCCCCCAGCTATGGTACGGATGTTATCATTTTGCCTAGTTGATGTTGAGAATGACGTTCAGGTGGACTCTCTGAGCGTGATAGACTGATAATATATTAAAGAATACCCGGTCAGAATTGTTACCATCGGCAACCTGCTGGTCCTGAGTACATTCTGCTCGGGAAGGTTTTCTACCAATAAGCCAAATGACGTCCTGCAAAACGTCGTACCGGAATGGGAGCTTGTACGCTTGTATATGGGGAAGCATCCAGCGTTCTTTCGTGCCTCAAGTCATCTTTCACAAACCTTATATGACCACACTGTACCACATCTTACGCTTTTTCTGGTACCATATCGCCTTTCTAGCACACATTGCCTCAATTCTGACTTGAATTTTATTAATGTTATATAGCCAAAACGAAAAAGTATCTGGTTATTAAGCAGAACAGCAATTCCATATTCAAAGTAGATTTTTGCAACGTTATGGGTCTACACAGTAATATCCACATCGTTCACCACCACCAGAGGCAATAGCTTGTTAAGGCCGGAGTGACCATTAATATAAACAAAACACAAACATTAATAATTAATAGGCCTTAACCTTACTCAGCTTTTACAGTATCTAATGGTGAATATACAAATATCCATTCTTTTTTGAGTTTCTCTCGTTGATACATACATATAGACGCGTCCAGGGGGCTCCATCTTATAACTCTTATAACGCTTATTTGTGTTTGTGACCTAAGCGACGACTGTATACGCTTCATTCGCCTCCGACAATACATCCTGTATTGTCGTAATCTTAAAAGTTTCGTTTTTTTTTTTGTTTTGTATCATTTAGTATTTGAAATATTGTGAACATTATTAAAAATATTATATATTCGGTTTTGTTTCTTATTTAAGAAATTATGAAAATACTTAAAAGTGTATACGATTATTATTGATATGGATCTCAAAGTAATAATGTTCTTGCATAAATTAAATAATAAAAAATATATAATTATTAAATTTTATAAAATATGTAAGGTTGTGACTTCTTTATATTATAATAGTTCTAACCAACTTCTGTGTCTTATCGTGAAACAAGACTTAAAAAATCCTTATAAAAATTAATTCAATGTAAACAAAACGGCGCATAATGTTTTTTTGTTACTCAACTGAAATTTAATCTTTTCTTTGACAAGATAACTAATGCTCTGTACCATCCCTAGGAATATTTGTTTAATTTATTAAAGCAAAATAACAGGCATTGCGTTTACATATAATAAAACTCATTGACAGCCTACAATTACACATCGTAAATTTTCTTTGAAGAGGCAACCCTTTTAAATAATAATGGTAAATAGGTATCATTTCAATAAACTACATTTAGAATACTTTAGTAAGCTTAAACTCCTGTGTTATATTTTGTGCCTTGAAAGTAAACACCAATTAGATATAAGAAAGTATATTGTCTATTCATTTTTATTTGATACACACTTATCAGTTCATAAAGTGTTGAGCATACGAATGGTTCATTATTCCATGAATATATTCAAGTTCAAAGGTCTTATTTATATAAATATCATTTATTCGTTTGAAAATTGGAAAAAAGCATTCTAATTGCAAATTAAAAGTTTTAGAATTTTAATTAAGAATGCTGTTGGTTCCGAAAATTATTTCGCCAATTGAAATATTATTGCAACTCATAATCAAAAAATATCTTTTTTCATCATATTGTATAACTGTGGTGTCGGAAGAACCACTTAAATTAAATTCAAACAATAATTTTATGTACCTTTATCATAATGATAGTGAAGTACTTCTTAATATGATGGTTAATGCTTCAGAGATGGGTTGTTCTGATTATATTGTGCAACTGAATGAACCACAAAGTTTTATGGTAAAGTTTGAAAGAGTCGTCCATCTAGGGAATGTAAGAAGAAGTGACAGAAAAATTATAATGCTTCCGTCGTTTAAAGAACCGTTGAAAGTTTCAAATAACGAATTCCTTGATGTGTTGTCTATGAAGGAGACCAGTTTTGTGGCTAATATTTTGCTTATTTTATCTCAGGATAAAAAGCCAGGGGTGGACTGTGAAATTTTTCATTTAGTAACACATAAATTCATTGGTACAGACAACCATGACATGCCTATATATTTAGATGAATGGGATTGTTGTTCTTTTAAATTTAAATATAACGTCGATCTCTTTCCCCATAATATGTCTAATTTATATGGCAAGGTGGTGACAGTAGCCGGATTTACTTATAAACCATACGTGCTATTAGGTCTGGATCCCAGCATTGTGCCCGGAGGTCGAGACGGAACAGAGATAAGAATTGTAGAGGAATTTTGCAGGTGAGAGACAATTATATAGTTTATAATTATAATAATATTTAAAATAAAAATCTTACTTTAAAGGTGGATTAATTGTACAATTGAGATTGTTAGAGAAGACGACCACGAATGGGGAGAAATATATGATAATCAAACAGGTATTGGCGTTATAGGGAGCGTATTCGAGGACAAAGCGGATCTTGGCATAAGTAAATATATACGAGTATTTAAATATATAGGTATAATAAGTGTTCCGTAAGTCAACGTCAATCTTAAATTGATTTTTTTTTCCATAACCGTTATAAACTAGTCCAGCACCCATTTCCGGCTTGATGTCAATATACGGAACAACCAGTATAAAAAATATTATCAATTGAGTTTGTTCACAGCTGCCCTTTATTCATGGTATGAAGAATATGTTGTTATGGATTTTTCCGCACCATGTATACGGACGGGGATTACTTGTATAGCCCCTTCTCCAAGGTATACAATTATTCTGTATATTATATATTAGAAATATATATTATATATAACTAATATACATATATTTTAGAATGTTACCTAGTTGGACCATGCCATTGCTACCGTTCAGTATATTTATGTGGATCGGAATATTTTTTACCTTCATTTACGCATCTTTAGCTCTTTTTATTGCAAGAGGCTTCAAAGCAGATAAGGCTTTCTTCACAACTTTCGCAATCATGGTAACACAGGTACTTACTGTTTTTTACATATAAACAGACATAAATGTTGTAATTTTCTTGTATGCTTTCCTATCTCTATTTACAGAATTAATAATAGGCTACAGCACAAACCTCAATTAAACATCGACTTTCAAATAATCTCTAATAAAATCCAGGGTGCAATGTTTGCTTGTATTTAAAATCAATAAATGTTTATTATTAAATACACACCAGTCACTGTTGTTCTACGCGAATATGTCTAGAATATTGATAGAAATTATAATCGATGTGCCAAGTACAAACAAACTGGGCAAACATACAATGAGACTGGTATATTTTATATAATTGTAGTATATCTATTTAAATTATCTTTTTTCAATATAGTCCGTACCAGTATCCTTTTTCCAATCATGGCGCATACGCAGCGTGTTGGGCTGGATGATGTTAACAGGGCTGGTGCTAGACAACGCCTATGGCGGTGGCCTGGCGTCTACCTTCACTGTCCCCAAATACGAACCCACTATAGACACTATACGAGACATGATTGACAAAAAAATAGAATGGGGCGCTACTCATAATGCTTGGGTGTTTTCTCTTACACTATCTCAAGAGGTAACACCATTTTTAATACTATTTATTTGTATAATTTTCTTGTAAAATAAGGTTTTCTTATAGCCTATAATAAAGCAATTGTTAAGTCAATTTAAAACTTATCCTGCTGAAGAATTAGTACGTAAAAGTTTTACACGAAAACTGGCGTTTTCGATTGAAATATTGCCGGCAGGTAAGCGACCATATTAATATATTCGAAATAGTTTTAAAATAAAACAATATTTAAATATGTATGATTAAAGGTTATTTTGCAATCGGTGAGTATATAACAAAGGAAGCTTCATTGGATTTCACAATTATGCTGGAACAATTCTATAACGAACAATGTGTTGTTATGATGAGGAAAAGTTCTGCGTTTACCGAAAAGCTGAATAAGCTTGTTGGAAGACTTCACGAGTCCGGACTTATGCTAGCTTGGGAAACTCAGGTTAAAACAAATCATTGTTACTATTCTGTCTATAATTTTTTTTCATTATCCTTAGCTAAACGTTGCACTACTGTGTCTTTTTAAATACCCTTGGAACCTAAGGTTGGTCTAAGGGATATGTGGGCTGTATATACCCCGGACGTGCGTGTAATAGACATTCACTAAACCGTTAATGGCCTCATCGCCTTAGCGGAGTGCCACGGGGTGGCTCATGCTTTTATAGTTATTCTAGTCTCCTTTTTGGTAACACGCTTAATTTTAAATCTAATTTGTTCACATACCAAGTTTAACTGTGACTCAAAATAGTGAATATTAATAGTAATTGTTATTTTCTAAACAAGTTAAAAGTTTTTGAGTCAAAAGATATTGAGTCTCTTGCCGGTTCTCTTACATGGGTCTCACTTTTGGTACCGTGCACCTAAGACGTTCATGTGCATGTGAAAAAAAACTGACCTTTGACTTTGACTTTTTTCGTAATTCTTTTATTTTAGGTAGCACTCCACCATTTAGATTACAAAGTACAATTAGAAGTGAAACTTTCACGTTCAAAAAGGGACGTCGAAAATATTGAGCCGCTAGCTGTGCGGCATGTTGTAGTAAGTAGACACTAATTAATTATTTCAAAGTTAAACATCTTATATATTAAAATGATTTGTTCCAGGGTATCTTCATTATATATGGACTTGGAGTCGGAACATCCTTTATTGTGTTTTTGATTGAAATATGTTTAAAGAAAAATTAAAACCGATAGTACAATTAATGTTACCTAAATTATTATAGTTTATTTAATTTATAACAAAATTTATATTTATTTTATTCAAGATTGACTAAAAAGAATATTGATTCGAGCAGAATTCGAACCCGTGACCTGTGGAAAACCTTTCCGTCGCTTTGGAAATTAAGCTACCACATCATATATATAACAATCTCATTTACTACTAGATTCTTTTTAACTTTAATAGTATATTTAGTAAGAGTAGAAATATTGAAAAATCAATATAATTTTTAAAACTGTATATATTTTGTTTATCGTGCTTGTTCCAAAATATAATCTATTATTTAAGAGTAGTTCTATAAAGTGAAATGAACTTATCGTTTTTCCAAACATCAGTTTAGTAAACTTAGTACACGTGCAGAGCCCACTGAAATCAGTTTTGACAACCACGATTTGAAATGTGTATTAATAAGTAGTTTTGCAGCTACGAGTATATTGAATATATATAAATTATGATAATAATAATATTTATCTACACAGTGCGGAAAAATCTACTTAGAGCGCTTCCTGACACATTTATTACTTACCTATTAGGTAAATATATTTTACTAGCTTTTGCCCGTGGCTTCTCCTGCGTAGACTACACAAATTGCAATCGTTCCTTTCCAAAGTATTTTTTAAATGAACATTTTCTTCACTCCTTAGTCTTAATATGTTTATTTTTAATATAGTTAAAACGCTCAGTTTCGAACTATAGAATAGCAACAAATAACATGCCTTACAACTACGCACCATTTATCTGTAGCTGTAAAAATGAGCACAACATCTAGTTTTTTAAAGGACTCTTTGGTTGTATGATCATGTAAAGGTATATTAATTTAATAACCACCTTCTCCGCGGTAGAACATAAGTGGATATTGAAGAACGTTATAAAAATTTACACATGTCACATAAATTTACAAACCCCATTTCGTCCCTATAGGAATGCAATTTTTAAAATCCAATTAATGTATTATTATTTTTAACTAACCGCAAATTCACATCTAAAATTTCATGAGTTCATCATATAAAATTATTAAATTTCATACAAACTTGGAACCCCTATTTCACCCCTTTCGAAGAGAATTTCTCAAAATCCCGTAAATCTTATCGGTTGTCTCCTAGTTACAAATTTATTTTCTTGCAAAATTTCATCTTTATTGGTTCAGTATGTTTAGAAAATTCCTGATAAGTGAGTGAGTATTTCGCTTTTATAGATACGGATGAAGTGTCTTCTAGAATTCAAGATTGAAAGATTTTAGAATTGAAAAGTGAATACGATGATTGAGATAGTAAATGTGGGAAAAGTAAGATATCTGTTTAATAGATGCATCTTGAAAATAGAAGAAATACATTAAATCAATGTATTTCTCTACTAATTTTTTTAAATTTTGAGAGATTTAGAGTTACGTATGTTGAAAGGTAATAAATTCCATTGCTTGAACTGTAAAAGTGCGAGATTAAAACTTACTTTTATGAGATGGAAATATAAGCATCGTTCTAAGATATGTCCCACAAGGAGGTTCAGGATGGTGTACGAAAGAAAAGCGATCGCGCTGAAAACGTGGAAAAGTTCACTTATACAAATTATTTAAAATACACATAATATTTGAATATTTTTACGCGAGCGAATTAGGAGCCACATTAGCTTTTGCCAAAGTTGGAAACATGGAAATTTCTTTAATCCAAAAATAAATCTGATAGATTTTGTAAGCGCCCAAGTTTATGAAATTGCTCCTGTTTATATTTATATTATTATTTTTTATAAAATCCATTACGTCATTACTTGAACTGAATTCAGTTATTGGAGATGTAACATATTTCAAAATTTTAAAAATGTTACAATCAAATTATAAATTTATTTTTATACATTTTCTAAGAAAAAATACGAGTCATTTTTTTTTTTATTGTGATCACTTTTTGCAAACAAAAAACGCATCTTTTGATACCACAACCGCCCCAATCACGAACTTAGTTTTTTAAAAAACGCGATTATAATTTTTTTTAAACGTTTTGTTTTCTTAAAAACGTGGGATTTGATATCCGGCAAGGGGAAAGCGTCCAATCTTAATTTTCGCTTAATTTGTTGAAAACATATAGTAGTATATAAATGTATAAAAGGATGAATTACAAAGAGTGGCGAACTAAATATCATCGGGAAGTTTTGGAGGCTTAGGTCATCTTATTAAAAAATACTCATTATAATTTAAGATTCTTAGTCATGGTGCTAGATGAATTCTTATATATTTATCAGAACATTTTAATGAGATTAGAATTTTTATTTTCTTTACATAATATGTTTAATGTTTTTTTAAAAATATATATACACCCTTTTACGTTTCACTAACTTTATAATGAGTTGATAAAAGTAAAATGAATATTTTCCTAAAATGGACCGAAAATAAAAGATAAAATATTGGTTAGCAAAATACAGATTTCGAAGAGAACATAGCCACAAATAATAACATGAAAGAGGAAATGAGTATATTAAATATTGGTATATTCATTCTCAATATGTAAGTGCAATAATTAAATATGACACAATCTCTACTGGATTAACTGAAGGCACAATTACAACCTTATTATTTATGTACAATTTACGTAATTTACTTAAGCAAGAATAGACGCGTAAGAACAGACAGATCCTTTGGTTCGCAATGTTTCTTTTAGTAACATTAAAGTCATTAGGTCCCTAGAGATGTCTCTTACATAGCCTTCGTTAACCGGAACATAAAGTTTACATTCGAACTAACAACATTATCTTTAGAACCAATTGAAATGATTTATTAAGTTAAAGAGTTTGTTTATAAAAAGTATATTGTATAAACCCAACAAAAGCGTGAATGATTTATATTTTGTGACTAAAATGGTAAAATGGTATTTTTAAAAATAGTGAATTATAATGACTAAATATTAATAAATTTCTCTTCCGTGGTCATCGAACGTCATCTTGAAACAAAGTTTTTTGAACTAATCAGCACAACTGTCTCTGTTGGTCAAGAAGACAAAGCAAGTGATCACCATAGGCTTCACTCGTACTTATTCTTACTATCAAGTATATAAATATGATCGTACACCATTTTCGAGACTATTTTTTTTTCATATATATAAAACTATATATTTTATTTAAGTTTGTTAGATCACGGTTTGAAGTCGAGCTTAACTATAAGTATATAGTCTTATCTTTAAAAGACGACAAGTGGACAAATTAGTACGAAATTCAAATTTTTGTTCGAAAAATAAATTTGTATGTTCACTTACACAAAGTAATGATATAAATCAAATTACCAACTAAATATAAACAAAATATTAGTTTCGGCAATATTTATGTGAAATTAAATTAATAAAGAAAGAAAAACCTAACAAACACCCCATTGACAGTTATTTCAAAGTGAACAAAATTCATTTAAATCCTCGCTTACGCTGGATTTATTAGTGCCCGTTGTGTGTTTATTATTATGAATACAAACACCAGACTGAACGTAAGCACCTAAAAATACAGACAGATTTTCCGTACTTATTAAATAAATATAAAGCGACTAAACATACCTCTCTGCAAAATATACTAAAATATACTCTTACAAATAATATATTAAAAGTTTTAAAATCTTATTTTACGGGTTAGTTATGTTATCTACATAAGTAAGAACTAATTCTTAGGTATATCTTACTGAAAATTCATTGGCTTTAGTATGAGACAATCATAACAGGTAAATAAAATCGCTAATTAAATAAAATGAATATTATGACCTAACGACCGTCAAGGGATATCATTAGTTATGGACGTAAGCCAGTCCTACACTAGAATAGAATCGCTCAATTTACATATTTAAGTTATACAACGATCATTTAATACTTTTAACTAGTTGACCAAACAGTATATAATATTCTGTATACTAAATACCGTTATGGGCGACCTACACCCATCTGTGGGCGTCTCTTGACTAAAAATGGAGGAAGTATAAATATGATTTTCGGTATAAAAAATATTCGTTTTGGTTTACAACTTGTAAATATGAAAAAAAAATTGTTTACTCTAAAATTTTATTCGAAAATGTTTTGGCGCGATTTCAAGAGTCATTGCATTTGGCAGAAAAACTTTTAATTAACTTTTCCGACAATCAAATGCAGTGCACAGACTACTTTACAATT
This sequence comes from Mechanitis mazaeus, assembly GCA_959347395.1. NCBI lineage: Eukaryota > Metazoa > Arthropoda > Insecta > Lepidoptera > Nymphalidae > Mechanitis > Mechanitis mazaeus. The sequence goes on from OY365750.1 coordinate 13,217,832, forward strand.
TGTAGTACTGTTAGGATAAATTAGTGATACAGGTGTAGTAGTAAATATAACTACATATTTATTTTTAAAAAAAGATACATTTGTGAAATGATAATTCTACTATACCTAACGAATTGTGAAGGTTATGCAAGCACTGCAAATTATTACATCTAACACATAGTCCTAATATTAAATAAATTAACATTATTTACAGTAATAACAACACGCATCAAAATTATGAAAGAACAGATGTACATATACATACATAGCGGTCAATATCAAACCCCTCTTTTTTGTTTAGCTGACGAGAGTAGGTTACTTTTTTTAGCGTACCAACGAACAGACTAATTGTATAATAATTCATCTAATCATTACAAGAATGGTGTTAGTTTCTTATAGATGATTTGTTAAGTGTTACTTATTTGTAATGGATGTGATCTGTAGTTCTAAACTTAAAACAACAAACGACCTATATATATTGAGTTAAGATTTTAACACCATGATCTAATCAAACTACTCAAAAAGCCTTGACCAACCCCATCTAGAAACGAATAATCGAATTAACGTTTAAGTCAGAAATCCCTTTATGTCCCATATAACTTGAAATATCAGTTTTATCGTCAACCGTGATCTAAATATAAGCTTATTTGGTCCACGCCATCTAGCGAAGAGTTGTTGAATTAAATCTTCAAACATTACATAAATATCTCTCCTCTTGTCGTAGTGGTTTGCGTATGATTTTTTTATTTTGTGTCGTATTTCAGTTACCACAAGTCAGTCTCTGATGACAAACATTTGTTCAAAGTAAAATCAGGCAAACTGAATTATACCTAATATAAAATATTTTTCCTATAATAAATGTAATATAATATTTAAAATATATATGTATATATATATATATATATATATATACATTTTAGCTTGATAAAAATATAGAACTAATAAACCTCACAATTATCTTAATATTCCTTTCTCTCTCTTACTCTATATTCATCTTTTGCTCTAGAAGTCTAGTTTTTCTAAAAAATTATTTCTCTGTGTTTGTTTTAAAATATTATACTTATTTCTAAACCATGTGTAAAAAGGTTAGGTACTACTATAAGCACACTAGAGATCAAAATAATGTCAGAATAATAATTTTATAAAATGAAGTCTCAACGCCATCTAGTCAGAATGCATTGAAACTCTTAACAAGAAAGTTAACAAAGTAGTGTCCTTATGAGCTATGACTTGTTTAGGTGTTTGGGATACTCGGAACCCTCTACTTAGTCTTATCCAGATGTATAACTTGAAACCAACTCTTACATAACATATTACCTAATGCTTATCAGTGCTTATATAAGATATAATTAATACTGGAATTATTGATTCACTAAATCTCAAATGAAGGTGACACATTTCAGCCAACACTTTTTATCTTTAAAATATAAGGATCAAAGGAAACAAATTATACAGTTACACATAGAGTTTATTGTGAAACATTTATTTAGAAAGATAAGAAATAGTTTTTGGTGAAAGAATCAGTATTGGGGCCCCAGGTTACCTTAACTTAGTAAATGACATTACATATTATACAAAGGTAGTCAGTTTTATGGATCCGTCTTTTCTTCCTTATTTTCGGATACATCAATTTTAAACTTCTTTGCCTCTGTTTCACCAGTATCATTATTACTGTCTTGCTCCTTACATATTTCATGTATATTATATTTTTTAAACAAATAGTAATTGTCAACTACACTTAGTAAACATATTCCTTTGATAATCTCAACTATGATACATAGATTGGGATTTTTTAAATCAGCTTTGTTATCTCCATTTTTAAGGACTATCAACTCCGCCAACTCCTTAATGATGAGATCCCGAGATGCACTGCTATTTAATCTCTTGTTAAAGATAACTGCAAATGTTGATGAATTTTTTAGAAAATATTTATCAATCAGTTTTTCTGCAGCCTCCATTATATCCGGCAAATTGGCTTTACAGGTGGCCATTATGGGTAGTAAGCGCAAAACGTGCCTCGTCTTCTGGACTTTGGTTGAACACAAGTCTTTGATTATAGCTGTAGTCAATTCCTCCGGACATGGCAAATTTGTCTTGATGAAAATGCAGTTCGAAGCCCCGGTCTCAACAACCTGGAAACGTTTATGTTTCAGAGCTTTTTGAGAATCCTTCTTTAAGGAATCCACCTCACGCTTCAACATGTCACCAATATCGGTTTCATTATCAGATTCCGTTTCAGACCGTTCCTCAGGTTCCACCGACGCTGGTCTATTCACAACTTCGCCATCAGGATACAACTTTCCTGCGTACTCATTCAACAAATTATACATTTCCTTAACACAGTCCTTTTCTCTGAAATTACATGTGCAAAAAAAGCCTCTGAAGCCGGGTTCTAAGAAATATTTGTTTCTACGCTTCCTAAAGTAAAACTTTTTCTTCTTTCTATTGTCACCCATTATATTAGTCTGCAGCCTACGCCCTTGCTCCAGCCGTAATCCAAAGGATAGACTGTGATATAACGATTATTACGTGAATTGAATTATGAAATCATAATAACAGCGAAGATACACCCATGCTATAAGACGTCAACTTGACAAATGACAATTTAAATTTTGACAACAAGTAGACCACAGTCCACTATGCATTAAATAACATTTATCATTTTTAACAGATAAGAAAAAAAAATTCAGTTATTAATTATTTTCTCTCACTTTCAGGACTGCTAAATCTTATAATTCCTTTATTATGACATTTCAAGATAATTTACTATTTAGTCTCTCCTATTAATAGATAAAAAAATTAAAAGTAATAACCTTAGCTAAATGGTTAAACCGTGAGAAATAAGTAATGAAAAAAAATGGATCATTAGTAAATTATTCAATAATTGGACATTGTACATAAATCGAGTAACTTAACTCTTCCATAAAAAAAGGTAATTCTTTTTAGGTCTACTGCCATACTACGTTATAGTTAAAAAATAAAATTAATTTATACTAACCATTAAATCCAACCAAATATACCAAGTATAAAATCTATAGTTGTAAAATATGACATTAAAATGTTGTTAAAAGTAAAATAAAACCTTCATAAGTAGTTTGAAATTTTTTTTTTAGATTTTATATTTATTATATCAGTTGTGGTTTTTCTTACAGGGTAGACCGGTGCTTTGACACCCTTTCAGTTGAAATGTGAATGTTATGTTATGTTTGTTAATTCTCACTTCAAAACTATTTTTTCATTTAAACATAATATAAGGTCTATATCCAACTGGCAATTTCAAATATCTCTTTCCATTGACGTTCAAACTTTAGGTCTTTGTTGGTGTTAATTATAAATATATTTTAAATAATATTTTCCATCGATTTATAGACTTATAAAATATATTTTGAATCCTCCTCCTCCATTATTAGAAAGGAAAGGAAATATGAAAAGGTAGAGAAGTTAAACTATTAGGAATACAATTTAGTTTTATTTCACAAATACAACTATATTTACAATATGTTCGTAAGAAACCTTAATATTATAGTAAAAATAATTAATATTCAAAATTTATAATATTTTATCTTAAACTTAACAAATACTATTACAATACTTTTAATTCCCAAATTGATAAATATTTTTCATATCATATCCATTGCATTGATGCATATAGTCACTTTTTTTTCTTAAATCAAACACTTATCTTATCATTTTGAAATAAAACAGAATTTAGTTTTCATTACAGTTTGCAAATTTGTTACCACGGGTTTTTTAAGGTTCGGACAGACAGTCATACTGAAACAAATAGATATTATTTAAAAATAGAAAAATAAAAACAAAAGAAAAAAAAACTTCTTAGGAATATATACACGATATGTATATTATATTATACATTGGTGGGACCTATGGAATATTATTAATTGTGAAACAGTAAAAAAAATGTTAATAAATAAAATTTATAATAACTTACACTGTATTGTACTCTATAGAAGATATTTTCACATACTCAATGTAAATGCTGGATGATTTTAACAATCTCCAAGTCATGGGATTCAGTAAACTTGTTTCATATTTCCATTCTACAATGACTGATACAGGAGGGAGGCCTGTGTCTTTAAAAGCAATGAGCTTTTTTTCGACATCACCTGGCCGATAATATTTTCTAAAAAAAATATAACTGTCAGACATAATTTTCTCAATGACATCTGTTTTGTTTATTTGTTTTGTTTACAGTTCCATAGAACAGTATATCTTAAAATTATATGCGTTTTATCAAAATATAATACGTCATTTAATCAGTTATCAAGTTAATTAATTTTATCAATTTACGTAAACGTATAATAAGATATATAACGTATGCAACACAAATATAAAACAAAGTTGTTTTATAAACAAACGATAATTTAGTTCCTTGTTGATCAAAAAAATATATTATCATATGAATAAATTGAAACGCAAATATTATACTTATTAATAATATAGTAAATTATTTGGGTTGTATATAATTTTAAAAATACAATTGTATTATACTACGACAATTTTTCTGTAAGCGTATTTAAATTATACTCACTGTCCATCATTCATAAACTTGTGATCACTTTTGTTGTTATTTCTGTCGACGAGCGTGATGGAGACGCGTCCTACATCCGGACCGTGGATTCTGCTTTCCGTCGAATTTGATACTTTTATAGTTACTTCATAGTGAACTCCTACAGTTGAAGTAATATTTTACGGTATGTTATATAAGTATGTATATTTAGAGAATTGATTAAATTATTAATATTGTTGATAATGTGTGAATTTTACGTTGAGTGGGAAAGAAGCACATGTTCGACCTAATGCTAAATCAGAACGTTGCAAATGGATATCTACAAAAGTATGAATTACTTTTTTAAACGTTAAAAATACATCAGCCTCTTGTAAGCGACGAAGCAGCTTATATACAAATTGCGAAGTAAAAGCTATATGAAAGACGTATAAAATTATACATGAGAATAGTAATAAATTTGAATAAACCAGATTGAGTAAAATGGATAAAATCAACAATGGATACTCACTACAAAATGGCTTGGTGTTCCCAGTCATAGCATAAAGCGCGATGTTGGTATTTGTATCCACAAGTCCATTAGTTTGTAGTTGTTTGTAGAAATTATGTGAATGAAAGCCCATTGGAACACAGGCGTGTTTGCTGTCACATGTAGTGCAGTTGCCTTCAAGGAAAGCCTGGAAATTCAGTTATTTTATGTTAAAATTTAAACTCTGAATGATTTTGGAGTGAAAATAATTCAGAAAAATATTTTTTTTCCTTATTCAGTAATATTAGATTTATAACTATTAGTAGCCCGTTTCTTAACAACTGTAAATTCAATTGTTCTGTAATTATTGTTAAAATATGTAACAACATATTCAGTTTGTTCTTACTTTAATTTAAATGAACAGAAACCTAATTGTATCAACACCAATACTTAAAAATTGAACAGCAAATCATTGAAATAAAACTAATTAAAAAATGTGTTTTTTAATATTGAATTGCGATAATAGAAAGAGAATAAAAAAATTGTCTTTGATATATTAAAGTGTATACTTCCTATACACTTTTATTTATATGAAAGTATACACACCTCATACGATTTACACTGTATAGCCATAAAGGGACACACAGGCGCAACACTCTCAGTAAACAACTCATAACTTCGTTCGTGGTTACAGCTCACATATTTAACAACTTGCAAATATACGTCATTGTCCATCCCCTGGTAGGTCGGTCCGTCGTTCTTACACCCCGGCTGAGTTGAACCGCCGTTTGGATAAAAGTCTACGTGACCTATTGGCTCTGATATGCCGAAACCTAGAAATAGTATGAATAAGATTTACTATTTGCTCTTTTTACTAGTATATATGTTACGGCTAATAACTGGTTTTAACCGGTTAGAACTAGGTGCAGCCGGTCACTTGCAGTTAACCTTTTCTACTTATATTCGGTTACTTCCTTACTTAGCTTCGGTTACTGACGGTAAACAAATTTATAAATAAATCGAAAAACAGAAAATAATAATCTCAAAAGATCTAGCCGATTGAACAGAAAAGCTAGTTCGAGCTAATGATAAATAGGATACAAATTTAAAAACCGGTGTGCCTCTAAAACTATTTCTAGCCTCTATAAATCCTAGTTCACTCCCTCTATTATCCATGACATAAATAAAAATGTAAGTTTCAGTTAATAATTATTCGTAACAAATTAGTTAATCTGATTATACCTGAAAAGTATAATGGCATAGCGTTACTATGTATGATGTCTACATATTGCGCATCTGATCTGTCCAAACGCACAAGCGTTACTGTGTTGCTGAAATATGGCGCTGCAGGATCTAATCCAGTTATTCTTCCCAGTTTGAGATTGAATTTCTAGAAAAAATAAAAATATTATTATATAATGTCGGATATATTATTATTTATTTATGAAATACCACTCCCGCATTAGAGAAATAATCTCTGTATTGCGGGTGTTTTCAAACATAAAAATAACGGACACAAATAACACCCAGACTTGAAACAGAAGTCTATGAATTACTAATAAAAATATATATTTACCTTTTGCAAAGTATGTCCGCAATATCCACCTAAATGAGCACCTAATGAATGTCCTATAAAGTGGAAGCCATCTAAATTAGACAATTGCAATATTTCCTGAAAATAAATATCAATATTACAATTACAAACTTTTAAATTATCAACTTTCAAAATTATTCAATTCAATATCATTTTAATGTTATTAAAAACTTACGTATATATTTCGTATGAGATGAGCTGTCATGGCGCCAACAAGTCTGATATTAGCGACGGCTTGTCCATACGGAGGTTGAGACCCTCGTCGCCAATCAACAACAGCGACGGTAGCTGCGTCATTGCCTTTCAGATTTAGGAGAGCGTCTGCCATAAGCTGAATCTGATCATATTTATTAAAATTATACTTTATATATAGTTTTGAGTAAATTGATAACAAGACATCTATCTTACCCAATGTTTATGTCCGCCTTCCAGGAATCCGTGAGAAATAAAATAAAAAGGTCCCGATGGATCGAGGTTTGCGTTTTTAATCTTTGCTGTATCCTCTGCGTGTAACAATACCGGTATTTTTCTATTTCTTCTTGTAAATACTGCATATCTGAAATAATGATTATATAACTTTAATAAAAAAATTGAAATTTAAGAAAGCTTAACAGAGTTAAGAGGAGTCTCTGAGAATTTATAATTTTCTATTAACATATTTTTAATATATTAATTTTTATTAAAAATAATTGTTATAAAACATTACGAAAATATTGTCATCTGTAAATAAACAAATGTAATGCGATAACTTGAAATTTAACATCGACATAGCGACAAGCCCTTAAAGTACAAAGTTCAATAATTTATTTGGGCCTCCAGATAAAGAACTATGAAATTCTTTTTTGGTTGTTACTCACACGTCATACGCGTATGATTGACACATTTTTTATTTTGTCGTTCATGTCATGGACGAGCCCCCAGCTTTATCATACCTAAATTATGATAGCTCATGTACTTTGAACGGTGCAGGGAGATATTCAACACATATAATGTTTTTATGTTCGTTTTAAATATGTGTTTTATTGTATCTAAAATTATTTATTATTTTTCAGCTTTGACATTGAATTTAATTATATTTTATACATTCAAAATTATAAAATATAAAATATCATTTTTATTCTATCATATATTTAAAAACCAAAATTTGTTGGTATTCCGAAATTAATTATAGAATTAGACACTCATATTCAATAAACAATAGCATAACTAGATCATATTATATAAAAAATAATTCAACGATATTTAATCCATTTGTCTTATTTACAAAAGTGCATCTTATAATTGCCATAATTAAGAATGCGCTAATTAAAAAGGTCTTATCAATAAGTTCATGATTGACTATTAGCTGGGGTAAACACGTTTTATCTCATGACATCATTATTTTCAACGACACACCCCTCTTAATAAAAATAAGAATTCTCTATTTCTAATATCAATATTCTTTACTGAAAAATCAACATTCATAAATGTTAATGGAACTTTTGTTATATTCGGTCAGAAACTGACAGTTGCTTTTATTTTAATAACAATATTGTTAAAACATTATTATTATTATTATTATTAAAAATTTGTTAGTTTTAAAATGTATGAATTTTATTTTAATTGTTACTATCCACGCATTACATTGTTCTTTTATCTAGAAATGCGAAACCGCTTGTAATTTAATCCGCGGGAGGTCAACCACATTCGCAAATTTGTTAAGTTTGATACTTATTGGATATACGTGGGTTCCGCATAGTATTAAGCAAAATCATTTCTAAAACCACAAAATCGGACTAACATTTATTAAAATTATTTTTCAGGAACTAACCTCACCCCCAAGCTTTCAGGAGATACAGGAAAGTAGTTGTCAGGCCGGTGCTCAGTCCAGGGATAGGCTTTCGAGAAGCATCCGTACGAGCCGTAACAACGCTCGATCTCCGCATCCTCTAATAAATTTATTTATTGGTTAAAAATTAGATAATACTATTAGAAATATATATATATATATATTTCTAATAGTATATATATATATATATATATATATACAATGAATAACAAAAGAATGTTTAAAAAAATAAGCAATCACAATTTTTATTTAATAACACTGCAACAGACGTACAATGTAGGGGCGTATATTAAGAAAACTTACCAAAAGTGGAGGGAAAATTTGTGACAACGGTAGAATTCTGCTTTTCCATCAGCACCATTATAGTTTGAAGCATCAACGTAGCACTTGTTTTGTTATACATCTTGAACACAGTAACTCGATACCGAAGCTTCGGTGAATCGTAAAACCAATATAAAATAATGTTACTAATAGTCTGTCCGAGTGTGTAATGAGGTGTTTCATAGGCGTTTATTGTTTATATTGAACCTCGTATATCGTACTAATAGATCCGCATTGTAGTTCGCAGTCGCAGACGTTCCGGGATATTCGATAAGAAAGGTTACAGCGTTATCATGTTTTGTTAAGTTATTGACGCACGAGCTTTGAAATTTTAATTAGGTACCTTGTACTTTGATGATTTATCTCAGATCTATAGTCTAGACGGGACTGATACATAAGTTTATGTGAAATAATACTATACTTTAGTTGTAAATAGATTTTATAGGATTTCCATGGTATATTATTAAAACAGATACTCAAATTAAAGTGTATAATTATTCTGAGAAACTGTAGTTACCTTTAATTAAAAATTGTTATTTATAAATGAAAAACAAAACATAAACTGGACTTTGTATTTGATAAGTAAATATAATATCTTCAGAAAATAAACAATTAAAAATTTAATTCTATACTATCTACAATTTATCTCAGGGACATGAACGTATAAGGTTAATTGAAGACTATCAAGGGATAAATACAACGAAGCAATACGAGTTAAATGAAGATTAAGTGGTTAAAGTATTGTAAAAATAACTGTTTTAAATTAGTCCTATATCTAATACATAAAATAGATTCTGTTGTAATTTTAAACGTAAGTTTGAGAATTGAAACGAAAGTTAAATTTAAATTTAGGGAAAAATTCGTTTAATGTGTAAGTGCAGAACAATATGTAAAATTTGGTTCATCTACTGTTTGTTTATTTATAACAACTTTTCTATAAGAACTGAATAATAATATATTCGTCTTAGACCCATGACCCATCCCTCATATTTGTGCACTAAATCAATCTACATACTTTTATTCTAATATTAATATTAAGTGTGCGTTCTTTTGCGTTGTTTTTAAAATAAATGTATAAGTAATAAGTTTGGGAATTCAGTCTTTCACCTTTATTAAATGCTTCATTACCTAAGTAAACAGTCTCAAAAATAGATTCATGCAAAACAATTAGTACTAAAACATCGTCATATTACTTAACACAATTTAACATACTAAAATATTCAAAATAGATTTAAATCAAAAAAATGTATATTAATGCTAATAAATGCGTACAAAATTCATGTTGTCCTAGACTTAAATTAACTATTTACGAATTGACTTTACGAGTTTTAGTCTTTGATGGCGTTGAGGAGAAGTTACAACTGAAGGTCAAATCCTCCGTAATAAAGTCAGATATGGACATAGGTTCGTTTTTGTTAGTATGTAATCGATCAAATTCTTCAATATTCTCTTTGTCTGGTATTCTGGCTTCAGAGGAACGATATGGTATTTTCTTAGAATCATTTCCAGCATAAAACTGAATACTATCTGTTTCATTGAACCCACTGTCCACTCTCATCCAATTCACATTAGATATCTCTTTCAACGCTTTGCTTGTATTGGCTTTCGTTACAGTCAATTCTGAAGGTTTTATGGCACATTCATAATAACTAGAGGCGTTAGCATAAAAAGTATTTTCGTTGTACCCACTATCTACACGCTTAAATATTGAATCAGTTTTGTTATATTCGATCTGTGACGCATTATCAGTCAGCAACTTGAGATCAACGGTGTTAAAATCAATCTTCTTGTCCTCCATACTAAGTGGTATGTCGAAATTATCTAAACTATTATCTAGAGACATATGCAGCGGACTGAGTGTGACTGGAGCTCGAATTTTACTGATTTCGTGTGTGAATACACTGGTTTTGCGTTTCCCTTTTATTGGAGTATCGTCTAATATATTAACGCTAAATATTTTAGTAGAAGACTGCACTTCACTTGACTCTTTATGGGAATTCTTTACGAAATTAGTACTTGAATCTTCTATTATAGACCAACTGCTTTTAGTCTTTGGAGAGTTCTCTGCAATAAAAAGATAATATTAAATTATTTGCTGCTATATCTAAACTAATATGAATTTGAAAAATTATTTCTTGTTATGATAGGCAAGCTCAAGACAAAAGATATAGTAGTAGGATTATAAGCGGATGAAACCGCGGCTCATATCTAGAACATATTTACACTTACCTTGTGACTTATCATGAACTGAACCATCAATACTCATATCCATACTAAAGTCCAACTTCTGCACAGATCGACTTCTGTTCAAACTTGACATACTGAGGCTACGCTTCTCTGACAACGAACCCTTCCTGCACTTATGGGGAGAGTCCTTCAGTGAGGTACTTCGTTTGAGTATTATCTTGGTTGGTGTCATTTTGCAGAAACATGTCCCTTTCTTTTCACTTTCCGGCTCAGATATAATGCAACTCAAACATGACGCCATGGCTTCACATTCCGGTGATGTAAAATTATTTTTCTAGAAATAAAAATATTATAATACAATTAATATACTAAGTATTTGGCATATAGCACTAGCGTTTCATTGTACGCTTACGTCTTCATCGCTGGACAAAGCCTTAGTGACAGGTGATATCGAAGACAATGAAGATGAGGTGACCACGCAACGCTTCGGAGTCCTGAACTCTATAGGACTCAAACAGGACTCAAAATCCACTACATCCAATATCTTGTTACGGTAACATGGTTTGTTCTTTCCTTTGTGAAGAGGTGTGCCAAATGTTCTTTTCATTCCTTTTGATACTTGATTACAACTCTGAGGTTTGAAAAATAAATAAAAATAGTAAAAAAATTAAATAAGTCGATCAAAGAACTTAGTTAAATAATTATTAAGATGAAAGTTAAAATATCTGATTTCTTATATTTTATAACTTTAAAAATTTGAAGCCTTAATGCTAAAGAAGATACTACTTAAGTTATTTTTGTTTTAAAAAGTTGATCATTACTTTTTTTTTACTATAGGTCCACTTTGACTTCTATAATGTTCACTGCATTGATGAGGTTGAAGGTACAAAGAGCGTTTTCGCTTTTGTTTTGAAAAAGTGCAGTTTATAAGATAAAGGAAAACAGAAGGTGACAAAGAATTCCACAACTAGGCCGTGAACATAATAAAGACACTAAAATGACACTTGGAACCAATGTTTGAGATATCAACCATACTTGGATGAAACTTTGCCGTCCATCTGAAAGTTCGATAGCAGTAAGGGGCTGGTAAATTCAGCTCGTGGTGCTCCAAAGCACACTCTTCAAAGTGAAGTCTGTAGAAAACCGCAAATGACAAGCGCGCAAAATACGGAAATTGACAAGTTGTGGTCAACTTTTCGTCCCCCATCATCCTTTTAATTTTTTGCTTGCTTGCTTTGCACTTAGTACTGAGTGGCAACTTACTACTCAGTAGACCCATTCCATAAGTAACTAAAATCTATGGTTTTTAAATCACAAAAACTTTTGCAGACTTGATGTATCACTTCACCTTATTAAGGATTCCCCATTTTTTAGCTGCTGTTTAAGCTTTCGATTCGATGGTAGCTCAGAAATTTAGATTAGAATTCAACTCCACCCCAGAGAGTTCAAAATGTTCTGTGATTGGAACAGATGTGTTTCGAAAAGTGGGAGTCAAATAAATGAGCACCTTTTTCGGTGAACAAACAAGCTTGTATTTTAGTGGTGTGGAAGATGACCAGATTGTTATTTCCCCATTTCAAGATAAGTTCAATAAAATTGTATAACTGATTTATAACTAAGATAAAAAATTTGATTATCTTCTAACGCTTTTAAAAATTCCTAGGAGTGAGCACAGGAATGTATCATGCACATTATTGTATATAAATATTATATCAGAATTTTCCAACTGTGTTAGGGTCAATTACTTAATAAGTTTTAGACATTGACTAAATTGAATTGAAAAATTGAAAACTGACAACTGCTTACAGTAATAATATCAATTTAATTAAGTTATTAAGTTAACAAAAAAATAATTACAAGCAATGGAAGTGTGTTACCATATTTTTAACAAGGAACAAAGGTATTTGAAAAATTGTACCAACAAAAATTAATACAATATTGAACTTACCAAATTAGGGCTAATAATGACTGGAGTGTGAGCTTCATAGCTTGAAGAAGCGCGTGCTTCAATGTGTATTTCATCGTCTGTCTGTTCAGAGTCATACTGATCTGCATCGCTGTGCTCAGTGTCACGTTCCTCAAAAAATAGCTTCCTTCTTAAAGAACCATTTGCTGTTATCTCATACTCGTCAAAAATGCTCTGATTTTGATCCTGTAAATGTTATATGTGAATTGATTTATTCATTAATTAAATGAAGTTTCTAACTTAACTAATATTTAAAATAAATATAAGTTATAGAAGATTTTTTTTTTATCTTTTCTACCTTTAATCAGGATTACTTATGGATGTCAAATGATGCATGTCAAAAAGTTAGGGGAGTTCATTTTGATAACAAACTTATAGTAAGATCTTTGTAAAGACACCTCAACTTACAACTTAAAGCTATGTATATATGTTTGCTTAGTTTTAAATTTCACATAATTCATTTAATGTGATCATTTAAATATCATTAATATTGATGTAAATTCAAATACATAAGAAAATGAATTAGGTATTGACTGCAGCACTACTAAAATAATTTCCAATTTGGTTAGTAAGATGGGCATATACAGTGAAGGGGATGGTATGTATCCTCATTTTAAAGGGGTCCCATAAACCTATACCTAGGTCGCAATTTCCAAACACTGTTTGTACTCCTCTCCCTATATATATATATATATTTGAAAAACATAAATAATGAGAAGTTTTTACTTATCTTAAGTGCATGATTTGTCTTGACAAAATTATATACAAATACACCTTATACCTTTAATCAATATCTTTCACACCAATATTTTTATGTTAAGTTCAAACTTATCTTTTCCTATTATGAAAATTAATAAGTTTAAATTTAAAATACACTTAAATATATAAGTATGCAATTTCATACCTGAGTGTATGTACAAAAATTTTGCAATAAACTTTCCAATTCTGGTGGTAGTTTTGGTGGCAAGGTAAGGACTGTTTGAGCTGAAACTAAATTGAAAGACTAATTAATAATAATAATTTGTTTATTATTAATTACTAATGTTTTGAATACCAATAATTTATATTATAAGAATATATGTTATATTATGTTATAAAATTATGTTATAACTGTTGTTAAAATATATTTATCACTTACCATCTCTTGTTATAATAGCTTCTTTAACAAAGCTAGTGATTTGGACACAAGTCTCGAGGGATGTTTGAAGAGGTTTAACTTTTTTAGATGTTTCCATGGGACTCGGCATCACCATTTCTTGGGAAAAGAATCTGAAAATTATTTATTTCTTGATTATTACAATAAGAGTATATGCAAAACATATTATTTTTTCTAAATTCAGTTGGTTGAAGAAACCAACTGAATAAAACATGTATAAAACCATATATTCTAAATACAGTAAAATAAGATATTTTAAGATTTAAATTTGTATTAAATCCATATTAAATATGATAAGAAACTTTTGGGTATTAGGCAATTATAGACATACTTGTCATTTGCCTCCTCGGCAATTTTCTCTAAGGCAGGATCTGGCGAAGGCTCAAACTGGCTACTACACGCAACAATATCCGCGGGTACCAGAGTACAAGCTTGGTCTATATCCCATCTGAAAGAACCTCTGCTCTTCTTTTTGTAGATTTTACACATTCCTGGACTGTAATATTCATAACTTTTTTGTAAACACGTATTAAAACTTTATTTAAATTTCAAAATGTAACAGTTACACAAACCTGCATATGGGTTTATGCAAATTTTCAATTAATACTTTGTCGAAAGGATTACGGACTTTTCCTTTTGTAGGAGGCGTAACTTTTCTATTAATTGGACTATCATTTTTATTATTCATTTCGAAAATAACGTAATATTTTTAAAGCACAACACCCATTTGAATTAAAATTTTGACTAGATTTTATACAGAAGATCACTATTTTATAATTTTCAACCACAGATTATAATTATTAAGACCCATTCAGAATACTTTGTAGGGTTGCAACATTTTAAAAGAACGATTCCAACAATTATACGGTATAAGTATAAAAATTGCGATATATGTATATAGTCATTTTATTATTTTTTAATAAAACTTATTTAATAATTTTATTTTATTCAGTCTTCTAAGTCAGTTGTAAGACTGAATAAAATAAATTAGTGTAATAGTAAATTAATGATATTAAATGTATGACATGATATACTTTTAAATTAAATTAAATCTTATAAATTTGGTTATTGATTTTTTTGTCAATGTCTTAATAGTAAGATATAGAAAATGTTTTACCCAATGACATGGACTTAGGTGTTGCGAAATTATTCTAAGAGATGAGAGAGATCGTGATGTAAACCTCATAATTTAAATAAGAAACAGTTACTGGTAACTAAAAATCTGTGCTGTCCTTTCGATCAGTACTTAATTTACGTCGATATCAATGGTAAATAAAGAATGATGAAGAAAAGAAAGATAAAATATATTATTTAGCTTAGCCAAACTTGTTTGTATAGTTCTAATAGTAATATTATTATTTGAATAATATTTAACAAACAATAAAAACTGATAATTGTTGCAAGGAAGGGAAATTATTCATCTTTTTTCTAAAACCATAAGTAATATTTCAGTTTTGCTCTTTCCTAATCTTTCACTGATTGGTATTTTTCTATGAAATTATTTTGGGTTTATCTTTATAATGCATTCACAATGAACATCGTTGAGCGAAATTCGAATTTGGAAGGCGTTTATAATTTTGTCTCCACCACTAAACCCTGTATTTTTTCACCGTACCAGTTATGCTTCTTTAAAAAAATCTAATGTGCGTGTCCAAAGAATACACAAATAGAAATAAGTAACTACAAACAAGAAAACAAATGTACTGGCGAATAACTGTTCGTTTTTGTAGGACTAGCGTATGATAAATAGAAAAAAAACGTTCCATAAGTAAGTAATGGAAAAAAATAAAACGTTCGAATTTTTAATGTTTAACTGATTACGATGTAATGAAATAATAAATATTATTAGCAATAACATATAAGATTTAAATTTATATAGATAATGAGAGTTCGGGATTGTGTCAAACGCATGTTTAGAACCCATTAGTTTCGTTAGGCAAACGGTAGTGTATAGGTTTAAAAAATTAAAAAAGGCACAGATTACATATTACTTTATTTCATAACGATAAATAATGTTTAAAACAGCTGACAGTGTTTATATTATATGATATTTTATATTTTTTTTTAATTGATATGAATGATAATTAGTAATTCATTCTAAAGGTGACTTTGGCGATTTCTTAACCATATGTTATCTATGATTTCTTGTCATTAAATTTTGAATAATTTAGGTTAAAAAGATATCGTTAGGATTAATATATTATAAATATTATTTAATTAAGTATTTAAAATGAGAACTTTAGGTAGAAAGGTATTTCAAAAATCACGTTAAAATGCTATATTAAGAACTCTAGTTTAACATCTATAACTTATAAACAGTCACAGTTACAAATTTGTAAGAATAGATTGTTTTCTTCTTTGCCTGTGCGCACTCAATATATAAATTATAAACGACAAGGATTATCGAAAAATATGGATGAAAATGAAATAAGCTGTGAGCCAATGGACGTCGATTTAAGCTACAATTCCGTACATGCAATGGACATATCATACACAGAAACATTTGATTATTCTAAGGTTATTATAAAAGAAGAAAAAGACTTGTATGATTCAGTTGCAGACAGTTGCAGATCAACTTCACCAGTGGAAATAAGTGATGTAATACAATCCAAAAAAGTTCCAGTTAATAATAATGAGAGTAGGAATTTAAATAATTATTATATATGGTTATCTTGCATTACACTATTATTAATATCAATAATAACTTATCAGCTATCACAATTTACATGTTATGAAGATCTCAATTTAGAATCCTTAAAGACTTCACTTCAATCTCGTCTCCATGGACAATCAGCAACTATTGATACACTTATAAAAGCGTTGGATCCCAATGTAAGCAAAATTGTAACATTGTATGGTGGAACGGGAGTTGGAAAATCATTGACTGTTTCTTTAATATTAGAAAATAAATTGAATTACAGTAATATATACCATTATACCATGCCAAGCTTTTTACAAACCTTTTCATCAGAGTTGATGGTTGGTCACACTTTCTGCATGTCTTCAATAGTAGTTTTAGATGATCTTCGAGGTTATGACATTAATGTTGAAGAACACCTTAAAGAACTTGTCAATAAAAGTAATCAACTTTCAAAAGTTATTACTATAATATTGGTGTACAACTGTGATGATATACATGGGACAGTTCTCCACAAGTGTGACACTTTTCTGTGGCAATTAAAAAAGAACCTAAATGATATAAATGCTGCAAAATACTATATTAAATTTAATCCTCTCACTGAAGAGCACCTGAAGAAATGTATTAAAAATGAGCTCAGAAATAAAATTGTAAGTGAAACTGATTTAATTAAAATTGTGAAAAACTTCAATGTCACACTTGATGGTTGTAAAGGCGTTTATCAAAAGATGAAATATTTAAATATTGTTTAGTTTTAAGGTATGTGCTTCATTGTTAAATTGTAGTTAAATATTTAGTTTGGACTTCTACATAGTTTTTAGATTTTTATTATAATGTATCTTAATAGCTTTAATATGTGATTTTTAATAAATATATGGAACATGAAACACCTTATTTTTTGTATAGTAACATAATTACAAATAATAGTTACAGTAGCTACATACAATATAAATATTCACATGGGTCACAAATAATATAAACATTACAGCCCTTTTAAGTTTTATAAACTTAAAAAAATAGTTTATTTAGTTTTAGGTAAAAAAAATAGTAAGTAGATCAAAAAAACTTTATTTTAGAGAATGTTACATGATAATCGGCAATGCAGAGGTTTAAGAAATTATGACAAATAGAAATATACCGACAAATGTTGTATACACCTACACTTTCACATTTCAAATTTATGCTACAACAAACTTGACCATCATAAGAAAGAGCAAATTGTAATGTTATGAATTTAGTGGTGCATTAAAGTATAAAATACTCTGGTTAAACCCTAGCTATGACACAAAACAATCTCAATATAAGTAGGCAGGTGTGCAATATCAAATTCAAACTAAATATTCCTAATCACTCAATTTAAGTACAGTGTATACCCTAATAATAATTTTCATGGGCTTAACAAATAATCTAACATAACACTCCATTAGGTATGATTATTTCTTCAATTCATAAAATTCTTGCTGAATTATCAATATATTTGAACGAAATTGATAATTTGCTAATGGAGTAACATCAAAAATCAGAAATCATACAAGTTTTATGATAAATAAAAATCATGGCATATTGCACTGCACCCACATTGCTTATAAATCTAATCCGGAATCACAAAGCACACCAAGTTAATGATTGTTTTAATAATACAATAGTATTAATAATAAATGTGCATTACATGGTAACTTGTAGTAATGAATTGTAAGTACATATTTTTCATCAAGAAACTAATATCCTATTTTGTTACAATTATTCAGCCAATAGACAAACATTAATTTATTAATTATTCAAAAAGCCCCCCTAAACATTAAAGCCAGTAGGTTAGTGCATGCAATCAGGAAAGTGCTAATACAAGAAATGGAGAGCTGTCTTTTATTTAATTTTTTTTTCAAGTGTCATGGGTTATTGGTATTTTGTGGAACACTGTTGTGGGAAGACAACATATACTTAGTTACTGTTATTCTTATAATATTGTATATTGAATGTTGGGAATACTGAAAGATATTATATAAACATTTGTGCATTTATGTGGGATAGTTACATTTTTATCTCGACACCCATCAAACATTTTGTAGGCATTTTAATATACACTCTATATATCAATGTTAGTTTATGGTTAGGATATACTCTCATTGCAGTACGTATTATACTATATTTCTTATAAAGATAAGATTTGTATTTATGTTAGTAACAAACAAAACTTAACAATTGTATGACTTTTGAAATATTTACTTTTGTATAATAGATTTGTAATTACATATATTTATATAATTCAGTGCAACAGACTTGAAATTACAAGTAAATTTAGTCTGAACACTGCTTAAGAATACTTTCTTAAAATAATAGTGTACACTAATTTGTTGTGATGGATCATGAAAGATATAACATATAAAATAGGACACACTCCAACTTAATTTAAACCAGTTCAAGCAAGAAAACTTTAGTTACTTTAGTACTTTATTAAAATATAAAATAACAGAACAAAATAATAATTAACATAAAGGAGAGCATATAACATGTAGAAATAAAATATACAAAAATAAATTGAACTAAAATAAAATATTAACTTGTATAGGTATTTTATAATATTCTTAGTAGACACTTTCAAACATGCAGTGTGCAAAATCATATATTTGTATGTATTTACACATTTTTCATTTAAATATGTATAAGTTTCCAAATTAACTCACAACATTGATTAAATACTAAATATCCATAACAATAAAGACTAGAATACATTTTCATTTTTCAGTTATTGGCACTAAATTTAATGATAATGGCACTGTTCTCTGCATTCACTAATAATATAACCCATAATCACAATCTATAATGCAAATATGTTAAGTTAATAGTAACAATTCCAATTTTGAAGTTTATATTTATAAAGTAGGTTTTGCTAACTATGCCATTTACAAAATTGTAAAAACAGTGCTAAATGTCCATTATATCTAATTTAATTTCTAGAAAATACTGATTTTCCACAGACTTACATTATAACACTTCGTCAGTGGAACTGTGCATGAATATCATGCTCTATATATCACTCATCAAAGCTCCTCTTGTTTACCCCAACCAGTCCATCTCCTGCACAGTTATCACCTCAGAATTGTCACACATGAGTTTTTTTGTCATCAAAATGATATGATAAATATAGCCATTAAAAAGTTAAATAACAACAAACTTTACAACTTTCAAATTATTGAAACAAAGATTATTAAAGAGCAAACATTGATAAAAAGAAAAAGCACAGTAATGATATCTTTAAATCTAAAATTGACCAAATTGATATAATTTACCTAAATCATTATCTCATAAATCAACATTTATAGACTTATAAGTACATGAAAATAAGTTTATAATATTACTCTATAATAATAATAAAGCAATTTGATGTAACAATAATCTCTTTAATGTTGGAAGTGTAGTGCCAATAACTGCATTATTATTTACTTATATCTTAATAGCTAGGTATTCAATAACAAATAGAACACCATTTTTAAGCACGACAAAACATTTATAGTTAAAAATGTAGAGAGACTTTTAGAAATGTGCTAATAATTCTATATATATTGAAAATTTTTGCAGATCTTTTGACTTCTGTTGAAGATTCATTGTTATCAGATCTGCTAGTACTTTGGACTTTGTTTACCAACGATTTGAATTAATTTCGTTGACTTTTCGATCGTGGCCGAGATCATTAAACTGTCAAGTTTTATTCTACTATATCTAGCATTAAGCATTGATAGATATTTCACCGGTATCACAATTTGCCCCAAAGACGTATTTTGGGACCTTCGACTATTACAGAATAAGAAATAGCTTTTAAATTGCTTATATATTGATTGATTACCTATATTAAATATATTTTAATTCTCTGAGATTACAAAGAATTACTAGTAAAATTCGTGTAGCAGAATTAGATAATAGATTCTTAATACATTTTATTAGCCAAGGAATTTTTTTACTTCAAGGTCTCAGATTATTCATGAAATGTTATTATGGTTTTAATAACGTCACCATTACATAAATCTTGAGTTTTGAGACCAAACTCTTCAGGCTTGGAAAAGCCCTCAAAATTAGGGTGTAGTTAGGAGCGATGGAAATGGACGGCAGTCCATTTATTATAGCGTTTGTGCCAGATACGCGTTTCTTGTGTTTGATTGGTGGAACGCCGGCCCTCGGCGTCAACACTCTGTGTTACACACACATATGCAATTATAGCTACGTCTTCACCAAGTAAGTGGACTCTAGGATTGAGAATTGTAGTATTCGTTTTGACATGCGTAGGTGTATTATCGATGAAGAATTTGTGAAACTCCACCCCTTCTATTAGATTACCTAAAGCATCAGGATCGAAAGAGGTCACATTTTGATCGCATAATTTGGAATAAGTTTCATAGTCACCATTGTTAATGGCGTCTATCAGAACCTCAGTAACTTTGATCACTTCAGCTCTACGAAGCGAAGCATTGCTGTCACCGCGAGCCTTACCGAAAGAATCGGCTTTAGTTAGACCATCTTCATCTTGATCTTTAGAGATAACTGTGCACGCTCTGTCTACTCCTTTTTTGTCTTTATCCAAATCATCGTCTTCCAATGTGGTACTGCTATCAGTAGATTCTTTTACTTGCGACCCTTCGCTCTTTTTATTAACCATAGACTTGCCCGAAAAATTGCGTGTAGCAAGCATAGTAGTTAAAATGGCACCTTTCAGTTTGCGACGTGCATTGAATTTCTTCAAACAGTCAACAGTTTCCTGTCTGTGCATAACTGATGCAACACGTTCACGGTGGCAAATCCATGGGTGCTTCAAAGCTTCAGAAGCTGTAATTCTTTTGCTAGGGTTTACAGTCAGCATTTGATTAATAAGGCTTTTAGCTTCCGGAGTAACTGTATCCCATTCAGGTGATGGGTAATCATAGGCACCGGCTTTGATTTGACCATATAACCGGTGTTGATCTTCATCCCAAAACGGCGGATATCCCACGAGTAGGATATATAAAATCACACCACAAGCCCAAATATCGACAGGTTTGCCATAAGGTTCCTTTTTTAATACTTCCGGAGATAGGTAACCTGGTGTGCCAGCAAATCCAAACCATGCTTGCTGTTCACCTTGTACTTCAATTGCTAATCCGAAATCAGCTAGCTTAACTGCCGCTCCTTTGGCTTTGCTGGCAAGTAACAGATTTTCTGGTTTCAAGTCTCTGTGGACAACCCCATTGTGGTGGCAGTGATGTACAGATTCCAGTATTTGTTGAATGCAGTGAGATGCATCAGCTTCAGAATAAAATTCTCTCGCAACTATGTCCTCAAATAATTCACCGCCCGTTACTAAATCGAATACGAGATAGTGAAAATGTTCTTCTTGGATTGAATCGTGTAATCTAACGATGTTAGGATGTTGCAACTTACGACAAATTCGTGCTTCCCTTTCCAATTTTTGGAAATCTCTAGCCGAAAGCTTCTTAGTATTGATGATTTTGGCAGCAAACTCATATCCAGTGGATTTTTGGACAGCGCGTCTCACAATAGAGAATGCTCCCTTCCCTAATTCCTCTTTAAGGTCGTAATTGTCCGAAAAGCGAGTACTAACACTTTCACGATTTGGATTGGCCATGTTTAGTTTAATAAGCTAAATTTACCTGAATCGAGTAGTCAACTCGCTACTCACTTTGAACGCGGGAATCTTCTTTTATGCTTTCAAAACTGAAACAATTAAAAAATAATTGTTACACTTAACTTTACAAGAGAAAACCAACAATGGAATTAGTAAAATAAATTATTTAAGGAATGTCTCTTAATCGAATGTGTCTCTCGATATTTAATATTTCCACCGTAACTAATTTTGAATCTAATAGACACGTTCCGTCATATATATATATATATTTTTATTTGAAATATTAATGATTTTCTCAAGAATATTAAGAGTTTTTTCTATTTTTATAATGCAAAGAAAAGCAGTTGGTATTCACGAAAATATTCTGTTCTTTATACATAAAATCTTATCAGTTTAAACAAAAAAATACATTTAAGCCTAATAAAATAACGCAAAATGTTCAATGATTAATGACGAAAAGTAGCTATATTTTTTTATTAAATTCACTTTTATAATTATTGAACGGAAAACTACAATTTAAAATATTTATACTTAAAACGTAGATCTAAAATGAAAGAAATATTAACTCTTTAACCGGTAAAAATTATAATTGTTTGAACAATTATAAAAATAAATATAAAACGATCTATTTTCCTTATGAGTTGCTTATATTAATATGCATGGTACATTAAAATCACTGAAAAAGTAGTCCTATAAAATCAACAGTTTTTAATAATATTAATAAGTTATTTTAGTCATCAAAGCTAAAAAAGCAGAGATGCCTAGACAAAAGTTATCAAGATCACAAACATAGACTTCTAATATTAACACTACGGCACCGGGATGACATTTCATTTGCGCAAAATAATCGATACACCATTGTCTCAACACACCAAAATCTGGAGGACTGAATTAACTCAATAATTAAACACAAGTTACCCTATCATAATTTAAAATTAATATTCTTTTAAATAACATTAATAATTCGAACATATTGTATTAGAATGATCAATGCGCAACTTTAGACGATATTCTTAGCATTTGTAACTTGTGCTCGCGATGTATTTTTAATGTTAATGTGTTGTTGAGGAAACCAAAGAAATTATTTTACAACGACGCGATATTATATTCAAAAACTTATTTACCTATAATGTTCCCATTTTACACGGTATAAACGGGATGAAGACCGAAAACTAAGGGCCTAGCCCTACACCACACTCTCCTTCTGCTCGGGACACGAGCTTCGGGGTCAAACTCATAGACACTTGTGTGTTACCATGTTGATGTTGCCTGAAATATTAAATAATCACTTAATTATTTAAAGGTTTTTAGTGATATATGACAACGTGATTGTATCAAGAAATGAATAACAAGGACGTATCATTACACAAAAAAATATATTTAGCAATAGATTTTTAAGTTATAGAGGCTTTATTGAAATCATTTTTTAGCATGTTAACACAGAAGTAAACGCAAAATCGATACACTAGCGCAGCGCCGTACCAGAGACCAAACCTTCATGTATGAAACAACGCCATCTATGGAAATGATTGTGCTTTGTGGCGTGTATGTCTTAATGTTAGGCAATTTATTTTATAGGCGATTGCAATAATCATAAATTTCTTTTTAAACGTTCTAGATCTTAATGTCAGAAAGTATTGACATTCCACGACTCATTTTATAATAAGAAAATAGATATGATGTATACTTTTGGTTTTCATTATTTTTACAATTAATGTTTATTATATTGTAAGGTACAAATACTTTATTATATATAATATTCTGAGAATAAATTGCTCGAAACTTTCATTGAAAATAGAATCTAATCTAGTAAAATTATTAAAACTATTTGAGTATTCAGATGTATTTTATCAGTCTTTTAATTGACGGTGTTACTTATCAGAAATACAATTTTGTTTTAATATCTGTAATTAAATCGTGTGCTTCTTGTTTTCGTTTTTTAATAAATTATTTAAATGTATTCCAAAAATTTAAATTTCTTTACTTAATATTTACATTAAATATAGAAATTTATAATTTTTGGAACTACTTACTTATCGAAAATTTTGTCTTTACTGATGATTATGGAAGTAAACAAAAAACATCCAACTAAATCCATAGTAAAAATAAATAAATAGCATCTAACTATCAGTAAGTCGGGTAAGCCTTTTCGGTTTTTATTTGCAACAGACAAAAAGACAAATAAAAAATATAATATTTTTTTTTAGCTTAAAATTAACCAGTTTTTTACCCTTATTACAAACACATTTTAAAAGAACTAGATTTTGATTCGAATGTTAGACAAGACAAGACTAGACAAGTTTTAAAAAAATACATTATAAGTGAGTTAGTTCATAATAAATAGATAAAAATCTTATATTTTTTAATTTTGCCTTGATCTAAAAAAAATAATTCTGGTAGATTTTTGTCCCGTCGATAACCAGAGTAACGGACCAATGTATTAAAAGCAACCGTTAAATACCCGATTATATTCACGAAAATCAAAACGGGTTCGCATCTTGCGCAAGTGTAGGGGGACTGAACAAGGGCTTTCGCAGCGGGCCCTTCCGAATTTCGACGGTGCACAATGCACCCTCCGTACCATCCCCACGCCACTTCTCTTATTATTACGCGGCTCCAGTTCATGTCCCCACATTGTTCATATTATTTTTATATTGGTACTCGCTCGACGTGTTGCTTAAATTCAGTATCTTGATCTTTTAAAAGTGAATATTCATGTGACAAATTGGACGTAAGAAGCGAAAGACCTGTGCGAATTCGCAAAGGTATTCGATCTGTTCCTACATCGGTTCTGTCACCTAATATTTGTAACGAAGGGAAGTATTAAGGTTTCGAACGCTGCGGTCGTCTCATGTTGCTTTTCTCATGAGTGGACGCGTAAAATAATAACTTGATAGTAATATGTGGTAAGAGCCTCAGATGGACGGCGTTCCTGCGTGCATCGTCCGCAGCCGTGCACTGAGGCGCTATCGATCGACAACTATCTCTGAGTGCTATGTTCTGTGTTTGGTGATCGCTTCAATTTGGCGGGAGACGACGCTACGCATTTTGACATGAAATCTATTTTGGTAAGTTAACTTTGAATGTATTATTTTCAATTGGTGATATTATATTTTTAATTGCACATATATTTCAAAATACATACATATCATATTTAAGTAAATTATCACCTTTTTTCTCTATATATATTTCACAGAATTTAAAGTTTGCTTACATTTCGGAACTCATTTTCTTATTGCAGTTTCGAAAAATATTTATTAAAATAAGCTCTAAAATATTATAGGATTTGTGTCCGAAGCAATCTAATCTATACCTTATATCGTTTTAGTAAAGTCGACTCCAGCTCTAGGATGAAAAATATGAAACGTACATACCCACAAGTTCTATCACATAAGACGAAATCATGAGGGGATAACATGTAACATACGGACGTGTGGAAGAAATTACAAGGGGCTTCCCATGACGTAAAACATTAAAAACGTAGCTAAAACTATTATCTTCTTCTTACTCCTGAATAAAATTTGAATAAAATTTAGTCATTGGTTGTTTAGTTAAGATTTTATTCAAAAACACGATTTAAGAAATAAATACCAGAAAGTATTTTATCTAATATCAGTAAATAAATTTTTATCGCCGCGTCTGTACATGAGATATTTCGGTATATGAGTTTTTCGTGAGAAGGTTTGACTGAATTAAACATATTTCTTTGCTTACATCTTGCCCTAATAATAACGAATAAAACCAGAAAGTACTTATTAATATATTCGGTATATAAGTCGATTTTGAACACACTTTTAGATTTTTGCTTAGAAACATGTAGACTTGCTTAAATCGCATCTTACGAACCTATTGATTTTGTTTTATTAATATAAACTACCTTACAATATTTTCATATTTTTAGTAATAAAACCGTATATAAGTTATATATATATGAAGGTTTTTAATGATAACATCTTCCTAGGATTAGTAAAATACACGAGTATATAGATTAAATTGATTTCATGGTCGTAATGTATGCTGAGTAACTTTATTGAAGACTGGTAGAGAACTAAGGTACCTTAGTAACTTTATTGGCAAAATATTGACATTAGAACGATCGATTGTAATAGATAGGGAAGCCGAAATATGCGACGATATATCCAATCATATTAGTGTTAACGTCCGACAAAATACAAATATTCCCACGTAAGGCTACTCCTGTGTTTACTGTATAACCAAATATACAACAGCTATAAATACAAATAGTACAAATAAATAAATAGTATAAATATAAATAGTAGTATAAAAGTTCTGACAAAATCTGTTCATGGAAATCAAAACAAGTAAAAATCTTATTTTTTATATTAATTATTATCTTTTCGTGTCTTATAATCACAATCAGACGGTATACGTATATAACGCGCACCTAAGTTCTACTTAGATATCTAGAAATAGACCGAGTCCATAAAAGTTCGTCAAGGATACGTTTATCGCAAAAGTTGTAAGTCGACTTCAAGTTCGGATATGTCCTTTAAGTATGTCTAGTGCCACGTGACAGAACAGGGCTGCCATTGACGTCATGACGGCCATATTTTATTTTCCTTTAGGATACAAGGTTTCTCTATTTTTAGAAATGAGAGATGTTTATTACGATTAGTCGTGTTTAATTCACATTTTTATCTTATACTAGCTGTTACTCGCGATTCCACCTGCGGACGACCGATTTTATTTACAATTTAGATAATGAAGAGTAGAAGCGTAATGCTAAATACCATATAGCAGGGATGGCGAACCATTGGCACGCGTACCACAAGTGGCACGTTTAAAAATTTTTATGGCACGCACAACAATATTTTTTTTATAAGTTATATTTTTTTGATAGAAATGATTTAAAACAAGCTACGTTTACTTTATAATTTATGGTGTAAATTTGTAATACTGATAACTATTTTAGTATGTTAACTAGAACTGTCAAATTAAACATTTTATTATTAAAATATCGCATGAATTCTCTCGAGGTATATAAAGATGACATGTAACGTATAATTTCACCACGCTAACATTTCCAATGAAATTTTTTGTGGCACGTTACCTATTTAACAGATTTTTTTTACTTTGTGGCACGGACATCAAAAAAGGTTCGCCATCCCTGGCCTATAGCCTTCATGAATTTGCCTGTTATACTTGCGACGAATTTTTCAAATCCATCTGCTAGTCTTGAGGATTAGTGCGTTGAAACATACAAACTCTTTCGCCTTATAATATTAGTATAGATTCAATTCATATTCAAAAAATAGCTTCTGTTCTTATCCTGAAGATCATATTTATATATTCCCGTTTATCCGGTCTTTGTTAATATTAAAGAGACATATTAGGAGACAATTCTGATGACAGTACTTATTCGTTAATACCTTTGTCAGACCCTTCTTGACGTGAAGAGATATTTAGTCTGGTTACGAAACCGTATGTGTTATTCGCCTTGTCACACACAATTTGACATACGGCCGGTTAGCGCGCTCTGTCCAATATAAATGCTAATTCTGAACGGAAACGGCCATTAGCTACTATCTTTATGATTTCTAGTTAGTTCTATTTTGTGCTTGGGTTCTAAAAACACTTATTAAAATTTTGCTCCTCATGTTTGTGTTATGTAGTATTTAAATGAATGTACTTGATCTTAAGTAGATATTAGTCATTGGTATTAAGGACAATGTATGAGAATGGAGGCTGGATATATGATACTTGGTGTTATGTTACACGCAATCGCAATCTGCTCACCCAACAGCTGATCTACAAATTAATTAATTTAAATTAACTTATTTACTGTTATATGGAGTGTAAATAACAATTTAAATGTATATTTTGCTATCCATTCATGAATAGCAAACGATAAAAACCATGCATGTCGCGTTGGCACTTTTCAGCAAGTTTAGTGAACCGTACCAACGGATTTGTTTTGAATAATTCATTCTCGTTTCAATTTTGGTATTTGGGGCATTCTTCTCTCAGATATAATAACGACTTTATGTCCTGCGCACTAACGTCCAAAAAGATATAAAACATTTCTCTTTAAATATAAAAAGGTTACGGAGATGTCGTTTGTTTATAGCAAGTAATATCCTGGTTCATGCCCAATATCTCTGGCCGTGGATATGAAATACGAATGCTAAGAATTGACTGTGCTATTAGAATATGCGGTAGAACAGCACTGGCATATTATTCTCAGAAGAAAATCATTTGAAATAAAATTTGAAATACATTTTACTTTCAGGTGCTAAAAAGTAATATATTTTTATTTGGAGTTCAAAGAACCATGAGATTGTTATGAAATTTCATCCAGCGTCCTGCCCTCAATTTCCATCAATGTTCAATTTAGAAGCGCGCTGCTCCCAATTAACTGTTGATAAAAAATTGATTCAAAATTCAATTGTGATAACATTCAATTAATATTTCAATTCATTTCTTCAATATATTAGATATCTCTTATTAGGTATTAATGTTATGAATGTGTTTTTTTAAATATATGTAGATATTTAAGCAACATTAAGAACTTTAAAAGAATTAGTTAAAGTCAACAACAACTTACTACGTAACAACTTTCGGGTCGAAAATTTCAGTTAACAATTTTTACAAGCATGAATATCAATTTGTTACGGTTAAGCTCATCTCGTTTTCGCTTTGATGTTCCGGACTTGCTATTTTTGTGCTACTGTTTATGACTATGCTTAAATTTCTCGCAATTTATACATTTCATAACAAATTTGGTTCTATTAATATTACTATCACATCCTTTGCTTATATAAAATTTTGAATTACGTCCTAATTTTTTTAAAAAGTTGTCCATTTCACCCACTCATTATTCTAAACTATAAATATGTAAGATGCGTGTTAATATTATACAAGTGGAATGAGTTTTTCCTCGATTGCTGCGAATGAAAAGTCGGTGTTTTTATAAAGTAAGGCGGATAATCACAGTCTTATCGATCCTTTCGTTGAAGATATTTTTCTGCATAGACGGTCTACCTTCATATGTACTTAGACCTTTAATAGTTAATGTCAAATCGTATCATCTAATAATTTATGAACTTAATACTCTCACAATACTCAAAAACTATGAAACGATTTTTTCTGAAATGGTTTTTTTTAGTAGTTATTCCTTTTGGTGATAAGACAGGCAAGACAGACGTTGAAGCGTCCGAAAGCTTTGAAATTACAGTAAGCGATTGCCAACGACGAGCCATCGCCACGGAAGCCTAATTTGAATGCGGTTTCAGAATATCTAGGTTTCAGTCACGTTTTCGATTACCAGAATTTTTAGTAAATATGGATCAAATATTTAAATAGGAATACAAGTCCTTGTCTAATCATTAAAGTTTTAAGACATAAACTGCGTGTATACTTTTTTACACTAAAATATAACAATTATTATCGATCTTCTTAAATTAGTTTTACTTCATTATTTATTCTAAAAGACTATTGCTAGTGACCCAATTGGTTTGTTTGTCTGTTACGCAAAAAGAGAAGGGTGTACAGAGGGGAAAGGGACAATCGTACGTGCTCTATCTTTTATATAATCCTACCGTCTATTACAAAAACAAAAATTATAAATAAAGTATTTTGTACTGGTTATTAGACATATATTAAATTATTGAAACTTATAAAGAATATTCTCTGCTGACTTAATAATTAATATCGCTACCATTATAAAAAGATCAATAGAACTGCGTGGCCTCGCAGAATTTAATTATTAACAAATATCTACGAAATTTACGGGTACTAAAAGCGTAAAGAAATAAATTGCTCTATGGAGAAGGGCGGCGAGCAGACGGTATGACGCCAGAGCTCCCGCCCTCCCATATTGATGACTACTAAACCTTAACTAACGGCATGGTACATATTTAAGCACTTCTTATATAACAATAAAAACCTACTCTTGTTTTATATTACATTAATTCATAAATTAGAAATAAAATGCTCAAAAAATGTTCTCTAAATTTCTCAAAATGTTAATTTTTACAAATTATGTTATGTTTCGACATAAATGTTTAAAAGTAACAGATATCATTATAAAAAGTGGACAAGCCTTTTATTAATATAGCTGATAAATTTCTGGGAAAAATGTTATTAGTTTCATTAATTGAAAATATTTCCATGCAATAACTAGTGCCTAGAGCCTGACAAATATGGTGACCGTCAATAAAATTTTATTATTTCAACACAATTTGAAGGTACAGGAACAAAATATCTCTTTGATCTATACAAAGTAAATTACCTGTTCACTTGAAAAAAAAATGCTTTCTACAATCTTTTTAGATACTGATCTCAAAAACTTGGGGGTAAGAACAATGCCTTGAGGAGCGGTTGATAAAAGTTATTTAATAACATGAAATAATCAGGGGATGGAGTTTGAGCGCGACGTGTCCTGATTTCATAATAAAACGAAAAGATATTTTGTGTTCAATCAGATATAATAGTTTTCCAAGGTTCTTTTTACCATCTATATATATTCTTACTTTCCTTTTTGGTATCATGACATCCCAAAACTAAAATTACTTTAGTACTATTTTGTCGAGAAGTTTTGATAAAAAACAATATTGACTGGTACTATGATGTTTTTTGGTGGTGCGAAAAAAATAATATTATTATAATGTATTGAACAAAAATATCATAGTTTTTATGAGTTCTCGGTAACCTAGATATTGTTTTTTTTTCTTATTGCATACTCGATTCAGCTGATATAACAAAATTACAAGCTTTTTACTGAAAAAAACATTTTAATTTTTAAATACTCTGTGAATATTACAACGGTATATATCGCTATTACCAATAAGGCCGCCTGTTGCACATAAATGCTTATTAACTATAAGTCTTTTTTTTATAATTTCTCTGTTGTTCTCTGTCTATTGATTTAGCGTGCAATAAAGTATTTTATTATTATTATTATTATATATTATATGGCTAATCAAACAGCGAGATTCCTTATTTTCACGTAATGCTACAGAGCAAAATACTCGCCCATACTCGTTACCTGAATTCCAAAAAAGCTTTCAGAAATGCCTGTGCATTGAATACGTAAAAGGCTTTCGCAATATTCATTTTATTGTTTGATTCGGTTTCTTGGTATTCATATATCCACCGGAAAATTTCTGTAATCAGTATCACCCTACTGTTATAAAAAGGCTATATATAGAGCAAATATATTTTTGATGTATTTGACGTTTTCTCTAGAAGCGTTTTTTTAAATATATTGAATACCATATGATACAAAGATATATTTGAACCAAGAGCTATTTAAAAGCTCTCTTATGATATATATGATGGCGGACCATTATTAAATATGTGAATAAAAAATGTTACTGTAACGACCCTTTGAAGTTTGACAAAAGAAATAATATAATCTGAATAAGATTTTTTTATTTTCTCTAAATTGATTTGATTTAACTCTTTTTATTGATAAAAATAATATGTCAACCTAACACACACACGCACTCACGCTCGCAAGCACGTATGTGTATACACACACTACAATGAAAGCATTTTTGATTTAACAGTACCTATCTAAATAAAAACGTTGATTTAAACAAAAATAGGGTAAAAAAGATCCCTAAGTGAAATTTCTTGAAAAGGCTTAAAACTACTTAAACATTTATTTACTAGAAACGGTAAATTTCTTGAAAAATACTTAAGTGAATTGCTCCGTATAGAATCATTGTCATATTTAGTCACATTACGACAACGTTAATGTTTTCTTTTTTAAATAAATGTATAACCCTTCATAATTTCCTAATGAAACTAAACAATCAATATTATAATATAATAATATTATAATACGTCTCAATACTTACGAAATTATTTTACAATGCCACTAGCTGTTGCCTGAGACTTCCTCTGTCCTCTCAAAAGACCAATTCTTACTATAATAACCGTTCGCTAAAGTGCAAAAGCGTACATTTTTGTTTATGTTGTAATTATATCTCGATATTTTAGTTTAACTAAAAAATTTTTAAGTTTGTTGTTACAATCTGAAACATACAAAATTTAATCTTCTTATAAATTTTGTGACAACTAGCAAGAGAAACGACAAACACGACGATTTAATAACTATAACTTTGGTCTTACTTAGCCCATATTTTTATTGAATTTACAAATTGAAATAATTAAATATATCTGATATTAATATGCTTAACATTTATACTTACTTATTAGAGATTATTGCATATAATTTTGTCCAACTAGTTTTGAACACATTCACGTCGTGAACTGATTCATGCCATACTTGCGCCATGCTTCGAGCATAAATAAGGACCCCGTATCCGATCGAAAGAGTCAGTAAAAAGCCCATAGTAATATGTGAGTACAGACAGATATTTATATATAATAGTAATAATGGACCACGAAAGCTTCAATATAAGAATGATAAGTGATTGCTGTTATGTTATTTTTAAACGACCTGACTGACGCCCAATTACTGAGGATAAAAAGCAGTCTTAATTAAGCCTCGCATATTAAAACACTTCTGAAAATGTAAATTGAAATTTTGAAATTCATTTCATTTTATCATTACATATGTGTATAAAGAAATAATATTTGTTTCATATACAATATGGTAATACAGTTTTTTGTATATTTTCGTTAGCTTATTCTTTGTAAATCTCGTTACTCTTTGTTACTCCTTGTTCTATCCGAGAACGAGCAATTTTATTATGCTGTTAGGTTAATAAAGAGCAGTAGCATAATGCCAGGAAACCTAAAACCTTCCTCATGAATTCATCTATCATAATCAGAAAGAATTTTTCAAATCCATCCGGTTGTCTTGAAGATATGTTAAATAAACAAAGTTTTACATTTTCTAATTCGATATAAAGCTTTGAAAGTCACACGAAAATTGTTAATATTTAAACCACTCCCAAAAGTCATGTGGTAATATAAATTAAAAAACTGTAAATAAATGAAAAAACAGCTTATCAAAACAGACAAATCTGATAACATCTAAATTTAAAATCTTAGTATGTTTTTACTTTAAAATTTAAATCAAAAACTTCAACCAATTTAATATTATTGATAAGTTTGAATAAAATATGGTCACTGAGGCTCATTGTGCGTGCTGAATGTGGGATAAAAAAAAATTACGCTGCAATATTATCGTTTCTAGAGGTTCTACATGACTTCAATATCTCAAATACTCAAGCTTTGTAAGCTGTAATTGGAATCTGTTCCCTCATCTCAGAGTTAAGCCTTCGGTATTGGTTGATCGTTATTATCAGAAACAAAGAATTTAATTAATTCCCTTTAAATTCGTAACATGTTTGTTATTCGATGGTCTTTTCAGTATGCAGAGAACTCCACTAAGTAAAATTTTGTTCACACAACAATCAATAATGAGGGTAGTTTAACATAAAAAGTCATTAAAAATATATCATTGGAATGAGAATAGAATTTAATTAGGTCTATTATGAATTGTAAATGGCACCGACTGTCAATTGGGACAATATTTTATAACAGTTCAGTGTCGATCTGAATTTAAATTAATTTAACCGGAATTAATTCCGGAATTTATTTAAATTAAATTTAAATAAAAATTAAATTTAAATAAATTCCGGAGACCGCAGCCCCCACGAAAGTGGGTCAATGGCGGATACGCTGAGAATAGAACTGCCGCCTGAGGGGAAGATTCTATTGTTATCTATGCATCAGAGAGAAACGGAGACACTATCACTGATTTACTGCTAATAGAAATAATTTCTATGCTATAAGTGTTATAATTTTATAAACGAAGCACGTTTAGCGGAAATTAATTAACTCGTTTATGAACCTCTTGCTTGAATATAAAGGGATCGTCTAATTAGTTTAAACCATAAACAAAAATATAAAGATATATGTGTCTATCTCCTATCTTTAAGTACCTAGCTACGTCTTTTTCCGAACTGATTTTAAACACATTACGTCAAATTATATTTTATTACTAACTAAAAAGAAGGTCTTCCATTTGATGAATTTAGAATGATAGATGTTTGCTAAGAAAGATGCAAATACACTTGAGAAATAAGGGTAGAGAAGGACGATGGGAACGAGTCGTCGAGGGGGGCGATGGGAACGAGAGGTAGGAATTGGGAAGCCGGAGATTATTATAAATAAATATATTATATTATTATAATTATATAACGCCTTGTAATATTATTTTGCTACTACACTTATTTATCTTACTTAATCAACACGACTTGACAAAAATGTTCTCTTTAATTTTTAGGTTTGTACATATTTCGTTTATAGGGAATACTAGAACGTTTCATATAATTTAATATTACAAAGCATGCCTTATTTTATTTATGAGGTCGAAGATGTCATGAAGGTACCAAGTAAGTAAAGTAAATAAAATAATGATGAGTTATTAGTTTTGAATATTTTAATGTGGTAAATAATTATAAAACTTTCAAACCTTTTCCTGTACTTCAAAAGACCTACTTCAGAAAAACACTCATTACACGCTTTAGTAGGTACTTAGTTATATAACAATTTCTCTTTAAAAAATTATATTATACCAATACCAACAATAATAACGAGTTAGAATAAAAAAACGGATAAATTATTTAACAGGAATATGAGATCCACTTACGTATATTATATTAAAATAATGGGGAGTCTTTAATAAATAAAATTATCGTAGTATAAAAGCGCTAGAAATGGCAACCGGTACGCTTAAGTAATTAAATTGTTAGTGCTTATGACTCGACTATGCACAAGGGGACTACGAGAACACTTATTTGATAACTATGAAAGAGGCTTAATTGTGTTATATTTTACACTAGCTGTTACGAAGATTTTTATTTATTATTAAGAGTAATGCTCGGTAGCCTTAAACCTGCATTAGAAATCAGCTTAATTATTGAGATAGTTTTTAAATCCATTCGGTAGTTTCGACGATTAGCCGGTTTAAAACTTTCAGGTGTATAACATTAGTAAAGATTCATTCATTTCAACATTAAGTCGTAATAGTAGTAAATTATTATAAAATTTGCGTTTAATAAATATAATATATTTAATAAATATAATATACAGGTGTTTGTTTCAACTTTTCTTTATAAGTCTTCATGACCTACAAAATGAAGTTTTTTTTTCATTTTGTTATTGTGAGGGTTCATGACTACAGCTGTTCTCAAACATCCGTTTCAAGTTAATTGTGAATATATCAGATGACAAATATGTTTTGAAAAACAATATAAGCCTAGCTCTACAAAAAAAAAATAAGACTTTCAGTACAAATAACATTTAAAAAAAACAGCCCAAAGCTAATTTCTATAAAAATATTAATTGAACAATTCTCTAAAACCTGCAGTATAACCTGCTACCTCAAGGTCTATCTCGTCGCTCTTCAAACCAAGCTACCGTGTCTTTATACTCTTTGATAAAACATTTAAAATGGTTGCTATCGACACTTTTTTAGGCTTTTTACGAAAATCCTAACTAATGTTTCTAACCAATAGAATGACAGTGAAAAAGACGGTAAATTTTAATTAAAAATAATAGAGAATGAGAAAATGGATTTCCTCGTCTCAAATGTACCAGTTTTAATAACCTCTGCCCCATTGCAATTTCTTGGGGCTTAAATTTAAAAAAACAATTCTTCACTCATCTCATCAAGAAAACAAACGGATGCGTTATAGAAATTTTCACTTTTCTATACCCAGTATGTTATGTGCTTATATATTTTTTTTATATTTAATTATTAATTAAGTATTTCAAATATAATGTTAGAACAATCATTAACAAGTATTAACTCGACTAAACCAAGTTATATTCCGCAGCAAAACTCCGAGCTATGTCGATAAATTAGACAAACATTGTATTAGTTAGTTTTATTTGTAATGAAAATTAATAGGTTTTATAACAATTACTATTAGAATTATTTATATATTTGTATAAAATAATCTTATAAGTATTTGTTTTGTAAGTATTGTCATCAGAATATAGTTACAATTTGGGGTGTCTGTAAATGAATTTTTTTCTATAATTTTTTAAGTCAATTTTATATAATTTATATGTTATCTCGGATATCACCACAGCAAAACAGAAACATTTCATCAAAATCAATTTAGATATATAAATAACAATATCAAAATAACTTTCACTTTATTCCTTGTATTTGGTACTTCTTAAATAATTTGATCTGTTTTGAATACTTATAATAATGTCATAAAAGTAGCAATTTCTTTCAAATGATACAATATTCTTTCAGTAATGTATACTTTTGTGTTTGAATAGTTCATAGATAAAGCCCCCGTATAATATTATCATTAACACATAAAAGGATGACGTGAGTGACAATCAGAGTCTACTATTTTCATATTCAGTAGGTCGTATTACGAAGGCGCGGTCTAACTAGCGAGGCGGGTCCAAGGTCTTTGGGAAACTTTCGACTTCATCTATACCTTCATGGTTTTTCCATGTATTTATAAATATTTTTTACACAATATGAAGCATTTTATTGTATATTTTATGCTATAACCGTCAACTGGCATGAGGGAAGGAAATGCAGTCTACAGTATGCAGTGGTGCGTGTGTCCACATAATTTCTTATGTATGTATCTTCAACGTATCACATAATAGCTCTATAAAAACCACTTGACCACATTAACTCAGCAGTTTTTCTATTAAATGCTTGCCAAGTTGTAGACAAGAGGTCATGTGTTATAAAAAAATTATATCAACCTTACGCTAAACCTAATTATTTATGTATTATATGCTAAACCTAATTATTTATGAGGTTATCTTATAAATAGTAAACAAATATATTAATAAAAAATATGTCTGTGAGTTCAAATATAAAGTCGGAAATATTAGGTTACGCGTTTCATACCAACAGTAAAATAAAACTGTAAATAATGTTTGTCTTTTGAAAACGTACTTGCCTGACTGTTGACGGAGTTGAAACGCCTCAATATGTAGATTTGTAGCGAACTGAAGCAAAATTATTCTTATTCATATACTTAATAATTAATTTATGACTTTAAATAAGATTGTACATATTAAGGTTAGCTCTTTGTTTTCGACAATAAAGCTTATAAATTTCGCAATTAATCAGAAATTTTGTTAATGGAAATATTTATTGTTTTAATATACGTATGGTAATGATTGTTTACTGATTGATAATTATTTCCGTTAAAGATTTACATAGACAGAAAAGAACATCATATTATTTTATAATACATATAAAACAAAACAATAAGTAGTTTACTAGTATAAAAAATTATAATAAAATTAAATCTCTTAACATAAATGAAATGAGCGTTGCAAAATAATCACAAAGTTTTGAATGAACGACACTACACAAACGGAACAGTCACATAATTAGACTGAATTTATTAAGCGAAATTTAGCTTTTTCGTTATTCTGAAAGCTGAGTCGCAATTACTTCGCCCCGCTCTGACGAGCCGTTTCAAAGAGATAGGACTTCAACCTCATAAAAATTTGCATATGTATATATGTAGAGGTCTCAATCAATGTTGGCGCGATTTTTCAGCGTTTCTTTGTAACTTTAGGGTCTTTAGAGAACGTCGAATTTCTTTACGAAGTTCAAATTGACTGTCTTCTAGATAGAGGTGATTCAATTGACTCGTTGGATAAAACTTTGTGAGGAATTTCCAGATCTTGGTCCTGAGTGATGTTTCTGGTTTTAAACATAACATAAAGGAATTTTGATTTTCATTAGTTAATTGGCATAAATAATTAAGGCAGGAGAAGTATAGCATACTGTGGTCTAATAACAAACATATCCAAAGCAAATAATCAATAGATAACTGTTTCTCCAATTTAATTAAAACTTAAGTTAAAAACTACATCCTTATACATACAAGTTTGTATTATATATAAATATATATACGTTCTTAAAATGTAATTAAACAAGTTCCTTGCGTGACCTCTTTCTCGTGTTATCTAAAAATGCTAAAAGTTTCCGCAGATACCACGACCCCTTTACAGAAAGAGGCGTTGATGAAAATATATTTTCTTTCGCTTTACCAAATACTTTTACTTATATGACTAACATTAGTATACTGCTATATATGTATACTTGTGTCTTCAGGGCAAATTGCGATATCAAATGTTTTAATTTGCATGCATATAATATACGAATATAAAGCGGAAACGTTTGTTTGTTCGAACGTGCTAATCTGGAAATTGGTAGATGGATTTGGAAAATTCTTTATTATCATGAAAGGAAGGCTATAGGCTATCTGACCTTATGCTACTGCTTTAAGTTATTTCTATGGTAAAGAAAATGTTTCCTCTGCGAGTAGAATCACGAATAGCTAGTAGTAGTAGTAGCTGCTAATACATAAAACTGTTATTTAAAGGATAAGTTTAATTTTACTACTTAAATGTTGCAAATGATTAACAGGTTTCTAAAAAGAATAGAAGAAAGAAAATGTTTCAGAAATATAAAATACAATAATAATATATTAAATTTAAATCTATTTTTATTATAGTTTTATATTTTGCAACATTACTCATATTATAAATTTATATAGTATATAAATTAGTTACATAAATAGAGAATAGAACCTACTATATCTAATAGTGGCCGAAAATCAGGATATTTTTATAAACCTGAATTTGAATAATATTATAATATGTAATATTATTTAAAAAATTAAGTATACGTAAAAATATTTAATATTAGATACTTATATATAGAAATATTTAATTGAATATTTAATCATAAAATGGTATTATCTTTATATAATTGAGTGAGTTCAGCCGATTTTAAATTCAATGATCGAGTTCTTTAATAATAAAAAATAATGCTTTGTTTTATCACATCTATAAGCAAATAATAACTAATTATTCAATCACAGCAGTTTATTATGAGTACATAATTTATAATAAATTTTAAAAACTATCGCCGTTTTAATATTTCGTTTCAATATTACAATAATTTTACTTTAGCACTTTGAATTTTAGAAGAACAATTAATTACATCACAAAAAAGTGATCTTAAAGATATCGTGTTACTAAAAGTGAAAGTAAGATTATTGTAATATTACTTTTAGAGATTGAGAGATGTATGAAATAAACAAACGCTTCAACAAGTAATATAATGATTACGCACTGTATTGACGATTCCCCGACAACTTTGATTCATATTATTATTATTCATTTGTTCAGACAATAACAGAATCGCTTGAGTATTGAATATCTCAATAATATTTTCGACTAGCCTCAACCCCATGCTTCGCCCGTATATATAATTCTTTTAGTTAATATTAAAAGTAAATTGTAAATGTTTATATATTTAGGCAAGATGTTTTGAGGCCTCAACAATAATCAATCATTTTCAGTCTATTTACATAAAATCATAATGACTACGATCATAATATAATCATAATACAACGTTTCTTTAGAAATAACAAAATTTATTGGTGAAAATCATATAAATTCGCTCAGTAGTTTTCCAGTTTATCACGTTCGTAAAGACGGATAGACGATTGTTCTATTACGTATATTATTTTAAATAATGATGTCTTAAATGACTAGAATTATAGATATGTTATCTTAAGAGTGTTCTTAAATGTTTTAGCTGAAATGCTAAAGTATAGACGAAGAGAGTGAAAAATAAAAAGTGAAAAAAATATATATATATAAAATTTATAAAAGTTTATTATCATTTCTTTAGCGTTCCCTTTTTTTTTATTTATCATTGTATTCGATTTTTTAAACAAAACTCATTACTTTTAAATGTCTTAAACAAAAGAATGGTCTAGACGTATTCATTTAAATTATAGACAGATTTTAAGTACTTCATTATATGAACCGCTTATTTTAATAGGTCACATACTGGCCGGTAGTATTTGAACACCCTTCCATTTATACGTCATAACAAAACAGACAAGCGAATTTCTCTCATGTTGTGGGTGTGTAAGGACTAAAATGGATCGTTTATTTATAAAAACGATTCGTATGTGCTGGATGTACGGACGTCGATAAGGGGGTGGGGTTGTTTCTCATTTGCCCAGCCGTAACACTATTCACGCTAAATGATATATTCTATTTTTATTATTATAATTGTAATAATTGTATTATGTTGCTTATAAAGCGATTAGCTTGTAATCATGTTAGAAATAGAGACTAGTTTTATATACAGCTTCGCTCGTTTTATAAATGAATTCAGAAATAGAAAAATGTAGCATATATCTATGATAATAATATAAAACGGAAAAATTTGTTTGTTTAAATGTGCTAATCTATGAAACATGACAATGGATTTATATAATTGTTTATGATTATTATAGTCGGGTCCACGAGGAAGGCTATAAAATATAGTATATAAGATTATATGCAGATGAAACGGCGAACCACCGCTAAAATACGTCTAGCTTAAAAAAAATATTTTGTAATAAAATCAAGAACTAACCTCTTTTTAGTGTTAGTATATTTTTTAACTATTAGAAAATCTTTAATTAGAATAGTTTAAAATGATATAAATTTATACATTACAAATATAATGAAATTTATTGAAAGTCATCTAAACCTAATTTGATGAGGCTTTGAAACTACCCGTACTGTTATGGACGGTTAAACTTTAACGAGAACAAAGTGGTGCTTATATATACATATATAGTTTAAACCTTACTGACATCCTAGTAAAAATATTTATACCTAGTAGAAATTAAAATCTGTTTTGTCACGTTCTTTCTAATGATTTACTCCAAAGGTGTGAGAGTGAAAAAACAGAGAGCATGTTATACTCGATATGAATATATTTAAAAATAAGGAGGTTGGAGTTTTACTATGTTGTGATATTTTAATGTATAATATTTAAAGCCATTTGATGGCACGGCACGGTAGCTCAATTATCAGCGCGACAGGAAGGTCTCCTAGAGATCGCAGGTTCAAGTCCGTCACGTGTGTATAAATTTTTCATTAAATATGCATAAAACAAAAAGTATAAGTTATAATTTTAAATAAACACTATAACAATAGTTACTAATATTAAATAAGTAGATAATATAGTTTAATTATTTCAAGGAATAATTTGTC
Source organism: Mechanitis mazaeus (assembly GCA_959347395.1). Taxonomy (NCBI): domain Eukaryota; kingdom Metazoa; phylum Arthropoda; class Insecta; order Lepidoptera; family Nymphalidae; genus Mechanitis; species Mechanitis mazaeus. Next base: position 13,259,117 of record OY365750.1, read on the forward strand.
TAAGTTCTGTGCTACAAAGAAAGATTCCATTAAATACATTTACATTTTACAATTACTAAACATTAAAACTAATATCGTTTGGGAGAGAATTCTTTTTATAATATTTTTATTATTTTAATTTTATATATTTAACCTAATATTTTAAGATATTATTATACAAAATTAAAAATCTATCTTGATTCTTTTTCTAACAAAGATCAGTTAATTCAAAGATTAAACTGTGTAACCTGAATTAGTAAAAAATAATCAAAGATTGCTTTCATTCTCAGATCGTAAATAGGTTTTAAAATTTATATTTACTCTAATTCGTCCAAAAATAAGAACATCAGTTACTGAAACATTAGATCCTATAATCAAAATGTGATATGTACAGACGGGTAGTAAATTTATACGTTACACGACCATCTGTCCTTGAGAACGAAATGTCAGATATATATCGATTTACATTTAATTGGATCTTATGAATATTTTATAAGGTTCTTGTTATAGTTATAGAAGAAATATATATCTAGTAAGAATAACATATTAATTACATATACTTGGTGAGTGTTTATGTTTCTTAGAAAGAGATGACATGAGATTTAAGAAAAGAGCAAGACGTGGAAAGAGTATATCTCTACTAAAATGATTGATAAAATGGCGTCGTAGAAATTTATCAATTGCGCAGAAATCACATTTTATTATGGGAATCTAATTTCATAGCATATCTATACATATAAAATCCCACGGGTCTGTCTGTCGGTATGAACGCGGTAAATTCAATAGTTATCGAACGGATTTTAGTATAGTTTTCGCCAATCTGATTTCTGAGGGAGGTATTTTTTTATTGGGAAAAGAACAGCATCATATTCAAGTATATTTCAGAAATAAAACAGAACCGATATGCCAGTAAAATTTCCACATAAAAATCTTATATATTAATGCAGGAAGCGATTTCGTTGGCACACTGTAGCTCGAGAACCACTAAAGGGAAAAATATCGTTGATGGCTCAAATCAAAGGTCTCATTATGCTACACTGCTGAAAAATAGTGACAACTCTCAAATCTCATTAGCCTAATTGCAGTAATTAGTCAAAAAATTAATTTTTCCCATAGACTTTGCATGGGGAAATTTTGCGCGCGCTTTCAAATTTTTTGTATTATCTATTGTGACTAGCTGGTCTTAGCATACTAGTTACACGAAAAGGTACACTAGCAAAATAATAAACTAAAAGAGATTTAAAAAAAATACTAATAGAAACACACAAAACAAAACGTAAAAAACAACAATACTTTAAGTACATTTAAGCAGTGACACACACTTTTCAAAACTATAATTATATAAGTCAATATATGTTGGCGTATATGAAATGTATGCTGTATGTAAAGGTGTATATGTGAAAGAAGCGTGGATGAAATTGACATATTGCGCCAACACTATATAACACCATATACATATATCTAAATCATAAAAATATATTAAAACAACTTACATTTTAATAAATAACGCTTGACTTTGAAATAAAATTTCAGCTTCAGAGGATTGTATTGTATTTATTTTTATAAAATATAAAATAAAGGGTTAAATATTTAGAAATTATATTTAATGTTATTTTATTTATTTATTTCTTTATGCACAAAATATAATGGCGGATTTAATGCCACAGGCATTCTCTATCAGTATACCAGAGTACATTTTATGTAATTATTTGTTTAAAGATATGTTTGTGCGGACCCAAGACGCCATATTGAAAGGAGTAACGGAATATAGACGCCATATTGGAATATATTTTATTGTCTTGACCTCCTCTAATTGACTTGACAATGATTCTCTATTACATGTTTATTGTAACATTAATATTAAACAATTCTTAGTAACAATAAAAGTTATATAGTAATTGCAAAATATTTCACTGAATGTCGGGTTAAAAATGTGTGATATATAAATAATAACAGTATTATAAATCAAAATACAACTTATAAAATATCAAAATCCTTTTAACCTTATAATTATTCATAATAAATGTATACGTGAGCTTTTTCTCTTTGAGTTTCGGTTTTTAGAATGTTATTGGCGATGTATAATGTATAATGTAATATTATTGGCGATGTATAATGTATAATGTATAATGTAATGTTATTGGCGATGTATAATGTAAGTACCGTAGTTCAGATTATATATATTAAATTTTGAGCTTCAATAAACTTCATTAAATTTTAAAATATATTTATATATAACCTTTAATATATTAACTATTTATTACTCATGAATATCTCGAGAAACTTCACTAATTTCGTAATTAACAACGTAGGCATAATAACTACTTTTCGGAATACCTAGTGAATATGTTAAATTGGAATATATTAAACTTTATTTTATTCATATATTTTTTAATTAAGATTTATATTATAACGAATACAATGTATGTACCCATGTACCAATGTGCCAATGCCACTATAATCTGTCCGCCATTTTAACATGGAGTACTGTTGTTAGCGTATATCCTGTTTGGGAAGTTCTTATACAAATAGACCACCTAGTTTCGACTTAGTTTGTTAAATAGCTGTTTCATTCCTTCCAGAACTTTCACCGACCCATTTTCTGAGTTCAAGAATGTCACTTCAGATGCTTTTTGTCGCTATCTTCCCTAAAGATTGAGGTTGAACAACATTTTTACCGACTATACAAGATAAATTTTATCTTAATTTCTTTTCTAACGATGGAAGAAATGTTTCTTTTAAGAAAATTCAGAATTTCTTCTGGAGCTTGATTCTTTATTTTCAAACAGAATAAAATATTCTTGATCAGATTCGAACGTATAATGAATTAATCACTTTAACATATAATAATTTAAAATCACGAAATTTATATGGAATACTTAACAAAATATCTGAGTAAATAAGAATATAAATGTAATTCCGACCTGAGTTGCTGAATACTTTATGGTATCATTAGATTTTGCGAACCCCAAACATATTTTGGCGGCAACAAGAAAAATCAAGACAACTCAAAACACAATCAAACAAAAAACTCTGCTTGCGTTAATTATATGAAGTTCTAACCTAACCTTTTCAGTTTAGGTTATTTTCATATCAAATGTTTCTTAACAAAATAAAATGAAACAATATAACTTAATATCATGAACTCTTGCTCAAGTTTGTTCTACTTCTGAATATAAATGTAATTGATACTGTAGATAGAAAATGCATACAGATATATTTCTCAAATGCAATAGCATTGAAATGAAACTTGACTCCTCATTTTCTATAGATATAGCGCATGATTCGCGTCGACAAATAAAACCTACGGATATAATATTTATTAGATGACAGATTCGAACAAAATTGGGTTTTAAAACTTTTTATAAAATAAACGCCCTTTATTTATTAGTTAAAATTTAATTCAATTAAAAAAAAATTTTTAAAGTTTTAGAGTATCTTTTTTTTTCGATATCGTTAGTTTAAAACTTTTAATATTTTATACAATTCTAAAGGAAATTTATTGACAAAAATATGAAAACCAATATTCGAGTTTACTTGGCTTGATTGAAATCAAGCGATTATTAGAAGTGATCTTCAAGATGATGGAAAAAGGGCTATTTTAATTTCATCCCTGTTTATTTGAGATGTAAATTGATATTGATTAATAATTTGTTTGCTTCACCCCGGAGCTGTGTTGACACTGGGACATTTAAGAGGATATATATTTGAAAGAAATTTCCTCCTACCTCATCTTGCATTTAATTCAATTAAATTGTGGAACTCTCTTCCAAAAATAGATCATAGTGAATCGCCGTGTTTTTAAAAAGTCAATGAAAGAGCATTCATTACCTCACAATAATTTGTATTTAGGACTATTAGTTTAAGTTAGTTTAAATAGTTTTATAACTTGACTTGTGCACTGTTATTTTAATTCTACTTCTTTTATGCATTCTCACTTCCTGGGTTTGCTGGTACAAATCAGAGATAAGCTCGCTCTTTGTACATGTTTCGATAAGCCTGTTCTTGAATGTATTTGATGTACAAAAAAGTGTTATATAATCAAATAATACATTCCTCTGAGCGGCCATTACATTATAAAATTTAATAAAACCTACTTCAACTATAGTTCTTATATCGCATCGTGTTAGTGTTCTTATTGTCATGTAGACTTTTTAATTCTATTTTAAGGTTTAATAGTGATTATTAAATTAGTTCATTAGGAGTTTACAATGAGATATATCCATTTCCTGATTAACGAATTTATTTACTATTGGGATTGGAATTGTAATGTCAGAACCTACAACCTTTCTCATGAACCGGCCTATCATAACCAACAATGAATTTTCAAATCCATCCAATAGTTTCGAACATTACTACATATTAGTGTATATTAGGATACTTAATACTGGTTAACCTTCTTATATTCATCAAGTTAAACACTATCAGCTGTATTAACTAATAAAACTATTTTTACGGATTAAAACTTGCGTATAATTTGGTTACATTTTGATTTTAACCCGACGTTTCGAATACTTTGCAGTAATCGTATTCACGGGTAGACGAGATAAAAGTCTTTCATCTCGTCTACCCGTGAACACGATTATACGCGAGTTTTAATCCGTAAAAATAGTTTTATTTCAAATGTGTACTCGTGAAAATCTAAGAAAATACTATGTATTAACTAATGTAGAATAAATATATGATTAATTCTAAAGATTTTAAACAAAGTCTTCAGCACAACACTACTATTGTTTATGAGACATACTTAAGACTTCAGCGAGTGAAATTTTTTTGTTGCAAAACATATAGATATAGTCTATTTAAATAAAATAATTATATTTTATGCAATTGCTTAGAATGTCCTGTCTGTGTCTTGTTACAGAAGAGTAACCTAGGTGGATCTTCATAAAGGACGTTAGAAACTCTATGTTGCAGGAAGTATTCCCTTACGCTTTGTTTGTGGTATCTAGCGATGCACCACATTGTCCTGGTTCTGTGGCCCGGAACAGCTGCAGCCTTTAAATAACTATCCCTGGACCACCAGCCTCAGTCTTCACACCTCTGTGTAGTGCGGTGTATTGAGTGCAACCTTAGAAGGCATTTATATGTAAGTTATCATTTAAAGCAGTTATCAAGTTTTGTAGAATTTAATTTTAATGATAGATAAAGTAGGAAAGATATTGTAATATTAATATATTTTTATATATTGTGTTAATATATTGTAGTTTTCCCATTCCGTAGAAATTTTATATTATACGTTGTTCTAAGAAACCCTGTCCTAGAAAAGTAATCCTATAGTCACTTACTTATTGGCACTCTTGTATTGTTAACCGGCCTTATGGCTTATAATCCGATACATAGTTCACTCACTCTTAGTAGCTAAAAATTCTTTTTTACATTCATCATATAAAAAAAACAATATAAATTTGTATGTAAAGGTGGCTTTATCAATTGATCGCAATAAAAAATACCGGCTGAGTTTCTTGTTTGGTTCTTCTCAGACGAGGGCGCGTTTGGAATACTCGTAGCTTATGGACAGACGGCCTTATTTCGATCGGTATGTATCAAAATAAGCCGTCCTGTCTAATGATGATTAAAAGTGGAGAAGATATGAATAGATAAATAAATAAATAGATCACGCTGAGTATTAAAAAAACACAAGTTTTCTGTGCTATTGTAAATACAAAATACATATTAAATGTTAATTGCCGCCACGCCTTCTAGCGACAAGGACGTTCAACAAAACACCAGTCTAGTAAAACATGAATATCTTATTGCATTTCCTTTGACTTAATTATGTACTTTCATGTATGAAATTTACATTTACGGTGTTTCAGGCTATAATATTCAGTCACATATAACGTTTTGATTACGTTGTAATGTTTCTCAAATACTTATTATTCTATTATCTAGATTATTTTGTTACATAAGTAATTTATAATTTAATTTTATTTCGTATGTAACTAATAAAAATTTCTGCTTTGATTTTAAAGTAAAAGAAGCCAATTGAATGCAAGTAAACCTAATAAACGTACGAGATGTAGGGGAAGAAATTTCTCTCGCACAGTGGAGTACATACACAAAGGAAAGACGACGATTCCAGATCATGTTTACCTCATGTCGAATATTATGTACGATTTTGAACTCTTTGTGAAATAAAAATATAAAACAGGCATTTTTCGCTTCGTTTTAAGAAGAATTTAATAGTCGATATTTCTTTCGTTTTATATCATGTTTAACTCAAAATTTGAAATGAATTTGTTTGAATTAAAAGAGTATTGTAATTATTAAATAAGTTTTATTAACTAGATTAACATAACTTGTAAAAATTATGTTATAAAATGTTATGGAAGTGATGTAATAATTTGTGCTATTTAGCTAGAGCGCGACGTGAAGGGAGACTCGCCTCGATCGATATTGTTGCCAGTAATATGACTACAACTACATAAATAAAGTACAAGCTCCATGTTCGAGGAAACTTCACGTGGAAGTATTTTATTTCATTTAGTTTGTCTTCCTTCTCTATTATTAATGAATTATCATTTATAAATAACATTTAGCTGTAATTAGATGCGTTATTCGTTCTTGTTCCTTTCATAACCACCGTATTAATTATTAGTTGGTATTATATGTACTAAGGGCTTTCAATAGAATTTTTTTTTATTTAAATAAATATTGTTATGGCCGAAGGAATTCGAAATTCAAATATGATATTGATAAATAAGGTCCTAATACCTTTTATGCCATTATTATTATTTTTAGGCGTTTGTATATTTTCACATGAAGCATTTGATTTAATTAAATACAACAAGAATAGAGGACCCCAAAACTAGTCCCCTACAAATAACATGACGCCTACAAGTCTGGAGTAGATTTGTCGTCTAGGGAAGATGTGTTTGTACAAAGATAACTATTACAACCCTTTGTCAATCTGTTTGATATCATTCTGAACATTTTGGTGAACATTATTTAAATTACCAACATTATAATATATATTTAAAATATTATAATGTTGGCGAAGGGTAATTGAAGTGGTTTAATTTATATCATGGTAATAAAATTACTCGCCAAGTAATGCTGTGACAATTCGGTACATTAAATACATATATATGTAAAGCAAACTATAATTATTTTAAAGTATTGAAAGATTTTTGTTATATTATCTATGTATATATTAAAGCGGAAAAGTTTGTAAGATAAAAGGCTAACCTTGAAAATTTCTTCATGGATTTCCAAACTTTTTTCTGATTATGACAGGCATTGCATGAGAAAGCAAATTTCTAGCTTAATGCTACTAATCAAAAAATAAAATAATTAAAAGCGTTTGAAACTGCGAGTAACAATTAGTAATAATAATATAACATCTATAGTTAGTTGTTTTAGCATAAAAACAATAATACCATCCTTACTTGTTGCAGAAAACTAAAAATTTGACTAAAGAAAAAAGAAACTCGAAGGTTATCGTCAAAGTTGTAACAGATCCAATATTTGACAACTGTATTCGAGTGTGTGGGTAGAGTGTGAGTATCTAGCACCATTCGAATTCAGTGCTCGAGTTTGGATTATCTACGAGAAGATTATCCCGAAATGCCGGGAACAGTTCTACCTCCGCCGCCTTCACTTCATTTAATTGTTAGATTAACCTTCTGTGGAAAATACATAGGAATCATTTTTTATCTTAGTTCAATTGTTTATTATGGATGTTACAATGAAAATATAGACTAACATATTGATGATATTGAATTAAATATAAATATATTATTGTAAGTTCTGTTAAAATTCTGTTTTCTTTATTAGTATATATGTAGTTAGTATAAAATATATATAATGTAAGTTAAAAGTCATAGGTTGTAAGATAATAGTGAAATAAATTTATTTTGACGGAAATATTGGTTTAAAATAAAAGATAAAATGACAGTGAAGAATCCTTATAAAATTCTCTATTTCACAACACATCACACATCAGACATTGAAAGAGATTTTAGAAATATGAACTGAACTTTTCATATGATTTTCACAATTTCAAGATTATTTCAGAAATTATACCAACCTCCGATATCTTTACAAAATTATAATCATGGACTCCATATGAATGTAATTGTGACAGTCCATTTTTTTTTTGTTTTCAAATCTCTACGAAATTATTTCCGCTCATTACCTTTAAATATTTTTTTGTTTCTATTTTGTCTATATTTTATTTTTTATTAACTTGCAATTTATTGTATGTTATATAGCCTGTTTTGATTTTTGTATGTACGTTTAATTTTATTATCTGTGTTTTTATATATAATACCTATTATATATCGAAATCTCTATGTAAATAAAGAATTAAGTGTACTATTCCAGATCTGAAAAGTTTTGACTAAAAACTGTTATTTGTAATCCAAGAATTTTGTAAAAATATTTTAAATATTGTATATATTCATTGTGTATGACTTCTTGATAATTTTAATAATCTGTGCCAAAAATGATGTTGAAATAAAACAATTTTAACCAAGTCTGTGTATTTATTCTTTGACGAAACATTCAACTTAACTAAGTGCATAAATAGAAAATCGTTATTTACAAATATTACAACTCGACAGCCTGCTGCCGCCATTTTGACGTTACAGAAATTATTAACTATTTACAAGAATAACTTTAGAAAATATTAATTTTAGCATATTTTAGGTAAATATCGTGTATCTTAAAAACAATTTTTGTTATTTGAATATAAAACGATTTTTTTTTATAATTTCGACAGTTATGAAAGATGCTTAAAATGTTTTTAAAACTTTTATAAGAGAAATCTTGTTCTTGTTTGTTTGTTTGTTCGTGACTAAAAAAAACAAAATACACCAAATATAAGGAACATATTGAAAAATCAAACTTATATCTATTATAATCTAATATATTTACATAACTTAGTTCGAAGTGATTGTGCAAAGCGCATTAACTGAGGTAATAACTTAGTATGGTGACTAATAATTGACTACATTAAGAGAACTCGTATACCCAAAGCCTAAGAATTGTCCAAACTTCATACAACAAAATACAATCCAATTCATACTTTATAACATGATAAAGTCCAAAATAGCTTGACTATATCACGACTCCGCTTCTAGTTATAATTTTAGTTTGGTCTTTTGGTTTTTCCTCTTTCTTGGAGGTCTGTATCTTCTTCCAAGTGTCACCGAGAGCTTTGCTGAAGTGATCGTCCACTCCCTTCGAGGTCTGGGACTTGTCTCTGGACGTCTGTATCTGTTTCCAGGTATCTCCTAACGCTTTTGCGAAGTGATCATCTACTGATAGGCTCGCATCGTCGACCTCCATGGCTACGGTGTTGGTCGGTTTGTCCGTCTTGAAGTGTATGGGGCTGCTGGCGCGGTCCTTGGTGTTGGGTTTGGGCCCAGGGGATTCGTTCTTCTTGAAGAGGTTCATGTAGTTGTCTCCAAGAGATCGTCTGAAGTGCTCGTCGATGACAGGGTCGCACATCGACATGGATCCTGAAACAGTACATAAAAGGGGGTGGTTTTTAGATTTTTAGGGTGTTGGTAAAAAAAATTTTTTTTCAATAAATAAATATATTCTCATAGAAGCAGCTTTATTTATTTGTGTCGTGAAAGTTAGAAATACGATATGTAATTATGAAAATAATTCTACTCAAGAAACAAGTATGATACTATTTTTTTTTTCTTCATAAGTTGCAAATATTTGTAGCTATTATTAAATCATATACTCCATTAATACTGAAAAATATTTATGCCCATTAGAAATTATACTCTGTTTTGTCGCTTTCTCACTAACGATTGACTTCAAAGGTATGAAAGTGACAAAACAGAATATATTATACTCGATATAAATATGTGTAAGAGGGATACAATGCATATATTGTGATTTGTCCATAAATTTAAAATGAATGAATTTTTAGGTAATTTAAGAAAAGGTTTTTAAATTACTCTCGTACATGACAATTATTTTTCCATATATATAAAAAGAATTAAACTCCCTTTTTAACATAAGAAAAATATATAAAAATATTAATTAATCCGAATAGTGTAGGAATAGCGAAACCGGTAAATAAAAAAATTAAGAAGTGTATGTGAATTACGATTCACTTAAAAAATTCGTTAAAGCTACTCACCGGGCGGTGCGTCGTGGCTTCTGATGACGGAGGGCCTGCTGTAGGGCGGGGGGGCGCGCGCACGCAGACGCATGTCGATAGGGGCCTCCAGCTTCACCCCGGGGTATTGGGGGGGAGCTGCAGAATAGGGAGGTTTCAAATAACCATCATATTTGTGAATTAAAGAAATATTTCACACTCTTTTTTTTGCTATTAATGTTTAATTTTTATACAAAATACTGATCTAATAATTATAAAACAAATATCTTTAAAGCATAAATATATATTATTTGATCCCTAATAAATCAAAGCCAGCTAGCATTAAGTTACTTTCGTTCTATTCTGAGAGCGAAGTATATCAAAGTAGGTAAATTGAATCAGCACTAAGTGAAATGAATGAAGTTCATCTGTCTGTACGTGACGACGTAAATTCATTAGTGTTCGAGCCAGTTCAAGATGAGGTAACAGGTATATATCTATTTTATTAATACTATATATTATGCAATTTACTAAGCATTTTTGAGCAAAAAATTTATTTTAAATTAAGCGGATTAACCTAAAAAAATTCGTCGAAATTATAATGTCAGTTTAAGAGCGAAGCAAATAATATTTCAGTTATTCCCAAAGATTCATTATTTTTATATCCCGTACTTAAAATTATCTTTCAATACACCAATTAAGACAATAAAAGTAAGAGACACTTAAGAGAGTAATTTGAGGGGAAACAGTAATTAAAAACAGGATGTTCTTATCTTCGAAATGTGTTTAATTTCTTATCATTGAAGAGGGCAAAGTCCCCGTGGGGTCATGTATATATTTTGTAATTTATCAATTATTACTATTATATATATTTTTCTGGGTGTATTCACGTCAAGACTATCGAAATTTGATTGGCTATTTTTGAACCAATCGGAATCGCGGCGTGAACATTTCACGCCATGCTTGCCGCCATGTTCCTAACACGTATAAAACAATATAGCATGTATATTTTATTGTCATCTATTAATACAATAAACGCATTGAAACCACAAATACAACTAGGACTACATCTAACCTCTGGCAACATCCTCTCCTTCATCAGAGAGCTCTCCGTCGCTGTGTGTGTGAGCGCGCGCGGCCGCCGGCGCAGTGCGTCTCTCGTTGAACGATTGAGACCGGAGCGCCATCTTGCCGTTCTCTCTGGAATATTAGAAAAACATGTCATTTAGTTGAGTTTTTTAGTAATTATTGAGTTAGTCAAATTATATACATGGAGAAGTATAATAAATAATGAAAATATATGTTTTTAAAACAACCTACAAATAACGAATTTTTGTGTAAGGTTTAAAATTATTTTAAGATCAGTCTTCAATGAATGATGATTTAAACATTTTAAAAGTTATAATTATTGACAAAGCGTAACATGGTCTTTGCATGATATTTTACAAAAAATAAATGAACTGATATAATAAATATACCAATGTAGGGTACATTGGAAAACATACTGAACAAAGTTGGCACGGACAAAGTCACAGATGAAGTATTGAGTCATCAACCGTATATCTATAAACCTATTTTTTAAGGATTAAAACTCGCATATAATTTGGTTACATTTTTACTTTAACCCGACGCTTCGAATGCTTTGCAGCAATCGTGTTCACGGGCAGACAAGATGTACGTGTCTACCCGTATAAAAATATAACCAAATTATACGCGAGTTTTAATCCGTAAAAAAAAGTTTTATTTGAAATGTGTACTCGTGAAAATCTAAGAAAATAAGTATATCTATATTCCAGTATAATTCGGAAATGTGTCAGAAAATATTAGTTACATTTCTTTTGTAAATTGAGATTAATATTATGTAACAAACTTTATACTATTTAGTGAAAAAAAAAATGTTTTGCTCTATAATAAGGTCAGTTAACTTTTTTTTTTGTAACAGATATATTTTATATACTGATACATATATATGACTGATATATATATATGTACCTCGGTGGGTATTCTGGCAGGCGGGTGGCTCGTCGGTCTCGTCGCCACTTGCCAGTGAGTTCTTTTGGCTGAGCGCGTGTAGTTTCAGGAGACAGAGTACGGTCGCCTTCCGACTCTCCGCTAGAAGCTGTGCTAGGGCTTTCTGGAAAAGGGAGTACTTTTTATAATAAAGCACGAAAGTTTTAATTACATATATATTAAAATATATATTTTACGATATTTGGGAAATGTAATTTTTATTACTTGCTAAAAACTTTGCTTTAAAAATCATGCAAAAATAATAAAATGTAAATATAAGTAATATACGTAACAAATAATGTACGTATTTTATGCTGTAACGTTTTGGTTTAGTTTTGTAAATATATGATCTTAGAGGGATTTTTTAAAAATGTTTTTATTGGTATTAATTAAAAAAAACGAAATACCATTATTGTTTTTTTATATTGATTATTTTTGCTAATTTTTGTTTTAATTAAATTTGTTTTCCGCTCCATATTACACGATTCCAGATACACTTTAAATAGTTTGTTACAAAAATACTAAATAATATATTGGTAATGTGTTTATTGTACCTTTCTGCGGAGAGGACATCCACGGCTGCCATAGAGGCATATTAAACTTTGGTGATTGAGGGGGTTCCATTGATAGGAATTGTAGTTGATTTAACGAAGTCCGAGCCAAAAGTAATAAATAAGACGGAAGTTCCATCATCACAATATACAAAAACGCAAGTTTACACTTAAAATCATCACATTTTAAACAGATACTTTAACAGCGTAAGAAAGAAATACTGATAACCAGCTATTTAAAACACCCCAATAGGCAAAATTGGAGCGATTTCTAAACACAACACACTAGCCCCCAAGCACAGGTAAAACTGAAGGTCGACTGAATAAAAAACGAGCTGGAAGAGATTACATTGGAATAAATAAATGAGATGAACAAAAAATAAACCGAAAAGGAAAAAGAGCATCATGCTACATCCACGCGGCCGGACGTTGCGGCGCTTCCTTCGAACCTTGCGATACAGGCTGTACTTTTTTCAACATATAAACCACCATTATTGCAAATGCAATATACATATGCCCAATGTATTGTCATTTCCATTGTTACATTTACTTAGAAATATGCTGATAAGCGCTCGACCTTCTTATGACCTCATCTCGCTTTAACAAAGAACTACATTACAAATTGTTATGTCCGATGACCTTCTTTTGTATCGATGTCCCTTTTCGTAATACCACGATTTCAACACTATTGTAATGAATGCGCATTATAATCTGGAATATAATTTTAAAACAAAAACCTTTCCATTTGCTTTATCGATGCACTAGCTGTGACCAGCGGTTTCACTCGCGTATCTACTATATCTTCCTCATGTACCTATAATAACCAGAAGAAAACTAACATTTAAATTTTTATAATATTAACATAGATTAGAATGTTAAGTGCATTATTCTTAAGAAAACTTTAGAAAAATATTTATAATTTTAATATCAATTAAAATAGTATTAAAATATATATATATTATATAATCATCCTGTGTTTAAATGTTTCAACCTGTTCGGTCCATTCATGAAAGTGCGTGAGCGCAGGGCGCGGGGATTAATGAACGCTGCACTCTCCTCCCTTCCGTCGCCCATACAGCCTTCTCCACTCAAACACAATTTTCAACTCTATGCATCCTCTACTAAGATGCATTGGTTAGATGAAGTTTAGAAAACATTTCAACCATTGCAATTTCAATTCTATTGCCCAACACAATAAAGTTCAAAATTATCAAGAAAACGTTAATGATGGAGTTTTAAATTACGGTGGTTGTATCCTTGGAAGGTTGTGTTTTATTTTGATGCGGTGATACGAGGGAGGGGTAGAGTCCATCTGTGAGAAGCCGCGCTCTGTAGCGTATAGGCATTAGCTTTTTTATTGTCTAATAGAGCGTAAAGGGCTGCCGACAGGTAGACTGAGGTTGGCGCCGCTAGAATAATTAAAGTCTGGAATTAATATTATCAAAGCCCAAGCAGTGGTATTAACTTGGAATCCTGTAATCTTCTGGTAATTGCTAAAACGTTAAACTATCGCAATTTTAATTCATAACATTATGTGGCTACTGAGTTATTTATTGAATGAATCTATTTAGATTTCAAACTCTATATATATATATAACATTTTTTATTCTAGAAGGCACACAATTAACGTAGAAACAAACTAACGAATTAATTGTTATATACATACAACGTTCAGTAAGTCGAGGATATTCCTTACAATACAGTCAATACATATTCTTCGTTAATATTCTTTACGAATTTCAAAACGTTACCTGCCATTCCAACTCTAATTACTTCCAGACATGACGCCAAGGGAAACATTTTAAATCGCTTGTATTTAACAGACGTTATAAGTTTTTTCTTCAACACTATTCTACCGGAGCGCGGGCTACTTGACTGTAGTAAACAACAATAAATGTTAAATCATATAAGATTTGTATATGATCAAAGCTGACACGTTTTTGAACGTATGAATGTTAATTATAGACATAGGTATTATATCTTTAATTTTAATAGTAATATCAATTGCAATTTGGAAGTTATTTAGTTGCAAAGCAAATAAAATCTTCAAAAAATATTAATATTCCATTGTAAGTTGAGTTATTGATAAGGAATCAACAATATTTTCGAAAAACAAACTTATTAGATATAGCAAAATTAACTTAATTGGTAGTGTCTAGAATTTGCTATGAGATATGGACTGGTAAAATGTGGGTAGACTTTAGGACGTGCTGTAGAACTTAAGACTGTAGAATTTATAGGTCTGCAACTAGTATACTATTTTATTTAGTAACCCTCTAATAGATTGACGAAAAATAGATAGTATAGCTTTTTGTCAAGTTCTTTTTTTCCCTCTTTCTATATCTTGATCTTCCGTCACTATTTCCCAAGGATAGCAAGATCTTGCATCTTTCTATCTTACTATAGCTAATACCCCACAGTCTATTGTCAGAATTACCCTTTGCTCGTTAGTAACTAAAAAACAAAAATTGTAAATATCGATGTCAATAGTGTTTACATTATAATTAAAAGAAACAATGCTTAAAATAAAAGCATTCAAGCATAAAAATATTTTGCCTTAAACAATTGAATCAATAAACGTGTAAAGAATGCAAGGATTTGCATAATTATTTGTCGGAATGCAACAGAACGCATCCAACCGTGTTCTCGAACATTCTTTATGTATTATTTAACAATTATAATTGTTTTTAGACTGCCGTTTCATGCAGTGGTTAGTGGCTGCTCAGACGAAGGATACCGGCTCCGACAGGAGACAATTTTTCGTGATTCACAAAATGCTGTTTCAAATCTTGGTGTTCATTCCTCGTTTTTTTTTTTGTAATACCACGATAAAAATTTATAAATTAAATAATTTTATTAGCAGCCACGGCTAAAATTAATTTGAACATAACAAATGATACGATTAACATTTTTTTCTGTAACATGGTTCTACATAAAGTTTGTCATACTTGGTTGATATATACAATATATTTTGAATATTTAAAGTCGAATGCTTTAAGCCTTTGTGAATGTAAGAGGATCATAGAATTAGAAACGTTTTAGTTGTTCTAGTCTTCTTTAATATCTTTACATGATTTAAATTTTGTATCATCATCCATTATATGAAGTGAGAGTTTTTACAGAATTCTAAATAAAGAGTACACACTGACTTTAATGCCGATTTTTCTCTATGTATCTGACATTTCAGAGGTAAAATGTATTAGTATTTAAAACAAAAACTGATAATAATATACATACTTGATTAAAAATAAATTATGTTAAAATATTTTTTAATCAAGTATGTATATAATACATAATAAGGAATATATTTCAAAATATCTGGTCAGTTTGAGAAGCACTGTCAAAACTAACAGTACTGACTTACTAACTTAGTAATTCTAACTTAATTTAGTATTAGTAACTTCGGTATAACTGAATCACGAAACAAAAATTAAAGTCACATAAAAGAAATCTCCAATTTGTTCAATTAAGTTTAGCAACGAAATTTAACTTAATTCATTTATTTGATAGTCTTTATAAATATTATATCCGCACAGCCCAAGGCCGCTGAGAGTAATTCGGAGGCGCGCATGCGCGGACCAGTTTGCTTTCGGGGCTGTTTATTTGCACGCAAGTATTATTGACTATTTCGTTTAAAGGGGAGCTAAAATTTAGGGATGGGTGCTTTTTATGGTATTATCGATTTTTTATGAATTGATATAATCAAACATCAACTTTATTTGCAATTTATTTTGTCAGTATTTAGTGAATATAAAAAAATATAAAAATTATGTTTTCTATGCCCCTCACACACGGCAGAAACAAACTTGAGAAAAATAAGCCTTATTATTTATATGGTCTTATATATTTTGACTTAGCTCAAAAATTTTTTATAATTTGAAGTAAAATCTTACATTATATATTACACATAATATATATTATTCAGTTTCTGTCTTTCTTCAAGCGAATGTATTTCATTAGAGGTTTATGACAACTAAGTGAAAAGCAAAATATATACGAAATCTGAATAATATTTTTTTTAATATATTAATAGTACTCTAGGCTTGTGTTAACTTTTTTTACGTTCGCAATTTAGGTTTCCTCTGGTTTCAAATCACAACTATCCTAAAGAAAATTCTTTTAAAAAAGCTATAATCTCTGATAGAAATTCAATATTAAGGTCTGAAATTAGCATGATAATATGTAATTATACTTAAAATTCAATATGAATTACAAATTTGAATCAAAGTAAATTGTATTCGGGCTCGTGGACCGGTAGCCGAGTGCCTCCGTGCCCGCGGGAGATAAAATAAACGATGTATTTATATATGTAAGGAATGCCTCAATAGAAACGGTAGGCTGTGACAGTTTTGTACTTTTTTTGATGTTTGATATTTGAGTCGTTGTAAAGTAATATAAACTAGATCCGCTACTGTGCACGCGGGTGGAGCTGCCCGAAGCATTGTTGCTGAATGAGTCTCACAT
Source organism: Mechanitis mazaeus (assembly GCA_959347395.1). NCBI lineage: Eukaryota > Metazoa > Arthropoda > Insecta > Lepidoptera > Nymphalidae > Mechanitis > Mechanitis mazaeus. The sequence continues at coordinate 13,276,184 of OY365750.1, forward strand.
ACTTGTAAAATAAGCAGAATAAATAGTGGCTATAATCTTAAGCCTTTTAAGAACTCGCGCTTGCGATTTCAAAATGTCCCAGACGTAATGCTATGGAAGAGTTTGACCATTTAATAAAAAACTACAATCACCAATATCACCCAAAAACTTCAGGACCTATAAGTCACTGTCCTCGACAACTCTGCCAAGTCGACATTCGACTATTATTCGTGTAGGAGTAGAATTAGTAACGAAACGCACTTTTGACCAGAAAGAGCTTCGCTTCGCCCAGCAGCAATGAATCATTTCCGTGCAATTAGCATTGTCATTGACAACGGGCAGGTATATTCAAGAACACATGAGTTTCTTTTCTTATTATATATTTGGTCTAGGTTTAAGTTTATCAACTTTGATCTGATTTTGATATTTAACTATTAAAAATTGTGTTTGTAAGTTGTATCCGTACAATGTCTAATAAATATACGAGTGTTTGTTTGTCCAAACTACGGAAGTGAGACCGCGGATGTTTACAGCGAAAGTGCGGAAAGCGATCAAATATTCCGCATTCCACTAGTGGTCATTACTAATACTTAGAACTATTGAAATGTTATTCAAATAATAATATACTTATTATTATAAATAAGAAATTAAAATCTTCATAATTTTTAAGTCTTTAAATGTATTTATTTAAAAGACATTTTTTTTTTAGTTTTGCAACATACAACCAGAGTCATCTTTGAGAGACTTTGAAAACCAAAATGGTCTCCCTAGCGCTATCTCGTGAGTTCCTTAAACCTTCCGCAAAATCCTCCAGAGGGAAGCACACTCGCTACTTATTTCAAAACAAAAAAAAAACAACAATATTGTATTCTAGGATAAAGTTATTTTGTTGAAATAAAAGTAGTTAAAATTATTTTAATATTTCGTAATGAGTACAATTATTTCTCTGTTCCCATAATTTTTCAAATTATTGAGTTCAAAATGATTTGACTGTTCTGTTTACGCGACCTTCACGTAGTATAACAAAATAGCACCATGTGTGTACATGGTAGCCCTGACATGCTTCGTCATAAGGAGTAACCCTAAGTGGAAGAGTGTTGATATTTTAGGTTAGACGTCTTAAAGAGGTCAAGAGATATAAAATGAATTTTGATGCACTTGGTAATATAATTAAATAATTCTTAAAATTCAAACGTAAACTAAGTCTAAGTATATAAAAGAATGTCTAGTGTTAATATTTAAAATATGTTGCAACTATTTGAAGCCCAGCATACCTAAATGAGTAAGCGACATACCGCGGCGTTGCATCACTATACATGACTATGTACTGTTATTAAGAATTTTATTATGTCTGCATTACATAGCAGTCATTCTAAATGGAGTAAATATCTGAGTGCCTTCGATTGTACGATAAAATTCCAGAGGTCAAACTAGAGGACTTTGAGTTCTGAGATTCCTATCGCGTTTGAGGTATTTTTATAGTTAAAACGCTCTGATAGATGGAAATAAAACTAAATATAAAATTAGATGTCGTTTTTGGAGTTCAAAAGCAGCTGGCTGGATGTCAGTATATAGGTACTGAAAAGAATGCATACTGATACAGATGATTGCATTTGTATTGTTTAAAAAGTATTAAAATAGCGTACAAAATTGGTTATTCTTTTTGAAATTTTCTGGTAGGAAACCTCAATTATTCACAAAAAGCTTGACTCAGATCAATACATTTCTATTTTATCTATAACTTACCTTTAATATTTTTGAAAAAAGTGTTTTGTCCTACTTTAAATTTAAAATGAAAAAAGGAGTTGTATATTTAATTGATATTGAAAGGGAGTTCAAAGACAAATCCTAAAAAAAAAATAAAGAAAAAATTTAATGCCTGCGATAGTACCATCTATAAAAACATATAAATAAATAAATAGTTACGTGTGGAATTTTTCGAGTTTGTTTCATGTACACAATAGTAATTAGATATTAGATCATTGAGACAATTCGAATAGTGGCACTCTTGCTGCCAATGAAATGGAATTTGCTGCCATTAGAAATTCTACTCTATTCATGTCTTCATTGGTATCGGGATTCCTACTCGCAAGCGACACGCGAAGACTGTGTCTTTGTGTCTTTGTTACCATTGAGAACAATTTTGTCAAGTCTTATCAAAAGTCGATAAAAAATAAGAATAAGCTTATCTGTATAGCAAATAATAAAAATATTTATACGAAGGAGTTTGTGGAAATTGGAATTGTTATTCTATTAATAATAAGCGAGAGATGGTATAGTGGTAATGTAGTGTGTTCTGTGACTTTCGATTTAACAGATGAAGATATGGTCCTCCGTATTTCGGTAGTGTGTTATTTTTTGGAAAAACTATTTTTTAGTCATGCTTTTTGTATTATACTACCTAATTTTATTAAAATCTGTTCAGTAATTTTAGAGGGTTACGTGCTAAAACAAAGACTAAAATTCAAAATACCTTCCATTGCTGAAAGATTCAGCCCTCAGCTTTGTTTTTTTCTAGTATGAATGTACATCACATATGAATAATTTTTATATGTAATTATATAGGTATTTAAATAAATTTATATAAAATAATATTTCCACAGATGTTCATACTCAAAAAAGAACAGCTATACAAAAAAACAATATCATCTTAAGATATAAATATAACATTATTATTACAATATCAAGCCTATAATAGACTGAAAAATAAAATTGTGTTGTTTTACAATTAAAGAGGGTGGATTAGGGGATGAAACTTACAGGTTACAGATAGCTTAATTATATGTGTAACTAATGAATTTCTGCATTTAAGAATTGGCATATCTAAATTAATATGTTCAAAGAAAGCATTTATATATTGTAATTACATCTGAGACATTTTTCAGCAAAGATCTTTTATTTAAAAAGATATAAGGGTAAGAATGAAAAAGCTTATGAGACCTGAATAAATATCGAATAAATTTAAAACAATATTTAGGGTTCCGTAATTCAAAAAAAGTAATCCTAATAGGATCAGTTTGTAGCCCATTTGTGCGTCTTTTTGTTTTTTTCCTGTAGGTCAAATTCCAATAAAACTAACCCGAGTACAGCCGGATAATATATAACAGTCTAGTTCTTACCCGCGGTTCCACTTGTTGAAGAATTTATTTCATATAAGAATAACTAATAGTTGTGTAATGCTACATAGTAATCGCCTGAATTTTTTTTTTAATAATCTGAGAAAACTTTCCAAATTCATCCGGTAGTTTCAAAAATTAGCACGTTTAAACAAACAAACTTGCAGGCTTTATAATATTAGAATGGATTTTAGATAATATTAACAGATTTAATATTAAATTATGATTTGTAACAATAGTAAACGATGCATTCCTTAGAATGCCAGTAACTGTAGTCGCATCGTAACCTACATTCTGCATTCTTTTCGAAACCGTAACACGCTGAGCGTTCCGGATATAAATCTTCACACAATAACAACCTTTATTACATCTCAATAAAACCCACTTCTCAATAAAATATAGAGTCAGGTATTGAATTTATAGAGAGCTGTAAACATACATCTGATGATTGATCTGATGATAAGCTAGTGATTTCTACTGCAGAAGTATTGGTTATCCAATGTGGTGTTAGAGAGGTAGAGGTAGAGTTCGCTTCTCGTGTCTGAATTCCTGAGCGCTTTCTCTATCTTGTGGCACACGCAGAGCAACGAAAGTAAATTGCAACGCGGCATGTCATCGCATTGCATAATTATTTGCAATCCTGCAATTGTTTGTAAACAACTGTAATACTGGACAATATTGCGTGATCGTATTTTGATTAGATCTAATTATATGCATTCCTCTAACGTTATTATTTAAAACAATGCATATCTTGTTTAAAAAGCGAAAAGTGATTTACATTGCTTTAACTTTAATTTCATCAATTTTTTTTTTGTTTTGCTAACGAGTTTGTGGTTTTCGTATTAAATATGTTTTACATTTTAAATTATTTAGTGCAATACAGTTTCACATTTTAATTTAAGTATTCAGAGAATCTTGGCAGAAGAATGAGGTGCTTTGGGCAGAGTTGCAAGTCAGTGAAATTCGTTCCCACGTCAACTCTCTAAGACACAAATGAGGCGATAGAAGCGCTACTATAAGAATTATAAATAGTGAGTACTTATGACCCCGCCTTACCCGGACGTGTCGCTTGAATGCACTGCAGAAAAAAAAAAACGCGATGACAGTAAAATGCGATTACAATATGGAGGAAGCTCGGTTTAATGGCGAAACCTTTATCGCGAAACCAGTCTGCTCTGACAATGGAAGCCATTGTTCTGGATGTCAAGAGAAACTTCTAGATGCGGTTAACATATTTGTATAGGATAACCTAACATGCAAGTCACGGTCAGAATATGCAAACGTACAATAAGATATCAATCCAAATATACAAACAACAAGTTCTTTAGGATGAGAACACATGCAGCTGTTTTTTTAATGTAAATTTATTTATTTCGGACGAATAATTTAGTTTACTAATAAGATATCTAAGAGCAGTACTGTAATGATAGATAATCTATATTAGAAAGAATTTATCAAATCCATCCCGTAGTTTCAAACATTTAAACAAACTTTTGCTGTTATAATGTTAGTATAAGAAAACGTGAATGAAAAGCATTTTTTACATATATTGGTTGCTCTTGTAAGGACTTTAAATTCTAAAAAAATATCCGCTATTTAATAATAATACATTTAAAACATGAACTAATATATATATTTTAATTGTTTATAATATTTTTAACGGTGATGTCCAAATAGATGTGTCCACACCCTAACAGATGACGATTTATGTCAGTTTGAATCTGGAATGTGACCCGCCTACAAGGCCGCGAGTATTGATAGCTGTAGTGGACAGCGGTGCAGAACTATAAATCCATTTGTAAAACAGTAAATAATGCTCAATAAAATACACTTAAAATGATTCTTATATAATATTGATCAAATTTAAAAAATACATGCTTTATTTAATGATACATTGCACAACTAGGAGTCAATAAAGATATGTAAGATTGCGGCCCTTTGTATGCCTCTCCTTCATGTGGGCAGCCATATTTTAACAATAATAAGTTTGGTATACATTTGGGTACGTTATGTCAAATTATTTCCATTTATACTGACTCAGGTATTTTTATCCTTGGTTTATAGATTTTCCTTCCTTTAAGGATAATCTTTCTCTATAGTTTTATTTATTATAATTATGTACTTACCAAAACTTTCCGTGTCGCTGGCGGGGTACGCTGTACAAGGTTGAACCATTGTTGCTGCACGAGATAGAACGTCTAGAGCTGATTCCACCTTCTCCATCTGGCTCTACGAAGTAGTGAAAAACAAAAGTATATAATATATATAATATATACAGTTTTATTTGACAGAATATTGACTTAAAAAATAAAATAAAAATAATAAACACGTTTCTCATATAGTTGTTGTTTTGATTATAAAAGCCGGTGTTGTCAAAAGCGGAAACAATCTAAGTCTGGGCACGTAAAAATATTTGGCTCAGCGAATGAATGTCGCTACATTAATACATATAACGACATGTAAATACCGAAATGAAAATTCCACAGCACGTAAACGGCTAGACGGTGGACAGACGACCGTGAGGATATCTTGTGTATAAGACCTGATTCTTATTATAAGAACTAACTAGACTAATATTAATTTTACTAGAAACATTGGTATTTCACGTCGGATTAATTGAGTTGGTTCTAGCTGTTCGCAAATATTTTGACGTTTGTAAAACAGTGATCACAATAAAAAATACTCGGCGGGTTTTGTTGTGTGGTTCTTTCAGAGCAGGGTGCGTTTGGAACCCTCATACGTTTAACTTTAAGTTATAGAGTGTCTCAATAGAATGGCTTATTTCGATATGTATGGTGTCAAAAAAGAACTTGCTGTCAATTCCATTTGACGTAAAAGCGATCATTGGTACTGATTCAATGTGGAAAAGAAAATAATTTAATTAATTATATAGGTACCACAGACACGGGAACACAGCCAAGGAACCCGGTGGAAATATATGATTTGATTGGACACAAATAGTTCAATTGATACATATGTGTTATGATAATTCACTATTGTTTGTCTTCTCTAATATGAATACATTAAATTCCTAATTCGTTATATTTTATCAATTAAATTAAATCGTTTTTAATCGCCTCGCTAATGTAGTGACCTGGGCCTTATCAATCATATTAAGATTTAAGAACATACCATAACTGTATATAATATATAACCTATATATAGGCTATATATCATAAAAAAGAGCTTTATATGTATAATAAAGAGCTGATGTTTAGTGACGTATAAATGAAGTGAAATTCCAGGAATGTGGACATCTGTATGACATTAAACTTCCAAAAGCGAGCTCCGTGGATGAAATAATACTTATAAAAAGTTTTGGAGTGATAGTATGACTACTCTAATGATATGGAATTTGGTACATTAACCACAATAGAATTTTTCTCGGAGGCGGAGTCGCGTAGGTATGGCCGGTGTGGTATGCGTTGGTATAGTTCGAAACAAACAAATAACAGTACAAAAATATGTACTTATTTAGAATGTACGATACGAGTATAGTATTTCTAATTGACTTATAAAATGGTTCAGATTCCGATTATTTAGTACAAAAAAAGAAGTTAGTACAAAGTGAGCTTAACATAGTATAGTAATCCCCTTTGATAAAGGATAGTTTCATAATATTTCATAAATATTTGTCAATATTTCTGAAATATATATACAATTGTTTTACTGTCTGTACATTTAGCCGATCCGTTAAACGGAACAGGAACTAGTTATTATGTATCGCGTAAGGTTCAATATTACATTTGAACCAAATACCTACTTGATATTTACTTTTATTCTTTAAGACATAGCCTAAATATTCAGAAACTTATTATATATATATATATATATATATAATAAGTTTCTGAATAAAATATCATAGTAATATATATATATATATATATATATATATATATATATATATTACTATGATATTTTTGCTATGTTGCATACATACTAAAGGTTTTTTTTTTAAATAATTTTTATGGTAAAATAAACTATATTATGATATATACCTGCTGCTGTACCTAAGCCCTATATACCGAAGTCGAAAATCCCTAAACGAGAGTCACATGATGATCGAACCTTGACATTCTGTGGTAAAAATAATAATCTATTTTAGTTCAACCATATCGTAAGCAAAATTAAACTTTTAATCTAGACAATAAGGTTGAAATCGAATTTTGGCTTTGTCAGGAATGCCCGCATTTGGGGTGCCGTGCCTGTCTTTTACGACGGTTGCCACCCCTGCTGTGCGCCTGCGCACGTGTCTTTGAAGGGTCGGGACGGCAGATGTTCAAGCTTCGAAAGTTGTAAGGTTGCCGGCTGGCCACTCGAAATTCTATTGGTCTATACAATGTGAGAGTACGCTTTGACTAGACAAAAAATACAAAATATTACATAACTTAATTGTTATATTGAAGGAAAAATAATAATGTTTATATATAATGAATAAAAGTACAAGGAAACCACAGAGAATTAATTATTTTATTGTTATTGATGAGAATTTTACTCAAGCAAATTTCAACATACGAGTAACAAAGCGTAATAATGAAAATAAATTTAATTACTAACATTATATTCTATAAAATAGTATTCAATATATCTCTAAAATAGTATGTAATAAAACTTTATTTATTTAAACAGATCCTGAATATATATAGTGTTTATAAGAGAGTTGAGTACAATATTAATTAAATTGGATATGCAACAATTGCGCCAGTGATGTAAAATGGACGTCTAGTCTACGTCTGTAATATGACGGGTCACATTGGGTAATCGGCATTATCGACTTCTTATCATCGGGGCCGCGAGTGTGAATGTTTATAAGCGCATATCAGTCGCATTCCTTGTTATTATGTTCGCGAGATTCCTCGCTACAATGCCCTCGGATTGTGTAGCGTTTTTTTGCACGGCGCGGTCTTAAATCAAACCGGTAGGTAGGTTAACTCGTACTTATTACAATACTTATTTGATGCTCAGTGTAATTGCGCTTCAACTTAAGGTTACAATTATAATACAGTATATACTTACATTAATTCCCACGATGCAACACAACACAGCAGCAGTCTTTTATTGTCACTTAATAATTAAAACTTATATTATCACAATGTTGTATAAGATTATACTTAAGATATATACAATTTATAACAATGTAAGAAACCGGCGAAGAATAAAAATCAATATCAAACGACTCGCAAAAACTACATAAGTTAAATTCACTTGAAAAACACGGTCCGTAAATCGAAACAGCAATAACTTGTACGTAGTATAAAAATTCTCAGTGTTTTATCGCTTCATATCCATTTTATTATATTTGAATTGTTGTAGTATTTGTTGTTATTTTATAAAATCCAACTACCGCGCCACGATTCTGTTGACGAAATAGTCGGGTTTGACATTTGAGCCGAGCCCACTGCGATCGGAATCCTCGGAATGTCAAATATTTTCAGTGCTGCCATCTGTGTGAAGGAATCTCACCTATTCGAACGGCGGCACACTGGAGTGCTTATTGTATACGTTATTAGATAAGACTAAATTGCTCCATATGAATATCGAAGTTTACACTATAATTATTTTTTTAAATTTTATAGCATAACATTAGATTATACGAATATAATTTTCACTGGATTATGAGAAAGTGCCACATGTTTGCTGCGTTGGAATGCGTCCAAGTTAGTGCCGCCTCTGAGTGACTTCACAGGCGCAAGCGTGATGGTAGGCCGCGCGTCTACAGCAGGGTTATCGACACATGGCGTGGAGGCGAGGCTGATAGCTGTGCATGTACCGTAGCATAACTGGCTAGTATTGTTTCGGCTCGTTACTTTATACTAATATCAAGCATTGTTTTATGAATAATATAATTTGATACATTTCATACTTTTCTTTAGATGTATTTTTTTAACTATTGTTTGATTATTCTTATAAATAAGTGCCATCTGTTTGTTATTTTATGAAGTTTTATGATATAGACTAAGCTGCTATGATATAAACTGCTAGACGAAGGGCTACTTATCGAATGTGCAAGAGGACGCTACTATTAAATATATATTTATATTGAATATCAACAGTACATTCAGATGGACATACCTAGTGCTCAATATATCAAAAGTAATAATGTTATGAAGAATTTCAATATTAATGGCTATTAATAAAATATGAAAATTGATTAAGATTATATTACCATAAGTAAAGGCAATATCTTCATACAACCTTCAATTTTTTAGTTTTGTTTAGGTATTTGAGGGTGAAACATTAGTAACCAATCGGTAAAAGCAATTACTAGGAAAAATTTAGGCTCGTCATAAGTGTGGGTTTTTTAAATTCAGTATAAAATTCCGTATCGATTGATATACGTGTGATTAAAAAATCAGAAACACTAATTTCCATATTTTAATTTGTAGTTTTTCCCTCATAACTTGTAGGGAAAATTTTTGATCGTCATGAGTGTTGGTTTTTAAGATTCAGTATAAAATTCCGATTGATATAAAGAAATATTTTTTGATAAAATATTTTTTATTCCCCAAATACTATTGGAATATTATACAATTTAATAAACACAAAGTCGTCTAGAGCAAGTAGGGTGACAAAACTAGCGCGTCTGTCTGTCTGTATGACTGTCTTAGGAAATAAATTCACCATATATTGGAATTATAGACTTTTGACATGCTCTTGACATTACTTAACTAAACTGTAAAATTTGTTATTTATTATGTTTTAAACGTGATGTTGCTATTAATATTGATAGCTTGATTGTAAGACATAAAATAATAATTTATTACACACTAACTTATAAACGTGAGTCATTTACAATAATTATTAAACATATTAGAACTAGATGTTGCCACGATTTTATCTTATTAAAATATTAAATTTTAACATAAGTTGTAAAAAGCATACTAACTCAAAAAAAATTGTAAAATCTCTCAATTGGTCAATCATTCAACCATTTTTTAAGTAAATATATCAGAAAGAAGTTAACAGACAGAATCATGTAATTTTAAAAAACCTTTTTTTATAATTATAGGGATAGTGTTGGCCTTGTTAGCATTTTATTTCGATGTTTTCGAAACTTAAAATTACCTATTAAAATAATAAAATAAATAATAAATACCTAATAAATACCTATTTTTTGAATAGTATTGTAAAGGAACAATAAATGATATAATTCTGACACATTATTTATTTATTCATAAACAATAAAATCACAACAAATATGCAATTTCAATAGAACGCAAGCGACAATAAGGTGAATAAACAATTTTTATTTTATTTTTAACTAGAATTTGACTACAATACAAATATAGAGTAACCATACAACCCGACAACAGGTGAATGAATTAATGAATTAGTATATTTCGTGATTTGATTTCAAAGTCACGAATGAATGAATGAACAATACAGCTGAACTCATTCCAAACGATCCCACAAACAATGAGTTTCTTGTAATCTACAGAAGACCAGTAGAAGTCAACGGTGTAATCCACAGTAGGTCAGTAAATATCTCTTAAGTTTATTGACACATTTTATATGTTTATACTACAAAGTTTACATGAAATGAAATTAGTGAGATTAGAGATACGAGTAGAATAGAGTAAAATTAAAAACTGGTTAACTAAACCAATATGGCTGATATTATTTAATTTTAAACCAACCTAGGTATTTTAAACAGTCAGGTTCTTCTATCTCTCTCTCTTTCTTATAAGTATGTACTTTGTACATTCCACAGAGTACACATAATAGTGTTTTCAGCACAGAATTACAAATATACTAAAAGTATTCACTATTCAGCCCCTGCTATCGGATGGTCCATTTTTGTCTCGTAGATAAAGTTCAAATTTAAACAATACTTTGGTATTTACATAATGGGTATTAATATGAATGTATACTTAACTATTTACCGACTTGAAGGGATTGAATATATAAAGCATAGATAAATAAGTTTTAAATAGTGACAGACACATAAAAATATGATATCCATAAATGTGATTATTTTGTAATACAATTATGTAAATAATTCTTAAAAAAATAAATATTCTAACGTTACCGGACCGTCACAGATATAGTAAGATTATAGCAAAATTAAATGATATTAGTATAATATTTGTATTTTACAGCGATCTTCTTTTTAATTCGGCCTTAAGTCGGCTTTGCTTTCTCTCAAGATAAAAAAACGAGCCTAAAAAATACACAGAACGATGTCAGAATACACAGAAATCTAAAACGTCACAATACTTAATATTAACTGTCACCATATTTTACTTTAATGACATAAAAACAAATATTACTATAAATATACCTAAAGGACATTCCCTTACATGGTTAGCCATAATTCTTTTCATCACATAAGTATACTAAAATATTTATAATGTTACTTACAACTACACATCTCACTAGGGAATCTTGGGGTAGCCTATATCTAATGATTATATATTATAACCTCTTTAGTTGTCTTTGGTTCTTTGTCATAATTCATTTATACTGTAAGTATAAGAATAAAATGTTTCTGTTTGTAAATATATTCCCAAGCATATTTTCAGGAATTATTGTTATGTAAATTTTGTATTAAGATTCAATTGAACATTTTGTGAAATTCCATTTTAATTAAAATAATTATTCCATCTTATTATATTATGAATTAAATCTCTTCATAATAAATCGTAAGATGTAAGAAGAGTAGTGTATACATTGTGATAACACTAATAATCAAAGTATATATGCAAGTCAAGTTCTAGTGCATAGTAATATTACAACAATCTTATTTTCACTTTTTATCCCGTAACATCTATAAGACAAAATTGTTTTACTAAAGTTTTTGCTATTCACTTTATTGTTAAACTATTCGTTATTACCTGTTCTAAAAACTTCAAAAGTAAAATAATTGTAATATTGAAACAAAACTTTATAGTCTATATATGATAGTTTTAAGAATTCATGGGGTTAAACCTGTTATTTTATCGTTATCTATGTTAAGTAACATTAACTACATATAAGTTCTTTATCGATGTAACAATTATTATATAAATAATCTATTCATAAGCTGTGCACAAAAAATAGTTTTTCTCATAAGACAGTAGATTTTAAAATCAATTTTTCATAAGACAATAACATTTTTAGAACCTCTGTTTAATAAATTAAAGCATCTAGCTACTACTAAACTAAAGCAAGCGCCATTAAATTTAATTTTTATCAAATCGATAACATACTGACAGTTGACATTATGATCAAAAACGAAATAGTTATTATAGTAGACGTTCTAAAATTTTATATGTTAGAGATATTTTTAACAACATCTAATATAATTTTAAACCAGTTTGTGTAAATTAATAATGCAAAAAAATACATTCATACAACGATCTAGAATACTTGCTAATTCCATATATATAATAAATCTATCCTATCTATATTTATAATTTATATATTTTCATAAAAGGTATAACTAAAGATATTTTTTTATAAATCTATAATAATATATATTTATGTCGCAGTATAATTATAATAACTTTATAATTATAAAGGATCATTATAATTTGCTTTAAAGTTTCTTGGTTACATTATCAATAGTGCATGTTACATTTATGAAGGTTTGTTTGACTATAATTATAATGACCCCTTGTTTTGTAACGGACGACATACCTATATATAAGTACATGTATTTTAAAACCTATAAGGGGACGGTTCAAACGCGTAAAATAATACACGGTGTATTAAATTATTTAGAATAGCAATAAGTTGGTTAAATACCATTGAAAGGAATATCAATAAGGAACTGTTACACAGGTTTATAATATACGAATAGTTAAATATAAATTGAATTTTGGTATACATATTATTTCTAAAGCAAAAAAAACCCTGCTTGTAAGCTTATCTCATACCTTGACTCCATTTTTGTATTTTGATATTAATCTTGAGACGGGATAGGCTCAAATATAATTTTTAGTGAATATAGTTTAAATGAATGGCAGAATGATATTAAGATGCGTTGTTTTTATGATTTCCTTAAAATATTTTTAACAAAATCATAAAAAAATCAACTTACCTTTTGCAAAATTTATGACAATTTAAACATTAATTGTCTATGCCATAAGTTCTGTGTACGATTTTGGCGCCATTTTATTGGTTTTCATATGACAACTACTAGGTACTAAAAATGCAATATGTACACACTGCTCCTAATTTTCTGTATTCATTATTTTATTTAAGTATATTCGGACGATTCTAATTTGTTTTAATAACATGTGATCTGAAGATTAGTAGAAGGACGATGTAACTATTTATATTATTTCATTTGTCGTAAATGGTAAAGATTGTGAGTGATTTTTTAAAAAACACTCTAGAAACATTATTTATGTGTAATATTTTTATAAGACATATATAATATAAAATAATTATGTATTAGTGTAAGAAGATCTTATCTACTTTCAATATATGCAGATTTATATTACTTTAAAAAAAACTTCTTTAATGATACATTATGTAAATCAACTATTTCTAATAAACTATTATTTATTATTATGTATGTTTATATTGTAATAAGTAATAAATGTATAAATAAATTATTATATGTGATAATCAAATTACACATAATTATCCGTCTGTTCATGTTAATACTATCGGGATTACCCGACTACTTTCGGCCCATTTGAGGTCCTAGATTCTATCCAGGAGTAGCCGGGCAAATTCCGATAGTATATACGTGAGTACAACCGGATAATTATAATTGTCATAAGAATGAACTATAATAAATAATACTAACACACAATTTTTTTTTTAAATTACTACACACTGTTTGAAAGTCATTTTATTTTAAACAAGTATATATAATGTAGATGGTGTCAATGCGTTGATTATTTTGATTTAGAACATTTACAAAATAAATACCGCTGACGGATAAGTAAGTTTATTGAATATTAATGAATTTTATTAGAATTCTATTCAAATATAAATTTTAATAGATTAAATATAACCTCATCTTATTCCCACGATAAGTATACTTCTATGCAATTGTAAAATGATATGTAGCTATATATTTATTATAATAAGCATATATGATACGGGAAAAGAAAATGGCCTTAGACCCATATAGACAAATTGACTGTTTTGAGCTTTGGCTAAAAAATGTTTCCAATTTCGCCAAAAAATTTAAAATTATGAGCTCAAAATTCTCATAATTCTCTTAACCCGTAACATTAAGTTATGCATTAAACATTCCTCAAAATAAATTCTGAATATGGAAGGATTATATTATCAGAATAAAATAGGCCATATAAAAAAATTTTCGTTATACAAGCAAATTATTGAGGACCAGTAAAGCGAAGACACTATGTATCTTATATACGAAAACATAAATAATCAGTATTGTAATGAAAATAAAATCTCATAATTAGCTTCATACAAATACTAATCCTCTGTGGCTCTAAAGAAACAGCTGCCTCACAAAGTTAAGCGGGCGGTCGCCAGAGCTGATGGGACGGCGGTCACTCATCCCAGGGTACGTCGGAGGATCGTATGTCATTTGCAGCGGTCTACTAGAGGACGACGCGCCACACCTGCAGGTCGTACGTCTCACGCCCAACGGTCTACGCCACCACCACATACCTTCTACTGAGGCTTCGTAGCTTGCTTTGTCGGATCTACGATCGGACCAAGTGGATATTTCACTGTCGCATGGAGTCACGGGAGCGCTACGGATTGCTTTTGGATCGTAATAGGTCTTGTCTTTGGATAGGGAGCCTCTTCTCTGTTGAAGAAGATTTTAGTTACTAAACTATCTAATTACACGGCTCTTCATATTTCATTTAATAAAAGGTACAAACCAGGCGATCGATCGTTTATGTAGTATTATATGTGGTTACCGTCACGTATGTACAAACATATAAACAAGTGTAATTTTAAAACGAATTGCCAACCTTGATTAGTGAGGCAATATCTATCCGCCTGTCCTTACCTTGATGACATTAAAGTTGGGCAGCTTGAAGCGTCACACTTCCTGTAGGAACTTAATCGGACACACTCCCTGGCGGTTATCACCGGAGCGGATCATAACCATGCCGTCAACCTCATCACCCACCTGGATCACAATCTGATCACGGAGCAACATTAGCCCGTTATCACCGTCGGATACCTGAAATCAATAACATTGTGAACTGAACATTTTCTCAAATTGTTAATTAAATATCTGCGTTTGTGAAATAGTGATCACTATAAAAAGATATCCGGTTGAGTTGGTTAATTGGTTCTTCTTAGCTTAGCTTTAACATTAAATTGGAGAGTTTATAGAAGTATCCTATAAAAATTTGCACTCTAGAGACTTCTATTTCACGTGCACAAGTGATCACCAACGTTGATTGAAAGCTTAAACTAATAGCAATAGGTACATACTTGCAGATTATGCGTCACTTGCAAAGGTCGTTCGCCCGCCTGCAGTTTAGTACAGTATTTGGATGGGAAGTATCCGATTTTGCCCAAGCACTTGCCCTTCCACCAATCAGGATCGGAGGTGTCAATCACAGTAACCTTGTATCCAGCTTTAAGATCCAGCTCATCAGCATGACGTGACTTGAAATTGTATAGAATCACATACAGGTTTGTTGGTAGGAGGCGTTGATGCTTCTGTAAGCAATAAAATAATACTTTTTATAGCATCATAAATAATATTTTTAGCTTCTTAGCATCCGTGGACTCATGGTGCAGGTGCTGGCCAATCGCGTTTGCCAGGAGAGGGGTGCCAAGAGTACCCGAGACTTGCGACTTGAGAAAAAGTTCAATTTGAAACGAAGCTGCTAATACAGTCTTTGAAGTACTTTCTATAATTGAACAGATGATATTTCTAAAAAGGCAAAGATTTTTAAGTATAGTACACAGTCATACAATATCTTAATGTAATAAAGTGAAAATTGATATATGACATCCTATAAATATACATTTTTACTCTATATATTTTACTAGATAAATTTACAGTTTTTTACACTAATCCTGTGTAATTCTACCTGCATAATAGGTTTACAATATAGGTTACTAATGGATTACAGGCTTTTAAAATGTAGGCAATATTATTTAATACTGACTGCTGCTATACAAATATATATATATATATATATATATATATATATATAAATGTATAGCCACACATACAGATTGACCTATTTGGATCTTTCATTTCAATTTTTACTAAATTAAGTAAGGTAAGTCTAAATTATTTACCAATTTACTTTCACACTCTTAGAGTGTGAAATAACAAAATTTCTATAATTAACATTTTTTTATTGTAAAAGTTGTAAAACAAATTACTGATCAACTTGAAGTTTCAGTATTCACAAAAATCTGTTGCCAACAAAAGAACTTTTAAAATACTAGCTTTCGCCTGTAACTCCGCCATAGGGTGTCGATATAAAGGACCTTATGTCCATTTCTAGGTAACTATACCTACCTACCTTTATCAAAATTCATTACAAATGGCTCATCAAAGCAGTGAAAAAAGAAGAATTTTACTTTTTATTTACATACATAAATAAGTAAACGGTCGGTAGTCGCATATATAATATTACTAGGAAGTAATGTAAATTCATGAACATATTTAGAAGAACGCAAAAAAAAAATCAGAATAACAAGAAATATCGTTTTATGTCGTATTATCAGTAATAAGATATGCGTCTTAAGAATTTAATTAGCATAAGTTTCTTTGATTTAATCTAATTGTTTCCCAGTTTATTCTAAACATGTTCTATATGATTTAGGTCTGGCGAGCGTACTGGCCATCCCAAAACTTGCGTACCGACCTCAATACTTTGACACTACCCCCGCAGGGTGAAGACGAGCATTGTCGTTTATTAAAAGAAATATGTCCTCCATAAATGGGACAAATAGCAACACAATCTGCTCTAAAATGTCTGTTACGTATCTTAAGGCAGTCAGAGACCCTTTTCGACGATGTTTAGCTCTGTTAGTGCTCCTAAGCAAAACCAGCCCCATACCCTCCACCCTCTCTAAAGCTCTCTTCGAACAATGTTACACTTAGAGTATTTTTCTCCGGGTCTTCTCCATACTTTGATTCTGCAACCATCTGGCTTAAGACAGAATCTGAAGTCATCAGTAAAGAGTACTTTTCCCTAAGCGTCATCATCCCAATCTAAAATGAGTACAAGGACTCTGGCAGGCAAGAGCGAATTTATCGAACTTCCTGTTGCTTGTTTTGTACCTCAGAAGAAGTAGACGTGCGGTTTCTGAGGACACAACTGATCTGTCGCCTCTCTCTGTTGTAACCCTTATAAGACCATGTCCTTCATGTCTTGTATAGCGTCCAGTTTGCTGGTATCGTTTAAAATTGCGAAAGATCACAGATTTGGACACTCGTAATATTTGATCATAAGATTAACAATTATCAATTAATGTTATAGCTTTAGACACCTCAGCATCTTTGAGAACTGCCATTATCACTCAAACTTATGAAATGAAGTTTCATTCACACAATAATAATATTAAAAAAAAAATTACATGTTAAATTTGTTAAAATCAACAACAATTCGCAGTTTCATAGACTATGTACTAAGCAAATTGACAAATAGCCAAAAAAATAAAAGAAATACGTAAGAATTCTATTCGATTTTTTTTTCAATTACATGATAATGATATGTATATATGGGCGTTATCAAATAAGACAATATTTTATGTTACTCTATCTTTTTTTGTGTTCTTTTAAATATGTCCATGAGGTTTTTTAGAAATTTTCTACACGACAGAATGCTTTCATTAAATCAACCAAATAAAAGTCAAACTCACACTCGGCTGCTTAACGGGGGACGGGCAGGGACTGGCGCTGTTAGATGATAGACTCTTGTCTGGTTCGTCGGGGAGCTCCACGCTGCTCATGCGGCCGCCGCGAGCGCTCAGCAGCTTCCTGCTGTGCACTGGTGATGACGGAGCTACATACATTTTGTTAGGATTAGGATCTGTATTAGGATTAGATTATTTAAGACTTTTTATAGAGCGCTAATGTATTTAGTTTTATTATTTCAATATATATATTACCTTGTTATTGTTAAAAACGATTTTATTTTTATTCGAACTGAAAATATTGCTTTTTAAGTTGATTGAATTGAAGACCACTTTTTATAGGATCTCTCGATTTTATGGTTTAAACTCTAGAGAATAGAAGGAAAGAGTTAAATCTTATTTCTTTTCATGTCAAACTTTATTCTAAGTTAAGGAAATATGAACGAAGTGAGACTTAATTCTATTAGTAATGATAAAATAAGCAAGCAGTAGTAGGGTTCTATTAATATACCCAATAAAACATGCTAATTAAAATTATAACATTGTCTTGATATTGTTTAAAATATTTTAGTATTTCACACAAAAAAAGAGTTAACTGTCCGATGACTGATTATTTATCATGCACAGTAATAAGCAATTAATAAAATCTTATTTACAGAAAGGGGTAACGATGCTGTAGTAGTTCTTACTGATATTATTTGAAATAATCATGCAAGCTTCTGCATTGAAATATATTTTATATGCAAAATAGTTGGCCCAGAAAAATAAAATTTCTTTAATTGAAAATATGTTTGCATTTTTTTACATAAAAATACAATTTATAACGTACATGATTGGGTATGACTATATTGGTGAGTCAAATGGTTATTTAATTTGTAAGTGCCATATCTCATGCTATAAGCTCGGTAGTCACCTAGAAAGAAAATATAAATTAAGAACATGCAAAATAAAATAATGTGAAATATGACGTACATACATTCTTTGGTTCTTGATCAGGAACATTATAATTCGGGACTTCTTGTCAAATATAATAAAAAAATAATAAAATGCAAATCTTAACACCGAATAGAAAGACGTTCGGTTACAACGAGACGACGGAGAAAGCATATCATCAGGGAAGTCAATAGAGAGTGAAGGCAGCAAGTTTGGACTAATACAAGCTAAGCCAAGGATTTATTAAAAGTGATCAACAAACACTGCTTGTGGACATGACATCGCTTCATTGACAAAACATCAATTTATTTAATGAACCCAAAAAACCAATCTTCAATTTGAAATTCAAAAACCGCGTTTGAAATAGACACAATAATAATAAAATATGAACGTTGAACAGATGATTTGCGTGTTTCTTTTGTATTTTCGTTGGATAATATCAGAAAATAGCTGAAACCATGCCAAGTTCGTGTTGCAATAAACAATCGCGACTTACAGATCATGTGGAACACGTTACACGACTAATAAATTTCAACTCATTAACTGCTTTGAAAATAACGACATTAAACGCATTTTTTAATTACAATGGGTACTCTATTGCTTTTTTAAAACGCTAAACTGGCTCAACTGATATTTTAAGATAGTAGTCTTAAATAATATCTATTCCAAAAACGGTTATATATTTAAAGTTTTTTTTTTTTTTCAAGCAAAAACCAAGAAGAAGGCAGGAAATTCGGGAATTGCGGAAGTTGGTGAAGGTTTTTTGGGCCCGGTTTATTTACTAGCGATGATCGTACAAAGTACTCGGCTGCCCTGCGAGGGTTGGTCTCGAGGACGTCGCCTCAGCTCTCCACAGTCGGGGGAATCCAGCGACAGGCTCTTCATCCTAAGGTTCAACTTTTGTCGTCTCGGCGAGTGCGGCGCTATAACATTCATGCATATGAGCATTGCATTTACCTCTAATTAATCGCATTGTCTTGCGAATTGGACTTTTACTGACTTTATAAATTTTATCATGATATCGATGATATGAAATACAAAGCGCTGAATTTTTATATCAACTGGTCAAGCTATATTCTTAAAATTTAAAGATCATTCAACTTGCAATTCATTAGATCTTACTTTCTATACACAAGCCGTAAAGTGTAGTATTTGAGATAAGACTTTTTTAAGACATGGGTTATAAAAAAGTCTTATTTTGTTCATGCTCGCTTTTTTCACACAAATGAACAAAAACTGAAATTACATATCAAGTGCGTAAGCTCTGCGAAAAAATAAAATATTTAAAAATATAATTAAATACAAGATACGGTTAAAATGCAAAAATATGGGACTGTAGTGGAGTTTACTTGACGAAACCTACTGATAACTAAGAAAACAAACTACTGTATGACTCGCGTACATTCACATGGATTTAATGTTAATATAATAGACTTGTAATAAAAAAATAAAAATACATATATTTTAAATTTGTATTTCGTCACCAGTAATCTTGGTTCGATAATATAAAAAGTGTCAAACGAATGAGATCAAACAAAATGCAACGAATCTCTTAACACAGACACTCTACAGGGATTCGTTTTAAATTAGCTTTTGATACCCGGTAAGGGACTGGTGCGGTCAGCCTGCCTCAACATTTGGGCACTCTTGGAGTTCCTCATCGAACCTGTGTGAACAAAGTAAATACCATCTAGTCCATGTTTAACACTGATTTACTTTTCCGTTATTGACGTCGGTATCGCCCTGTAAACTCATTCAAAAGAGGTGACGAAGCGACCAGAAATAAAAGAAAACCGAGAAATTTTAACAAACGTGAAAGATTTTTAGAAAATCGTGTACATATTTGTTCTGTATATGATTTAGTTTAGTAAGTACCGATTCAGAACTTGGAGATAGTGTATTTACATTTTAGTAAACACGTGCAAGTGTAAAATATGACTGTGACTTAGATAGAAATCGTCGAAATAAAACGCATGCGATCTTTAGCACGACACGCGTTAAGCCATGCACCACTTACATAACATCCAAGCGCCAGATCGAATGATTAGACGCTTCATATATAAATGTAAAGTGCATACTGATAAGGTTCGAAAAAAATAAAGCGACTGAATTCTGACTTTTATTGTAACAATAACAATATTGATATCACAGAACGCGGGGCGTTTTGGGGCAACAGCTACTCGCGGCGGCTCGCGCGGTCGAGCCGACATTCGTCTAAGTGCTCCGTTTAGGAGACGACTCTATGATGATTTGTTATTTTCAAACGACTAGTCAAAATCATTTTTTCTTGCGAACGCTGGCCGTGGGCTTGAGAATCGAAGGCGGGGGATCGCCGTTTTCATTTATGAAACATAAAGGCTGTCCGAAAGGTCGCGTCGTTGTCTCCTCTGATTCTGCAAAAGATAAAGGGGCGAACAAAACAATAAATAAAAAGAAAATAATAAAAATAAATATCGATCGTACTTAAATAAAATAAATAAAAAATAAAAGTTAAAAAATGAAGGTGAGGTCAGATTTTAGGATCACCCATGACGTGAGACATCCAGTGGAGGGACGGGATTAAGCATCTAGAGCGTGTCTATCGAGCGCCATCTATTCACCCCATTCGAAACTAACACCGCTAACGCGACATACAATACAGAAATAAAAAGAAACACAAAACATAAACCGCACAACGACAACGGAGCCCGAGGGCCCGGGGAGAAGACGGAACGGACAAAGCTCGGTTGCGGTGAGACAGAGCGAGGCGCTACGGCAGCCGCGGGCTCGTACTTTCCGGCAGAGAGACCGAGCGGTGCTGCGGCGAGCCGCGGCGCGACCTGGACCCCCACAAGGACAAACTCTTCACGCCCGCGAACAGCCGCCTGCGCACGCCGCCTTCGGGCCGCGCCACCGCGCCTACCGACAAGCAGCGCTCAGTACACCGCTCTCCGCCCTCCGCCCCACCCCGCCCCGCCCCGCCCGAACGGTGCGTGCAAAACCAATCGAGACTACTGAAAACGAGTGATGGGAGGCCCTTGCCCGCCCGCCCAGCGGCAGCAGACCTGAGCTGGAGGCGACGGGCTGCGGTGCAACCGCGAGGCCGGGCGCCCGGCGCGCGGGCTCGCGCGCGGCAGCCGCGGGCTCCTCCGGCGCCGACACGCGCACCAGCGGGCCCGCCCCCGCGGGGCCCGGCTTCGCTATTTCGTTGGCGCGCTTCAGGACTCGGTAGGTTTGATCCACCTCCTCCTCTGAGCATCGAGCGAAAGGTTACATCAGACGCGGTACGACAGTGTTCTCGACGAATTGTGCGCTGGTCGGTCGATGACATGTTAGTGTTTAGTGACGGTTCGGCCGAGGTATCCGTTCCTCGTCTGGAATGACAGTGATTGGCAAACATATTTGTTAGTGGATGCGGGACTGGATGAACCGGGGTCGAGCCGCACTAAATTATACTGTACCCTCGTTGTAGCTATCGAAATCGTCGTCGAACTCGACCGATTTCTTAAAAGAGATCCTGGTAAGTCTCTGTCCCGGCAGCCAACCGTCCTCCACCCCTGGACAATTTGGAGTTAGTGTGCGCGTCCGTATTGTGACCGTTTTAGTGTGTGGACCCGTGTGAGCCGTATGAAGGAGCGTGTTTAATATTCATCGAATTCATTTACTTTTTTAAAGTTTTGGCTTACACTCGAAGCAACATTAACTATGAAATTATTTAACTGTCGTGTAGTTGTAGATAACTTATATATATTATGTATCGCGTAGGAAGCTGCTAAAATTACACAAAATATAACAAATACATATTGCCAGACATTTTTTAAAGAAATATTACATCCTTTATTCTGGCAAAAACTTCAACTTACCATCCGACTAAAGTCAACCGTTAAGCATGGCGTCTTAATTTCGACGGAAAAAAAAATTTTAACACATTAGTTAGTGAAGGTTTGCTCCTGGATAATTTATTTTTTATGCAACAGATTTAAATATGTCTATATTGAGGTTTGAATTCCCTAGATTTTAAAACAAAATACTTACTTTCTTCGTCAAACGCAGCTTCTTGAACTCGATGAGCTTCTATTTCTGAAGTGCTTTTTTGTCTGCGCAGGAGTCGCGACTTAGTTTGACACTTGCCGACCTGCGGCATGCAATCTATGTGCACATTCATCTTGCACATTCTGCATCGAAGTCCCTGTCTTGTGTGCCCTTCAAAAAAATTGTTCATCATTTAGACTCTTAATTGCAACAGAGAAAGATAAAGAAAGAGACTGGTATTATTCCATTCAAATGTACTCATTATAAGAAGTATAGTCTTTATGGTACTTTCAATACATTTTTGTTATATATTGTAGAAGACGTTTAACAAAACAAAGCCTGTATTATAAGATCGCTGCCTCAATGGACTGTCTCCGACCTCCGTCACCACTATTAGTTGGTTTATAGTGCTACTTTGACGGTATATTGATATCAAATCTATAATAGATTTGTGTTACATCCCTGAGTTTTACTTCTGATTTAGGGCCTTACAGGTATTCGATGTATTATAAATAAAAATATATTTTATTTATTAAATAAATAGTGACAATATCTGGTAATAGTATCTACAAATTTACAAATATATAATCTACAAATTTATAATTAAAAAATTAACTAATTATCTTGGTTGATTTCATTGATTGTAAAACGTTTTAATACCAAAGGCCGATCCCAATATTTAAACTAGGGGCGCAACCCGAACCGGAATTTCGATTCGCTGCGCTCACCAAACTCTTTGCCTTTGCCAAACCGGGTGCCTTTTACATATTGAGCGAAGCGAGAAGTGGAAGAAATCATTTATTGAAGCGCTCTTTAACACTAATATAGATCGAGAAATATTTATTTCAAACAGGTTTCCAGCCGTCTTATTGCGTCGGTCTGGTTGTGGCCTATGGGGATTTTTTATACAATCATTATACCTCAACGCCGCAATTGTTTTTACGATTTTTTTTTGAACCATTGTGTGGATATGCTTAACATATGTGCCAAATTTCGTCTTGATTGAATCGTTTAGATGCTAACCCCGGACATACAATCAGAAAAGTCTCACATAGAGCGCTCCGCTCGCTTCGCTCAACTAAAGTGACATAAATGCTACCTTTGATAATAAACTTACTACACATTTTAAAGTAGGCCTGATAACTTGAAAATGTCTGCCCTATCTTAAGGGCGGACAAGAAGGTTTCAATGTGGTTTATTTTTTTATAACACTAAAGACGTCTAAATAACCAAAAATAATTTTAAGTGATAATAAATCGTTGCCGAGAAAATTTGGATTGCTTACGTTAAGATAAATAAATAAGCAAAAAAAAAAAATTTATTAATTATTTTTTAGTATGAAAGTCGATGCCAGTTAGGTATTTATCTACCGACCTTGAGGCGTTGTAATGTTTTTATTAATTTACATACCTCTGTGGATGTTATTATTGTCCAAAAAGCCCTTCCCTGGTTATTACTTGAATAAAATTACGCACATGCCACGATATAAGTTAATCTATTTTAATTCATTTATAACTTTTTCAGCCGCTATGAAGTTTATTATTTTTTTTTGTTTGTTTATATCTGTCTGACTGGTAGCTATCAATCTTACATATTGAGAATTATGACTAATTTTGAGCATTTATCTCTTATAAGACCTACAAAACAAAATCCATACTGTCTGCTAATAACTAGAACTAGAACTCATTCAAAATTGTACAGTTCAATTAACTCAGAGGCCAACCTCAAATTAATTTAAACCGCGATTGAAATCAAGAGAGCACGTACGTTTAAGCTCACACGTTCTAGATGCTATGAAGCTATGTATCTATAGCTAAGACTATCAACTGCTAACACGAAGCAATCAGTTTCTGTATTATTTGGCTGATTATATTTTTATCAGGAAATATGTTAGATAACAAATAATATTTTGTTTGTATGAACTTGCATAGACATAGATACTAGAATGAGCCGAACGGACTTTACATTAATTTGTTTTTTATATCGTTTTTTTTTAATGTTGTATAAATCCGCTAACATATTTTTTGTTTCGTCTCTCTTTACTTCCTTTTTTTTGCATCTCTACCAACGTCCTCCGTCTCCTACACATCTAAGGTTTGCTGGTAGAGAATCTCTTTGTAGCATGAAGCCCGCCTTTTGTACATTATTTTGTGTATTGTGCAATAAAGAATATATAAATCAATAAATAAATAAAAAGAAAGAAAAATAGAATAAATTAAATGTCAAAAAATAATTGTTATAATTATGAGGTTCGTACGGTTCGTGAAAGGTACGAAATCATTTTTCGTGATCTTCTATTAGTGCCAGGCTGTGACAGGCAGTGACCTCCGATTTGACGCCTTTATGGTGTCCAATGCTTACAATGCATTACGTTCTAATATATACACGCAGACAAAAGATAAGCTTACCAATTCAAGAGTTACTATTTAAAAGAGGAAACTTATAAATCATAATCGGATATCATTGATTATTTGTATAATGTAATCTATAGTCTTTGGTCAATCTACAATTTTAAGCATTCAGTTTCTCAATTCAGTCAATAGACTTCTAAGAGAGTGATGATGAGGATGATGATGATGATTATGACTATGATGATGATGATGATGATGCAGCTTGATTGAATAAGACTAAGTGAAACGTCAATTTGTAACATAGATTAGTTACTAGTTATTCGCTATAACAGAACTCATTCCCAGGCTGTACCATCGTTGATGTAATTTACAAGATTTCTTTATCAAAATACCGTTAATATTTAATTAAAATTTATTCATTTAAGAAATTAAAGCCCTCACTGGGGAGTTAATATAAATACGTATACAATTCATTAATCTTGAACAAATTACCAATTTTAGGGCTTAAAAATATTCAATAATAACTTAACTCCATCTGTTGTTGCTGATGAGTGAAACCAAAATGTTTACATTAAAGGTTATATTAAAATGAACAACTAATTGAAAACCATTATTTTTTCAAAGATTTTCATTAAGTGAGGGTAGTACTGAAATTGACAAGTAGTTGGATCTAATGTACTGCTGAATTTAAATAAAGGTGTTATATTACTCAGTTTCATTTGATCTAGAAACACACCGCAATTTACACAATTATCAAGTATTATAATTAATAATTAATATAATTATAACGGATATTTCCCATATCACAGTTATCTTCTTCACGCTAATTAATTTTAAAATATTAATTATTTCTTGAACATTAACTTTTTAAAATTTTAATGTTTACAATATTAATCTATATTTCATTTATTTATTTATTTTGTAACAATTAAAACAATTCTTAAAATAAACAATTAGAGCATAAGATAGCTTATCTCGTCAGAGTTATTATCATTTCTTCCAGCTACTTTTCATTTGAGAGAAATCGAATGATTTGTAAATTAGT
Source organism: Mechanitis mazaeus (assembly GCA_959347395.1). Classification (NCBI taxonomy): domain Eukaryota; kingdom Metazoa; phylum Arthropoda; class Insecta; order Lepidoptera; family Nymphalidae; genus Mechanitis; species Mechanitis mazaeus. Next base: position 13,302,373 of record OY365750.1, read on the forward strand.
TCTGATTGCTGGCGCTCTGAACGGTCAGAGTGACAGCGGTTAAAGACTTTGAAGATATAGTTCTAGTCAAAGAAATGTCGGTAGAGAGTTTAAAAAGCATCTGCAACTTTAAAGGACAAACCAAAAAATATTGCCAATATTTAATTTCAAGTATTTTTTTTTAACTTTCGTCATCCAAGATCACTATTATTTATAATAATCCAACTGTACTCACATAATTACGATAAGGGTTTGCTCGACTGAGTTGCGCGATTCAGCCATGCTCAGAGCTCATGAATAAGGATTCAGAATGGGTCCGTAACCAGTCAGGCAAATTCTGGTAGTGAGTACAGCCCGATATATATAATTTGTAAATATATTATAAATGTAGGTGGCGCTAGTGACGATGTTCTAGTAGGCTTCATAAATATGTTATAGATTATCTGAAGTGAACATACTTAACAACTCAATACTCATTGAATTTTGTCGTAATCTGTTCCTACGGTTAGTATTATTATCATGTATGGAATTCTCTCTATTGAACTAACTACTAATGGTAGTCATTTAAATTAAACATTATTCTATCACTTTAAGACCAGTGTTCTGTGACACAAAAATATATATTTCTTAAATGTCCAGAAACAACTCAATTTCTACCTTTTTATTTCTCATATACTAAATTTTGAGGTTCTCACAGTTAAAATTGTCATTCTTTTTGAATATTTTATCAGTATTTTTTTTCCTCGTAATTATTGTATCTTTAGCCAAATTTGGCTACAGGATGATACAATATATTTAGTATTATCATTATATAGTAATATTTAATATTACCTTATTTTAACTCTTTTCTAGTTTATTTACTTGAATATACAGACAGATATTTATTCTAAAATAAATGAGTACCTAGTCCGTAACAAATATATTTTAGTTTTTTTATCATTAATATATAAACGTGATAAATTAATGTGTTAACGTAAGTTTTTTAAAAAGCGGATGAGCACGAGATAGTCGCGAAGTTGGCCTAACAATAGACATATATATTAATTAATAGTTCAGGAACACTCGAGTTTCGATGCGGCTGAAAATTTCGGCCTTTTTTTGTCCGAACTCGAAACTAAAGCTGTAACAATTTTTTTGGTCGTATCTGGCCGAAACCGAAATCAAATTTCGGTCGCTCACTAGTATAAACTCATTTAGTTTGGAATTACTTCCAAACTTTTGTTGCTTACGAGTATATCTAAGCACTGCAGTTTGTGTAGCCATTTTGTCATAGTAAAAAAATACAACATCGTTACATATTATCCCTTATCATAGATATATAGGTGATACAAAAAATACTAACATTTAAATTAATGTCAGTAACGTAAGTTATATATCAATGAATTACAATATATATAGTTTTATATATAATTTATATAGTTTTCAAACTTATAAATAATGCAATAATATTTTGAACAATTATAAAGGAATACTAGGTTGCTTTGTTAGATATCTGTACATGACAATTATATAGAAAATTAAAATATTTATATAATTAAAATATATATTATAATTTAAATATTTTGATGAACAAAAAAAAAATTTTTTTTTTAAAAGCTTAGTGTTTGATTCGAACCCAATACACTCAACAGTAAACGGTTTGTTACAGGGACGTTAGACCAAAATATTTAACAACAAGATTTAAATGATTTCTCTTACCTCGGAGAACCTGTGAGCAGACGTCACAGGGAGTTATTTTCTTGTAGGTGTATTCTTGAAAGTTATGTGCGTCTGTATCTCCAGAGCGCATATCACGAGCCGCGCCGTTTCTCCTAAAGTAACACAATTTTAATACGTAGATTAGATAGTTTTATTAAACAAGGATTGTTTGATATCACAATAATCGTAATGTTATTTTAGATCTAGCTACTAACGTTTATTACATTTATTCATTCCAATTAATTAAGTTAGCGGAATCCAAGTACAGAATAATAAGATTACTTGTAATCAAATTAAAAATTATATTCATATCAGTGAAACTTATTATTATTATGAAGTCTCTTTAAAAAACTATAATATTAGCTTATTTATGTAATTTAGTTTTTTTACTAACTATTTAGCATACTTCTAATCTGAATCAACTAAGTTCACTGAAAAAGTGTAAAGTAAAATAATTTTTCATCTATGAGTATTATGAGTAACCTGGTATTTTGGTCTGAAGGGTAGTTGGATACGTCATATCGATTTATTTTCAAGGTTAAGGCTTAAAAGTGATTCATTCACCTTAGATTACAGCGCCTTCACACCATTCCTATACACCCTAGGAATCCAAATTTATATTTCTATTTTTTAATTGTTTGAGAGTTCAAAGATGAAAAGAAATTACTCAAAATAGTTTTAATCTCAGAGGTAAAAAGCATAGACGAAGACATTGAGGACCAGTGCATGCTAAAAGAAGCAGAAACTTGTCAGCTGATGAAAAGATTAAAGCTATACAGTTTTGAAATACAGGTTAGCAAGGATTATTAGGGTCACAGGCTTTACAGGGTTTTTACCTACGGGGCAGATTTACCTCATCGCCATAACCGTGGACACCGCGTGGTACATTTGATTTTTTCTTATGATGCAAGAAGAAAGAAACATCAAAATGAACATGATAAGTGTGTTATAGTTACAAAATTAAAATTTAAATCCGTGATGTGTTAATAATAAATACATGTTTTTGTATATATTTTGTTCTTAGTTATTTAACATCACAGAATTAATAATGACGTAATTCAATTTTAATTGCAATTAATGTATAAAAAAAGCAGTTAATTAACAACGTTGATTAAAATACAACTAAATCAATATTCAGGCTTTTAAAAAATTGGCGACGAATTAATAAAGTCAAAGTTTTAATAATGTAAAAATATTATTAATCTAACAAAGAAATAAACATATTTGAAAGGGTTATTAAAACTCCATTTCGTTTTGTTTGTCGATTGCTCCAATATCTATCTATAAGTCACATATCATTTATGAATATTTAAATCGAATATATACTTCTTAGATTTTCACGAGTACACGTTTGAAATAAAACAATTTTTACGGATTAAAACTCGCGTATAATTTGGTTACATTTTAATTTTAATCTGACGTTTCGAATGCTTTGCAGCAATCGTGTTCACGGGTAGACGAGATGCAATTGTCACTGTTATACGTGTGTTTAATCCGTAAAAATAGTTTTTTTTTTCGAATATATACTAGCTGTTATTTGCGATTCCACTCACGGACGAACGATTTCATATATTTATTTTTTTCCGTGAGCTGATAGCTGGATAACCTATAGCCTTCCTCATGAACCTGTGTATAATCAGAAAGAATTTTTGAAATACATCCAGTAGTTTCGAAAATAAGCGTATTTAAACAAAACCCTTGATATCCTGAATGAAGCCTTAGTAACCGTCGTTATGTAGATTAATTATTTTGTTTGCTTTTAATTTAACAGGCTTATTTATACTAACTAATCACCAATGAATCTTTTAATGTATTTGTAACTATGTTTTCCAGAAACATTTCTATGTCACAGCTACGTGTTCCAAGTCACTTGATTTTATGAACTCAAAAGGCTTTTGAGTCATATAGCAGGTATATGACTCAAAAGTCTTTTGATGCTACTATTAGATTGGTAAATCAATTTTACGGTTTTAGAGGGGTTAGTATTATATAAATATATAAGTTATAAGCTTTAATAAAATTGTTATTTGACATTTCAGTCAAAACAAAATTTGATATATCACGTAATGATTTGTAATACATAATTCACATGTATTTCAGCTAACTCTCCCATTCCTCGATAATATTCTTTGAAAGGATTTCTCTTCATATTAAGTTTTCTCTTCATATATTAATATGAACATATTTCTTAGATATAGATTTTTCTTTTTTTTTTAACTACCTTTTTCTTTCTGATTATGGAATTTATTGTAATTACATCGATTTTTTGTAATAGTTATTTTGAGCTGATAATAATTAAAGATTTTTGAATTAAAAAAAAAACTTTTTTGTCTGTGTGTGTGTGTGTGTACTTATCTGATTAGTTTTCCCGCTAAACCAACCAAGCGGTTTTTTTTTTAATATTTGCAATTTATAAATAACTCATTGCGCCATTGGGGTGGTTGTAGTACCAATCGATGAGTGTTAATGTCAGCAAAAAGTGAGCACAACTGAAATTGATTTATTCAAATTTATGCAATAAATGGTTTTAATGACTTAAGAACATTTAACGATGGATTTTATTAAAAAATACAATAATCATTATGACATATTTATTAACGAAAAAGTTAATGATGGGGCCAATTAAACCTTGTTTTCAATATCAATCTTGTGAATCAGAATATGTATGCAATTGTGCGATGATGATTGAGTTGAAAATTTCATACGAAGCCTTTTCTGAGATTGATTTATTTTAATATAATAATTATCGACAATACTTACATTTAAAAGTAAAAAATCACAAGACAGAACTATTTAAATCCTACAAAATCGGACCTTTTTGGTATTTGATTTGTTCAGTTCAGTTTTAAGCCTCAACTCAATTTAATTTTGCCCCGTGTCCTATACTTATATTAAATCCCTAATAGGTTAGACCTTAGTAATCTTAAGCTTACTTAAATTATTTGACAATTGCTTTTATAGTCTAAAGTCTAGACAGAATTAGAGATTATAAGAATGACCATTTTCTGCGAATAGCTAGAACTGATTATATAAAACAATCGAATCTTAAATTAGAGAAAAGCTTGGAAGCCATATTGTTTTATCGGTCACTTGCGTGATATGCTCCTTTAATCTCATTTATGTGAACCTTAATTGATTTATTTTTAATTCTAGTGACATACCGATAGAGTTTGTTTTCGTTTACTTTCTTGGAGTACATACACTATACCTTAAAATTAGTATGGGAATACCAGAATGTCATGGCTTTACGCGGTCTTGTTTCTTTCCTAGTTTCCATTATGAAAGTAAAGCTCCGATATGTAACAAGATTTTCTAATTCAGACAGACGACGCGACGTCTCGGTAAATTACTAGTATATTAAAAAAACTGTTGGTTTAATATCTATTCAAAATCTGGTTCTGGTTGTAGTTAAAACGAATTATTATACACCAGAATTAAGCAAATAGGAGATGTTTAGTCGGTGACTAGTTGTCGATAATGAGCAAAAGGCGCTGACTAATCAGATCTTTTTTGTGAGAATCAAATTCTCACAAAAGAAGAAAGGCTTAAAAGAAAAATATTCGAAGGATTTCGCCATATTTATTAATTAGCTTAAATAATTTTATTATTATTTGTTTTAGTTCAAACTTGCCTCTGATTTTAATTCTGGGAATGTCATTTAATTCATTTCTAGGGTATATTTATTAAGATTATGTTATAAGTATATTTAGTAAACATTAAACATGGATATATTTCAGCATTTTTCTTAGTAGGAAGGAAGGACTTAAAATATATAGTTTATTAAACATCTAAAACTCGAGTTATATAAGAATATGTTACAAAACATAGTTATTAAATTATTTGTGGAAAATAAAAAAGTATTGTATATTAATGCATATTTTACTTAATTTTGAGAAAGCCGCTATGGTACCTACTTATTTATGACCATCTATATTTTGTTTGTTAAGAAATGAAGAGATTTCCGACAATTACTATTTAAACATATAAATAAAGAAACACTTTAACATTATAAAACAATGAGCGGAACGGTCAATTACTCGACCGTTCAGCAACTGGCTAGTAAGCTAGTCAACCACAGCAATAGTCGGCCCATCTCTAGTATAAATTCCATAATTATACCTTTATTACGTTTGCAAACCTATTACCCTAAAGAACTTTGAAAATAAATTAAATAGGCAGTAAAAGCAGTAGATATTATCATATTTTTTTAAATATTATTATAAAAATATTCCTTTTCTCTATTCTGGGGCCACCTTGGCTTGTAATAATATGAAACAATAAAATAACTTTTAATGAAAGCGTAAGCTAATAACTCTGAAACCTGTGTTAACTACATAATAACCTTATACTGTTGCACCTGATAATGATGTTACTTCTACGTCTCATCGTTTACCTGTAATTTACTTTGTATAGTTATATCAAGACTAGTATTAAGCGATAAACGACAAACATTTCGACGGCCGATTGGTCTAGTGGTGGCGGATTGGTCTAGTGGTGGCTTGTGGCCCTCTGGCTGGCAAGTAGTGGGTTCGATTGCCACACGGGACAGTTACTTATGTGGTCCACAAATTGCTGCTATTTGTGTCCGTTGTTTCTGTTTTTGAAATCATTATTATACTAGTACTGATGGTGTACAAAGAACTCAAAACTATCACACTTTTTAAAACTTTTTAAGACCTTTGAGGTTTTAGAGGAGCAATCAACTAGTAATAAAAAAAAAGTTAATAGCAGAAATTTGAGAAAAAAAAAATTCGTTGTACTTAAAAGGACATTAAAATTGTTGTATTATACTTCAAGAGGTAAGGCCTCTGACAATTCTTATAATTAACCTTTGAATCAGATATTGGACTTCGCTTGTGGATTGACCAGGCTAATAACTTCTACACATGTGGAAAAATTTTAAGAGAATAACTACCCAAGGAATACTATATTACATACATTTATACGATATTTAAGTTACTAAATAATCTAATAATATATACTGTAATCTAAAAATATTTTTCTAAATATTCTTTTTCAGCAGCTTTCGGGCAGCTAATGAAGCAATAATTTTGTATTAATCTTTACTACATATAATAGTAGGATGGGGAATGCTACCCTTTTGTATGTGTGAGTGCAGTTGGTGCCAAAGTTGGTTCCAATATTGGTTTAAATATTTGTATATACACCATTGGACTGGATACTAACCACTCTTTACTTAATAAGGTCGAGTCTTTGGGCGAACGGCCAACGTCTTGTGTATGTAATGTATATTTTTAAGAATTAAATATATTTAATTGTTAAATATCTAGAGAGACACTGGCACCTATGAAACGGGTTTTTCCTACTGTTCTCTAATAAACATTATATTTTAATATTCTTATGTTGAATTATAATTGTTATATAATAGCAATAAGAAAGGCACGAATCGTTTCAAATTAAGCTAGAATTAAACAAACTCTATCTTAACTCTATACGCGTCTCTATAGTAACTCTATGAGCATCGATACAGACCGAGTGGAAGTCTGATAACAGGATGCAATCAACTTCCTCGGTGTTGTGGAGTACACGTTATTTGATTTTCAAAACTTTTCATTTCAGGAAATAAAATGGATTCGTTCTTTCTATTTTATTAATTCGTCGCCATCAAAAATACTAATGAAGTGATATGGGTATTAAACGTATTTACGTAAATTGTACGTTTTTAATTAAAAAATTGATTATATAATAAATCAAAACCATATTTTCACAATTAAACGTACTTGTCTGGTGGTGCATGAGGTGGGGGGGCGCTAGGGGGTTTGAGGCTGCGGAAAGCCTTAAGCCATTTGTTCTTCATACTGCCCGCTGATGAGGATGATAGCTTCCGATCCGCCGCTGCTGTACTGCTGTCTGCTTTGGCAGCAAACAGTTCACGCTGCAAAACCACATTATTTGAGATTTGGGAAAATTGCCAAATAAGTTTTAAGATTTTTTCAAACCAATTTTTAGCATCGTTAACATCTTACGTTAAAAAATTAATTGAATGCAATCAATCATGAATATAAAATGATTTGGACTGAATCCATAAATATCTGTGATAAATTTAATAGAATAGATATTGTGTATTTAATATTTATAGGATCGCATTTATTAAAAAGCATCTTAACATAAATGTTAATCCTTAGAGTTCTAGAAATAAAAAATTCTAGTATTTTCTAAACCCGTAAATAACTTCAATATAGTAACCCAACTTTTACGAACTCACGTTTTTTCCAATGTGACTTCAGAAACCTGTAAAGCGGTTCTTTCTGTATTTGCTAAAAAATAAAACTGCTTACTTAACTTTTTGCGATTTCAGTGACTTATTAATAATATTATTATATTTATTACGTATGGAGAATGAATTTAGATTTTATTTGTTAAAATCTCTATACTTCTGAAATTATAACAAAATAGAATATTAATTAAAACATAAACAGGAAAATTATCGTTAGTTATTGTAACATGTAATTATTCTAAATAAATGTATTTTATTTTGCTTAGTAGTAGACTAGAATTTGGAGGGTTGGGTTTATTGTCCTCGACGTATCGTATATATATATATAAACCTGGTTTTCTACTCAATATCTGCACGATTAAGTTACAACACTTATGTATAAAGAAATCATCTGTGAAATAAAATATAAAATAAAATAGATGGTATAAACAAGTCGTACCTCCATTACATAGATATATAAGAATAGTTATTTAAGTATCCATTAAGGAACAACACGACAAACTTTATTACGTAAGCCTAAAAGCTTGGATAGACATTTTGTAGGAGAATAAATTTTAAATCTTTCAACGTTTATTTATTCAAAATTACTTTACTTAGACTAAATTAATCAGAACAAGAAATATTAAATGAAATTTTACAATAATGTATTGGAACGTTTATGGAGTTAAAAACTTGTCAAATATATAAATGAGACCATTATTCCAAAAGCAATTAAAATACACTTTAAAAACATACGTAAAACGAAATGTTATTTCTATCATTTCATCGATAAAAGTAACATGTAGTTCACGTGTACTTTTTTCAATGTCAGAGACGTTCGATTTTTCGGTATCCTCGAATTCATCAAAATAATAAATTGAAATATTATCATTAAACAAATATATATGTCTACCGTCAAACTTATCCACTGACAAACAAAGTTATGACGTCACAATAACAATAGCATTTTTTATCAGACCTACACAATGAGATGCAAATCTAGTCATTTACATACCCTTTGTCGTTGAAAAACCAATTAGTTTCGGCGAGATACGATGAAAACTAATATACTAACTTCTCACTTTGTCAAGTTCATATTAATTATTGGAAATAATCGTTTGGCACGAACAAGTTACATAACACCTTGTTAGCACTGGAGTGGCAGCCAGCAGCCTCTTCGTCTAATGACTAACTGTTTAAGTGCTGCAGGTTTTCAGCCTTTTAGAGTTCGTAAATTTCAGTGTTTTCAATGTTTTTTTCTTCATCTGTCAAATGATTCACTGCACATGTAACGAAATGTATACTAAAAATTTATTATAAATTTTCCAAAAATTGTTTATGTTTATCAGTCTGATTTCATTCTTACAAAAGAATGTATTTTTATTAAATTTTATTAAATTTCGTGTGATATGAGCTTACTATTAGTCACATATATGACACCTTTGAACGAAAATAAAATGCTGGGAGTACATCTAATAAATTAAATATTTTAACATTAAGTAAATTTTAAACAGAATAGATGAACAATATCTATATTGAATTTTTTTAATCAGGACAAATAATACTAATTAATAGAAAAAGTAAACTAGACGCAAGCCAACTCAGCGTAGTTTTAATAAGGTTGACGATAAGAACTCTCGTGTGGAGGACTTATCAGTATATTAAAAAATATTGGAAAATATGCCCTTGGACACGACTGACACAAGAGATATGATCATTGTTTGTTGGACATTAAAGCAATAATATTAATTAAAAAACTGAACAAGTTTTTACTTTTGCTTCTCTTCCTGATGTAACGTTCTAAAGAAATTCGTCTACAGTGGTATGCATTACGTACATGTTTAACAGTTGTAAACCTACCCATATAAAACAATGTATCATTAATTTTATATTTGAATAGAAAATATATACTAACAATAGTATATGTAGTGGATTAGAATATATATAATTGTTTATGTTATGTTGTTAACTAGTATTTAGTTTATATGAAATTTATGCACTAATGTAGAAAAAACTAAAAATTAAAAGATTTCTCTTTGAAAATAAAATTGTATATATCTTTTTCTGCGTGAAGTAACTAATCGTCAGATAATATAATAATGCAATATTTTTCTACAACAAGATAATATAAATAATTTACTTTTAAACTGTGTAAATAACCTTTCCTAATGTAGGATACAGGCTGTTTGTACAAAAATAAATAAAATATTTGCCCGCCCATGCCAACTTGACGCTATACTAAAGTTAATGATTTCAGGTCGAATACTCTGCAATCACTGGATACAGAGTATATTTATTTATATAGTACTATAATACACATTTTTGATATGAAAATTATCAAGAAATTAAAAATGAATTAGACATTTTTGATTGGGACAATCAAAAATAAATTATTCGCCCGAATATCGGACGACTAGACAGTTATTAGGTAATTTAATGAAAGATTCTGAAGATGAAGATTCTGAAGATGAAGAGCATTTAAGTTAGGAAGGTCAGTTAGCAATCACTAAAAGTAAAATCACTAGAATGGAAAGAACTGTCGGGGGAGGACCTGAAAATGACTGTAAAGCGTAAAGTCTAATGTCATTCCTCATTAGTTTTATTTACTTAATTAGTTTTTCCACAATTATTGTTTTGTATAGGTAGATCTTTTTTCATATTCTAGTTAAAATGACTGATTTTAAATATATACTTATATAAAGGTGATAAGTTAGTTTACACACGCTAATCTTCGATACTGAATAGGTTTGAAAAATTATACATTATATACGCGAATGAAACCGCGATACAGCAAGTAGTTAATAAAATTGTATAAGGTGTTAAATGTAAACAGTATCGGTTTTGAAAAGAACCAAAAAAACATCCAAAACTTCTACTTTCATACACTTATTTATACAATAGTTATTTGCATCAAAGTCAATCGTCAGCTTACTGCGTCCTACCTTCCTAAGGATAGTACAGTGACATCTTCGGACCTACCCGAAGACAGTGCACCTACGAAGTTTGATGCTATAAAAAAACCAAGTTTCTTATCATTCGAACTTATCGCGTTGTAGGGATAGGACTCCAAAAACAGTCTGGGACTTGTTTACCACGTGTAGGTTTAAGAGGTCCTTTTTATAATACGCATACGGAAGACGAAACTCCAATATCCTCAATGATTTTGTATTAACGGCTTCTTATGTAGAGCGATGCTTATATTTTGTTTTTTTGGACGAGTTTTAGTTGATAAACTTTAGAGAACGTTTGATGGTTGTTATACCCATCTGTTGATTTTATGACCGTTTTCAGTTTGAAAGATTAAACGCTTTTTGTATGATTTCTAATACTTTATCGTGGCGACGGGAACATTAACCTTTATCCAATAACAACGTACACCGTACTAAAAAGTTTTCAGCCGTTCCTACTGCTTCCCCTTTTGACTTTTCGGTAACTTTACCCCCTTTTACTAATTTATTTTGATCTAAAAATTGTTTGAAAAGCATTTAAATAGAAATTTAATAATGCTGGGGACTGATAATGACGTAGGGTAAGCAATTTTAAAACCTGTAGAATACAAAATTTACCTAATTCACCTAAGTCTCTCGATAGTTGTCGTAATCCTGAACTTTCCTAGTTGATCATGAACTGGTTATGAAATGAAATCGTAATTTGAGATGTGATCCAGTTTTGTCTTATGGGAGATATGTTATTATATCATTAAGACATTTTCCTATAATGTCCTTTGGTAATTCTTATGCGTTTATAGACCTCCGACAGTAGCTGAGGGTTCACTGGCGTTCTAAATTCGACTCAACATCTGTTTTATAGACTGGATTTGGCTAGTATTTCCTTCTTTAAGCAGGCTTGAGTGGGGGTCATGTAATCTTCTCGCCCTAAAACAAGTCTGCGACTCACAGAGGATGACTTACGGGGATGACTTATTTACTTTGTCATTGCCTAGATCACCATATAATAAGATACTTTTTCATCTGGGAAAGTCTCTCATTTCCACAAGAGACAGTCTGTCTGTCTGTCTGTCTTAGGGTAAAATTACATTAATATGTAATGATTGTTATATATATTATCTTATTTTAATGTTATGTCGGAAACGTGAAGAGATCTTTTCAGAAATAAGTTGTTCAATGTACAAAATGTGTTCATACTCTTTATTGTTATATTTCTACATAAACAAATAAATATAGGCATTTAAAGTGATAACAGATAGTAAATAAGCAAAAACATTAATATATAGGGCTATAGTTATATTGTTATAATTACCAGGGCTTCAGATTTATTTAATTAAGGTTTAAAATATGCGTTAAATGTAGTTCATGAAACGACTTCACCGCCATCGCGTGTTTTCCTGTTTCGGACAGGCATTCTTGATAAGAACACAATACAGCTGAAACGCACAACAAACTTTATTTTAAAACAACCTGACCTGAAAATAAATAAATGTTGTTTTGAATAAAAAAGGATGCTAAATTCATTGGATCGGGCAGCGATACGATAGCTCAATTGGTAGAACGACGGGACGGTTTTTCAAAGATCGCGGGTTCAAATCTTACTCGTATTGATTAAGATTTGGGTTTGTTTATATTTAATATGGTTAATCTTATGATGATGTAGGTTATGTTACTCCTTTAAACTAGTTGTTTCTAGCGATAGATTTCTTGTCCCTTCGTATTTATTTGTGTAAAAAATCTTAATATTACCAATCTTTTGAAATGATATTAAAATAAATAAATTAAAAAATTAGACAAAATATATGTAAATAAATAGTATAAAAATACTTATAATAAAAAAAAATTGCATTCATAAAAATTTTAGTACATTGTGTACATTTCGTATTTGTTATTTTTTGAACTTACTTTAAACGTATTTTTATAAAGTCAATTCTAGTAATTTCTACAACTACTAGCTGTATTAAAAAAGAATACAGATGAAATATAAAAACATATAGACAAAAATATCCTTTTCGTGTCAAGCGTAAGTAAATCAGACTATAAAGGTTCATATATCAGATAATAAAATACTTACTGAAAAGATTATGTCAAATACTATTTCTTTTGTTTTACCGCCTTTTCAAAAATTTCAATTAGAAATAATAAAATTAAAGTGACTTTTAATTTGGGAACAGTGTTGAGAAGCATGTTAAAATATGATTTAATGTAAAAAATTTAATATTTCAATAATTGACATAAATTTAAAATATATAAGATTACAAAGCGTATATTAGTATACAGTACAGGGATTTTAGTATTTGTTATTTAGGACAATGAGTTGAATTATTTGCGGTTTCGAATATTCGAATGCGGGTCCCTAAAACCTACCAATATACAGAGTGCGATTAATGACTTTTGGCACGAACTATTCGGTACTTTAAATAAAACATTCTTAAGATTAAGTAAGATTAAACTGGAATACTGAACTGTAGTAATAAGGTGAACTTAATGAACTAGATATCGTTAACAAAAGCCGTCTTTCATGCTATTAAATATGACCTAAAATATTTATTTACTTAATTTAGTCAAAAGTTATTTTATAAATTATTATATATCTATTTTTGTTATAAGTTTTATAATCCATATTGATTGACGGCTTTAAAAAGTTTAAATATAATTATATTTTAAATCCCGTCTTTGGTTTTTGAAAAGGTCCTAAATATGTCTGTCCGCGGATCTAAGGATTTACTCACTGTTTCAATGGGAAATGGAAATGTAGCCAATGCTTGCTCCAGAAAATTCTTCAGAGACTGAAAATATGTGCAGAAAACACCATGAAACTCATGAAACTGACCAGTAGATGGACGCCAATGTTTGAATGGTTCGTGATATGATGAGTCTATGGAATGTCTTTCTGGAAAGTACAGTAAATTATATAGTAAAAATTTGTTTTTTCATAACTTGATCTGAGACTGTTTCATTATGGACTGTGCACAGTTTTCATATAAAAAAAAATTCTTGATAAGACAAATCTTCATTGACGCAAGATGGTGACTGTTTCGCAAATTTTATTTACAAGGAGCTTCTTTGGAAATGTGAATAAAAACTTTTCTTTACAGCTTGTAGTTTTGTTCATTTGGGGTTTTTTATCATTACCAGTAATATCGTAGTAGGACAAAAAACATTTTCATCTATTTTCTCTTTTTGTCTTGTGTAATGACGAAAAGCAATGAGCTTATAACCAAGTTTTGTTATACTTACATGATGGAGGTCTAATTGGAACCTCGATGTATATTATAAAAATTGATTTTCTAGAGATGTTTAGGTGAGTAGCGAAGGTTTACCAGAATTTTTGTCTTCTTTTACGATTTCAACAGAGTAATTATTTGTGTATCCGTCCATACTGGGACCACCAGTTTGAGAATGCTGATATCTAGAAAGCTTCAGCTCCTCTTCAGCTTCTTATCTCAAGGGTCTCATAAAGTACTGACGGCTACATTCCCACTTTGCGAAATCAAGCTTTTTTCCTTAACCTCCAATTTCATATTTTAATTCAATAATAAGTGCAAAAATTAAATGCAGAGAAATGAATCTATATTATTCGGTTTTTTAATAGAGTCAATTTTGTATAATAAAGTATTCTATAATGTGAAAAATTTATACTCTATATGCGAACCATGACTTTCAAGAGAAATGAAGCAAAACATATGCTTAATAACCAACAAAAAAAAAACTCGAAGTATTATAAATATGAAAAAAAAACCACTGATGCTACATATAATTATAGAAAAGAATTTATTGAACCACATTAAAGCCATATTCATAAAGTATAAAAGATTCAGTTTGTTTGAATATTCAAATATAGTCTGCATTGTAGCTGTCATTGGTAGATCCCAATAGGCTTGTGACGTTTCTAAATTTAAACTGTGGTATGAAGTTATCAAGACTATCACGACCGACATAGATTTTTCATTTATTTTTTAACAATACCTTTCATATTGGGATAAATTGATTTTTTAAAAATATTATATGTGAAATTTGTAATTTTTTACTATTAAAATATTAAAACTAATATTATTATACAAAATCCTGTATGAAGAAGAAAAAAAAGTTAAGGTAAACATCTAGAAATCTTATTAGGATATAAATAAGGTTTCCAGAGATTATCCTCGAGGCATAGAATAAAGAAAAACCGTATTTGTTCGAGCAAATTGTAGCTAAAACCATTTTAATGTTTTAATACATGAATTAATATTTAGATATTTCTTACATTTTTTTATTTATATATTTTTCTCAAACACTAATAAATTTGTAGTAACTACTCTGTATTCGAATAATTTAATTAGCTTCCACACCCGAATACACAAATTATAATACGTATTATAAAAGAGAATCCGTTTAACGGCTTAAGTATTCGTATAAGCAAATTAAATTTTGGTTTAACTGAAAAATAGCAATAAAAAAAATTGTATAGGTTTAGAAATACGAATAACTAGCTGTTACCCGCAGTTCCACCCGCTGACGAACAATTATTTTACTATTAAGATAACTAAAATTATTGACGTATAGATATAAAAGGACGGTGTTGCTATAGATAAATAAACAACGTCCTAAATCTAATAAAGACATATTAAAGACAAAACAGAAGATATATTATATATATAATAGTTTTATAAGATTTACACGAGTACTACACATTTCAATAAAACTATTTTTCGGATATAACTCGCGTTTATTATTACATTTTTATAATTAACCCGACGATTCGGATGCTTTGCAGCAAACTTCGGGTTAAATATAAAAAAATAATAATAAACGCGAGTTATATCCGAAAAATTGTTTTATTGAAATATATAATAGTTGTCACTGAAAACTGTTGTTTCGTAGATCATGTGGTGACATGTCAAGGCACGTCAGATCATGACATGTAAGGTGTTACGTCACATGTGTTTATTCCCAATTCCCCAAAAAGAAAAGTAAAATAATGTTTTTGTTACTTATAACTTATTACTATTACTTATTATGATAGTTTCTCTGTCAAAACAATTTACCGGCCAGTTTACTATTAGTGTTGGGAGCCATTATTGGTTTGAGAGTTGAGATATGGAGTTTTTTTATACATCCGCCACTTTTTTATTTTTTTTTACTTTCTTGGGAATTTTGGTTTCTTGGATATTAATGTAAGAAATCTATACTAATATTATAAAGCAAAAAAGTTTATTTAAACACGCTAACTTCAAAACTATCGGATGGATTTGAAAAATTCTTTCTTATCTTAAGGAAAATTATAGAAAAATCTATCATTATGCATTACTCTTAGTTAACCTAATTATTTTGACTAAATTAAAAAAAAATAAACAACTAATAGTAAATATATTCGATCGTCGCGGAAGGAACTGCGTTTAACAGCTTATATGAAAAAAAAAACAGAATATTGTAGTATAATTATTATACGACAGACAGAAAACATAATTAACATTAAACATGACCTGTCACTTACATCATTAAAGTACGCCTGCTCAAGCCGCTGTCTTGTTTTATTGGCCTTGCTGTAATCGGGAAGACTGGATTGACGTCTCATACGCATTCTCTGTTCTCTTTCCATAGTCATTAGATCGGATTTTTGAGATAATACTAAGTAATGCAAGCGGTGTACTATGTCCATTTTGTTACTACAGTGATATCTTTACGAACCTGCATGAAATAATTAAAATCGCGAAATCCTTATACACTTCAATATCCCCAATTATGCTGTCCAATCAGACGAATTAATTTATATAAACTATTTATTTACTTTTTGATCAGCCTTTTACTTAATCCGATTCAAATTTATTGTTTTTTTTTAAATAAAGCACTTCACAAGACAGAGAAATACGATCGTAAGTACTAGGGAATTATAAGTGATGGAAATAAGCCGTGTGGGTGGACAAGCGGTCGGGAGTCGACTGAGGCGAGTGTCGACTGTCGGATGTAGCGCCTCTGTCGTTGCTAGGCAACCACTAGCTACCAACACGCTCTTGGTCACAAAATACACCCCGAGAAACCGTTTTTTCATTTAACTTATAGCATTGCTCTCGGCAAATCATTTTTATATTTAATTTGCGGCCTTTTCTGCCATTTTAAGGAATTTCTTATAAATAAATTATCTGTTTAATAACTCTCAGTGAGTGGAATAATGACATTATAACGAATGATCTTTTGTAATTGTAATGAAATTATTATTATTACAGAAAATACTTAACATTCTCTTAAACAATTGATGGAACTAAGCTATTTAAGCAATTTGGACTGTAACAATAATATGGGTACTTATAATAGAATATGATAATTAAAGTAGATGATACATAAATTGATCTTTTAATATATAGTTATTTGAATGCACTTAAATACTAATCTACAATTAATATGATTTGGATTTAATTTGTTGCAGATATTATTTACATAGAGTCTGACTTTGGAGTATTAAATTATTACCAAATTTAAGATTCAAATTCATTTAAATTCCATAAGTATATTTCGGCAATAAAAATGACCAAACTTAAATATAAATAGAAAATCCGAAAAAGAAAATAGAAAATAAGAATATTAGTTTAAAATAATAAAATACTGGTGAGTCGTGATTAGGTATCAACATTTATAATAATCTGTTTTAAATCATTTTATTTTGTTTTGACATATTATTTCATTTTAACTCAATACAGATTAACAAACAGATAAATGTTGAAATGTTAAAAACCTCAAACATGACATCTAAAGCATTCGAGGCACGTTTTGGAAATACTATTGCAGAAACGATATAAGTAATATGGAGACTATTTCACAGATTATATACATTACACTGACGTTGTGTCTAAATATAATAATGTTAAAAAAAAAACACAAGAATGTTTTGTTGATATTAATAACAGTTTACTGGTTTTTGGGCTTCAATGAATATAAAAACATCAGTCACATTGAAAATTTACTTACATGTTTGTCTGTCCGCTGCGGTGGCGCAAACATTTCTGAGAAGCCATTGGATAGACAGAAACTTATTTTGATCTACTTACACATTTTCTAGTAGATAAGTAAATTATAGAGGTGCGTAAAGTACGGTTAGGTAAGAAATAATTTTTAGTAAGAACTAAGTTTAATACATCGTAATGTTATGTAAAATCTTTTTATAACACTTGAAGGCTTTTGTGCACGGGATTGAGTTCCATTTTAAAATGGATTTTACTAACAGTCTCTTCGTTTTCTTTTACACTTAATAATTGTGCAATAAAATTTCGATTGTACGTAGGTATTACATTTTATAATTTTCAGGTTTTGGTCTATGGTAGCGCATTTTTTATATAATTTTAAACTTCTTCCAGAAAATTTTTTGTTTAGACTAAAAGAAATATAAATCTTTATTACAATGAAACTGCAACTGTGACTAATAATTAATACTCTGATATGATTAGACTGACTATTGTGAAATTGATTTAGGGGGGTCACCTAAAGCACCGATATTGAGCTTTTTATATCATATTGAAGGTAGATTATAAATAGACGGACATAAATTAATTTGTGCTGGCTTAAATATTAAACGAAACTAAACCAAATCATTTAACTATTTAGTCACTATTTTCTTCTACGGAATCGAACAATGTATTTTTTTGTCAAGTATCAGTCGTATAATTTATAAAAATGCTTCTAAATTAACCTTAAATTTCTGTGCGTTCAGTCTTGTCAAGCCTAGACATATTGTTAAAATCGTATTAATTAAAATGATTGAATTCCTCGGAGATATTGATTTACTCTCATTGATTTGGTCAAATCATTTTAATATTTGTTTGAATATGTTTAAATAATGGTTATATACTTTGTTTCTTCCCAGTACTTGCGTTATTAAAGTTCTTAATTTTAATTAATAATTTTCATCATAAGACATACATTAACTACATATTTGTAAAAGGTAATATAAAAGTATCTTGTAATTTAAACGTATGTAATAGTATGGTTATGTAATATGAAAGGAAGAAATGCATTAAGTTAAGATTTAAGAATGTTTATTATGGGAGAAGAGGGCGACCGAAGACATGGATAAACGTAAAACTGACCTAAGATAGGAGATACTAGACAGTCACATTAAAATAAACTGTTTACTGTTTTAACTCGTTCATGTTAAATCCGTAAAACAGCTCGTTCTAAATCAGTTGCATGATCGTGAAGAAGAGTTAAAGGCGTCTGTCAGGGAGTCAGTTAAAATTGACATTACGATGACGTCAAATAATTAGAATAGGAGCAAGTAGATGAAGTTTTACTATTGGCGCAAATAAAAACGATATTCGTATAGAAATATTTATTAGTAAGGCACTCAACTTTCAAACGTTTAAATATAAATAAACACATGTACTTATAAAAATAAAGTTCATAATTTCTCCATTGTTTCAATTTGAAAAATAACGAAGTTACGAGTTCAATCAAGTCATGGAAATGTCATACCAACGTCATTGCCATTACTTATGACCTCCACCTTTTATGGTCATAAACAAAATATTGAAATATAATTCTTGAATAGTTTTTCAAAAATTCTATTTACAAATAAAATTTTTAAAAAACTAAAACCTTGTTCAAAAATCTAAATTTAAAATAATTTAAACAAAAAAAATTTAAATAAATTTTCTTTTATTTTTATGCAAAGTTGAGCAGATTTTAATTTTTTTAAAAACAAAATGCGTTAAGTAATAATTTTCAAACCAAATTTAATAATTTTCAAACTATATAACTTAAAGACAATTTACAAGCAAGTTATTTGTGCTTTTCACTAGCTTTAACTATAAAAACTTAACTATTCCATAAATTATGCATGCAAGAGAATCACAGAAATACTTATACCTTTACAATTTAACTACTTTTAATATATATAGTGGGATAATAGGAAATCCTTTAGCAAAAATATTTAACAATATTAATAAAATATATAACTTTTTAAACACTGTACATGGGCCTTACGGTCATCTTTTAATATTACAATAAAATTACTTTTACTTTTCATTTCACAATATTGTTTTTATAAAATTTTTGTGATTCATTTCTTTTTGAGACATTACTAGCTGATACTACTCAAAAGCAATATTAATGTAATATTGTAATTTTTTAAACTATGATTGTTTTAAGAGTTCACAATGGACCAGATCATTTATTCATTGCATATATTTTGTAACAAAATATGTCACTTACATATAAGACATAATTGAAATTCCTATCACTGCATGTATAAATTAATAGACAATTCTTCATATAACCAAAATTAACCTATTTTATAACAACTAAGTTAGTATAATTACCTAATAACTTTAACAGTTGCAATACAATAGACTCCAATACTTATATAACTGGAGTAAACAAACAAATTGTAAATATTACTGCCTATTTTGAAATAAATATACATATAAATATATTATGCTTCCAATATTTTGGATTTTCCATTTAGTTTACCAAGTTGCCCCAACATAAGAACTGTGTTAATAAGGTTTTCTGAATAAATACGTTGGTTAGTCTCCATTCTCCGTAACTTTTGCACTACATATTTGGTAAAAAATTCTAATTCATATTCATTGTTTTGTGATCTTGGATCTGTATCTTCCGAGCGCTTACGCTTTGCACCTTTCGGACTAGTCTGTGTAGTTCTAGTCTTTGATTTTTTATTTGAATCTGATTCTGATTCAACACTATTTACAAATGCAAAACTGAGATCTTCTCTGAGATCATTTACTTCATCTTCATTTAATTGTATAGTAAGGTCGTCCGGTACAGTTACCATAGGAATATGGTTTTCTGTAAACACAGGGGACGGTAGAAAGGAAACCCGCTTGTATACTTTCACCGCTGATACTTTAGATTTATTTTCTACCTCGGTAGTGCCTCCTGTGCTATGCCGGCGATTGCTATTTTCTTTACTAACTTCTGATTTATGTAAACGAGTTCCTGATTGTTTCATACTCCAAAAATTCACTTTAATTTTAGGCTTTGGCTTTTGCTTCTTTTCTATTATTTTAGGTTTTGGAACGGAAGGGGAAGGTGGAGGCAGTTTATATCTAATATTTTCATCCTCATCATCTGAGGATCTCACCTGCTTTTTAATAATTTTAGACAATTTAACATTATTAAAATATTGTGGATTGATCTTGTATCTCACTGTGTCATCATCAGACTGACCAAAATTTTTGCTAGACTTTTCATTCTGGTTATTCTTCATAATGAGCAATTACAATTATACGAGGGTACTGATGCTCTGAAATAAAAAAAATAATTTTATCAGTTTTAATAAACTATTAAATATAAAGTAAATCTTATTACAAGAGATTTTCATTTTTATTTGATGAAAAGAACATTTCCCGCCGAAATATCTTTAATTATTCAACAAATTAAGAATGCAGCTCATATCTCTAATTATGGAAACATTTATATAAAACAGTAGCGGCGGAAATTACACAATGTCACAATAAATCTATTCAATAAATATTATATATTTCAATTATTAAATATAGTTTGAGGTTATGTGAGACTAAAAGCAAAACAATAATAAAGACTAACCTTTAAATTTACAGAGAATATATATTTCACAATAAAATAATATCTTAATATTTTATTGAAGGTATTAATTAACTAAAGTCCAGCAATAACGTACAGTTCTCGTTATCGTGAATAGTTTTTTAATGCGAACATTATTTATTACATAATCAACATATTAACCATAATGGAACTTACCTTCATAAACTGTATTAGAAGTCCAACTTGTTCAACAATTATTAATATAACTTGCAATAACTTAGTTTTTTTTAGAAACAAACACGTCCCGAATATGCAACAATAATCTACATGACGCACAGTAGTTGTCCTGATAAATCCATCAGAGGCGCTGTGACCGCGCGGGAAAACTGCTATGGCCGCGTTCGAGTGAAAAAATATAAAAGCTTACTCAAATAGCATGGAAAAAAAACTGTATTTATAATTATTTACTTAGTGTTTAATATATTTGGATACTAATATATATATATTTAATCGTTTACAAACAATCATGTTAGGATTACTAAAAAGTAATGAACATGGTCTGGAATCAAACCTGCCGGACTTACTCAAAACAAACCCCAAGCCTTAGAAGTACGAGAGGAGACGAGTGATTGTTATTTGTAATTAATTATTTAATGTTCCGGATGATAACTGATATATGATATATTTAAAGTATGATGTTAATGTTTACGATTCTTATTTAATATTTATTTTTATATATTATTGACGTCTTTTTTAACACCAAATATTAACATACTTTGTTTTTTTCTAGGTTTAAATTTTTTAAATTATTTTGAAAGTTTAGCTGTTATTAAAATTTTAAGCGCAAAAACAATTATCGAAAGGGTTTCAAAAGTTTGATCGTTAATAAAGAAATTTAGAAGATGATTTTGATATTACGACGTAGAATATTTCTGTAAATTTATTAATCTTACAGTCTTATTAGATTACATTGCTCTTTGACAGCTTGACTTACCATATGATTCTTCATAGATATCCAGCCCATAATGAAAGATATCAAAATGATCTTTTATGATCCGAATGATGTAACACGTAACAAATTAATACAAAACACACGAGTAAATAATGTTCAGCACGTAATTGTTTAAGTGTCACAAATGTATCTATGTAGGTTATGTCAGCCCGTGGGAACTCATCTCGGATTCAGACTAAGTAGGTGGGAGGCTGTGCGCAATGCGGCACATTTCATTTAGCAAAAGTTATTGTTATGAATCAAACCGTCTTTAATTATAATTATCGCAATAAAATATTATATATATTATATTATATTATAATATATTATGATTTAACAAATTGAATATAACTTTTTTATTTAAAATGAATCTCTAGGTACTTACTTGAGTTAAAACAGGCTAAATAATTGAAGTTTTTTCTTCAAATTTCATTTAAAAGTAACACTTTAAAAAAATATACTTTTTAAATATTTTTTATAATAGAAAGCAACAGGTTGGGCCAGGTTTGAATAGTGTATGGACTAAATAGCGGGAAAGATTGAAATATATTGATTAGAAATAAGATGCCTACTTCGCATGGTCTGAAAATCGTCGCAATATACTATGCGCATTGGTTAGATATTTTAAAATTTGTTTACATCCAAAACGAAGGTCTGCAATCACTATCAACTGCACTATTGCTGAGTTATTTAACATTAAAAGTCAGAGTAAATACTTAATGGGTAACATTATTCGAAGTTCTTATAATCATTTCCATAAATATAATATTTTAAGTGTTAACTTTAAATCACTAGCCATTGTACTTGTATCTCGGATAAACACACAAATTTTCTAAATATTGACAGCTTTCTACAGCTTTTGAATTTTGTATTGAAAAGTTTGTATTAATATATTATATTATTTAACAATTAAAATGATACGCCATCAATTATTTATATTATTTATGTACCAGACGCTAATTTTAACGGAATATATTAAAGGTACAATTAATGTTAAATAAGTAAACTGTTGTCGAGTTTTATACTTAGCTCGCAAGTTTAGCTTTGAAGACTTTGTATAGATAAAAAACTTACAGACAATTTGCGAGTGTAAGCAAATACATTAGATATAAAATAGAAATTTCAATTTTACCGCATTACAGAAACTTTACACACTTTTTGGCCTAGAAAAGCCAACTTTATAGACTATTCTCTTGACACAGAATTGGTTTTTGAGCTACTTTTCTAGATCTATTTTTTTACGTATGATTAAAAATAAAAGGAACAATCTTTCACAAATCAATCAATCAATCAATCAATCAGGAATCAATACTTTCACATTTAGATTATTAGTTAAGTTTCACTAACCTGTGCTCTTACTGCTGCAAGATGTAGTTGTGTTGCGCGGTAGTCATACTTTTTCAAAGAAATATCCTCCTACGAAAATAGAATTGATCAACTTTTCATTATAACATAACATAACATAAGATTCTAATATGAAGTTCGAAGTATTCTAATACTTTGAAGCAATATATGAATAAAAAAAAGAATTAAAACAATAATTATTTATATATTGTTGGTTAACTGTAGATTTAATAATTTATTATAAATATTTATACACTTCAATGTAATTGGTTCTTTATAACGAATAAGCGCCATCTATCTTTAAAGCGGCGTTAAATCTATTCGGCTGACAATTTGGGTGATATTTCTTTTATTCAAATTTACATAGCTTCGCAACTTAGAATATAGATGGCTCTGTACACTATTAATAGGTTTTTATTTCTATAACAGCCTCGTTATAAACGAGTACATACATATGATACGAAATTAAATTTATATACACTAATATACAGCGAAATATATTATTTGTAGGAGTTTCTTTATCCTGAAAAACGGAATTATGGTTGTGTAGATAAAACTAGACAGTATATGTTATCAAAATTTAGAAAATCATATAATATAATCTTTTCGCCGTGCGTACAATTTGACTAAGTATATGATTTTGAAAACATCGTCTACAAATGTTTTAAAGAATAATATATTTAAATAAAGTGCTTAGTTAAGTTTATTGCAAATTTAGTATTGATAGATATTCTGTTATTGTCGATTAATTCTCAGTTTGTATAATACAGCTGACGAAATTGGTTTTGAAATTGAATGGACTCCACGCGGCGACGGAAAAATAATGTTGGGATGTGTCAAACTGAAATAAATGACGATGACATTTGTAAATTGATGAAATTACTCTTAATCACTAAATGATGAATAGTTTTTGAGAAAAATCTAGTTTTTACTACATATAATAGTAGGATGGGGAAAGCTTTTGTTTGTCTGTATGCAGTTGGTGCCAAAGTTGGTTCCAATATTGGTTCAAATATATACCATTGGACTGGATACCAACGACTATTGACTTAATAAGGTCGAATATTTGGGCGGGCGGCCAACTTCTTGTCTTATATAAAACTTGAAGAGTTAATAGGGATCAAGACACACATATATATGTAGATTTCTTAGATACTACATTACTACGTTATACCTCTTACAAGTAATTATTTGTAATGTATTTAAAACCTCTTTTAATGAGATGTTTATATAAGATTTTAGGATCATATCTAGGAATGTTAATTTTTCTTGGTAATGCTCACATTTTTATTTATAAACCATACTTAGCTAATTTCTTTCAATATGGAGAAGACAAAAGGATCAACATGAATTTATTCTAGTATCTTTTCATCAAATTGTCAAATTGCGAGTTAATCCAAATTTTTAATAAAACCCAATTTCCTTTATGTCATGTATTACTTTTGACGAAAAAAATATGTCCTCAATACTTTTAAAACGAGAAAAACGGAATTCAAATAAAGTTTAGTTACATGTTTCAGATCAACGGACCTTTGGAAAGAGTTGTTTTGAATTTGAGCAGAACAGAAGTTTTTTGAATACGTTTTGCAATGGTTCTAAATTCGTAATGTTTTTTTAAGATTTCTTCATCAAACTTACTTGAATCTCATTGACTTTAGCAAAAAGGTTGCTTTCAAGGCTGCGAGCTTGTAGACGAGCCAGCGCGTCCAATCCATCCTGTGAAAGTTATACATTTTAATGATTGTTCATGAATAAGTCGTAGGCCCTTACATGGTTGATGGAAACTAATTAAAGGAACTTTATGATATTACATAACAGTGACGTTGTTAAGCATTTGTTACATATTAAATATAACACAATAGTGCTAAATATTGTTATCGTGTGTGATGACCGTATATGACAAAAAAAGCAACAAATTGCAAAATGATAACGAAATATAACTCAATATGGTAGATAATGGTATATTCGGTGGCAGGAGGAGGATGAAAAGCAGAAATATTAACACGATTAATATATACACGTTTTATGATATACAGATTGGTTGTTTTAGAAGAATTATTCATATATTCTTCTTATAAATCGAGAAAATTCAATCTCCTTACTTTCACTGAAGTTTGGGTACTTTCCCGGAAATAAATCCTTAATGTTAGTTATCAAATATTTTGTATTATTTTAAAGACAGTTTTGATACTTTGAGAAAAGTTAGAATGTAACATATTTATATAGGTGGAAATTATATTGGAAAATCATTGGAATAGTGTATAAAAAATGAAACTTATATTAATAAAATTATCTGCGCAAGGAAATATAACCTAAGTAGTCAATCAATACCTGCAATAGTTTGATCTGGGCTTCCAGGTCTAGTGCATCTTTCTTCAGCTGCTCGTAGCTGAGTCTCGCCTGTCCGCCGCCCATTCTATCCAGCAGCATTTCACCGCGTAGTACTGGCGGCATTGTCTCCTGGTAAATTTGCAATATTCGTACAGTTCTTCAAGATAAATAATTAGACATGGGTTAACTTCGTTTTCCACAGATGACTGACCTATTTAGACAGTATAATGATATTGAACTGAGCTAGAGATATAACTATATTGCGTATATTATTTTTTTAATAGAATAGATAAAACCAATAGATCAAGTAGTACATTTTAAATATTTGGGAAGCATTACCAAGATACTATTTCTAGAATTTGAATAATAATAATAAAATAATAATAATAATTCCAATATATTATTATAATTGTGTAATTGCATGTACTTCATACTGAAATAGAATAACGCAATGGAGGCTTTGCTTTCAATACTTATACGAATGTTTCAAATGTTCTCCGATTTGTTGCTTGCAAAACTGTATGTACGATAGTTTGAAATACATGAATAAATGGAATACATATAATAAATGACTTTGAATTGACTGATTTCTTATAATAATCTGAATCAAATTCAAAATACAAATACAGATTATTTATTCAATTAATATTAGTATTATGTTAAATTTATGCTTTACATATAATTCATTGATTCTACAATAATAAATAGCATATTTACTAAATAGATATATGATATGACAGGCACGTATTTCAGAAAATTGGAAACGACAATATATTTATTGTAACAGATGAGATTACGTTGCCTTTTTACGAAACAAATAATAAAATACGTCGATGGGACTTATCTTTACTTGTTCTACATTTTCATTAAAAGGTTCCTGAAAAGGAATTAATTATGTTTGCTAATGGAAATGTATTTAATTTAGTTTTTAATACTCCACTGACTAATATATTAATTATTAAATATAAACGTAGGAACTATATGTCAAATAACAAAAGTTATTGCGTTTACGTAAAAAAAAATATGTTACTTTTTATGTCTTTTGATGTTTATTTAATTTATTTTACGAAAAGATTACCTTAATATTTGAATAGTTTTTATGTTAGAGTTTCTTGTTGGTTTGTTTATAAAATAAATTAAAGTAAATAAGTAAATATCAATTATTGAAGCTTATGTTAAAAGTTTGAGAATCGCAATCAATATTATGAATAAAAAATAAAAGTTTTCAAACTTCGACTCTTGTTCAAGCTCTATATATCTTTTGTTACCAAAAAGAATATTTAACTTCGGTGAAGTTCAGTGGAGCCAGCTATCAGAGACGTCAATTACTGTGGAGTTAGAACTTCCAGTGAGTTCTTTAATTTAAAATCACCGTACTTTATATAGTTTATAAAACAACATAATTTTTAATTAATTTCAAGATCGCTTTCTTTGTAACATAACGCAACCACAACCATAAAGAAGTACAACTTATTTTAAAGGTATATCCTCAGTGTGTGAAAATAAAAAAATATTTATAGACAATAGTTTAAATATTTTCATGATAGTCTTACATACTAAATAATGACTAAATACTCCAAAATCACGTTCACTGAACTCACATTTGCTATTTCGTAACACATTTAGAGCTTTATAAGTCTAACGTTTATAATAATTTTAAAAATTATATTAAAAAATATTATATTAAAATATTTAATAATATTAACACTATTTATAAACACTATTTGAACAATAAGTGTCTAACAGCATTAAACGATAATATTACCCTACTCGATCTAGTGCCAGGTAAATTTCAAAATGTAATAGCTGTTTTAAGCCATACCGCAGGGACATCAATGGGTGGATCGTCGGGCTCCGGTGGGTAGAGTGGCAGGAAGGCTCTTTTGGGCGTCCTCATAGGTGGCGTGTTGGTGAGCAGAGTTCGCGCCAGATGCGCCAGGTCTGCTGTGCTTGACACGGCGCGTGCTTGAGCACACAGAGACTCGTACCTCCGAAGCTGGTTGTTGCTCTGGGGAAGAGTTGAATAATGTATGATTACATGATTTCTTTCCACCTGATCGTAAGTGATAATGCAGCAGCTGTTCCAGTTCCCACTGTGCGAATAAAAACAAAAGACGAGGCAAAGCGCTTCATTCAGGTATTAGCGATGACTACGTAAAGGCACCGTGTATCGGAATGTCTGTTGGTGGTACCGGGATGGAGGAAGTAATTGGTACAATTCAATGATTATTATTCACGGTTTTTCAGTTTTCGGTTCAGTAAATATATGATATGTACATTTATTTATGAATTTTACCAGTCCGTAAACGGTAAGTGAAACGTTAATAAATAATTCAAAGGATTCGTATTTGATTAACAAACTTTATAAATAATAAATACCTTTGAAACTTTGACATCTCTTTTGATAGTCAAGATTTGTATTGCATTTATATTATATGAGTTTGAAAGTATTACAACAATTCTTAGTAATGGACGAACTTGAAGTATACTTTTCAATATAACTATTTTATGGATATAACTGGCGTTTATTTTTACATTTTTTAATTTAAGCCGACGTTTCGAATGGAAACGTGTTCGCGGTAAGACGAACGTCTTAACGAAACGTAAAATAGTACTCGTATAAATCTTAGAAATCACTATGAAGTATACTTATATAAATATGTACATATTTTTAAATTAAAATGTCTTTGTAAAATTAAGGTACATAAATAAATGAAAATAAATAAATAAATGAAAATGAATACCTTATCAGTAATAATTTCACCCTCTTGACAAATGGCATCACTGACAGCGGTTGTTACATCAGTTAGGATTTCCTCCAGCTCCTGAAAATTAAAACAAGTCTATTTGGTGGAAATTGTAAAGTAACATTAATAAAATAGCTATACCTTCCTACATTTACTACTTCCTTTTTTTCTATTTCTACCCTCTTTCATCTAACACCGAGTTACAATGACAGCGAAGTTTAACAATACGCCGGCAATAAAAAGGGTTTCCACAAATATTGCGGTAAAGCTAGTGTTAATCACAATTATCATAAATATGAACTTTTATATGTGTGTGTGCATTAAATAGAAGAAAAAGATATTTGAAGACAATATACGGTGCTGCGCGTGGCGTCCAGGTCAGTGCTATGGCCCTTTCTTTGTTATATATTCTCTTTTTTTTTTCTTAATAAGTTACAGTCCTCTAAATCAAATAATATAATAAATGGACGCACCACCATTAATAAGCAGTAGAAAGTCACAAAAAACAAGTATCATTTTTTTTTCTTTTTTTTTATCATCGATTAGAATGGAGTCATGCATTCCCTCATTCTATAATAAAAAACTAAAATAAACAAAAACGAAACTATCTTTTTATAAATACCTTAATAAAGTTTTTATATAAATTACTTCTTCTATTATCTATAAACATGTATATTTCTGTTATAATATTTGAATGAAATATATCTGAGCAAGATTCTAATCTGTCTGCTATATGGTAAGGCAGCGACGTTTGAGCTCAAAAGATAGAGCGACAGGACGGTTTGCAAGAAATCGCGGGTTCGAATCCTACTCTTAATTATGTCAATTTTTTATGACAGAACAATAAGCTATTTCTTACTATATTGCCAATATAATGGTAAAGTTTAAAGATAATAAACATTATTCAAGACAATATAACATAATAATAAAAATAATATTAAATAAATAAAGCCTGAGAACAAGGGAGAGTGTAAATAAAATATTTTTTATAAACCAAAAGATTCAAACGTCACTATTAATATTTGTAAAGCTTTTTGTATACTTATAAATAAATTTTAATGAAAATGTTTATAATTCTTGATTTTAATGGATACATTTTAATTACAGAGGTACTCTACTAATTCTTTTCAGTTCAATTTAATTGGAAATGTTGGAAATAATTCTATTATACTTGAATAATGGAATTATATAGTCCGAGGATATATTGAATCGAATAAAAAGATAATTATTGTACAGGAAAATTAATAATACAGATTTCAATGAACAATACTCAATAGTTTGAATAAGCACCATTCATTACGTATGATTTCTTATTTACGTCATTCATTTATTTTATATGATATTTTCTAGAACGTTGTTTAGAAATAATATTTAATAAAAAATTCATAAATGATAGGATTTGAACCTGGGACCTCATGGACACCATCCCATTACTCTGCCTGTTAATCTTAACAAAGTTTCTGCCATAAACAAATTATTGTTTGTAATTCATTATAAAAAAAAATTGCCATATTAGTAGTTATTTCTTCAGATTTTCTGATGAGATCTGATAATTTCGCAACTAATATGATAAAAACGAATATATATATAATCATCAACAGTAGAGACATAGTAGCTCAATAAACAAATCGACAGGACAGTATCCTTTGCGTCACTTTTTCGAGTCCTGTGTACATGATTTTTTTATTGTAAAAAGTTTAACATGGTAAAACATCAGTTATTTATATTTATAGTTTTATAATTCAATGGAAATGCCTTGTAACCATAGATATACATAGTCGGTGGAACTATATTTAGGCAAAGGTCCTAACTAAGATTAAATATCTTGTCCAATACTGCTGTGTCATGGTTTAAGAGGAAGTTTCCTATTAATTAATTACATTGAAATTGCTTCTTTTATCCAGTAAATATGATACTGATAGAAGATTGATACTTTGATAAAATTATGCCAACATTTTATTGAAAAGTTTAGTATTTTCGGCAAACAATATCTTAGAATTTACAACAATACAAAATTGTATCACAAACATTAAGAATATCTTATGAAATTGGTCATCTTGCTCTTTTGAACTTTTTTGTTTGTTATAAAGTATACTTCTTCCACTAAATTTTTAATTTTTTCAAAAAAAACTATTTTACGGTGTTAACTAGCTTTTATTATTACATTTTCACTCTTCCGTTGCTTGTTTAAAAAAATCATAGAAGGACTACACTTACTATACTACCCCTGACTTATCATGAACTTCATGAAAGTTACCCTGTTGATAAAATTTTGACTTCCTGAGTACGAAAAAATTTGTCTTAGGTTTGGCCGATTTGTTGATCAAAAGTTATGAAAGGTCAAAGTTGGAAGGTTAGGTTAATGAATTACTTGACCGATTTTGTTCAAATGTAGAATTCTTATTAAGTGTGGATAGTTGATTGATGAAAACCTTCAGTTGACGTCGAAAATTAACAAGAAACCAAAAAAATTAACGATTAGAAACTTTACCATTTAAATCAAAAACGACCCCTGAAAAATATGATTGTTTGCTTTTGTCAAAACCAGCTGAAGAACAATTTTTCGACTTTGCCGGCGTTTGATGGTTAATTATTGATATAAAATTATTTTATACGGATTAAAACTCACGTATAATTAGTAAGTCAGTTGATTATATTAAACAGATGGACTTAATAGACTGTTCGTTGCTTTTTTTTTGTACAATAAAGACTAGGAGCGCGTACCAGACCTCAATGTTGGCTCGCTGCGCTCACAAAATCTCTGAATGTATCATATTAAGCGAAGCGAGGTGCAATCAGCACCGAAGTTGCATTTACAAAACGCTTTGACGCTTTCTGTCCTCAACAATTTTTTCAAGATACAAAAAAAGTAAAAAGAAGAAATTCTAAAAAAAAAGAAAAAATTCTTAAAGCTGTTACAAAATTCGGCATGCGCAACTCATTGTAAATTTTGAGGCGAAAAATTTTTCCCATTCAAGTCTGTGGGATTTTCGTTTTTTTCGTGATTATGCCTTATGACATCCAATATTTGAAAAATTATTATTTTTAAAACAATCATCAGACTGATGTATATCAGTGAGCAAAATTTGGGAATCTTCGGATACTGTTTTTGATTGATGCTTGCACAAGGGATGCAACAACGTCTTTCATAGAGGGCTTCGCTCAATAACTACAACACAATAGTAATACGTTGTATACAAATAAATGTTTACGTAAGTCATTACGAAATCGACACAGCATGTTGGAATTGAAATTAAAATTTTCAACTTCAATAAGCCCGAACCTTTCAGGAGATTAAAGGAAATGACTCCATTGATATAAACATATTTATGTAAAAATCCATTAATACTTTAATATGCGACCACCAGAACAGAAATTTATGTTTTTACAAATGAAATCAAATTTTTTATACTGTGGAAACTTACATCAGTAACTTAAGCTACAGTTGTGTAACCAAAGTTCATATACTGATATAGAAAATAGCAGCCATTGTAGTATAAGTATATAAAATACGAATATGTTGTAATATAGATAATAAATAAGCCTGTGTGTGTGCATTAGAATAAAATATATACAACGATTCACGCATACATGCATACGTCATTAAAAAAATCTATTTAAATTACTATAAAATTATCACGTTGAATCTATATATAACTTTGACGTTTTTAATTTCCAACCACAAAAAAGGTAATCTTTTTCAGTCGAAATTTCTCACGCAAATAAATATATCAATGCCTTTGGAACATATTTTCTATCTTTTAGTTCGTGTTTCGTTGAAGAGTTGTACAGGGAATTATTTTACATTAAAGTTATTTTATTAGGAAAATGTTAAGACAGTTATTTTTTAATCTTACCTGCAATATAGTGGGTAACGTGTACTTGTGGTATTGTTCTATCATTGCATTTGTCGCAGTTAGTTGCTGCACGTAGGTGTTGTGAGAGTCGTAGTAAATTGCGAGATTTGAAGGATTAGACATGTTGCAGCAGTTCAGGAAAGCTGTACGGTAATCTTGACGACTCTGAAAGAAAACAAATGCATTTTACGATAATAATTTTCTTTTGGTATTTAAACTTTCATAAAACTTACGTAAAACCTTTAAGAATTTTTAAAACTAGTTTCAAACTATGCGAATTCGTGAATATCAACTTAAACCACATTTCAGAAGGGCTCCGAATGGGTTCGAAACTGTTCGGCAAATTCCGATAGCTTTTAGTGAGTACGACCAGAATAAAATATTATATTATAGATAAAAATATTATTAGTTATTTATGCTAACAGCGTCAAACGAAATGTTTTTCTAAAGCAATACATTACGGATATATGATATAATGTTTCGTATATTTATGAACCTATTTGAAGTAAGTAATAGAGTATAATAAAAACCAGCTACAAATGGCCTGTAATATGCTTGCTAGTTTTAATATTCATGAGTGATATTAGAAGTAAGGTTTTATATATAATGGACTTTTGAACTTATTTTTCGCATTTTTTTACACTATTTAGATTAGATATAGAAATGGACATTTGATAAAGATTAAGTGTGTAAATATTATCGTTATAAGTACTAATATTATTTATTGTATTTATTGTTTATTGTAGTTTAGTTTTAGTATATATTTTTTTGTCATTATATCACAAGCACCTAAATTAAATTCGGACCTGGAGGGCGCTTTATTCAGTCTAAACAAAAATAAATACATACTGGGTTCGTTAAAGAATCACAAACATGACAAAAATATATATTTACAGACGAAATGAGAAAAGTCTTTCTTTTTGAAGTCGGTTAAAAATTATATTTTTTAAAATAGATAACAATGTTTTCGTTCAATTTGCCAGTCGCATGGCATTTGTATTTCAATTTAAAACAATAACGACTTTCCTTTGTCAGTCAGTTTATTGAAGAGTAGAACAATAGTGAAAAAGCCAGCAATTTTTTTCCCTTTTCCATATAAAAGAAATGAATTTGGATTAGGATTCGTATAAATAAATCTAAGAAAACTAAATTTATATTATAAATAAATTTTAAATGGAAAAATTTAAACATTTTCCTTTCAAGAGTATTAATAATTTCCTTTAACAGTTTCTTTAATTCTAATCTCCTATAACTAGTTATATATATTTCTAATATAGGAAAAGAAATAGCTTGTGTCGAATAAGATAAAAATAGTAGGTTTTTCAAAATGTATTTTCGTTTTCCAAATCTACCAGCTTAGAGATATTTTCAGAGACTTGGTGAGAGTCAATGAACGAGTTTTTTTATTAGAGATGGGCAGATTGTGAATTTGGCTAACTAGCTGATCTGCCGATTAGTCTTACTAAATTGACGTCTAATCAGCTAACGAGTCGGCCATGTCTACTATTTTTTTTCTGCTTTGTAACTATCGTATAGTTACTTTTATTT
Source organism: Mechanitis mazaeus (assembly GCA_959347395.1). Lineage (NCBI taxonomy): Eukaryota > Metazoa > Arthropoda > Insecta > Lepidoptera > Nymphalidae > Mechanitis > Mechanitis mazaeus. The sequence goes on from OY365750.1 coordinate 13,336,533, forward strand.
GATTAAATAATAAAGAAAAACTAAAATTAACCCATCAAAAGTACAGTTGCATAGGTTTTTAATACTATTTATTATTAATCACTCCGAAAATAGGCGGATAGATTAGTTTGGGAGACTGCTGGACCACTCTAAGGGATTTATCATAATAAGTAAAAAGATATACAAAAATATCTGGATACTCTAAAATGATCAAAAATTCGTTAAGAACAGAGCATAAAGAAAAATTAAAAATATTCAAAACCAACTGAATAGTCAGATATTTAAACTAAAGAACTTAATTCTATTCAAGATAGTTATCATCCAACATGGCGAAATAAATAGACTTTTTGATTTTAAGTCTTAAATTATTCATCACGCGTGCTATTGGTTCGCTATCCCTGTTATAGTATATTGCACAAAAATCCTCCCTAATTAGTTTTGTTAAGTTGGGATTATTTCTCAAATACATAAACTATTTTAACAGCTTCGAAGCATTGAAACAAACTATAATAATTTTTTTTGTGATAGTAATCCTCGGGCTGCACCATGTACATTATAATCTAGGTAACAATGAGATTTAAAACAAATAAGCTAATGTTGTTTTAATGTGATCAAAAGTTTGATAGCTTATAAATTTGTTATCGGAGTCTTAGTTAAATTGAATATAAATTGGTATAGTATAAGTCGTTTCTCAATTCGTTTAGAACTTGTTAGCACAAAAGTAATAACTTTAACTTTGAATAAAATTAACTTAACTTTAATAAAATAAAATCTTCTTTTATATTAAGACTTTCATGATTCATTATCTATAAATATCCAGCTGTACTCTCGTTAAATATATCGGAATTTACGTCACTAATTACGAACCTGTCCGGAATCGCCGTCAGTTCACGCCGCGATAAATTCAGTGCGAGTACATTCAGATATATAAAAAGAACGGGCTAAATATTATAAAAAAAAAAACAAATAATATATTTTCTGTTCAATAAAATAATTTTGATAATTTCCACGATTTCCATGAAACAGTAGTTTTAATAATTGTCTTATTCTTTGTTCATGTTTCATTTTACAACAACTCTACCAATTTGGATAAAAAGTATTCAATACTAAAAAATGGTATTATATCATACCTTACTTTCTCACGGGGAAACTAAAAACTGTGTTGACCTATAATTCTATAATTACAATAAAACTCGAATAGTATAGATTTTTTGAAACTTTGTTGCAATAGACGCCTTATTACTCTGCATCCCGGAGCGATGGAAACCCAGTTATTAGCTGGTAACAAAACTTCGCTATCTGAAGTCTAAAAGTTGACTTTATTTGTTTATTTATTACAAAAAAATACTAAAATTATGAAAGCATATATAATAATTACATGAACATTATATTTTATAGGAATTTTATCAGACATTTAAAATGTATCATATTTTGTAATTAGATTATTTCTCTGTACTGTTTTGTTAAGAGTGTATCTAGGAAGTATTTAACAAAACATCTTTTTAAAACAGAAGCGCTTTTAATATATATTTACTTCCTAATAGCTGCCGAATTTGGATTGTCTTTTGACTTTATTTGTATATAACATGTTAATAATGTTAACTCAAAATAACAAAGAATTAAAATACCACAAAATTATATTTAAACGCAACCAAAAATATAATACATATATGTACATGTTTAAGAATTTAAATGTAATATAAAACAAAATCAAATAACAACTGCAATTTACTACTGACAAAATGTGTTTTTTCATACTTCATTTTGTGTTTGTTAAAATGACTGAGAAATCGGATAGTAAGCGATTCTTGGAATGTTTAAAGTAAAATTGATTTGAAAGCGCTTTAGTGAGTTGTAATCTGTCTATCACATTATTAACAAAATCTTTCAAGACTGTTTTTGCATTTTAAGGACAATATAGCCTTTTTAAACCGTAATTGTACGTTTTGATAGCATAATACTATTTTTTACCAGAACTGTTAGAGCTTGATTAATTAACTGACTTATTGACAGGCTTGCATCTCACCTTATCCTAAGCATGATTTTTACAAAGTAGATTAAAATTAAACTAAATTTGGAAATGTACATAAAAGAATTATTACGAGTAAAATATAATAAATTTTCAAACAAAAATCTTACCTACTTCTCTCTTAACTTTTGTACAATCTTTTTCGAAAACATCTTTAATTCAATATTGTTGTACTAAATTTTACGTGTTTAACTTTCTTTTTTGACGTATTATTTTTCTTCTAAAAGCTCAAAAGATTCAAATAGTTAAATTATTGTAATTTTGAAAAAAAGTTTTTTAAGCTATGAAAGTTTTAACGATAATGATAAACCAAGTTCAGTTCAGTAGGACGTCATGTGAAATTCAAACATGATGGAAAAGTAAACTTCATCCGAAACCACTTTACTCAAGGCATGAGTCACAATATTCTAAACCCGACCTCAGATATGATTGCTTTAAAATCTATGAAATTAATTAATATACTTTGATTATAAATTAATTTAGTTTTACACGTGGTTGTCAATCTTCAAGAAACAGAATGTCACAAGATAATATATATATAACATTTTGCTTTATATATTTAGAATACCTGTACTAAACTTTTTACAATGGATCTGACATAAATCACTCGGAACCAATTTCCGATCCAACCGATTTGAAGACAATTTCACCTAATTTTAAAGAGTGGATGTGTACTCCGATCCAATTTCTCTACTTCGGATTGGTTTAGAAAAATCGAGTTAGAAAGGGAAAATATCCTAGTTTTTTATAAATGAATGTGAATTCACATTTCTGTCTATGTTATTTACTGTATTTCTTGTTTATGGTAAGCATTGTTCTTTTTATTAATTAAAATTTATTGGATAGAAATAAAAATCTAAAACTAATAATATGTAAGCAATGTTAACAAATTTTAGCATATAATTTCCCATACAATTCAACCTATACAATTTATTTATACCAAGAAGTAATTAGTTATAATTATTATGAATATCATTCATTATTTATACTGAAATTTAAAGTATAATAAACTGACTGTATTTTTAATCAATTCTTAATATCAATACACATAAAAATATTAACTTATCTTATTATTCTTTGCAAAGATAAAGTTAAATAAATAATTGTATTGTTTCGAATGGCATGGGATTTAATATTTTTTATGATAGGACCTCGTGTTTTTTAATTTCATTAGCCTCGCGAATCAGTCTTGGTATATATCTGTGTTAACGAGCGAGGATCTTTGGTTTATGAAAACGGAGTAAGTTTAATTTTAGAGAAGATGGTTGGAATCTATCGAACACCTAGGATTCTATCATGAAAAACATTAAATCCCATGCCTGTGAATAGACTGCCAAGCCCGTAGACACAACTGTATCCCAGGGATAGGATCTCAGGTGTTTGTGTGCATCCTGAACTCTATGCCCGTAAACTCAGGAACCGTTGGGGGTAGGTGACAAATAAACTGACTGAGTGACGGAAACCATCATCGCGACTTACCGTAAACACGTTTGATGCAAAGCATCCGAAACGTCGGGTTAAATTAAAAAATGTAAAAATAAACGCGAGTTATACCCGTAAAATGGTTTTATTGAAATGTGTAGTACTCGTGTAAATCTTAGAAAACATTCAATAATTGTAGTTTACTGTATTGGAAAAAAGCACATTATATATTTTGTATGTAATTTTTATTTGTGTGTAAATGTTCGTGATCCATTATTACTATTATATATAATTATCCGGCTGTACTTACGTAATTACTATCGGAGTTTGCACGACTATTTTCAAACCCATTCGGGGTACTACATGAGCTCTAAGCTATTTGAAAGAACAGCGTGAACTGTTCACGTCGCGATAGTAATTACGTGAGTACAGCCGGATAATTATATATAGTAGAACAAGAGGTATAAAACGTTAGGTTAGATAAAGAAAAATAAGGCGTTGTATGAAAATACTTCGTGTTCTCTTTGTTACTAAGACTTAGATAATTAAAATTAAGTCTGCTTGTTCTGGTAATTCTCGGTAAATAGCTTTTAGTAGATTGTAATATTGTGTTAAGGAAGTTAAACGCTCCGTAATCACTGCTGTTTTAATAATGAGCTTAAAATAAATAGGTAAAGTGTTATAGGAATCACACTTATATTTATTGTAGATCTGATAAGCTATGACGTTTAATCTGCCATATATATATATATATATATATATATATATATATATATATATATATATATATATATATATATATATATCTATTAGATACGTAAAAGTTATGGAGTTTTTAGTTTTGTAAAAAAAATATAAAGATATAAGACGTCATAAAATATTTATAAAACTATTATAATATTGACAAGTCCGACACGAGTTTAAAGTTGATATTTGAAAGTTTCTGGAGTAAATTGTCTTTGTTATAAAGAACTATCGCACAATTTATGAAATCCTATAAAGTTTCTTGTTTTAACTCTGAATTAAAATAAGAATTGGTTTTGATTTAGTTTGTGTTTTAAACCAATCTTAGAACTAAAGAATCTTCATACAATTTTTATATCCTATTTCAGAAGTATTTTAGTTTTTTAGCTTTGTATATGTTTTAGTTACGAATATTAATATTATATTTTCAACTTTGCTTATACAGATCTTCTGGAAAAGAATTTAATATAAATTAGGCAGTTTCTTCCTTCTTAAGAAAAATGTTATATTATTATCTTTATATTTTGATTATTAGACAGTTTAAAATGCTTATTTTATAAAATTCTTAAAAAAAAATCAAGAATTCTTTTCCAAATTCGGATCACTTTTTACTAACATTACCTCGCGAAAATCGGTACTACAACCATGCAAGTAAAGGAAGTTTAGCTTTTTTAAATAAAAAACCGCTGGACCGATTTCGGTGGAAAACTCATCAGCTCTAGGTTACATAAATACGCCGATTGGTGCAATAGTCATTCTGATCGCGTCGTTAGTTTTTTAGAAATCGCGAATACGCCGTTCCTTAAAAAAACCATTTGGCTCTAAGTAATAATAGTAGTAATAGTAAAAGTAAGTATGAATAGGCATCTAACAGTACCAAAAAGGCCGATAAAAAATTGAGCCGAAAAACGCAAACACATACCTATACATACATACATATATACATACATGTGTTTAAAGTAACTTGAATTACTCAGGACACCACAAAAAGTAACACAACGATTTAATAACAGCATTTAATAATAGCAGAACAAAGAGCCTATATAAATAAAAAAATATATAAAATAATATTTAAAAATGAAGATAGTATCTCTAACCTGATATTAAATAATTATATATATTTTATATTCATAGAAAGAAATAAATATAACGTGCATATTTTGATAATTTCTTATTACATTTTTTAAAATATATCAATATATAAATAGTTCAATTTGCTATTTTTGAAATATGTCTGAAGTTTAACATACTGTAAAGTAACGTACTGTAAATCGGAAATGTAAATGAGACGTGATGCCAGCAGCCTAATGCTGTTAAATTCATTAATGTTCAATAATTTGATGACTGCGTTGTAATTCTATCTTTGTTAACACAAATTCATACAAACTGCAAATAATAACTTATTAAAATTTTACAAATATAATAAACTAGCTTTCGACAGCTTTGCCCGTGTATTTCTGTAATCTTAATCTTTTTTGTTAATATTAAAAGTGAGTTTTCTTTAGGATATTCTCAATGTATTATTCATCAAAAGTATGAGAGTACCTTGTTAAGTTGATCGTCCGCTTTTCCAAGGATAACTTCGCAGCCCTCACGATGCGCGAATAGTTTCCTCGCTTGAACCTTCATGTGAAAGGTTTTGTCTATCAGAGGAGCGGCTACCACTCGTTCCAAAGATGTCGCTGCATTTGTGTAGCCCACCACATCCGCTTCAACTTCTTGAAGCAGGGTCTCCCATGTGTGGAAGAGGGAGGACGGGCAGCTTGCTCTGCTCACATAAAAATAATAATTATTAAAATACACTCTTATATAAAATAAGTGGATAATAAATTTAATTTATCATTGAAATTATGAAAGTTTAATTAAAAATAATGTTTAATTAAGTATATTAACTCAATTAATCATATTAATTTATGGCCGAAGCCTTTTGTAGTCATAAATTTCCACGTATCATTAAATTAAGATTAAAATAAGTACATTATCCTTAAAGCCTCATACAATTTATGAAATGGAGTATCGACAATGAACTGAAAAGCTTTCAAGTTAATGGAACCACACATGTAGTAGAGTTCGTTTTGTAGCTATCCTATATTGAAAATGTAAAAATGATAACACAAATATCATATAAGTATATGTTTATCTATATTTTAATTTATTTTAATTTAAATATTTTGTATAGTATGCTTAGTAATACTAGGTCCACGCAAGCGGGGTTGGCCTCGCGACGCAGCGCGCGCGAAACAAAAACGTTCTATATGTTTACTATATGGAACACATTTTATCAATTATCTCGAAAATTACAATTACGATTAGGCTGATTTTCAATCCAGACCGGGTTTTGGTCATTATGCGCATGTGTGCAAAATTTCCTGCGTGTAGCTCATAAATTGAAGCAGGAGTAGGGTAAAAAAGAGTTGAAAATTTGGGTAGTAAAGAGCTTCGCTTCGCTCAGCTCAACAATACGGGCCCAGCCGCAGTCCAAAACAAGTGTAGGAGTAAAAACAGCAATCATTTTGCAAATTAACAAAAAATAAAAGTGTAATGTAACAAATAAAATGTTAAAATGTTTTTCTTTTGACTTGAAGTGACGTGACAGCTGACGGGCACTCGAGGTATTGTTTAAAGAAATAAAGGAAACACGACTTATTGTAACATAAAGGGGTTTCTTGCAAAATAAAAACTCATGTATCAAAACATATGTATCAACATATGTAAGATGATATTATAATAGCCTACGTTTTTCTTGTAGATAGATACAAGACAGACACAGTTTAAAGATTAAATGATGTATTTGTACAAGGATAATTCGATGATCAAATAACATTTATCTAAAGAAAACTATTTTTGAAAATGAAACTACTACACCAAAAAAAACCTTTGTAATTAATTGAAAAAATTGTTTCTAGGTAAAATAACTTTTCACAGTAGTATTTTACTTTCAATATACAGAATATTCTTTTAAATAGTACAATAATAGAAAAAACATGTTATTTTTTCAGGCTAGACCATTAGGACGTATTAAAAACATTTGATTACAGTTATTTTTGTAGCTCATTTTAAGTAAAATGATAAATAATAGTCAACTATATGTACCTGGAAGTATATTATTGTGTACAATATTCTATTCTATGCATTAATATCTAATTAATATCAAGATTACTTTTTGGATTAAAACTAGATATGGACGTTCCATTCTAAATTCCGCATCGAATATCTGATAGGTCTCAGTGGGTTGGCTGAAATGAGCTTGCAGAAATTAAATCAACCAATTTCAATTTAAATTCGAGCCAATTTGGGTTTAGATTATCTGATATACAGATAACCTAAATAAAAAATTAAAATTGTATATATAAGTATTTTTTAAATCGATTTATAAGTCTTAATTCATATTAGCATTAAAATCGTTTAATATTTATATGCATTTAGGCAATTTTTAAGCTGTGTTATTAATTTTATACAGTTATAGTATTTAGGGAATAAAACATTTTTATCTTCAAATAAATATTTCTATCGATGCGGAGTTTTATACTGAATCAAAAAAACCAACAGTCATGACGAGTCAAAATTTTCCCTAGAATTTTGGAGGAAAAAACTTCAAATTGAAATATGAACATTTTTGTTTCTGATTTTTAGATCTCATGTAAATACTTTGTTATTGTCAGATTTTTACTGTTTTCAACAAGTGACTTTTAATGAAGGTAAAACAAAGACTCCACATTTACAACGACATAAAAAGTATATTTGCAATTGGAACCTCAAAAACATGTAATTAAATTATATATAAGTGTTAATTAATTAACTATGTTGTCAGAGGAATTGTTCTACAGAACACCTTCATCGTGTCTTAAAATGTCAAAACAATAATAAATTTACCCCAAAGGCTTACTTATCCGATACCGTAGATAGCATCATTCTCTGTTTACGTTAGATACACTTGAGAATATTAATTATCAGACGTTTCGAAAGCTTCAATATACAATATACTACGGAGGAAGAATATAAGTTTTATCAAAGTATCAAGTTATTTTTGAAATGCTTAAATGTGAGAAGATGTTTTGTAATGGGGTGTTGCAGTTGCGAGCGATATAACTTACATTTTGTTACACAAGATAGGACAACTTGCCTTGGTATATAATGTGTGTGTAAAAAGGTATTATAAACGTACTGTTTAAGAGACCAAATAACAAATAATCAGTAGCAGTGCATTATTAAACCAGGAGCGCGAACCCGACTTCAATCTGGACTCGTTGCGCTCAAAATCTCGGTATGTGTTTTCAAGCTAAATATTCGCTTCAAAAATTTTACCCATTGAAGTCTATGGGATTTTTTCCATGATTATTCTTATTGACTTAATATTTGAAATAATTTTTTTTAAATCAACACCAGACTGATGTCTATCAGTTTGCAAAATTTGGAAATTTTCGGATTACCGTTTTCAATTGATGCTTGCACTAAGATTACAGAAAAGTCTCTCCTAGAAAGCTTCGATTCGCACCGCTCACTTTGATTAATAATTTTAAACATGTATGGCGCAAAACCCCATATTACATATTTTGCATTTTCATTCACGTCATTACAGATTTTTCATTTAATATTTCAGAACTTATAAGTTCTCTTTTTATAAAGTATGATTTCATTGACGTTCTTATCGAAATAATTATGGTTTTGATTTGTTGTAATTCAGAGTCCATAATTTAAAATTGTTATCGACGTAATAATGATATAACTCTCACGTCAGCAATTTCGAATGTACTTTAATCAAGGGTCATCGATGTTTACTGAAAATTAAATTAAAATCACGAGCCGACACTCCACTAGAGTTTAGGTTTTATAATTTATATATGATATTTGATTATTAATATTTTGTTTAATGTTTATTTTAAAGATTTTATATATCGATTGACACTAGGCTATATTATAGAGTTATATATATATATAAAAAAGCGAGAACACTTACTTACTCATCACGAAATCTCGAAAACTACTGAGTCAATAAAAATAAAATTTTGCCAGAAAAGTACTTTGAAGCTATGAAGGAATTTTAAGAAATTCTATTCATAGAGGGGTGAAAAAGAGTTTACAAGTTTGTATGAAATGTGTGGTTTTCTTTTGTGTTGGGTAAGCCGTGAATAGATGGCGCTAGCAATCATTTTAAATCTCTATTGGTTTGTCGTTTGCATTTAATCACCCTTATTAATAATTATGCTTAAAAAATTAAAATAAAACTCGTACTGTATTTTTATCTACGCGGGCACCACGCGGGCATAGCTAGAAGAAGCTAGAAGGATATATAAATTTATCTTTATGGGTGGTTGACGTGTCATAGACAGTCAATACGACTCTGCGATTGCTGTCAAATAAAGTTGTATCTAGCTTCAAATTAACAAAGGGTTAATGTCAATGTTACTTTAACCATATATATCGAATTTATTATATCGAATTGAATATCAGAGTGACTAATAAATATTTTTCTATAAAAGTCGTAATTGAATGTCATGACCAGAATACTGAGGTACAAAAAGTAGCTAGAAGCTTAGTTTTTGTGAATAACAATAATAATATCAATTACTGTTAATTTGATCTGCAATTTGTCTAAGATTTTGAGAACTTAACAACGCTTAGAGCAAATATACAACTCGTAACGTTTGCATACGGGTTTTTTTTTAATTTTCGATAACAAAGAGGATTGTGCAATAGAAGTTTTTATTAATAAAAATAGATTAATAAAAAAAATAGAGGTATTATAATAATTATAATATATATATTCGTCGTCGATTCTTCAAGTTTAACTGTTAGCTGTTAGCTGTTTTAAACGTATTTCATAAACAGAGAGACAGACTTCTAAAATGAAGTAGACTTTTGATAGCTATATAAAGTGTTTTGAGTAGGGCTTTGACTAACAATCGGGTCCTTTTAATTAAAAGAAAAAGACAACGGCTCAAGGTTAAGTCTTGATCCACTACAAATATTGTCTAACGGACGGACGTGCTAAAGTGGGATCAGTCTCAGTTGGATAAACTAATCTATTAATTCGCAACAAATCTTATAATTTTGCAGTGTAGTTAATAAGTGTATATAAATAAAATTTTAATATAGTAATAATTAGAAATAATATCGGAGCGGATTAAATAAATATGTTCATAAATAAAATATTGGTTTTTTTTATTTATTAATATTTCAAACTTAATATTTTGTTTGCATTGAAACGAATAGTAATTACGAAGGTAAATATATAAGGCCGTAAAAAGTAAACACGCGACGCAGTACACGAAACTAACTTAACCTACTTTTAATTACCAGTTTTAATCTATGACTCAAGAATTAATTAAATAATATAGTTACTATTCGTTTTTTTTAAACGTAGAAGCTTTTGTCGGCGATGAAAGATCTGTAATATAATATTCAGTCAAATTCATTCAAATAACTATATATAAAGTGTTTCTGTGTTAACAATTATCTTTGTTATGAAATAAAACTACTCATTTAAGTATATTTGATACTTATATAAAATGAGTGAACAATGAAAATCAGTGTCCAACTGAAACAACCGACCCAAGTATAAAAATCGATACTGTGTATTATATTTATGAACAGAATATGACTGACATATACATTAGTGATTAGTTCCAGGGCTTCCATCAGGTCATAAAATATTTATTTATTTTGAGAATTGATGAGAAAATGTTTATATGATTTTATTTTATTGAGACTTGTTTGCGTGATAAGCGTTTGATGACGATGTGATCTTTGAATATCCTAATTATCTTAAATTTATATTTTTTTAATTTTTTTTTTTGACCTGATTCTTGACATCAGTATTTACGCATGTATGAGTATGTATTATATTCATATTAGTAGTTTTAATTAGTTTTTTTTTGCGATAGGTGGGGCTGAAATCAAATTCTAGGTTTGGTTTGTATATTATCATGCCAGGAAAACCTCTGCTGCAGGTAAATATGATTACACAAACCTTATTCTAAAAATATGACTTCTTAAGATACGTTTATTATATAAAAAGTAATGATTTAATACACAAAATAAAAAAAATATTAGCGCTTTTGCAAAAGATTAATATGGAAAGAAGGTCCAACGGATTAACTCTCGTAGCCACTCAGTTTGTTTAGGATTTATGTTAGAAATTATACAATTTTACTTTTATGTATGAAGTAATATATTCATTCTTGTTCATGAACCATCGTGTGACTTGATCTATTTTTAATTGCAAGTGAAATATTAATTGAATGTAAAATTTTAATTAAAATGTTGTATAACGAAATAAATTTAATATTATTTAGGTAGGAGTTGAGCTATTGTTGTGCAATAACGAGTGTTTTATATCGTCATTTACAAAATACACAGATTATAATTAAACGAAAAAAGCCTGAGCTAAAAGTAATTTTAATATAAAAATAGACTCGCTCGAGGAAGACATATTTATCTCAAAATTTCATAAATAAATAGGGATATGGTATAAATGTATGTACTTGTAGTTAAAAAAGTTTTTTCCTTAAAAAACGGTTTTAAATGCAGTGACGTAACGACCTCCACCGATGTTATGTTAGATTATCGTTTGCAGCTTAATTTACTCTTAAATTTATTTAAAAAAGAAATATTTGAATGTTATTTACATGAAGAAATTAAAAAAATAACATAACAAATATATTTAGCTTCAAAATAACATTGTTCTTAATACACAGTAGAAAATTATAAAGACTTCTGGAAGAGACATAAAAGATTTACGTCAAGATATTTTTAATATACTGATTTGTTGTAAAGATAGATTTGAATAGTCTTTTAATGTATAAGGTTCATTCGTTTTGTATTTCTCATAACAAATGACATAATGTTTTGCTCGTATACATTTTGATATTTTATCATTAAAGATAAAAGAAAAAGAGACGCTTTAAAAGAATGAAATATTTAATAGTTTGAAAGCCAAGACAGACTAATTTTGTTCGAATTGCAGATATTATGAAATTTTTCAGTGCTTTAAATTTCTGTTCAATAATAAACTACAAGATTACGAAAAACCTTTGGAAGCGGCTTCGGCCGCGTCATTTTCACATTGATTTTCATTGTAATAAGATAAACAGGTTTAAAAAGAAATAAACAAAGAGTAAAAGTTTATACAATTATTATGAGTATTGTTGATTTACTTAGTATATTGAACACGATTGAACCACTGACTATGACAAACAATCAATTCAGAAATTACTTTGTTGATTATAGACGAGCTTTGTGTAATTTGCCTCAGACATTAGAAATGTTTGTTTTGGTATTTAACTCAAATGTTCATTTAAATATTGTTATGTATGTATATTAAGAAAGGAATAAAGTTATTTTATTGTCGGCCAGTTTATATTTTATAATTTGTTTTCTCTACTAATATACAGATATTAAAAATATAGTAGCATTATTATTATTTGAGAACTTAAAGAGAGATACATTCTTAGTTTTATGGTTTATTTATATTAACAATATTGTATTTATCTATAGATTATACTAATAGAAGTTCACTAGAACAGATTAGAAACCCTTACAAATATACCGAACATCAAACGGGTGTTTTAGTGTAAATCGTTCAATAAGTTTGAAATTCATATTCTAGTTTTATCTGGATATAATTAAATGATATTAACGATTGAATATCGTTTTCTTTTTAATCATATGAGATAAGGAAGAGGCTTGTATAATACGTAAACGTTTACATTTGTTATATATAATATATCGGCGTAGCATCGAACATCACACAATAATTAATTAATAATTTAATTATTTTTCTATAATTGGTCATAACCAAACCAAAGTGAACATATTTACTACTTGGTTAATTATTTAAAAATTTTGAATTGACATTTTATATTGTGATTGTATTTTGAAACGAAATCATTTCAGTCTTGTTTTAAGACAATTTTTATGTTGACTAAATTATATGTTAAAAATGTTTAAATTGTTAAACTGCATATATTGTGTAGATTATTACTATGGCGGGGAAGCAATCCAGCGAATATATTAAGGCGACATTGTAAATTAAGAACAGAGATTGTCGAGATGGAGTTGAAGCTATGCTTCCTGAAACTCCTGGGCCGTGTTAGCTCTTCCGTTCAACAGTATAGATTTACCAAACAATACACACTGTATAAACTCATGTGTTGTTATTTTAGATCAAGATAAGAAACATGAAAAAAGAGTCGTCAGCAACGCCTCCGACTACCCGCTTTTGATTCGATATGTATATTGTATATGTTTGTGATAAGAATTTGAGCATTTTTTCTTAACAATATTGTTCTTTTCTAAGATAATCATAAAATCTAGCAAGCACTATATATATATATATATATTGTCAGTATAAGCAAAAGGTGTCATGTTATTTTGTTGCTAGCATGTTTGTTGTTTATCATTTGCCTTCTTTAAAATTTCGAATTATGAATTTTGTAGAAACAAAATAAAGTTTTTTACTGTTAGATAAAACGAAGGAAAAAACATTATATCGTATAGATTTAGATTTTAATGATGTTGATTATTGATTTTGTATAAAAGAGAGTTTTCATCTTTTTAGAGTGCATCTCAACATCATATCAGAGGGATGCACTGAAATCTCGCTTCTATCCACAATCATTTCGAGACAGACAAACCGCATCTCCTGTTTCTCACGGAGACCCCAATTAAAATGTCCATTGGACGTGTCATACTTATACTACCTGGGTTTTACCCTGAAGTACAATTTTATACCACGTAAAATTAATTATTAAAGAAGTAAACTTTTGACAGCTAGTTAAAATGTCTTGAGTAGGGCTTTGACTAACAATCGGGTCCTTTTGATTAAAAGAAAAAGGCAGCGGTTCAAGGTTAAGTCTTGATCCAAGTATTTTCTAACAGACGGACGTGCTAAAGTGGAATCCATCTCAGATTGACAAAATATTTCGCTGCGAAGATTATAATTTAGCAATCGAAGTCATTATTGGTAAGTAATTAATATTTGTATTACAAATATTATATATATTATTAGTTTGTTAATCTCACATTTTAATCAGTATGAACAGTATTATAAGAGCCTATTAAATATCTATCTGCAAACATTATTTTGTTACAAAGTAAATAAATAAGGCCTTAAAAAGTAAACGCTAATTTTAATGTATGAAGTAGGAGTTAAATTATTATTATAGTTACTATTAGTTTTTTAAACGAAGAAGCGTTGTCGGCGATGAAAACTCTTTAATATAATATTCAGTCAACTTCATTCAAATAACTTTATATAAAGTGTTTCTGTGTCAACAATTATCTTTGTTATGAAATGAAATAACTCATTTAAGTATATTTGATACTTATTTAAAATGAGTAAACAATGAAAATCAGTGTCCAACTCAAACAACCGACCCAAGTATCAAAATTAATACCGAGTGTTATATTTATGACTTAAATGTAACATGTATATACATTTTTCATTAAGTAATAAAAACAAAGATATGATTATGTTTATATTTTATGAATTATTAACAACAGTGGTAACAATGTGGTAAATTACATTTTGAAGGGAGTACTAACTTAAATTAATATATAATGCCTGAAGACCAATTTTTGTATTTAATGTCTACCACCAAGATCAAAAAGCAATATAGTAGACGTCATTTAACGTGACAGCTTCCTAATAGTTCGAAGCGTTCGTAGAAATTAAGTTTCATTAGGGTATTGCACCCCTTAGTGTTCGGCAGTGATTAGTTTCAGGCCTTCCGTCATGTCAAAAACTATTTGTCCAGTGTTATATTATCAGGACCGAAAAACATCTGCTCGGACAAGTAAAATAATAAAAGTATTTGTAATTTGTAATGTGATTATTTAAGATAAATTTACAATATCAAATGGGGATGATTGAATATGAAATACGTCAAAAGAAAATAAAATTATTAGCTCTGTTGCAGAAGATTAAGATTGAAAGGAGGTCCAATGGATCTCGTAACCACTCAGTTTGTTTAGGATTTATGTAAGAAATTATACAATTTTATTTTTATGTAGGAAATAATATATTCACTCTTGTTCATGAACCGTCGTGTCTGTTTATCTATTTTTAATTGCGACTGAAATTTTAATTAAATGTAAAATTTTAATTAAAATGTTGAATGACGAAATAAAAAGAATATCATTTAGGTAGCTAATCTATATAATCTCATTTACAAAATAAATATATTATATTAATACAAAATAAGACTGAGTTTAAAGAAATTTTAGTATTAAAATACACTCGAATATTAAAAATAGATTAATGATATAACGCTTTTTTCAAATACTTTTTGAAATTCAGATACAAAAGATAAAAGAAAAAAGGGCGCTTTAAAAGATTGAAATATTTAATGTCTTAAAAGCTAGAACAGACAACAACCTCGAATTGCAGACATTTAATGTTTAATTTAATATTTATAGTATATTATAAATAGTGGTGTTGATTTAATTCGCAGAATAAACTTAAATGAACTACTGTTTATGACAAACAAATAATTCAGGAATTACATTGTTGATTGTAAACAAGTTCTGGTATTAATGTTGCTCAGACATTAGAAATGGTTATTTTGATATTCAACTCAACTGTTTTAGTAAAATGGAGTTGTATGGATTTGTTTAGTTATAAATTTATTATTTAACGTATGATATGTATATATATAACTTGATTTCGCCCGTGGCTTCTGCCGCGTGATGTGTTGATGAAAGTAACATATGTCCTTTTCCGCGATCAAGACTATCTATATCAAATAGGAAATAAAACCATTTATATACACAGGTAAATAAGCGGATAAATCGACAGAAGTTACATCAGTGAATATTAAAATTGGTGTAACGATTCGTAGTTATAGAAAATACGTGGTTGAAGACTGGGTGGCACTGGATATTATTCAAGCACACCGACGAACACCCATCGGTGTTTGACTCATCCGTGTGCAAAGTTTCAACTCGATCGGTATAGTAGGTTAGTCAGGCTTAGCTAACACGTAAAGAAATTTTCATATTTATACACACAGACATGACTCAGAGAGCAATATTGTCTTAATTAAAATTCGTTAATTTCAGTTGATTTGTAATTAAAAAAGTAAGTAGTCGTCTTGGCAAGTACTTGACTTATATATGAGGCGTAGACCTCGTTACTTGGTGTGTTTGTCGTTGTTGGTGAGTGTGTGTTATAGAGATGAGATTGTTGTAATACACAAATGAAAAGTTTAACAGTGTCGATGTTGTTGTTTTTCCATACTGACGATGTGGGCCCTATTCCTCTACTATAACCGTCTTTCGCATATAGATTAAACGTATGAACTTATTTTGGTTTTCTTTTATAGTATTTTGACGTCAAAAGCAAAAGAATATCCATTGAAAAACTAAATTGATATACGTCCTTATAGTTTATTCATGGTAACAATATCTCTAGAAGTTATCGAAATTAAAAAATCTGGTCTTCTAACATTCATCCAACACAGGCACAACCCCTTTATTGTAAAATGAAAAAAATATTAAACAATCACTTTAAAACTTTAAAATATTTTTATTCGGTACTGCAACTTTTGCAATAATTGCAATAATGAGAGTAAAAATTTTAAAGGGTACGAAAATCATCCGGTTTGGTATCTCTTAAAGGATGTCGGTAATCAAATCAAAGTGGTAATTCTGAGTTACTTAACACATTTAACAAGTATGTATCCATTTGACCCTGTAGATGCACTTAATAAGTTATTTTCTGGGGTTGGCCGTAGTGGGGTGGTGTAGGTTCAAAGTAATAGTCTTCTCTAGAAACCATTCTCTAAATGCATTTTTTACCCCTACAATATCCCATTTAGACAAAATCTAATTTTTTATACATACCAACGAAATGGAAATAGTGGTTCAAATCCTTGTGCAGTTGTGTGAAGTATGTTGTGATTACTAATAGAGAATAAACACAAAAATATGTTCACCAAACTAATTTCACCTGCTGAAAGAATTTTGGTTTTTCGCAAAGAAGTGTTGTCAGATTTCTTTTTTGAACAATATAAATCCTCTGTATAAACTAAACGTTCCTAATTTTTATAAACTATATAATAGTCACAGTACTGGTAAAAGGTGGTGAAATTTTATTAATTTCTCTAAGCGTGCCTTAAAAACTGTTACGAAATGTCTTAACTATAACTCACTACCCCCAAATTATAAAAAAAACTAAATTTATAATATTTGCTCCTGATATTCCAACACAAGTTGTTACATCTTTTTTTATTAGGTCTTACATTTAAAATAAAACAGATACTTGTTATAACTCTGCTACTGTTGAAAGAACTTCATAAATCAACTACTTAAGACTTCTATTTGGGCGACATATGAAATTATTAGCTTACATATGAAATTATTAGCTTTAGCTCTTAGTGTAGAGAAAGTATTTAAAACCATTCAAGGAATTTATTTATGGAAGTTAAACTTCCAAAATATATTTTTTTATATGAAACCCTTCCATGAAAGGTTTGAATTCTTAAGCACGGATCTTTATGTAATTGGAAAAGGGAATATTAACGTGTTTGTACAAATGGTTATCGAGCGAAGAGGATATCCGCTGGGGCATGGAGGTCGGAATTTATAGAAGTGATAATACCACCTAAATTAATAATAACAATATCCTTCAATGTATATCCTAAGACAGTATTACAACATGAAAAGGGAAAAAGTAACAATAAAAAGAAATTAGTGACTTGATAAAGCTGCAAGTAATCGGTGTAAAAAAGGTAGTAAGGAGAAAGTTGACGATTCCGGTATCTTTGGATTTGCAGAAGACATCACAGAACCAATGCGTTAGAAATCCATTCACAGAGAGAAACGGTGATTGAATGCCAATAAATATTTACAGTCAAACTACTCATTTCGGTATCATGCTAAAATCGTATATCACTGGCTTAATTCACTGTTTAAAGCTCGATATTCTCTCGAAGGTGTGTCGATACTTCAAGCTGGAACACTTGTTTTCTTTGTTTAAGGGCAAGTTCAGTCGTGCATGGACTACTGTTCGTATCTTCGGAATTGATTAGCACATGCACACACATTACCACTTACTAACATGTTAATACAGATGGTATTTTTTATTTTTATTTTTATTTTTTGTAATATTTACGTATATTTGCTATTATAAAATCTGCTCTAACAAAATTTTTTTCCGGAGGCTATTATCAATACAACCTAGTTTTAAAATATTAATAGAAGATCGCTTAATACATTGGATTTTCATATTCTAGATTTATCCGGATATAATTAAATGAACTGGCAACGATTGAGTAACGTTTCTTTTTAATCATATTCTCAATTTTATAAAAAAGAAACGTGACAAAGGGGATTGCATAATACGTAGAAGTTTTTTATTACAACTTGTTTGTGATCCGATTGTCTGTGACGGGGGCTACACGAGTGAACTATATCTGAATTAAACGGATTAAAAAAGTGATTGGGTAAAATAATCGTATTTTAAGGATGATTTTATGTTTATTTTATTGGAGCTATTTTGAATCGGGTAATTCAATCAAAAGACGTTTTTCATAATAACAATAAAAAAACATCACAAAGAAATCGAATAGGTAATTAAAATTCTTAATGCTGACTTAGTTTTGGAAGCATTTTTACAAATGAAGATATAACGAAGACTTCCTATTTGAATATAGAAGATGCTTATCATCAAAAACCTGTATATTTAAACAGGATACAAAAATTATTTTGGCATAAGTTAAATTAAAACTAAAAATGTACAAATTTTTGACTGATTGCTTATTTTTTGTGTGTGGACTATTGAAGAGAATTGAGGGACGAGGCTGGTGGCAACTACTTGTTATAAATAAAACTATTTAAACATTTACTTTAAACAGGTCTTTCCACGTGTCTATTAATTATTACATAAATCATGTTATACACTTATAGTTATAGTTATTAAGTTAAAAGATATTCTCATAAGAAACAGTGACGAAAGAAGTCCATATAATAAGGTATTGAAGTCTTGAATGGCTTCTAGAATACGATTTTAGCTTTACATAGGTATTCTTTAAAACTCACTACAAATAGAATAATATTAAAAGTAATGGTTTAAAAATCAAATAAGATTTTATGATTTTCTTAGGAATAAAACGTTTTGCATCCAGATTTGATATTAAGATAAAGTAAAAATAGTTTATATATTGTAACTATTCTTAATACTGAATGTTTAATAAATTAATTTAAGAATAAAGGATGACTTGGCTACGTGACTACTCGGATACTTTGCCAGCAGTATTAGTTGAAGGGTAGTTAGTTAAGTTGATTCTGTGAGGTATTATAGGGTGAGCATGTACTGACAATGGATTTATAAGCTCTTCCGCTAAAGTGGTTCTAGAGATATGTTTATAACATATATATATTTCTTTGTCTGTTAATCGACGTAAAAGAGTAACTCCATAAATCTTTACATGAAGCTCCCAGAAAACGTTAATTTATTAAGGTGTAACAAATAAAAAAAAAACTGTTAAAGGACGTTTATGTACTAACGGATATTATAATTTGTCCGAATATTTAGATTATTTTGCTGTCAAGATATTTCAACATTTTATCAAATTGTATATATTTTTAAAATTGTAATAATATAAAAGAAAATGCCAAGCGCTTATTTTCTGTCACCCCCTCTTCTCAGGATTGAGGCCCATATCAGTCCGAGCCGGTGTTAGCTTTGTCTATGGATTTTTTTTTATAAACGTATCTTTAATAAATATTATAATCTTCATTTATATATAGATTTATAATATTGTGAACTTAATGGTTCTAAACTAAAGATATAATGCACATTTTTTACACACTTATAAACACAAATACATCATATAACATTATTCTATTGCACCGAAATTTTTATTTTACTCTTAAGTGCACTAAAGTTTTCGCGGAATGCATATAAAAGAAGTTTATTAAGTACTTAAGCTTAAAACATAAAAGGTAAAAGCAACTTCAAACCAATTTCAAAGAGTCTTTTGATATTAAAGATCAATAAACTTTGGTCGGCTCTTAGCAGTACTTTAAAAGATATATATTTTATATATCTAAATGATAATTTGTCTGAAAAGAGGCGTACTATGGTGATCTTATGATAAGAATAAAAAAAAAACAATTTCTCTTTATTATGACTGTCATTGCTGAAGAATAAGGTTGATATCTGAAGTTCTTATATATTTTTTTTATAAAAAAAAAGCAAAAAGCTGAAAAATTAACTAGTTTGCTTATACATCTAAAGCATTCTGCATTAGGTTTTCTTTATTATGTTTACAATATTAATTTTGAAGTTAATTATTAAAAATACACCTTATACAAGTCGAGGGTTGTTCAGTCTATTTACGAACACGTCATAGAAAGTATTGAAATCCAGTAAAAGAAAATCAAAGTAGTCTTGTGTATTTTAGCTAGCAACAAGCAAGTAATAACAATTATCCAGATAATAAGATGGCGTTATACATTACTGATGATGATGTAACGAGAAGTCTTATGGATGGCTATAAAAGCGACTGAAGCGATGGATGCGAGAAATAAGAAATAGCAAAGAAAGCAAGTTAACAAAGCAAGCAAAAAAGAAAGGAAAGAAACAGCAAAGCAAGCAAACAAAAAAGGAAATTGACGAATTAAAATAACCCAACTATTTGAGATAAAAATGAAACTAATTTCTATTAAACAAATTTCATAGCAAAAATTTCAAGCTGAAAGATTATTATAAATATTAACTCATAAATATTGTTAATTGAATTACGAGTTGTACAGCTTACATTGTTTGAATCAAATTGTTATCTTTACTAACAGGCTCCAACACTGAAGAATAATTAACAGATGTTTTATACAATGAAACTGAATCATAAAGAACAATGGCCATAATTAAACTTGTAATTCACTTTGTTACTACAATAATCATTTCAGTAGTCGAAAGAAAGTTAATTCATTTATTTATTTGCTAATTTTAGCTATTGTATTTGATAATTTAATAATATAACTAAATTGAACAAGAAAATTAAGTTATTAAGTATTAATGACTTCTTTGTTATTTTACAATTTTTTTTTATAAATCTAATAAAGTTTTAGTATTAACTTGACCTCTAAAATATTTTATCAAAGTGTTAACTTCGCTAAAATTAATTTGTTTGGTTTTAAAAGTTACATTTCTATTAGTTTAGGATATAAACTTTATATTACAAATAATTTCTTCATATATCTTTTTGTATGATAGATCATATTATAATATGTTATTTTTCTATAACTTTAAATAATAATTGATTTAAAAAACTGTTTCAAACGATTTTCAATATTTCATCTAAAACATATCACAGTAAAAATGGCAGATCAATAAATGGCTGAGGCTCTTCCATGTGTACATAAATAATTCAATAGTTTGGCGCCATTCGTAACAAGTTCATTCACCTGAACTGCAATATTGTTATTTGTCAAAGTATATTGAAATACGTGTTCATATTATTATAATTAATTGAGTATGATATTATTTATGAATAACATCATAGATGTCTGTAAATAAACGTTTAAAAAAAAGATATTTCTAATACCGTTTCTATACAGCTACAAAAATGGTTTCTATAAGAATTACTTCTTTAAAAAAATTAAACGAATTTAGAGACCTGAAAGTCTGTTTTATTTTTGTTTACGCTTATGAAGGCATAGCGACAAATATAATTAAAATTGAAGATGGTGAGTCTTGGTGAATTGTATAATTTCAAAGCCATGTTATGAATATCTATTTGTTAATATATACTAAAATTGTACACAATGCATTACATATTAAAAACTAATGAACATAGACACATATTTTAAATAAGCCTAAGAATAAAAAGCATTCAAGTTTCTAAAATAAAATTCATTTGATAAAGAGTGATTGTGGAAGGCACTCTGATTTAACATGCTCTGTGGCCCTGTCGCATCTTAACGGCTTTTACAATGATTGGTAAGATAAATATAGATGTTTAGGAAAATTCATTACGGTCGAGTCAAGCGACGATTTAAATGACGATTCACTTATATTTTTATTACGCCATTTATCTATACTATTGTTTATAACACATATAACTATAGTAATTAAGTACTTGGCTTTGAGAACAAGCTTTCAGCAAATATTAATATGGAATCTAATTCTTTTCTATTTAGGGTAGAATATTGCAAGAAATAATTCTCTATACTAAGTCAAACTTATTTAAAAGTAAGATATATAATTGTTTCATTTGATACCCATATTTTGTTTATACTTACCAAAATTTATACCCAAGCATTTTGTGGTGGCGGCCATTTTAGTTTTAGGTATAATAGCGGCACGGAGAGATCCGGAACACTGAATGCTACCTCTTGATCAGTGTATCAAAGTTTCTCCATGTCTTATATCAAGTAAATTGCCTTATGTACGATGAAAAAATAAAGAAAAATAGTTCACAAAAACTTTAATTTGATACGATTTCCCTATTGACTGCAAAAATAACAAAAATGATAGATATCTAAGTCATAGTAAGAATTAGCATTTGCGCGTGAAATAGAACGATTCAATTCAAAATAAAGTTAATTGAAAAATTACTCTTACTTAATTTTTTCAGGACTATAGGAAGGTGGGCATGTGATAATAAACTGGTCCAAATTTGGTTAGTCTAGCTTGATCGGTGCAGGAGGAGATAGCGGACAAAATTTGATCGAGTTGGTCGGTAAAGAGCGCAGCTTAAATAAGCGACGATACTATATATTGTATGTATATCCTTTGACACAAAAACATTAAAATGTAATCAAATAATAGATAAAAAATTTGTAAGGACAAGATCAATGTAGACTGATAAAAAAATATTTCCATCCCTCATTTCATTCCGTAAAGGACATGTATATATTTTTTACTTTTTATATATTTGTATCTTATACAAATCCATCATCGAAAGATATCAAAAAGGAAATTAGATTCTGTGTAACCAATTTCCTTCAAGCTATAGTCATTTATGTGTGAGACTTATTTACTTTTTACAGTAATTATTATTTATTAATAAAAGATACTTAGGAATTATTCCAGAATATATATCTCAAAATATTAAATGAAAACGCCAAGTATGTCATATGCAAATTCTTTTACTTCGAAAGTCCCAACTTCTCTAATACTGTTAATAATTAAGTTTAATTGCATTATTTTGTATTCCTTTATTTTTTTTATTCAGTACAGTAAATAAATGATTATATAAAAATATACTATATATAATTCTTCAATGTTAAAATATCGTATCAAAGTTCTTATTTTTAAAGAAAGCAGACATTCGAGAAAGTGTAGGCGATAGATCTTTCGTCTAGACTTAACTTTGTATTAAGTATTCATTTATACCTGGTGCTATTTACGGAAAATAAGTCTGGAATAACAAAGAAAATATATAAATCTCGTATCTTAATAAAGAAAAAATGTTTTTGAGATACTATCATACATTTATATACTTTTCTAGTAATTAATATATATTTATTTAATTCTTTATTGCACAAAATACAAAATTATGCACAAAAGGCGGGCTTAATACTTTAAAAACATTCTTTACCAGCCAACCTTACGACGGACAGGAGAGATTGTTGGTAGGCGTGCAAAAAAAAAATAACAATAATAATAATAAGAATAAAAAAATAAAATTACAAATAAAAAATAAACAGATAATAAAAAAAGTTATTTTATTATAATAAAATAACATATATACAATATATACAAATAAGATGTACAAATAAATACTTTATTTATGTAAATAAAAAACCCTGACTCGACGTTTGAAAGACTCGCGAGTAGGGGCTTTCCTGATTTCCACGGGCAACTCGTTCCAAAGTCTAACAGCAGTCAAAGCAAATGAGTTGGACAAAAAACCAGTATGATGAAGGGGAGTATGCAGCAGTAAATTGCTGGAAGAACGAAGTAAACCTGTCATGCACATCGGACAAGAAAGAGAAATTGCATTTTAAATAAGCAATAGTAGACGGCCTGAACAAAATAGAATATAGGAGACATAAGATGCGAAGATTTCTCCGTTTGCGAATAGGCAACCAATTAAGTTTCGATCTATATTCGGAAACATGATCAAACTTCCGGAGTCCAAAAATAAAACGGATGCAGGTGTTAAGAAGGCGGTCTAATTTATTTAAAAGTATGTCATTGGCGTCAACATAGCACACTACAGTATGCTAGTACTAGCTAGTACTAGTACCTATCCTTGACTATGGTCAAGGATAGGTACTAGTAATAGGATTCCAATTAAGAGTGCTATCTAAAAAGATTCCTAAATTTTTCACATTTGAAGAAAACGGTATAATTGGTATTCTAAACTTAGTAATTTTAGTATGTTTAATTTATTAATTGAATTATTGACTTTAATGGGAATTAATCTCACTTAATGTTATGTCACTAATGTATTACAAAATAGAATCTTTTATTAGGGGGTATGATCAATTACCTAATTAGGGATCCCGAGGCAGATAAAAGGTCATTTGTATCATCGCAATTCTAGCGCCACTTAGTTTTATAATTGCAACCTTCTATTAATAACCTTTTACTATTTCGCCAAGTTAACATTCTGCTCTTGTGCTTTTGCGAGATTTATTGGTAATTAAATAAAATTATTTTAAGGATCTAACTAGCTTTAGTTATGACATTTTTAATCATAACCCGATGTTTAAATGCTTTAAAGCAATCGTATTAACGGTAAAGCAAAATATACGTATCTTTTAGTGAGTCAGTTAGTTTATCATTTACCTTCAATGGTTCTTAAGTTTGCGGACATATAGTTCAAGATGCACACATGTTCAGGATGCACACATGTTCAGGATACACCGTGTCTATGAGTCGTCCGTTATGTTCACAAACGTGGGGTTGTATATCTTTTGTAAGAAGATCCCAAGTGTTCGATAGATTCCAATCATTTTCTCTATTGAAATTAGAATTTATTTAAAAGCAATAGATTAGCGAATCTTTCTAATAATATATCTGTGTTCACGAGCAAGGGACTTAGGTTTATTAAATCGAAGGTAAAGTGAATGGCTCTTTTGTTCTATCTCCTGTATATTCACACACTTTGACTTCGCCAATTTTTCATATCTACGACGTTTTATCTAGTTCTATTATCGATATTTCTCTTTGTCTGACTGATGTATGATTAGATATATCTGAATGATGTATAACTAGCGAAGAATAAAAGTAAGTTAACACAAAACAAAGTTGAGTTTCAAATGAATTTCTACTTGACTATCTTTTTATTTAACCACACAAGTTAATTTATATCATAAAGGTATTAAGTTTGTAATGTTTATTCACATAAATCTTAAAAGAAGCCTCTTCTTTTAAAATCTTGGAATATAATTTTCGTTTTCTTGAAAAAGGATTGAAGAGATACAACGGCAGTTCCTTTGAGACTTCCGCACGACTAACTCAGTAAACATTACGAATAATCTATGTAAATATTATTTGTTGGTTGTGGGAATTTTAAAACTGTAAATATAAATAATTTTAAAGTTATTGTTGTTATATAACATCGTATTATCATAATATAAGTTAATTTTAAAGCCTAATGCTTTCGGTGCTTTTAGTTTTAATTAAACATAAGAGATCAAACAGGAAATATTCCATTTTATAAAATATTTTCATCATAAATTGACTGATTTTCTTTTTTATTATTTCATTAGCGAGATTATATTAATAGTATATGCTTCATTTAAATCAAATTATCAATTATTATTTTTTCATAGTCATAGTCAAATAGATATACTATATATATATTTGAGACCATTATTATCGATAATGTTAATTTCACATTTCATTTCATTTTTTCTAATTTAATTTATATTTTTATTTCAATTTTGTTTTACTAAATTTAATTATTTTTATTGTATTATTTTCTAAAATCGTATTTTTTTATATACCATTTCACTTCCCATATTAACCAAATATATAATAGTTCATTATAATAAATTTTGTTTACATACATTTGAGTTTACTCAATTAAATTTCGCCATTTATATAATCATATATTATTTTATATTTTTGAATTTTTAATGTCTTTAGTAATTATGCATGAATATTTCTATATTTATTATCATATCTTCATGATAATTTTGTTTTGTTTTGATAAGGGTTAGATTCTAGTAATTATAAATTAAACAAAAATACATTAAAAATAAAGTGTGAAATAAAAAAAAAACGTTCTGTCAATAAAGAGATATTTTTATTAATTGATATGGTATTTTCTTCCACGCTCTCATATTGTCTTTTTAGTTCAAACTTGCTTCTTTGCCATATCATTTTACACGTGGTCCTTAAACCTCTCTTTCATTGATACTTAAGAAGAGTCATAAGGGAGTCTCGTTATATTCGTCAAGAGTGCCTTTACATTCTCATCATACCTCCGTGTTACGTGACCTTACGATTGTTAAGGATTACTTCTGAACTTCTCTACCACTGGTGGCCCTTTCAAACTACTTCTTATATACTCAGCTGACTTAATTACTAGTTTAAAACCATTTAAACTTATACATAACATTAGATTTAGTACCAAAGAACACCAAATTTTTAATTCTGCAAGTGAGATTGATTAAAGAAGTTATTGTAAGTAGTAAATTAAAAAATAGTGATTAAAAAGCATAGCGTTCTGAATTTGTATATTTAACTGAAGTGAAAATTAATTAAAATATCTCGGATTTCTATAATTACAGCTCGGGATGATGAAAGGGGTGTTAACTGTCAAGTGTTATTGTTGCTTTGGGTTCGTTTACACTTGGGTTCACAGATAGATTAAAGATTGAACGGTCTTGTATAAATATACCTTTTGCGAATGTTCATACTGATTGATGAATTGAATTGAATTAAAATATACATTTTTTGACCTAGTTAGAAGTGTGGAATATATTAATGAATATCCTCAATGAAAAATATATTATTAAAATAGAACAGGTAACGTGGAGATAATTCAATAAATGTTACGTATATACGTATTGTTTAATAAACAAACCGAGATTATCCTGAAAAGCTCTCCAAACAAAGACCTCGGCGGAATCTGTTTGAAATGACTTTAGGGAGCGAGAGCTTTTAAGTTCAAACATTAGGTTCAGTGGTTTTGATGTTTCATGATATTTTAATAAATTAATTCGATAATAAATGGAGTTAATTATATAAGAAAAGAGGTTTTAAATATATGTATATTATTGTGAGATTTTTATAGGGTTGAAAGTATTTTATATGATACAACTGATAAATAATTGTATATTTAGCGGTTAATGTTAGCGAGGTTTTAACGAACATTAGAGTTTAGCGGTTTTTGTGGTTTGAGGTTATTTTGTTCCATTAATACTATACCAAATTGAGTTATTTGTTAGAATATTTAATTATATATATGAAATAGTAAGTGTTGCGCTGTTTGAAGAGCTTGCTCAATTCTCAACATTGTGTCTTAGAGGTCATATTGTGAGAGTATGTTGAGACACTAATTATGTTACTTTAAGTTCAATTTGCAATATTTAGTCTGAGAGTAGATGTTGATGATGTGATCTCAATCCCGAAAAACATCTTGTCTATTGTCACCTACCTATTTAAGACCGCATTAGTAACAGAGTTGGACGCAAGTTGGCCGAATGCCAACCAATGTTGGCCGCTCATCTGACGTATTTAGGTTGAAATTACTAAACGATTATAAACTTGTTTACTTTTCATTCTAAAAGATAATTGACTTTAACAGTTATTTAAAATTACCTATGAACTTATTTTGATTTGAATTAGCTTAAGCAATATAGTTTATATATCAGTTCTCAAATATAAAATATGTATCAGAAAAATTTAACTGCTCCTTAACATTTAAAAAACTATAATTTTTTTTTATTTTCAAACAACATTTTATCGATTAATGGAATTTCGAATATCATATTAAGAAATGATAATAGAAATAAACTATACCTTAACACAAAATCTTTGAATTTTGAATTCTATACGCTTAACCTTATATAATCAACAATTTCATTAAATTACGCTTATTTAATGAATAATTTCATTAAATCACGGTTATATAATAAACAGTTTCATTAAATTACGCTTATATAATCAACAATTTCATTAAATATTCATTCAACGCAATGTTGACAGTGTGTATTTGTTCTAAAACTGTAAACGGTATTCAAGATCACGATCAAGACATGTAGTGACAAGGTTATAATGACCGTGCTATATCTGTCCACCTGTCCAGCTGTCCAGCTGTAGCAATATTTTTAGTTCATTTTAATATTAGTAAAATAAGCAATATTAACACACGCTTAAATAAGTTGTCTTAAAAAAATATTTTTTTTTATTAAGTACGGTGAATATTTAATAAAAAATGAAAAATCAAAAAGGTATTTTTTAAACATTTATGCATACCATGGTATAATGTAATGTTTTTTGGTTTAATAATTAATAAGCTATAAACATTACTAATTTCAATGAAATAGAATTGTATATTTCATAATTTTTTATTAATTCATACAGTCGAAAAGGTTTCTTTATATTCTTGTCATATGAGCATATTAAAGTATTATTTTTAAAGTTTTTCTAAAGGCTAAATTAATGTTAGCGCTTTTGTAGTTGGAAGTTGTTTCATGTAGAGACGAAATAAAAATAAAACTCTGTACGAGAGCAGATCTACAAAGCTTCTAATACGATTTGCGACTCTACTATTTTTATTTTATTTTATTTAGATTGTTTTTGTGAAATACTTTGTTGAATGTTTCTTATCAATTTTCGATATGGATTGCAATTAAAATATTTACACAGAAGCAATGAATACTATCAAAATCGCTTCAGTAAAGGTATCGCAAACAATATTTGGTCTGTAACAACTCTAATACACTGGTCTTGATGAAATTTAACACGACATTTATTTCGTTATGTACACACAGTAAGAAAACAGAAAAGTACAGTTTAGTACTTTTTTTGAAAGTAGGACCAGTTACATATTATAATTAAAAACAAGCCTAGTTTTCTTCGTTAATACAGTTAATATGCATATTTCTGATTTGTATTTTACTTTAAAATTTCTTAATTTAATTTCTTAATTATCTTAATTAATTTAAAATTTCTTCATAGCATATATTTACACAAGACGAGTTACCACGAACTACTAACACTTGCATGTTATATGTAGTTTTTTGTGTTATTACTTTTATTTTTTAATTTGTATTTAAATCTTAGTTAATTTTATTAAAGTTAAATGTACTCAAACTTAAAGCAAATAGTATTGTAATATATTAATGAGGACGTTCTCACTGCAACACAGTTTTTACCTTTCGCAGGCTTGAGATCGTAATATTTTGTTATATAGTAATTAAGTTTCTGTACAATTACAATAAAGAAATAAATAAATAAATACATATTAATGTAATACAATTAAGATCTGGATAAAAAAAATAAAATAAAATATATGGTAGTTATTCGACCCTCTTAAATAATTAAAAATTCAATAATTTGTAATGCTACTGTGGTCTATGGCGGCTTGTGACAGCAAACTACTTACAAACACACAAAAATCTAAGTTTTGGTTTTGGTAAGATGGCGCTTATCTAATTTTCAAGTAATCTGTATTCATATCAGTAACGCTTCGGACTCTTGTATCAAACTAATTTACTATTTGAAGTTGCGGCTTTCAATCTAAAAGTAACTTCGGAGTTAGAATCATGTACTCCCTGGAGTTTAAGTGCGGGTGAAACGATTTTAGCGTTACTTGTCCAGTCACTAAAGCCTTTATTTATTTCATTAAATATATATCATTGTCTTGGGTATATATTTGTAAATGTTTATATATTTAAAGATTTGGTCGTCTCTAAATCTCTCATTAGTTCATTTCTAAAACGTACGTCAAAGGCGGCTTTAATAGGTTCGTTTCAAATTTTTTTAGGTAGTGAGAGAAGCGTTTACAGTGTAGGTGAGCGTGTATGCGTTTTAAAGTGGCCCTTAAATTTAGGATATCATTCAATCATTCAAAGACTGTCTACAACGTGATGGGTCCGGCACCCACACGGTGAATCCATGGAATGCTAATATGTTTCGTCTCTATAATATGTAGAAAACAAGCTACTTTTTAAGAAACGTTTTTCATATAATAAAAATCTTATTCGCTCAAAGATATCATGACTGGCTCCAAATGGTCAGTTAATCAACCATTTAGCTAAGTATTCTTCATGGACAAGAATGTTGAGTATATATTAACAAGCGGCTTTATGCTTCGATTGCAAAGACATACACAACATATATGTTAAATATAATTTTTAATTAATTTAACCCACGTTCAATTATTGGTTTAATTTTAAACTTAATTTTACCCAACGTTTCGAATGCTTTAGCAATCGTATTTACAGTAACACTAGACACAGACAGTAACACACTATCTGCTCTAATTCTAAAATTAGTTTCATTTCAGTCTTATTCTTGAAAAATCCCAAAAAATACTATAATATGAATTGTTTAATTCTTGTTCATAAAGAATTAAATAATACTTTTAGGACTGTCGCTTACATAAATTGTATCAAGTAAAATTGTTTGGTACCTTCGAATTTAGGCTTTGACCTCATTCATAATGCATGGCCTCACCAGTCCGAACACCATAAACTACACAAACCTTTTACGAATTCAAGAGTCGCGAAGAACTGAAGGAACTTTTGTAGTTAAAAATGTAATAATAATAATAATAATACAAACAGTATTGTACACCAATAAAACTAGAAATTTAAAACAAAACAATACATATCTTATTAAATAATGTACAAGAGGCGGCCTTATCGTTAAGCAGCGATCTCTGCCAGGCAACCTTGACGTATAGAAAATTGTACAGAAAAAAAGATAGCTTATGAGTAAGTGGAGTAAATGTAAGTGGATCTATTAGATAAAGTTTACTTTAAATAAAGTTCTTTCAATATTGATGAAAAAGCAACAATAAAGAAAAAAATAAAATGTTTGTTTCATTTTTTATAATATTTTAAAATTGAACAATATTTAGAACGGTATGGCTAATACCTTAAAATATTGAGTAAATCAAAAGTATTTTGTCCCCGAAAATTTTTGGCTCCAAACCATCAGAACTTTGCCATGGAATACCAAATAGAATAATAACTTTGGAAGGTAAAAAGATACAAACAAAATATATTGAACGTATATATCGTAATTTGTTATAAATATTTCAGTAAAAGAGTATTGAAAAGTCGTCTACAAGAAAGTATATGGAAAAATCTTTTCTCGGATATTTAAAATAATATCAACATGTTCGTAAATAGGATTTGATCGGAAATACTCGTGATAGTCAATATGACATATGAATATTTTATACTTATTATAGCTGAAATAAATCATATCATGGACTTGTAAAGGAAAGGAAAATATGATATATAGATATATTAAGAAGAGAAGATATATTTTTTTATTTCCGTTTTAGAAAAATAAAATAAAATGTAATCTTATTTTTAACATTGTTTAATAAATCTTTTATTTACAAAATAATTTATAAAATAAATACTAAATATACTACTGGTTTCTTCTTATAAAGTCTAGGTATCAAAAGGTTAAATTATTGTATTATTGAAACAAACTTATTTAAACAATGACAGTTTTGAGAGGCCGACAATATTGTATATGAACGCCATGCTAAACATTTTTGAGACAAAAGCTCGAATAGACTAAACTAAATATCATTTTTAGTTTAGTATTGTTTATGTATGAAAACGAAACATATTATGACTATTTCTGTATTGAACATAAGTTAAATAATTTATATTAAAAGCAAAAAATTAATAACAAGAAGCCAATAAAGTTACAGAAAAACGTTTGATCAAGTTCGTTTAAACGCGAGATAAAATCGTGTTTGCAGTTAACCTGATATTGAATGAATTACTCGAGTCTTCGACGAGAGTATCTGCAAAGCTAACGAGTTTAATTGCCTTAAACGCTCAGAGCTGAACTTCTCGAGATTTTATTTTTTTGTCCCTAATTGTCAAAAGACGACAAGAAGGATTAATATTTGTACATTATGCATTTTACAGTTTCTCTTTGATTTGGTTAGATAATCCTCTATGCTAGACATATTTTTATTATATTTCATATTTCTTAGTTTTTGCAGCCTTAACATTGTAGGATTATATTCTATTAGCTGTTACTCGCTGTCACAATTACTGATGAACCATTTTATTTACTATTAAAATAACTAAGACGAATAGAGTACAGCTTGGTAATATGTAGCATGGTAATTCCGCATGATGTGCCTTTAATAACCAGAAATAATTTTTCAAATTCACCCAGTAATTTGAAAATTTACGCGGACAACCAAACAAACAAACAAACTCTTCAGCTGTATAATATTGGTATAGATTTTAACTGCGAACTTTTTTGATATAAGAAGATAGCTTTTTTAATATATAAAACGTTTATTACAACTGTTTTTATGATTTATAATTTGTTCTTAAAATCTAGAGAAGGTAATTATTAAAAAAATGTGTATTCAATATCGAAACTTACGATGCATGGAAGGAAGTATACAATTACCAATTTTTTATAAACCATGAGGGACACCTGACTTTAGTTTAGTTTTTCTTTCTTTATGTATAATCATTATATTTTACGTTGAAATGCCTTTTTATGAATAATATGGTTTTTAAAA
Organism: Mechanitis mazaeus; assembly: GCA_959347395.1. NCBI lineage: Eukaryota > Metazoa > Arthropoda > Insecta > Lepidoptera > Nymphalidae > Mechanitis > Mechanitis mazaeus. The sequence goes on from OY365750.1 coordinate 13,369,353, forward strand.
AATACTTATATGTTTTGTTTTTCAATAAATATAGATCAATATAATCATAAATATAATAATAAACACGACAGTTTATAATCCTTATAAATGAAATCTTTTAAAATTCCTTGAAACTTTTATATAAATCGTTATGAAGACTTTTGTTTTTATAATGTTACGTGTTTAGAATAATTTCACATATCATATTTAAAGTAAAGAATAGTTATGTTTATTATACAAGGAAGCAAGACCAGAGGATTTTGAAAGAAAGAAATATTAAAAAGAAAGAATAGAAGTCGTTTAATAATTATTAATTAAAAAAAAAACTATTTATAACTTATAATGGTAACTTTATTTCTTTTAGTAGTCATCCAAAAGTCACATCGATCTACAGATTAATTGATCTTGCCGCAAATATCACTTCGAGAAATGAATTATATTATTACCTTTGTTTCCTATTTTTAGAGACATTGGGCCAGCGTTTTCATTAACTGATTAAATTGGATTCCTGAAATATAAATTGTCTCTTTTGAATAAATATCTAAAATATATCCAATTCTATGTAGCTTTCAAATTAATGTAACCTTTACAAACCAGGAAAATATTAGTTTTTGTGAAACATAAACGAAAACCCAGGCTAATAGCAATATTATATCTGGTCTTACATGTGTCTATCTAACTGTATTTATAACAATATTTTTTAATTGAGCGAAGCGAGGGAAACTGACTTTTCTGCAACTTTTGTGCAGGCATCAATCAAAAACGGTATATCCGAAAATTTTAAAGTTTTGCACACTGTTAGAAATCAGTTTGCTGGTGGTTTTAAAAAAAAAATTAACATGACTCGCATTGAAAAATATTTGAAAACAGAACGCGTCCATGTTTTGTAAATGAAACTTCGGTGCTGTTTACACCTCGGTCACTCAAAATGCTAACATGTACCGAGATTTTGCGATCGCAGTGAGTAAAAATTGCGGTCTGGTTCGCGCCCCTAGTTGCACCTGAAGCGAGCAGAACGAGCGAAGCTCACTATGAGAAACTTTTCTGCATCCTTTGTGCAAGCATCAATCAAAAATGGTATATCCGAAAATTGTCTAATTTTGCATACTGATAGACATCAGTCTGGTAGTGGTTTTAAAAAAACATTTTTCAAATATTTTATATCGTTGAAGAATAATCAAGGAAAAGCTAAAATCCCATAGACTTCAATGGGAAAAATACTTCGCGCAAAAATTTAGTTGGAAAAAAAAATGTTGACGACAGAATGCATCGTCGTTTTGCTGAATTCGGTTTTGTTTACACCTAGCTTCACTCAATATGCTAATACATACCGAAATTTTGCAAGCGCAGCGAGTCAAAATTGAAGTCTAGTTATGAATAAAAGGAACCTTCTTTATATATAATCAAAGCCGACACATGGTTACATTCCACATGATGGTAAGTGCTAATGTAGTCTTTGATGGTGAATCGCAAAACTCCGTAAAAGTCTCATTCTGGCCTTGAAGACACGTTCCAGTTCTAAAGGTTTTCGGAAAGTTTGAGAATTTGGATTACGTTATGGAGTTAGGAAACAAAATATGTCTACGTATAATAGTCAGGTCGCAAGTGCCTTTAATAATTTAAAATATTAATATACCATTTTCAAAATGGACAATTAAAGTCAGTACATTATATACAAGATCCAACATCCATAGTTAGTTGAAAGATATTTATAAAAAATATTTGTTACAAATTTATTATAAGAATTGGTTAAGTAAAACATGAAGTTAAGTTTTTTTGCTTACAATAGTTTTTTAAAGCTTTTAACTTCACTGATGTGTAAAATTATAGACATTATTATTTTCTATGTTATATTGCAAAATGTAGGAAGATTTGTTAGAATTATCGAAAGAAATAGATGCCACTTCCGATATGTCCCGATAAAGACGGTCCCTGTCCCGATAATGACGGTCATGTGTAGAAAACGCTAACTGTAAAAAATGTAATGTGCTAACTTTATCAAAACGGGTAGCGACGCGGTAGCTCAATGGGTACACGGTAGTCACGGTAGCCACGGTACGGATGCCCAGAGGTTCCGGGTTCGAATCCTGCTCGTGTCGATGAACTTTTCATTTTATATTAATTTTAATTTTTTTTTTATAAAATATTATTATATTTTTTTTTATAAATTATTATATTATTATAATTTTTTATATATTTCCGTATATTATAAATATATGTGTGGTATATAGTATTTTTTGTAAATATAACGTATGATCTATAAGTACGCTGGGGCTTCTGTATGTACAAATTTTTTGTACTTATAATTAAGTTTCTATTATGTTCCTATTATGTAATATCGTGTGTTTTACTTTAAGCGCCCCAGTGTATTGTATTTTACTGTATGTCGGGTTGACTGGTAGAGAATGCTTTGAGCGTCAAGTCCGTCTATTGTTCGTTTTTGAGCAATAAATAAATGAAGAAATAATAGAAGGTTTAAAAGTTTTCTAGATACAAATTCCTATCTATGTGGTAAACAAACAAACAGCAAACATTACAGGGGATATACGCTGCAGGAAAAATAAATTGCGAAAATTTATTCCAACTGAATAATTTTTAATCAAACTATAAAACCTTTTGTTGAAAAGTATATTTTTGTTTTTATTTCTCATAATTTTATGTAATTAAATTGTTTAGAAATGAAGATAATCTTAGATTATTGTATAAATTAGAGGTAGTTATTTAGTTAGTATTTTGTTAACATTTTCACTTATTTTAATAATAATTACTACATATATATTAGAACATAAAGTTTGGGACAGACAATACGATTCCTAATAACAATTTTATGCGTTTAATAAAGTTGACTTACTGAAAACCTCTCTCAATTGCCGCTCTAAGAAGCCTTAACGTATCGTTGTATATATAAAACCTACCTTTCCTTCCTCAGTTCGCTGTTTCGCTTGCGGAAGTTCGCAACAAGCAGCTGTAGTTCAGAAGAGTGCCGCTCGTACAGCTGCGACAGCTGTGTCGTGAAATCGGCAACTGGAACAAAAGTTATCAATATCGATTACTTCTATATTATTACACAAACAGTTATCATCTAATAAAACTTCAATATATTAAAAGATGGGGAGAAAAAATTCTCGTAATATCTTCGGTACACTATCAGTTTCGACAACTTATTATTAGTTTAGATATTATTCGACGGATAAAATATGTGCTGGTAATTGTATTTTGAATAAATATTTTTATATTTATGGAATAACTATAACAAAATCTAATTATTGTTATTATCAAGCCCTCGAAATCAACAGTAGACAAAACCCATTCGTAATCTGGATTCATGAGTTCGAAAAATGGCGGAAGCGCGGCGTGAACTGAGTTCACTATTTGTAGACGGGCACATTTGGGCGGTAGTCGGATAATTATATGTGATAATAATAAAAAAAAAATCACGAAAAATATGAGACGGAATTTCTAATGAAAAATTTCAGTATAAAGAGTGGTTCATTACATATTCGTTGAAGTGTCGTAGCCTCATTAACAGGTTTTGTATCAAAACTTTACCTACATAAAACTTTACGGTTATTAATAAATTACGATAATTATATGATATATTCTATATATTTCTAATTTATCCCTATTTTTAACAATACTTCTGCAAACATTCAATAACTACTCTTAAAGTATTTTTAATGCGTTCTTACTAAAAAGAATTATGGTTTAAAATACGTTTTATAATTATGTAGTAATGCAAATTAAATACATTCTTGATCACTAAAAAGAAATACTTCTACAACTTTGAAACATTGTTTTCTTTTTTCTACATTTAGACTTTCATCATACGGTAGTTTGACGTAAGTAATACTTTCGGAAATTGTAGGACTACTTTCGAACGCATTCGGGATTTTTCGTAGGCTTAAAACATGGCGGCCTCGCGGCGCAAACTGTTTGAAGCAAATGGTTTCCAAACTAGATGGATAATTTTCAAGATTATTGATGTGAGTAAAGCCGGGTAATGATATAGAATATTATACTTTGATAATGTATAAAGTTTCGTTTGAATATTAATCATGTTAAGTGTTATTTAAAAGTAACAAATTCAATTTCAGCCTTATTAGGATACTAGAGTTCAGTCTAGCAATTTGTCTATACTGTCACTTTTATATCTAAAATATTATTAAAGTAAGATAAATGCTGCGAGTTCAGTTGTAGTTAATAAAGCTTAAAATTAAAATTTGTTTAACTTAAATATGAATAGAAGTTCAGATGAAAACTATTCTTACATAGTTAGTTTTATTTCCTCGCTTAGAACATTTTAATGAGTTTAGGCGAATAGTTGATTATTAAAAATTTACTTATTCTGTTTATAATTGTAACCTTTTTTATTTTCAATAAACATATTTGTTGATTTATCGGTAATAAGATTAATAAATTACCTACGAAAATCTATAATGTCACAGATTTTATACAATTTAAATTTTTATTTGTAATATAATAAACTCATATCAATTTTCACAACTTGAACTCAAACAAATAACTTAATAATGAAGTATATAAGTTTATAATTAGCGGTAGGCATAAACTAAATTCTTTCTTATCGTACTTTTTATAGTCTTAAGTTACACTTTGTTTAATTAAAATATTATTGCTATTAACTAATATCTGTCTAAAGAAAACTGGACAGCTCGAGGATTATTTTCCATGAATAAATCTATTTCAGGCAGAATTTAAAATGATTGTTACAAATAAACGATTCGGTTAATTAAACAAGTTTTAATTGGCTCCCTCAATGAAAAACAAACCGCTTTACGCTTCATTTAAAATAAAATTACTTTCTATAAGTTTTTTTATTTTTACAAAAATGCTGCTTCCACGGAACTTGGATGTAATTTACATTTTCTTCGTAATTTTTTTATATCAATTTATTTATTATTTTTCAAAATGAGCCCATATTGCATTTGTTAGTTTTTTTAATATAAATTTAGTAAGGTACTAATAAAGATTTGTCACTATCACACCTTTGACGTAAATTATAAGTAAGAAAGTGACAAAACAGAGGATAAGTTCTACTGGGTATAAATATTTTTATAAGTAAGGCAGAATATATTTTCTTGTACATTTAAAATATATGATAGTCAGTTATCAGTTGTAGTCTAAGTAAATAGGCTACGACTCTAATTTCTAATTCCATGTCACATAGTGTACTACGAAAACAACCCAGGATTGATGTTAATAATTTAGAGTCAAAAGATGGTGCAATGGAGAGGTCATTTGCCTCGTCCGTTAAAAAGCTGAACAGTTAAATAACTTTTAAACTGTTTAAAATTTAAATATATTTACTTTAATTAATAATTTTACGTCAAAGCACAGTTTAACCATCTAATATTCTTAATATTTATAGGTAATATGTCTAGGTATCATAAAGCTATCTTTGCTTTAAAAAAAAGTAATGATTAAGAAAAACCAGCATAAAATGTACGATATTATATAACATTTAATAATATACAATCGGCAATTTTACTCGTAAAATTCTCTATATTTCACAGGGATATAAATTACAAAGAGTATAAAAAGTTAAAAATATTAAAATAATAAATATCTGCCGCCTGGGAGTTTACTAATATATACTCATAAAATAAAATATTTTTTTAATTTGATTAAAGATAATTTTATTCCTAATTATAGATTACAAACATTTGGTGATATAAAGCTAAAGATCTTTTTTGTGTTCCTCATTTTACATTTGTATATTTCCACTGTTTAAGACACAGATAATAAAAAACTTCAGCAATAGAAAGCAAAGAACCACCAAAACAAAGCCCAAAACAATTTCCCATAGCGACTACCAAGTCTAGCGTTGTACGAGCTACTTGTCGAGAGACGATTTCAAATGGCCTGTTACTTAAAATAAACTTTATAGTACCAGCTTTTAGTTCTTTTTGGAACTCAGTGGTCTTCCTGGCGACAATATTATAGTCTGGCTCCACACAAGACGACAGACAATTGCAATTTAAACCAGTCTCATTTACGCCTGGTACTTTAAGTTTCTTCAGTTTTCCGTAGTGCTTTGAAAGACACTTCAATCCGTCTAAGTCACAATATCGGTCTTTGTACTCAATTGGAGCTAAGTGAGAAGTACAATTGCAAAATTCTATTTGTGCTTCTATACGACAATGTATGATACATATTGAGTAACTATAAAGTTTGTAGGCTTTGAAATTTCCAGGTAATTCGTTGGGAAACCTGCACTGACGCACGTCAGGGGCAGTTAAGAAAACTTCGGGCTCGTTGATAACATCTACAACTGAAAATAGTATTGAACCACTAGTTTGATATGGTATTGTAATTCGGCGATCATTTTCTATATTCCAATACGGTACATCCACAGGGGAATGTAGAAATGCTTCAAAGTTCTCTGATAAAGCTAACTCTAGGGTACCTAATTTGCGACGATTTGAAGTTGCTACATAGTACGGTGATTGTTTAATATCAATGTGATTGTTATTCATGGAATAACAGCGTCCAAATTCTGTTTGTATGGACTTAAAATGTTGACAACAATTTATAGGTTTATCGTCCCATTTACAGCTAATAAAGAGATCTTTGCATTCGGAGTGAAACATGGCAGTGAAGTTGACAAAATCCATATTTATAGATTGGTAGTTAAGTTCGTATTTGCAACTTTGGCATTCACCTTTAAAATATGCTATATCTATTGCATGAATTACCATTTCATGCGCGTTTTGTTGTTTCAGCATCTGGAGAGTGTAAAATATCTTGTTGGTATTCGGAGATTCACAGATTGTTATAGATGGAAAAGTGGTATTCCAGTCGAGATAATCAGTTCGAGTCGTAAACCGTATCGTGTCTTCTTGATAACTTGAAATGTACTTGTATATTGAGGCAACCGCAGCAATCCACACTTGGATATAAATGAGAAAATATATGAATCTGTATATCCAATGAACGTCTTTCCGAACCAAATAACTGGGACCGTGAACCGAGAGATTCTGGCACGTATACTTAAGACGTGGACAAAGCATTTTCAGTTTTGATTGTACGGTATTCATTTTGGTCTTACCCGCTTGATATTTGATACTGAAATGATCTATTCAGCTTACAGCTATAATTAATGCATTAGGTTGATGTTTTATTTTTGTAACTAATGGATATTATTACAAATAACTGTGACATATGAAAGGGTAAGTATTTTTGATAGAAAAGGTTGATAAAGGTTTTATTTGTAGTAATTTTTTTAATGGTACGGAGATTATAACTTAATATCTGTTAAATCAATGATAGTTGTGGTTTTGTGTTTCAGTTCCGTTGTTATGTTCAATAGTGTAACGTTAAACAAGCCTAACACTAAAATTCGATTATATATATCTTGGATTAAAATTTTCACTTATTAATTCTAAAAAGGTAAGTTAAACATGAATACTTAATTAATTTTAAATGCTTTAAAAAAAAAGTTTTAAAAATTTTTAAATTTTTTTATAGTTGAAGTTAGTGGTGGTAATAAAAATTTATATATTCATTAAACTTAATATCAAACTTATGTAATTATCGGCTATTAACAATGTTTTATTTCTAAATATTAATTAAAGTAACGTTTAAATTATTATCATAAAAAAATAAAAGACCTTTATTCTTTTTATAGAGGGTCTATCTGGCAGCGGTGATCTCATGTACAGTGGTCGTTTGTTTGGTTTAAGATCTCATATATCTGCGGAGCTTAGCTATTATAGGCCAGATGTGTTTATTTTGACATTAATATTGAGATAGTTAGTTATTTTTGTTTCTTATCATATACAAACAGAAATCATATTTAAACAAGATAATAAAATCTTCGTCATTGTTACATCACTATCGAATTTTACGCAATTCAAAAATATTTATATTTATACGAAGAGAACTCCCTCAGTCCAAACCCAATTTTAAGGGCTAATAAGGTAAGAAGGTACTAATTCCAGACAATTTTTATATGTAATATAAGTATATTACATATAAAAATTGTCTGGAAAGGCAAGTGCCTTCCTTACTACTTGCTGACCTGCCCACCTTAGTATCTTACTTATTGTTTATTATACCTAAATTAAACAGATTAGTTTATAATATATATATTAAAAATAAGAATTATAAGATCCTTCTCATTAAATAAAGTACTAAAATATAAAAAAAGTATATTATTTAGATAGATATATAGATAGATAAGCACTTTATTGCATATTAGACAATACAAAAATAAAAAAAAAAAAATAAAAAAAAAAAGGAAAAACTTACAATATTAAATGAAACACGAACACGAGAAACAGAATAATATGCAAAGGCGGTCTTATTGCTAAAAGCAATCTCTAACAGACAACCTTTAGGTGAAAAGATATCAGAACAGAATACGGTATAGTGCAATTAAAAAAAAATAATAATAATTTAAAAATAATTAATTGAATACAATAACACAATACAATATATATAAAAATATATAAAACTACATATACATACATATATACACTTATATTATATATAAATGTAAAAAAAAACAATAATACAACTTACATATAAATACTACATAATAAACTATTTACTGCTAATATATATAAAGACACAAATGAGTGATGACAATGTTATACTTAATTTATTGTAAGGACAAATAATAATTAGATAAGCGACTTTTAAATATAAATAATGATTTAGAAGAACGGTATTTAATACCTAACATACTTTTTTTTTATTTTCGTTGGAAAAATCCGTTACGGATACACCGTCGGCCAAGAAGGTGATGGCCGGGGGGTTATGTGGGACTACCCGGCAGCATAGAGGACGCTGCCATTTTTAAGGCTACGCACTAAGAAACCTACGGTTGCCCTCATCGCCGTAGTGGGACGCCACGGAATCGCGTTAGCACTCACCGTGACAAATACCTAACATACTTGTTTAAGTAAAAACTTATATGTATTTACTTTTCTATGACCTATTCATCAAGAGTCTTATGTGGTTTTGGGGCTGGGCAATAATTAATTAAAATATGTTCTCCTACAACAACTGTCCTATGCGGGAATCGAACTCACAAGTCACTAGCGCTGATTCAGCTGGCAGGGCCACTGTACACTAATCACTAGACCAATCTGCCTTTGGCTTTCAACATAAATATTTGAATATATACTCCAATTATAATACAAATGTTCAAACATTCATAATATATTTAATAAAAATAAAGAAATATATTAAATATCAAAACAAAAACGCAATTAATACGTAAAACAAATTAAATTTTCGTTTTTCCCAGGAACTTGTATTTGATTAAATAAATTTCAGACATTGTATTTTATTCCTCATCTCCCGAGATGTCACAATATGACTTGAGATATGTAAATAAGATTTCTTTATATAACTTTTAAGAAACGCTTTATGGTAATTCAAAGAATATTAATTATATTTATTCTCTTATATAAGTTTAATTCTGTTATTTTCTGCTAAGTTTAATTTTGTTTTTGCTCAAATTTTAACTACTTTCAAAACTTTTTGAAATCAATTGAATTTATTAATGAAGCTTTGATTAAATTTTCTAATTACACTTTTGTATTCATAGTCTCTGTACTATTTTAAAGAAGTGTCTTATTTTTAACAAATTGAAATACTACAATTAATATAGTTTAGTTTATAAGCAATTATAAAATATTAATTTCCTATGAAGATGTTATAAAAACAAATATAGCGCTTATCGCAACGCGTATATAAATATGTTATCTATAAAAGAAAGATGGTGTAGATATTTATGTTACAGATGGTAGTATGATAGATAGATAGATAGATAGATAGATAGATAGATAGATAGATAGATAGATAGATAGATAGATAGATAGATAGATAGATAGATAGATAGATAGATAGATAGATAGATAGATAGATAGATAGATAGATAGATAGATAGATAGATAGATAGATAGATAGATAGATACATAGATAGATAGATAGATAGATAGATAAGCACTTTGTTGCATATTAGACAATACAATAATAAAAAAATTTAAAAAAGGAAAAACTTACAATATTAAATGAAACACGAAACTTACAATATTAAATGAAACACGAACACGAGAAGCAGAACTATATGCAAAGGCAAACTTAAAGATATATATATACACTTTATCTATTTCAATATCAAATGGTTACAATGAAATTCTCAGCGAAGAGGCAAGGCTGTCTGTATGCAAAAGCATTTTCTATAACGACCCTACCGTTAGTATAGTTAAGTTAAGAATTGAAATGTTTTATTTTTAAACTAATATTATAAAGTTGAAGAGTTTGTTTGTTTGCTCGAACGCGTTGGTCTTCGAAAGGTCGTAATGGATTTGAAAAATGTTTTCTGATTGTCTAAAGGCTTAAGGCTTAAGGCTAGGCTATCTAGCATTAACATACTGCTTCTTATTATATTAATAAATAAAAGCATTCGTCCGTGGGTAGAGCAGTGAGTGAAGATCACTTATATTTTCTAGGCTATACTTCTTCTAAGCCACTAAGTTAGATCTGCTGTCACCAGTCGAGCAAGTAAATGTTAAATGACACATTTAGTAAATACTCAAATTTAGTAATACTTATAAAAGAGAAAGGAAGTAATAAAAGTCCTTTTAAAACTGTTTGTGAGTATATACGATTATACTAGATAACATTATCTCATTTATTAAAATTATATATATAGAGTATTATAATATTTGTAAAAGAAGGATATAAAATTCTTTCAACAGATAATATTATTTATATGCTTACAGTTAACGCAAGAACACTTTAGACTTCAGTTAGAACAGCTGAAGTCTGTCCTATAACTGAAGCTCATATACTTCAGTGACAGCACAGGCTTGACCGAAGTAGTACCATTCTGTCACAAAAGATCGGCCTCAAGTTGCTATTAGAGTTACGCTTTATAAGTGAGTGAGTGAACCGCATGCTCAAATTCGTCCTTTTTCTCAGTGACCTTTTTCCTCCCACTTCTTTATAAGTGAATATATGTTTGTATTTATTTTTGGTTGTAGGTTCCTAGTGACAATGACAAAAATTACAATCAAGAAGACCCTCTGTCGTCCTTTTCCATCCGCCCATAATAAAATCGATTCAAAATGATCAAATAACGTAATGAATTGATGAGTACATATCTATCTTTAACAAAAAGGATATTTAAGTCGAATACTTTTTACCGGCAAATTATAACGTAGCCCTAAAAATAACTATTGCCTATTTCTTAAGTAATCTTTTTATGTCAGTTTCAATTTTGCAGAGTGGTTCCGTGGAAGGATATAATTATAACGGTACATTTGATATACGAAATTGGAAATTTCATCACCTCCTACAAACGTGGAGATATAACATTTATTGTAAGCTTTGATTAAATTTGATTTTTTAATAAATTAACAGAATTTTATTTATTTTTTATAAACATGCGGCAGGTTGTAGTACCAATTGACAGTGAAATGTAACAAAAAAATAGTATAACAATAGTAGACTTTATAAAAAAATATTTAACATTTTTCTTAACCAGGAAATTTAAACAATGTTACTCGCAACCCATTATTGCTTATTGTTGAAAAATAAAGGAAAAAAGATACAGGTATTAAAAAACTAACGAAACGAAAAGGAGTACAAGTACATAAATAGTTTGAACCATTAATAACTTAACATTTTAATGCAATGACATATTACATATATAATATTATTATCTTTGACTTACAGATTATTCATCATTTTAATATTGAAATGTTTAGATGTTTGTATTTTGTTAATTTCTGAATGCTTAAATAAATATGATAATTGTGGTATAAATATTAATAAGCCGGATTTCAATATTAATATAAGATTATTCAACGATTAAATTATAAACTATAGTTGCATTTCAAATGATATTCATATTATTTTAGTTTTGAATCATTACGATGTTTCTATATAAAAGTAAATAATTTATTTATTAGGATAATATTGTAAATATATCTTTGATAAAAATTACGTTTTTTATATTAATACAGTATCAGTTACACTAAATAATATTATATTAAATATTCTGTGTGTCAACTAAACATACTAACTATAATATACTGATTTGTAACAAGTTTATGTTTGAGTAATAGTTTATTAACAAGTAAGAAACTTTTAATAACAAGAAAGAATTTATTTGAAATAAGTGAAAAGAAATGTAAAGCAATTTTATTTAGTTCTTACTGTGTTTCATAGCTTTCTTTAAAAAGATAATAAAAGTTTTTTCTTTTGCTCTCCAGGATATATTTCAGAAAAAGTAAAAAAGGAAAGAACAAGTTATTTATTAATTAACTTACTGTTGTTGTATAAATTTTCACTAAATGTACACATTTTATAGACGATAATATGTAGATAATAGATATGTTTACACAAATAATTAGCAATACGAAATTGTAATCATTGAAGTATCAATTATGTTACTAACTGACAGATCATACCAATCGGTTTTTCTAAGTACACAATTTTAAACATAACATTTAAAATTAAATAATTTTAATTAAATAATAATTTAATATAATATATATAATGTTACAATGGGAAAAAAGGTTTAATTTGCTCTCTTTATAATGTAATTTTTTATGAAGATAAAATCTATCGGTTATATTCAAATAATATTATATATATATATAACATAGTATGTATATATAACGTTTGGAAAGCTCGATGAATATAAGTCAATCATAAAAAAGCATTAAATGGATATATATATATATATATATTTAAACAAACAAACCTGAACAAGAATAAAATCCTATTTTAATTCAACAAGTAAAAAAAGCGATTCGTTTTAAAAAGTACCAAGCCCGTGTCTTTTGCTTTAGTTAAAAGATAATAAAAAATGGTTTCTCATAATCTTAATTCTCGCGAGTGAAACCACATTGAAAAGATAGTAATGCAATACAGGTATAGCTCGTTATAAAGTGAAACATGAAACCACAGACCGATTCACAAAGCGTATATACGGCAATAAAATCTTACTTATGCTGGCGTATTGCGATGTGGCTCTAAATTGCATTGGTGGAACCAGATTCTCTAGAGAAACTAGTACAAAGCGCTTATTCGTCAAGGACTTATAAAATACATTACAGCTTCCATCTATTTTCACTCACGATCGTTTTGTAATTAAAGGGATTACTGTATATGAATCTAGATATATTCGTGTGTTCAATTTAGCTTGGATGGTTATGGATTGTTTGCCTCCAGGCGATTTGATAATAAACATTTTGTATACATAAAATAGGTATGCGAGTTAAAATACTAGCTGTTACTGGCAATTTCTTCTCAGTATTAACGATTTTAATTACTATCTTATATATTAAGGCAGAAGCGATTTCGTTGGCACACTGTAGCTCGAGAACCACTAAAGGGAAAAATATCGTTGATGGCTCAAATCAAAGATCTCATTATGCTACACTGCTGAAAAATAGTGACAACTCTCAAATCTCATTAGCCTAATTGCAGTAATTAGTCAAAAAATTAATTTTTCCCATAGACTTTGCATGGGGAAATTTTGCGCGCGCTTTCAAATTTTTTGTATTATCTATTGTGACTAGCTGGTCTTAGCATACTAGTTTATAGGTAAATGTAGATTTCTAAAGATGAAAAAATCTTTGAAATCTTTATAATACCTTTGAGTTTATTCGATACACAGCATACAAACACTTTCTCTTTTATAGACCACTTTTATTTCCTAAAACTTTGAATACCATTAGATCAGTTATTTATTGTTTATTAGAAGTATTTATTATTGTTATTTATATATAGTTATTTATTATATTTATATATAGTTTATTAGAAATATTTATGATTATTATTTCTGTAAAACTCTTGAATATTCCAATTGTGATGGGTAGAGTGCAGGTAGGTGGGTTTATCTACTAATTGGATGATTTGTTTCCAAACCTAAACGGATTATGTGAGTAGAACTTTTTCAATAATAAAACATAATATCTGTATGAATATAAGGAAGTTTTGAATTTTTTTTTTGTTAAATATAAATTCTATAATTAAATTATTTTGTATTATTCTGTGACGTTAAAATAAAAAAAATATACTTTGGTACTTATTAATGTTACTTTTGAAGACAATAGTCCAGATAAGTCAATCTTAGTATTAAATAATTAACGAATTCTGGGTTTGATCTGCTAAATAACAACCATGTTAGGTCTATCCTAATTTACATAACGTGTTGTTTGATGAGGAGACGCCTGAGAAACATGTTCTAATTAATTTCAACAACGTTAAGGGAAGGTCGTCTGCCATAACCACCTTTGGATTGAATTATTCCGAGTTCGCATTAGAAATCCATTTTCAGAACTAAAACTAATATATTTATCATGGAGTAACATACAAGCAGTAAGTTCAATTTTACACTTTTATAGTTATATGATATTTATATATATTAAATAATTGTGACGTGGCAAATAACGCTTTTAAAATTATATATTTTTGGTTTTTATATCTATTGATTGTAAGCATTTTAACCGACTATCTGAATATCAATATCAATACTGATAACTTATTTAAGTTAATCATTCCGTGTTATATGGAAAAAATCAAAAACATTACATTTTGGACATAAAAATAACATAGGTGTAGAATCAATTGAATTGACTTGTAGTTTATTAAATACGTAAAAAAATAACCAAAATGTTCGTTCATTTTATTTTCGTTTTTTTTTTAATTTTAAACTCAGGACTGCAGTGTATATTACTATGAGTATAGTTTACCATTTGAAATTACATTTTAGTTACTATTCAAATAACAAATGTTCTGATTCACTGCAACAAATCAGTGAGATTTACGTTATTACTGCTGGTGTCCAATAAAATGTCGCTTTTGCAGGTCTTTCGTGTACCGATTTCGTTTTTCCTTTTATATTTACAAATAATCGGTATCAGCGTGGTACTCATATAATTTGTTTGTTGTTATTAGATAGATTATTATATTAAAAACTCTTACCTGTTTTTACCAATTTGAATGTAACTTGCTGTTGATTTTTCAATTGTTCGTTATGAGCTGGGTGTGTTAGCTCTCGAAGAGCCATCTCGATCGATGGCTGCTGCATGGTGATGGATCGAGTGGGTGATGGGTTCTTAGCTCTACTTAACCTTCTGAAGAAACTAACTTTCTTCGGTTTTGAATTGGTTCCTGTTAAATAAAATATAAACACAGCTTTAGTTTCCATTAAATATCAGTAATTTAGGTAGCAGTAAAAGAAAATCAAACCAACAAAACAGAAACATTGCGATGACACATAATTAAATATATTGTAGTATTATATTTATGTCATTTGCAATTCACATGCAGAATTAATGAAATTCGATTTGAGTTAATTCGTTAGTTATTGAGCAGGCATTCACCCAAATCCAAATCCAAGCTTTTTTTCAAAAACCTTCAAAAGATGATCGTTGAGTTGTAGGCGTCGATAACGAGGAGGTTCGGGCGGAGAGCGTTGGAGAGGGAGACGCCGCGGGTTCTGATTGAGGTCGGGGAGGTAACAAACTAAGGGAGGATGTGGCTGGAGAAGGGAAATGCGCCGCCGACACATCAGACCGTCGATCCGGTTCCGGAGTAGTCACGCGTATGTTTGCACAGAATTCTGGAGTGCTTGCAACTTGAAATAGAGCATCGAAGTCTCTGTCAAAAATGTTCTTTCGCGAAAAAGCAGGTGTAGGAAGTGGTGCAGGTAATTCGAACTCTTCTGGGGCGGGTGTCCTTATGATCTTTCCGAACTCATTATTTTCATGGCGGCCAAGTTTTTTTAGAAATTTAGTCTTGGTGCGCTCGCGCAGCTTAGCCGGCCGCTCAAGCGACGGCGTCGGCGATGCCGGCGCGCGCTCCGCGAGCTCCGGAGGCGCCGTTTTGGGGAGAGAGACGGCGCGGGGCGGGGCTGGGGTCGGGAGTTGGGAACTCTCGCTTGTCGGCGTAGGCGGCGGCGGCCCGAATATGATGTCGAGGGTCGGTCGCTGCCGCGTCTGTGGCAGCGAATGCGAGCTGTATGTCAGGGAAACTACTTCGTCCGCAGGATATATTACGTACATCCCTGGCGAGACCGCATCGCGCCGGCCCCTCGCGCCCTCCGAAGAGGTTCACGCGCGTCTATCTCACTAACTTCCGTATTTATTTCTAAATAAATGTTAAATTTTCTTAACAACGAACACATATATTGTAAACGTTCAGAAAATTGAAGACCGTGGAATGTTTTTTGCTGACGACATTGACTTTTTAAGGTATGGAAGGAGTAAGGAATG
Organism: Mechanitis mazaeus; assembly: GCA_959347395.1. Taxonomy (NCBI): domain Eukaryota; kingdom Metazoa; phylum Arthropoda; class Insecta; order Lepidoptera; family Nymphalidae; genus Mechanitis; species Mechanitis mazaeus. The sequence continues at coordinate 13,385,594 of OY365750.1, forward strand.
TTTTTTTGGGAGAAAGTTTGAGCTGTTTGTTGGAGGTAGGTTTCTCTTCATTAACTTTTTTGTTGCTTGTAGCCCTTTTATTTTTTCTTCAGCCCTTTAAAGAAAAAGAATCTATATATACAAATATGAAAAAAGAACAGTTTATAATGTAATAGAATAATTATTTTATAACCGTTTCAATTAGAAGTAAATATTCAATTTTAAAACAATATTTCAATATTATTTTTATATTTATTTAATATTTTTAATTAATATTATTTTTTATAATGTTTTCTAAGATTTACACGAGTACTACACATTTCAATAAAACTATTTTTCGGATATAACTCGCGTTTATTATTACATTTTTATATTTAACCCGACGTTTGCTGCAAAGCATCCGAAAATTATTTTTTATTCCTTTATCGCAAGTCCGTCAAGAGAGTTTTATTTAGAGTTTTTTATTTCCTAGGAAATATTATAACTAAAATTTGTATATCAGTATTAAAGTTATTTTTCTTTCTATTTCAGCTTTCACAGGTCTGTACAACAGTCGTAACCTATGTGTAACCTGTTAGGCTAATAGTATTAACCTTTGATCAGTTTTTTGTTAATCGTGAAAGTTGTTTAAAGTCGTTTTTATATTTCTTCTACATACATATTACATATGACATTTTAATACTTTTACGAAAACATTTTTTTTAAGCCTCTGTTATAGTATTTTAGAATAAATTTAATATTTATAATATAATCATTATAATGATAATTGGTATAAGTCAAGTGTAGTAGTTTAAGAACATGTTCCTTTTCTAATTTCAATGTTTCAATATTGTATATGACAAGCCATAATACGAACGATTTCGTAATTTTATCCAGTGAAATTTCGAAAAAGAGTTCATTTTTCATCTCATAGTCTTAGTCGTAGGGACTTAGTACAAGAACCATCCCGATAGCTAGAACGGAGATAAGCGGGTCAAGTATCACAATGCCAAGAGTTTATCCTTCAGCTTGAATTATTCTTTACATTTTCTGTTGAGATTCTTAGTTTGGGTACTAAATTAACGTAAAACAAACGTGTTCTTAGATATAAATATATTCTAATTTGATATTCATTTCATTCATTTCATATTTTGATATCGTTTTGTCTCAAACGTGTATAGTTTTACTGAAACTTCAACAAATTTTCTTATAAATATATTTAGAACCATTCCTTCTGACAAAAGCAGTCACACTTGAATTGATCGAAGCCTAAAAAAATATTAGAGCGTAAAAAGGTATTTGGAAGACAACATAACTTAAAAAATAACATATTTTTATTGTATTTGTTTAAGAAATATATTTATAATAGAAGAATATATTAAAATATTAAAGAAATAATTATTTCTTTTACTTGTTACCTCGTAAGCTAAATGTATATTTTAATAAGTGATGTCATCAACTCAGAAGAACTAGTTTACAGACAGTTTTACACATTTAATATTTATGTTTAAAAGTAATGTATGTTTCATAATAGCATTATAAGATGTAATCTTTAAGATGTTCGTTACTAATTAATAAATAATAAATTAATTTAAATGTAAACCTTGTAAATTTTATTTAAATAAAATATTTTGTTTTTAAAGTTACTTTACCTGTTAAATTTATTAAATAAATAATATATTTATTTTCATCAAGAAAAGGTTTTTTTCTCAAATGAAGTAAATAACGAGCAGAAAGAAATCAAATCAGGCAATTATGATGAAATGACAAACAGAAAATTTTGTACTGCTTTTGCGTCTAATGATACTCAAAGATGAAAAGAAAAGTAACATTATTACAATTTTTAAATTAATTTTATATCTTGAAGTTTCAATAAAGTGGGATGAAACGATAAAGATTTGTATTTCATTAAAATGACTTGCTTTTATATTTAGATCGATACTAATAGTCTTTTCGCTACATTAGGTAAAAATTACTAAGATGAATCTGTAGACAAATATTAATAGTAAGGTACATAAAATTTATTTTGAAAAAATAAGAAAGCTTTTTAAACAATACACTAAAAATTATAAACGTGGTGTGTATTCAGGTCAAAGTCCTGAAAATATTTGAGGTTTTATTAAGTATAAAGCGTGTCAAGTATATACCAACCACTTCTACTGTTTAACGAAAGCCTCAACCAAAAATAATGAGGGAAATCCTTAGCTTTAAAAGGCATGGTAAGTTGGTTCTAAGAATCTTGAACTTTCGGATTCTATGTTTAGATGTACCTCAACGAAACGAAACAAAACGAAACAAAACGAAACGAAATGACATGAAATAAAATGAAAATATTTAGCTGAATGCATTAAACATTATGCGGACAATGTACAAGATCTAAAGCAAAGTATCTTTAAAGCAGGGAGCATAAAAATGTAAATTTAAATATTATTTCATTATTTTAGTTGTAAAATAACGCCATACTCTGTTTTCTTTCAACAAGTACACTATCGTAGATATTATTAACAATTATGTATTTTTTGCTCAGATATGACTTGAGAAGCGTCTTACTTTACATATAAACCGTAAAATATTAGACTTCATTTTAATGAATTTAGTTTCGACAATATTATTCTTTTGTACAATTTAAATATAATTTATAGCGGTATTAGTTAAGTATAATAATATATTTATATATATTAATAATATTAAATTCCAAATTATAATTCTGTCTATCATCAAATTTTTATTTTTTAGAATCATTGTCTATTTTTAATTATACATATGTAAATTAATTCTAATTTGTAAGCCTCTAGGGCTTATGTTCGGTTATAATTATCATTCAAATTAGCAGGACCGGACACATGTTTCTGCATTATAATACATAAATAATTCATGCATGAACTTAAACCTATAAAGAACTAAATAATTCATTTTAAATTGAATTATAACAATGTTAAATGCAAAGCTCGTAATTTCGTTCGTTGTTGCATGTTGGGTACAAATATATCTAACAATTTCTGTAACAAAATAGAATAAATTAAACGTTGACAATATTTATATAATAATTACTTTGAATACTGTGAATATAAGGGGAATACTGTTTGTTTGTGTTATAAACTACTTTCTGATATACTATACTAATGTAATTTTAAAAACTCCAGAAAATTGGTTTACATTACTTATACATTAAAAACAATATGGACAAAATCAGGATAAACTGTATTGTAAATTTTCTAAAAATACCTTTTTTTTGTTCAAATATTTAAGTGACTTATATAGTTTGAATTAAATAATTATGATTAGTACAGATAATTGAATGGAAATAAGATCTTTTTTATTTATATGTATAATAAACCTCCGTATATTGGTTAGATTTTCTGACGTGAGTTATCAACTGAATGTAAGACGGGTTAATGGAAAAGGAATAGTTTCTCTTGTCTTTTATCATTAGAATGAACCGCCACTTAAACCTAACTACTACTATTACTAAACCTAGGTTTAACATGTGACGGTTCATATATGTTCGTTGCAGTTTCGTCAATTTTTAAATATTAAATGAACGTATTGCAATATGTTATATATAATTTCGAGGGTGAGGAAGGAGCTGAGGATTGCGGACTGCCCACGAGTGTGAAGGGACGCGGCAAACATATGATGAAAAGTCTTTTGAACATTTGCAGTACCTTTGAGGTTGCTTGAAACTTAAAATGATTGATGAAACTGTTTGGACTCTTAGCACTAAGTTTTGGTAGATCTTTGGTGATACAGGAAAACTTTAGGATTAACCGTGTTTGTTACGTATACTATGTGATTGTTACAAATTTCTTCTAGACGGCTCCAACGATTGTGATAATTTTTTTTTCCATGAAAAGTCAATGTTTGTTTAAAATAAGAATAATTCAGCTAACTTTCTAACTCTAAATCCTGTATTTCGATCCACCTAAATCCATCCATCCATCCATCTAACCAAAATTACTGTTCAAAATAATTATAATCTATAACCATAGTATTACTATAACACGTTTGAAATTAAAATACAAATTATCAAATATTGCTAGCGGCTATACGTATTTTGGTATTGCATTCTAAAATATTAACGTAATGAGTCCGCCATGCGAGCCTCATTGCAGAGCTCTTGACCTCTTTTCACTCCTCACTCGTAGTCACTCTTTTGTCTTTGTTATATTTTAAACGGAGTTTTTTCTACATTATCCTTGTGACGTGGAAAAAAATATAATATTATGTTTTTTTTTATATAATATTCGAAAATAATTAATATGATTGCGTCTAGGCGTTGTAAATTATATATTCGATTTGTTTACAGGTCGAGTGCCAGTAAATAAATAGTTTTCTGAAAGATTAATATCGGCACGTATATTAATAGAAATGTTTTTATACAAAACTAGTGACCGGCCTCAGCTTCACTCGATGGATATATTTAAAACTATTAAGCATGTTTAAAGGTGGTATTTTTTATTAAAATTATCACATTAAAATAACTTTCGTTGTATAATATTTGATCTTTCCGATTGATCTTCAAAAAAACTTGCAATTTATAATTTCTGATTAATAAGATAAAAAAATGCCCTTTTCATCACGCTGTTGTCTAATTCTCAAACATGATCCAATTGATTTATATTTATATAGTTAATATAACTAAAACATTTGTTTCGGACACTAAAATGAGATGCGCGTATCAAACATAATAATGAACTATTCGAGTAAGGCTAATGTTAGAGCAAATTGCATTTAGTTTTAACTCAAAAGCACTGTGCAAGTGACGTGCTCGGCATGCAGTGATGCCAGCACAGCGGTTTCCTAGCGAGATAGTTTACCACACTACAATACAATGCCATAGTTACAATGCATACCTATATTTCTATTTTAGCGCTGTTAGGAATGGAACGCTATTAATATTTTCCTTTCATATGCTCTAAGACGGAGATGAAGATTTTGCTTGGAAACATTCTGGATCGAGATATTAATTACGTCGGCGAATGAAATTCTATTTTGATCATATCATTTTCTTACTTATATTAAAGATTTATAAGATATAAAGTGGGTATAAATAAAAATTGATAACTTTGTTTTTACATTTTGGAAAAATTTAAATTCGGTTTTTCATTTGTATTTAAAGATGTATACTACCTGTCACTCGCGGTTTTACCTCATTAACCTGCCTTATATAATTAGATGGAATCCTCCAATTCCATCCGGTATTTTTGAAGCACATCTAAACAAACAGACTTTTTCGCTTTATAGTATTAATGAATTAATAATAAAGTCCTTCAAGCATCCCTTACCCCATTTTAATGAAATTAACGGAACACACAAAGAACAAACAATTATTCTTTGATATATTATGTAATTTAAGCTAACAATATTTAATACTAGCTGTGCCTCCGACGATTGAAAATAGTTTTGTTTGTATAATTGATGGCTTTGCTTGTAAATTTTATCTTTTGTGTTAAACTTCCACAAAATAAAAAGCGGAGCTCGTACTAATTTCAATTAATATTGAACTCAATTCTGCAAAACTCACTTACTCAAACTCAAATTATTTGAATAACAAAATAGAAACTATAAAGAATTCTCTTTGAATGTCGAAAATCGAAATTGTGGACTTGGCAAATATCGCTGAAAGAAGAAGCTGTAAGAAACTCTTAGCATTTTGTCCTAACAATAATTCTTGTTTTTTATCGTCAAAACCTTATTTTTTTTTACAAATCGCTTTTCGTATTCCAGGAAAATTTGAGTGAGCAAAGCCCTCATAAAAAAGGTTATAGATATTAACTAAGCGTTTTAGTCTTTTACCGAGTTGAGTAGTTCATAGGAATAACATATAGATAGCAAATATTATATGTTTGAATTTCATACTATGAGGGGAGAGTGAGAGTGAAGTCATTTCCATGTAAAATTGAAAAAAAAATGTTTAAATGATTTGGAACATATATCATAATTTTTTTTTACATATATTCAATGCACAAACACAGATTATTTAGTTTCATTATATGTATAGATATACATTATCAAAAAAAAAAACATATCATTATTTTGGGGTTATATAAACGTAATTATCTTTAATCATAATTCATTAGTTATAAGCATTTAGTGAACTCTATAAAGGGTACCCTTTATAGAGTTCACTAAAAGCTTTGACGTTTAAATGACATTGCATTCTCTTTCAATCGTGGGTATAACATCCTAGTTCCAGCACAAGAATAATCCAGAATCAACCTTTATTGTCCGGAATTCGTTCAGAAATTAATTGAATTAATTTCAAGATTACATATCTCGAATAATTACGCGTAAAGTAATTGTAATACGAACTTAACGGAATGTTCAAAATCAGTCAATCGAAGTTTTAATAAGGGTTGGTTAATTGGCGTATATTTTAAGCGTAGATTAATATAAATAATTGAAGAAATAATTACTATATTTGTTAGAAATAACTTGATACTTTATCTATTCGTAGAACTGTAAATTTATAATATTCTAAACTAAATGATATAACTTTTAATAATATCTTCAGATACTTCATTCAACTAGATTAAAAAGGGTTCTATACAAATTTGAATGTTGTTGAATCCTATTAGGTAAATTGTTTATTTATCAATTTTTTGTGCAATTGGCACAACGACGAGGCTAAGTTTCCAGAAGTCCCAGATTCGAATTCTAAATGTAAATTTATTTTAGTTCGTTTATATGTAACAATATATATATGTAACAATAATTATAATAATAGTAATTATTATATATTTTTTAATTAAAAACACTTGTTACAAAAATAACTATAGAATTAACATAAAAAAGGACCATCGACGACTGTTGTTGTATAAACTGTCCTATAGTCGTCAGCGACTTCCAAAAAGGGTAGTATGTAAATTGTAAAAATTTTCATATAATACTTTACCAATAAAGAATTAAGATTTCTAAATTAATAAAAAAATAAATAAAAATCTAAGAAGCTAAATCAATAAATGCAGCCTTCAATTTACAAGTTGTGCGAGTGTCAATGTGTGTGTGTAAAGAGTGTGTGTGCGTGTGTGTTCGTGAGGGTATGTGTATGCCTGTAGTGTCGGTGTAGTTTTAATATTTGATTGAATGATTTAAGAACGTTGTGAACTTTAAACTTGCGTTTATTATAGAGGATCTATATATATCTCTATATATTTCTAATTATAATATATACAACATTATATGTAATACTACTAGCAACTTAATTATACTTTTTTATCCATAAAGTTCCTATTCGCGTATATTTCTGTACGGAATATCATAAGATCAAAATAGTATATAGAAAAAGTTTCCTTATATGCTCTTAACATTTTATATTTTTTCATTTAAATGATTTTTTTTTAAATTGACTGTCGCTTTAAATATAATAAGATAAAAGATTCAGTTATTTAACAAGAGATTTGTTTTTCTTTTTTCTTATAATTATAAATTAAAAACCATATCCACATTCATGACAGATTTATGAGTAAAGACAGTCACTCACGTATAATACAATAAAAATCAATTAGTTCTTCATAGTTTTGATGTTATAAAGGCTTTATGTATCGTAAGATTAATAGAAATTGATATATTATATTGTAAAGATTTCTTATGAGACATTAACAATAAAATAATTTTTCGTTTTTGAAATACGTTCCTTTAATTGATATAATGAAACATTTTCAGAAATAAATAAATCCTATCCATTATGTTTTCGTGAAAAGTAACGTTGATCCTTCGGGGATTAACCATCTATCACTTTGCACAGATCCTTATGAGAATATAATGCCGATGTTTTATTTAATATATTTTTTATTTATATAATAAAATAAATGTTAGTTGAAATGTAAGGTTTTATACATAATTAATTTCACTATCACTTAGAAATGTTACAATATACTCTTACCAAAATTTGATATTATTTTATTAATTTTTTTACTTTTAAAAAGACAGCAAACAAGCGCATGGGTCAATTGAACTTGAATGATCACTGCCGCCCACGATGCAATTTTGCAATGGACCTGAGCGTGCTGAAAATGAACATCATATAAAAAATGTATAAGGATTAAGGCCACGCCTTGTCGAATACCGTGTTTACGGCCACTGTATCCTGTGTCGACTGTGAAAGCTGAAGGTAAATCTCTTGGTAAGCTAATAGAAAGGTAGACTTTCAGAGGAAAAGTTTTGGGCCTAGACAGACGAAGACTATCTCAATATCCAGATTAACTACCAGGCTCTCTCTCTTATGAATCATCCGCTATCGTCTATTATATTGTGTATATCAGAAGAAAACCTGTCATTGAGTAACTGGTGGTCCTCAACATACTCCAGAAGCTACCTGTTTATATTACACTTAATTATTTTAAAGAGCAAGCTTTTAATATCCATAAGTTTTTTAACTGGGTCTGAGCGCAAAATAGGTATTACATACCTTTAAAAGTTAGCTGAGCTGTGTGTTGTGTCTTTTATCTGTTAAGTAAACAAGTGCTGATTTTAACACGAAACACAGTTAAAATCTTTTTTATATAAATAAATGAGAAACATGTTGCAATGAGGTTTTTTTAATCTATATATCTTATATTTAATAAAATTAAAAAAAAAAACATACATTTAAAATAAACTAGATAAATTCATAAAATCATTTTAAATCAATGCTTTGTATGCGTAAAAGAAGATTCGTAAGAAAATTTAATTAGTTTATATCTCTGAATCATCTTCGAAAATCTTCGCAAATTTTAATAGAGACAGACGGTGACAGCGATTTCCTTGAGATTCTTACCACATAGAGAAATATAGTCCTTAATATTAATCGTCAATAAGTAATTTGAAGTAACTAAAATAACTCAAGGTTCTCAATTAAAAAAGAATTAAACCCAGATTAAGAAGAGACCGTATTATACGCTTGGCTACAAATTTTGTGTAGTAAATAACGATTTCATAGTCGCTCCTTTGCCAAGAAAGTTTTCTCGTGTTCTTTAATTTGAAAAGATCCAGATATTATTAATGTTTAGTCTAAAGTATAACTATGAAACACTAATGCACTTATATCTTAATGTATAAGTTTATTCTCATAAGTCAACCCCTATCAGTATTTAAACTCAGGATAATATTAAGAGAGTAACTTGTGTTAAAAGAGTTATTCTATATATATATATATATATATCAGTTATAGTTACTATATTGACAATTTTGTCTTGCTTATTGAACATTGCAGCTGTGTCATTGCTAATATTTGAGGTATAAGAAAAAATATTTTCAATACTTATATCAATAATAGTTAATTAACACAATAAAATTAGAAAAATGTTCCCCGAGATCACTTTTCGTAGGTTTGCAGATTCTGTCTAGGGATTGATAATAATGAAGATGGAAGAGTTTCTCGTCGGTTCTTTTTTTTGGACTATGGAAATAAGCTATAAAGTCTGGCATTTATTCATATTTCATTACAAATTATCTACCCATTTTTGCGAATTTTTTTTTATAAATGGAATTAGAAACTTATTTAGTTATACCTTCAACTAAATATTTGTACATAAATGTGTTTCTGGAACCTTCCAATCAAAAAACAAATACTTTTAAATTTTACAAAACACATTTACCTTTTTTAAAAAACTTAGGAATTTGGACAATGGTTAGAATAGTTTATATGTACAAAATATTTAGGATTTTCACATAACGATGGTAACTAAGTGCCTTATTATATTATCATTACTATATTAATCTATCAACTTATTTCTAGAAAATCTTATTAATAGTTTTATAAGTCTCAATATAATACCAGTTACCAGGAAAGAAACATTGATAACAATAGAAAAACGGGAAAACGGAAAACTCACAGTATTGTTTGTGTATTAAATTTGTTTCGTATTTCAGAAATGTATGTATCCAGTAAATTTCTTGGTATAATTTCATTATATTTACTTGAATAAGTTGCTGATCGGGTTCTTTATATCTTAGAATAAATAAGAAATATAAAACATATTCGGGTATTACGAATAATATGAAAATCGTTTTGTTGTTTGAAACAAAAAAAAGAACAAAAAAATGTTTGAATAAAATGACACAATGTTTTATTTTTAACTTTATTGTAGTACTTATATTTGATCGGCAATTTATGAACGAATTACTGATATTGGAAACAAAAATGATTTTAAATTTAAATTTATATTCAAATATTTTAACTTGCTGTTACGGCGGGTAACAGTGTTTAAAGGTAATTTTAAACTTCTCTCTCGCCATCCCCTAGGAACAGTGTTATAAATAATAATTAAGTCCTTTCGCTAATAAAGACATTAAAGTCTGTTATTAGGCTGTTTTAATAGGTAATGAATGACTACAGGTAAAGTACTCCTACAGCGTGCATTTTTAATATTTCTTTGTTAATAAAATTAAATTTAATATTGCCTCATGTCAAGGTCACCTTTGAAATGAATTATTATATAATTCTATTACTAAAATATGTCTTAAAAATTTTGTTTATATATTTATATACTAGTTTTAAATAATTTTCAGTTTGGAAAGTACGATATCACGAAGTATTGTACTTCATAAGATATTACACCTCAGTATGCAAGAATTGGTGGTTTCATTTCTCAGCTTTCAATATTGTGACAAATTTGTATAAATTGAGTATTTGCTTCTGAATACTTACAAAAATACTATTGTAGAGCCTGTTGAATATAATATAAGTCAAAATGTTTTTTTATAAACAACCTTTAACTAAAGCGTATTGAAAATACCGCCATTTTGTGTTAGGGGTAATTGCTAAAGTATGTTTTGATAATAAAATGAGATAAAAAATATGTAATCAGTCATTTTATTGCAGCCACCATTTTGGATTGATATCAATATTGATGAACTAAAGTTGAATAGCGAATTTAAGCTTAATCGATTAAGGTAAAAATTCAGTACCAAGATTTGTCCCTAGCTAACAAACTAACAGACGACGCAAGTTACATAAAACTTAAAAATAAAATTTAAAACCTAATTTGAAAACGGCATTTGATTTATTGAAATTTAGTTTATTATTTAGTTATCTATATTATATTAGCTGTTTATTAGTTTGATATATTATTTAGTTTATCAGATAGTTATTTTTGAATGGGAAAAAAATATATATATTTATTACTTTGGATCGAAAGTGATAATCTATAGACAATAAGTTGATACATGCTGTAGCAATGGATACTTTGAAAATAAACACAATTTATGATAAATGTAAGTCCCTCCGTTCATATTTACTCTTTAGCTGATGGCACTCAGTTTGAATAGAACCCTTTTATCGTGTTAAACTTCTTATTCGATCCGCCTCTTTGATTAATGTTCCACGAGATCAGCCACACATTCTTCAAAGCACTATCTGGATATCATAAAGTTTTCAAATATTCTTATAGAAAACCGAACATACAATAAAAATTTCGAAATAAAGTACACGTGACGTGTAGTCATGTGCCAGTTATAATTAATATAGTATCGAAATTAAAACGTAAGATGTTCTTTGGAAAATCCTATTAAACAGCTTTGATCTATTATCATTTTAAACAAAGTTAACTTAGAGATTATCCCTCAGTTTCATAATGTAAGTATACGTCAAAGACATTCTCTCTAATATTCAAATGCATTAATATTTCGTCGGCAAACGCCATGCGTGCCGTGTTCACGCCTTAATATAAATTAATTAAATGAAAGGGTGAATATCAAAGCCGAAATTATTTTAAGGAGTAAAAAAGAAGTACCCACATAAAAACGTAACCACGCGGTATTTATAATTTTTTTTAATAGCTTTTCTTGATGGATAGTTATAAAAGTTTAATAATTTACACATCTCGTTGATGAACAAGTAACTTAGAATAAAATAAATTGAGTCAGAAAAATTGCAGAATCTATTTTAAAATTATATTCATAAATATACAGCATAAAATAGTTCATAAAATAATAAAATGTTGTAGTGTTGCTCTTAGTACTTGAATTGAATCATCTTGTAAATCTTATTATGTTTAGTTCTCAACGTTATAGTAAATTTCGTCGACGTGTATAACTACTCATATTACTATCACTCGTCTGGTTCAAGCGAACGCTAGACGTTACTAAATTCGTTACAGAACACTTCAGAGTTCAGTCAGTATGTCTGGAGCCATGCAAGCTCAAGTTGCCGAAATTTTTACAAAATGTCGTTCTATTAATGTCGAGTACACAACGCAATTTCGCAATTTGTATAAGAAAAATATTATTTTATATAACAAATTTTAATCGAATATATTGTTGAAGTAAAATTGAGTCATACTTGTGACGTATTAAAATATATGACGTAGGGAATATATGACGTAGCACTTGATCCCTATCTTATTATAAAAGTGTGTTTCGTGTTATTGATGTTAATAACAAATCAATTTCTATTAACAGCCATGATATTGCAGAATTTTTTTCCGCACTCTACTGAATTACACTGAATATATGTTTGAATTTAATATTTGAAGTTAAACAATTAATTACTTATTTATTTTAATAAAATATTTTTTTATATCACGACGGCTTTGAGAGTTTTCTTATTTTTTTAAATTATTATTTTAATTTTAAGTGAATTTAGTTTAGATAAGTGTAACCAGACGTGTCTTTCAGTGAAATCAAACCTTCGTTGATTTTTTTAAATTTATTTTCTAATAAACAACATCGCCTTGTATAATATAAGTTTATATTAATTTCTAACAGAACAATATTACATTATTACAAATAAAATATTACATTAAATATTACAACTTTAAATATGTTTTCTATAATTCTCCTGTTGGACTTTTTGTTAAATGTGATTTGAAACATTAATATATATATATTGAAATAGGTGTACATTACAGATTTCTTTATGAATTTCTTAAATAACATTTTTTTAAAATTATTTCTATGAAAACAAATAAATCTTTCACTTTAATTAAGTAAATATTTCATAGGTTCTATTTATTGTGTGTATAGAAACCTAATACTGACACTCTCTAAATAACAGTATTTTCTCTAGATATTAAAAATTTTATCGAATTTATCAGCGTCGTATCCTTTTTATTTACGAGAAAAAGTGAGTTATGTTCGATCACGTACTCTCAATCACGGAGAAACGATTCACGTCTAAAATAAAAGAACAACTGATATTGCTTTTTAAATAAATCCACAGCAACAATATAATAAATATATTTCAAATTAATTAGACAATTTTAATATGTATTTCAATTATTCATTTATACTTAATATTATTCAATAAATAAACAATTATTTATAGTTAATATTTAATTTATATATTATAATAATAAATAAATTGATAGTGATTGTAATTATTGAATTTTGTTAATAATTTATATCACGCATTATTGTATGTAAATGTAGTATATAAATCGTATTATAAAACCAATTAGTTTTATTAAAGCCAGAATTACTTAAAGTGATACATAATTAAAAAACATATTGTAACACTATTATTAAGGTGACCCTCATTTAGAACTCCAGGGGGATTCTTGCTATACGAAAAATATGTATGTTTATTAGTGAAGAAATTTCCTGAAAGCTAACCTAAATTAAAATATGGCGGTTTTACAGAACGACAAACGTTTTTGGCAAAAGATTTCAACTTACATAATTAAATATTAAGGCCTTAAGGCTAACAAATAAAACTACTTAAAAGTCATGCTTTAATTAGTAAAAATAAAAACTTTTGTATGTTTTTATTAAGTAAATTATTTTAAATAAATATCGTAAATATTAAGCTTAATCATAATTTTTTGTATTACTTAATAATTGTCAGAATATATTTTACAAACTAAACGGTCATTTACCTACGTTGTTAATAAAATGAATTTACAGTTAACAAAATAGTATTCAACAATTATATATGTAAATAAATCTACCTAAACTCCAAAACAGATTTGGACTGATGCCAAGACTTAATTAGTTTTATCTTGTTTCAGATATTATAATATTAGTTTAAAAAAATATTTTTACACAATTGTTTTTCGACATATGTTTGTCGGTTTACTTGTCATTTACGTCATGAAAAAGAAAACTGATTTCGAAAAGATACAAAAGTTTGCACTTCATTAGCAATAATGACAACTTTTTCTTTTATAATGTTTTATTATTGAGTGTATTTTCTTTTTTGAACTTACATAATGTATATGTGCCATAGAATGCTGGCACGATGAGATAATGAGATGCCAAAATAGACTTCACTGATGTACTCGTACGCTTTGACATGTTTCGTTTAGGGGCCAAGTGCGGCGCATCGCAGATGCGTGAAAAAATTTAGAGTATTATATCGTAAGCAAAGCTGATGGCAGTTATGAGGATATTGTAAATCATATTGATTTACTCCATCATTATTAAAATTATGTTATGTTTTACAATTTTTTTATGTTGTTTAAATGAAAAATACTATATTTACATAGATTTATTATACATAATCCCAGTTTTTATGTATTACAATGCAATATATTTCCAAAATTAATATTTAATCTTTGCCTGATATGTTTTTTTCGGGCTGATTAATGGGCAGCTCCGATCATTAATTTTAGAAAGCAAAGGATGTTGTTAAGTATTGTCTAAAACATTTTTTTTATAATCATATTTTATAATATTATTTTAAATTTTGAAGTTTGTATAACTACAAAAATGCAATGTAAATTACATTTTTAATGAAGTACTTTTCCTTCATCTGAAACATTGAGACTTTGGAATATCTATCACCATAATTTATTTATTACTTTGGTATTAAAATCGCTTGAGACATGACAATACTCATTTTCAATTTAACTGTAGAAACAAAAGACACAATAGAACTCCAAAGATAGGAGGGTCTATCTAGGAGAGCGGAAATTATTTTTAGTAAAATAACCATATATTGTTCTATATTTTAAAATACAAATACATGCCATAATGTCATTATCACAATAAAATTATGCGTCAAATAATCTTCTGCGTTATAACGAAACTTATTTTCATAATTTAACAGCAAATTCAACATTTTCCGCACGAATCAGACAAAGCATCAGTAAATAGTCATTCAAATTGCAAAAGCGTTCTCGTAATATCTTCACGACACGAACCAAGCAATCTTTTTCTATATTTGGAAAATTTAGACGTGGTTTAGTTTATTTTTTACATTTGAAAAATGTAATGGGTTTCACTAAACCATGTTACATTATTTGCAAAAAATCATAAATTTAAAATCCAAGTACCAATAGTACCAAGTACATTAATACTTGGTACTTAGTATTAACTAAGTTATAGTAGTATCATAAGTAGTAGATACTCGCAGGTTGAAGTACATGTATATATATATATATATATATATATATATATATATATATATATATATATATATCTGGGCGAATGCCCTTAATTATCAGAATCAGCCATGTCTTAAATAATTTGTGACGTGGATAGGAACAAAGGAATCACCAAAGTCACAATCAAAATTTATTTAATTCACAAATTATCTTCCTTACAGAAATTAACTAAAATCTATTTACTAGTAATTAGAGTATTACATAACCAATCACTTTTAATTAGTTTTGAAACAATAAGGCACAAGATTACTCGGAACAAAAGCGATTCGTCGCAAATGTGGTGCGCTCGCCGTTGACGTTTTTAAAAGTCCTTCAACATGGCCGCGCTGACCATCGACACGACGCTCCGCCAGACTGACAGTTGTCAAATCTCGTTCCGAAGTATCTTTCAATAAATGGCGCTAGCAATGCGCCGTCACGGCCGGACTGACTTTCGAACGTCCTCGGGCGTATCAGATTGCAGTCCTGTAACAATGACACAATCAATCGGGCGGGTGTTAGTAAATCTACCCGCTCGCCCAACCTGACAAGCTATGACTAATAGACGTAATACTACTGTCATACAAACTATAACTGTCTCAGAATAGAAGAAAAAGCGTGTGTCCTTTCGACCACTCATGGACCGGACGGCACCTTTTTCTAATCACTCAACAAACATTGCACTCTTTTTGTCCTATACTTAGGAACAATTTTTCACACTACTAGTTTGGACCGGACGGGTGTGTCCTTTCGACCAGCCACACGTGCATGGACCGGAAGACACTGTCCCTTCGACCAATGAACACTTAAGGTTGTACCGGATGAATGTGTCCCTTCAACCAGCCGCTATCAGCTGCGTGGCCCGGACGACATTATCCTTTCGACCAATGAACACTTAAGGTTGGACCGGATGAATGTGTCCCTTCAACCAGCCGCTATCAGCTGCGTGGCCCGGACGACATTATCCTTTCGACCACCTTCCACACACCACATTACTCGATGACTCTTATTACTCAACGTGCCAACATAGTTAAGTAGACTTCATACAAACAATGCTTACACATTACACATACCTACAGATTACGGACTGTCTTGTTCTGCGTGAATTAAGACCTCATGCTCAATGATCTCGCGATTTGAGATGTTACTTAGCGTATCCGGCTCTGCTGAAAGTGTATCTGATCCTGCGGACAGTGTATCGGAGCCTGCAGTCAGTGTATCACAGCTATTTGGTCTGTCGAGGTGACTATTATCCAGTTCAACGTCTTCCGGCGCCGTCATGGCCTCTTCTTCACTCATCAAACTAGTAGATATTTTAACTAACCAGCCATGACCCCGAGGTACTGGACGCAAGTTCTCGTGCGCGTATTTACAAGTGCGATGTGAACCGGTTATGCTTTCCAACTTGTAACAGTCATTATCTAATACTGCGATTATTACATAAGGACCCCTAAACTTCCTGTCTAACTTGGTTTGGTTGCGTTCGCAACTTTTGACAAATACGAAATCGCCTTTAGAAAATGGCTTGATAGTAGCTCGACCTTGGTTAAATCGTAAAGTATCGGATGCGGCTGCCCTTTGTATATTAAGAGACGCATCTTGACTAGCTGACTTTACGTCAATTCGCTGTTCTTGTTCTGAATTTGGACTTGAACACCTAATTCGCGACATACCTAAGGATTGAAAACGGATACCCAACATGAGTTCTGCTGGCGTAAATTTGGTGACCGTAGACCTGGTACTATTAAGCGCTAATTGTACATTACCTAACTCGTCACGCCACGTTTTATTGGGATCGTTTTCGATAATCATTAGCAAACTTTTCAAAGTCCGCATCACACGTTCTACTTGTCCGTTTGCCCTGCTGGAGCTAGTTGCTATTAAATGCAGCTTAATGTTATGTTCTGAACAAAAGTTATTGAAATCTGTGTTATCTTTTTTATTCACCAAAAGAATTGGACTCGCGAATGGGGTTGAGCTGTCTCGAATAACACCCGCATCGAGGAGCTCTTGAATCTTTTCTCTAACTATTTGCTTTTCACTTGGTGCTAATCTATAAGGGCGTCGTTGAACGGTTTTATGTAGGTCTACTAAATCTATTTCTAACTCACCTGTGTTCACACGTCTACGACGAACACCATCAATGAAACTACTAGCATATTTGTTCAATAGTCTAATAAGGGCATCTCTGTCATCAGCTGTCAAATCCGTATCTATCCGAGTAAAGTCTGGCTGGGTAGCAATCGACTCACAACCACTAACTTGTTCCTCAAAATGAAAAATCAAACTATCATTATTAATGTTAACACTCTCACCGTTTTCTAAAATGTCCCTACCTATTATAACGGGGTACGTAAGGCATGAGTCTGGTACTACATAAAATGTCAAGTGTTTTATAAAATTTCCAAGATTAGCCTCACTCGAAATCTGTGACGTAGATTTTATTTCATCACCACCAATGCCCGTAAGATACACAACATCATTACCTGTACCACAGTACCTGGGAACTCACTAGAATAAGTCTCTTTTATCAACGAGCAAGACGATCCGCTATCAAACAGAAAGGAGACTGACTCACCGGATGACGTCCTCAGAGTGCCCCTCGACAGCCGCTGTTCGCAGACATTGACCTCTTTACTTACAGTGGATCCACCGCCTTTTCCTTTTTCTTTACAATTTGTTGTTATGTGTCCAGCTTGCCCGCTTATGTAGCAGGTTACGGTAAAATCTTTTTTCGGGTGTACGCGTTGCAGTTGACGGTTCTTGCTTCGTAGTAAACCCAGAAGAATCTTCTCGAAGACGCTGCTTACAGTCGGCTTGCCGGTATCCGGGGATTCCACAAAAATTACGTTTTCCAGGAAATCTTGCATCGGCAATTTTAGGTCGCTTGAAATCAGGCTCTTGGATTTCAGTAACCTCCGATCTTCGCTTAAGGGAAATGGCTCTTCAGTTTCTAAGCAGCTGAGGTTTGGTAATGACATTATGAGCGTTTAGCTCATGGCGTATTAAACCATCCTTCTGACATAAGACCGATATGACGAATCCAGTTACAACATCTTCTGGCATTCGGGTTTTAGGTATATAGGTAGTTTCGATCATATTCCATAAATGAAGGTCAGCTTCTGCTGCAGTTTCTTTTGTTCCAATTTGAAAACGCAATATTTCATCAAAGTAGTTTTAATTTTGGTTTCAAAATCTGGCCATTAAACTATGTTTTACAGTCTCCCATGTCAGCTCATTTAAATTTAACTTGGTCAAGCAAGATGCTGCGCGTCCTTTCAGTGCACTGGTAAGAGCCACAAGTAAATCTATGCCTTCTAAATGTTTAGTTAGTACTGTAAGCTCTGTAATCTTACACCAACCTTCTATATCCGCGTTTGCACCTTCTGGATTAAACTCTCTAGACTGGGCGCTAGAAATTGTCATCGGTGGGTGCGTAGTCACTAACATCCGAGTAAGTAAGATTTCCATATTACTTAACAACTTCAAAGCGCTATTTTCGTCAGGTGGTTGTTTTTCCTCGGTCGGTAGCGCATGGTATCCCACTTCTGATCTGGGCGAATGCCCTTAATTATCAGAATCAGCCATGTCTTAAATAATTTGTGACGTGGATAGGAACAAAGGAATCACCAAAGTCACAATCAAAATTTATTTAATTCACAAATTATCTTCCTTACAGAAATTAACTAAAAGCTATTTACTAGTAATTAGAGTATTACATAACCAATCACTTTTAATTAGTTTTGAAACAATAAGGCACAAGATTACTCGGAACAAAAGCGATTCGTCGCAAATGTGGTGCGCTCGCCGTTGACGTTTTTAAAAGTCCTTCAACATGGCCGCGCTGACCATCGACACGACGCTCCGCCAGACTGACAGTTGTCAAATCTCGTTCCGAAGTATCTTTCAATAAATGGCGCTAGCAATGCGCAATATATATATATATATATCTACGTATACATCACTGCTACTTGTAGTATTAGAAACTAATGTAAATATATTCATTTAAAAAAACAGAAGACAATTTTTTTATATATTATTCTTTTATCTGTTTTACAATTTTTTATCTGTTAAGAATTATATAAAAATTATGTTAGCCTGTATCCGAGTAGTGAGAACTCTTTTTTTGCTAGAATATATAAATTATTTAGTCAGACCCGCTAATGAATCAGTACATATTTTACTCTAACTTTAACAGCTTGAAAAGCCTTGCTTAAGAAACTTACTCAGCAGCGACATTTACTTAGAAGTCTTCTCGTTTGTTTGCGAATTTAATAATAGACATTTATTTACCAACGCACATGTTAAAATTGGAAATAGTATAAAAGGAGATTGTAAAGTTCACTTTTTAGTAATGGTTTAAATTAGTATTACAAATCAAAGCTTATCATAGTTTTATGTCTTTTTGTTATTTTTAACTAACAGATTATTTTTAATCAACTTCATTTTCTTGTAATAATAACAAATCAATAAAAGCTTGCACCCAATGAATATTGATGTATAATAAAATGTATTACAAATCATAAATGTAATTAGTTATTTAATATGATTATATATTAATACTGAGTCAAGTACTTTATACATTTATTATCGTACCATTATAAAGTCCTCTAATAAAATTATAATTTATCTGGACTAATTTTCTGAACTCACTGTTATGAGAAGGGTTTTCGTTCTAATTACAAGCTCTTACTGTATCATGAACTCTCGTATATATTATATTAGTATCTGGCACAAACATACTTGAGGTTTTAATAAAAAGGCTCTGTAATAAATTTTATTACCTACAGCAGTTGCATATTCTTTTAAGCTGTCTTGAACATAATTGTTTTGATTACCATTAAGGCAATTTATTTTATATATTATTAGTAAATAAATATTATAGTGACAATATTTCTATTTAGAATTATATATATTTCTAAATAAAGTCCAAAGTTCATTTAGCATGGTTGCGATTAAGTTTTGTTATCGAGACAATCGTTTTATACTAACAATATCTTGTGTCCAAATTTCTTCAGGAGAGCTTTGATTTCGATGATTGATATTTACGAAAAAAAAAAAGAAATTATTTATAAATTTATTTCTGTTTAATCTGCCCAAATTTTGTAGCGTTGTAACTAGATTTACTTAGGACTTAATTTGTAGGTCTTCAGTGACTACAGAGAGGGTAGTGGAGATGACACCTTTAGGTACATCATTTACGGAAATATTAAATGAAATAGGTGCTAAATGAGAACCTTGTGGTATTATTTTACTTTAAATTCTTTACCAAAATCATAGTTGAAATATTATTGAACTATATTTTAGTAAAATATAAACTGTATTGCTTGCTATAAGAGTAGATACAATAAATAAATTAAGTATGTGTCATCAACACTAATTACAATATAATTGTCATTTATAAAACTAAATTTTAAGTGTTTCTTCACAAATACAACTATATATGTAACATTATATATTTTGAATAATACAAGTATAAAACGTGGAATCATAAGAGGAGCACCGTTAGGTAAATTTATTTTGGAAATCAAATATACTAACAACTTATTCCATGATTTTTTATCGTCCATCTCGAAAAAGTTTTACTAATTGCATGTAGAATCAAAATTTTAATATCAAAGTTAATTTTAAAATTTTAACTTAGGTCCGATCCCCAAAAAAATATGATAAGTATGAATAGATGATGATTGCTTTGACCATCAAAAGTCTTTATTTTTTCTTAAAGGAGAAAAAAAAGGAATATTTGTCTAAATATAAATAATTTGGAAAAAGTATAATAATTATTAAAAGTTTATCATTATTTTTTTGTATTATATGGACCACTATCGATATCTGAGTCGCTTTAATTTACATGTTTTCATATTTTAAGAATTTGAAAAAATTTATAATTTAGATTATTTTTATTCAATAAAATAAAAAAAAATAACTTTATATGTGGGTTAATATGTAATATAATTTTTAAAAGGAACAAAGAGGTTAATCATCTTTTGAGATCAATTCACTTTGGTCATCACATTTGGAAAGAAATAATTATATTGGTTTTATTATGGTGTAAAAGGTCTGTTTAAATCTTCAAATCTGACTCAAAACTTATCAACACACAACATTTGGCTAAGGTTTAACATATGGTTGGATTAAAGACCATGTCATCGAAATCTAAACTGAATATTTAATATCAATTTAAGTTACATTAACTAAAGAGACTAAGAAACATCGTTACTACCAACCGCTTGAATTTTATGCTTGTGGTAAAATGACTTCCAGAGCATAAAACTGCAGATAGCTGCAGCGTTGTAATAAAGACGGATAAGTTTTAGAACTATAAATGATTTGATAGATAGTCGGAAACTCAAATTATATATTTGTGTCTGTTATTTTTTGTCTAATCCTTAAATAATCGATTGAGTAAGAATGAATTAATAAATGCATATGTTTAGAAGATGATGAATTATACTTAGAATTCAATAGGTGATGTTATAAATTCCAAATTTATCTTTTGATGTGTCTCATATTCATATTATTTATTATTTACTATTATTATTATTAGTGGTAAAAAATAAACCAAATCTGAAGCTTTTAGGTGGGTCTGGCGCTGTGGTTTATTTTGCGGTAATTGGCCTATATTTTCGGTACTAACTATATCAATCGAATAATATATAATATAAGAGATCCGTATATTATTCTTGATACCACGTTTTCAGATTATATCTTTTTATTTTATTAATAGCCTAGGAGACGAAAAGGTACGAGAACTCAAGAAAAATTCACTTCAAGTCTGAATTTTTATGTATACATTTTGATTTTATTATAAATACCTATTAAATTATTTTTTGAATGAAAAGAATGATAAAAGTTCATAAATAAATAAATATTATGTATAAAATAGAGAGAAAGATAGATAGATAAGTACTAATATAATAATAAAAAAAAGGAAAAACTTATAATATTAAATGAAACACGAAACTTACAATATAAAATAATACAAGAATTATGAAATTATAGCTGATAGATATGTAGCCAATGAACTTGAAGAATATGTTAACCTACAGAAACTGTACTATGTCAATTGCGTCGTTTATTTACTACTAGACAGTTTAGTGCTGTGTAAAAATGGTGAAGCCGCCACTTACGAGAAGAGTTATTGCCGTCATTGGTGCTGTAATTGCGTACGCTAAAAGCGGTATGGCGCGATATGCAAATTAAGTACGTCAAATTTAACTGATGGGAAAAGCGAAAAGATATTTCTAATTTGAAATATTGATTTCGTTTTTCACATTTACGATCTATATAAAAAGAAATTAATATTAAATAGACATCAGGAAACGATTAATACATTATATAATTTAGAACTTGAATATATTTTTAGCGTTTTTGAAATAGTTAAAGAAATTGCAATATAAATTGTTTTATACATTTAGTCCGGGAGGCCTTGGTGTTGGTGACAATGAACGACGAATCACGAGCTAAATTTATTTCAAGCACCTGTGGCCGGGTTTCAACCCAGCTGTTTATATATTGGCTCTTAAACTATTTCCTGAAACCACGACCTTTCATTTCCACTAACTGCATAATGTCAACCTTCGGGTTTGACATCGGAATTCAAGTCTTCTTAAATCTATGTTTTATCTATCATATATTTTAAAGCTGTCTTTGATTTATGACATTGTTGGCTACACTTTTGTTTTTTATTAATTGTGAAAAATAAAATAAGTTAAATATTATTTTCTTTAGTGATTATTGGCTTAAATGTTTGTTTTCATATGTTACGAAAGATATGGTTTATTTCTGAAAGATTTGATACAACTTAGAATGTTTTAAACAAATTAGCAATATATAAATAAACAAAGTACATATTTAAATAGTACTAGATATGTTAATATAATCCATACCATCTGCTAGTTTTGAAGTTAAGTTTTTGTTAACTCTGTCTATGGTATCTATATCTGATGAAGTTCCAATTTTTAAATCCAACAGAACTAATTCTTCGGCAGGTAGATGAGTTTTCTATAGCAATAAATTATATGTTCTATTAAATTATAGTATAAAATAATACAATTAATTTAATTATTTGCAAACCTTCTTTTTTAAGATTTTTATTCAATATTAACCATGAATTACAATTTAAGACATAAATATTAACTTCCATGAACCATAATGATATTTTAGGATTTCTAAAAATATCTAGAGGATGCATCATACGGCGAAAACAAAATATGCCAGTGGTTGAAAATAGAGTAGCACCATACAACTTTTACACATATGTAAGGCATCAAAATAGGCCCTCCTGGCACTTTCATTTGACGTACACAAGTAGACAAGATCATTGGTATTGATTGAAAATATATAAATAAATAAATAAATAAATAAAAATGAAATCCTCGTTTGTCGTCGTCGCTTATTAAGTATATAATCCTAACCTGAACATTATTTATTGTATGGAGCAGAAACGGTCCTTTTAGTGGATTTAAAAAACTATTTTGTCTTTGTTTTACCTACTTTTGTGACTGGCTTCGAGCTAATTGACACAAGATGTCATGTTCCTTTGAACTTATTAAAACTATTATTGGATTGTTACTTGGTAAGCCTGTTAACAATATAGGTAAGTATTTAAAAGTATAATAAAGTAGTGGAAGAAAAAGTAGGTGGTATGAAAGTAAATATTACAACTACTGACTTCAAAATTTTAGTTTTGTTTGGATTTTATAAGCTTGAATAGAGCAGGTTAACAAAATTATTAACTGAGTTGTACAAATATGACAAAAGACTTATAGTTTTATTAACAAACGAGTTTCCTGTTAAAGAACTCCAAACTTCAAAAAGTCTCAATATAACATATCAATTAAAATAAAAATAGAAAAAAATATATTTCAAAATTATATTTTAATGAGCTGATTTTGAGGAATGTGATAATTATTTTTCCTATTATAATTTAAAATTTATCAAGTGAAGTAAGCTTTTCTTGATGACGAGTCAAAAGTATAAATTGAGCTTATATGGTTAAATGTCTCTTTTGGTGGTATGTGACATATTAAATCATTAGATTGGTGGTATTTAATATCTTACCCTTACAAAATATACAAAATAAGTAAAATTAAATAAAGAATAGAGTATCTACTATTAATTTTTATTTTTATTATTTCGTTTAAAGTTTTTAAATATGTTAATATATGTATATTAAATATGTAACTTAGAATGTTATCAGAATATACCACTGAAATCTCTTCAATAATTAACATATAATAAGTATATTCATAGTATCGGAAGTGAAACTTTTGATGTGGTATTATTAATTCCGTTTTATAAAAGATGAAGGTACTACCTCATAAAATGTTTTTGTATCAAGATATTTTAAAAATACAGTATATTTACGAGTTCACAAATCTTAAAACTGTTGGTGAATAACAAAACTCTTGCAATAATGTATTTTTTATAAATAATTTACAATCTAGTGCAATGATTTCATGATTGTATATAGCTAACATATAGTTTAAAATAAGCCTGCAGTTCACGAACCTCAACTAATATTTTTACTTGAATATGCAATAGCTTTCCAATTTTAGATCTGTATTGATCGGAATCCGCTGCAACTGGAGATTAGATACGCCTACCAACAATTACACTCTAAGCATTGTAAAGTTGATATAGTATCGTCAATAATTACACATGGTATGTAATAAATGTTTACTGAATGATAAGATAACGAATATTTTTTATGAAGGATGTATTAAGCAATAATTTGAGTTTATTTTCCACGATGGTATCCGTTTATTTAGTTTAGTTTAGTTTATTGTATTTATATACAATAGCATTTAAATGATTTAATTTACAATTGGATTAAAGTTATTAATTTCAATTCAATTTTAACTCGATCCTTTGAACGGTTTGAAGCAATTGTGTTCACTGTAAGATGAGATATATCTGTCAGTTAAGGAAGTGAGTTAATTAGTAATGTAATCTAGCTTCAGTGGTTTCTTATTTTCCGGGCATATCTAGACATCAGAATGCACGTAAAATATAAGAAAAGACTTCGTTTTATTTAATAAATTGTTGTAGAGTGTTAAAAAATATTATATTTAATATCCATTTTTAATTCAACAAATATGTATTTATATAGCAATGTAATTTTTGATAATGTTTATAAAGACAATAATAGACCACTTATTAATGTATCTACAAAACATATGTAGGAAAGTTAAATAAAAAAAATTGTCATAAAAGTAAGTATAACAATAACCAATTTAAATGGCATAATTAAATGTTTATCTTTTGTGGTCTTAATATCCCAAAAAGTTTAATATTTTCTTGGTTATTTACCTTATGTTTCCCTCCGGAAATTGGCTCTTATTATCTAAATAAACGTATTAAAGTATAAAGAAATTTCGTCTGTTTTATTATTAAACGTGCCTGTAAAAATTGTCTAATAATAATATCATAATTTTTTTCTTCAGATATTTTATGTTATTATGATTATAAAACAACGTTCAAAATTCAAAATGAATTTTGTTACGAATAGTGAAGCAAATCTTTGCTTTTGCGGATAACCGCAAGTCACAGGCATTAGTGCTACCGTTGGATTTGGGAGATCTAAAACTCATGAAAGCGAGTTGTTGTGAATAAATTTTTTAGTTATAAGCTATGTATAGTGTTAGTCTGATATTATTTATTGAAATTTGAAAAAAATAAAGAAACAGTTTTTTTTTTTTCGTAAAGTTACAAATGAGATATTTTTTGTTAGTAGGAACAAAACTTGAAACTGTATTTTTAATTAGTTGACATCAACCGATAGAAAAATATATAAAATTAAGATGGTCGTCATTACAAAATGTTATACTTATTTTTATAAAAATGGGCTTGGAGAGTTGAACAACACACCATGAAAAAATAATTTGTACCAAAATAGAACAATCGTCACATAAAAGTGCGTAATGTTTAATACGCTTCAAATAGTACTTGTTTTAAGAAATATATATGTATACTTATTGAATACAAATACATACAATTCAAAATTCAAATATAAAAAAGTGTTAAAATTATTTTAAATAAATAAAAGCTCTTTTGTAGCACTATGGCTTGAATTATCGCTTATAATAATGCCTGAACAAGTGTTAGCGGGCTACTACAGAATGCAAATCTCTCAAAATCTGTGTCAAGTTAAACTGATGCTTCAGACTTGAAAATGCTTGGGATTCAACAGTTTTAATTATGTTTAGTGTCATATTAACGAGGTCAGGGCTGTATAATTTAATGGCTTTCCAGTGTTATAAATATTTTAAAGATTCTAAAAGTAAAGAGATACTAGACTTGTAGTACTTTGTGTCCGCAACAACACATAGTACTATAAGTCATTGTATTTTTAACAACACGTACCGCACAAATGTCAAAATCTTTATTGAAAGTAAGTTTTTCACAACGGATATTTTATTTGTCAAAGCCACCAGTTTTGAAATAATTGCAACAAACCTGAGAAGAGTTAGCGATACAAAATCAGCGAGCTTATCTTTTTCATATATTTTGTAAGTCACACTTAAGTGTTATTTATTTTTACAATAAAAATTAAAGTAGCCTCGAAGAGATCTCTTCATATCTATGATGCATCTCCCCTAAATATTCAGAACCACTATTGTATCCGTTAGCAAACCTTCCTTAATTACTTTTAAATTTGTCGACAGGCAATAATTGAACATTTGCTGAGAGCTTGTTGAAAAAGCGCACTTTGCGCCAAAAAAGAGTTAAGTCGAGTAACAAGTAAAGTTAGTATGAGTTTGTATTTAGTATTTATGTTATGTATACAGACATATTATATAAAACTATTTGTATTCTTTTTAGCGTATTTAAGATTTTCAAAACTAAACTGATATGTGTCTGTGAGTAGTTGTGTTCAAAATGAAAATATTATTTATATATTAGCAACGATAAGCCCGGATACTATGCGATACGACATAATACTTATAACTTATCTATAAAAATTAAATTGACAGTAGTTGTCCGAACTAAGAATTTACTAAGCCTACTACATTAAAAGTTGTAAATCTAATAAGTTTTGTCTTTTTTTTTCTTCGAAGTAATATTTGTGCGAGAGTTTCGTTTACTTCGTAACAAATAACCTGATACTATTTTAATTTAAATATCAATGAAGTATCATTAGCAAACAATACTATCTCATTATGTTTCTCTGCAATATTAGGCACTTCATTTATATCAACAAGAAAAAGAAATGGGTCTAAAATTTAACCTTGATTGATCTCATATCAACCGTAGCCCCAGATGATCTCTATCCATTGAACCCAAACCTATAAGTATTTTTAACCAAATGAGAAATCAAAAATTGAAAAAAAAGCCCTATATGTAGATTAATTTATCAATTTTGAACTCAAGGGTTTGATAATTTCCGGAATTTGAAGTAACTACTAAATTGCAGTGATTCTAGTTGTTAGTATTGTTTGCAATATCATAATATATTTTCACATTTAAAAACACTCCACTGTCTATTAAATAAACGACGCCTGGACGTTCGTTTAACAAAAGCGAAGTCTATTTAAATGAAATGGTGTTCCTTCTCTTTATTTTTTGCATATTTATTTTCATATCATGGAAGTAAAATTGCTAAAATTTTAGTCGCTTTTTTGAAATATAGCCGGTTTTTAATTTGGAAAATAGAGTGTATTTCATCGTGATAACCAGTCTTTGTGCAACCTGTCTACGTTCTTTTTTAAACTCTTTAACGTCGCTGTCACTGTCGCTGAAGCGAATTCCGTAAATAGTAAATGGTTAGTAAAAATATATATAGACACATTTTATAAAATCTTCAAATTAGAAATCTATCATCTTGATGGAAGTTTAAGTTAAAGACCTAATTCATACCAAGTTTAATCACTATCAGATTTTTTAATTTTTAACATAAACCTCAGCCTTTATTTGGTTGATGTGCTCTCTATATTGATTTTATTATTGCATTCTTATTATAAAAATAAAATAATGTGAAAATTTATAAAATAAAAATTAAAAAGTAAATCATATAATAGCTTTAAGATGTACTTGTAAAGATATAAACAAATTATATCAAATAATAAATTCATGTTTAAAATAATTTGTATTTGTAACATGATATAAGTTATTTTTATTAATTTCAGTCTCTTTTAATAAAAGACACCTGAACTCTTCATCCTTATTGTAATTTTGTCAGTAATATATAAAGGTAAGAAAGCAAAACTAATTTTCAAAATCCAACCTCGGACATTATTGCACGCCATCTGATTTAGCCGTCTGCAACATGAACCCGCATATAAAAGGTCTTGATTATAATGATATTTAACTACATTAAATTTTATTCAAAGTTGGTTTTATTAACATAGAAAAGATGGATAACGATAGTTTATTTAATAATATTATTAAATTATTAAATAATTTAATGTATACAATATACAATTACATCGAAAGATTTATCTTATAATTAATATTTTCCATTCTGTATTTATCGTCTTAAATTATCTGCCTATTTCTTTTCAGTAAGTTTAAGTTATAACTTGTTCAGGACCATAAATAATTTTATGATTTACCAAAAATACTGTATAACTAATATGTTACAATTACTGTTAACAAAATATTCGACTAAACTAATACAATTCCGCGACAAGTTAAATAGCAATTAATTATTATTTTAAATATAATAGTAAATTTTAAACAATAATTAAACTTCATGGCATACATTTGGCATTGTAAAACTATTTTAAAAATAACTACGATGTCATTGGACTTGGCACAGTCCGGATAATCTTTATGTAAGTACCAAAACAGCCGGGCATTTAGCTTGGTGACACGTCACTAATAGTTTTGTTTGATCAAAATACTGAATTTGATTTCATGAACCCAATTCTATCATTATACGTCACATTACATTTTCATACAAAGACATTTGATAAAATCAATTTTATCTGAACACACGCATTCTATTTCTAAAAGATTTGTTTAATCTATTCATTTACATGTTAATTCAGATATTTATTATTCTCAACTAATATTAAAGAGATATATTTGATTATTTTATTGATTATGAAATTTTTGATCTAATATTTCAGTTTATTTAAATATTATGTTTTATAATGTATAGGAAATTTGTATTAAGCTATTTTTGTTGTTGACTAGGAAACTTTAACGTGCTCATTATCACCTTAAACTAAAGTAGAACGGTGTCCGTTTAACATTTCAAAATTAGTTTTTTACATAAATGACACTAATTTAAATCTGAGTTTTCACTAAGATGTATGAAAGACGGTTATCATAGAAGATTTAATTCCAAAAAGTAGATCTTTTTCATTCGCTGACAGATCGCTGTCTTATTATACACATTTTATTCATTTAATTATACATACTTTTAAAAATACTCACTTAGTTTATTAATATTTGAATTATAAATTTATTATTATAGAAATAATATTTGAATAATAAAGTAATTGTAATAAAAAGATTTCTTACCAAGTGGATGAATAAGGAAGAATTATGTACCAAGGTAACACACAGGGGCACTAACACTCACTATTCTAGTTTTAACAATAATATTTCTACACACGTTTATTAAAACACTTCTAGGAAAGCACACTTTTAAAATTTAAATTATTATTTATTTAAACGCAGTCTATCAATTTTTCTTTATAATGTCTTTGGTCGCACTTATTCTATCAAGAGTTTTGTAGGTTAAAAGTAATGTCCAAAACTATTTATAAATGGTGTATATTCGTATATTGTGTATTACAAAGGTGTAAACTTTTAAAGGTTTCAAATAGAAAGTTTCAGTCGTTTCTTGTGTATAAATAGGTTTTGGTAATAAATTCTATGATGCATGTTGAAAATGAAAAAGATTTTAATCACAAAAATACGTATTTTTTAAAGAAATTAAGTTTTTAGGGTGGATATTTAAAATCATTTTGGGATTAACTCGCGCTAGTTTCTCGGTAATTCGGATTGGGAGTCGAAGCTACAATGAAGTTTAGTATGTCGTTTGTTCGATCGTAGTCCATACGACGTCGCGTGAGGGGCGCGGAGTTCGGGCGCGCTGGTCGGCGAGCGACGAGAGACTGATCTGCCCGCCCAAGCCCGTAACAACCCTTGCCTGCTGCACTCGACATGCAAACTTACGTATCGTGCAATTCCGATAGCTGTTTTGTAGTCCACGAGTACCTACTTCATGGATTTTTTTTTTAATTTATGTCAAGCAAAATTCAAAGAATCACTGTGAATTCTCTGCAAAAGCTTTTATTTAGCATGGCTTTTTCCATTCTCAATGAAATTTTATTATTATTATAACTAAAATAGAAAAATCATGTCTATTATTTACAATATTTATCAATTACCTTACGTACAACGTACGTAAACGTATAAATTATACCCAAAATTCTAACTAAACTAACTAGTTTAAGGCATTTAGTTCGATACAGAACTAGTCTTTTATATACATAAAGAGAAATTAATTATTAAAATAGCGTGCTGGTTCTTATGAGTAAAATTTTAACACGTAATTGTGTTAGTCCATTAACCTAATTTTGTTGTGTTATGTTAGTACAAAGGGTAATAATGAGATTTTATTTATAAAAAACTTTTGCATATAATGTGAATATGGACAAACATTATATCATATAGACGTCAGCTTTCTCAAAGAAGTTTCTGGTAATTTTTATATCATTCTCTACCCAGATTTAATGGATCGTGGTAAGACAATTCCTGCAATAGTTATCCATTTAACTCACATTGAATGTGTTACACACCGACAACACTAATTATATCTAGGATTTTATATTAATCGTAGAATTGGTAAATCTCATGTTTATATTCTGACAATATTACAGTTTTTAAAGCAGTATTAGAGTTTCAAATGTTTTAATGAAACCTTAGGTTGATTAATACTATTTTTTATATAACATAAATTTAAAACATTTTGTAGAGACATTTTTTTCAATCTTAATATATAATATCAACATCAAATCTCACAAGCTTATTATATCTCGAGTACTATATATCGATTTTATTACAAGTAACACATAAGTTATCTGAAAACTTAACGATAATTGTATTATAAAAGGTATAATTAGAATTTGACGGTACGGTTTGCGTAAAAAAAAATCATAATTCCTTAATATATCGTTATCTAATACCGGATTTGTGATAGTGAATCGACTGTTATTTGACTGAAAGATAAAAGAGCTCCTCAAAAAACTATGTATTTCTTTAACTACTGGAGCTTAGTTGTAGTTATTTGATCACAGTTTGATTACGGGTTAGCGCGACTATTTACTACTAACTAATAGTTACTTTTGGTAGAGTAGAAGACAGAAGACAAATAATGTCGTATTCTTCTTCAGCCCAGGATAGCAATCCTTTACTTGTGTCATTTTCAACTAATTGTAAATTTAATATATATTATTTGATGTAATTTCTGCTTTATGATTGTCCCTAATAATAGAAAACAATTATTACATTGTACAATAAAAGCACTTAAATGTAATAAAATCAAAAATAAATGTAGTTTGATTTTATTCATATTTCGTTGATAGAAATTTTATAACGCGTCCTAGTTTTCGGGCATCCAGTGATTTATTATATCATAATTAATAGTCTAATATAAAAATATAAAATTATGAATATTAAATATAGAAATGTTAGTAATATTGAAGAGTAATGAAAATAAACTTTGATGTTATTACTCTAATTAAACAAATACGTCTTTTTAGTAATTTCAGTATTTGATGTAGTAATAAATTATCTAGACATATTTGAATACGCTAATGAATATATATAAGGTCAAAGGTTGAACTATGGTTGAAATAAAGGAAAATAATCATATACATTCTATACATGTATATCGATGTGGTTACAAAAGTTGTAATACTGATTTATTTTAAAGAAATATAGACCGAAAAATTCGTCCTGATTAAGACGATTAAATAAGGAATGCTGGAGCTACACGAAGTTTTTGTAGAGTTCACAGATTCGAATCCGTCTCCTATAGATAAATTTTTCATTCTCTATGCCCCTAAAACTGTACATGATATTTACTAAGCAGATGTGTTTTTCCCCATCATTATAATACATAATAATCGATATCCAACTAATCTCCCATGATATGAAAAATTTATCAAAGACTAACGTGAATAACTCTTTATAATGAGATTATCAGATTTATGCTCAAATAAAAAGGTTTAATAAAAATTTATGAAGACTAAGTTCTAATAGTTTTTTTGACTTGAATCTAAACGTGATTCCCGTTCGGGAAGTTATTAAAATATAAAATAACTTTAGCATATAAATTATTTGTAGTACATTATATATAAATATAAATTAACATTATTTAAAAGATAACAAATTTCATATTACCTACAAAACCCAAAAGCTTCAGTTTAATCCGTCCCTTAACTTTAATTCCCGATTTTGAGCGGATTGGAATGTCCCACATGACACTGGCGCACTTCGGTCTCGTTTTCTGACTCGTAGGAGGACTCAGATGACGTGTTGTGACGTCACTTTACAACGCAAATCTAATTCGGTCCCGGCGACAGTTGTGAAGAGATCACCGTACGAAATATTTGACGACATTCGAAGGTCAATTACAAATTCGTCTTTTATTACAACATCACAAGAGCTTTTTTTTAAATTAAAACAATTAACTTATTTTGATAATTAATTATATAATGTATAATATACGATCTTTAAGAACTATAAAAAATAATAAGTAATTTAAATAATATAAATTGCTATTATTTTATTCCAAATTTTTTCTAGTTATTTTAGACCTATTGCGATCAAGTAAAGATCACTGCCTGGTCAGTTACAGGCCTTTTTAAATGGTTAGGATAGTCTTAACGGATACCAAATCAGAGTAGGACAGGGAAAGTTCTGTCGGACTCACAGACAAAGAAGATACCACGATATCCCTATATTCTACGTCCTAAAACCCGCAAAAGGGGCACAGAGTGACCCAACACCTTTCAATTATCGCATTTTCGAGAGTTAGAGGTCACAAGTCTGTGACGAGTCGTAGGTATTGGTATTAGTAAGGTATTTATCAGCCTGTTTCGATGCATTCGTCAGATAGTAAATGCATTGTTATTTTTCGAGAATTATAGAAATTGGGACATGAAAGTTCATTGAGGATTTTAAAGTTCTCTTACTTTTTAATGTGCGAATTCACTATTGTGGGAATTTTTACCGTACGGAGGTGGAGTCGTTAAAATTACTTCTGCTTGTAGAGACTACAAATATCAGTTTTAAGATACTCTATTGATACAACAAGGTACAACTCCTTTTCAAAAAAACTGAAACTTTCATTTCAACATACACTTTTATTTCATTGACATGTAGTATTTAACTATTAGTCACCGAAAAGTGTAAAAACCTATTTTGTCGGATTTAATTCTCGTAATAATAAAATTATAATCAAAGCTATTGAAATTAAAAAAATATCGTAATTTAAATAGAAAAAATCGTTAAAATCTGTCGAGCATTTGGGTTCCTCTTATGAAAAATTATTAAATTCCATGTCTGTGATATAGATACAATGCGCTTTGTGTGCAAACTGAACTCTATATCCGCAAATTTAGGTTGGTTGTAGATGATAAATTATCTGACTCACTTAAAAACACCTGCATTCCGTCTTATCATAAACACGCTTGCTATAAAGCATTCGAAACATGAGTTATATTTAAAAATTAATAATAAATATGAGTAAAATCCGTAAAAGTATTTTGATAATTTATTTTTCTCTTTTGATTTAACCTTACCTCATGCCTATGATCCATTTATGATCAGCAGAGCTATTCCGTATGGATTTTGACAAGTTAAATGATGTCCACTTCTCTAAAATGCGTATCAAACGTTACATTACATATTCAGTAATTGCAGTGGCACAATGAGATGACGTCACATCCAACGAGTAGCTATGATGTACACGGTAAATCATTTTGACAAATAATCTCCCATCGATATTTTTAAACAGTATTTTGTAGCACTATTGGCCATCAAATAAATACACACCTAATTTGTCAAGATATTATTGATGTACATTGCTAAAGAGCAGTAAAATACTGTATTACCATTGATGTGTATTACCATTGATTGATGTGTATTACCATTGATGTCCAATATAGCCCGACAGTAGTAAAAAGTATTTGTACAAAACACTAAGCTTCAGTAAAGTGTGTTTACTCATTTTAGAAGGTTAATTTAATTCTCGATAAAAGTAAACAAAATGTGCCGCAATATACTGGTACTGAGAAATATGAGATTTATCCAAAACTGTTTATTAAGTTTGTTATTGGTATATATTGTATTCGTGTGAGTACAGTCAGTCTTGAATTAAATGCTATACGAAACGCACGTCTCTTATTTATCAGTTATCTTAATTAAGTTTTATAAATTTTAAAATATTCATTTTTATTTGCCTGCATTAAAGAAGATTATGAGGCGACACCTTCGCAATACAAGTAAATTCGCATTCGCATTATAGTTGCCGAACCGAGAATTAATTCCAAATCATGGAGTGACGAGACTGGATATCAATATATTCTTGAAATACTGCATCTCTATCTATTACTTTCTAGAATTAAAAAACCTCAGAACGGTATGAATTAAAAGTAAGTATTTTATGCTATCTCTATAGAAACACAATCTAAAAATAATACATATTATAGCCATTGTAAATATACATTTTATACAATATAATGATGGTTTTTCTATCTATTGCAGACTGTAAATTTTTTATTTAAAATAAACAAATGGATCATATCAACAAACTGACATTGTGGAAGGAGATGACTAGGGTTGTGAAGACACACTTTGTTTATGAAAGAAATAGATCTCATGAAAATTTTTCAGAAGACACAAACATTTAAGTATTTCACCAAAGGGTGTCTTTTTTCCGAGGTGCCAAATGGTAAGTTTTAACTGTTAAAAAAAGCAAAGAATATTGTAATGAATTACAAATAACTTTTACGGTATAATTATAATTAAATGATCATTAGATCATTAAATTACCTTTAATTGGATTATTTTGGTTGAAGTAAAAATGTTACATGTCTGAATAAATCTATTTAAATATTTTTGTGTAAAGATACAACGTGTTTTATCACAACTTTAATAATAATTTAGAAATGCATATTTGCTAAAATCTGCAGCAACCGACTTGATCAACTCAAGTAGTATGTCCTAAAAATATAATTTGATTCTTTTATTATCTATCTACCACACTTAATACTTTATAATTATAGTTTTTTATTTATTTCTATTCATGATAAATGATCAATAGATCTTAAAATATTTTTTTATTATACAAAAGAAAGACAAGCAAGACTGTAACATTAATACATGTAAATAAAACGACTATTGCTAAATCTTTTAAAATTCAGATAGGGAGTTTGTTTTGGTAAAACACTTTGTTTTATCTTTACAAAAACGCCACAGGCCCCCATTGGATAGGGGCCCGTGGTCTAAATTAAAGGTCTAAGTAGGTTTAACTACTACCCATAGAGGTACAACTACAATATAGTTTTGCTATTGTTATTCGATGCAATAAAAATATTTATTATGCTATAATCATTTTATTTTGTCTTAATTCTATAGTAAATATAGGGATACAGAAATTGTTTACTTCGTCTGAAAAACAATACAATTTTTAAATTTAGTTAGTTTTATTACCTTTCATTTTAAACCTGATAAGGTAATAAAATACCGTTATTAATAATTTATTTAAATATAGACATATAGAACATATATATGTGGATACAAATATACATGTAAATAATATATTCTAAAAACAGGAGAACGCAATAAGAATTTCTTGAATGTTTATGATCACTCCTTGTCACTTCCTATAATGTTAGAATACAATGTTCTTCCTTGTAGTGGTCGACATATTGCAAAAATTATCAGAATTAATAAAATACCTTCAGTTTAAAACTTTTATAAGATCAAAAGTGTCTGAAAAATGAATGAATATGTAGAAAAGAAGAAAATTTTATTTCAGCTGAACATTGAAAATTTTTAATTTAGAGCACAATTGGTTTCGTTTATATAACTTGTTATATTTGTTTCCACTGTCCAAATTTATTCATAGGCTTTGTTTTACTCTGCACAAATACTTAATAATGAAAGCTAAATATAGCACAATATCAAAGGCATAGTTATGAAATTATAATATACATATGTTACTGGTTTACCAATTTAAATATTGTAGAGCCCAACTGTAGCCCAGTCTAGGACGTATTAGGCTTAGCTTGTATAAAGACAAGAATCTTATAGCTATTAGCTATCTATTAACTTAATATTAGGATTCAAAGAAAGGTGTTAATTTCGCAACGCATTTAGAAACATGAGATGAATGTATTATATTAAATCTTAAAGCTTTTATTTACAGTGACATCTAGGAACCGAATGCTGAACTAATACATCGCTTGTTCTTTCTCAGTAACTTGTTCGATTAAGATTCTACAGATGTCCAAAATTTAACCAAACTTTCTAGTTTAATATTACTATTAAATAAAATATTTAAATAGACTTTAATATTTAAAAGCTTTTTATTATTATTAAAAAGAAACTTTTTCAACATTATTTTTATAACCAAAATTATAAACATATTTTTATGTTTATTAGAAATAATATATGTTTAATGAAAATTGTTTCAAATGAAAATACTGTAATTATCAATATCAATAAAACGATCATACTAATATTATTATTATTTTGAATGAATGGTATGGAATTCTAAAGAACTATGACCTGGTTAAAGAGATAATTACTTTTTATCCTGGTATTATTCCCATGGGAAATGCGGCGCTGCCTATCTATTATTATTATGTTTTAAGTTTAAGTAGTTTTCTTCTCCATATTTTTTCTAAACATGAAGAACCGTTTAAAAATGGTTGTTTATAATGAAGTACAGTCCGTCTTAAATCTAAAAATATAATTTAGAATTTTTTCATTACTGTTCCTAGATTGTAGTACGATCTATATTTTATCTATCCAAATCTTATAAACCCCAAAAACTCAATTTGTTTAAATGCACCAATCTTCATTACGTAACCAAATTATTAATATGAAGAATTCTTTATGATTACGATAGGTAACTTCATGATAAAGACTATTATAGGTTTTCTAGCATCTAATATTCTTAGTTATCTTAATAGTATATAAAATCACAGTCCGAGGGTCAAACCACGAGTAACAACCAGTGACTGAGGAAATTTAATAATTTTGAAATGTTTTAGAACCATTTTTTTACATAACACTATTTATTATGCTTAACTTGTCATTTTAATTACATTAACGTTTTATAATCATGTTACACATCCTCAATTATAGAAATTTATTTCTTTGTTATTAATTTATATAATTTTATTATTATTAATTACATTTATATGTTAAACATGTCAATTTAGTTCCTATTTCTAAGCTTAGATGTAATAAAAAAGTAATGTTGCTTTAAGGAAAAATCCAAACCATAATTGGGTCAAGTAGACGTCAAGGCCTTTATTTGAGACTACATTAAGTGCTCGAGTTGAAAAAATTCAACTCCTATATAATATGTTACAAGATTGAATAACGAAAATATATTATCACTTCCTCACTTTAATCTTTTAATCTTAATCTTATTCTTATCTTATTCTTTCTTATGTCAAATTTCGAGACGCTCGCTGCTAAAAATAGATTTTCAAAGGTTCTTGAATTTTCAGAAGTTATAAGTATAACAATTTAGGTATACAGATATCACGAGGTCACGGATTGGTTAGAGGTCGATTTTGGAATTTGGTCGATTTTATTTAAAAGATACGCAATATTTGACTGCTTATATTTATAATTATAATAAAATCCGTACTTATAATGCGTGTATAGTAATAAAAAGTAGATAAAAGATTGTAATTGTCGGAAAGATCGGATTTGTGGGTTCAAATGATAGATTTGTTGAAAAGAATATTTGACAGGCTGTACGAGAAGGATGCGCGCGCATAGAACAGCCATCTTGAATTTCCATCCCACTCCCTTGACACAGTGAGCAGCTAGCAGGACGGAGCTAACAGCTGTGAGCGCGAAACACTCCCAAACCCAAAATAGGATTATAAGATTTGACTTAATAATTTAACACTAAAAGGAAAAGAACAATACCTTTATTTAAGAACAGAAAAACGCAGGACGTGTAAGTGTTACAAAGATATACAGTTTTTTCAAATTATCGATTTTGTACATTCAAATTAGACATTGTTGTATTGTGTTAAATGGTTTTCGCTTAAGTTATTCAGTAGTTATTTACAGAGTACTTAGTCGAAGTAGCTAAGTAAGTAGCAGAAATCGATAACGCTGTAAAGCGCTGGCTCCCGTCGCGTGATGCGAATGTAAAAGGGACGGAGATAGACGTGCGGTTACATCGTCGGAAGTCGTTGGAACGATAAAATATAAATATTGACGTCCCCCGTATTGCCTACAAGAACCAATAAAAGGTTAGTGAATCAGATGTTTCTGTACTCTTTGTACTGTACTTCTGTAATCTTGAAGTTCTGGCAAAATATAGTTACTTTCTTTAAAAAAATATATATTTACTATTGTTGGTCTCACGTGAAGTTTTTTGTTAATTTTAAGGCAATAAGAATGAAATATTTTTTGTAACGTATTGCATATACAATTTTATAATATTGATTTTCTAATTCTCTTTAGAATTTTCATGAAATCGTACCTATTTTAAATATCTGAATGATATAAAATATTTAAGGTAACAGGTATTTTGGCGCAGCATTCCAAATAGTGAAGAGCTCGTTTCGCCAACGTGGCGTACATTTCGACTCGTATTCACAAACGCTGAAGTAATAACGGGCTTAATATGAATTTTTAATAATATTAACTCCCAAATTTTGCAACTTTTCATTTATATGCGAAATTACTTATGAAATATGAGATCTTTAAAACTTAGTTGTCTTAAATTTGTTTTTATTCTCGTTATGTTCTAAAAAATATCGATGGTAGTGTTTAGTTTATATCATATATGTATAATTAACTATATATTATATAATTAATATTTTTTTTTAGTTCTAAGAATGCCAGTTTCTTAAGATGCAGGGTTATGAAGGCCTTCGTTATATTTCTTTTGTATTCGTTCCAATTTACTCGCCCTTGTGAGGAATTTTTTCAATGTGAATTAAGAAAATATTATTTAATCTTGAAGCTTGGTACTTTTTAATAAGTAAAAAGATAATAACGTTAATACTTCTGTAATAGATTATAATTCGTTTTCATTATATTTTGGTAAATGAACATTATGCTACAAATCTAAACTTTTTATCATAAAATTGTGTGGGATGACATTTGTTTTATCAAATCCTATTATTTTGTTAATCAATAACCATAACTTACGATACTTTAAGCAAAAGTGACCTCTACGATTTTGAAATAAAGACCCTTTTTCTTTACATTGCTGCACAGATAAGAGCTTGTTCGAATTATATCTAAAAGGACCAAAGTATAGTATTGTAACATATATTTAAAGATTATTTTAGTCATAATAAATACATTTAACGTTCAAAAGTGTTACCATTTGGTGTTTGAACAAATCGAAAAGCGGGAGTGTTAGTAGTAATTCTCATTATTAATATACATCTTGAAAGATATTATGAACAATAATAAAAATGAGGTAACAATAATATTTGAAAAGTATCAAGATTTACTTCACAATTGTAATAAGTAATTTCGAAAATCATATATTAGGCATATGATTGATGTATTAACATTAAGCATTTTTAAAAGTGTTTTTGTTTTAGATGGCTGGTGGCGGTGATCCCAAATGGCAGAAGGATGCTGGAGATCAGAACTTCGATTACATGTTCAAGCTGCTCATCATAGGCAATAGTTCTGTAGGCAAAACAAGGTATAATAAATTATATATATAAAATGTTTAATAATAATATATAATGTTTGTCCATAAAGAAGTTATATTTGAAGTTGTGTGGAATTTTTTACTAAAACTGAAAGATTACATAGATTATTTTAATATCTTGAAAAAAGGACTTATTCCCTCAGGAATTTTCTTTCGCAGTTACCATTACTCCACAAGGGGCTTGAACTCTTTACTGCTGTCTGTTAGTAATTGGTATTTCCTTAGTAATTTTCCCTCGGTATCCCTTCCGTAATTGCGAAATTACGGGATATTGTTATAAAAATTTAAATAGACTTCTTCAGTTTAATATAATTAGGTAAGGTAATATTAGTTGCTTAAAAACTAACATAAATTATTAAATTTTAATTATTCAGATTATTAGGACTATTGAGTATTGAGTTTTCCAACTTTTTATTGCAATATGTACTACTTTAATATAAAACAGATTTAAAATAAATTTTATTTTAGGTAGATTTTTTTTATTAATAAATTAAGTTTAGATCTAATCCTCAAATAAACGTTATATTTGCTTTGAATTTATCACATAATTTAGTTTTTTTATATATACAAAGACTCAAGTGTGAATGTAGGTTTCATTATAATTCGTACACTATTATTATTAATTAATTATGTTTCTTAAAATAAGGTTAGATGTCGTTATTTACAATTTATAATATGAAGTTTCAGATTATAGATGTATGAGTTTCTTTTCATATTTTTTATTCCATCTAAGTCCTATTCACAATGATAGGCTTTTTCTGAAATTCTGCCTCGGATTTATGAAGTACTTCGTTGCTGAAAAGATTTTATACCTTTCATATTTTATCAAACAAACAATTAATTATAGAGCTTATTTGTTTTTTATTATATTATATAAATTTTGGATTCTAATAAATTTATCGAAATTTCATTTATTTTTTAAATAAACTATTTACTTAGTTTAGAACAAAATTTGCACAGTAATTTGTCGAATAAACGGACAATCTAATGTATTTTAGTAGCCCGTCTCTCCTATACCCTTGGAGGAGAAGTCAAAAACATTAAATTGTCTAAATATCGTTAATATTCACGGACTAATACAATAATATTCGTCGTTAACAATGTAATCTATACGTATATTATAAAGAGAAAAGCTTTGTATGATTACAACTATTACACAAATACTACTGATATATATTTTTTCTGAGTAACAGGGTACATATATCTATATATAGTAATTCAAATAATTTATCCGCAATAGCTAAATATAATTAACATTCATCTAAAAATTATAAAAAATACAAGAATTTTTTTAAAGGACCTTTAAAAAATGTGTTTTAATAAATGGTATAAAAATTCGTAATACATTGATGTATGAATATCAAATAATTTTGTCCATCCAATCGAAAAAATGTCCGCGAAAGAAACTTACATAGATTTCATTTTCTTTCTCAGTATTTCTTTTGAAATAGCTCAGTCAGCATAAACGTTAAGAAGTTCTATAATATCATAAAAGAAAGACATTATGTCAGATTTTTTCAAGATTTTTCCTTGCTAACAAATCCACTGCGAATGAGAGACATGACATTTAATCCATAGATTGTGTTATTGTTTTTAAGTCTTTAAATTCTTCATATTTTTTCAGCTTCCTGTTTCGCTACGCAGATGACTCCTTTACATCGGCATTTATTTCTACCGTAGGAATCGATTTCAAGGTTAAAACTGTCTTCCGCCATGACAAACGTGTTAAACTTCAGATATGGGTGCGTAACCTACTTTTCATTCAATACATATATCACTTTCTCGTGTTTTAAGTTACGAATAGCGCATTATCGTACTGAATAAGTAATTTTAACTCTGAGTTTTATAATATTTTTTGAATCACATACAGTCTTGTTTGTGATATAAGTTATGCAAACGTGGTGAAACGTGAAACGAAACATATGTTGCTTGTCGTTTGTATCGATTAGTACACCATTACAATGACTTTTTGTTTTCGTTTGTAATATTTTTATTGAAATATTGTTACTTTCTGAGCTCACAATTTCATACCTAGCATAAGGAAAAATCCTTAAGTTTAATAAAATAATTGTATTTTAGGATACTGCAGGCCAAGAGCGCTACCGCACCATCACCACGGCGTATTACAGGGGGGCGATGGGATTTATCCTAATGTACGATATTACTAACGAAGAAAGCTTCAACAGTGTTCAGGATTGGTAAGTTGGACAATGTATTAAAAATTTTTGAACTATGGCGACTTATTCTTCTTAGTTTAAGATGCTAAATTAAAAGGTCAGAGGTTTTTCTGAATTGTTATTTATAATCACTTTATGTAACATGAACAAAATTATGATGAAATAAAGTGTTGTACCTTTATTATGACACATTAAACATTTCTGAAACCTTTTCAGTTCTTCTTTAAAGCAATCTATCTATCTTCATGATTAATATAGTAATTCACAATATTTTTTAATTAGGGTGACCCAAATTAAGACATATTCGTGGGACAACGCGCAAGTCATTCTGGTGGGTAACAAGTGTGATATGGAGGAGGAACGTGTCGTGAGTGCGGAGCGCGGCCGCCAACTGGCAGAACAGCTCGGGGTGGAGTTCTACGAGACATCCGCCAAGGAGAACATTAATGTTAAGGTGAGTTGGACTG
The DNA here is from genome assembly GCA_959347395.1 of Mechanitis mazaeus. Taxonomy (NCBI): domain Eukaryota; kingdom Metazoa; phylum Arthropoda; class Insecta; order Lepidoptera; family Nymphalidae; genus Mechanitis; species Mechanitis mazaeus. Next base: position 13,428,381 of record OY365750.1, read on the forward strand.
GATGAAAAGTCCATTACCTACGCTCCTTATGGAAGCAGGTGTAAATAAAAATGATTTATTCTTTAATTAAAAACAGAGACTCGAATGGTATTATGTTATAATATTATTTATAAAATTATTATTATAAAACATCTTGAAAGTATTCCTTACGAATGAGTATAACAAGGCTGCCCAATTTATTCCAATTATTATTACAATTTAAAGGCGGTTTTCGAGCGACTGGTGGATGTAATCTGCGACAAGATGTCTGAGAGTCTGGACTCGGAGCCTGCGATGCTGGCCAGCGGCGCCCGCGGCCAGCGCCTCACGGAACAACCGCAGGGGAATAGCAATCCTAATTGCAACTGTTAATAGAACACCCCCTACATTGCCACGTTGAGAATACTGGGCTTCCTTGAAAACAAATTTAAAGAAGAAAAATAAGTTTTTGGTAAATTTTGAAGACCCAAAAATTTTCTATTATTTTAGACCCAAGTTAAGAATGGCCAGTATTCTTAACGTTTTCTTTAAAAAAAAATAGTATTTTGACAGTTCCTCAATCGCCAAGATACAGAAGGTATTCTTATTTACTAATCTCAATTCATTATTTACTTTCGGATTGTGTAAATTTACAACATTTATTAACTGTTCTATTCAATAATTCAAAATTTAAAATAAAATATTGTTACTTGTATTAAATTAATAGACATTTATGTATTAGTATTATTAATTTAGGTGTTAGGTAGCATATTGTGAGCTGGAGTAGGGATCTGATTATTCTATAGATATTAATTAATATTATATTTTTTGGGAGTTTTTATTGTTTTGCCTCTAATTATTTACCGCTTTTAAGACTTTTTGTCGTCTTTAAGTATAACAACGATTTTTAGCTAAGTGTTTTAAGTTGTGCTAAACAATAATTTGCAAATTATGGTTTAAGTTATTTTCGATAATAGACTTGAATTTGGACCAAAGTCAAGTTCATCTTATTATATAAAATAAATAAACGTTTTTTTAAAAGCGCAAACATATTTTTAGACATCATTTAAATATGTATGTTGCAATCCACATATTCTCACGAACTACTAATATAATTTACGCCCATTTTTCTTTCAATTTATAAGATTATATCGCTTAGTTTATAGTTTAAGAGCTTGTAACTTTGTAGTGCTTAAAATTATTTTATATATTATTATTGTGTATTTAATATGCACAAAAAATATAATGAAATAAAATATCCTTTTTAAATATACAATGTTCTAGCTCTTGCTCTATATAAAATATGTTGCTTTGTTAAAACAAAATATAGTAAATGTTAAATTATAATCTGTTGTAATTTAAATATAACTTAGTAATGATTTAATATATACCGCTTATATCAAATATCTTGGCAAAATAAATTGGGCAATTAATGTTTATAAAGCTATACCTATAGTAATTGTAAATATGTTCTCCAGTGTATAAATAAACTGTATTATACATACTATAAAATCGGTTTGTATTCTTGTTATTACGCTATAATTATTGATAGGTGTTTGTTTCATAATCGTCTCATAATCATAGGTAACAGCTATATATATGTATGAATGTATGTAGTATTCAATGTTATCACGTTGATCTATTGTTAGAATTATTGTAGAGGACATAGACAATACATATTATATATCAAATTCTGTTCTAATATGCACATTATCTAGACTAAGTAAGATTTTAGTTTAAATTATTTAATAAATGTATCTATTAATATTATGTTTTCAAGTCGTATGAAAACTGTATGAATTTATTTATAAATTAAAAAAATAAAAAAATAATATTTATCTAATATCTAATAATAAGATCATAGTTTCCACAGATCATATTATATATATAATTGTCAGTTCTTGTAATAATCATTAACTTTGAAAACATGATTCAAGCTAGCTTATAACTATATTATGTCAATTCCTGTAATTTCAGTTGCACTTGAAATATATATCCATGAAAATACAACAAAACAGAGGGAGCGTTTATAAGAGTAGAGTTAGTGGTGTGGTCTTTAGAAAAGTATGAAACGGCATATCGTAGAAAATGGCTAGCTTTACTATTGAGTTTTAAAAATACTATAAGAGACAGAAGAACCATCACATAACTTCTTTTTTAGTTTTAAAAACTATTTGAGGTCTTGATTCAAATAATTTGTATATTTTAAACATTTATCTCTTATTTATTGCAGAAATAATAATCGTTTAGATGTATTAATAAATGTATGTTATATTTGTTGTGCGTTAATAAAGGAATTATTTAAAAGAAAAAAAAATGTGTAAGAAGTTAACGTATACAATGTTAAATTGTTTTATTGAACCATTCCTGCCTTGTGATCGATGATTAATATCATATATAATTAACAGTAATCATGTCGTACTATCCAAATTTACCCGAACCCATTCGGGATCCTTATTTTTGAGAACGGAGAATAGCGACACATGTCCAAACTTTTCAAAATCTTTCTTGAATCAAATAATGAGTTTCCATTTTCTTTGAAATAAAAAATATACCATTTTACCAGCTGAGTTTCGATTAAAAGAACGAGTCGCGTAATCGAAGTGGGTCACAAAGATATCGATTCACATGTGATACTCGGGTCAAGGATAAAGTATACAACTGCCATTTTGTTGAACATATAAAAAGTTTATATATATATATATATTTTTGTTTATTAGTAATATTGCCAATTATAAAGTCATATTTAAAAAAGTATTGTTATCAAAGGTATTTGTGATTAAAATGTCTATTGGAATTGATTTTTTACTAAACTTTTTTGTTTTTATATATTTTTTAAATTGTTATAATTTTTTTGATTGCATTGATCAAAAAATTTGTATATTTTAAGACTATATGTTCTCACTACAAGTAATCAACTACGTTAGTAGTGTTAGCATCTAATATATATTACTGATATTAAATTCAATTAATTTTATTACAAACTCGTATAACAGAATTCTAAATATATGTAGGTTTTTAAATTTAATTTCTTGAAAAAATACCCTTAAATATTCGAATAAGTAAAAATTGACTATTCTTATGAAGTATTCTCTCAAGTCATTGTGTTTTCTCGGCAAGGGTAAAGTTGTCGTCCATAGTTTACGTGCGCGTAAGAAGTATTCATCGTACAAAACCACTGCGGTCTGGAAAAGAGGAAATTTTATTTAAAATTCTTGCATATGTATAAAGTTTAAAGAAGATTAGTAATCCAAAATTCGGTTTTGGGCTGAGAGGCAAAAAAATTGGTTACAGCGTCAGTTTTAGTTTCGAGCAAAGAAACGGGAAGAAATTTCGGTTTAAATATGTTTAAGTTAATATGCAAAACCAAAAGTTCGGTTTCGGTGTCAGCTGAAAAAACAGTTTAGATCGGATGCTAAAGGAGACATTTAATTAGAAAGAAATATTAAATTTAACACATATACTATAATAATTAAGTAATTGAACATTTGTAAACAGTTTTTGTCATAAGAATGATACCACAAAACCATCTAATGCTAATGTCATGCTAGTTAAAATGACTGCGATATATTACTTAAAGTGTAAGCCGGGATAAGCAATGGCCAGCCAGGGATAAATGTTGGACATTAATCCAAGATACGGTATTATATATTTCCTTCCTTATTAGTTTCATTGTTCTGTCTTAGCACATCCGTTTAACCTTCTTATATACTATACATACAATATCTAAGAATTTCATCCAAGCAATTATACTAGTCTTTATAACTGGAAAACATTTTTTTAATGTGGAGACATCTTTAATACATTATTATTTAATATATCTTTAATACATAGCGCCCTCTTATGCGATAGAAGAAACATTAAGACACGTATACCCATCCTTTACATTTGATATCAAATTAACATGTCTAAAGTATAGCAGAAGTCTTATATACATGTCACAAGAGATGTCTCTGTAGACCATTTTAATTAATACTGTCTGTTATTTATTTTAGATTATTATAACTTTAAGTAGCATCTTTTAAATGCATTTTTGAGTATATCACTTATCCATGCTTAATAATATGACAATCCTTTAAAAGTATCGAAATAAATTTCGGATAATATTTAAACTTGAAACTTGAAAAATGAGATGCAACATTTTTTAAAATGTTATTGCCAAATACAAAGTACATTTTTTAAAGGACTTCGAAAACAATACAAAATCAATTTATTTATTTATTTATATAAATAAATAAAGCAATGAGCGGTAACAAATCAAAAAACCACCTTACTTTTCATGACGATTATCAGTTAGTTTATAAATCATGAATTTTGTAATCTTTGGCGGAGTGCACCAATAGCATGGAATAGGTTTGTGTTGCCACTTCAAATATATACAATTTATTGGCAGTAACAAGGGCGGTGGTGTAGCTCGAAAAACTAAGAAGGCATGCTGTTTGTTGGTACGGAGAGCAGCGATCATACTGGAGTGATAATAAATTTGATTAGTTTAAATTCTATTAATTATAAAAAATACGATATGTAGTAAAGAAATCCGGTCGATAGAGAAGAAAACGAGACATATAAATAGATTTGTAGTTCTAGAAACATTTAACCGTCCTTTAGCTATCATTTTGTATGTCTATTTCACATATATATATATATATATATATATATATATATATATATATATATATAGTATAGGTTCAGTTTACTATACCCACTTATTTTCGTTAATAAGGAAGTTGACGTCTCCAACAGACTGTTTTATTGTGATATTAAAATTTCCATTTACATACAACTGATCTGGCGTAGAAGCTTCTAAGTACACTATGACTTTTATAATTTCTCCTGAAACAGTTTACAAATCATCTCAATATCGAAACTTAAATAACAATATTATTTTAATGTCCTTATTTTAGTTAAGATATTATGAACAGTGAAATTGTTGTAACTAAATTTAAACTTTGTTACATATATTTCCTTAAATTTTGTTTACGCAAAGTGGATATAAACTCAGTTTTATTTAGTCTATTATGTTTATAGTACGGCAATATTTTTTTTTATAGAAATAGCAAAAAAAAAATCTTATAAAATTCGATTTCTATTATTTTTTACGGAAATAGTAAAGTCAAAAAGTTTGTTTAAATTTTCAAAATACTGCCATTTTGATTTATAAACGAAATTTTTAAAGTTTCATTCATAGTAGGTATTTTATTCTTTTATTAAATATTTTTAATTCATAGGAAATTTTAATTGAATAGGTTCAATAAAAATTCATCATAAAATGTTTTTTTAATAGTTTCATGGTACTTAAGGGTTTTTAAAATAGAAATAAAATTTTTGGTGAGTTATAGGAGGAACCACGGAGAGTAAAGAACTTAACATAGAAAAGGATAATAAATCACACCACAATAGGGGGGTGAACTGGACGTGACGAAATAATACCCCAGCACGCTGTTAAATGAAGGACGAGGGTTGGGAGTATTTAAGCGCACACAGGACTCCATATCTTCACCACACGACGAACATCTACCCTGAAAGTTATTATTTATATGAACATATCTTATAAAAGAAATTTGATTTCACAAAACCACAGGTGGTCGTGGGTTCGATCTCTACACTAGAAATTAGAAATTTATATATAATTCTATAATCTTAGCGTTATTATCCATGTATTTATGACCAAAAATATTCTTTTGAGTTCCATTTGATTTGGTTTTGATAGAATTGTGTGAAAATATTTATTTAATGTCTAAAGATATGTACACATATTCAAATATGTAAAGAACATTTCTTTAAAGTAATTATAGTTTACTTATCGTCATGTTGATAGTAATTGCCCTATTTTAGTTAAAAAAAGTACATAGTTGCATCACACGGAGACTGTCTTAGAAACTAAAGAGTTAGAAATCAACATCCATTCTGGCCTCTCGTGTGTTCTATGCTGCCTTACTCTAGCTTAATGATAGTACTATTCTTGAAAAGACCACAAGTTTTTATACTTTTAAAAAACAACAGTACGGCATTTTGACATATTTTAATAAAAGCTAAATTACAAGTACTAAAAATTTTATAGTTGTAGTCTCAATAATTGAAGTGATTTCCTGAAGGCTTAAACATTTAAATTTATATGAAAAAAATTTGTTAAAAAAATAGTTTAGATATTTTTAATTCCTGAGTGACCCGATCAAAACGAGGCCATGACCGTTATATCATGGCCAAATCGAATAACATACCAGTGAAACCGATATTAATACCACTACGAATCCTTTGAAACTTGATAGTAGACTTTGATAAATGCAGGGTGTGTATTTCTTTACCTGCCATTATCAATAAGTCTTTGATCTTTGAGGCGTGCAAACATACATCTCACTTGCAAAAGACCCTCATTTCAAGATATATCTTAAGATAAATTGATTACCAAGATGATAATAACTAAACAGATAGAGGAATACTTTTCGAATCTCCTATACATATATCAAATGAAAAATCATAAATTAGAGATATTTGGAAAAAAAAATAGAAAAAAACCATTGCATAAAAATAGATACTTACATGCAAGAAGTCTTTATAGCTCTTACAAGCAACACCAAGTAATACGCAGGAATGATTGATTATCGACTCAATATAATACTTCAGGCTTCTTTTATGAGAACAGCCTGGTAGAATTTCACCAAGCTGATGATAATAAATTTTACTTCCTTAATACGTTAATTAAGTAAATACTTTAAATAAAGACGAAATGTATAATGTAACAAAAATAATTAAGATTAAAAAGAGCACGGCCGATGCTTATGTGTTGTCTAAAATGTCTGTCTATTATATGAACTTAGATTAAAATATATTGTTTTTATTATACAAAACTTTTTAAATGAAGTCGTTGTTGGAGTTGGAGTGGAATTTAAAATTAAAAATATTAATTGATGTGAGATTTCTGCTGTATACCACTTTATACCAGCTTGTTCGATGCCTGTAAAAACCTACCTTTAAATCCCCACGTTTGATGGATCTTAGATATCTTATCTTATCTTTACAACCTGGCTGATTTTGGCCACCGTTGGCAAAAAAATCTGCATGTCCCAAAAATTCTTTGTTACCCTGACCACCTGTAAACGTGTTTCTTCAAATGTCAATAATATAATTATTAGTTTATATAATATTTAAGTTATAATTTACAGATACTTGATCTGTTATTCAAGAATCTTTTAAATATTAATTATTATAAAAAATATTTTATATATCAAAAGTTCTAGATTACCTAGTAATTCAGTAAAGAAAAACTTTTCAAACACAAATACATCAAAGTAACAGAGGAATAAAAGTTTAGGGTGAAGTTTGTTTCAACGAGCCTCGAAACGTCATAATCCGCTTTTTGGAGTGCCCTGAGTGAGCAATGGCTCCTTATCTTTTAATTACTTTTACACTCTACACTTAAAATATATAGCAAGCATTTGTTATATATTACTCAAAGGTTACAGTTTCATTTTACAAAAACTAAAGAGATTGTTATTTAAAAAATACCTGCATTCTAAAATATCATTTTAAATTATAATTTTAGTGCAAAAAGTATTTTTGACAAAGGTTACGTAAACTTCACCAGAAGTCATATCTGTATGCAAAACTTCTATGTACTCAGCGTCTTCTTTGTGCAGGTGGACCTTAGGGGGCATATTTTCAAAGAATATTCCAGAAGGATCAAGAGCTGTGATACGTTTCGGAGGATGGATTTTACCAACGTAACCAGCTATGTGAGCCCCCACTCCATGACCTATGATGTGAACGTTCTTCATTTCAAGATTAAATGTTATCTGAAAACAATATCATTTGAAATACCTAATGCTATTTGTAATTCCTAAACCATTATAGTTGGTAATTTTTATTACTTTGAGTAGTTTTAAACACAATATTTTTATCATATCAAAATAATTATTAGATTTAATATTTTTATTATTTAAATTTAATACCATTCATTTCATTTCTATTTTGATTAATTAACGTAATATTTATCATTAATTTAAACCGTACTCATAATTAGTGCCTCTATAATTACTACTGCAATTAACTGCTAGCTTAGAATCATTAACAATTTATATCATTTTCCTATTTAATGAACAAAGATTGCCAACGGACTGTACACAAGTTACTTGGGGAAATGGTGATTTTGTGTTTAATTATATTTCAAAAACAGAGTTTTCATTCTAATACTATTTAATTATTTAGACATATAATTTTAATTAAGTAACAAAACATCCAATCAGACGGCTGATTTAGAGTTTATTTTTCTCCGCCCTGCCTACTGAGCCAAAGATCGTGGGTTCGATTCTCAAATCGACCGTTGTTATTTAGATTTGATTGCGGTTTTGAGTGTGGGTGTCATTTTTATCCGATATTTCAATTTTTGATACCCCCATGACTCAGAAATCATTTCTCTATAGTAGTATGGAATTTTCTTTGATTTGAGAAAAAAATCAGTAGAATCAGGAATTGATCCTTCAACATATCATGTCCAACTAAACTATCATATTTGCATTATTGATATGTAAAAATAGTTTGTATATTAAATTATTTTCGAGAAAACTTTTATTTGCAACTAAATGGACAAAAAAAATAAGTTGGATTAAATGTACTTGGATGTCATGATAATTCATGATTATCCAATTGGAGATAACAACAACATTAGTTACGCTATACATATATAAAATAAACATCATTTACCAAGCAAGAAACTAAATCACCTGCTTAACTGGCTTAACTTTATCGATTTATAATAATAGCATATTTTAATAAATTATTTTGGTACATTAATTCGTTCACTTTTATAAATTATGCTTTATTTTTATTACAAAATCCCAAAACAAGTTTTGGTAGAATAATAAGGAACACGCAGAGGACATTGTCTATAGTTCTTACTTTAGTATCGTAATATAATATAATGTAACGGGTCAACGCACTGACTTTTTATTTTGATTAGTGTTTATTTGAGAAGGTGAACCAGTTGCGAAATCTTTAACATTTATGATAGTACAAATAAAAAATTCTAACATAAAGCGTTAGAAATCCTTTAGGATTTCTTACATAATGATTAATAATACATGCGGTTTACCGCCATGTATTATTAATTGTTTTAATCCATATACATTGTAACATAAATAAAACCATATATTTAATTAAACATTACATTAGTAGTTATATACATTTATCTAAATATACACTACACAGCATGCATTATAAATATTCATATAACCTATTAACTAACAAAACAAATGAACTAACTAACTCTTCATAAACAACATTAAACAATGTTAAACTACCAAGTAGTTTTTCGTACATTAAAGTATAATTAACCTTAAGTTTATTCAGAAAATAAGCAATTTCCAAGGCAACCAATCTGGCATTCGATATAGCTTGTAAGTACGGTGGTTCTGCTCCAGCTGCCCAGTCCACTGAGATTATACTTAGCCCACTATTGGAATAAGAGAGCAATGTGTTTGCTAAGTGCTGAAATTTTCAGTGGATTATGAATGTAAAATTTACACTTCTCAAACATATTTATTTGTAACCTGTATCCATCCAGTGTACCCATTGCTTGTGAAGTCGTGTATAAAAAGTTTTAGCGACGAATTAAATTTAGTTCCATTTAAAAAATTCGTTCCTAATATTTCAGATGATATATTCTGAAATTTAATAAAATTTATTATATTTAAATGAAAGTACACATTTTATAAAAGTTATATGTAATCTATAACATACAGAACCCTGTAGAGTCCATAACACGAATATCGTATTGACTGCATGTCTGTCTGCCGGGAGCAAGTTATTGGGCCGATACACAGGATGAGTCCACTCTGAAGTAAACTCAATACACCCAAGAGTGTCAAAGCATTTCCCGTTTTCTTAAACAGATTAATATGTAATATCATTGTACTGATATTGATTACCTTAAGTTAATTTCATCTCTTTAGATAAGTTACTTTGACTCGACTTTATATCTTGGCGAAAAAGGAAAAACAAGGCAAAGAGAAATTCTAGTTAAAAGCTTGAAATTCTGAGAACAAGATAACTTAAGACTAAATAGCTCAAAGCTCTTCTTATTTGTTTACTTTGTTTGTTTTATATATAAATAATAGTAGTTTGAATAGTACAATTTTATTTGAATAAAGTAAAACCTTACATCATAGATCTTTGTTTAACCTGTTAAATTAAAATTAAATTATCTTAACGCTTATCTTTTATAAATTATAGAAGATTATGTAAAATATATTCTTTAAATTTGTTTTTAATATTTCGCATGAATAATAAATAAAAAAACAATGTTAATATTCAGAGAAATTTTATTACTTACCCAAGTTAGTTGATAGCTTACATTTAATAAAAATTATACAAAAAACAAGAAACTCCGACTTATTTTTGAAATAAAATACAACCATTTCAGTAAAATTATTACTTTCGTCCAATCTTATTTGATCGAAGCAATAACGCTTTTAGTTTTAGAAGAGATTTAATTAATTGCTGATCATAGCTTGTATCAGAATACTTTCGAAATCTGTATTTAATGATCATAAGTGACACTATATCATAAAAAGATATATTGCCCGACTAAATAGTTAGTATTTAATCAAAGTGTCAGTCACTAATCACAATTTGGCACAGTATATAAACTAATATACATAAATACAAAAGGTTTTATATAAATATTAAAATTATTTACTTATCAAGGTTAAAAGTGCTAAAAATTAAAATTTGTTCTTCCTAAAGAAGAGTTTTTAAATTCTAAAAACATTGTACGTATTAAAAGTTTTGACATCAGACTTAATAAGGGTCATTGCGGAACTCGCAAAAGTCGATCGTAGTGTTAATAAATGGCCGCAATTTGTTCTCGAATTCTCGCCAGGAACAAACACCCTCCTCGCATATCGATCTCATTGGCTCTTCGTTTAAGTAGAACACAACATTATAGTCTTCTGAATGGTTTGTACATCTGGAAACGAGATAAATCTGATACAAATTGAAACAATAAATTAAACGATAGCCATCTCTTCAAAATAGATCCCTTTCATTTTAATTTATATTTTTTTAAGCACTTGTAATAATGTTAACTTTGAAATTTATTAAAATATAATTAAATAATGATTAGTATTATAAAAACAAATACAGTCACCACGACGGGATATACCAGCGTTTGTAATGGTTCAAAACTATAACTATATTGGTATACCGATGATGATTATATAATGCCGAGCGTCGCTTATGTTATACCAGCTGTGCCCAACAGTTTCACCCGCAAATAATTCTATATACTATAGTCATCCTTATGATAATCAGAAAGAATATTCCCAACCAATTCCCAATTTTAAAGATAAACGCGTGTAAACAAAAAACAAAAAAAAAAATGATTTATAATAAGATACAGATTTTAATTTGAAAATACTGCAATAATACATTACTTTTCTCACAAATCTAGTAAGAAATACTAACCGGTTTAAAACAGCAACTAAATTAGCAGAGAAGACTGAATTTTTACTGGTCCTCCACTTTCTATCGGGGTCTCTTTTTGAGCCAGTCAGCACGGCCGTGTCTTTAAATAATCCAAGTGCTGTATATATCTGATCTAACATTGTAGCATGAGTGACATAAGCGACAATAATCTTTCCATCTCCCTTCTTGGCACTTTCGAAACTTTGTAACAAGTTATCTAATGGCACTCTGCCAAAAACTGCATTAACCGGTGTGCCATAACCATTCCTGTAGTAATGTCTAAGATCTTGAATATATTCGAGGACTTCTAAATCATCCTTGGTAAAAAGAGCGCACCAGGGAGATATTTTATTGTCAACCGCGGACCAAGTATAACGGCACAGATCATATAAAGCTGTAATGTTTTCGTCAGTCAAAATATATTCTATACCGCTCCTACGTTGTATTCTATCTTTCGTCTAAAACAAAGCATTTTGATTGTAGAAAAAAGAAACAATTTTAATTTTTACTTTTAAGTTAGTGTTACAAAAATAAACGATACCATATAAGCGTGTAATAATTAAGATATATGTGTATAAAAACATAATTTACCGCTAAATATTCTGAATTTTGTAAATATTTATCTGCTTCTGCATATATTTGAGGATTCCGCTGGACATTTTTTTGATAAGACCCACATGTTGAATACGGCTTAAAACAAACAAAAAAAAAATTATTGTATTTTGTTTTATATATTATGGTATAAAATATACCTTACAAAATTATTTATGCTAATGTTTATTTTGTTATGATTACTTAATTATATCTTATGGTAATAGTTTTAATACTCACAGCCATTATATCTGCATCAGAAATAACTTCATCGATAACAATTCCCTTTCCTAAGCCCTTTACGAAATATTGAATGCTATTTTCTATCCAAGAGCCTGAAGCTGATCTAAAAGTATAATGCCCACGTTGAAAATCAGTCAATAATCCTGGGAAAGCTTCTTTTAAACGTTTGCCGAGACCGATCATTTCCTCCCGACCCTCTTCTGTTAGATCCAGTTTCCCATTCCAAGTATCATTATTTAGTTTCCAGTTTTGTAAATTTTCTACATCCTGAGCACAAAGCGAACTGTGACCCTTGTCGTAACTGATTTTTATATAATTTCTAACAGTGATTGCGTCCCTCATTTTTTCCGCGAATTTTTCACCAGGTTTTCTTTTTCCATGGCGATATATTCCCCATATACTGACTGGTTCACAACCTGTAATAAAATTCTAATGTTGGTATCGTGATAATGCAAATTTGTGACGCGAAACCCTGTGATGTTCTCTCACCTCGTAATTTTACGATCGAATCTCGTATATCTCCCCTCACCGAGTTGTATGGAGTCTCCGTTGACAAATATTTATAAGAGCATCCAGTATTCCAATAACAAAAATGTGATACCGTCAACTTAATTGACAAATAAGTAAATATAAAAAAGAATATTTTCATTTTAAAGGGAAAAATCTTGGACAGATGTTATCATGTAGACTTGACTAAGTTCTAATTTACACTAAATTGGATTCACATATTCTTGCATCGGTTTCAAACATCTTAACAGGTTTAAAAATAAAAATTTTTACATTCAAAAGGTTTATATTTTAGGTATAAATATTTTTATTTCTTTATTTTTATTGATTGACTCAATTATTTTGGAAGAGTAATAAAATGAAATCATTTAGATTTTTTATTATATTGTTTACGAACGGACTTTTAAGAGTAAGAATGTTACCTCTAATTTGTTTAGTAGATGCTTCATAATTATTATGTTTAAATATTTTATAATTATTTACATTGAGCTTTAACCTTAGCAAAAGCATTGGTTAAGTAGACCATAGTTATATCAATATTTATAAGTTTCAGTCAAATAAAAGAACAATTTAAAATTTTAAAATATTTATTTCTATTATTATTTCAATGTTTTCTATTACCCTAGGCACACACAACTCAACCATGTAATATTTTAAGGATCCATCAATGTTCTTGATCTATCTAGAACATCTGTTATATATGCTATAAAAACGCTAAACACACAATATCAAACATGATGTACGATATTATTAGTCACATTTAATTGTTAGTTAACATAAAACTAAATATTTTGTAATGTAAACATTTTCAATACGTATCGTCACATATTTAACCTCTAAAATAATCTAGGTATTGTATAAAATATTATAGAATTAATATGTTAAAGTAGTAGTTATGATTAAATACGGTTACACTTATTATAATAATACTCTGATTTATTCAAATACAGTGCAATCTAATTTTAATTGTTTTAAGAAGCTATTCAATTTATTATTAAGTACATATATTGGTTAAATTTGAGATTACGAATATAATTTTAGAATTTACAATTCAACAAAAATTCAAGGAAGTGTTAAGGAATGGCTTCAATGTGCTTTCGAATTCTTGCCACGAACAGACACTCTCAGTGCACTCTGACGTCACTGGCTCTTCGTTAATATAGTATGATATTTTGTAATCTTCATCTTTGCATCTGAAAGAATATGTATTGTTTATTAAAACATCTCGGGTGATAATAATAGAGATTATTGAATAATAGTTCTTAGTTTTTAATTTGTTATTGGTGATTAACATATTTGGTGATTCTTTTACAAGATCTAATCTCTAACAAATACTTTATTTAGTTGTCTATACATTATTGTTATTTAGACGTAATTTAATTTAATTCACATAAAGAGATAATTTTAAAATAATAGACATTTATTTAAATTGGCTAACCTATGTAAGACTGCTAATAAATTTCCAGCAAAAGCTCCCAATTTACTTGACCGCCATTTCCTTTTAGGATTTCTATAATTACTTGTTAAAGGAATTTCATCTTTAAACCATCCAAGTGCACTGTACACCATGTCCATCATAGTAGCGTGTGTGAAATACACTGTCATCTTAATATTGTTGCCTGCTTTAGCACTTTCAAAGGACCTGTACAAATTAGCTAAAGGAATGCGACCGAATATTTCATTGTCGGGAGTGCCGTGCCCATTTCTATAGTAATGCCTCAAATCTCCGTAGTACTCTAACACCTCAAGATCTTCTCTCGTGAACAGCGCACACCAAGGACTGGGTTTATTATCTTTCCCCGACCAGGTATACCGACAGAGGTCATATAATGCGGTAATGTTCGTGTTTGTCAGGTTGTATTTAATACCGGTTCGCTTTTGAATACGGTCTTTCGTCTGCAATATCAATTTAATAATATTTTACTTAAATATATATATAACTAATATTTCAAAACTATATAACTAATAGTTAATTTTAAATAAATTTTTTAATTCTTCGCATTTGTACTGATCAAGTAACATCATTACTGAAATATTTTACATTCTTACCATCTTATACTCAGAGGATTCTTGGTATTTGTTTGCTTCATAATATGTATCTGGATTATGTTTAACCCCAGAAATGTATTTTGGACAAGATTCATACGGCTGTAAAAAATTTTCATTATCTGTGTTGATATTCAGAAAGATAATAAATAAATACTAGAAGTTTCATACTTACAGCCATAATATCATACTGTGAATTTGCCTGTTCTACTGTTAAAGATTCATTTGATAGACCTTTAACAAAACTATCTACCCCATCTTCAACCCAGTGACCATATGCCGACCTAATTTTGTAACTACCAATTTCAAGATTTGACAATAATGCACTTAACGCTTCTTTTAATCTCTTGCCAATGCCAAACATCTCCTGACGTCCATCCTGAGTTAAAGTGTGTATCTGTCCTAATAAATTCTGATCATCCTGCCAGTTTTTTAAATTTTCAACATCTTGTGCACAAAGAAAACTGTTACCCTTTATGTAACTAGAGACGACGTAATCCTTTACAACCGTTGCGTCTTTCATTTTATATCCGAAATCAATACCTGGATTTCTTTTCCCATGTCTTATAAGTCCCCAAACACTTATTGGCTCACAGTCTATTAAAAGGAACAACAATTTTAAAAATAGACGTAAATATATTTTGATTATGATATATATTAATTCGTGTCCATAAAGTCCTTATGCTTAATTTTTTTCGTAACTTAATTAGTCTCCACAAAAGATCTTCGACTTTAACGGTTTAATATGTAACATAAAGTTTTTATATATTGTTTAAAGAACTTTTGAAATCGTTAGTAACTTCTAATATTATAACAAATTTTGTTTGCTATTCTTATTATTAAATATTAATTCCCACACTAGAGGAATAGTAAGCTCTGTGCTACGGTTTCACAAACAGAAATAACAGACACAAATAAAACCCAGTCTCGAAACAGCAATCTTTGAAGCACACAAACAACTGTACCATATGGGAATCGACCTTAGGATAAGTAAAGATGATAATTACAGTGATGATTACAAGATCATATACATGAAGAGTTAAGTCAGTGTACACTGCCGTGTCTTCTTGAGTCACAAACTCGAAAGCACATTAAAGCCATTCCTTAATACTTCCATGATTTTTTGTTAAATTGTAAATTTATATTAGCTCTGTCAAAACTAACCAATATATGTACTTTAAAATAGTAGCTTCTAAAAAAAATTAGAAGTAGTGGGCATTTATTGAGCAAAGCTCTTATTAGAGACTTTTCTGCATTCTTTATGTAAGCGTCAATCAAAAACGGTATATGCGAAAATTTCCAAATTTTGCACACTGATACATATCAATCTGGTTCGGGCTTTAAAAAAATCAGAAAAAAAAATTGTAATTTGTCATATCTTGATATGAATTGTTGAGCACAGGATGCGTCGACGTTTTGTAAATGCAAATTCGGTGCACCTAGTTTCGCTCAATAAGCTAACATATACCGAGATTTTGCGAGCACTGCGAGCCACAATTGAGGTCTGGTTCGCGCTCCTAGTTAAGTATTTACATGAATTAAGTGATAATTTTAATCATATCTGTATTATTTTACTGTAATTCAGTATTTTATATACTACTTAGTTATTTTAAACGTCGAATATGTAATAATATATGTATGTAATAAGTTACAAAGCGACTACTTTCATATTAATAAATTTATTTTAATTTAGAATTTGATATTAAATTCATAGAGATCTTTACATTAACCTCTAATACAAAACTAGTCAAGTCAATTATTATGATTTTATTAATTAATGTGTCAACTAGTTTAATCTTAATCTTAAATTTCGACTCTTCCGTTTTCCTTTTGACTTAAGAGTTTGTAGTTTATTTAATCAGAAAAGTTATTTTAGCGTTAGGGAACCATCTTCAGACTTTAAAAAGTAAGAGAACAGAGATAAAGGGGATGCTTTTTCGTTGTGAGATAATAATACCATATTTCTAGCTAATATTTATATGAATTAAAATAAAATTATATAATTAGGTATTATGAGGCCCTTATTATTTTAATGCCCCTGTAGGATTGTGTATACTAATCATATAAAAAGATTAACATTGTAAATTTAGATAAAGGGAAAAATTTTAAAAATGATACATGGTTTTAAAAGCGCTTCAGTCTTCATGGTGTCCAAAGACATCGTTATAATACCATTAAAATAAAGAAGGAAACTAATTTAGTAAAATAAAATTATCGAACGTCGACACGAAATCGGAGCAAATAACTCGTATTACGATAGTATTTAAAAAACATATCTTTTTATTCTTAAAACTAACAGTTATAAATATATGTTTCATATATAAAATGAATTCAATACCTACCGGTAATCTTCACAACTGAATCCCTTATATCACCCCTTACACAATTGTAAGGAGTTTTACTTGAAAATTTCTTGTAAATACACTGTGAGTTCCAGAAGCAATCTTTTGCCAACACTGAGATTAACAAACAGGAAATAACCAGAAATTGTTGGTCCCCGGGAAACATTATTGCTTTTTTTTAAAGAAGAATTTATATATATTTTAACACTGATATGCAATCCTGCAAAAACAGACACAGATACTAAAACTAAAAGATCTTATCAGTTGAAGTCTGACGCTGACATTATACTGACCTTCAAGCTACTTTTAAGCATAATATATACATAGCTTTACATAAAATATTAATTAAATAAGTAGATTAAATTAGTACTGATAGAATGTACGAATGTTATAAAACATTTGAGTTGAATGAAAATAATTAACTTAGTCCCATATATAAGAACGCAAGTATCAATAACACAATTGGTCCGATAACAATTATGAAGGTTTAAAGTATCTATAATTACTATTGCAGTGACCCTTTAAACGTGATTGTGTTATTTATAAATAGATCATTGTTCCAAATTTCATCACTTCATTGTATTTTCGTTGCTCATTTACTTTTAACTTTTTAAATTAAGTCTTAAAAACTTAGAAAAATTTGTATTAGAATTTTTCTTTTTTTTTTAGTTAAAAGATTGAGTTAATGTTGCTCTAAACTTTTAAAATAATCTTTAAATCAGAGAATATAAATTATAATCAATTCAAAACAACTAGATACAGCGTTAACTAATAACAAAATTAATAGAATTAAAACAATAGAATTAAAAAATATTGTGTTTGAAGATTATCGAGAAATAATTATACTTTAATAATATAATTTCTCTGGGGTTTAAGATTTGAAAAAAAAATGTTAGAAAGAGGTACAATAAAACAGCAAATATTTCCACAATATTGTATTTTCCAACTATTCTCTTCACCACTATCGATCTATGGAGACATATTATATGTTATGACACCCCCACACTAGACTGCAGCTACATAAATTTAAATATTTCTATTGGATTCTTGTTATTTATATCTAAAACACAGCTAGCTTCACTATGAAATGAAAAACTGCAGTCTAGTATGAAAACAAACAATAATTATACAAGTAATATATCGCACCTTTAGTCTAAACAATATTAAGCGTCTTCAATTTATAAAACATCTGGGGTGATAATGGGTAGCCATTATAAAAACCCACATACGACGCAAACATTATTATGAATATATGTCATTATATATTATATACATTAATTTACATTCGATTATAATTAATTATGTAATATTTCAATTGAATTGGCGTTCCGTGTTCGAATATTAACTAATTCTAAAAATATATGCATATAATTATAATATTATATTGGATAACACACGTCACTGAGATAAATTATGTCCAAATTATGGTTTCCGGATCCGCTTGAGACCCAGGTCTAAGAATGTAGCAATATTTTATAAAATATGATTGAATACATATATATATATATATATATATATATATATATATATATATAATGTATAGTTTGTTGTTTTACTCAGTTCTATATTTATATACAAAAAGTATGTAGAACAGCAAAAATAATAATAAATATTAAGTAAGATCTAAAACATATTGCAGAAGCCTTAAGGCTTACATAAACTTTTATTTAGAAATATTTACAATTTACTGCAATTGTTGCATTATGTAACATACAATTATTTTAAAATACAAAAAAACTTGAACTGTAAAAATTATTTAAGTTCTTATTTTTGAGGTTATAATTATTATTAATTGTTATAAAATAAGTGAGTAGAATATTTGATTTTAATTTTTATTTTGGTCTTTGGTCATCCAAAAATTTCATAAAAGCCTCCATTAGCCTTCTTTAGCTAAAAATTTGATAGGAAATCCATTCCACGAACGCTTGCTTAGAAAATTGTATAATTATCCCGAAATTGTGGAATACATAAGCTACTAAATAAGGGTTTTAGATTGTACCAATATAAATTGTCACAAAATTTTCGGAGATAACACATAGATAGACATTTAGCTACAACAATTTCGGGTTTCCTTAGTGAACTCAAAGTAACCCTTACAGAGCAACCCTCTTAGCAACAAGAACTATATTTATGAATTAATTTAATTTAAAAGTATGAAGTTGAAAGTTGATGTAAGCCTTTTAAGAGTCTATGACAATGATGTATGGAAATAGCACTAAGAATTCCGCCTCGATAAATTTTAGATATATTATTTTATCTAAGTAATATCTATTTGAATTTTCGGATAATTCTACCTATATTATTTATATAGTTATAGAGAATCGCATAAGACTTTAAATATCACTAGATGTCAGAATCACATCCAATAGAACTATAAATAAAATATACAAAAATAATTAATTTGGTCCAAAATTGGATTTAAAAATTAAAGATCAAACAGAATAGTCTAAAGTTAAAACTAGAAATATTTGTTTAAAATTGAATAATGTTTTTGTGGCTAATAAGATAACTTATTGTTATGTCTTTATAAATAACACTGACATATGACAACATATGACTATGTAGAAAATATTGCTTATTAATTTCATTAATACCTATCAAGTATTTATATCCTGCTAGTAGTTATGAAAACCACATCAAAAGTTAAAATATCCTATCAATTATTTCAAAATAATAATCATATTAAAAAGGCAAAAATCTAAACTAAACTAAACTAAATTCTAGGGTGCAAGACTTTAGGGTAAAATCGTGTATACCTACTTTAGCACATAGTTTGGCAGTATCTTATGCTTTCATACGACTTATTTATTATTTGCTATAATTATATTTTTTTTAACATAACTAAATCGCGTATTTGTGTTCTGTAAAATATTTATGTAAATATACACTTTACATATTTGTACCTAATAAATGCAATCAAATACATTATATTAAAGAAGTGTTTTATATAATATGCTCTCTTTATGTTCAATTATATAGTAATAACCTATGTACTATTGATTTTATATATATCTTACTTTTTTTATTAATTCTTAGGTTAAGGTACCAATTTTTACTATGCAAAAGAAAGTAGTATAAACGAACTAGATTACAAACAGGTTAAAGCACTTTAAATATTATGGTCATAACTATACAACTACATTTATCATAAGACCTTAAACAAATTGAATTGAATCAGTTGATATTATATCTAACAACTTTATCTTATATAAAATAGTATGGACGTAAAAATCTCAAAATTCACTGTGTACCACCAACTTTCGAATTGTTTGACACGGAACCATAAGAAAAATTTAAACATATAAGGCAGCTATATAAATTACAATAATACCAAGACACTAAAATGAACACCGATTATTATTTATAACTAATCCTGGCATCGTTCTTATCAAACAGTGAAAGGAGAAATTTTGCTACTCGTTATAAACTTTCATTTAAAAATACCCCACACACGCACTCAACAGCTATGAGGAATGTAAAGTGAATTCTTTCTAAAACTTTTCTTTCCAGGAAAATACTTCAGAGCTTTGTTCATCCCGGTTCTTGCTTTGGTTCTAAGCTCACCCTTCGTTCTTGCAATGCAGCCAAAATAGCCTCCTTTACTTCACATTCCGTACTTCTCCACAATCGTAAAAGTAACTCTTCTGATAACTGAGACAATTCAGATCGTGTATCTATTTGAGATATTCGAGAAAAAGATTGTGCAGGAGGAATATCAGATTCTTGTGTAACCATAATTTCTACGCTTGCTCGGTGACTAGGGGCATCTATAGCTAAATAGTTAGGTGAAGTATCTGACATATCTTGATATGATCTTGTTGATGAACCTTCTGGTCGTCTTACCATAGGCGATGGCGAACGCAGTCTAGTATTGATGTCGGGAGGAGAATTAGTTAAAAAGCTGACGTCACGACTTAATCTTCGACCAATATTAATACTTGTTTTTTCGTAAATAGAGGCGGAATCTGAACCTAAAACCGAATCAGTACTAAATCTTCGGACATTGAGACCGGCTAAACTACATCTTTTTCTTTTACTTCTTGGAGATCGAAGTAGTTTCGGCGATCTATTGCAGCGCGGTGAGTGGCTAGAAACATCAGGCGACGGTGACAAAAATTTCGACTCCGTTAGTTCTTCAGAAAACTCGGAGGTTTCAACAACAACATTTTCCTTTATTGAATCTAAAGAA
Source organism: Mechanitis mazaeus (assembly GCA_959347395.1). Lineage (NCBI taxonomy): Eukaryota > Metazoa > Arthropoda > Insecta > Lepidoptera > Nymphalidae > Mechanitis > Mechanitis mazaeus. The sequence goes on from OY365750.1 coordinate 13,449,717, forward strand.
TGATCACGACCTTGCTGAACCCTAACAACAATTAGGTATTATTAAATCAATATATATACTGCAAACAAAAAATCATACTAACTTAAACAAACTATTACCTTCTAATTTCTTGTATCATTTCAAAGAATTGTGCTTTACTTTTTCGTCTTCTACGCTGTTCGTGTTCCTTCTGAAACAAATGAATCTCCTGTCGTAATCTGATATAACTGTCGTAAATTTATATTTAATAATTTATTATATATTTATTCAGTTATTATTTTCATATTTGGTGATACAATTTTAATATTAAAGTATTAGTCTTACCCTTTTTACGCTTTTTTGAAATAATGATGTAAAATGTCCTTGTCTAATAGTATTAACTAACTCTCTTGCTGCGTGGTGCGGTGAGACGAGTTCGACGCAATTTATAAATCTATAAAGTTTCTGAAATCAAAAGTAAATTTCAGTGTTTAAATAGTCAGCCCTGGAATCGTGAATAATCTGGTCTCTAGAAAGGCAATTGGAGTAGATTACGTCGAGTCTACAAAGATAAGTGGCTCGTTCAGTGTTAAAAGCCGTTGTTCTACTCGGCTCTCCCGACACAATCTGAATGAATATATCTTGCTTTCTTGAGACAAAGGATGGATAAAGAATGTACGAATGATAAACAAAATTGAAGTAAGAAAATGAAACTTCAATTGTTGAAATAAATTGTTACAATTGTTAAAAATGAATTCAGGAAGTCTTAGCGTACATTTTATAATAAAATATAAATACCTGACTAAAAAACATTATATTTCGACTTCTCCAAATAGTTCCTTTCGGCTGATGACGTAAAATAGGTAGAGTGTATTTGTAAAAAAGGTGTTCCAAAATCAATATTAAGCAGCCAACAATCATTCCCACTCCAAGTAATATAAATACTCCCGCTACTGCAGCAACGCCTTTATGAAATATTATATGAAAAGAAAAAAAGATGTTGGTTAAAGAAGATATAAATTGTGGGTTAAAAAAAATTTCATCATCATCATCCTGCCCTAATACCAATTACTTGGGCTCGGAGCAATATGTCTAAAAATATGCAAGACTCTCTTGCGAACGCCAGTTGAAAAAACACCAGCCACCTTTTAGTTAAACGGTGCTATATTAAAAACAACGATTATGTCGAATAAATCAATTTAAAGTAAATCAAAAAAGAAGAACATTTCTATTTAATTATAGTAAAAACACAATATAGAATGAATGTGCGATTTGTTACCGAAGTTACCGTAATTAATATTATATCCAGTTGAATGGATGCTAAGTGGACTGATCTTAATAAGGGGAGTTACTCGATGCGACCTCGTCGAATTATTGCATTTTACGCTTCTCTTACTCTATGTGCTTTTCCCTACGACAACATCCGGATATATTATTAAGTATAGATGCTGAAGGCTAGATCTGAACAATTTATCCATAAAGAAGAAACAGCATTTACCATATAAGATATTGCGCATAAACTTTTACAATATTATTTATTGTCAACTTCAAACTTTCTTAGATAAGAATAGAACGAATTATAGTGCAATAAGATATATATTCGGATATAAGATAAACTACTAAAATAAAAGAAAGAAATTAACCACTTTAAATCAATGAAATGTAAAAGTACATTTAATTCTCTTGTCATTAATTATTAATACGTTAAATTTGATAATTTTCGTATCAAAAACAGATCATATTCATAAACATTTTTGACAAGTATCTTAAGAGCGGGTAGTGATGATATTCTTTCAAATTTAGTACATTCTTTTATGTACTCCCTTTACGTATCCTGTAAACTAGACAGGTCTTATTATTTTTGTTTCATGTTATCTCATTAAAGCAGTCTAACTTCAGATCTCATTAGTATTCAAGATACTATTGTGTGTCAAGAAGAAAAATACAATTTCAAAAAGTTTATTTCATGTGTCAAAATAATTAATAGGAAAAAAATATTATTGCATAATGCACAATATGGTTCCGAAAAATATAACAAAGATTAATTATTTTATTTCAAGAGTTGTCTTCTTTTAATTTTGGTCTATTTCAATATTCCACTATCTAAATTTATTGTTGACAGAAATACTTTAAAAATATTTGGAAAGTAGCTTTAAATTAAAGATGTATATAAATGCAACTTTAAATATAAAATAATTTAATTTAGAAATAATTATATGTTATAATGTTATAATCTAGCCGCGTGCAAAATAAATTTGTATCCTCGTTTCAAAACTTCGTTAATAAAATCCAATGTTGAACCAAAAAGTTCAGTTTGTAATTACAGTATGTTACCGGGGTCGCAATATCGCTGTAGTTAATACCAGTTCCAAGTTTTATATTGCAGGGTGAATGGGCCAATACTGTCAATTGTTAGTGGCAATTGTGTCCGATAATTCCAGTCGCATTCAACTCATCTAGCTGAACTCTAATTGCTTTCGAAATTCGTGATTTACATTTTGCAACCCCATTACTATTGTGTAAAATCATTCTATTAAGATATTTTGTAAAGTTACAACCGACTAACATTTTTTTACCCCATGTTTAATATTTTAGGTCGGCCGGTACTCGTTCCTTCCCGTTTTCAAGGGTGTATTAACGAGGGTGGTCTTTGCTATAAATTCTAATAAAATATCCGAAATTTAAGAAAAAAATCAGTATATTTGTATATGCATAGAAAATTAAAACATGATTTCATTTTAATTATTACTTTTACTCACCATTAAAACTAAACTATATAATTGTTTTATGTTTAGTCATTCAATCAATCAATCAAACTGCATCATTGAACCAAAATGTAACATTCTAGTCTTAGAATAAATTCTTACCGAGTGGTTTTGGTTGAATTCCGTAATCCGGACTGAGTTTGAAGCACGGTAGAGCGCCGTACCACTTTTCAGTTAAAATATCCATATATCCATTTGATGAATATTTAGCTATAACAGCCGATATACTATCCTGGAATAAATCTTTAATGTAGCAAAAAACAAATTAAAATTTTAAATTTGGTTGCATAATCCAATTAATAAATGTTTATTTTATTATTGCCATTATTTTTGAAATAAATACGTTCAAGGTGTGATGTAAAGATGTATATACTTTTTTTTCTATATTCTTGCTAGAAAATTTCGCTATGTAATGCTGTCAAGATAACATGACGTACAATAGGCCAAGTATTGAGTATAATGACCGGCTATGGATCACACCATTAAGAAGTTTGGGAGTCATTCATCAATCTTTCTTTTGCTGAAACCCGAAATCGTTTCACTGTCGCCGAGTCCCGTGGCCTCGCTAATATAAAGCCGTTAGTACTCATTTACGGTTACCAAGTTCCATTAAGGTTACATAAACACATTAACCATGGATCGGTATGCATTAAAAGCTACATAACAAATTTCATTCAGGTTCATTTTGTAAATTGTTTATAAATAAATTTATTACCTTTAGAGGAAATCCTTTAGCCATTCCTATAGCGTAAATATCTTTGGTAAGGGCGTGCTCTCCAACTCGTTGAAGTTTACAGCCATGGTCTGTAGCGCGATAATAGTCTAAAACAGGTGAGTCTGCTATCAAAAGGTCCAAAGATCCATTCCTATAATACAAGGTTTTATTTCATTAAGAAGCCTTTTATTGTTTTAGCTATTTAGTATCTGACTAATTTAAAAGTTATGTTGCGCACAAAATGAGATGTCACGTATCAAAGAAAGTTATTATTTAGTTATAGAAAGTTATTTATTACTATCCTCACCTGAGTCTTTGAATGCCTTCCTCTATATTTTGAAGTGCAAAACGACGCATTTGTTGCGCCCACACTGGATTATTTCGTTGAATATAATATTCTGCTACTGAAGATCTGGCTGTCCCCACTCGTAATGATAACCACTAAAATTAAACTTATATTAAATATTAATAAAGCAAAATGTACTGAACTTAGAGTCATAGAATAGTACCTACATTACCCCTTCCTTGATAATTATCAACAGCATTATGAAAAAATAATCCAGCTATCAGAGCAGCTATATTGGCAGTGTAACTGGCGACAAATATCACAGAAAAACCACCCCACACATTGATTAGAAATTTATTAGGCCAACTCTTCGGGGCTTTAAAAGCAACTAAATGGCCACAAAGAAGACCCCACATTACCCACAGGGCACTTGATATACTAAAATTTTTTGATCTCTGTCGTCCCCATGGATTTAATCCAAACGGAGAAAGCCATTCATATATTGCTACAGCAATAGCCGTAACATTCAGTGATGTAAATATTGCAATCCACAACTCTGGCGAAAACGGTAGCAAAAATGCTAGCAGTGGGATATCTGGTGTTTGGTTTGGAGCAGCCAATATGGATATTCCGCTAAAAAAATAAGGTTGACTGAAGTCTACCACTTCAGCCCTAGCAGCTGATACACTAAGAGCAGCAAATGACATGTGTGCAGCTCCAGAGACCAGATCACCAATAATGCCATTCCACTTCCATTTCTCGGGATCATCATTCGAATCTTCATTAACTGCTTCATTTATAATATGGTTATTATATTCATTTAATTCTATATAACTATTTCTGTACTGTGAATAAGTTGGATCATTTTTAGACCAAAATTCTAAGTCTATATTTTTGTCTTCACTGAACCTTTTGAATGGTTTTACTAATTTGCGAGATCCATATAAACCATCATCTACAATATATAAATGAAAATCGAATTCTAATTCTTGTGCAATATTCTCCAATAAATCCATAGCGAAACCATAGCAACAATGTGTAGCCATTTTCCAATACGTATTTGGTTTAGGTGTTGGAAAAAAAAAGTCTTCTGCTTCTTGATCGCTTTCTCTTTCTAATTCATTAAAAACTAGTGTAAGATTGTCACGATCAGATGTTTTTGGGCGATGACAGGGTAGCCCGCGTAGACATTGACCGTCTTCATCTAGTTCACCCTCCATTACAAACGGTGGGGCTAATGCTGTAACAATGCGGAAAATAGTGCGTGCACTGGATGATTTACCGTGAGCAACGAGCCGACCTCCAGGCCATACAATTGTGTGAAGTCTTACACTACGACCTAAAATATGACCAACTTGTCTCCACTGATTACCACCAGATGGGTTTGCGACTAAATTCATAAAAGAAAACTCAGCCGTTAAGGATCTCTCAGGACGTTCTATACCACCAGCTAATGCTGCTGCTGCTGATATTCTTATTTCTCTGAAATAAAATACAGTTTTTGTATATTCTTATCACTTCATTTCATAAAGGTACTAATTATTAACTGCCCAAATATATGATATGATAAAAATAGCTCAGATTTTACAAATACTGAAAGTTTAAGTGACCTTTTCTTTTAGAATCCTAACATGAAAGAGAAAATCCAAAAACATATTATTTTATCAATAATCTCTCTCAATAACTATCTTATTTATGTAGTAGGCTACTGAAACAAATAGTTGTAGCTAGTAATAGTTATTACAAATACACCTTGATCTAACACTTGTGCTAGATATACATTGTAAAACAGATAAATCAGTCATAATATTGACATAACGTTAAGCTTAATGTAGCGGCAACTGTTAGATGCATTTTATTGGTTTAGTTTCTTTGTACATTTTAGCAAAATAAATAATGTCATTATAATTATAGACATTGACATATTATTGACCTGACCTACATAGTTGGCCCTCTTTGAGATTGAACAAAAAAAAGTATCCGTTTCGAGTCGTGTCAATGGATGGAAGGGCATCATTTCGTTGAGTCAGCATACATAGTCTGGCTGTCTGCCAAAATTTAGCTTCCGTTAGTTCCGTCTGATTTATGATAATGTGATCAAGTTGGATGTTACCCAGAAATAGTAACTTTTCTTTATTTATAACATAATAAGAAACAACTAAGGTTTGAATCAAAACCTATCTTATTTTGTTATACACATACTATGCCCAACGCGAACTTGATCCTATTAAAGCAAAGTTAGTACTATGGGTTCTAGATAACTCATGAATATACGTAAAAAGTTTTTTCCGTACATCGACATAAAAAATAATTTAACAAAAACTTTCATGGCAAGCCCTAATTACATTTCGCCAAAACATTTAACCCCAAAAAAGAAAATAATCTTTTACGTCATAACTAATTACAATATCATAATTTCGAAGTTTACATTAATCTAAAAGATGCAGAGCAAAAATATTTCTGGAATACTTGTGACAATTAATTTTAATAATAATACAGAAAAAGCGTAATGGATAAAATATTACAAAACTATAGAATAACTAAAAAAGTACAATGTCTTTTTCAATAATAATAACAAAATACCCTGTAGTTTGAAAAAGTTTCCAGAGGAAAGAAGGCGGATGTTATTTTATTTAGTTTTACTATCCTCGCATATAACTATAAATATTTATAAACGCACTGATATTGTCACGATGTTATTTATTATGTATGATGTTTTTTTATTTTAATTATCTATAAAAACATTTTCATTACACTTTTATGAAATCTTATTAAAGCATCTTTAAAACAAACATATAAATCAAACTCAGTTCATCAGCGTGGAAGTCACGGTACTACAGAGCGACATACAGATATATAGATACAGATATACAGATACAGATATACAGATGCAGATATACACGTTAAACTTCTCTAGACCCTATTGCGTAGGGAATTAAATCCTCACATTTTTTATAAGTACATCATGTATAAAAACACATCGATTTCATATCTTGCCATATTTTGACAGCTGCTTGCTATGGGACTTGAAAGCATACTTTGTTGGCGAATGAAAGTCATATATCAAGTAGAGTGGTGGTTCGGTTTCACGCCTATCATAACTTATATTCCCATAGCTTACATATATCTCAATGACATCTCTAGATATATCAATCTGTCTCTTATTTCTGTATTATATTTTTCATATAAAAATATAAATTGTGCTGTTATAAGCTTTTACATTATTATTTCTTTGGAGATTAGTATAAAATAGCATAAAATAAACTTCATGCAAATATAATATTTATAAATGATTTTTCGAGCTACCAAAGAAATACTGGACTAACTAACTAATAGACAAACATATATATTTTTATTTTATAAATATAACTTTATAATTTACCAGAAAATATAAATTAGTATACCAATGTGAGTAACGGCTCACATCAATCTCTAATAGCTTTGAATATTTAGAAATATAAGAAAACCACAGTAAAACTTATCGCTTTCATAAAAAAGACTCAAATTGCACAAAATACATTTCAATAAAATTGTTTCCAACTTGAGGAATTCCTATTTTACCGGACGACATTATGAGACTTGTTTCTCAGTCCAACAAAAATAAAATATGCAAAAGGGTTGCTTTTGCGAGAGAGAAGTTTAACTCCGTTTCGTATTTACTGAACATACGAGTACGAGCACAATAGTGACAATATGGTTGTTTAAAACTAAACTATAATTGCAACAGATGTAAAGTTATATTTACAATGTACATGAGAACGAAAAGCTGTGCATGTGTATGCTAACGAGATTATGTACTGTAAGTATAGCGAAGAGTTTTAAAGTTTTAATAGAAAGAGTATTCTAAACATTTTAAAACCGTATATTAATACAAATATTTGAATGAAATCAGTCTCAGTCTAAGCATTAAGTATATTTTTAAATATTGTTTTTATATATGTAAATTTTCGTGAGTCATCATTACTATTGTATATATTTTGCTTTATACACGAGAATAGTGTCGAAATTTGACCAACTATTTTCGAACCCATTTGAGGTTCTTGTTTATGAGCTCGGAGCATGGCGGAATCGCAACGTGTATAATCATTCTCCGAACTTATAAATAAGGACCTGGTATAGGTTCGAAACTAGTCGGAAAATTCTGATAGTATTTATACTGGTACATCTGGATAATTATTTATAATAGTTTTTATATACTTAGAAAACTATTAAATTAAAAATATATTAATATTTATATTATCTCAATCTATAAATAAACTGATATTAAATAAAAAATATAATAGTTGCTTATTCTACAATTACTAGATTTCGTTAGCTTGATTTCGTTATCTAAATTGTATTCCAAGTTGTTTTGCAAGAAAATCGTAGGTTTCCGTTTGACCTATAACTAACAGATATGCCGTTACATTGAGGTGCGGAGTTATTGGGGCGGTGTTTAATAAAAAACGTGCCCTGCATCATAGTGACCCAAAATTGATAATAATTATACTAAGATATTAATTGAAAATGTGTCTGAATATTTCTGGCATATTAATAGGTTTTTAAAACTAAATATCGATTAGAATTCAAACATTTGTCCGACAATTGCAAATTAAAGTATGTTTTGATTTTTGTAGAAATAATCAAAACATGTCTTGTAACGAAATCATTATTTACCACCTAAATGTAGATTAATTTAAACACTAACATCATTAATTGAAATTATTTAAGCAATATTAAATTTTTTATAAAATAGCTATTTTACGAAAACGAAACAGTAAATAATAAAATATATATACAGATTTTCTAACCGCCAATAGTCAATACAATATTATTTGTATACACGTTCATGATTCATAATGATAAAAATCTATTTATAATTATATAATATAAAATATGTAAGGACATTAATATTAATCAATTAAAAACTTTTAATTCTAAAATCCATTTGAAGATAATATTTAAATAATTATTTTAGTAAAAATATATATTTTATATATCTTATTCAGTGCAAACAACAATTTAAATTGTTTATAAAACATTTTTTATAATTCTTTAAAATCGATTATAATGTTAATATATTAAAAATAATATCAAAAAAATTGTACAGTAAGAAGTAGAGTTTTTTGTAATATTACAATCAAAACGGTTTAATTTCAGAGCGAATTTCTTTGAAAGATTGTTTTACATACCTCAAGAAACTTCCTCCACTTTCATTTCAATAAAGTTTTGTTCAGTTTAATCTACTTATCTTTAATGTCTTTAGGCTTTACTTTATTACTATGTGCTGTTTTATTTATTATAATAATAAATATATATATTAACATTATAAAATTAAAACGAAATAGTTTTAGAAACTTTAGAATAGGTAGTTTACTAGAAAAGAGTATGAATATATAAAAAAAGAAGTATTAAGATAATTGTAAGGTTTATAATTTTATATTCTATTCTATTCTATTCTATTTTATATAAAAGTTTTGTGTTTCATAATTACAATAAAAATAGCTATATATGGATAAATCTTTCAGTATAATTAGCACAGCCAAGACTTCACTACTTTAAATGAGTTTATGCTGATCGCTTTCGAAATATTAATATAACATAATTTACTAAAAAGTATAGCTATCAGTGTCCAAGTTCAGAGTCAATGTTGTTAAGAATTAAAACCATTATCAAATTCTTATCATGAAAGTGTAAATACAACCTAAGTTGTTCCAGCACTGACCTGACGCTATGATGTCTTAAGTACTTTATCCGACAAAGCTAGGCACAGCTTTGTAATGAATACCCACAGGCTGGCATGTTGACTGTTCTTACCTATACTATATTTTATCGATGTTTTCATTTATTCATGTATATAAGTAATTAACATTGAAAGGTCAGATTTTGGTTTTATTCGGAAATATATATGAATTATCAGTGAAGGAATCCTAACAACGATAAAATAAACCAAATTAGTCTAATTGAAATAGTTCACTAACAGAAAATGACAAAATACTTTTATTACTAGAATGAGTCAAGAAAATATTTGGTTACTATAATCTTTTTACGTCAATGTTATTTTTCGTAAAAAATGTAAGTTTTTATCTCCATGACAATAGTTGTAACTTAAAGAACTTTGTAAATCAGTGATCACAATAATTAAGTACCTAACTCAGTGTGTTGTGAGGTTCTTCTCAGACCAAAGACGCGTTAGGAATAATCATAGGTGTAACTTTAAGTTAGAGAGTGTCTTTATAGAAGGGCTTATTTCAACAAGTATGGTATCAAAATACATTTTTATTGTGTACGTCGTACACATGTGATCACTGATTGATTCAAAGAAAAAATATTATGAATAACCTAAAATGTCTCCGATTAATGAAAATGGTATCAAAACGTTAAAAATATAAGATTTTATTTGCTTCTAAAATACAGTAAGTACTTAATCTGGTCTCTTCATATTATTGTAAACCTTTTGTAGAAAGCTACTAGCGGCGATATAACCCAACCTTCGTCTTTTAGATAGAGGACGTAAAAGTAATCTCAAACCGTTGTCGGACTCGCTAGTCAATTTGCTTTTACGATGATGCTCAACGTTTCTTACCATTCTATTCTTCACTTTATATATCGTCTTGATATTTTTTACATACCAAGGTTTATACAATATCATTTATTTAATACGTTATATATGAATTAAAACATAATAAAACACAAATGAATAAATGTAATCTAAGCAAAAAAAATTGTTTTTTGTCTAATTTCTCTTTAAATTTTCTACTTATAACATACATGATGATAAATACTTTTTAATCTTCCTTGTGAGGATCAAAGTTCTATTCATTTAAGTTGCTACAACTCTATGTTCGTAAATTGTACCTATTTGTTCAGTCAAACTTTGATGGCATGCTAGAGTTTTCCCTTTACCTTTTTTTTACGGATACCCCGTCGGCCAAGAAGGTGATGGCCGGGGGGTTATGTGGGACTACCCGGCAGCATAGAGGACGCTGCCATTTTTAAGGCTACCCACTAAAAAACCAACGGTTGCCCTCATCGCCATAGTGGGACGTCACGGGATCGCGTTAACACTCACCGTGACGCCCCGAGTTTTCCCTTTACCTACTAATTTATCGAAATAGTGATCAAAGTGTTGGAATTACATTAGTAATTATAATTAGGGGCTAGTAATTATAATACTACTACAATTAATTCTTTGCAATATAAGGAGAAAAAAAGAAAAACATAAAATAGAATGAATAGATGAATAGGTCTGTCAAACCATCCATTTATTTTACAAAAAACGATACGCTAGGATACGATACGAGTATGGTTTTTTAGAATAACAAGCGCTTAGAAGTCTAGAAAGTTAGGATTAGAGTTAATAAGAAATATTTAAGATACATTGCAAGACGTCGGTGGATGAGACGAACATAAACTAATAAATATTATACACCTACCGATTCAAACTAAAGTATTAGTCCGGCCATTACGTGATTAGTAAAAGAAAAATAATAAATAGCCATACTAAATATTATTTGATTAGAACGATTGCATAAGTCAATTTTTTTACTCATAAATAAACCAAATAAATTGTAAATATGACGTGTAAAAATAATATCACGTGTAGGTTTGCTCGTAGCAAAAGATGTTTTTATTTCAACGATTTCAACTATTCAGAGGTTTTTTTTATAAATATTTAAGTTTCTAAGGTATACAAACAGGTCACAGAATATACCGCACTTCTGAACAAACAACTGTGAAACATACACGGTCACTTATTATTGAAACAAAAAATCGTCGATGCGGCAGTTCTTCACATAAAAGTATAAAAAACACAAAAAATAATGAATAGGTTTTAATTTTCAACAAAAAATTATGTCATATAACGTGATTAATCGATTGTAGTAAAATACTATAGCTGTAATATCAAGTGATGACGCCAAAAATCTGTGCCGCTAAAAGATCCATCATAAGAAACGTAATCAGTCATAGCCCGGCTCGATTGCAAGGTCGTTAACTGTTTGGCTATCATAAAAAGTTTAATAATTGAGATTGAGAAAAAATTCTTTTAACTTTTTTTCCCATAAATAATTGAATATTATTTTTACAATAAAAAACGTAGGTTCATTCTATGGTTGTGATTAATATATTGCAAAATTACCTTACAAATTCCATAGAAAAATCTGATGCAGCGTCACTTGGTTCATCCCAACACGATGCTGCTGCGTCACTAAAAAATTGGGCTTGAGCAGACCAGGCGTCACAAGCTCGAAGTACACGTCGAAGTGCACCAACCATCATTCGAACTGCAGAATTCGCAAATGTACGATCTGATAATAGAGAAATAAAGTTAATACAGTAATAATGCCATGAAGATTAGCGTAGCATTGTAGCAGTTTTTATTGTTCTTACCAATTCTCATTGGCTGAGGATGTAATGCTAATAATCCAATAGGTAGACTATTGAATATAGCAGTTAAATTACTATTTCCTTCATTTGCTGGCTCGTCATGCTCCATCGTAAATCGATCATTTCTTTTCTCGATTGTACTTCTCACATTACTCGTAGGAGTTTGCACCGTGGGATTCATAATGAAATCACTAATATCACTTGAAAATAATATTCTATCTCTTAGTTCTGGTCTATCAATACTACTTACAATTTTCTCTTCAAATACATCATTTGTTTTATACACTTTATTCATACTTATACTATTTACATATTTATTAAAAGATTCACTCTTTAATTTACTAGAACTATTATGTTTACCCTTATTTACATCGAGAAAGGATAAATTTTCCTTCTCAATTGAATTCTCTTCGAGTTTAGAAGTTTCAACGCCTTTTTTATTTACATTATAACTTCTAATAATTTCTTCACTAATATTGCGACTACTATTATATGATTGACTAAAATTTGTATATAATAATTTACTATTTATGTGCGTCTCAATTTTATTAATATTTCTACTAACACGACGAAAAATTGAATTCTCCGAAATATTTCTTATATTTATTCCTTCCTTAACACTACTTTTACTTGAAAATCGACTGAACTTCCTTGTCAGTTTGGGACTATGAGTTTCTACTGATTTATTGTCGGCATCATCTCGTTTTATTCGCTCAAAGTCATCAAATCTAAATGCTTCATTTTTATCTCTAACACCCTCGATATAATCATTTTCTTCTGCGCTTTGAGTTCGATTTGCTATGTTATGAAAAACATCCATCTCATTGGATGCGTCGATCCATAGCCAAAAAAAATGGCCATCAAGCATGTTAAGGCGTTTGGCTTCGTCCATTACAAGTTTAGCATAATGGATATCGCATATAAGGACGACGACACCGCGAGTTAATCTCGAGACTTCGGCAAGACGCCTGAAACAATGTACATTCAATTTATGTAAATTTTTCCATCTAAAAAATATGCTGTTATATTAAAAATTTTATACAAGCTTTAACGTAGAATGATAACATTTAAAATTATTCGTATTTAATCGTTAGTGAACACAGTTTTATAACTGTATGATATTTATAAATCAGTCGTAATATCAGTTATAATATAAATTACACTATATATAAAAACAATTCATTTATTTTTATATGACACTAAAAGAATTTTAAATTAAGTGACTTACCTGAAAATGGCACGGCGAGTATATTTCGTAGGAAGCGAGAGCCATTTAGGATTAAGCGGTTGAGTGGTAAGGATTGAAGACAGATCTTTCCTTAAAGATAGCGTTAAATATATATTTTCTTCAGCAAGCAAAGTAAAAGTATGCCAATGTGTGTGCAGGAGAGTGGCTCTGTTAGAGAAAAATATAAATTACCTATTTCGAAAATTTTATTAAAGTATGCATTTTATTTTAGAAAACATGCATATTTGAAATATGTTATGCTACGCCTAAAATTTTCTGTAAGTATATATTTCAAAACAACCTGAGTGCATGTAATGTTTCTCTTGCGGTTATCTCCAGTCGGATCTCCAAAGGTAGCAGTTCCTGAGAATTAATTCCAAACGAATATTTATATTCCGTTGAAGCACTTAAGAATCATTTTTTATTAGTCCAAGACGCATTGTAATCGGTGTTAAAGTGGGTTATAAATTGCCATCATTTTGCTGCGACATGACCGACCATTATCACAGAAATTTGAAATATACGAAGATGTCTAAGAAATTTAAGAAAATAGTTATAAGCAGCTACGACTTTGTGGTAAATTTCACTTCATTCATTAGCCTCATATCATTATTTTATCGGTCTTTACTAAAATTTAATAATTATGGAAGAAAAGATAAGATGTAAATATTTTTTAATTTTTTGCATTTAATAGTAAATAATAAAAAAATATCATTTTATTTTTAATAAAAAGTAAAATAAAATAATAAGCCTTAGAACACAACTTTTTTTGTCACTCTTTTTTCCTAAGACTTTGTTACTGAACCAACTCATTTAGTAATTAAAAAATATTGCACAATTATCGAATATATTCCAATGAGGTCAAATTCGATACATTTACTGTGTTCAGTTGTACAATTCTATTGTATTAAAACTAGGGCTTCGCATAAACGGAAAATTTTAGCTCTATTGACTACCTCTCTATTGAACGTAATATTAAATGTTCCCGCACAGAAGGTTACAAAGAAAAAAATAATAGAGTAAAAATGTATGCAGTTTGTTAATTGCCCCATTATAGGAACGCTTTTGTATTGAAGCCAAATAACAAAAAATAAAAATACTCAACGCATCCATAGTGTTGAAATAATTATTTTATTCCACCAAAAAAATATTAAGCGTACCTTTGGTTTTGTATCGATTCTTATAAATGATTATTTATTATATTTTAGACATTTGTTTCGTATTTTACCACATTGTAAAAAAATACTTAGTATAAATAAACGTTGCCTTGTAAGGTCTACAAAAATTCGTGAGTATTCTCTTTATTATATTGTTAGATAGATAACTCTCCACTCAGTAAATTTTCATATATAACAATTCATGAAATTCTAAATTCTCCAAATTGAATACAAATCCGTTGTGGAACATCCGAATATTCACATTTCATACTTGAAGAATTACATTTCATATTCAATGACAGTTTTGACTGTATGTAGTAAAAATAATACATGTTTCTAACATTTAGAAACATTTAATATTTTTAAGATTGTATTTTATTGTAACGTAAATATTAATATTAAATAATATTATATATATTGTTATAAAAAGTGTAGGTCTTTTAGATCTAAAAAAAACAAAATAATAATATTGGTTATCTACAACTCAAATTTTTTTCTTTCTGAATACCAGAAAAGTGAAGTCGCTGTCACAATCTCGTTGGTTTTCTTATAAAATGCGTTTTTAGTTAGAACTTTAGCGAGAACTTTCTGAAGAATCTTTTAACTGTTATTATTTGTTCATCTACTATAATAAAGATAGAATGTATAAAATTCTATTTTAAATTCCAATTCTATATTAAATTTTCGAGTTACAGTTTCTGTATCAAAACTCTTCCGGAGCGGCTTGACCAATTATGAAATGTTGTGTATATATTTAGTTCGAGAATAGAACGTAAATAATTTTAAAATTAATCGGTAATAAGGATGGTCTACCCTCTTTTTTTTTTTAATTAAAAGGACGGTTTTTTTTTTGCTATTATTTTTTAAGTTTATGAAATCAAAACATATAAACTTGTATCTATTTAAATACATAATTTGAAGTGTTTTTAATATTTTATTTGTCACTTGGACTATTAGTGTATAACGCTAAATAGGTTTTTGAGAGTTTTACAGAGAGAAAGTTATTATACTAAAACTATAATAAAAAAAGGTTTTCTTACATTAGCAATTGTATAAGAGAGGTGCAGGTGGGAGGGAGAGGCGCGAAGTACCGGAACACCAGCGCGAGCGGCGGTTGAGACTATAGCAGCCGCAGCGGAGCCACCGCCGCAAACCAGCAACGCTGCCACCCGCCTGCCCTCCAACGCTGCACACGTCTCCTCCAATACCCGCGCACTAAACCTGTATAAAAAATTTAATGTATCACATATCAATTATTAGTCCATCAAAACTTTACTCAATAAAAAAATATTTCTTATGTCAGCTTGGAATTCGTTCAAACTAGGTCGGGTCTCATTGGGATACAATCAGATGTAAATTCAAAAATATACATCAATTAATTTTTTTTAACTGATCAAAGGTATACAAATATCAATAAAGAAGTACTTAAGTACCTCTGATTGTAATACAATAGTTATTCGTACACAGATATAACCACAATTGTACGAGATCATTAACAAGGATTATGATACTTTGCACTGACCTTTTCATGTTCAAATATATACAGCGGGTTATTAATATTATTTAAATTATTATTATTTTTTCTTTCGTGTCTTAATAAAAACCTACTACTACAACCTACTCCAATTTACTAACTTAGCTACTTAACTGTATCACAGGAGATATAAACGTTTAGATAAAAATAGTTGCATAAAAAATCATCAAACATTTAGTTATTATAGAGCCCTTTTACACGGAATCGTAACTACGGAACAAGATAAATTTACAACGTTGACAAAAGTGGTATGTTTGATTAAGTATAAAATTAAATTTGAAAATATTTAAAAAAGAGAATAAAAGTTCATTTTTGAAGATAAAAACTGATCATGTTCTATATTTAGGTAATCATTTTAATAAACTCTAATTTATAACACTTTATAACTTAAAAAAATATAAATACAATTATTTATATAAAATATAATCATACCGTACATTATATAATATGATATCCTTACAGATATAAATAAAACATGTAAATAGTTCCAATAAAACCAAACAGCAATTACAGTTACATTCAATTTTCGTTATCAGTTCCGTGCTTCAGGTCGTTTAAATTTAACGTCTTAAAAGCATTTACAATATAAAAGAATGACGCGGGAATATCCTAAGGTTTGGGGCACATTTGAGAGAATAGCTGAAGACGGCAGTACTTTGCTATTTGAAATAGAAGACGTTCCCGAGGCACTGTGGAGCACAGCGGTTGAATTTATGTTGGGGAACTATATACGAGAAGATGTCTGGTGGAATACGGCTGGTAATAATTTTAACTATGTACTTTCTATGCCATATCATCTACCTTATGATGTATACTATATTGTAGTATTCTAATGGTGATAGAATATTTAAAACTAGTTCAGCATTTTTTAAGTATATTTTACATATTTTAATAGGGGCACAAAAATCAAATACTGTCTCGCATACTATTAGGGTAGATAAAATTTTAGGAATAATTTATTTTTTTATTACAAAATTTTAGAAAATAGAAGCGTTTAAAGTTATATTTTAAACATATATCATAGAAACGGTTAAATTAAAATTAATTTAACCGTTTCTATGATTAATCTAAATAAAAATATCTAAACAGATGTAAAAACTTAATCAAAGCAACTCTGTTCAAGACGTTAAGACTTTTTGCAATTAACTAAATCCCATCTTATGTTGTCGAGTGCTTCACGCAAGAAAATGCGCAAGTCGTTAAGAAAATTTGCTAAGAACCCTCGCCCACCAATTATGTTTCCACAAACAACTATTCTTCTATATCACTTGTTTCAGACTTTATTTGGATAAATAAAAAGATACTTTTTTTTTCTTTATTTACAGACAACAATTCCATATTATTAAACTTTTGATTTTTAATTAAACTCTTTGTTTTCTTTTCAAAAGATAATATAATATTATAATAATATAATAATATCTAATATTCGTTTAGTACAGACAATCTTTAATTCTCCTATATGTAATATTTTCTTGAAACTTGTTAGTTATATACAAGCAAAAATATTTATTTTTATTTAATGACACTATCTTGACCTAAACTACTGAAGTACGTTACTTACTTGAAAAATTAGATAAAAAAATGCTGGAAAAAGAAGAGCTATATATTTGATTTGTTTTCTATTTATTGTTTCCAAAGTACTTAAAAACTATTTTTACAACATTTGCCGAACCACAAAACCTCTCAGGGCTTATCTGGGTATAAGAGAGCCAATAAATGACTTTAATAGTAATATAAAATAGTTAAGCGCAGATATATTTTTGTAATATTTCTGATACTTTTTAAAAACTAGCTATTTTAAGGCTAATGCGAGTTTTTTTGACTTACACTTTACGAGATCAGAGTTTTCCAAGAAAAAACTCTATTTTTATTATATTGGTATAATTAGAAAGTTCCATCTCTTTGACAATATATTTTTTCGAATATTTTTAATTCGCCATTTGTATAAGGAACGACCAAAATATAAAAAAAAATATTTCATAGATTTCTTAGAAAGTCCTAGTAGAGCAAAATATTAATCTTTCCTATAAAATGGTTGTATGTTGTTTTAAATGAACACACATTATATTTGATCCGGGATCGTTGGCATTAAGCCCAACATCCCGATCTGAGTTAATAGTTACCCAAAGAGATTATAAGATTAAAGAGAATACAGTGTCCGCTGTACCCAAACCACCCTACTTAAATATCGGTACGGTCAGATACATATGACTTAATAACGTCCTGATATACATTACATGCTTGAAATCTAATAGTCTATAACGTGTATTATCTCACATGGGTATTAATTAACCTAACAACGTTATTGTTTAAAGTTCATTTTTCACTAAAATATAAGTAATGCTTGGAACTGTTGATTATATTGAAAGCTTCATTTAAGACAAAATAACTTTCAATTATTTACATGATAACATTACGTAGTGCTCTCACGTTATTAACGAATACTTTTATATATGAAATTGAATTCAAAATTTAATATCGCAAATTGATTCACGGCAAGGGACTATTATATGAAATTAATACGGGGTGAGTATAATTAATTAATGTCTTTTGTAACTGACAGGAACGGCTGAAGATCCACAGGCTATAGAAGAGTATCGAGTGCTATGGACGTCTATAATAAAGTTGAAAATGAGTCTTGCTTGCTTCCTCATTGAAGGAGATAGAAATGAACGAACTCTCGTTGGTATTAACATGTGTATGCCGCAAGAAAGAGATCGCTTTGTTGAACACAAACCGGTAAAGAAGAGCAATACTTAAAATGTATTTTTTATTTTGCTTAATTTCAGATGTAAACAATCTTTTTTAATACTAATTAGAGTATATATATATATATATATATATATATATATATTAAAAATAACACATGATTAGGTTTTAGTAAAACAAACGTATGATAAAATAGTAAAAATCTGCACAGTACAGATAAATGAAAAATACGTTTCAAAAGCTGTAAATAACACACATTTTTCAATCTTATTTTCCTGTCAATTCGATCATAATTTAAAAACTAAAATCAATTTATATCTGATATTTATTATTGGAAAGGGTAAGAATTAAATTATATTATAATATAGTTAACCTTATACATTACATAAATACTACTAACTATTACGTAGTAGATATAAGGAATTTCGCTCAAAGTTTTTCTACTGTGGCAGGTTTACTAGTACATTGGAAACGGCGAACATATTTGAGTTTTTAGACTCAGAACCAAAAGAAAATAACTTCAAATATAGTTATTTTGTAGTTTCGTAGATTGCGTTTCTATGTAAATAAGATCGCGATGTTATTGTCTCGCTTACTTCATAATCTACTATTTATTTTAGCATTATTATTAATACATTAAATTAATTTATTGTATAGTTTACTTCTTTTAATGCGAAGTTTTTTTATAGATTTTCACTTTTATTTTGATATTGGTTGTTAAATATTCAAGGTTTCCACAGTAATAATATAAAAACAAAAAGAGAAAACAGTTTTTACTATCTCTGTTACTCGTATATATTATTGTTTTTATATTTTCAGATACTATACTCTTTAATTAAAATATAAATAGTTCTTGACATATAATCATAAATAGGGACTTAAAAAAAAATTCACACAAATATCTTCTTACAGAGATATCTGTTAAAATTCACAGGAAATGGCATTTCCTTGCACAGAAATATTATAAATTTCCGTTGATTTTGCGTAGCAATTGTGTGCTACTTCGTGAAAAATAATATTGCATTTTTTAATTTATAAATTACATTAATTCCTATACTGATTCTTATATGAAAATATTGTTAACGTAATATTGTATTTGTTTAAAAACAATTAAAATCTAGATTTTCATTTTGTATTTTTAACAAAAAACCATCTCTTAGCCTGGCTTTGTAACGTATTTCTAAATCGTAGCATGTTCTGAAAATATCAAGATAATTACGAAAAATTACTTTCGAAACAATATCTGAAATAGCGAAGAACAATACGACTTCATTACAAAGATTCAACAGAGCAGATATTGAAATAAAACAAAATCTGAATTGTGAATACAAAATGTTTATTTATATGAAGGTAAATGTTCGCTTTCGTTAAGCTCTTTATGACAAACGAAACAGCGTTCAATTTTGAAGAAAATTTTACAAACTATCGTGTAAATAACATCATAACATAATAACTTATTTATTATATTAATTATTCTAAAAATTTTCATAGATTTTATTATTTTTATTAATAATATGTTATTTGAGATTTTAGAAAAAAATTGTAATTTAATATTTAAAAAATTACATTTTCAAGCCTAAGTCGAAAGCCGGTGTGCTGTCTCTGTGCATGTTCAGCGAGGCTGCTAAAGTGACTTCGATTTTCGACAAATACAATGTTAGTAAATACCTCATGGGAACCGGACTCTCCGTGATTCCGGAGTATCGAGGATTAGGTTTGGCGGTGGAGCTGCTTAAATGTAGGTAAGGATCACTATTTAATAGCTCATAAGTATATTTTGGTGCCAATTATAAAAAGAACTTCGTCGGGTTATAATGAAAATGTAACCAAATTAAACGCGAGTTTTAAGAACACGATTACTGCAAAGTATTCAAAACGTCGGGTCAAAATCAAAATGTAACCAAATTATACGCGAGTTTCAATCCGTAAAAATAGTTTTATTTCAGAAATGCATATTCTTTGCGCAACAGCCTTTAAATTAATATAAAAAGGTTATATATATTTCATGATATGAAACTGCTTTCTTACCCATTCTACCTTCGGCGCTTGTAAGAATCCTAAGAATGTGATGAAATATTGTTCTAACTAAAATAAATAACATAACGATATTCCCACTAGTCTCTCCGAGTTGAGTCTATTTCCTACAGAAAAAAATTAAAAGCTACATTTCTTTTCACAAATATATATTTAATGTTATATGAAAAGGAAATAGTCCTGATATTGTCAATGTTTAGATCATTTCAATATCAATATCGAAATATTGAAAAGGTATTGTATTTTTAGGATGCTACTTACAAAGGAGGAAGGTTTAAGTGTCACTGGAGGGATTTTCACAAGTGCCGCTGCCCAGCGTTCCGCAGAAAAAGCTGATATGGACTGCGTCTACCAGATCCCATACAAACAGTTCGGGGAACAATGCAAAATCGACTTTAACACCACCACAGAAGACTTGAAAATATTTGCTATTAAGGTTGAATAAAATAACAATGGTGTCATAACGCACGCAAGAAATGTCTTTTAGAATTACTATTTTATGGTATTCATATACCCTTTACGACTTAATAGAGTTGAATTTCAAAAGCACTTAAAAATTAATGTTTAATTATAGATGACCAAATTTCTTCATATGTACAATAAATGCTATTGGACGATTTTCATTTATTAATCATACTAGGTCGATATTTTTTATTATAATTTGATAATTTTATTTGCTGATTAAGAACACTTTGTATATATATACAAAAAAAAAATATCTGAAAGGTACTTAAAATATTTGTATCAATCTTATCAGTACATTTAGAATATTCTTATTTGTTAACACAGGAGCCATATAAAGTATATCAGTGGCAGCCTCTGACATTCTTGTATGTTCAATCCCTTGGCTCTCATAATTCAGTTCACTCGGGATCACCCCCGGGGTAACGAGTATTCTTTATTTTATGTTATTTTCAGTACGCAGATACTTAAATATAATATGTTCCAAATTTCAAAAACATAATAAAAAAGATGGTATTTGATATATAAATATTGTCAGCGGTACAATCTTCTAAATGGATCACAAGACTTGTTAAAGATTTTTGTGGTATATCGAATATGTCGTACTCGTCGTATCAGTTTTACGGCTGATATGAGAACGTCCGAAGATCACATAAATCTCGATCGTTCTAATATAAGACATTTCACCCTCGATGTTTTATATGAATGTTATAATACACATCTTCTTTAATACTACTCTTAATCTTTACTGATTTAGATATCTGACTGACACTGAGAAGATCCTCGTTCACGATCTAGACCGTTATTGTTAATCTCTTGATTTTGCAAAATCTGTTATGATAATGATATTATTAACTGTATCTTGTATTAAAGTTATTATTAATATATTTTATTATGAATAAGTAATGGCACGCTTGAAAATGCTGTAATCTTTTTGCGAATTTGTAGTGTGCTGTAATTTGGTCTCATTGAAATAGTTTTTTTTTTATTTTAATTTTATTTTTGAATTATCAATAAAAAATAATTTATATCGAATCATCATAATGTTATAATAAATACTTTTCAAATAGTTCTATTCATTTAGCTTCTCAAAGACGTAATGCAATATACATTGCAGAACTTCAAATATTTTTAGAAAACCATTCTTAAAATGATGAAAAGAGCAGAAATCGTTTATGTGAAATAACGTATTTCGTTTACCTGATATCTAAAAGCTTTCTTGGCTGAAATCCTTGTGAAAATATTTTGTAAAAGAAAATATAGAGTCCTTGTTGTCTTTGACTAGCAACTACGAAAAAATATTCTTAGATTAAAAGTAACGTTAAGTGCAAATCTCTAAACAGAAAGCAAACTAAAAGCCGCATGTACTTTATTTAATAAAAACCAAGATTTAAATTAACATTGAACTAAAAGAAATGGTAAAAATATTCACATACATTAATTATACAAAACCTGAAGCAAAATATTTCTCTTAGAATTACGTGGAGATTCCTTTTATATTTATTTTCAACAAACTTCAAAAAACAATGGTCTCGGTCTTATCTGCATGTAGTTATGTATATTTATATGTATTTCTGCGATTATCTCTATAACTGCAAAACTGATTTCAATGATTCATTTTTTCAATTTAATTTACGTACTTCATATATAAATAAAAAGTTTTAGTAAATAATTTACTCAGTTTGACTGATTTTATTATTAAGATCAAAATTATAATAAACTCTTCATGATTATAATAAAACTTTTTTCTAATTAAATTACTGAAAAAGTTTTCCAACAATTATGGTTACAAAATAAGATATATAGGTTTCCAACATTTTCCTAATGTATAATAATTCAATTCCTAATATCTTTAAATCTAAATACTATAATAATACTTTTAATAAGTGTGAGTGTGTAAGTGCTTTTGACTACTTCGTTCCCACAATGAAGATTTCATCAAATAAAGTTAACTTCTTACAAAACCACAAGTTACAAATATTTTGTATAATTTTGGCAATATTACTAGTTTTTCCAAAGATTATAACTTCGAAAACATGGTAATGGCAAGTAATAAATTAACGTTGCTTTATTCTTAGATCTGGAAAATTTTATGAAAATCATATGTCAGATATTAACTGGTTCTAGTGGCTCATCATGTTATTCGAAACATGGCATTGTTACTTAACCGCCTGTACATCCAATTAGCATTTGCTGCTACTACAGTATTGAAATAGTTATACAATACATCACATTCAATCATGTATCATTCTTCATATCACGTTTGATCACATATGTTTAAATTTGATCTTCAACTATATAGATGCACTATGCATGTAAGATATGCAGTCATTTCCATTTTTAATATAGTCTAAAAGGCGCTTATAACACCTTCGATATCAACGTTTTACGGTTAAAGTCTCTCTCCTATGCAAAATTTAAAGGAAGTGCATCATTATTTATGCAGATTTATTTGAATATAACGGCAATACAATAAAAGTCGATAAGATATACTTATACGAAATAATACATCTTTTTTTTAGTTTTTACGTGGCAATATACTGAATAAAAAGCTATTACATCAAAAAACCTACGAATAATGTTTTTAGTTTTTTTTTATCTTTGCATAATTTAACAAGATATTGTTTATATTTTAACTGAACTGATATGGCTAAAATAATGGCTAAAATTAATGGCTTTACGAGAACTGACAAAAAATATTTTGTCCTATTTTTATATATATATTTGAAGCTATTAGATGGTTTTAAGGATAAAATGCAAATGTTCGCACCAGACTTGATTTTTGTCAAAAACAAATAAAAATAAATATTTAATTTAATGAATTTAGCAAAAAACATAAATAGACTCCGAACAAGTTCAGAATATTAGTTCAGAAATACTTTAGAAACCTTGGAAACAAGGGATAATGTCAGGATATGTTCTTATATATTAAAGGCACTAGTGGTTCTGAAGGTCTAGGTAACTCAGTCAATCAGTCTTCAACCTTTATTCATAATCTGCTCAGAAAAATACATTCGGAGATTGGTAAAAATCTGGTGCAGTAGTTGAAACAAACAAAATTGCAACATATTAATAGAAAAATAGAATTTCAGATTGGCTTCAAATATACCTTTCATCTTCTGGTAGCTCGATATACAGCGGCAGTAATGTAATATTGCGTAAATAGAGCGGGTAGTCTCCAGCTAGGTAGGTTTGTGACAAATCGCTGAGGGTACGGTTGAAGGCGCGCACGACGTCGGTGGCTGAAGGCGGTGCGGCGATCGCCAAGTGGAATGCGGTGCGTGCGTCTGCCTGCAGCACACGCAACTCTCGCGCCGCTGAGGCCGCCAGCGCCACAGCCAGCGCGAACAACAGCGTGCGCACGCGCATCGCCACCGCCCCACTCACCGCCGCCGCGCCGCCCGCCCCCCGCACCGCGCCATGCCCACCGCCCCACTAACACCATCCACGCTTAGCGCCCCAACCCGCCACAACGATCTATCACGCACATTTGCATCCAAATTCAGATACTTAGTCTAATTAGCTGCAACGTTGTCTTGAATTTATTACATTTGAATGCGGTTGGACTATCCCTGGAGTGATTTATTTCATGGACGGCTTATGTGAAGCTTATTTTGAGTCGGATGTCAAACTGGTATCTGTAACAATATAAAATAAAGTAAGATTAGATGATTAAACAGATATTTCACAATACAATGTAAACCTACTTCAAGCCTAAAAATGTATAAATATTTATAAATTTATTTTATCAATAATAAAGAATTTGTAATTCTTTTAGGAAGTTATATATAAGTCTATATAGATGTAAATTTAAAACACATTAAATAAATGAGACAGTCATTTAACTCGTTACTAAATTAGAAAAGAATTGACTGTATAAACATTAAATTCGTAATATATTCCAAAAGGTAACTTGTAAATCTAATTCCGTCCTGTCTTATGCTGACTGGATATGAAGCGTCCCCGAGCACATGACTTAGACAAGAGGACTTTATACCGATTCAACGGTAAAATATTTATGTATAATTATGAAATAAAATGTTATTTTAATGGACTGTACAAGTGAAGAAAAACTATATGGTTAATATAGTTTAAGAGAACCTTATATTTCTCAATAGTAATAAAATAATGAATACCCAACGAGGATGTCTTTTATTTTTTAAAGAGAAAAACATCTTTCAGGTGACTTAATCATAATTTGATACGTATTATAGAGTGAGAAGAGTCAGGGGAATTTTATCTTTGTAATATTAATTACATCGGATCGCTTGGGAAGGTATTTTCTATGGTTTAACTTCAGAAAATATCACACCGCAATATCAATATCGTTTATTTAGAACAATTTGAAGCAATATTTTTTTTAACAAATCGCAATCGTTTTGATAAGATATAATTATTCTTTTAGATCCATTGACTTCGAACAAAGCAATTAATTTCTGCATAACATCATTTACCATAATTTTTGCACAGCTTTAGCTATGGTATTAAAAATGTTTGAATGAAAAATGTTGTATTTAAGGAGTACAAATTCACTGGTTTTTATACATTAAAATAAGAAAACAGAGATATTATGAAGTCGCAATTAAAATTGAAATTTTCAAAAGTAAATGAACTACAAGGATAAGGTAATTTGAAGTTCACAGTTTTTGTTGAAAGCATATATTAGGTAAGAATATAAAAGTATAAAATGAACTATGACTATTACTGTTTTATTGTAGCTAAACAATCAAATAACTTTTGTATCAAAATTTCAAACTAATAATCGTGAAAGAAACTTATTTGTCAGTCACTTATATTATTAAAATGATTAAATTTCTGTTCAAGATAAAAAATAAAACCGTGCAAAATTATTAACTCCTAGCACAGAATCTGTAACGCATTTTTCAATTAGGTGTTTAGTTATACTAATATTATAAAGCGGAAAACTTTGCTTTTATTGTTATCTGTTTGTTGCTAATCTTGTAGAAACTAGTAGATGGATTTGAAAAATTAATTAATTTCTGTCCGTCTTTCAAGTTTGTGGGGAAACCTATATAAGCTATAAGCTATATAAGCTAATAAGCTATAAGCTTCTTTTAGTTCTCTTAATACCAAAAATAAGGCTTTTCTCCGCGAGTGAAACCACAACTAACAGCTAGTATTAAAGAAAAATAGTAAAATAAGTTTATGCTAATACTCATTAATGGCTGTCGAGCTTATCTTGAAATGAAAAGCTCCAGTGGGAATATAGAACGTTATTTAATAGTGCAATTGATTGCATGCTTCAAAAAGGATAATCTGATTACGGCACAAATTGCTGCATTGAAAATTCCTTTATCCGTTTAAACACAATTATTATATAAGAATCATTTTGACTTTCGCATTAATACAATGTAAAAAATTACAAACCAAAAAATAATAATTACGTAATAAATATAATATATAATACGTAAAAAATAATAATTATAATAATAATGTTTTAGTTACAATTAAAAATTTAATATTTAAATTGGGGAATGTAAATGCTTCGGAATTAATTAAATCGTCTCTACCTCTTGGACTCTGTTAAGCCTATCTGGCAATAACATGTCATAGTGTATGTGTTACTCCAACATGCTATATACATTTGATATCCCTATCTTACCTCCCTAGAGATAATACATACAATTTTGTATAAAGACAAGCTCTTGCGATAAACTTGGAATATAGCCTCAGTGATATGACAAACAATTGATTATTATATATAAAATAAGATTTTGAATACATTTAAAGAATGAAGAATCGATTATACATCAACGCGATAAGTTTTCCTGAACTTATGTCCTATGTGATACCGACTTCGTCTCTCTCATCACTGAGCTACTGTGTTACTACTCGTATTATTCACATTAAAATATTTAATATACTTAATCTTGGAAATCGTCGTTCTAAAGAACGTCAAAAGTTCGCTTTAAGTTTAATTATTTATATTATAATTATACCAAGATAATTACAACCCTATCTAAATTATGGCGTAAATTTTGCACATTGCCAATAACAGTTTAATCTTACAAGTTATCAGTCATAAATACTGCTACTGGTTTTTTTGATGAACTACCTTTAATACTTAGTCTTGATAAATCTTTAATTATACAAGTATATATATTATCATATTAGTGTGTTTATCGATTGGTAACGACTTAATTTAGATTCAAAGGTGCAAGTTTTTTATTGTCAGAGCAGAACTATGTCTGCCACGCCCTGTAGTTAATATTAAAATAAACAAATATCATTATTACCAAAATTCTTGTTATTTGATTTTATTTAAATTATACTCCATTTTTAATAAATTGTATATCACCAAAATGTAACTCCCTTATTCAGGTCACTTTTAAAGTATAAGTTATGTTCAATTATCTTTGAAATTGAAGGATTAATAAAACAGATAATGGATGGAATTCAGTATACTGAATTCCATCCATTTCCTCTGCAACAATATATTGTTGCAGAGGAAACCGCTTCGTTTGGCGTAATTTTAAGTTTGTGAGTAGACAATATAAACTCAAACTTAGGATGGCTAAGTTTCGAGAATTCGGTCTAGCCAATGCCAATAGCTTTTGAACGCATAGTACTATGACTTATTAGCGCGGCGATTGAATTAAACTATACAATATTTTTGCATGTAGAAAAGTTCCGAGAAGATAGTAATGGATAAGAGAGAGAGAGAGACAGAGAGAGAGATAGGTAGTATGGACCTTAATAATGATAATTTTTAAAAGCTTACCTGAGGAAAAACAGTACAAAATTTTATGATAATAATATTTTAAATTAGGTATGTATACTTTCTCGTTGTTGAAATTTTATGCCGTTATTTATAGAGAATGTTAAGAAATATTCTTAAATTTTATAAGTGAAGATGGTTGAAGTGTAATGTTAGTTACTATAATAAAATAAACATATAAATTGAGAATAATGATGGATATCTCTCAAAAAATTGTTTTTAAAATTTACATTAAAGAATCCATTAAAGTACGCTTATAATAATACCTCAACTGCCAAAGAAACTATACGTTATATCTAGCTCACAAAAAACATCAATGTTCATGTTGATATCTTTAAATTTTAAATAATGTAAAATGTAAATACGAGGCATTTTACAAAATCCCAAACGAAAATAAATAAGTGAAGAAATTAAAAATAAAATAAAAATTGTTTCTCTCCCGCAATAATCTGTAACATTGGTAGGAGATTTACGAGATTTATTTTTAACACGTTAAAAACAGATTCCAGGCAATTAAAACTCGTATTTAATGACACGAAGCTGGAACCGTTAAGTCTCTTTATGCTATGAATAATGAAATTTTAAATGTACCCACGTTAAATAATAATATAATGAATTTGTGAAAATGTTAATTTATAAGTAAATCGCAACTAAGGACTATATTCCCTGAAACACTGTCTACACTAACTGTCCATAAAGACAATTCTTATTAGGACATGTCGGTCACAAATCCTGTCCCGGACAAAAATTGTAGAAACATTAATATCATGAATAACCTACCTTTATTTGAACCCAGGTTCTCATGATCACTGTACTAAACATAATTCATATTTTATATAAAGATATAAGATTCATATGTAAAATTAATGTCCATGAGTTAAAAGTACCTACTCGTGGTATAAAAATTTAAAACCTTACTTTAAAGTCGCTTTGAATTCACGAACAGATGCATCCAGCCTTTTTCAACGACACAATTGCAGAGGCGTATTGTAATATATCTTTCAAGTGCTTAAGAATTGAAAAGGCTTTGATGTCTCAGACAAGAGGTTATTCACCCGACAGTTTCGTCTAAGTTTTACATTATGGTATAGTTCCTCGCAGAATAAGCATAACCCTCCCGCTTGTGTCAAGCGATATATTATTTAAGACTCATTCTTAGCTATTGTTCTCAAACATTGTATACATTTTGCATTGGAATAAAACAAAGAGAAAAAGCTATGTGAAAGTATTAAATGTTAGTTATAACTTTTTCCTACTAAATATAAATTGGAATATTTTTCAAGTATATTCAGAATAATTACTTAAAAAATATAGTATCAAATAAATCAGGCAAAAAGTATATGTATAAAAGTTCAAACAAACAGTATAAATTTATAATGTTTAATCAAAAATATTAAATATTATAATGTTTGATATACAACATGTATCAAAAACATTTAACTTTATTTTGATTGAAAATATTCAGTTACAGAATTCTTAGTCAATATATTTCTTTGTTACATTTCAAAGACTGTTACTTTATAAAGGGCGTTTGAAAATATGTCAAGTGCAATTCAATGGTTTTCTTTAGTAAGCGACTGCAAGATAAAAGATATAAAAGAAAAAAATCCAATAACTGTAAGTGTTGTAACAAAGAATTTTACTTTTAAATTGCATTGCATTTCTTATGTTATATATTTGAGTATACGATATTTGTTTAGTGCGTATAGTTCTTAACAGGATGAAACCCAATAATCGAAGTAATTACGTAAATAAAATCTTTATATGGACTCGAGTAAGCTAAAGGTAGGTATAAGCTAAAGGTTTAAGTGTACGTTAAATATTAGAGCACTTGGACCAGTATTAATAAATTAAGTTCACAATCTACAACAGCTGTAATTTCTGTAGCATTTTGTGAGAAAAACTAAGTGGGAACAAATTATAGAGTATTTCCCGTTGAGAAGGCACTTTAAAAATCTGATATACCAATAAATATAAAATTAAAACTACATCAATATTGCAAAACTCGCTCCTGCGACCTTTCTGAATACGTTAATTTCACTTTTCCAGATAAACTACTATCCCGGTAAATTTTTTATAATATATTCTGTTTATTATAACATTTTTGTCTGCTTTATTATATTTTCAGGACAGGATAAAATTATCTTAAAGTGTGTGTACATTTTATTAAATTGTAGTTAATTCGAAATGATTCTTCAGATAGTATATAATAAATAAATAAAACAAAGAGAATTGTGTGGAACTATAGTTTTAGTGAGGATCAAATGAAGCTTTTGGGATATTCGTTATTTTAAAACCACGTATCAATAACTGAACGAGCAGTTAGTAAAGCCTATTAAGGAGTTGCAGTGGCTTTATTATATAATATTCGTGGTCTCATTCCCTTAGGACCTCTAGCTCCTTCGAAATAATATATAATCCTTAGAAAATATGACACATTTCTTCTATTATCTAAAGGATATTTATTAGTTTTGTAGGCTCAAATAAAAATACAACTATACATTTTGTAACAAAATATTTTACTTTTAACTCGTAAACGTATCCAGTTTTGTGTAAACAAGTCGCGTGTTTGTTAAACTATCTGATAGCTGATCGAAAAAAGAATAAAATATAATAGTAACTTCAAAACAATTACTTGAATTTATTCAATTACAATTATTTCAGTTTATTTATTATGTCTATTAATGCCAAATAAGACAACCACTGATAAAATATATTTTGTTAAAAAGAAATTATAATTTAGCATCTTTTAGATAAATTAAACAGAAAATATTTTTAAGTCTTATATAGAAAGTATTATAAGAAAAATATTATTTCAAAAGTGAAACAAAGAAAAAAAAATGTAATCCATTAAACTATATTGACTAAATTAATCTTAATTTTCCTCAAATTATTATAAAAATTTCGTGCTATTTCACATTTATTTCCAAAAATTACAATGTTCAAAAGCGGTGTATTGTCAAGATAAAATCCAAACTAACGAGGTCGTAGCCGAAAGCCGGTTTTTGCAATATTTTTTCCCTTGGCCATTTGGTTAGCTTTATCTTTCATTTCGTGACTCAATTAACTGAAATGTCATCTAAAGTCTGCCTCATTTTAATAAATAACTAGCTACTGCCCGTGACTTCATCTGCTCCAGTTTCGATAGACCTGTGTTACAATCTATAGTCTGTTATATTATAATATATAGTAAGAATATAACTACATATAGTTTCTTGCGATTCTCACGAATCGGATGAAAAGAATTTGAGATTAAACCGAATAATTTTACCCACAACCCACCTATCTATATAGATTGTTTTATATAAAAACTGAAACCTAATATCAAAAATGTAATATTAATGTCATTGATGATAATATGTTTATTTAAATTTTGTTTAAAGAATCCGATATCAACTGGTAATTAATAACACACTTGAATTCATTAAATATAAAGTGGCTGACTCTCGTTGAAACCCAATATTTACTAATTGATTAACATTATTGATTAAAATAATATTTGATTACCATAACGGGCATGATTTTAAAAATGTTATATTGCAGATATGTCAACAGCAAAAACAAATAGCACACTAGATTCTGACCACTGTTAAAAAGGACCCCGGACGGGTTCGAAACAAGTGGTTCAAAACCCCCATAATACGTTAGTACAGTCGGATAATTATATATACTTATATGTTTGTATTTCAAAAAGGGTATGAGATTTCCTATATGCTCCATTGCTACTGAAATTGTAAACAATAATTGTACTGGCATTTTGCAGAGAGTGCAGTTTTTAAACGTGTCTCGTAATATCTTATATATATATATATATATTCACAGCTACAAAAACTGCTCTCGTTATGAAATTTTCGAAGTTTAATAAACAGGCATTGCAAATAAAACTTTACTACCTAAGCCATTGTAGGCTTAGAAAGTAAAAAGTTTGAAAATATTCCACTAAAAACGAACAATCGTAAACACGAGAAAAGTAATGGATTATTAAAACCACCAATAAAATATTCGAGCCTGATTTCGAGATAAATTGCAAAATGGTACTAAATCGCAGATATCTGAGTCTGCATATCTTTTCTTTGCATAATAAAATTATTATAGAAGGAATCTTTTCAGCTTCATTTGCGTGTACTTTGACTATAAAAAATTTATCTAACAAATTTTGATTTTAATTTAAAAATCAAATCGATTAAGAATTAAAAAGTAATTTTAAATGGTATAATAATTAAAAGTTTTAAAAACCTAATTTAGATAATAAAAAGATTTGCTAGTATTGCTATAGATAAAAAAACTAAAAATTTTCTTTGAAATTCTCTTTGATGAGGTGCTGGGATGGATAACATTTATACGCACATGGATAAAAAAAATTATACCAAAATGCAGAAGGTATTTAGATAAAATATTGAATTAAATCTCTTACTATTTTTAAACAAAGCAAAAAAATACAAAATAATGAAAGAATGTGATACATTCTTGGATATCAAGATAGCGTGCAAAAAAAAAACTATTAACACAACGAGATACTATTGTTAGAAACTTCTAACCTAAGGAACATCTTTATACAATAACAAAGGAACTCCTTTGTTATAGGATCAACATTTTCCTTCTTGCCTTTTCTTTATCAGAAAACTTTAAATATCTAATCTTTATCTCTTCATGTAACTCTAATAGATTTATAATTAACATTAGGTTTGAATTTTAAAAGTTAATATTACATATTAATTTTAAGTCTTTGAACTCTTAATACTTGTTTGACTTATGTCAACATTGAAACAATTTATGACATCGAATTGAAGTATTGTGGCAATATTTCCAAATTTAAATTGTGACACTGTACAATGATGAGTTATAGTTTCTACCTTGAATCTTTTTAACTAATAAATATATAAAGATGTTATAAAGGAAAATTTTGTTCAAAGCCGCTAATCTTCTTAACGAGCAGATGGATTAAAAATATCTAAAAAATGGATTAAAATTTTTTAAAATTTATTGGTAATTAAATTTATAGGCAAGTTCATGACACTATCATTACACTACGCCTTAATAATTTTCATAATAAAGAAAACCGTTCGTCCGCGAATGGAAACGCGCTAACAGCTACTATCATATAAAATAAAAAAATAATCCTGTAATTTTTTTATGTACCTGTATTATTGAAGGAGGAGTAGGGTAACAAAGAGTTGAAAATTTGGGTAGTAAAGAGCTTCGCTCCGCTCAGCTCGATATAATAAATACTCACCCTTTCCTGGGGATCGGTAAATTTGTACAGTACAAATTACGAGACCTCATGTGGCTCATGGCCAAAGGGTCAATAGAAGGAGGGTTCGGTAATAATTCATTTTATAAACTGTCTACAGCTTTACTCTATACTTTAATAAGCAAACCCTCACCGAACTCTCACATACATACATTGGATAAGAGAAACATCCTCAAATACGTTTAGATAAAGATTATTTAAATTTATTTATGATTTTATAAAGATTACTTTAAGAGTAAGTTTACTACATTTTTATTTCTGTCTTCTTTGTACAGTTTGTGATAATGTTATAATTAGGATAAGGAATTATTATTATTATTATTAAACTATCGAATCTCTAATTAAATATTATAGAGCAATTTTTAATACAATTTTACTTATCTGTAAATCGTTGCATTAATTAAATTACATTAATAAATCTTATATATCAATAGCATAAGATGATTTTTTCCCAGTGATTATAGTAGGATAGTTGTAAAAAAACAGCTGTGGTCTTATTTTAAAGAGATTTAGCTGTAGATGTGCGGAAAAATATAGAGAAAGAAAAATATATAAAATAATTTTATCATTTTGGTGTAAATGTAGAGAAGTGACTGGCACTTTACATTAAGATCAAAACAAAACCTGTCATAGATTTTGAAATACTAGTTTTAAATTATAATTACTAATATTATGTTATGTCATAATATATTATGCATTCAAAACATCACATTAAATATAAATTTAAATTATAAACCCGATACTTTTAAGTGAGTGAGTGTGTGATTTAAAGCAAACGTTTATTTAAGAATCGAGTGACATAAGAAAGTACTAGACGTGTATAAATTATTTATATGAAGTACTATAAATATACTAAATTAATTAAATAGGACACGCTTCTTACATTCCTCTCATTAAGAATAATCTAGCCTTGGAATTGTAATATGTATTGTAAAATAAGGTTGAAATAATTTAAATCCACAAAGTGTATTTTCTAAGAGTAGCTAGAATGCTTTGGTAGTAAATTTGGTATTATCTATCAGTTAAAATAACACTTAGTTTTCCAAACCCTTTTTCAAACAGACACATTAATGCCAGTTACAATAATTTCACAAAAAATATTTAACAGTGAAATAAATAAAAATGAAGTCTTAAAAAAGGACAATCAGATAGACAACAAAGTTTTTTTTTTCATTTGGACATACTAAGTCCTAAAAAAAACAAAAATAATAAAGCAAATCTTTTTAAATAACACTACCCGGTTTTATAAATATCAAAGCATCCAATTATGTTATTTCAAGTACATATATATTGTTCCTATGTTGTTTAAAGTTGTAGAGAGATAAATATTGAAAATCAGTGATAGTAGAAAATTTAATAAAATAGAATCGTAAGTGTGGTTTCTAAGACGTTAGAACTCTGACTGAAAAAACGTTTGATGGAAATTCTTTCTGATAGCTCGGAGCGGCTGAAAAAATTCTTTAGAATGAAACATATAACATAACTGAAGTTTAATTTGAAAACATAAGGATCAATTTACTTATGTTTTTCAAACAAAGGTAGTTGAATTTTTTATGGCAGTAAAATGAAAAAATAAAAAAATAACCATTACCCAGAAGGATTCTCTTTTATTTTCGCCGTAAAAGTACCAAAATTATTCTTTAAAAATCCTAATTTATCTGTGAAAAGCACTTCCTTCCACTGTTGCAACCTTATACTCTTTGGTCTTATTCATATCTGATGTTAGTATCTTATAGTTTAAAGTTTTAAAAATATTGTTTTTTTGTGTGTAAAATTAAATTGTATAATTTAATTGAGTGTAAGAATTTAAGGCCCTTTAAATCGAATAAAAATAAATACATTAACATGTAATATCGCTGATTGCCATTATTTTCAATATAATTACATAGTACTATAAAATGTTAGAGTAATGTATGTTATGAAAGAGGAGATCCAAAAAAAGAAAATCCAAAAGTATAACTAAAATTAACCAATGAGAATTTATATACAGAAGCATGTTACGTCTTTATTTATATACATAATATAACTTAAAACTTCATGACATTTTTGTAAAACCAATCAAATCCTTTAAACCTTTTGATAAATTATATTTTATTTGGTTTACGTCACTTCAAATTTCAAAGTAACGAAGATAACAAACGGATTAACTCTTAAGATTATTTCAACAATACAAAATACTTTGTATTATAATATTATAAATTAGCACATTTATAATACATGTAAATTACTTCTAGAAGATTAAATAAAATAAAATTAAAAATATAACATTTTTAAGAACACATTTCGTTCCATGTTCATACTAATCTTGTTGCCGACTTTTGTATTCTGCGGTTTTTCTTTGTTTGTTGTTACTTGTTTCATGCAAATAGTTTTTTACCAGCGCACCATACACGCGTTAAAGTTTTTTAATACAGCAGTTTTGAAATGTAAAAATACAAGGATAGAAAATTATAAACACAAATGACGCTTTTGAGCTAGATATTACATCGGATTGTTTGAAAGTTTTCTTCACATTTTATACAATTGTCACAGTATTAAGAAAAATAGAGTATAATCTTACTTCTTTATAAAAGACAGTGTTAAACACTTCGCTCTTTTTATGTACCTGAAAATGTAATAACGTTTTTAAACAAAGCGTATAACTAAAAGATTCTTTTCTGCAGAAATGGAAACTTTTCTGTAGGAAAAATAATTAATATTTTTCTGTAAAAATTAATAAATCTTAATTTTCTACAAAATTGGTATTAAATTAAAACCATTTTATTTTATTAGTAAATTTATTATTTTGAGGTCACTAATTATGAGGGAGCGGTTGCTTTTAATGATCGAACGATCGGATATAAAAAAAAAACCGACTTGTTGTTTTGGTAATGACCTGAAAATTTTTTAAATTCGAGCTAACCTTCATCACACTTTAGATTTTCGTTTTTATTTATTAGTACTTATTCAGTCATACAACTTATGTAAGTTAAGACAATTTAAATAATATAATGCAATCGTTTTTATCAAAGAATAGAAGTAGGATTTAATGTAAATATATAAGTAATATTGGATTAGATTATTGGAATATCCCTGTGCTATTTGAAATTGCTTTTCAGTTTGAAATTTAGGAAATGCATTGATAATGAAAATTCAGGAATACCAATGCGATAGACATACTAATTACTTAGACTTAATGACATTGGACAAAAAATAGTACACTCTTCATTTTGTCTTAATCAGTATAAATAAAGTTACTATATAGCACACTATTCCATAAAGATACTCATTTAAATACTATTGCAATTTGTCTGTCTGTCTAGTTTCAAACACATTCCGGGAACTTATTCATGAGCGAGAATCACAACGTGAACGATTCACGGCGTGCCAATCCTGACAGAATTTCCTTCAGAAGTAATATCCGAATAATTATAATTATGGATCAAAAAAGTTCAAATACAAAAAAAAACTATACAGCATAACTACTTTTTAATTTACAAGTATACTTGTCTCTAAACTCATCTAAATTGCCGGCATTGAGAAATATATAAAATACTTGGAAAAATGTAATGTAATAAAGTGAGCAACATGGACAGCATAAATTATCTAGACTATGCAAATTAACAACTCCAAGCTACGATACAAGGCACATCATAGAACTAAGTAGACTCACGTCTTTTTAAACTGTTTTTGACATTTCATTATTTTCGTCTTATAATATTTTAAATTGAAAAATTTTATTCATAATTTTATTAATTCAAACTCGGTTCTGTCACACAAATTCTTAATTACAATAAAACAACATCACCTTATCTTTAGGTAAAGATGCAAAGTTAGAACAAAACTGCAAAAATAATACATATTCAGATGGTGTCGCCTGTGAGCTTCACTTTGTAATCTCAATTACACATGTAGTGGAACTAATTCAGCGAGCATTTAAAGATCTTAACTAAAAGACCTGGATACCTCGTAATAGCTAACTGTAGCTTTACATACAGTGATAAGAACTGTAAATTCAAATATTGTATATTCTAATTTAAGCATTTTATATAATATACGTAACAGTTTAAATACATGACAAATAAATGTAGTAAGAGTCTTTTGCACCTTTCTCATAAGATTATGAGCTTTCTTTTTTAAAAACTCTTATGAGATTACTTTACATATGTAAAATATAATAAATATAATAGAAATATTTAATAAAAATAATTAGACATCCTAATTAATTGTACAAAACAATGTTTGCAACTTCACAGAAATGTATTATATATTTTTTGTATCTCTCGAGGTATTTTCAATTTGTATTCTTCTAACTGTTGGTAAAACCCTTGAGCTCCTTCTAATGAGAACAAATCCGGAATTTATATAAAGATGTTATTTTATAAAATTTCATGTTTTTATAATAATAAAGTACAGTGAAAAATAATGATAATAATTTGAAATGGAACGTTACAAATAGTATAAAGTTATCTATAGAGTTTTAAAGTGAGTTATTAATTTAACATTATGAGTTTAGCAGATTACAGTATAGTAAAGTACGATAGTTAGTATAACAAAAATAGACACTAATACAATACAATCGAAATGTTAAAAAAACAACTATAAAGAAAATTAATAAGACTGTAGAGAACGCAACATGATACTCACTGAACTAACAAGTTCCCAGTGAATTGAAAACACAGTCGCCTTGAGGTAATCCTGTAATCCTTATAATAAGCTGTGGCACCATTTCCTTTGATTATGAAAATAGCAGTAGATTACTCTGCAAGATATATTCGATATAAAAACAGAACAAAACGCGTGTTAACATTTAAATAATTGAAAAGTATTTGGATTAAAAATAAGACACAATACTAAATCTATAATAAATTATCACAATGTATTAAATACTGGCTATTGATATTTATCATATTTTAAATCCCATACAAGTTAGTAAACTAGGTCGAGTGGTATATCTCATCATCCGTTACGAGCTATAACTAATCTAATTAAGAACGGATCTGTCTGAAATACAGCTGATATTTTTATATAGTTAAGAGATTTAGTTAACTATTTCATAAATGAATTTTTTTATAATATAAATGTCATATGAGACTATATTAACACAAACTTTGAAAAATTTAATTTAAATTTTTAAAATATATAAAAAAAGAGAAAAGTGAACTTTAAAAATTGAAATCTGCAAAGTTTTAAATAATAAATATTTTTACTTTAAATAATTATTTAGTCTGCGCTAATCGTATAACTTTCAAGGAAAGTATGGAGTCAGGATAGTAACCCGTAAGATGGCTGCCAAATGTAAATGTAAATATTTACAATGTAGCAACATATTTTTTATTAGAAATAAAATAAAATCTTAATACGTGAATAAGTCAGACTTCAGACTCATATTTTGCTGTTTGACATAAAAAATATCTATTGCTTAGAACTTTTCAAATTCTATATATCTTTTATTAAACATTGTTCTAACTTTAATTTTTCAGTAGCTTGATTGTAAATGTTAGATAGCTATTTCAATTAAATAAAAATTCTTTTAGTGGAAAATAAATGATTTTCTTTCTCTTTTCTTAAACAATTCCTTTATATTTTTTTGTGTCTTAAAGTTTTCTATGAAGGTATATAACATAATGATTTAATGATATATAAAAACACATATAAATATATATAAATATAAATATTTTGTTGCTGACTTTACAATAAACGCATTTTTTAAAATGAAGTAGCACTATTATTTTTCACAGATCTCTTAAATATATTGAAAACACTCGTACAGAAAGTGATAGATGATATCTTACTTTATATATATATTTATTCTTTATTGTACAACAAATAAAAATTTTATACAAAATAGTATACTTTGAATGTGTAACTACATAAATGTTAGTTAATAAGTTAGTATATTACATACTGAAAAGTTCTCTCACATATGCAGATTATGTTAACAAAGGACTCATCAAAATCGGTCAAGTACTTGATAATGGCTAATAATACTATTAATAATAATATATTTATTATTAGCATTGATAATCGCTGTATGTATCTGAACTAAAATGGACGTAATTTTAATACCTTGACTCGTACGAATATCAATAAAGTAGTTTATAAGAATGTTATCTGAGTAGATTATAAATTAAAATGATTCTTAATTAAAATAGACGAAATTTTTGATATAATGGCGAAAGATAATCGCACACACATACATATATATATTAATACATACACACATAAGGGTGAAATAGACAACCATTCTTTAAGTCTGTTAAAGATACCGTATATATTTTGTTAAAAAGACTGTTATGATAACAAACAAGTTCATCATTTTTAAAATAATATTATAAAAAACTTTGCAAGAGAAACTCGACTTACAATTGTAAAAATCTCTTGTAATTTTTAAGAACTTTGTACTTTGAAAGTATTCATTCATGGAGAAGTTAAAGACGCTTGAATTCCGTCATTAGTAATAAAAAACGACCATTTTTTACTACTTTTAGTAGATTTTCCTTGCATTTTTATTGTGTTATAATAGACCTCCTTTTGCAGTGTTTTAGTTATGTATTACGAGCTCCAGTAAAAAGTACAAGCTTATTTTATGTGCTTTCAAATTCTTAAACATTTTTCTAGCTTATTTTGTTAGGCTATTGGAAGCAACTAATAACTAGTTACAAAAAAATATAATGAGTTATTTTTATAAATGTAATATAAGAAGTAATATATCAAATGATTCATACATAATATAATCAAGGTTCTTCTTTATTTAAATATGACAAGTCTCTATACAAAAACTTTTTTTTGTAGAACGTTCAAAATGAAATAGAAATTCAATACGCTTCTCGCATGCTTTGTGTAGCCACTCGCCAACTTCACGTTTGAACATACATGTATTAATCGTAACTGAATAGACAAAAACGAGTATTGCCACAACTTTCGCAACTCAACTTTACAATACAGACAATATAAAATTTTATTCATAGTTAGATTATTTTTCTCTATTTAGAGTGTCGTCATCCTTAATTACTATTAATAAAATATAGTTATCTGGCTGTACTCACGTAAATACTTCAGGAGTTTAACTCAGCAGTGTCGAAACCATTCGAAGACCTTATTCATTAGCGCAGCTGGCTCGGTTGACTCGAATAGCTATAATTCAGGATGGTTAGATCAATGCATGCTGAGTTCACGCCGCGGTTCGGCCATGCTCCAAAAGTTGTTACGTGACAATAGCCGGATAATTATGGTATATATAATAATATAAATATTATAAATTTAGTTACCAATAACAAAATTTGAACAAAATTATTCTATATATTATAATAATAGAATTAAAATT
The DNA here is from genome assembly GCA_959347395.1 of Mechanitis mazaeus. Classification (NCBI taxonomy): domain Eukaryota; kingdom Metazoa; phylum Arthropoda; class Insecta; order Lepidoptera; family Nymphalidae; genus Mechanitis; species Mechanitis mazaeus. The sequence goes on from OY365750.1 coordinate 13,490,228, forward strand.
ATTTATGTCATCAATTGTTATTATTCAGAATGGTAACTTTTTTAAATTGTAGCTCCCGAGTTGTTAAAGTAGTTTTTTTTCAAGCAGGTTAGTTCGCAAAGCGAGTACATCGAGTCGCGTCATACATATTCAAACGCTGAGTGTTACCTCGGTAAGGTGAATTTAGAATTTTGCTTCGTTAATTTGCTCTGAAACTTCTCATTAGTGCGAAATATCAGGTTGAAGTAGTTATAACTACTTAGCATTAATCATACTATTTGGTATTTAAAATTACGTTTTCATACTAAACATGTAAATAATTTTAAATAATATGGAAATAATTTTTTCACTAAAAGTATATTTTAGGACTTTTTAAGTTCATGATATCAGCCCATTAAAAGCTGTGTGAACATAAATGTGATGGTTTAATATATATGTAGTGTAACAATTATGAACAGATGGGCTCGTAACTCACTCTTATAAAAGTAATGTCTGCAATACGTGTCGCGGTTGCAGACAAGAGCCAATATCAAAACAGATTTATGGCTGATAGCTAAACGCTGCTCTGATAATGAATCCACAAATCCAATATCGGATATAAGAGAATATTGGCCATTAAAGGTTGGTTATATTGGACTAATAATTAATAAGCATTTATGAGATAAAGGTTGAAAAGGTTTGTCGCTATTAATGACTTAAAAGTTACTAGCATTGATAATCTTAATAACTAATTCCAAAGCTTAAAATCATCACGCTATTGCCCTTAAAAATCGTATTGAAAGTAATTTTGCAGGGTCTTTTATGAAATCTATTAGGATTTAAGCATAAAATTGGATGCACTCGCAAACCTAATTCGTATTATCAGACAGCTCGGAACTACTCTGTTTCCGTGTTCAACTAAAGCCTATTTCAAACACAATTCCGTACCCTCAAGCGACAAAGCCAGTACATTAGGCCTGTTTCTAAGACACAATTCAACGATTTCAACTTAACTCTCTTATCTTTAAGTACTATAGCTTAGACTTATAACTAGGCTGAGCAGCCGGCTTCGTCCATCGCAAATTCTGTAACCAAAATTCTTTTTGTCAATATTAATAAGTTAGTTATCTCTACTTAGCATGTTCTTATTTTATTGTGTTTTTTTTCTCAATTTTTTTAAATCTTTTCAATAATAATCGTTATATTTCAGTATGTTTAATACAAACAGATATAATTATTATTATATTATTATCATTATTATTATTATTATTATTATATTATTTTTATTATTATTATTTATTTTTTTAATTTAGATTTTCAATTAGTGTAGTGTTTGAGTAAACTGCGTTCATACAGACAGACGTGGCTGGAGGACTTCGTTTAATATATGTATAGATAATACATTTTTAAGTAAATACACAATTATATTTTTATTGAATTCGCAATCACAGGCCGACCTTTTAAAAATTATTATCCTGGCCTTGAATATAGAAACATATTAATAATTACAATACATTAAGTAACATTTTTAATGTTATATATTCTTTGTGATTCATGTAAAGCCTGACAATTTAACATCCATGTCAGAATCATGTGTATCATCTGTATTTTGTCAACCCTTAAGCTATGTTTACATACAGAATCCTGTGATCAGTCAATATCAGAAAGCTATGCGTATCTGTATATTAATATATGTACAACAAATAATCAAAATAATATATTGACACTATAGTTATAAAATTATATAAATTATTGAAATACTCTAAACTTTATATAAATTTCAAAAGCTCATTTGAGACATACATTTAAGCCGCACGTGTTAGTTCAATGATTTTTTAATGTATTTTTAAATGTATATTATGTAACAATTGTGTATCCAATCCTAACATATTAGAACCATTACAGAATAAACTCTACTACTACTCTTATTCATTTCAAAAGCTAAATTGTTTGTAATGTGTTAAATTGCAACAACAATTTGTTAAATTTTACAAACACATTCTATAACATAATTTGTTTGATATTGTGATAATGACCGTCATAATTCTCACCCACTTAAAAAAATAATGCTTAAGTGGAGGTGCTGTAAATTGAATGATTTTTTTAAGCAAAAATAAAAGCTTTATTTTTAGGTGTATTATAACGCTTGTTATATATCAAATAATAATAAATATTATAGGAAATTTACAATTAAAAAAATGTATATAAATATTTATATTTTATTTCAATAATTTAATTAATATTGAAATTAAATAAATTATATGGAACAATAAAATTTCAATGAAATTTTTAAATTTTTGTTAATATCATATTTTAATGATATTATCATTAAAAATTATATTTATATGTTATAAAAATTAAATTAGAAAAATTTTAAAAATTTTAAACTGTTCTATAAACATTTATAACAAACGTCAAATTTTCAATAATTATTCTTGTCTCTTCTAGAAAAAATATACGACCACTATGATGTCTAATGGGTGGGACATAACAGAAATGAATACAACAGTTTAGTAGTATTTAAGGTAAATGACTTGAAACAACTCTATTCTTTCATCATTAACTGTATTTAATATTCAGTTGAGATGTAAAAAGTCTTTTTAAGACTCGACGAAAACCACCTTAGCTCACCCAGAGCGACAGCGATTCCAAATTTTGTCTATACTAATTTTTAATATTTACATATTGTATGCCTTCATGTAACCTGACTCAGGTTTTACTAAATATTTATTACACATATTTAAAATAATGAAGAGATTCATAAATATCAGTAAATCGACTTTTTAGAATTAATAGAATCGAACGTTTTTTACGTCTGAATTTTGCTGCCTCTGACTCTAACAAAAGTGTTAACTGAAAAGCTGTACACTTATACAACCTTAATATAAAATATGCCTAACAAACATAAAAAAATAGGCATTGTAAAAACTTCTGTATATACATATATAAGTTACATAAAGGCAAAGCGAAGAAAATATGTTACTCCATATAGTGCTAAATAGGAATAATAAGAAATGAAGAAGGCATTTGCCTCAGTTATAAAATAGAACACCAATCCGCAGTAGAGCGTGGTGAGTTAAGCTCTGCACCCTTTTCATAATTTAAATGGAAGTTTGTTTGTAGCGTAACAATATATTGACATATAATTTTACTTTTTATTTTGTTAGATAATTAAAACACAATAGATTCATATCATATACTACTTTTGATTAAAGTCTATATTAATATTGTTAAGCTGAGAATTTTGTTTTTTTTAAACGCACAAATCTCTTCAATTAACTTTTGATTGATTACTCAACTCCCTGAGTAAAGCTAAAGGTTTTCTAGCAATACGAAACTACTTATCTTTATCATCTTCATAGTAAATTGTTAATTGGCTAGTGGAACCGTGAGAATCAGCTAGTTATACTATACAACTGAAATAATTTCACTAGACCTAAGAAATTCTCTTAAAATGCCAAAATCTGCTTAAAGCGCTAAAAGCTAACGACCCAAAAAGTTTATAGGAAAGAGGACTTTCAATCGAATGAAACGATCGACGTATTTACAACCCAATAAAATTACTCGTGGAACGTTTTTGATTTGCTTGGTATTTTTTTTATTATAGCCCTATAGGGGTTAATTTTATATTTTGGAAATAAAATATAACGATATATATTACGAATTAAAATTTTACGTAAAATAATTATATTAAGTTGCAGTGTTGTTTCTGCCAAGGAAGTCGGAGTCCGACGTGACACTAATGAGTACAAACACTCTTCGTGCCTTAGTTTCAAGTATGTTCGCGACCTAAAAACTTTCTCTCTATTTTAGAATCGACAGCACTTAAGTAATCTTCATTCATCTTACGCTATTGTAAAAATATTTTATCTTTTTCACTTCTAAAGTGCTTATTCAAGCAATTTTTCATAACAAGTTAGACAAAGCTCTGGAACTTCAATAATATCACATTTATCTATGTTTTACAGTCAATTGGTCGAGTGGTTAGTGGTTATGTAGCCACTTGCTGGTCGTGGGTTTGATTCCACACCGAACAGTACTTTATGTGACCCATAAATTACTATTTTGAAGCTGGGTGTTATTTGTGTCAGTTGTTTCTGTGTTTGTAAAACCTCACCAACAATTTTTTTTTTTTTTTTTATAAAAATATATATTTTCTGTAACTGGTATCAAGCCATGAATATTTATGAATACAGACATGGTCTTAGAAATTTAGAGATAACTCTGAGTGATAATAACTTTTTCATCTTTATCGCGGCCCGGCTATTGATTTTACTCTTCAAAACCTCGTCTTGATTTATGCGCTCTTACTTTTCATGTCGAATGTCACAAAGTGACTATAAACTGGGTGTTAGGAGTATAATAACCCGTAAAGTTATAGTACAGAGTGCAGACATAAATATTTTTATATGTAACAGTATCAAACTAATATACGACATAAATGTTCTAAAGAAAATGTTTAAATATTAATTTTAAAGTTAAGCAATTTGATCAGAGTTTAGTGCGAGTATTCGTCCAAATCAACTCAGCGTAAACTTCAAATTGTATGAATACAGAGTAACGCCATCCAACGGAAGTAAAGTCACACCGTTCTTATTTTATACAAATCAAAATTTACTAATATATTTTGGTTAAAAAACTCGAACACTATTGACACTGTAAACGTTATTTATTTTATGATTTTGATTCACTTGCTTGCGCAAATATACAAGAATAATTCTATTCGTATCAATAAGAAAAAAACAAACATGTTTAATATTTGTTTTTTTCTTATTGTATACGAATAATACATATAATACATGTAAATGTTTCGTACTTTATATGAAAAATACAGTAACTATGAATCAATATATCTATAACATAGGAATCCTTCGTAACCAGTTAAGTGAAGGATAGCAAATCAATCAAATATCAAATGATAGATACTGCGAAAATTAGGCCAAAGTAGTAAAAACACATTATAATATCAATTCCACAAACCTAATAAGGTCACGCGGATTTATCGTCTGTGAGGTCCTTTTGTAACAGGAAAGCTTTAATCTTTACTTAAAACGACCCATAAATATGTTATTACAGCGATATTCAACACTACCTTAAAAGTATTCTAACTTTAAAATTATTGTTGATGTCTTATGATTGAAGTCAGAATTGATAACCGCAATTATATAAGTATTTTTAAATGTAAAATAAATATATAGGTATAATATCAAATATACCATTCCAGAATATATTGCAATGGCCAGCTATTTATTATAGACGATAAAATAAAAACATTTTAAAATATTTAACACCTTTAACAGCATTTATTTATACGCTTAATAAAATAACATCACAGTATGTTCGCACACATAAAATAAAGAACTCTGTAACATAACAGCTTGGCTGAAGTGTTATCTTTATACGATACAAATATATGAATAATTTTATACACGAATACGCTCCCGATGTTGCGTTTTACAAAAATTGTTGAATACGTACTGAATACATAAATAAATATGTTTACAAAACCGATTATTCTAGTGGTTAGTGGCACTGAGTGCAGAGTTAAAGGTCGTCTGAATCCCTCATGGGATTGATTGTGTGATCTATGGATTGCTGTTTCGCTTCTGGGTGTTATATGTGTCAGTTCTTTTTGATTGAAAGCCCTCCGGTACACAGACATTTTTTTCTCTAGTTGCAGTAGTTGTTCTTTAAAAATATATATATATCAATCCGGATTTCCAATAAATAAAAGATTCGCCACTTTTTTTTATTTTAAACGAATGTATAATTACCAGTTGTTTATTATATTTTCTTTAAATATAAATTATTTTAATTTAAAACACATTATATTAAAATTAAAAAAAACTTTAAAAACGATTAATATTGCAGTAGTATAAATTACTATCACAATTTTATTTGATAATTTATAAGGATTTATGATACCTTATGATACCACGAAATCCTTCGACCGCGGTGGACGAAACCAGCGACCTTGACAAGGCGCCAGCTTTATGGTATAGACATGTCAACTGACGTTCGAATCTGTTTACTCGATCTAACTTACCAAAAAAGAAAGGACTTTTACTTAAGGAAAATTTTTAGGAATAGGAAAGTCCTTTGACATAGTCAAGTTTCAAAAAGTCCCACTTATTCCCCTAGGTGGTTAAAATAACTTCTATTCTACTTTATAATTAAAGTTTATAAATTTATTGACATTAAATTTATATCAAATTCTATTTGTTTTTAAAAAAATAATTTAAGCTAGTTGACATTCCTTAAAATAAGGTTTTATTATTTCCAGCGATGTAAATAATCTCTCGAAGATTATAAATTCAAGAATAAAGGGGCACTAAAGCTAACTAACTGCCTCATATTAAAAGTAGTTTTTACTCATTTATCGTTATTTTATAAAATTAATTATACGGCCTTAATAGGTTTTTCAATATGATCTACTCAAAGTGACAGTTTTATAATGAATATTACACACTATATTATACTTAGCCTTTTTCAACAATAATATAAAAAATAGTTTTATAAACGCCAAGGCTTCTCTAACAAGAAGATTACAAATTTGAAATTGCTTCACTGAAATATGACAATCCGAAAAACTACCGTTTTTATTCAGTTTACTATAAAGTTAGAGGCAACAGTTTTTTTTATTGTGATACTTTTAAAAATTAAAAATCAGATCACCCTCAAAAAATTAATAACCCAGTACCCATAACCCAATAGTTTCAAACACGATCTCAAAAATCTAAATTAAAAACCAAAAATTTTAGCGTTGACATATCTACTAGATTGCTCTGGATTTAGGCTGATTCATCGGATAGCGTTGTCAATCAATCCTTGCCAACCCTCAAGTGTTCTAAATGAAAGTGATGAATAAGACAATTTCGATGGATAATTGATTGAATGCTGACCCCACCATCTTAATTGTTTAACTTTCGTAATTGATTTCATAAATATTGTGCCAATTTTGTTTGAATTAAATAATTAATTAGATGCAATATATTCTTATAAACAATAATCGCTGAACTGTATTTTTATTTTGGTTATTACGTTAAGCCATTGTGTAATTGAAATAAATATAATATTTTAGTTTGTTTAGAGTATCTTGCTGTACTTTACCTAATTTATTTTTTGTAACATTCCTTTAGAATAACCAGGAGAACACCAAACTATACTTACATAGAATAAGTTGGAAATAAAAATTTATACTCGGCGTTTGGCGCTCTATCCTCCGACGAATGAAAATAATTTAAACAAAATTTCCTGTAAAATAATATAAAAAACCTTTTAAGAACTACATAAATTAGAATCCCAATCAGAAGATATAATCGACAGATCAACTTTCAGTGTTCTGAATATTGAAGTTTTACCAGTCAGGCAGTTTCGTCTAGTTAGTTCGTCTCTCAATCAATGACAACTGCTTGCTGGTGATCGCCGAATTTATAATCTAGTTTTTGATCTCTGAGGTTTGCTCAATGATTTCACATTTCACATTTCATATTTCACGGTCTGCCTCTCTTTTGTGGATGAGAAGCACGAAGTCGAATCATAAACGCTGTTATTAACGCAAACTATGCCCGTTCAATGGCTTGTTTTTCAACGATGTTTTTAATAGTGATGTTACTAATGGTGCATTACGGTTTTGTCGGTATAAATTGAATGTCTTTTGATCGCGACAATAATTTATTTATTTATTTATTTATTTATTTCGGCATTATTAATATCGGCATAAGAAGATTTATTTCTGATAATTGTTGATCCATAAAAAATGCGAGTATTACCATACCAATGATCAGAGATGTAATTCATAGAAAACATTTGTTACGGCATTCGGAGAATATCAAGATTTTTGGTAATAGTATAACCTCCAATAAAACACTACAACGTATGAACTGACATTCAGAGATGAGGTAAGGGTGACAATGTGAAAATCGAGGTGGTCTCTGAACGTTATGGAATATATTTTCTGGGAAATGAGTCTAAATGTTCACATGGCTTCTTTTTGTATCGTATCAATCATTGAGTAACTATATATAAATAGGGGTAGGATGGACTGGGGACAAAACGTATATATATTTTTCACCGTTGAAATCATGATGATGCGGGTGATGATAAAATTTATATAAATTAAGTGAATTAAAGTATTAAGGACCATACCATATAGTAAATAAAGAAAACTAAAAGTAAATAAAATATTGAAATAAAAAGATTATAAAAATTACTTTTTAAAATTAGAATTCAAACATAAAAAGCAAAAAAAAACACATTAAAATTTATAAAACAATAAATAAAATTATATACATATAATTGATTGAGTTCATTTAAAAATAAAATAGTATTTAAAAATAATCTGTTTCTTTATTTTTTATTTCTAGTTCAACACTTTGAATCAAGTTGCTATCTGTAGTAAAGATTGTTCCACAAAACGTACTTTACTTTTTAAAGCTATGACCCAGATTCATCAATCAACATTTGCATTAAGATAAAAAAGACAAAATCAAATATTTTCACCAGAGAAAAAATGTTAAATAAAAACTTCTCATCCAAACTACATTAACAAACTGAGTATTTCTGAAGCACAATAATAAAAAATCACTACGACGTTTCAGTTTTTATTTCAACAATCTTCAGCCTTTTTGTTAAGAATAATAACTGAGAGGTACATCCGTATTCATCCCAACAACCATCGGAAAACAATCAACTAAAAAACTCTCGGAATTCATGTAGGTTATATTCTGTATTGTATTGATCCGTATAAATTCGTACTTTTCGTTCGTTACTTCTTATTTTACAAATAGATCAAAGAGTATGTATTATAGTTACAATTCATTCAATATCTAAAGCTTAATTAACAATAAAATAACTCTCAACTTGATATTAATTATTATTGCATAGTTTAGTAAGATACACTTGGTATAGTTTAATAATGACACTACATGTGACATTCCGGACACAATCTTCTAAGAAAGTTCTGCTACAAATCACATTGTAATGAAAACTGAGGTCTCGATATACAACCGAGCTATCTTGATGGTTCTATCAAAGTTATTATGTACCTTCGTAAATATATGAATTAAACATAATATAAACTGTTCAAGTAACAAATCAAGTTCTCGGTTTTAAAGTTAAATATAGCATATTGTGATAAATAACTTACTGTGTACTATGTACATTAATTATTACTGCGGTTTGTATTTTAATTCATTGTAAAAAAAGGGAAACTATATTTGTTTTAATAGAGAAAAACAAAATAATAATCAGCATCCAAAAAATTATATTAAAATTAATTTAGTAAATTATTTACATTATAGTAAATAAACTGAGAACATTTTCTCTCAATTTTCAGACAATATTTTAACACGTACAAGGAGCTTCCGGCGATCCCATGAAAACGACAGAGTACAAAAACTAAATCTTCCAGTAAAGAGGAGGGAAGTGTTCAAGCAATTTTGCAACATTCCCATTTCATGAAGGAAGCATCACACAATTTTTTATCACAATAAATAACAACGAAGGAAACCTTTCATTTATTACTGCCAGCTGCCAAGTGACACTACAAACGATGGAATCTTTTGTCGGCTATTTAATGAGTTGTCGTAAAATAAATGTATCACATCTAGTATATATCTAAATAACCTATAAAGATAACATGCTCATCATTCTTAAAGCAATAACAATCATTTTATTGGATGGGTGATGTTTTCATAAGAAGTAGTAATAAGATTTTTATTGAAACAACATGAGAACTACTAGAGTATACTATCATGTGCTTTGTTATGACAGAGACTTTTTCTTACTGTTAAGTGTAATTTGAAACCAAGACAACTTAACTCCAATATGGAAAATTACTGAATTGATAACACTTTATTATGATTTGAGTTATAAAAAATATAATCAACTCACAAAATATTTGTAAAGAAAGCTTTGTATGATGATTTTGTGAAGGTTTGGTTGGTGAAGGAAATCGAGAAGAAATTTCCGAATCTTTTGGAATATTCTGTATTATATAAGCAGAGAAGTGCGGTGGACATTTTCAAGGGTCTCTTTACATTGTACATATTGGTAATTGAAGCATGTCTTGTACAGGCTTATTTGGATTCAATCAGCAAAAAGTCACGTTCAGAATATATTTATTAGTGAAATGTTATAATCATAAACATAACCAAGACGTGTTCTCTCTGTTGTATGTAAATGGTTGAATATTTCTTATCTGTGGTACGGTTAAAAAGCAACGAAATTGAATTTGTTATGAACCTTCATGTCTATGTAAATAACTCTCGTCACGTTCTCACAAAGCAATCTGCTGTAATATTACATACATCTGTTATGGTATTCTGATTTTTTTTAAAACATATAGCAGACCTTGGTTTTAAGAACCCGGTCCCATCTGTCTGTCCTTATGTATGCAAAAAACTCAAAAACTATTAAAATGATTTTTGTAACGTTTTCAACAAAATATAGAGTGATGTGAAGAAGGTTTAGGTGTATAACTCATTATAGTTCGATGTAAGTTGACTGAAATATAATGACTTTTGTTGAAGACGTCTCAAAAATCTTAACTATATAAAAAAATACAGAATACTACATTGAGAGTAATCTAAATAACAAAACGAGCATTGTTGCTAATATAGACGCGGAAGTAACTAAGGGTAAAAACTGTTTTAAAATTTATTTTTTTAATAAATATACTAACTTCGGACTACTAATCTACTAATATTACCTAATTATTTTTGTTTGCGTAGAAACATGTAATATAAAATAGGTTCCATTTATTACGTTAATAGAAATAATTTTAATTTTTCTTTTATTATATATTTTATATCCGAGAAGTGAAATATCTTATCTTCTATAATTCTATAAGAACGTAATTTCATTGACCAGTATCTGTGTCAAGAAAATAATATAGTCGGTTGGAATGTAGCATCTATCAAAATAAATCAGTGGGTCGTGTAGGTCGGCCCTTAGGATACAAATATCTGGAATTTTATTTGACCCCCATTTAACTAAAACACATTACTAAAATTATAAAATTGATAAACTTACCCGTGTCCTATTAATGTGAAAAGTGAATCGAGTGTTCAAATGGAAACTTTAAAGGATATATCATGAATTTCGGTTTACCATGGAAAGACAGTTAGGCCTAACGAAATTAGAGTTATGATAAGAGTGTTTCGTTAAAGGCTTTGTAAAACACAATAGTGTATTCAAATTGCGTTTTTTTTTTGGCAAAGATATTATATATCTAACAAAAAAAATATTAAATTCGAATATTATAGAAAAATAGTTTTAACTTATATTAAAAAATTTGTATGAAGTACGCAAATAAACTTTTCAAGGGATATGTACCTCCAACTTTCTATTTAAACATTTATTAATAATATTTTGTAACGATTATCAGAAGATAAAAATATATGCTTATTTCGATAAGTGTGGTATTTAAATAAGGCCTTCGGATTCTTCAAATTGACATACAGAAGTGATCACTGAAATTGATTCAAAGAAATTAAATAAATAAGTAAATCAAAATTCACACGAGGAACTAAAATATTCACGAGGTTCTAATAATTTTAGGTATTTTCAGTGTATCGTAATCTACAACTATCCTTCAAGAAAAGAATAGATAATTTTATTCGTGATTTGCCAATACACTCAAGTATAACATATTAAATTAACAAAATAAAAGGTCCCTATTAGGAAACGAAATTTGCACTACTGGATTTATAAGATACCCTTTCGACCCATACCGTTTGATAAGGTTACCCTTGTAATTTAATACTACCATGAACGTGGGAGATAACGCTGTTACAGCTTAGTTATATCTAAAATAATTACAGTCTGTATTAATATTACAAAAGCGGAGAAAATTTTATTTTAAAACGCGATACAGTTCAAAAGTAGTGGATGGACTTGAAAATGTTTTTTCTAGCATTCGACTACTGCTCTTAATTATCATAATAGTATATAATCTTTCGTAAGCGAATGTTACTGCTAGTACTATGTATCATAAATGTATAAAGTAAAACAAGACTAAAAATATATATAATTATACTTAAATGGTTTTATCTATTTTAAAAAAGACACATAAAAGTCATCTGATAAATATAATAACAGTATATAATAACTTTCCGGCCTCCTCTCATAGCTCAGTAAATATTTTTATTTCCACTGAGGCGCTGTTCAAACTTTACTCATCCCTTTTTAAGCGGGTAGACTTACATCTATAAAACAAGACGTATATATCAAAGTTTTTCTTGTCTAGATGACATTGTAAAGTTTTAGAACTATCCAAGAAAAGATAAATGTCGAATTGGCTGTAATATCTGTTTTCGTTGTATAAAGGTTATTTATATTCAATGGGTTTATTCACCTCAATAACTGCGTACAATTTACATTATCCAAGTTCGACAAAATTAGTTTTGAAATCACTCAAAATACGGTTTTCGAATACATATAATATCTGTTTAATGAAGTGAATTATAAAAAGTTTCCATTAAATATATTTTTCTATTAAGCGTAGTTTCTTAGAAATACAGACTGTTGTTATATTTCATAGATGAATTTTAATATTCAGTAAAATTTTTGTATTTTTTAAAGTAATAAGTTGTTCAATACATTTTGTATATAAAGCTGCGACAGCTGTGTTCCATAAAATGATGATTTCAGTCATGTTTTGATCGTGTTATAAAGTTGCTTATATTTTTTATGATTATATTTTCAGCCTCTTTTCTTATGACAAGGATCTTGTAACTAAAATTATAAATATGGGTTTATCCATACCAAATATGGCAAGATTGGAATTGGTCAGAGTACCGTTAATAAATATTTAGGGCAATATCTGCTCGATTTTATAGGCCTGTCGAGTGGGTTAAGTACTTTTAAATTAACTTCAACTCAGAATCAAGAACATCAGTCTACCATACGCACTGTTATTAAAATATTAATTTATACGAGATCGAAAACCTCAAAATGGACCGAGTTGATAAAGATAGTCCGCAGTAATCGAGTTATTAAATTATTTGTTGTTATATATTACAAATCATAAACTTGTTACAATTGAAATGAATCTATTCAGAATAAAAGATTTATTATTTTACAAATGTTAATTATTTCCATTGCTCTTAAAAAATGCACAAAATTTCTCTAACAACGTAAACATTACCACGTATCAGAAATAACAAAATCAAGATAATTAATTAAAAAAGAGAAAGACTAGCAATTTGCAGAAGAATTTCCAATTAAAACGATACCATAAAAACCGTACAAAAACATATATGAAGAGAGCAAATACGTTATATCAAATTAATTAATTCTTTATGTTTTTCTTGCTGATACCAAACAAATACTGATCGTGAATATATACAGCTATGTACCATTTATTAGTTTGGGAGCCGGAGAAATACGAAGAATAATTATTTATATTCTTTCATATTTTAAGAGAATCTGCTTTCTGAAATTTCTGCAATTATCTATATTATTATTATATACTAGAGTTTGTGTGTTTTTGTTTAAACGCGCTTATCTTCGAAACTATCGAAAGATTTGAAAAATTCCTTCGAATTATGAGAGGAAGTTGAGATGGAGGAAGCTCTAGGCTATCTAATAAGATATTTAAGAAGTTATTATAAGTTAGTTCATTTCAAGTGTTTTAGTTTAAAATATATATATATATTGCTTGCAGGCTATGGTAAAAAAAAATATTATTTCTTTTACTTTTTTTTTTTAATAGCTATCAAACTATCATTAAGTGTATTTTTTTTAATTATCCTGTTATATCACTACCTGTTACTGGTCAGTTCGTTGATCAATTCGTATAACTTTTTTATCTCAAAATCTTTTGGGCTATTTGTTTTCTAGAAACAGTAAATCGAACAAGTACTACTCGCTTTGACTATCTAGAATATACGTCCGTTCTGAATAATGAAATATCCTCAGGGATTTTGTATTGTTTTTCACGTGTCCAACATGAGTCAAAACAGTAGCTGCTTCTAAGATAGAGTGAGCCATAATTTTGTTTTTTAGACAAACCTTACTTAATAAACTTAATAAACCAAATGAACACCGTAGTCATTTGGTAGTAATTATATATTTTGTGCTATTCGTATGGAAAGACTAACAAATATCCAAACAAACAATAAACAACAAACAATAAATAAAAAACAAACAAATAAAGGAACAACCAAACAAAAATGAATTTTGTACAGCTAATGCATTAAAAAATAATTATTATTTTAATTATTTTCAACAAAGTGATCAGTTGAATTCCCTTGAATTTCCCTTGACAATTCAGTTACCAATAGAATAAAAATCAATACTTATATATAAAAAGATAAAGTTTTTTCTGATATGACTGATTTTGAAGAATCCCTCACTGTTCAAAAGGTATAATTGTTTTGGTAAATATATATTTTCGTATTAATCACAATAAATGTAATTTTACATCCAATATTGTTTAATTTGAAACCGCTTAAAATTAATCAATAAAACCTAAACAAAATTCACAAGTTTTAGTTAAACATTAAATTCCGAGTCACCATCTATCTAAGTTTAATATCTCCTAAAAAAACAGTCTTATGTTAACAGTAAATTAAATTTTAATAAAGTGAGGTTGAATTCGGATTTTGCATATACATTTTTAATTCATATAAAAAAGGAAAATAAAAAATTCCTGGATTTCTTTTTACAATGTGTTATTTGAATGAGTTAATTCGAAATAAAAGCAATAAGACAGTACAATAATACAATATTATTATTATATACTATAGATTACAGTATATAATTGCCTATAGATGGGGATGGCGGATGAAGTTGCTGAAAGCAACGAGTATTTATAATTTATTTTCTTTACCACCTAGAACCGTTATCAGTGACCACTTGTATATGTCAAATGGAAGCGGCAGAAGTGGGTAGTAAAATTAATATACTTATCGTGAAATAATTAATATAAAACAATAAAACTCAGCAAGACACCCAGTCACCGAAAGCAGCACCCGTTTACAAGCAAATTACTCCCTTCGCCTTAATTAAGGGGGGGAAAGAAACCTAAACCGCCCACCCTTAAGTAATCTAAACTAGATGCCAATAAAATAAATAAACTCATTATTTGAAAAATATTTATATCTTACTTAATAAAAACCAAATCATAAAAATTACAAATAAATAAATTCCTTTATCAAGATTACAAAATTTTCCTAAACACCGACTAAATATACTCTAGCATTCACATTGTGTTTTGCAAACCCTCGCTCAATTTGAACTTCAATTTTCCACTATTCAGTTACAGATTTAATTTAAATGATTCCTTATTTCTCGCTAAGCTGTCAGATATCGGATCCACAACGGAAATACAGCGGTATTTCATAAAATATCTCGGATTTTCAAATTACGTCAGTCAGAGAACTAGCCGAACTAATACGAGAACAATGATTACTTACAGTATTTATATTACTACTTAATTATGACTTTGTAAAAAAACAATTTATACTAACATTAAATAAATTAGATGGAGATTAATCTAACTTAATAAAGTATTACAATAAATTGAATTTATATAAATATATACACACTGTACTCATGTTACTTAGTAATATGACCAGAATTATAGCTGAATTAATTATTAAATCATTATTTTTTTAATTTAAATAAATAATTCGTTCAATTGTAAAAAACTTTGATTTATTTCAGAGCATTTTACATTTGCATGTTTATTGTTAAAACACAATAAGACTTGATTGCAGTAAATACCTTGCACAAAGTTTTCGGTCTTTTTCAACATACTTCAAAAACTCTATCAATAATAAATGAAATTTCATTTTTAAAAAATATACAAAATACATTATGATATTATAATAATCTCTATCTATTATAGTGTGTCTGTGATATTAAAATGTCAATTTTTTCAGCAGCTCTATTCTATACTTGCATTTAAGATCCATAAAAATAGAATTTTAATGTCACTGGGTAATAATCGTAATGTGGGATGCCACATTTTATAGCTGGAAGAGTAAAGCCTATACACATTTCTGAACTCGGCGTTTGAATCTCGCAAAAAAAATGATTTTCGTAATGTCTATGTAATCCAAAATTAAATTTCAGGAGAACTTTAATCTTGGATTCGGATTCTACTCTACTTGTATGAGACACTTTCATAAGTTGTTAATGGAATTGAAGTTGACTCAGACTCCAATTTAATTTTTTAATACAGATGAATATATTATTATAAAATTTTCCGATGTCTTTTGCTAACTCTTAGAGGTCTTTGATTATAGTTTCTCTAATTTCACTCTCAAATTGTCTTAATCTCTAAATAAAGCCGAAGTCAAGACCGACGAACTTTCTAAATGAGGGAACTTCAATTTTTTTATGACTCTTCATCATTTAATTTAGCAAAAGCATTTAAACAATATAAACGAAGAAATAATGTAGATATGAAGTAGAAAATAGAATTGGTCATGAACCACCGTGTATCTTCTTTAAATAATTTTAAAAGCTTTTTGAATTATCCATTATTAGTTTTTTGGATTTCATTTCTTAAAAATTACGTAATTTTAATTTCTTAATAAGAGTAAAAGATATATTTCTTGAGGGTTTCAGTCAAGTGTCTTTAGATCAAATGATATTGGTTTTTTCTGGATGACAACAAAAATGACTTTTCTTAATGATGCCAAAATGTACTTCCTTGAGCAAATTTTACTAAATATGTATTTGGTTATTTATGTCAATTAAATTAAGAACTGACCGTATCGCCCTAGACTATTGCCTAGTTGGTGAGGTAGTTTTGGTCCTACAATAACTTTTTAAATCTGTTTTTTTCTTGCCACATTTTAATTTAAGAGTTTTTTGTATTATTGTAACCATAAGGATTTGGAGGTGGAAAATGACCATTAAAGAAATTGTAACATTTGTTTTAGAAAGTTTTTATTTGTGTTGAGGTCAGTTGTTAAATTTGGTTATTCTAAGAACGTTCCTTAGAAAATTCGAGCATATATAGAAATATAAAAATTACTACTAGATATGATGTACACATTGTAAAAGCAAAAAGTTACTTGAATTACTTACAGATTAATTTGTATTCTTATTTCAGTGTATTTTATAATATAAATGTTTTCTTTTATATGACAATGGTTTCACACATTTTCGCTTCATCAGATTTAGACTTTAAAAAGCTTCAACAAGGTCAATAACTGTAAAAAAGTCTCAAAACGAAAATTTGTACTTCAGTTACCCAAATATGAATATGTACAAATTTTATCTGTATCTGTTCAAAATGTTTGCTTTCGATGCATATTTAAAATATACAGAAAAAAAGTCTATAATTTGCAGCACTTTTTTTCCAAGAATACTTTCAGGTTTAGCTCATTCTGTTCAAGATTGTGCTTTTATTACTTTTCAATAATGTCTTTACCATTAAAATAGCATTATTTTTACCAACGTAAAAAGAATTGCTTTATTTGGTAAAATTAAAATATACAAGGATCGCGAAGCAGATCTCAATTCAGACTCGCCACGCTCACAAAATCTCGGTATGTGCATATTGAGCGATGCGAGGTGCAAAAACCACCAAAGTTATTTGTACAAAACGTCTATACATTCTGACCTCAACTATTTTTCAAGAGGAGACACATTATTACATTTATTAAATTTTTTTAGTGATGTTTTTTTAAACCATCACCAGATGAAGTCTATCTGTGCAAAATATGTTAATTTTCGTATGTACTGTTTTTGATTGATGCTTGCACATAGGATGCAGAAAAATCTCTCATAGAGACCTTCGCTCATATAATAAAATACTGCATCGAAATATCAAGCTTAAGCAGTAATCTATACTTATATTATAAAACTGAAGTGTTTGTTTTTTTGTTTGTTTGTTTGAATTAGCTAATCTTCGATAGTATTGGATGGATTGGAAAAATCGTTTCTGATCACGATAGGCATGTTCGTGAGAAATGTAATGGTAAACATATCATGACGTTACTACTCTTAGCTATAATAATGTTAAATAAAATCATTTGTCTGCGGATGAAACCGCGTGTAACACCAAGTACAATCCACATCGTATAATCCACAAGATTAATGAAATTAAAATTAATAGATTAATTAAATACTTAATTATCATGAATAAGATTTAAAGAAATCCCGTTGTTTATACGAATTATATGTTATATAGGTTATAGAACTATTGTAAAAATAAAATATAGTATAGTAATATTTCCATCTTTATCAATCACTCTTCACATATACTTACGAAAAGGAGTTAGTTTTTTTTTTTATTATAATAAATATAAGATTTAGAATTTAAATTAATAAGAAATACAAACTATATACTAGGTTTATTAAATATTCATAAATATTTAAGACTTTTAAAAATCAAAAATAATAATAAAAGAAGCCTCACCTTGTGTATATGACCTGGTACTGGTTCCACAGACACAAAGTTTTTTTTACCCATTCCCAGATTTCATAATTTTTAATAATAAATTCCAAAACCGGAACAGCCCTTTGGTTTTAAAACCTTTTGGTTTTAATCCTATCGACAACTTTTATTCATGAGAGTAATTTGTCATCGCGTGTTTCATAACGCCTCTCGAATCGTCTCGTTTCGTCACATTTTTGACCAAATTTATCATTTCATTTACATGTCAAGTATAAAAAATAATAAATAAGTTCCCTGAGCATTCACGGAGCTTCCTGCCAGCTTGTCTCCATTTACCGTGTAGTCTAACGTTTCTTAAGACCTTTGCCACATCAACTGTCAATACTTATTGACAAATGACTTCAATAGTATTTATTCACCATTTTTGGTTTTAACTGATAAAAAAAGTGTATTAATTATAAGTTTTACACAGCCATCGACTTATCAAATTGTCCAAATCTTCACTAACACCAACATCATAACTAATTGTAGGGTTTGATTAATGAGTGAACTTTTGGTATAGTCGTTTCGTAAATAAGAGAAACTTAGGCAACTACTAACACGCTGGTCGACTTGTTGGTCTTGTCAGAATAACTATTAACTATGCTAGTTTAAATATAATTAATCATCCTAACTAATAAAGCAAATTTGTAAATATATTACATTTTTATTATTTTTATACAATGTTCTTACTTTTACCAACCATTATCATAAACAAGCCGGATAGAACACTTAGTACGGATAAAGATTTTACATAAAATTAACTACTGACACGTAAAAAGGTTATCTGTTTGAATACAATTTGAATTTATCCTTGAACTTTAAATCGAATTGCATTACGGTTGCATAATAACATCCAAAAACTGGGTCATAAGCTGCATGCGACCTAACCATGGAGCACCATTAATAACTACGACTCTTAGTTCCTGTTAAATAAACTCCACTAGAGATTAACAGCTTTAAATTTATTATAGTTACGTCGTCAAATACTGCAATTCCCTCACCTGCGATGGGGTCTCATTCCATTTCCCCTTTAGAGAATATTGTGGTTTTATATGTATATATTACACTAACAATATCATAATGATTGTAAATTTTAAAGAAATTATTAAATACATAATTGATTACAATAATTATTGAAAGTTAATGAAATTTTCAATAATTATTGTAATCAATTATAACTAAGTAGTGCTCCTCACTCGTTAACTTAGCTCTCTATCTAAGGTCTCTGACAGCGTCTTCTAGAAACCATTTCATCCTTACTCTCTATCCTTATCCAAATGTGATTTTTTATATTAACAATCATTTTTAAAGTAAAGAGCAAATAAGAGTTAAGTGATTCGGTATATTTAATAGTAATAATTGAACCATTAATAATTATTTTAAAAATTATATTGCTGTATAATTTCAATCATGTATTTTTTCTTGATGTAATTTTTTAAAAATTATCAAAAATGATCTATCATTTAATAATTATCATACTGAGCTGATAAAAAATAATTTTAATACTTCAGCAACACTTAAAGGCTCTACAAATTCAAAGTTAACTAAGAAACTTCGCATTACTATTTCCTAGAGAAATTTTGTGAGTAAGCCCTTAATTTTAAGGAAATTATCAACAATCTTAGATGTAACCATATATCTTATAATTATAAATTATCCAAACTTGCCGACGAGTTGGAACTCTGCTGTTCACGCCGCGTTTCGATCCGAGTCTATAAATAGGGACTCAAATATTTTCGAAATTAATCCAGAAACTTCCGATAGTATTTAGATGAGTAATGCCGAATAATAGTAAAAATGGATACGAAATTTCAAATATAAAAACATATTGCATTTTCTTAGATTTTCACGAGTACACATTTGAAATAAAACACATACACACACATTTGTCTGTCCTACAGACACTTATGTACATCTCGTCTACCCGTGAACACGATTGCTGCAAAGTATTCGAAACGTCGGGTTAAAATGGAAATGTAACCAAATTATACGCGAGTTTTAATCCGTAAAAATAGTTTTATTTCATAAAAACATATTATATAGTTTATTAACATAAAAATACTACAAATACAATGTAAACTTAAAACAATACATTTTTATTGTTTTCAGTTATAAATAGGAAAATAAAATAATCATCATATAGAAATATGTTAAAGTACTTATCTAAATCTACTTCATTTTTCCTTAACCCCGAATCCGTTTATGTTTCCTCGCCTCATAAAGCAGTTGGCTAATGGTAAAAAGTGGAATTTAGATTCAATTTATTTTGAATAAGTTCAAAATTTTTATTTTTCGTCTCACTTGTTCCTATGATAAACGAAAGGTAAAATAAATCTTTGTCTTCCAACAGATTTATTTTTCCAATAGATAAGCGTATTTGTCCTTGATCAGATGTCTGTACTTGAATCGGATAAAAAGGAATTTTGAACTAAAAATAGATAGAATGGTAAAAATCCTTTAGAAATTATTTATTATTTTAAGTGACTTATATGATACACTTCAAACTTCTCACTTAACGTTTATATTCTAAATATAATTTTAGATTATTTAATTACCACCCTAAAAAGGTCTTATAACTTTAAGAAAAAATTATGCCATATATGATAAAATTATACTAAGTAGATTCTAGAATATAATTATTTAGTCAAATTATTTAGGTGTTACTCAAATTAATAATTGATTAATTATAAATAAATATATCAACTTCCAGCTAAATAATAATTTTAATTTTTCATTCAGTAATATAAAATACTCTACACATTATGTTTGATTAACATATTTTATATAATTGTTAAAAATAGCGCTAAAATTATAAACTTATGTAAAATACAAATAAAGTTGTATATTTACATTACTAGCAAATTATATCATATTAATTAAATAGGTATCGGACACAAAGGTCAAAAAAAAATTAAAAACTGAAAAATTCTAAAGAGTCAAAATTTTCAAAAGCGCTTGATCTAAAATATATTGTCTACTTTTAATCAATATGATAATTATGAAATACTAAAAATAAGTATGACGCTATAAAAATTAGAAGTATGTTCAGCATAAAGATATCATTCCAGATATCGGATGACATCCATTATCAGTTGTCTTTGAGTAGGGTCAGGAATTGCTTACTCAACATTTTCCTCTGTCATTTGATACTATATGACGTATTAATATATTAAATGTCTCTTAGCCAGACTTAGAAAAGCTTTTTCACAATGTCTCATATTAAGATAAAAATAATTACTTAGCTGCAACATTGAAATAACTTCAATAATTGTAAGAATTAAAAATATGAAACATAAATATTTATATAAGTAAATTTATGCAATTATTTTTATAAAAAGTATTTTGATCACCAAAATTGTATAATAAAGAATTTTTCCAAATGTCTATTTTGATTTTTCTGTTTATATACACAGAAAAATCTTAATAATCGGTCAATAGTTTAAGAAAGCTTAAGAATACTGGACTCTATTTTATTTTTCCTGTGGCTTTTTGTTTCTAAAATCAAAAGACATAATAGAGAACTTGAATCCGTCCAAAATAAATTACGGCTGGGATGGAACTTCACGCAGTTCGTGTAATTGTATAAGTGCAGGGTCGTTGTAGACCGTAGCACGTTATAAAAATGCACAAACAGTAGATTGATATAAGTATGTATATTCTGGAAGAAGAAATAAATAAAATAAACTTAATAAAATATTGTTTATCTTTACCGAGAAACAACAGGTAACGTAACAAGATTTTGCATTCTAATCAACCAAACATATTTTGGGGATTGAGTAGCCTTGTCAAATGATGATTATGAGCGGCGTGGAATTCAAACTAATGCACAAACCGCTATTGATTGGTCACTTTGGTGTACCGCAGTAAACATTGCTTTTAAGCAAGTAATTTAATAGATAAAATAGAATATTAAACTATAAGAGTTTTTCACATTAACCCAGGTGTTATCGCAACCTTGATTATTGAGGGTCTTTTTTAAGATAAACTTAAATAACATTTGTGAACTATGCACTGAATAATGTAGAAATGGAAGTTCTATAAGTATATCTATATTTATAAATTATACATCATATATACATGTATACAGAATGTTGAATACATTAAATCTGCGACCTCTGAGATACCGTCGCGTCCTCTTGAGAATTAAGCTACTGTTTCATTTAAAGTGATGATTACTGACAGAAACACATTAGGAATAGAAATGAAACGATTCTTCGATTATCCTAATCCACTTAAATAATTCCTTAACTTTGATTTGATTTTGTTAAATGTAAATATAATTATGTATTTCAAATTTAAATAAAAATAACTTCGAATCTTCTCAAGAAATCTCAATATGTGACGATTAAAAGAAATTAGAAAGATGCACCATTGAATTTTATCTTTAGCGATAGTAAAAACATGAATCCATGCATCATAAATCATGCAATCAAAACGGGTTTAAAGTTTCAATCGATGGAGCCAAGACTTTTACAGTCAGTTTAAAGTATATTTAAAAAATGACATCTTGTACTATTTATTTTTCAATACAAGTACGCTGATTTTGAAAAAAATACTTACCTAACTTAATAATGTACATTTATTTTTTATTAATCAAGATATTTGAAAGGATTTTACTTTGATTAAATATATAGATCTTAACGAATTTCGGTTTTAAAGATTGTTAGTGCAAAACTGGCACTCGATAAATTGATAATATAAAATAAACTTTTCTGAACAGAAAAGGACACACTCCCTAGACAAGGATCGAAGCGGGGAATTACATTTAGGTTTTTGTCTCTACTTATCCTTTGTAACTAGACCCTCCCAAACCCCTACTTGACCCCAATGTTACCCCCTATTTGTGTATAATGGATGACTCGCTTTTAGCTTCTTATTTCTGTGAGTTTTAATATTGTTAAGAATTCTGTTGTCATATTTAATTTTAACTAGGATTTGTATAATATTACAATTAGATATAAAATATTTGTCTATAAATTTATTGTTCATAAGATACTGTATAGCATTTTCTTTTTAATAAACAGAATATATAGTCAATTGGAATCTCTAAATGTTTAAGTAATTTTTTTGCTTGGTGGGTTTGACTTTCGGTCTAAAATTATAAAAAAAATGGAAACAAATGTATAGTTTATTCAGTTTATATTGTCATTTAACAGTTGAACGTACAGAGATACAAAGTTTGTTGCAAAGTTTTGTCTAATTTCGACCAATTAACAATCACTAGTTATAACGAATAGTCTTTGGTAAATATACCAATGACAGATTCAATTGTCAAAACGATTAACCTAGAATTCTGATAAGGCAATTACGAATCTGGTTACGTAACAAAGATTCCTAGATCTCCATGCCTTACAATTATCAAACCGTTTTGTGTACGTCCTAAATATCTAGTCAGATTTTATTTCAAACATGATTATTTTGAATAAAGCAATTAAAGACGAGAAAAACATAACAATCAACAAACAATACTCTTTTATCTTTGAAATGTCTTTATTTTTTTTCATTCGGAGTACATTGAAGTCCGTAACACTCGGTCCGTTGTGACATTTCGTTATTTCTATTAATTCTAAATTGCTTCCTCAACCATTTTATGATAGGTGTTTTAAAGTCAAAAGGTGACCTAAATTCGTTGCTTTATGTCACTCATTCGTTTTATAGGGATTATAGACTTCCAAATTTCAGTTTAAATTTATACTAGTAACAGTTAGACTACATTTTTACCTACTTTTCTTAGGAACAGTATAGTAGCCATTGTGTTATTTGGGAGTACTAAATGTTTAATATTTAAATAATATTTTGGTACTTATTTTTTTTTTCCTACCTTTTTATCTTATAACAATAATATGTGCATTTCATACTTATTATTGTTTATTTTTTGTTTGGATTGTGCCTCAAATTTTAGTAAGACATCACTGGGAAAACCTGTTTCTATTACTATTATGTTATATAAGCCTCTCTTTTATTTCTAATAACAACAGCTTTTTAATATATAATTTAAATCAAATTTTTTTTTAGCATTTTTAGGCGTTATACATTGAAAATCATATTGTTGTATAGATCTTGTATATTTAAATTATCATAACTGATAAGATTATTTTAAATTTACAAAATATAATCAGAACGAAAAAATTCATCATTAAAAGAGGTTTTATTTCGCCAACAGTTATTATTAATTAATTATGTTTAAAATACATAAGTATATATTTAGAAAGATAAAATTGTTAACGAAAACTTTTTTCTATTATTAAGTATATGAACATTCAGTTTCTCTTTCATGTCGTGTTTTTTTTGTAATTATCGGATCTGTTAGTTTTGTAAGACTTAAATATACACAAATAGTTCATGTATTGCAAAATAATAAGTATGTTTAAATATATATATACAATAGAGAGATATAAAAATATTAATAAAATTATTGCAACGGGTAAAACGAGTTATCCCGTTCCAAAGCTTAGTAAAGTCAACGCAGTTATTTTAATAGAGTATTTCAATAGAACACTTCAATTTTCCCGGGAGCAGCCAAAAGGACAACAACATAAACATACCATGTTTAATACCTTCACTGGTTAGAAGGTTTCTATTTTGGAACATTAATATTATCAGATTATTGCTTTTTTATATTTAATTTACATTTTTAAATACTATTAATTATTTAATAGATAAATAATGACAAAGTCATGGCAAAATCCATTTTAAATATTCTATATTTTGTTTATTTATACTATTTATCTATGGTAAATATTAAGTTAATTGAATTATGTTCATAATTTAGATCATTCTATAATAAAATTCATATTAATGTTAGAAGAACAAAATAAAAACACGTATTATATAGAACACAATAGAGAAATTAAACCACAATCTGTATGTACAAGCGCCTTTGTTTCAATAATTTATGGCTTTTTCTACAGACAATTTGCATATCTACCTGGATCTTACAAATTTATAAGCCTAAGGACGTGCGGAAGCTCTCCGTTTCAAGCATTTATTTTTGTGACGTAACATATTATCCGCCATCCTGACAACTATACGATATATTTTTGATCCTTCTCTCAACATGAAAAAAAAATATGAAAATAGGGTTAAAGACCCTTAGTTGGGTTATAAATGAACCCTTAAACAAAGAGGGCAAGGATGACTTAATTATGATCAAACAGTTGGCGTTTATTTATCTGTCATTTTAATAATATTATTATATACACTCAACTTCTAACTCGAAAACTCGTCTAACACAAAAATATTTTCGAGTTTATTACAGTATTGAACTTAGTAAACTATTTATTAACAAAATATTATGTGTAAACCACTTATTAGATACTTCAAACTTACATCCAATTTCAATTAAGGCACATATTCAGCTTAATATTGAACGTAATATTGACAATATAGTCTAACACAAACCTTAATTTAATTTTCTAGCAAGAATAGTATCAAACGTATTTAGGTACATAATCGTTGTTTTCCAGATGATAGGGACAACTAGAGGCAATCCTGTTTCAGGTCTTTGTATTCTGTTTTCGCATCTACCCACATATTCCTTTTCTGTTCTGACAAATGTGTTGATGCTACCCGCCCCTGGTCGGGTAAAATTGAACTCGCTTTTTATATACCCAATTACTGGAAGGGAGTTTCACCTATTTCTGTTTTTCCTGAATATGTAAATTCCTTGTTGGGTTTGAATTGAAAAATGTATAATTTGATGCACTTGCCCGTGGATATTGATACGAAAAATACAGTATGTTATTTCCATTCCAACAATTGAAGCAGTTCAATAAGTTTTATTAATATAAAAAATACTAATTATTTTATATAAATTTTAACTTGTTAAGAATAATATAAAATGTTTACAATATATTTTTTATCTGTTCGATATTATTTATTAATTGCTTGATTGATGAGTACATTGATATGCAATACATCAATATTATTATTAAAACGTTTATATATTATATTCAGAAAGATTTTACATACACAAACAATATGAACGTCATATAAAATACAATACATTATGATAAATCGAATAATCAGTGCAGTAAAATATTTTCATTTATAGTAATTATGTTTACTTACCCTTTTTTAAATACTTATATTTTTTTCACTTTGAATGAACCAGTGAACACTTGTGTACGTCAAATGAACGTGACAGAACATATACCATACTTATTAAAATAAGCCATCTAATCATCTTATATCTATGTATTTCCATGTATTTATATATATATATATATATATATATATATATATATATATATATATATATATATATATATATATACTGAATACATATTTATTTATATTAATTTACTATCTTGTGCACCCCTACTCACCAACTATCTTTTTTTTTGTACACAATATTCTGTACCTCAAGGTTGTCTGGCAGAGATCGCTGCTTAGCAATAAGGCCGCCTCTTGTAAATTATTTAATAAGTTATGTATTATTTTATTTTAATCTCTTATTTTTTATCGTCTATTCTTGTACTATAAAATATTATTATTATTATTATTATTAAGACAGTTTACAAAAACTTTAAGTTTTTATGTCTATACTAATATTATAATGTTGAAAACCTTATATTTTTTTAAAGCGATAATCATTTAAACAATCATTATGAAAAATTATGGCTGATTCTGATAGGCGGGTTTATTAGAAAGATTTGAGGCAAACCAGCACTACGTTAGTATTCTTATTTAACTTATATTAATTATATCATACGTTGCTGCTAGTTAAATATAATTGAAAAGAAAATACTTTAAAACTTATCACTTATAAATTATACGTAATTATAATTTTATAACCTTTAATTATATATTTTAATCAAATCAAAAACAATGGTAAAAATTGAAAATAATAAAACAAAATAAATATTTAGGTGAAAATAATTATGAATACGTTTCTCTTCTCGAATTGCTATAAACGTGCGTGACGTGACAATACTGACAGTTAACTTAAACCTCTGCAAACACATCGCGAAATTAAAGCAATTTCACAGAAAAGTGACCTGTGAAAGAGTTGTGAGAATCAATAAATACGAAACGACTGAAATTGAAGTTCGAATCGATGTTTTCAGTACGCTTGATATACGTCGTTTAAAAAATGGATACGTCTCTAACTTCATATGTTTTAATTTTTTTTCTTTATCTCGTAATATTCATGAAATCAATCCTAAAATATATCTTTTTTATATATGAATACAAAAATTAAGTAATTGGAAAAATGTATTAAAAATAAACAATAAATAATTTCGCGATTAAAAAATTCTTATTTACCTAAAGACGACACAAAAATATTAACTTTTTATATTGGTGTGAAAAGTGTTTTCATCCCCTCGTAGGTTCCGCCAATTGCTAGCTTACTTTGTCATAAAGGCTTAAAATGGAACGCAAGGAATTTCACTGAAACGAAAAAATAATTTAAATAAACAATTTTTAAATTCGTTAAAAAAATATGTAAACAATAAAAAAATTACATAAACTAAAAAGTGCAATCACTAAGTAACATTTATCGTACTACTTGCTTTACTTTTCAGTTCAAAGAGAAATAATAATAAAATATATTTTTCAGATTATAAAATTAACGATGTAAATAAAATAAGTGATATAATATTTAATGTCTGAAATTGTGAGGAAAATAAGTCCCCATTCGAATCATCCTCAAGAGAATATCTCTTTAATTAAATAATTTCCACGTAATTAAAACAGCGACAGCGAAAACTGAAACTAATTAATACACATACCACTTACTCCCTGCGGGAGACATGCTAAGGTTAAACGTTGAAATAACCTATTATATCCGTTAAAATATAAAAAATTAACATAATAGTGCTTTTAAAAACTAGATAAGCTTATATAACAACTGTATTTTTTAATTCTTAAATAATTCTTAGCTACAGAACTTTTATATTAATTGATAAATCAATAGAAAAACTATGATGATCAATTTTTTTTCTTGGTTAAGTCTTAGGTGAAGTATATATTATCCATGACTCCATCTGCATTATAGAAGACACAGTTAGAAAAAGCCTTAAATCTTCAATAAATGAAAAAAATACCTTAAACAAACAATTGCTTTAAAATTGGGATCCAAAAATATATTTCTTTGGTATCAAATTACCTAACTGTATTTTCATTTCAAATTTCCATTTTGAAGAAATACATTTAAATTTGTATCCATTATATTTGAAACAAAACACAAAAGTTAGAAAAAGCCTTCAATAAATGAAAAAAATATCTTAAACAAACAATTGATTTAAAATTGGGATCCAAAAATATATTTATTTAGTATAAAATCACTAAATAACCGTAATTTCATTTTAAATTTCCATTTTTAAGGAATACATTTAAATTTGTATCCATTATATTTGAAACAAAACACAAAAGTTAGAAAAAGCCTTCAATAAATGAAAAAAATATCTTAAACAAACAATTGATTTAAAATTGGGATCCAAAAATATATTTATTTAGTATAAAATCACTAAATAACCGTAATTTCATTTTAAATTTCCATTTTTAAGGAATACATTTAAATTTGTATCCATTATATTTGAAACAAAACACAAAAGTTAGAAAAAGCCTTCAATAAATGAAAAAATATCTTAATCAAACAATTGATTTAAAATTGGGATCCAAAAATATATTTATTTAGTATAAAATTACTAACTAACCGTAATTTCATTTAAATTTCCATTTTTTAAAAATACATTTCAATTTGTAAACCGAGTAAATGTTGTTCTTAGTTCTCCAATGAGTAATCAATAGCTCAGTTCTACGTAAATAGCCTGCAATTTCTACTCAACTGGAGCTGATAGGCCTTCAATAGATAATCAACCTTTGCAATCAATAAGTAATACCTATTAGATACACTTATCAACAATTTTAGCGTAATATTTATCAATTAGATAAATATTACGCTAAAATAGCTTATAATAATATAAAAACGTACAATACATATTTATAATAATTCTATTTTACGCAGTAGTAGTAGAGTGCGCATTTAAAATAAAACTATTTTTTAAGGACTTTACTCGCGTATAATTTTGGTTAAATTTTAATTTTAACCCGACGTTTCGCAGTAATCCTTTTAATAATAAATATGGTTTACACTCATTACCAAATTAGTATTTCCAAATATTTATGTATGAAGCGATCACTGATTGACTTCTTCCAAATTTATTATAAATTTATTTCGGTTTCGAGTATGACTTAATAATAACATACAAGAATCCTGACTTAGTTTGTTGTATTGTAATATGTATTATATGTGGATATTCAGAAGCTCGTAACTTGTATATGATAAAACAATAGTACATATGAAACTAAATTAGAAAAAAATAGATTTTAAGTTAAAATACATATTATTTATAGAAAAGTATAGTAATCTTATTAATATAATATGTAAGATATACAACATATAAGATTACTTTTGTAACCCAAATATAAATATAAGAAGTTAACTAATTATCTAAAGTTAAAAGAATAGACAATAATATATTATGTGGATATTAATTTTAAATATTTAAAATGGTTTTTAATGTATTCAAATAGCACAACGATTATTCACTAAGAGGATTCTTACAGCATGGACACTACCGCAGTTTACTAAGTTAATGGACATAAGCACTATCTTTTTTACTATGTTTAAAATAGAAAAATATTCGCATTAATTTTGTTACTGTTTTATTTAAAAATTAATATTATATGTACTCTATAAAAATATGAAAACCATCTGGCATTGTTAAAGCCTTATATTTTTTAATATTCTGTTGATTTTTCTCAAAATATATCCAGATATGCGTATATTAATAGAATTTAGATCTCCAATTATAGACATAACATAATAATCGTCTGTGGTAAAGATATCAATGGTTGTCTTTAATTTGGCAGGTCTCTGGTTCAATCTTCGACGGCTTAGTACGTTTGTCATCTTTTCGTTTGCATATTTCTAAGAAATATATAAAAAAAAATATTTATGAAGAAATACGCTACTTCATGCTCACTTATATATTATTATAAAAGTAAATACGTAGAATGTCGCGTGTCGCAAAACCGTACACAAAACAGATTATGGCGAGAGATTTGGATAATATTGATTTTGTTGATGATTAGGTGTGGTGAGAGATTTTAGGCACAAATATTGGAAATGGAATGACGTCATCGCTGAATACGTGCGAAGTCGAGCAGACAAGATGAGAGGATAACTGTCTCATCAGTGAAAAAAGTGATGTGATATGGGTAAATATCCCATTACACGTCAGGCTGGTTCATTTTTGATATCACACTTTGTTTAAAAGTAAAAAGGTTTTTTGGTGTGTCGTAAACAAAATTTAACTCGATAAATAAAATAATGATCGGCTGGATGAGTTTTATTTTATCAAATATATTTACTAAGTATATAATGGTTGATATAAAACATTACGATTATATATTTTATGAATCATTTTTATTTAGTACATGTTTCATTTATTAATTACATGAAATACTTAAAAAAATTTATTTAAAATAAAAACTTAAGCTAACCAACCACTTTCAACTTAGATTATAAAAATTAAATATTGGATTTTATTTAAAAAATCCTCTATATTTTATATAAGAGTGAAAGTTTTTTCGATATGATAAATACAAACATGATAGTGTTTCAAAAACATTAAATAGCCTCAGGGGAGAGAAAATAAAACAATACTTTTTTTTATTGCAAAATAGGTTTGCATTTGTCAGCCAGCCTCAGGTTAAGCATCATCGTATTTTACGATGATACACTAGTACCTATACAGCTATTTATTACTAGAATAACAGACTTAAAGATTTGGAGATATATGTTAAGTGAACCAAAAACAAGTACAATTTTGTTATTTTTCTTTAATATATATTAATTATATTTAGCTAATTTTATTTATATTGCTATTCCCATAACTGTTTTGAATTAAAAAAAAAATAAAGTTATTTTTTTTAATTTTGCCTTCACTCATCTTTTTTTAATATTACACTTTCTGTAATTCATTTTATGTATATTTTATGTATATGTATTTTCTTAATAAGAGTTACTTACATAACATGAAAATTAATAATAAACATTCATGATGGAATTTTTAACAATATATATTTAATAGTTTCATATATTATTAAATATATATTGTTAAAAATTCTTTATTTGGGAGCCGAAATCCGAAAATGGCCACCGATAAGGAGAAATGTTACGTATAAGATTGACTTTAGAAGCTTAGTTTCAAACTTAAATTAAAAGCTGTTCTACATATATGTGATTTTATTGATTATCTATTTTCTTTCACAACTAATGAAAAGTCGTAAAAAAAATAACTAATAACAATTAAATCCGCTGCCAAGATTAAAATATCCAAAAAATTCATATTATACGCAACAGCTTAAAATGTGAAAAAACCTAATTATGAAAACTTTGCAACTTATAAAATGAATAAATATTATAATTATTTATATTGCATTATTTATTTATCCATCAATAATTATTTTTAAATCCAAACATTGACGCTTTAAATTTAATTTAGGCGATTCACTTAATGTAATGCAAATAGTCTTTTTTGAATATTTTGTATTATGCCAGAAGCTTGGATATAAAGGTAGTCAATTATGAATCTGCATCATATAAGTTCTAGAATCATGTACAAGCTGCTTAGAGACTTCTGAAGTGTTAGATCAGCGGGCGGTTGCTTTCGGCGCAGATAGTTACGCAACCTACATACCATTTACCTACGATAAATCTCTGGATTAAAATTATTTCATCTTTTAAAAAGCATCCCAGAGCCAATGCTTTTATAAAAAAAATCGTTATATTAAATAATACCATAAAAGTTTTAAAAAATCCGTTAGGGTTGTATTAAAACGATTTTTTTAATTTACTTTTTATGAAAGTAACATCAAAATTTTAAAATTTAATTTTTATTTAAAAATAATCTTACCTGAGCTATTACAGAATCTGATATTAATAAAGTTGCATCAAATATTTCACTGATAAACACGCACTGTTTCTTAAAGTTTATGCAGTCGGCGCGGGTGTAAAGTTATGGGCGGGCAAGCGAGTGGCTGTGCCGCACGCCTCCCGAGAAGTGGCGGGTACGAGTGTAGGGTACGAGGGTAGGCGGGGGTGTATCGAACGCATGCGTTTTTCACTCGTGCCCGGTCTGGCTGACGTCACTCGCGATCCGACCAGGGCAAGCAGACCTCGGCCCCGATATCCTCGCACCGCACAGTCAGATCTCAACTATTCCATACATCCTATCATCTCAGATAGTCCAGACATTGTTTGAATTTATCGTATATTAAAATCGTATCGTTTATTCTTCTGTATTTTACTTCATTTTTTTAATTTATTAAGTTCAGTAATTTTTTAAATTTCTGTTATAATAAGACGTAAATACATACATTTTATAAGATAATATTCTTGAAAACTTCTCGATTACTTCTAATGATGGAGTTATAACAAAAATGGGTAGTACGAGAGCTCCATTTATTTTATAATGTCTTAAATCTAAACTTCCACTCAACTAAAATCTTCTAACATTTAAGGTCGTTTTTCCTAAATAGAGTTCCACCTCACTTTGAGCACCTACTTATCACAGAGACAGTAACTCTGAAACAACAAGTAACTTCTTCATTGGGTTTATTCCAACGCGAGTTGCCTCTGGGTAATAGTATGTAACTATTTAGACGTTTAATTTTTGTTGAGAGAAGCTCAAAGAGCAATAAATGAGTTTCATTTAATTACGGTTCTTATTATTTGTAGCAAAGAGTATTATATTAAACAATTATATTTGAAATGCAATTAACATAACAATTATAATATAGTTATAGTAATTTTTTAAACATATTGCCCACATACGAAGGGAACATAAATGTTCTATTTAAAAATTATCTTGACACAAATTAATCTAAATTAAAAATGATATTTAAATGCAGACGCAAGGTCAGATGCTGAAAACTAAAACAAACAATTACTATTAAAGTTAGTTGTCCATGGCATAAAAAAAGTTGGTATCCGAGGGTATTTTCACGTAAAAAAAAAATATGTAGATCGTTGTGTTAAGATTCAAACTAAAATTATGTACATCTTTTGTAATTTTAAATATTGATGTCAAACTTGTTCCAAAAAAACCTTATGTTATATCGATCTAGGAGTAGAATGCTTCATTGGTTTCAAATCAACCACATTCTAAAAAAAAACAACTTACAAATTCTTGAATCGAAGTGAAATTTTGATGGACATAAAGTTTATTGTATAGTTTGTTCATTGATAAAAATGGTTATTTGACAAAAAAATAAAAGTTCACTAAAGTGAATAAGAAGTGAAGTGAAGTGATAGTGGTCACTATCAAGTTGGAGAAAAAGAATTGAACTAGGTGCTCGGAAATAATGAGAAATGAAAAAAATGTAAAGACACTATGTTATCGCTGTAGCTAGACGTGTAGGAACATGAGGTGCATAGGAACAACTATATATGCATAATTTTTTACTATACTTTAAACTATACATCTGTAACAAAGATATATTAAACATACGAGGTCACGAGCAGCACCTAGTGTTATGTAAAAAAATATATAAAACTATTCAAAGACGAACTTATTATCTATCATGAAAGGAATATATTTCAATATCATTCACAAAGTTTCCATTTCTACGCCTTTTCTTGCTTCGAGTAAAATCTATGTAACGTTGT
Source organism: Mechanitis mazaeus (assembly GCA_959347395.1). Classification (NCBI taxonomy): domain Eukaryota; kingdom Metazoa; phylum Arthropoda; class Insecta; order Lepidoptera; family Nymphalidae; genus Mechanitis; species Mechanitis mazaeus. The sequence goes on from OY365750.1 coordinate 13,524,271, forward strand.
TGTTATAATTATTAATGTACGACCAAGTTACCGTCACACTGAGAATTCATTAACAAGCTCCCGACACTTCCCAGCCCCGATGTGGAGGCAATGAATTATCAATTTCTTGGTGAATTTCGAAACAAAAATTCACAAATCTAATTATTTAGTCTTGCTTAAGACACTCAAGTTCGGATGTTTTTATTTTAATTTATATACTGAATTGAATCCTCGAATCATAGGTACTATAATTATTTAATTATTAAAATTTTTAAATACATTTTACAGTGACCGGTGACACAAATTGTTTACAGAGAGGGAACACAACATCTACTGGATCATCGAATAGTTGAAGCAGAATATTTAATTCAAAATGGTTGCATTATGTATTTAATAATCGTATATCACATTATGCTTACGATCTTCGCTAACAGAAACCAAAACGTTTATCAGCGGAAAATGTAGCTTGGACCATAGTCTGTTTCTTTTTAACTTCAAGATCACGATAAAAGCGCCTCAACAGACTCCACTACTGAAATCTCACCGAATCCTAAAAAAGGAAAGTTTTCGAAGACCTACTAGAAAATAATCTGAGTACTACACCATTTATAGATAACAAAAACGCTAACACCCAGAATCATTATCTGAAGAGCACAATAATTATGAACTTAAACACCATAAAGTAGACCAGCGTAATTGAAAAACAAGTATATGGATCTCGATGAAAATTTGGGAGTAGTAAAACTTTCAGACGAACACGAACAGTCAATATCAAGATCCAAGGTCAAGGCCACTCAAAACAATCTCAAAATCAATAAAGCTCTTGGCCCCTCCCAAATAACAGAGAAAGTATCAAGGACAATTGATGATCTTGCCATCGATATTATAAAAAAGATTGTGAACAATATTTACTAAATTGGAATACTTAACGTCATACAAATCGTCGGGAACGCCTATGAACACATCTTCCCCTTCATCACGTGCTTGACATTTGAAGTTGTTATCTGAAACTGGCTTTGGAAAGCTTAAGGAGTATTTGAACACCAAGTCTTCCTATTTTGAACCTTGGCACAGAATAACTATGGCCTAGTTAGAGTAGACCACATTTTATTTCAATCGATCTTCCCTCTTATTCCACATATTTGGAAAACACATCATGCAACGAACCTGTGAACACAGGAGTAGCAGTAAGCATTGCTCTCAACTATGTGTCACCTTAGAGTTATCGATTTCTTTAGACATATTTATATAAAGAAGTTAATAATTTTAACCTGTACTTGAATCGTAATTAATTCTCATGTATTGAATTTTCTCGGTGGTAGACCATAACATGGGATCGCCGGCAAGGTTATCACCCATCGGGCAAAATTGTGCCGCAAAGCGACCTAGTCGTGTTCCGGCACGCTGCTCGATGAAGCCATATATGGGAAATGGGTTTAAACAGCTGCGTTGCGTTAGAGAACCGGTTTGGCGTCCAGTTGATGTTTGTTGGGTCGAGTGTCTAGTCAAGGAGGTTAGCGGGATACCCAACGCAGGCCGCCCGCAGATAGTTAAGGGCTCAAATAGTGGCTTAGCCAACCACTAAGGCTGCCCCGCACGCTGCGAAAAGTCCCAACTGTGACTCCCTCGTGCTGGTTGGTGACCAGACGAGGAGTCCCGATAGAGATCCCTGGGGGGTTCGGGCGTCCCCGCAGTCTCGAGACTAGCCTCCCAGTGAGCCGACAACACCAATTTCGAAGTCGGGTTCGATACGTAGCGCCTCAATCAACTGCGATTTCCCATCCTATTCACTCTTATATATTATAGCATGAAAAAGTCTAAAAAAAGGAACAAGTTTATTCAGCGGTTACACTCCTCCTTACTTCTAGTGCACCTCAGTAGCATCCGAGGCTTGCACTCAAATCTCGAACCAGTCCATCACCACCACGAGATAGCGCAGCCCCACTCGATCCTTTTGACGGAGACGTAGATTCAATGTTCTATGAGCGCTGCACACCTGGATTATCCCGGTTAAACGTTAAAGCACAGTATTTAAATGCCCTCTGAATCAATTAATTAATTAATTAATGTACTTACATCACGATATCGTCCGTTTAACTGACCTATTAAGATAAATTATCACAACGTTTACATTTAAAAAGAAAACACACCATATATTTTACTTAATGTATATTATTGTTATCAGAGTAAATACTAAAGCTCGCAACAAGGATTCATCGTCCGTATTGCGGTTTGGTACCCCAATAATTATATTATATATATAGTCCATATTATTTGCACGTGCAATAACTGTCTAATTGTATTGGTTTTAATGATAATATTATTCTGTATTAGAACAGCAAATACAGCTGTTACAGTATTATTGAATATTAAATTAACAAAAAAGTAATGAATTAAAAATATTATAAACATAATTAAACCTGATCGGCAACGATTTAAAATTATTCATAAAGTTATTAAAAAAAGCCTATATAAGCAATGAAAATTACTACAAGAATTAATGTAATGACATCGGTTCTGTGAGAATTTAATATAAGATTCTTTTATCAAACTTTAAGAACATCAATCACTCACACTCGCTTTTTGAAGCGAGTGTGAGTACATCAATTTTTTGATACAAATTCTTTTTAACTTTACGTCTCAGACTTTTGCATATATACATTGTTTCTATAGATTACAATATACGCATATAATAATATCTATTGAGTAGGGAAAATGTGAATTCACGGGCTGCACAAAGTAATATGTCAAAAAAACCAACAATACACTAAGACCGTCTTATAATTGACTATAAGAAGAATAAATTTCAATACTTGCAATGTTTTCACTTTCACATCTTTTCTTGTTTTGATTATAATCTGTGTAACATTTTTATTGTATCTACTCAAGTGACCATCACACAGAATTGATTAAGAAACTTAGGATATTTCCCAGAGACGATGTAGAGTCACAAATCCAATTATTTGGTCTTGATCAAAAGACTCAAGTTGGGATGTTTTTATTTCTGTTGCGTACTGTACGGAAAGCTCGAACCGTGGGTACGTAAAAACGTACGTAAAATATTTTAATAATAGACACTGTTTCATCATTTGAAAATGATAAAATAGTTTCTAAATACTTACTTTTGGACAATCAATTTCGTTTTCGATGAGACTCAGTTACAAGCCTACAGATATTTTAGGACAGTAATTGGCCACAAACCGTACTTCTCTAGCAATGAAAACTCTAGTCATTGTGAAATAGGAATATTGTTACTACCTTAAAACAATAAATTTTTACTTAACTTCTAACCAAAGTTGGATACATTTATAACGCCAAACCCTTCCTTAACTGCCTGCCAAAAGTCGTTCAAGTATACGCCCCATTCTTAGAGGAGGAAACCAACAGTTTTTACGGACTATCGAGTTCGGTAAATAACAATAATATTTGGCGACTGGAACACAGAAGTTGCTGAAACAACTGCAAATGACCACATACAAAAAATCATAGAGAAGCACGGTCTTGGTAATCGTAATAAACGTGGTTAAAGACTCTTAGAGTTTTGCATCAGCAGGAAAGTGACCATACTGTGTACGTGCTTCCAAGACCACCCGAGACGACTCTATTGTGGGGATCGAAGGGCAGATCGCGCAACTAAGTAGACTTTATCATCAGTAAAACAGCAACAAAAAACACCGAAACGTTTTTCAGCGGATGATGCGGCTTAGAACACAATCCTTTGTAGCTTAAGATCAAGATAAGGGCCCCCAAATAGACTCCCATAATAAAGAGACGTTTTGGAAAACCTTCCATCACAAAACTTGAACAAAGTACTTCATCATTTCTGGATAACAGGGACTCAAGCACCCAGGAGAAATATCTAAAGAGTACAATAAATATGACCTTAGACACCAAAAGGCAGACCAGCCTACTCGGAAGAGAAACATGTGGATTTCGATAGAAACTTGTAAAATGGTAGGGCAAACTAAAACTATCAGAGCTCAGACAAACACAAAACCATATTCTACCATTACTATAACCATTTTGTCATTCTGATGCAGGAATAGCGTTATAATATCTTTATGCTCTGACATGGAAAAGCACACCTTAAAGCTACAGACGTTGTATTTTTACGAAAGTCATCCTGCCATCTATAAAATTCAAACTTATTGATCGAGGATGGTACCATTTGGAATTGTGCAAACCATTGTCTGGCATTTTTTAAATGGATATTATATGGATATTAAAAATGAAAACATTTACTTTAACATAATTTTATAATTTATTAATTTGTATTTGAAAATTATAAATTGTTTTGTTTACTATAGGTTTTATTGCTCTCAATCATGTATTGAAATTCCCTCTCAATGCTCTAAATCCATTATTTAATGTCAATATAGTTGTTTGACATAGCTAATAAGATATCGTCTGTAACAAACCTACTAAAATTTAAGTGTTATAAGAACACAAAAATCATATATTTTACAATTCTGACTATTATCCATCATACAAATGACATTGAATTTTTTCTACTTGAATTTCTGGCAGAACAAGCGAAATCATTCCGTTCACATTTATACACAGATATATATATATACTTTTTATTGTGTAGTGGCGTACATCATTGTGATGCATTCCTACTCTTTCGCCCTCGATACGAATGCCTGATAAAAAAGTAATCGAGTATTTAAAATGTTAAACTATTATCGTTTTTAATGTTTATCTCAAATAAGTTTCAAATAATCAATCAAAATAGTTCTCAACTTTAGAATTTTGCAAACATATAGGCTATGTTTATTTCACCCACTAAATAAAATTGGAACATTTAAACACATGCCAAATACTAGAACTAATAAACTTAGACTATATCAGAACCTACAAAATTGACAACAAAAACTGGTTAAAATAATGTTTATAAAAACCATAATAAAAAAATAATGTTACAAGAAGTCGATAAAACCCACATGTGTTTAAGTGTTATTAAAACTTTATTACTATAACTAATTGTAGGTAATTCATATAACTTCTGTTACATCACCCCTCGGCACTGAATAACTTTTAGTTATGCAGTTAAATATTCCTCCTAGTTAACATTAGTTTTCTGTGCAAAACAAAGGTTAGCGGTAGTTTCTAATTGTTGTTTAGAGTGATTTAGTGTTTAGACGTTTTGAATGTTGATAAAATTTTGGACTTCCTTAATGAATCAGTATAAATCTTAAGTAATGAAGATATTATATTATAGAAAAAATACTGATAAAACTGCTTTTTAAATATGATTTTATTACTAACAGCTGTTGGTAGGTATTTACCGTTGTTAAAACCGTTCTTCGTTGCTTTGTCAGTCAAGAAGGAGATGGTATACAAAACAGAAAAATCTGTAATTTTTAAGGATACCTACTAAAAAACCAAAACCCTCATTGTATTTTCTTAGATTTTCACGAGTACACATTTGAAATAAGACTATTTTTGACGATCAGACACTTACATCTATACTACTCGTGAACACGATTGCTGCAAAGCATTCGAAACGTCGGGTTAAAATTAAAATGTAACCAAATTATACACGAGTTTTAATCCGTAAAAAATAGTTTTATTTCAAAACCCTCGTTGCCCGAATTGGAAGATACGGGGTTGCTTTCGCAATTATCTTATTAAAAATCTTATTTTCAAACACACTCATACTCAATATTAAAATCCTGTACCAATTTAGTTTGCAGGGGTCTATTTTTAATTTTAAAAGTAAGACGACAGAGCTTTTCTTCCAAAAGAGGCAAGAAAATTTCCGGCTAAGACTTTTGAAAGTAATTGATCTATATATGATAGCCACCTCTTTAATGTTTCGTATTTTTACTTTTAAGCCATATTTGTAATATTGTAAATCAGAGTTAATGCTACAGCTAGCAGCAAGAATTCATAGTCCGGATTGCGGTTTCACACCCCCATAATTATATTTTATACAGTCTATATTATTTTCTCGTGAAATAACTATCTAATTTTACATTTATTATATAAAAAAATATGGTAATAATATTTTAAATTATTTCCAGAGATTACATGCCTATATAACAGCCTTGTTACAGTATTAAACAATAAGTTAACAAAAAAGGAATGAATTGAATATATAATATACATAATTAAACCTAATCAGCCACGATTAAAAATATTTCATAAAGTTATAAAAAAAAGCCTATATAAGCAATGAAAATGACTACAAGTATAAGTGTGATGACATCGGTTCTGTGAGAATTTAATATAAGGTTCTTTCATCAAACTTTAAGAACATCAATCACTCACACTTGCTTACTGAAGCGAATTACGTTCCAAAATATTGACATCAATTTTTTTACTACTTTTTTTTTAACTTATGAGTATTGGATTTGAAAATTTATTGTGAAATAATACAATTCTCTACACACTTAAGTGATAATACTTTTTGCTTACCTTCTTATTCTATATTTGGTTATTATTTATTTTAATAATTTATCGCGTTTAATACACAAATTTACAAATTTTTGTATTAAACGCGAGCTTAATGCTAAATAAGCGTTCTCTGCGTAAATAAACGTTAGTAAGTGATAGTAGATATAGATGATAGATATCCTTAAATACTTAGAAATAAATACATATATACATACATATATAAATAATATACTATATCATTCTAATTGAAGACATATATATATAAGATATGAATAAATAATTAACAGCTAGTAAATCTAGTAATTAATAATCTAGTAATATTTTATGAGTAACAGCTAGTAAATCTTTATAATTTACTAGCTACTACTACTCGCTGTACAAAACTCCAGCAACATTATTTACTGTTATATGAGTAGCATCATATAGCTTTATAGTCTTCTCATGATCCTGACTGTTATCTTCAGAAATATTTTTACCAATCAATTCGGTAATGTGGAATATAAGCGCGTTTACACAAACAACCAAACTTTTCCGCATTATAATATTATTCAAGACTATTATTATTATAAGTATTTATACAAATAATTCTTAATACTTAGTTTTATCTATCCTCATAATCTTATAGTATGTATCGTAATGAGAGCATGATAGGTTTACCCTTTAGAGTATGTATAGATATTCTTGAAAATATCAAATAACATGCATGTTAATAACCTTATACTACAAAGAGCAATTAAAAAGTTTTAGATAAATTAAATACACAAATACTTGGAAAGCCCAAGTGTAACACATGGCTTCGGAAAACACTAGTCTATTCTCGCAAAGTAAATGTGATATAACTTTTTAACAATGTACTTAGTCTGATACTTGAAACTAGAGATGAAGTCGCTCTCTAAACTTTTAGTCAATATCGTTATTATTAATTTATTTAGTTTTCCTTGATTTTTTTTAAAAGGTGACAGCAACAGCATAATATTATCTTTAAAGTAACAATTATTACAAATATATTTTCAATTAAACTTATTATTTTAAATATACAAACGTGCGACATCTGTCATTTTAATAACGAACTTTTTAATCTGCGACTTGTATAGCTGTTGTAACGTCAAAGTAAAGGATTGATACTTACTTCCCATCATTAGCTCATAGATGGCGCTATTCCATGCAATGCCATCTGTACATAATATTATCAAGAGATAGGAACATCTGAATAAAAAAGAAACACTGAAAAGATCAATGCACCTTCATTTAAAAAGGTATGAAAATATTTTTCACAATTTTTACTGTTTGATATTTATATACAATTAAATTTTAAAATGTAAAAAAATACAGAATGAAATATTTATTACATTAATAATTAATTTCAGTAAATAGTGTGCAAAAATAATACAATTTAATTTAAAACCAGCTGTTTTTCTCTGACCCAATTGCCGATATACTTATAATCTACAATCATAAATATGTATATGAAATAAATATTTTAAGATCATTTAAAAAGGTTAATGGCCATATTGCAACAGTACACTCAATTAATACCTAAAAAGCATACTAGAGTTCAAATGTTAATTACTCTGTTAAACTGTCATTAACTTATTTATCTATAAATTATTTATGCCTTAGTTATAATAATAGTAATTATCTTCTAACACATTAATATGTTAAGGTCAATACATTCAAAATAATTTTATTGTTTCAACATTTTAGTAATAATTGATTATACTTATGAAGATTTATTGTTAATGTTAGTATAATTAATTTTAGTTTGTTTATTATATTCTGAAAAAAAATTTTTGAGCATATTATTAAATCCTAAAAATGAGTTTTATTTAACTAAACATATATTTATTTATTATAAAAATAATAATTTATAAAAATATCCCAAATACTGAACGTCACTGAAGACAATGACCTAAGCCTTAATCTAACTCTTAAGACTCCTTTGTGCTTCAGACAGCCTTCAGGCTGCCTGAACAAGCATATCTGAACTCTCGATATCAGATGATTCTGACAAAGTAATTGAGGTTAACCGTTTTAATAAGATCAAGAAATAAAAGTACAGGTTCACTATAACTTTTTAAGTACGTGTTTTTTATAGTATTGAAAGTACGAGCTGTCAATGTTGTATATCAAGGTCATTATTTCATTTATTTTCTGAACGAATAACGTCACATCATTTAAAATTTTTAATTTATAAACCAAAAATTTTTAATCTTATAAGCTTATGACAATCATAAGAGATATTATTGCAAATATTTATATATAGAACAATTTTATTTATTAGTTAAGGAAGAGGATTCTGGGTATTTTACTTTGACAATTTAAGGTAAATTATGAAAATACCTTTTCCCAGACCTATTATATTATATATTAGAAGCTAATAAAATAGTTAATTTTATTATATCCACATCATTCCTGTTACCTGCGTACTTATTAACCATTAGATACACGAAAGGATGCAAAGCAACACGTGACTGAAATATTAATGAAATGTAACGGATATTGGAATTGCTTAATCTAGAAAATATATATTCAAAATAAATTTAAAAAAACTAAGTACAAACGTGGAAAAGAGAACTGTTTTTCTAATAGGCGCGTGCGCAAATAACAGTCTCTAGTGAGTAGACTGCCTAGAGCAAGTATCACAAGTAAAAGTAACTTTTAACAATACCTTGGCGGCGCCTGCGCGCTGCGTACGTCAGTTTTGCCAACACTTACCGTGGGGCAGTACGTATTACTCGATGAACTTTTTTCGGCGGAAAGACATATTTGTGCTACTTTTTGTTTTTTAAACTGGATTTTCTAATACTTTCCCAATGGATTATTTTAAAAAAAGTGAATAACTATAAGTGTATTTGAATGTTATTGAATTTTATTAAGTCGATGCAAACTTTTATACAGTACAGTACACCGTGGATGTTACGCTCGCTTGAACGTAAGTTGTGTATATTTTATATTTTATAGATATAAGAAACTTTGATTTTATTATCATTTTATTCTTATTAATAGGTTATCTGTTCATGCAATATTTTTTCCTTTCTGTTTGTTATAAACGAGTTTTATATGAAGTGTCGAAAGTATGCTTATTTCCTCCATCGGTCAGCAGGCTACTTGGTGAACGAGTGATTATGAACAGCTTGTAATCGGCTCATTTAAACTGGTTTTAGTGGACACGTGCCCAGTTTCAAGAAACCAGTATATCACAGTTGTCACATAGCACTTTAGCCTGATTTAAATTACAGTTTCTGAAACAACTAACTACTGAGCTTGTCCAGACAATAAACAATGATTGCAAAAAGTTGTTTGTGACGGCAACATTTTCTACTTTCTATAATTAAATTGATATAACATTTACTAACATAATTTTAAGGAAACAAGTCCTAACAAAAGTAGTTAAATGGTATATCAATTATATTAAGGTATACAGCCTCTATTTTACTCACGATCTAACTATACACAACTATCTGCTTTCCCAGTCTTATTATAATTCTATAGACGATACCTTGTTATTACCCATACCTCGTCTGAATGAACAAAACTAGTCAAATATTAAATTCCAGTAGCGACAGCAATAGAAAACTAATAAATTTTTGTTTAAGCTATTATAATGTAATTGCAGTTTTCCCACTGATGATGCATGCAAAGATTTCACGACAATCAGAAAATTCGTTATACTTTTCTCTATACGCTTCCTCGTATGATTTCTTTGAATAATTTTTATACAATCAAAGAAGTTACAAAAAAGATTTCCATAACTAATAACAAAAAGGTTATTATTTATAATGTTTGATTGATTTAATATTATTTAAATAAATGTTATGAGTAGGTACTTATCTAACCGTTTAAGAGGTCTGAATAAACTCTAGGTTTGTCAGTCTGCTCACGCTACGAGACTTTGATTTTATACCACATACAGAATTTCTCATTATTTGCATTTAGGAGCTTCTGTGACTTTTAAGGACAATAAATGACTTTATAGTCTTCACAATACACAGAATATTGAACTTTAAGTTCTATTGAAATAAATAAAATAGTCCCGTGTAGATGATTAGCCGTTAAGATGCTGCATTTATGACACTGATATATTAATATTTAAGCGATATTAATGATATTAAGGATATAACAGGTCAATCAATATCGATTATATTAATCGATTCATATTCGACCTTTGGTTCGTGGCGCAAGCAATATTGTGCATACGATTCGCTTCAGCGATCACTTTCGAACTGCAACAAAGCCCATGTAGGTATACTTATGTTATGTTAATTTGCCGAAAATAATTTAAATTTTCAACAATAACTGATTTACCTAAAAAATCAAATAAAACTATTTTTAAGGATTAAAACTTGCGTATAATTTGGTTACATTTTTATTTTAACACGCTTTGCAGCAATCGTATTCACGGGTAGACGAGATGTAATTGTCTGTTAGTAAGTTGCTGCAAAGCATCCGAAACGTCGATTTAAAATAAATATGTAACCAAATTACACGCGAGTTTTAATCCGTAAAAAATAGTATTATTTGAAATTTGTACTCCTGAAAATCTAAGAAAGTCTTTATTTGATTATAAAGTTGATTGTATTGCAATCCGTCTGTGCACAATCGATTGTCTAGACCACTTAAGTGTTTGTCAGGCCTTTTATAACAACATTATTTATATAACCTTAATATTTATAATAGGTATAGACGAAGTAGATGTACATTCATTTCATTTTTATATCGGTTAAAAGGTGTATACAAATATGTGTAATTCAGAAATCTAGGCTAAATACAGTATATTAAAACCAACACCAAAACGTCAATATTAGTTCTATTATAGATACAAGGTATAAAGAATCATCTCTCATTACGTTGTCAATTGTTTGTCAATATTTCTAAAGAAATATAATACTTGGCAGTCATTTCAATTTATTTATAATATATAGTATAATAAAACTCTTTCTTTTTGACAAGTCGTTTAAATGAAAATGTCGGACCCTTTTTTTTTTTGCAATAACTGTTTTATACAAGATTTACCGTTACTATGTTTTAATTTAATAATAATATAATTAATAATAATATATATTTATATTATTGTATATATTATCATTTAAGAAAATATCATGTACCTATTCAATATAATTGTTAGTCGTTTTTATTTCAATAATCTTTCTATACTGTATTGTAGTTAGTACAATCGCGAAATGCTATAGTTTCATAGTGCAATGTTTCCCAGCCAATTAGATAATGAGTTTCGACAGGTGTTTAACATTCCACCGGCCTCTGGCAGACGATACCCATGACAGGTTTGACACATGACGACCTTCACATTTGTAAACACCCGTAGCATACATTACATCATTGCAATAAACATGCGACTATACAATATATTCCTCTTATACTCGTATATCAGATACTGGCTGTCACTCGTGGTTCAACCCGCGGACACACAGTTTTATTTACTATCAGAATAACTAACTAATACCTTACTACCACATTTAAAAAGACTTCCAAATCCATCCAATAGTTACGATTAGCACGTTTAAACAAACTTCCGCTTTGTTATATTATTCTAGATTAGTTACATAAAAATATAATAATAATTTGCTGTTTTATTTCAAAACAGTATGTATCGATGTCGTAATAGATAATAATTTCCCGGAACAGTATATCTATTATCATAGTGCTACATCTGAAAGTTTCTTTTTCTCTAAACAACGCACTATGCTCACCAAAATGACCATAGCAGTTTTATGTAATAAGAATTTTAGATGGGTTTCCTTAATACAATAATTTATATTTAATACGAATACAGCGAAATGAATATAGAGTTGTGCCCATATTTTATTTAAGGTTGTCTTTTAAAGGATTTTTATATAAGATATTTTGATGGAGTTACAGTATTTTTATGTATATTTGATATATGACTCCAAATATACATAAATAGATACTTTTAATCTGTCAAAGGCAACTTGAGGCTTTGTTCTGGTATCAGATCATCTGACTCGACCTTGTTCAAGATGTTTCTTGTAGCGTAACTTTAAATACTCTAACATGTTTATCAATAACATATATTTATTAATTAAGTAACACTGGCTAGGTGATGACACCCGCAGTGTTCTCGTGTTGTGACGCATCAGTGAGGCAATGCAGGTTACGTGAACGCACTCTTCCTTTATATGAGAGTATATGACCTACCTGCGACAGCTACTAATTTATTAAACAACATTTAGGATTTTTACTTATTTATTTTTTTTTATTTTTTTTTCACTATGAATCAATATCCGTTATCACTTGTATACATCATATAGAAGTGTCAGAAAGGAATACTTTATTCAGCGAAGCAAGCGGAGCGAGCGAAGCTCTCTATGACAGACTTTTCTGCATCTTTTGTGCAAGCATCAATCAAAAACGGTATATCCGAAAATTTCAAAATTTTTGCAAACTGATAGACACCAGCCTAATAGTAGTTTAAAAAAAAATAAAAAAAAAAAAAACGAAAATGTAATAATGTGTCTCATCTTCAAAAATAGTTGAGGACAGAATTCGTCGAGGTTTTGTAATTTTAAAACGCAACTTCGGTGCTATTTGCTTCACTCAATATACGCGCTGCGAGTCATAATTCAGGCCTGATTCGAGCTCTAATTTATTTTATTTTATCAAAACAAGTCGTTCTCAAAAGACACTCTCGAACTTAAAATTAAAACTACGAAGTTCCAAACACGCTCTGATCTGACAACAATCAAATAACAAACTGAGCCAGGTATTTTTTACACAAACGTCAAAATATTTAATAAGCAATTTTCAACTGTTAATGTTAAACTTACAACTTAAACTTACAACTTGTCATCTTAAAATGAATTTATTGAGAACTTTGTATAAGAGGTATTTTTGTATATCTTAACTTCCTGGAATTTTAATACGACTAAGTACTCTTTTATTTAAATTTAATATTTAATTTATTTTATATACATTATATATTATTAACTTAGTTTGTCATATATGTTATAAAACATCTAAGAGTACACAAATACGTTTTTACTTTTTTTTGTAATTCAAAAATTTATATAACTTAAAAATTTTCTGTTAGAGAGGAGAACATAGAGCTGTCTCTCTTCTTCTCGCACTAGGACACGTAGTTATAATACTTAACGCTGACTTTTGTGACAGGGTGGTACCACCATTATCGATTCAGCACACACAAGAGTAAGAGCAATTGAATGACTGCAAGTGGACTCCACCTTATAACTTCCCTTAGTGCGTCCTGATATCATAATTATATTATGAATATAGTCAAAACTGTTATTTAAGTCACAGTAAATAAAAATCTTTTGATATACTTACTGAAAGATACAGCGAAATAAAAATGTATATAGTGTGAATCATTCACTATTCTCAAAAAATATATATAGAGATTATTTTTATAGAAAAACAACTTACTCCATTCATGTAGAACAAATAGAAATAATTATAATGTTTCCTAAGATTTACAAGAGTACTACACATTTCAATAAAACTATTTTACGGATATAACTCACGTTTATTATTATATTTTTAAACTTAACGAGGTCATCTCGTCTTACCGCGAACACGTTTGCTGCAAAGCATTCGAAACGTCGGTTTACGTTTAAAAATGTAATAATAAACGGGAGTTAATATCCGTAAAATAGTTTTATTGAAAAGAAATATTTATATTCTCAATTAACAATATTAAGAGAATATTAAATAATAAATATATACAAAATACATAACATGGACGTTATGTTACAAACGTGTCAATAAATAATGATATCAATTTACTTTCATTGCATTCGTGATAGGGAAATCAATTTCATAAGTTATCCGCCTTCATATAGTATAATGTTAATATTAGTAATTACTCTTTAGACTCACGCCATGTTCCACATACCCAAAGAGCATTTCTTTCAATACTATACTTAATTATTATAAAGTAGTTGCAAATATTATAAAGATATTTATTAGATTTTAGATGTTCACAAAAAAATATTCAATTTTTGTGTAACAGCGATCATAATAAAAAAATACTTGGCTGAGTTTGTTGTGTGGTTCTTCTCAGAGTCGCGTTTGAAACCCTCGTAGCCTTAACTTTTAAGTTAGAGAGTCTCCAGAAGGGCATATTTCAATAAGTATGGTATCATGGCCCATCTGAATCTAAGAATTGACAAGTATCAAGATCACTGATAAGGATTCCAAGAGAAAAAAATATAAAAATCAATATTGAACAAAAAAATATTTTTATGGGGTTCTACATTATTTGTTTAATCACCTGTTAAGCGTAGGTAGCCAGTATAAATTGATATTATACTTATAACATGTTTTACACAAGTTTTTAAGTCAATAATATATAGAAAACCTATTACACCCACGTTGTATTTGAGAAACGGATTATGTAGTACAAATAAAGATGAAATTTGATATTTACTTTTTTACATTGCATTTTTCGTTCAAAAATGTATCCAAAATTTTGTCATTTTTCATACCTATTATAATATATGGTAATAAAAAATCTATATATATATATATATATATATATATATATATATATATATATATATATATATATATAATATATAATCTCCTGTCATATCTGTGTGTCTGTCTGTCTGTCTGTCGCGTGCGTGTTACTCGAGGAACTCGAAAGCTCTTAGCTTAAAAAATTTTAAAATTTTCGTTATTTTTGGCGGAAGAGCTGTAATTAAAAAACTGTGCATGTTATACCAAACGTCCAACAGCGATTTATCGAAGTGCTTAGTTGTAATTTTAAAAAATTTTGAAATGTGGCGGGAAAAGCTGTAATTCTTTTCTAGACGGAAGAACATCACGGACGGGCCACACCGGCTAGTAAATTAATATTTTCTTGAAGTCCGATCCTTTACTAATTTTAAATCAATACATTAAAGTAACTTGGCTCACGTAACAATAATAAATTCATTATGACGAAAACTGTTCCACATCGTCGCATGCAATGCCGATAATATTCAAAAGAATTTTTTGTTGCAAAACAACTGGATGTAACCAAAACTTATACAGAAATGAAAAGGAATACAAATATATCTATTTGTAATACGATTAAACTTTGTATTAAGACTTTCGTGTTCCATAATTATTGTTATATAATTATCCATCTGTACAATTTTTAATTTATCGGAATTTGCCCAGCTAGTATCGAATCCGTTCACTTTAGTCATATGGCCAAAGCATGGCAGAACTGCGGCATGAACTGTGAAAAGTACAATACAACTAAATTATTTTATAATTAAATTTTGTAATTTCCACCAAATTATAAGATAAGATATGAAATTATAATGCTTGAGAATTTTATACAATTTATTTTATTATTTGTATTGTAAAGGATGATTTATCTTCAACATCTCGATTCAATGACGCAAATTTCATTTATTTCAATCACAATAGCCTGTCTGCTATACCTTGGTTGGCGCATCACTGTTGGGAAGTCGGCCATTGTGTCCTGGTGATTAGCACTCGACATCTCCCTGGTCACGAACTCACTTCACTTGTTCAATTTAACTTTCTATACAAGCATTACAAACAAACTGTCATGAGAGTCATGTGTGTCATATATAGCTAACATACATAAAACTAGTTTAAAATCAAATTTTATTTCAATATTGAAATTTTTCAAATATTAGCTCGGAATAACTTTGATTACTATATCTTTTTGTTTCAACTTATAATATCCTTGATTATTATATTCTATCCGGTTGCACTTATGTAAATACTGTCTGAATGTGTCTGAACAGTTTCGAACCCATTCCAGATCTTCGTTCACGAGTTTGGACCATGGCGGAATGAACAGTTCGAACTATTCAAGCAAAATTGATAACTATATATATATATAATTAAACTGTCTGTCGTACCTAATATAGATTGAGTGGATGCCAGTATTCTATATTAGGAACGGATATCATATATTGCTATTTATTGCACCTTTGACCTCGGGCGTGATACTTTCAAAACTCCGCATTCCTAATCATACGCTCGCCATGTTCACGAACTACTGCACTATTGTTTCGATAAACTTAATATTTAATTTCATGGATGTATCACATGTAGAGACAAAA